>JAQSUU010000373.1:5000000-6250000 GCA_038087645.1 Saccharum hybrid cultivar R570
CTCCAATTTGACCCGTTCAAGTTGTGTTAGGTTTGTATTTACGAACTCTACATGTTAGTGTTATTATACAGTAGGTTTGAAAAATTTAATTTTCGAATTTATAATAAAGTAATTATTTATCTATAGGAAATCTTAGAAAATTTAGAACTTTTACGGTTTAAATCCGAATTTCGTGATCTTTACGTCTGTGTGATCGTAGTAATGTGTAGAAGAGTTCTACAAACTTTTTATACTGTTTTGATACTGTTGGTGTACTGTTTTAATTATGTCTCTTTGTTTGCTTCGTGTATGATTGCTCGGATGATTGTGTGTTGATGCTTGATGATCGAGTATAGACAGTGAGCAATTTCTTGACGATCAGGAGTATTATTTTGTGCCAGACCAACAGTATCATCAGGAAAGCTTTGATCAAGGCAAGTATAATATGGAACCATCCTTGTTACCTATTCACTGAAATTATCATACATATGCATGTGTCTTCCTTGACAACCATAGAGATTATAACGTAGCTATTGATATCTTGTTTCCTTGTCACCTATGGGTTATGCATTTGGGTAGCTATTGCTATAGCTTAATTATGAACAATGATCTTGTAATTTGATTAATGGATTAAGCGACCAACCATGAAGATGATTTTATTACTGTTGAAAGGAGGCTAGAGCAAGGGGTTATATTGTTGCTCTAGTTACTCTCCTTAAGGACTTACATGTAAGTGATAACTAGGATTGACAGTACTGCTGTGAGGGCTATATGGCTCTGGCTCTAGTTGTTCAAGAGACCTTTTCTAGCTTGTTAGTGGTTACCTTAATTGGTGTAAGAATGGCTTGCCACGTTGGGTGTAGGACAACCTCTAGTCTATGAGTATAGCCGAGAAGGAATTGTGCCATTTGAAAAGGGGGTTCCTACATCTGCCTGCCGAGTGAATCTAATGGCCCTAACTTATTAGACGAACTTTTGAATGGCTTTATATGGTTTCTGATGTTTTGGGCCTTACAAACCCATGCATTTGGAAATTATGACTCACAGTGAAAGTATACACCTCTGCGTAAAGTTTAATAAACTGGTATACTAGCCGTGCTCACAGATATGAGCGACCTTGGGGATTCTTACAGAATAGTTGATCACCAATGTTATACCATGTTTAATTATTGTTGTTACTATTATGCTCATGTTAATGCTATTCATTATCCTTATTACTAATGATCAATGGTTCATTAATGGGAATTAGAATACCTTGATGCTACTCAATTGCTAATTATATGATGATTAAAAGCTAAATGCAGTCAAACAGTGTCTAGTCTTTTTGAGCCTCATGAACCCTGTGTTGTACTTATTGAGTTTGACATGGACTCACTCTTGCTATTTGCACCACACTCCAGTCTGTAGTAAGGTGTTGCTAAGAAGAAGGATAAAGATGTAGTGGAGTTTTCAGAAGTCTTTCAGAAGTGTTTGGCATATGGATCCACCAGTCAGCCGTCCCTAAGAAGAATGAAGCCTAAAGTTTAGTCACCGTTCCATGATACTCTGATGTAAGTGTTAATATATCTATGTATATGTTATATAATAACATTGTTTCTGATACTTTTTCATTCTGACATATGTGTGGACTTCCTGGGCACACATATGATTAGCCTGGTTTTGTTCTTTAGAAAACCGGGTGTGATAGAGTGGTATTAGAGTGGTGTTGACTGTAGGACGTATGCCAAGTAGTACCGGACGTATTCTAAAACTCATTTTACTATAAAACTATTTTATCATCCCTTGACTCATTGATTTTGACTATTTCCTCTTCCTTGTCCTGTTGTATCCTCTCCTTGATAGCTTCCTTTGAGCTATTATTTCTTACTATAACACCCTAAAATTTGCTTCTTTGGAAATAGAGCTAAAATGAGTTAATTTTGAATTTTTGTGCTCATGAAAACATAGGGAAATAATATTTTTCTCTAAATTGAAATTTTTCATAAGGTTTAGCAACTTATTGATGCATTCATGCTGATGCATTTGTGTTTTTGTATTGCTTGGTTTTCACCAAAGATCAAAATGAATTCAAGTTGTTCTTTCAAAATGTGTTTAGGTCGATTTTCCTTTCCCGATATACATATATCATTTTTCTACAATCAAATTCCTTGTTTCTCATCCGTCAATCAACCTCTACAAACTTCTCGGGAATTTTTCTGACTTTTTCTGTAGCTTGTTTCCACTTGTCTATGTGCATAATCTAATTTTTAGATGCTCCAAATTATCTTGTCATGAGCTCCAAATACTTTATTTGGGTTTCTCAAGTTCCATAATGTCTCTGAAAAATTTTCCCGAATTTTCGGAGCTTTCGGAGTATTTTTCGCGGCTTAAATAATAATTCTGGACTTTTCTGGAATTATTTTATCCATGAAAATAATTAATTTCGAAAATAATAAATCTCTCATTTTCCCCAACGCTCAAAGCCCATGTGCAATAATCTTAATAAATCTCAAAGGCCTATATATTTATTTACTAATGGGCTTAAATGATTACTTAGGCCTATTAGCGGAGGTGGATGGTGCAACGTCAATTAGCACTATATCGCTAGTTGATGTGGAGGTGGAGAGTTTTCCTCCCTATATATACGTACCTACCCCTTGGGCAAAGCACACCAAAACTACCGTAAGAGAAGCCCCTAGTTTGGGAAATTTCTGCTGTAGTAAATTATATTTTTCTCATCTTTCTCTCGCTGTCGTCGTCGCCGCTGCACTGCCTAGCCCGGCCATACTCTCCTCAGCAATAAGTAAGTCCGCCGCCATCCCTGTATTCTTGAAAAATAAACCCACAGTCCAAAACATGTTTACAAATTTTGTTTTCTTCATTTGAAAGCGTATTTTATTTCGATTAAGAATAAATTACGTTTTCAGCTATTTACAGAATTGCCACTGATTTTGTTTTAGCCATAACTTCTTTGTTTTAACTCCGATTTGACCAGTTCAAATTATGTTAGGTTCGTATTTGCGAGCTCTACATGTTAGTACTACTATTAAGTAGGTTTTCAACTTTTAAAATTTGTGATTAGATTTAATCCATTATTTTAATAGAGGAAATCTTGTTTATTTCATATCTTCTACGTTTCAACTCTGTTTTGAGTCATTCAAGTTACGTTAGATTCATAGCAACAAGATCTACACATTTATTACAGTGTTTATCATGTCACTAATATTGGAATTTCATGGTTTGAATCATATCTTAAATAACAATTATGCAACTAGGTTTTGTAAATAAAATATGATTTGTTTTACTTTAGTTTTATAATTCAAATCTAAATTTGACTTAAATTATAATCTCTATAAAATATCTTATACATGAAGCTAATAGTTTTATGGGTAAATCTATCGGTAGTTGTATCTTTTCAACCATAGCTCCGATTAGCGTGCTTTTCGTGACTTTGTGTTCGTAGCGATGCGTAGAATCGTGTTTCAAACTCTTTTACTTATTTTTGTATGATTGGTGTACTGTTATAATATAGATCTATTGTTTGCTTCGTGTATGATTATATGAATGTTTGTGTGGTGCTATATGGTTCAGTCAATCGGTGAGGTTTACGTGGTGATTAAGAAGCTATTCTTTGAAGACTAGAAGCTGAGAATTGGAAGCAGAAGATTGAAAGTTGAATACTAAAGGCTTTCGAGCGTATTGCTTTGGGGGAGAAGCAAGTTAAGGCAAGTATAGCATGGGATCATCCTTGTTTCCTATTCACCTTTAATATACTTAATTCATGTGCATGTTTCTACCTTGTTACCACTAAGGATATCCTAGCTTTTGTATCTTGTACCTTGACACCCATGGGACATTACATTGGGTAGTTTTTATGCTAGTGCTCAAGATAAATAACCATGATTTGTAACTTGACTAAGGGTATATGCAATAAACGTTTAAAAGATGTTTTAAAGCAACATGGCTCAAGAGGGCTAGAGCATATTGGGTTGTTTTTATGGTGCTCTAGTTTCTCTCCATAAGGACTCATCTGTAAGCGAACATCCGGGACTTACAGTACAACTATGAGGGCTATAATGGCTCTAGCTTTAGTCATATAGAAGGACCTTTTCTAGCTTGTTAGAGGTTACCCTTGTGGCGCAAATGGGGAAAAGCAGACTGTGGATCCCTGCGTGGTTGTATCACACAGACTGACTTCTAAAACCTAGCGGCCCTAAATTGTTAGACGAACCTTTGAAAGACTTCATAGTGAACCCTGCCGACCTTCCTTAGAAGTGGGTCAAGAGATTAGCTACCTCAGGCAAAAGGGTAAATAACGATTCACAGTGAAAGTGTACAACCTCTGCAGAGTGGAAAACTAGTATATCAGCCGTGCTCACAGTCACGAGTGGCCTTCGACCCTTACAGAATAAATGATGAACACTGATGATAATGTTAATACTAATGATGTTGATGCTCACCAATGATTATTGTTTCTTGCTATACATTATTCTCGTTTACATGATCATGAGGTTATTTGGGCTTATGGTAAACTTGTTGCTACTCAATTGCTAAAAGATAACTCAATAAAAGCTATCGTAGTAAACCTGTGCTAAACCTTTTGAGCCTCATGAACCCTATGATATATTTGCTGAGTTCGACATGGACTCACTCTTGCTATTTCTCACATCTTAGGAAGGGTACCAGACTGTTAGATTCTGGAATTGTTAGGCTTGTGATCAACCAGTCAGTTTGATCCTGGAAGTAAAGGTTACACCCGGTGTTCGGCATTGTCTTTCCGCTGTGTTGTTCTCTAAGGTATATTTTATACTATTGAGTTATGTTTATTAAGCATTTGTCTTTTGATATTACACTTATCTACAGCTATATGTGAGATTTGACCTCTTTATTTCACATATAGTGTATGTCTGGTTTTGTCCTTAAAACCGGGTGTGACAGAGTGGTATCAAAGCAATGCTGACTGTAGGATGCAAGCCTAGTAGAAACTGGTCGTTATAAGGTCTAAGAGTTGCCACTAAAATCCTTGTTCTATAAACCTTGGTATTTTCTTCCATACTGTATCGTTGCCCTTGATATTATCCCCACCTTGTTGCTTATTTTAAAAGTCTTTGTTCTCATCTTCACTCCTTGATTTGGTATGCTTTTAGAACCTCATCTTACCATCTTCTTGCGACATCAGAAGAGAAGCATTAGGATCTTTTCCCTTTATATGAAGAAAACGATAGCATCGCAAGTTGAGTCAATGTTGAGTTGTGCTCCTATATTGCCTTGTTGGATTGTCTTTATGCCTATGCTTGTTTTGGATGTTTGTAATGATTGCAATGGACTTGTGGATCCCACAATTTCATTTAGATATAGGCTTAAGATATAAGGATTAGTGAATAGGTAGATGGGTTGGTTTATTTTGACTCTCTACATCCTAGCCTTTTAGAGTACTTTATCTCATTTAGCTTACACATCTGTCTTTGGACGACCATAAATCATGAGAAAATTCTAAACAATATTAGGCTTCGATATCTTTACCTAGCTGCAAGAACCACCCTCATAGCTATTTTGGATTGGGAGTTATGAAAATCACAAGATGATACAACTATGCTGTCAACAACCTGGAACAGGTTTGGTTGTGCACTGTTTATGACCAAGATAACTTCATAATCTAGAAAAGTGTTCTGTACGAAAGTTGTAGAGGAGTTGATAAGCTTTCCAACGGTATAAGATGAAACTTAATTGGATTAACGGAACTCGAGTTATAGCTGTTTTTCTGTACTGCTGTTTTTTCTTCTCGCAAGGAATTTCAGATTACTTGTTCTTGTTTATGCACACGAGTTTTTATTGGATATCAGAAGGTCATCATAATAGTAAACTTACTTAGAAGAAGGTTTAGGATACTCATTCGTTCCCCTAATTGATCTTTTCTTAAGGGGGTAGCCGAGTTAAAGAAGTTGCAAATTGTTCAAACATTCCAGCACTTCACTTGGAAGAATCGGTTATCCCCACGGTGGAGAAGTCACTATCGAGTGCAGACATCTTTTCTCAGGATTGATGACTAGTTGGATCATCTACAAGGAGCTCAGGTAATCGTCAAGATGGGTCTTGGTCTTCGCTCTGATCTATCATCAGTTGGGAGTCCAATCTTACTCAAGATAAGTTGGCATCGATATTGGACATCTACAATTGATTCCACGAAGGTTCAGAGGATGTCGACATTATGACTAGTTTAGCAAGTGAGCTATGAGGGAAGGAAGTCCTCTATTTGGATAGTTATCTCTAGTGGTGAAGAAGAGCTCAAGAAAGTTGGTGACGGGGAATTCACCTAGGGATGTAAGAGTGACTCAGAGTTTCTTTTAAAAATGATGACATTTAGTTAGAAGTTGAAGGAAGGTTTATTCAAGACTCTCAAGATATTGCTACTAGAGAAGATATTAAGTATCTTTGGACTCGTAAACCTTAGAAAAATTATAAAGGCATTAAAGAAGAAGTAAAACTTATGAGTTAGATCTGCCAGATCAAGACAAGAGTGTCCCATCTATCGTGATGCACCAGGTCAAGGTGAGGGATGTGTCCTTATGCAAGAAGGAAAATGTGATGGCTTGAGCATTAGGGAAGCATGGGAAATATGAGTTGAACTACCTGACACAAGGAAGTGGAGATATCAGTTTATGCTCTAAAGGTTTTGGAGATATTATCCTATTGGACACAAGTGTGGTATTTACACGGTTTATAAGAGTGACACCTACATGGATTGTAAGAATATAAAGCACATCATTACTAAGTTGGGGTTGAGTTAGTGACATTATCATTGGATTTGAGTTGATTATGACATGGAAGGTGCTATCACTTGGAGAAGAAAAGTAAGAGTCATTGCCGATGCCCTTAGCAAAGGAGAGCTATGCTAATAAGGATTCGGACTACACCTAGGTTTGAGAAGTGGCATGTGAAACTTGAATGATGTCACTAATACTACAAAGGCGGTAATTAATGGAGCTCACCTTTGAACAAGAGGAATAATTATGAAGGTTAATTGGAAGTAACGGCAGAAAGGACTAAGGAATAATGTTTAAGAGTTGAATAAGCCATTCGGATCAAGGTTGTAACAACGTGCAAAGTAAAGCAAAATCCCTACCAAGAGGAGGTAACTACTCGAGGAAGAGAAGAAGATTCTACAGTGAAGTATCCCTATCTCTTTGACCACTATCTTCCGAATCTCGGGACGAGATTCATCTTAAGGGGGGTAGAATTGTAACACCCTAAAATTTGCTTCTTTGGAAATAGAGCTAAAATGAGTTAATTTTGAATTTTTGTGCTCATGAAAACATAGGGAAATAATATTTTTCACTAAATTGAAATTTATCATAAGGTTTAGCAACTTGTTGATGCATTCATGCTGATGCATTTGTGTTTTTGTATTGTTTGGTTTTGACCAAAGATGAAAATGAATTCAAGTTGTTCTTTCAAAATGCGTTTAGGTCGATTTTCCTTTCCCGATATACATATATCATTTTTCTACAATCAAATTCTTTGTTTCTCATCCGTCAATCAACCTCTACAAACTTCTTGGGAATTTTTCCGACTTTTTCTGTAGCTTGTTTCCACTTGTCTGTGAGCATAATCTAATTTTTAGATGCTCCAAATTATCTTTTCATGAGATCCAAATACTTTATTTGGGTTCCTCATGTTCCATAATGTCTCTGGAAAATTTCCCTGAATTTTCAGAGCTTTCGGAGTATTTTTCGGGGCTTAAATAATAATTCTGGACTTTTTTAGAATTATTTTATCCATGAAAATAATTAATTCTGAAAATATTAAATCTCTCATTTTCCCCAACGCTAAAAGCCCATGTGCAATAATCTTAATAAATCTCAAAGGCCCATACATTTATTTACTAATGGGCTTAAATGATTACTTAGGCCTATTAGCGGAGGTGGATGGTGCAACATCAATTAGCACCATATCGCTAGTTGACGTGGAGGTGGAGAGTTTTCCTCCCTATATATACATACCTACCCCTTGGGCAAAGCACACCAAAACTACCGTAAGAGGAGCCCCTAGTTTGGAAAATCTCTGGTGTAGTAAATTATATTTTTCTCCTCTTTCTCTCGCCGTCGCCGTCGCCGTCACCGCCGCACTGCCTAGCCCGGCCATACTCTCCTCGGCAACAAGTAAGTCCACCGCCGTCCCTGTATTCTTGGAAAATAAACCCACAGTCCAAAACATGTTTACAGATTCTGTTTTCTTCATTTGAAAGCGTATTTTGTTTCGATTAAGAATAAATTACGTTTTCAGCTATTTACAGAATTGCCACTGATTTTGTTTTAGCCACAACTTCTTTATTTTAACTCTGATTTGACCCGTTCAAATTGCGTTAGGTTCGTATTTGCGAGCTCTACATGTTAGTGCTACTTTTAAGTAGGTTTTCAACTTTTAAAATTCGTGATTAGATTTAATCCATTATTTTAATAGATAAAATCTTGTTTATTTCATATCTTCTATGTTTCAACTCCGTTTTGAGCCATTCAAGTTATGTTAGATTCATAGCAACGAGATCTACGCATTTGTAACAGTGTTTATCATGTCACTAATATTGGAATTTCATGGTTTGAATCATATCTTAAATAACAATTATGCAACTAGGTTTTGTAAATAAAATATGATTTGTTTTACTTTAGTTTTATAATTCGAATCTAAATTTGACTTAAATTATAATCTCTATAAAATATCTTATATATGTTTTTATACCATTAAGATACATGAAGCCAATAGTTTTATGGGTAAATCTTTCGGTAGTTGTATCTTTTCAACCGTAGCTCCGATTAGCGTGCTTTTCGTGACTTTGTGTTCGTAGCGATGCATAGAATCGTGTTTTAAACTCTTTTACTTATTTTTGTATGATTGGTGTACTGTTATAATATAGATCTATTGTTTGCTTCATGTATGATTGTATGGATGCTTGTGTGGTGCTATATGGTTCAGTCAATCGGTGAGGTTTACGTGGTGATTAAGAAGTTATTCTTTGAAGACTAGAAGCTGAGAATTGGAAGCAGAAGATTGAAAGTTGAATACTAAAGGCTTTCGAGCATATTGCTTTGGGGGAAAAGCAAGTTAAGGCAAGTATAGCATGGGATCATCCTAGTTTCCTATTCACCTTTAATATACTTAATTCATGTGCATGTGTCTACCTTGTTACCACTAAGGATATCCTAGCTTTTATATCTTGTACCTTGACACCCATGGGACATTGCATTGGGTAGTATTTATGCTAGTGCTCAAGATAAATAACCATGATCTGTAACTTGACTAAGGGTATATACAATAAACGTTTAAAAGATGTTTTAAAGCAACATGGCTCAAGAGGGCTAGAGCATATTGGGTTGTTTCTATAGTGCTCTAGTTTCTCTCCATAAGGACTCATCTGTAAGCGAACATCCGGGACTTACAGTACAACTATGAGGGCTATAATGTCTCTGGCTTTAGTCATATAGAAGGACCTTTTCTAGCTTGTTAGAGGTTACCCTTGTGGTGCAAATGGGGAAAAGCAGACTGTGGATCCCTGCGTGGTTGTATCACACAGACTGACTTCTAAAACCTAGCGGCCCTAACTTGTTAGATGAACCTTTGAAAGACTTCATAGTGAACCCTGCCGACCTTCCTTAGAAGTGGGTCAAGAGATTAGCTACCTCGGGTGAAAGGGTAAATCATGACTCACAGTGAAAGTGTACAACCTCTGCAGAGTGTAAAACTAGTATATCAGCCATGCTCACGGTCACGAGTGGCCTTGGTCCCTTACAGAATAAATAATGAACACTGATGATAATGTTAATACTGATGATGTTGATGCTCACCAATGATTATTGTTTCTTGCTATACATTATTCTCGTTTACATGATCATGAGGTTATTTGGGCTTATGGTAAACTTGTTGCTACTCAATTGCTAAAAGATGACTCAATAAAAGCTATCGCAGTAAACCTGTGTTAAACCTTTTGAGCCTCATAAACCCTATGATATATTTGCTGAGTTCGACATGGACTCACTCTTGCTATTTCTCACATCTTAGGAAGGGTACCAGACTGCTAGATTATGGAATTGTTAGGCTTGTGATCAACCAGTCAGTTTGATCCTAGAAGTGAAGGTTACACCCGGTGTTCGGCGTTGTCTTTTCGCTATGTTGTTCTCTAAGGTATAATTTATACTATTGAGTTATGTTTATTAAGCATTTGTCTTTTGATATTACACTTATCTGTTGCTATATGTGAGATTTGACCTCTTTATTTCACATATAGTGTATGTCTGGTTTTGTCCTTAAAACCGGGTGTGACACTTACTCCCTTCGTTTTTGTTTTGTTGTTGTTTAAAAAAATTCTGATCCCACCTTGTTCAAAAATTTGATAGCCTTTCATCATCCATAATCTTCCCTTAGGATGACCACCATTGTTGAAGAAGTACGTGTAGTATCGATGATGTGATGTGTGCTTGTTTTGCTTGATGTGTTGCTTGTGTGTTGTCCTTGTTCTCATGTTTTGAAAGTGTCTCGGAAGGTATAAGTCTTGAGGAGTAGCTCGATCCATGTTAAGTGGGTAGTGTCATATTCTATCCTACTCATCTTCCAATCGATCCTAATTCTTGTTGTCTTTTTCCTATATCGTCCTTGTCTACCCTTAGTTGTCATGACATCTTCTTTATCTCATCTTAATGGAGGATCAACACATGAAGGACTCATAAATAGCAGCAAGCTTTAGAGAAAGTGTTTCCTTCAATGACATCGCTAGATGGAATAGGATCTTTGTTAAGTGAGGTAGCATCTGCTGTCAACAATAACAATTCCTGAATATCTCAAGCGACAAGGTACGAAGAACTGAAGATCAAACTTTATATTTCTTTTCATCTTTTGGCTATCTTCGATCCATGTCTTATATCTCATCAACACAAATCAAAGAAGCATGAAGACTTGAAGATTAGTGTTATCTATCTCTCTAGTCTCTCTGAATCTCGTTTCTACCTTATCCTGTCTTTTCAGAATAGTCTGTTTTCCTTAGCTTATACCTCTATTTTTGGATGCCCAAAAATCATGAATAAATTCTGGATAATAGTAGACTTCAATATCTTTCTCTGACCGTAAGAACCACCCTGATATCTATTATGGTTTGAGATTTATGAAAATCACAAGACGATGCATCTGTGCTGTCAGCAACCTAAAATAGTTTCTATTGTGCACAGTTTTTGACTACATTAACTGTAGAATCTGGAAAAGTGTTCTATAAGAAAGTTGTAGTGAATTTGATAAGCTTTCCAACGGTATAAGCTACAATATCATCGGATTCATAGAACTTGAGTTATAACTGTATTTCTGCAGTACTGTTTTTCTCCTCACGAGGAAGTGCAGGATTACTTGTTCTTGCATATGCTCATGAATCTCTTTGGGATGCCAGAAGGACATGATGATAGTCATCACTCAGAAACAAATGCAAGTTATCCTTTGGTGTTCTCTAGTTGATCTATTCTTAAGGGGGTTTGACGAACTAAAGACGATACAAGATGGAGGTTTATATGTCCTATTTTGTCATCTAGAAGCATCAGCTATCTACATGGTTGCAAAGTCATTATCAAGCGCAGGTATCTTTTCTCAGGGTTGGTAACATGTTGGGACCATCTACAAGGATCGTAAGGGCCTAAAGGATACATTTACAATGTTGGTTATGAGCTTGTGGCATCATCATTGGATAAGAGTTGATGAAGGAAAAGTGAAGACTTGCAGAATCAACTTTATTTTTCTCCCTAGTCTCTCCAAATCTCAGGACGAGATTCCTGTTAAGTGGGGTAGAATTGTCACACCCAAAATTTCCTATTTTGGGTTGTGCATGAAAAACACTAAATAAAATAAATGATTTCAATATTTGAATAAATTTATTAGATAAGTTAAGTTGTTGCTAATTTAAATATAGAAAATTGTGGGTTCAATTTTTTTTCATATTAATTTGATAATGTGGTGTTTGTGTGATGCTTGTTTTTGGTGTTGGTGAGTGCTATTATTTTCAAAATACCATAGGACGACGTTTACTTCTCATTGGAAAACTTTTTGGTATTTTCTGGATTTAAAATTTCAATTTCCGTGAGCTTAATCTTTTTCCTTGATATCTTCATCAATCTTTTCATGAGCTCCAAATACTTTATTTGGGTTCACCTCATTCTAAAATATCTCTAAGAATTTTCCCTGAATTTTTAGAGCCTTCGGAGTATTTTTCATGGCTTAAAATTCAATTCTAGACTTTTCTAGAATTATTTTATCCATGAAATTAATTAATTCCAAAAATAATTAAATATCTCATATTTCCTCATGCCCAAAGGCCCATGTCTTTATTTACTAATGGGCTTTAATAATTAATTAGGTCTATTAGTGGAGGTGGACGGTGCAACATCAATTAGTACCATATTACTAGTTGATGTGAAGGTGGAGAGTTTTCCTCCGTATAATTATGTACCTTCCCCTAGGGGCGAAGCTACGTTCACTCGATGGGGTCGGGTGACACCGACGACTTTGAGGTCGTCCCTGTACCCTGCGATTTCTTGCCTGCGTAGACCCCGGTAGGCCGGCAGCCCAACAGTAGCAGCCTGCAGTCCAACTATCTCCTCAGCCCATCCGTCGATCAATATTTCATTCGCAGGCCCAGAATACCAAACGTTGGCTTGCCTCCGCCCTCTGGTACAACCTGGCCGCATCCGCACCCTTTCATCTTCCTAGTCTCACATCTTAATTCTCAAACCCTCCGCGGTCGTGGGGGAGATTGGCCGGCAGCCTGGCCCCTAGCCGCAGCAGCGCAGCTCCGTTGTAGCATCATCTGTTCTTGATCTCACGTCGACGCAACTACGCAAGTCCCAGCGGACAGCAGCTGCTAGCAAAAAGCTCTGTGGCATCCGTGTTCCTTGCGTTCCAGTAGAGAACGTGCTTTTTCATTCAGACCAAGATGCCACATGCCAGGTATGTATGCTACTTTTGTAGTTCAGTATGGCACTATGGCTTGCATTTCACTAGTGACTTTTAAATGTACTAATGGATGCTTGCACATTAGTATCTGCTACAATTTTTATTATATGTCTAATTTGATAGGTTATGCGTGTCAATTGAACTCTTGTTAGCATGATGACATCATCCCGACATCACCCACACTTTATTGCCAGGTTTCTTTAGAAAAACAAATCCCGAAATACAATAGAAATACGTATACACATACAATCTTGTTTAGGCCATGTCTTCCACGTTTTAACTCCGATTTGATCCGTTCAAGTTGCGTTAGGTTTGTATTTGCGAGCTCTACATGTTAGTGTTATTATACAGTAGGTTTGAAAATTTTAATTTTCGAGTTTATATTAAAGTAATTATTTATCTATAGGAAATCTTAGAAAATTCATAACTTTTACGTTTTAAATCTGAATTTCATGATCTTTACGTCTGTATGATCGTAGTAACATGTAGAAGAGTTTTACAAACTTTTTATACTGTTTTGATTTGTTGGTGTGCTGTTTTAATTATGTCTCTTTGTTTGCTTCGTGTATGATTGCTCGGATGATTGTGTGTTGATGCTTGATGATCGAGTATAGACGGTGAGCAGTTTCTTGACGATCAGGAGTATTATTTTGTGCCAGACCAACAGTATCATTAGGAAAGCTTTGATCAAGGCAAGTATAATATGTGACCATCCTTGTTACCTATTCACTGAAATTATCATACATATGCATGTGTCTTCCTTGACAACCATAGAGATTATAACGTAGCTATTGATATCTTGTTTCCTTGTCACCTATGGGTTATGCATTTGGGTAGCTATTGCTAGTGCTTAATTATGAACAATGATCTTGTAATTTGATTAATGGATTAAACGACCAACCATGAAGATGATTTTATTACTGTTGAAAGGGGTCTAGAGCAAGGGGTTATATTGTTGCTCTAGTTACTCTCCGTAAGGACTTACCTGTAAGTGATAACCGGGATTGACAGTACAGCTGTGAGGGCTATATGGCTCTAGCTCTAGTTGTTCAAGAGACCTTTTCTAGCTTGTTAGTGGTTACGTTAATTGGCGTAAGAATGGCTTGCCACGTTGGGTGTAGGACAACCTCTAGTCTATGAGTATAGCCGAGAAGGAATTATGCCATTTAAAAAGGGGGTTCCTACATCTGCCTACTGAGTGAATCTAATGGACCTAACTTTTTAGATGAACTTTTGAATGGCTTTATATGGTTTCTGATGTTTTGGGCCTTGCAAACCCATGCATTTAGAAATTATGACTCACAGTGAAAGTGTACACCTCTGCGCAAAGTTTAATAAACTGGTATACTAGCCATGCTCATGGATATGAGCGGCCTTGGGGATTCTTACAGAATAGTTGATCACCAATGTTATACCATGTTTGATTATTGTTGTTACTATTATGCTCATGTTAATGCTATTCATTATCCTTATTACAAATGATCATTGGTTCATTAATGGGAATTGGAATGTCTTGATGCTACTCAATTGCTAATTATATGATGATTAAAAGCTAAATGCAGTCAAACTGTGTCTAGCCTTTTTGAGCCTCATGAACCCTGTGTTGTACTTGTTCAGTTCGACATGGACTCACTCTTGCTATTTCCACCACACTCTAGTGTGTAGTAAGGTGTTGCTCAGAAGAAGGATAAAGATGTAGTGGAGTTTTTAGAAGTCTTTTAGAAGTTTTTGGCATATGGATCCACTAGTCAGCCGTCCCTGAGAAGAATGGAGCCTAAAGTTTCGTCACTGTTCCACGATACTCTGATGTAAGTGTTAATATATCTATGTATATGTTATATAATAACATTGTTTCTGATACTTTTTCATTCTGACATATGTGTGGACTTCCTGAGCACACATATGATTAGCCTTGTTTTGTTCTTTAGAAAACCGGATGTGACAATATCTAGATAATATTTATATTTAGATCATTTCTCATGCTATGTTGACGGTCAAAAAATGATACTTATCTACCGTTAACATCCATTATGAGCAATGAATGGTTAGAAGAATCAGAGCTTTCTCCTAAAGTGATTTGTTTAGACTCACCTTCTATTACCATTCATTGCCAAATCAACAAAGATTCTTTCGATGCGCTCTACAATTCGGTTGTGTGTGTTAACATCATGTCTTTGGTTTTTGCTCATGATTTATTAAAAGACATGCCATTAGCCCCAACAACCAAGTTGCTAAAAAGTCTTTCAGGACACATTGTCCCAAGTTTGGGAATTCTTTGTGCCCTTCCTATCTTGGTAAATAGAACCAAAGTGCAATTGAATTTCTATATCTTTGATGTTATGGAGTTTGACCTATTGATAGGACAACCAATAGAAAGACTCATCCATGAAGGCCAAATAGGGAAGTTGAACATAAAACTTAGGAGAAACTTTGAGCTCTCTATGCCCATCACTCATTCTTTAAATGCTAAGATTGAGCCAATTCCTGAGCAAGACACAATGGAAGAGGTTAAGATGCATCTCTTGATGACTTGATTGAACCCAACTTTGAAGATGACGCCCAGTTCTTCATCGAGGAGAAAGACAAAGGACCCACAGACCCTAAACCTCTAAATTAATTGCTAGAACCACCTAAGCCCTCCATCGAGCTTAAACCCCTGCTTTCTGGTCTTAGATAATGATCAGGATTCTCCTATGATCATAAGTGATAAACTCTCTTAGAAAGAATCCTTACGCTTGCTAACTGTTCTATAAAAGCATTGTTCTGCTTTTGGCTATAGACCTTAAGGGAATCAGCCTTGCTCTTTACACCCATCGCAGCCCTATAGATCTAGATTCTATACCTTCTAGGGAGCCCCAACGTAGGCTTAACAATACGATGAGAGAGGTTGTTAAGAAAGAGGTCTTGAAACTCTTGCATGCCAGGATCATCTATCCTATGCCATATAGTGAGTGGGTAAGCCCTATTCAAGTTGTGCCTAAAAAAGGGGGCATGACTATTGTTAAAAATGAAAAGAATGAATTAATCCCCAAAAGAACCGTCACTGGTTGGCGGATGTGCATTGATTATCGAAAACTTAACAAGGCAACTAAGAAAGATTACTTTTTGTTGCCCTTCATTGATGAAGTGTTGGAGCGACTGGCAAACCACTCTTTCTTCTATTTTCTTGATGGGTATTCAGGTTATCACCAGATTCTGATCCACCCAGATGACCAAAGCAAAACCACCTTTACATGTCCATATGGAACATATGCTTATCGTAGAATGTCTTTTGGATTATGTAATCCTCCAGCTTCATTTCAAAGATGCATGATGTTTATATTTTCTGATATGATTGAAGAAATCATGGAAGTTTTCATGGATGACTATTCTATTTATGGAAAAACTTTTGATGATTGTCTTGAAAATTTAGACAAGGTTTTTGCAAAGATGTGAAGAAAAGCACTTAGTCCTTAATTGGGAAAATGTCATTTCATGGTTCGAGTTGGCATAGTGCTTGGATATTTAGTGTCCGAAACAGGGATTGAGGTAGATAGAGCTAAAATTGAAGTAATTGAACAACTACCTCCACCTATGAATATCAGAGGGATCTGAAGTTTTCTTGGTCATTGTGTTTTTTATCGCCCTTTTATAAAAGATTTTTCACATATTGCTAGACCACTAACAAATCTTCTATCTAAGGATGTTCCCTTTGAATTTGATGATGCATGCTTGAAATCTTTTAACATTCTTAAAGAAGCACTCATCTCTGCACCAATCATTCAACCCCCTAATTGGTCGCTACCCTTTGAAATTATGTGTGATGCTAGTGATTATGCTATGGGGGTAGTCTTGGGACAAACAAAAGATAGAAAGCATCATGCAATTGCTTGTGCTAGCAAAACCCTAACAGGACCTCAACTTAATTATGAAACAACTGAGAAAGAACTCCTGGCTATTGTTTTTACTATTGATAGGTTTAAATATTACTTAGTAGGAGCTTAGGTGATTGTTTATACTGATCATGCTGCTTTGAAATACCTGCTTACTAAAAAAGATACTAAACCTAGACTAATAAGATAGATTTTGCTACTCCAAAAATTTGACCTAGAAATAAAAGATAAAAAGGAGTAGAAAATTCTGTTGTTGATCACTTGTCTAGAATGTAGTTTGAGAATTCGTAGGAACTGCCTATCAATGATTCACTGAGGGACAACATACTCTTCAAGATCACCAGATCAGACCCCTAGTACGCAAATATTGTCAACTTTATGGTTGCAGGTTATGCACCACCAGTGATGAGAACAAGGCCCGATCTTTCGATAGGTATGATAGCATCAATTGGTGGAGACTCGATGTTCATGATCTAGGCTTCAAACCAGGACGGATTTGGACCCCCACAACCGTTACACCACAGCTCCGTTGGTTATCAACCACACGAATGCGATTGACCTCGGTGAGAAGGCTTTCCTCCAAGCGAATCGAGAACATGAGCAAGAACAGGTAAAACACAATCTAAAATTGCAAATAAATATGAAGCTTTGAATATGACAAAAAAGTTCAAGTCTTTATTCAAACGGACCTATCGCTATAGGCGAACAAGATCAAAAATAGGGGCCCTGGTTCACAACAAGCGGCCTTGTCGGTACAGTTGCAGCAAAATGATGTCTATTTCACAAGGAAATCAAGAACTAAAAAAAACCTGCCCCCTAACGAGAGTGATGGTGGCATAATATAGAGTCTTGGGTGTGATCCCCCTGGATGTGCCCCTAATGGGCCCAAACACGATACATGGTCCAGTGGACCAAAAGACGGTGTCACAGCACCCTAGCAGATTCTGGATGCTAAATTATTTTGACGATTCCTATTGATTCTGAAAGGATTTTGATGTGAGACCAGTTGGATTAGCTTCCTTATCAAATTAGCTTTCCATCCATATGTGGTTCATCGAAAACAGAGCCTAGATGCATCCTAGGTGACCAGTCTAAGGTAGACTGGTCCTAGAACCCTAGATGGGCTCCAACTTCAGCTGGACTGGGCCTCCACCATGAGAAAGATGACTTTGGCACCCATGATGGACCTTCTCCTCTTCTTGGCTTACATGTGACGATGTGATGTCGTCATCAACTAGGGAGAACAAAAGGAAGCTTGTTTATGAAAGTCATCTCTACATATTGGATCCACTGTACCTCTTCAAAGTTTGCTCTGACGGCTTGCTTAGAAGATGTGTACCAACAGAGGAAGGTATTGAGATTATTGAACGATGCCACTCGTTGCCATATGGAGGACATTATGGGATATTCTGCACTCATGCTAAGATTTGGCAAAGTGGATTCTTTTGGGCAACCATGTATGAAGACATGAAGGCCTTCATCAAGAGATGTGGAGCGTCTTAGAGGCATGAGAATATCAATTCAAGAGATGCCATGCCACTCACTAACAATCTCTAGATTGAGCTCTTTGTTGTCTAGGGAATTGACTACATGGGACCATTTCTAAAGTTAAAGAACTATGAGTACATCTTGGTTGTAGTTGACTGTCTCCAAATGGGTTGAAGCTATGCCATGTAGAGCAACTGATGCATAAAACTCTAGGAAGATGTTTGAAGCAATAATACTTCCAAGGTTTAGAGTTTTGAGAATGGTGATTAGTGATGGAGAAACTCACTTCACTAATAAGAGTTTTCACAAATACCTAATGAAGCATGGGATCCGACATAATGTCGCTACTCCTTATCACCCTCAGACAAGTGGCCAGGCAGAGACATCCGATAAGCAAATTAAGAATATTTTGCAGAAGATGGTCAATGAGATAGGAACTGCATGGAAAGATCGACTACCTAATGCACTATGGGCTTATAGAATAGCCTATAAGACAACATTGGGCATGTCACCATATCAGTTGGTCTATGGGAAGACCTGCCATCTTCCTATAGAACTAGAATTCAAAGCTCACTGGGCCATCAGGCGATGGAACATGGACTTTGAAAGCGCAGGAACAAAGAGGAAGGTGCAACTCTCTGAGTTCGAAGAGTGGCATGAATGAGGCATATCATAACTCCAAGATATACCAAGAGAGAACCAAAAGATGGCATGATAAGAAGATCAAGAAGATGGAGTTTGCACCCAGAGGTATGGTATTACTTTTTAATTACAGGGTCAAATTATTTGGGCATGGTAAACTTCAAAGCAAGTGGGTAGGACCATTCACGGTAATAAGCACTTCATCACATGGAGCAGTAACTCTTCAAACCGATGAAGGTATGTTATTCAAGGTAAATGGCCACCATCTCAAAATCTTTCTAGAACCTAAAAACCCACCTGAGGTTGTTGATGAGGTGGATTTTTAGATCTTACCTTAATTACACCACCCTTATTCTCCGTTACAAGGTATATCACAAAAATATGTTTTTTGGGGATAGAAAAGAGTTAGGAACCCACGCGAGCAAAGTCACCCCGAGGGGATGACATGTGGGGCCGGCCGGCCCCACCATTAGGCCACCTGGCTCACTATCAGCTCCCCTCGACCTCTGTTGATTCTATCACCCTTTCTACACTCTTCCACGATAAGATCATGTACATTTCCGATCCATTCGCATATTCCTTCACGTGGAGCCATTAGGGATAAGATTTTGACCTCTGCTACAAGATGAACCCCCTATATAAATAGACCCCTACTTGCCTCCTTCCTCATTCCATCCAAGCCTTCTCTCTCCCATAGCAGAGCTCTCCTCTCTAGATCCAATGGCTAGAAAAGAGATCATCCCTTTTGGAGTTGACCTCAACAAACTCCCTCCTAGGGAAGACTCTCTTGTCATCGTCCTTGTAGAGGAACCTCTGCCTCTTGCTATCATTCCTCCAAAGCAAGTAGCTACAGTGTCACCGAGAAGAAGCAACGAGCAAGCCTACTATGGTCAAGTTCGTCAGCCGACGCTTCCTCCACCACAAGATCGTCTACTTTTGAAGGACGCGCCAAAGGGCTCGAAGATTGTTGTACTGAAGGACATCAATCTTTTACCTCCAAGACCCAATGAGATGCTAGTTGGAGTCAAGACCAACAACCTTGGGGAAGTCACTTGTGTGAAGTACACTATAGCCACTCCCCGAGTGTCTCTTGATGGTATTCAAGCTGCACCAAGCCAAGTCAGATTCATTCCACCAAGGGAGGCACCAAAGAGATCCGCTCCAGCTTCATTGAAAATAGAAGAGAAGTGCCCAAGGACAACCATCATGATGCTAGAGACAAGGATTGACCATATTTCCTAAAACGTCACCTCCATCCAACAGTAGAACACTCTCCTCATTAGGACTGTAGACGCTCTGAATAAGATAGTAGAATTAGAAACTATTGAGCGAAAGAATTTGAAGAAGCAGATCGAATTTCTTTCCAACTATGTTGGGAAGAAGAGAGTTGAGAATTAGCAATTGATAATAAGGCACAAGTTTTAGTTAGGTTAAAGTTTTTAGGTTCATCGCTAGCTCAGTTGTTAGATCGATTAAAGTTAGGTTGAATTTTGTAATAAAGTGCCTTATTCATTGATTAATGAAGATTTATTATCATGATTACCTGTTCTCTATCTCTATTTTGGATAAGTATTTGTCTCCACATGATGTGCAGAAAGGTTATACAGGGAAAACAAGTGTGGGAGAGACACACCGTGACAACGAAACGAAATTTGATCGAAAAATTCATGAAATACTGAAGGTAATTAACCAGGGATCATGTATGATGAAGCAGGCCCCGAGCAGCCACTATAGTGGGTCACCTAGCCTCCTCTTGGGCCGCTTGGCCCATCACAGTACCACCATGCCTCCTATTTGTCCGTGGTCAGGTTTGAGCCCAATACACTCCATTTTCATATGTTTCGCTTCCTATTTCAAACAGAATTGAAAATGACAAGGTAAAACAACTTTAAACATAAGGAAAGATTATTTCACCCATGACTTAGGGTAGACTCACATAGTACTTTTCCTAGAAGTCTTGATACTATTGGAAATTTGTTATTAGGAACCCCATGTCACATAAGTTGTTATGGAATGAGATATAGTAGAATAATGAGAACTTGATTCTTGATGTCTTGTTATTGGAGAATTTTATTTCAAAAAGTAAAATGAATAGCTACACTTCTCCTCCGTGGTAAGACTAATGTCTTACCCAAGCCATATATAGATTAGAGAAACATTCTACATATACTACTTGTATTTGTGTTGAGTTCGGTCAAATCTTCTGACCCTTGTTGAGAAATTTATCATGCTCCCAAGATCAAGATCACATACATTCCACATATATCTGCTGCTCCTACACTAGGAGTATGCAACTTTATCCACCCAAAATGTTCTACTCCTACACTAGGAGAAGAAAAAAAAGATGTTTGTTAGGAATAAATGCTCCAAGTTCTTGTAATTATCTCTCTTGAGAGTTTTTCAATTGCAAGAAAGAGGCATGTGGCTATGTAAAAAGAAAAGTATTGGAAAAAATGGACAAGTGTCCAAGATATGAAAAAAATGGGTACTTAGATTCCCACCAAGTAAAAAAAAGAGACAAAAAAGAGGTAGCCCATGCTCTATAGTAAAAGTGTTTTCCAAGTTTCAAACAAGAGAGACATATTTCAAGGAGCATAGTAGAATTAGGGTAGTCACCATATATATTCCACACACATGCACATCTTGATCTAAGAGTATGACATTTTTCTTCTTGGATCCTTATTTTGACTTTACAATATATGCAATACAAATATGTTTTCACTTCTATCCCTACCCGAGATCCACATAAGCTTTTAGAAGTAGGCAAGATCATCAATGCCTTGGAGAGGATCAAAAAATACCACATATACAAGAGATTTGAGAGTACTGCAAAAGGAGAAGGTAAGTGTTGGCAGTCCTTAATGTCAACGATAGACCATCAACTAATGGCTGATTTGATAAAAAAAACTTATAAAGCATAGTTGTAGGGTTTGATTCTAAAGAGTTCCACGAGTGTTGGTGTTCTCACTTGTTTTGCAAGATATTCAATATTTCATCATATAAAAGTATCTCAAGTGATGAAACAGATTGCACCATTACGAAGAGCTTGTCGAGACGATCGAAACGGACATAGCACTTGCTATATTTGGAGTTCCGGAGAGAAAGATATCACATCTTTGGTGGAATACAACTTGGGAAGTCTCTAGAACATCCTGGAACTATCACCACCATAAGTTTTAGGGACTAAACCAACAGAATTCCATAGCCCTATGAATTATTATATTTTAGGGATTAAAACAGGATCTAAGATAAGGAGAAACCTATCACGATATGATAAATTGCGCAAACGGACCGAACCTTGGCACGGGAAGGACGTGGAAGACACTAGAAGACAACAGAACAAAGCAGGAGGCGAGACACCACCAGGGGGGTCTGTCGGCCCCACCCATAGGCCGATCGACCTATCAAAGATACCAATCACATTCTCTTTCATGCAACGCGTTCCAACCAAACTCTACTACGCATCTCCACCATTGATCAATGTCAGTTTGATCCGAGGGCCACCATTCATCTGTCCGGACTATATAACTAGACCCTAGACCCCCCTCCATATTCAATCAATCATAATCATAGCAAGAGGTGTCCCTCGAAAGGATAACTTAGAGCTCCACCAAACCTAGGGTATAGCTAGATAGAATAGAATTAGAGGAGGCAAGCTACGCTTGGATTCTAGATCGTGTCATGAGGAGGCTCAGTATAGCCTTGTACTTCTCTCTTGTATCAACATTATTGATCTATTTGTTCATCTAGTTCATCGTGTTCTTAATCTAGTTCTTATTGTTCTTCTAGTTCTTGTTCTAGTTGATCATATTGTTCTACTTGATATGACTTTATTCTTAATCGATTATGTATTGTAACACCCTAAAATTTTGGGATATTAAAAAAATAGGTAAATATGATTTTTATACAATTTTGTGACCATACAAATTTAGAGTAATAATAATTTTTATTAACTTAAAATCAAATATAAGGGTAGAAACATGTTTGTGCACTCATGCTGTTGCATTTGAATTTTTGGTTTGAGTGGTTTGATTCAAATTCAAATTAGGATTCAAAATCATTTGAAAATGCTTTGTAATATTTGAAAAGGAAAAAGAAAAAAAAGAAATTTACCTTTCTCCTCGCTTTCGGCCTAGAAGCCCAACTTCTTCACCGCGGCCTGTTACTCCCGCGCGCGCATCATTCCCGGCTTGGGCCGACTCCGGCCTGCTCCAGCTCCGCCTCCCTCTCTCGCACTGGACCGCCCGATCTGCGTCCGCCTTGGGCCGAATCCGGTCGCTGGCCCAGCAACCGCGCGAGAGCACTGCCGCGCCTTCCTTCTCAGTTGCGTCGCTGACAGCATGGCCCCACCTGTCAGGCGTCTTCTTCCTTCCCACGACACCGGCCGGATTTTCTTTCCATCAACATCACCGATCGAATCCGTTTCCCCAAATCTTCCCTTCCTTAATTGAAGCTTCTCCTGGCTATATAAGTCGAGGCCGCATATCTTTCCGCCTCCATCCAACTCCTTCGTGGTGTCAAGGGAGCTTCCGAGGTGTCACAGCAAGCTCGGAGCTTTACCGCGCCACCACCGTCCGCCATCTTGAGCACCGCGGCGACTTCGGGACAGTTCCGCCTTCGCATTCGACCTTGGTGAGATCGCCTTGACCTGTACTCCATCCTGGTACCTTCTAATCATCGAATGGTGCTCGGATTCGAGCTTTAGCGTTCTTCGGCGATGGCACCACCGTGAATCTCGTCGTTGCGGCTCTGTTCCGGCCGAGCGCCGCCGCCGATTGTTTCCGAATCGATCTGATCCGTTCATCTGATATCCAACGGCCGTAGATGAAGGATACCGTTTTGGCTACGCATTTTGCTAAAGAGACCCTGTGTTTTTCAATTGTCTAACCCGCAGTCCAAAGCGTATTTCAGAATCGTGTTTTATCCTTTTGAAAGCGTAGATTGATCTTAGTTAAGTCAAAATACATTTTTAGTTATTTACAGTTATGCCATTGAGTTTGTTTTAGTCATAATTTATCTGTTTTAACTCCGATTTGACCCGTCCAAATTGTGTTAGGTTCGTAATTGAGAGCTCTACATGTTAGTAGAACTATATAGTAGGTTTGTGATATTTTATTTTCGAGTTTGAATTAAAGTAATTACTTTTCTATAGGAAATCTTTGTAAATTCATAACTTCGTCGTTTTAGCTCCGTTTTTCGTGATCTTTGCGTCTGTGTGATCCTAGTGAGTTGTAGATTCATTTTAAAAACTTTTTATCTTATTTTATTACTGTTGGTGTACTATTCTAATTATAGTCTTGTTTCTTTATGCATGATTGTTCTGGATGAATGTTGTTGCTATTGCTGATCGAGTATAGACGGTGAGCAATTCGTTGGGGATCAGGAGTTTTTCTACGAACAAGATCACCAAGACCAGTTTGAGCAAGACAAGTATAGCATGGGATTATCCTTGTTATCCTATTCACATTAAGAAAATAATATCATTATACATATATTCCTTGTTAAGGATGACTTCGTGTTGATCTTATTCCTTGATACCTATTATATTGCATGGATTAGTATTGTTAGTGCTCAACATGAACTATGATCATGTAATTTGACTAATGGAATATGCAATAAACACTAAAAGATGATTTTATTACTGTTAAAGGGTACTAGAGCATGGGGTTATTTGGTGCTCTCGTTACTCTCCATAAGGACTTATCTGTAAGCGAAAATCTAGGATTTACAGTACAACTGTGAGGGCTAAAATGGCTCTGGCTTTAGTCATATAGAAGGACCTTTTCTAGCTTGTTAGTGGTATTCCTTTATGGCGTAAGAATGGCTTGACGAATCGGATATAGTGCGGCCTCTGTCCTCATGAGTATAGGCTGTGTGTTATTGTGCCATCTGGAAGAGGGGCTCTACATCTGTTTGCCAAGTGAAATCTAATGACCCTAACTTGTTAGACAAACCTTCGAAAGACTTCATAGTGTTTCCCTGCCTGCTCACCTTGGAAGTGTTTTGGGAGTAATTAACACGGGCATATGGGCAACATGACTCACAGTGAAAGTGTACAACCTCTGCAGAGTGTAAAACTGTTATAACAGCCGTGCTCACGGTCACGAGTGGCCTTGGACCCTTATGGAATAGTGGATCATTAATAATGGATATGTTTTTTCTATTCATTAATCATTTCACATGGATCATATGTTTATTGTTACATTGAGACACTTTGATATTATTGATATACTAAAATAATGCTAATTAAAAGCTACATGCTGATAAACCTATGTTATGCCTTTGAGCCTCATGAACCCCATGTTACATTTGTTGAGTACGAGATGTACTTACGCTTGTTTATTTTTCTTACTTGGATAAAAATCCTGGATGGGTAACAGATGGTGCAAGTAGTGACTACTTCTACTTCCCTGAAGATTACTAGACTTATAGTCAACCAGTCAATGTGCCTGTGATTGGAGCTACCATGAGAGTTTTATATTTTACTTCCGCTACTTTATTGTAAAGACTATGTGATAATAATTGTGATGTAATAACATTTGTGATGATACATCCTTTATAATTTGTTAACTTATGTGTGATTGATCTCTGGGCACACATAAGGGTAAGCACTCTATTTGGTCATTAAATGGGTGTGACAAATTGGTATCGGAGCTATTGTTGACTGTAGGACGCAAGCCTAGCTAGAAATGATCGATTTAGTATCTTCTTTTCACTATTTTTATGCTTATTATCTTGCTCTTGTTATTTGATAAATTTTTATGCTTCTTATGTCTCATTCTATTACGAAATTTTGCCTCTATTCTAATTACATCTAAAAACTCTGTAGATGGTTCGTGGCCGCAAGACTACCCGCATCACCACTGGAGGACACTACCCACCTCGTGCTTTGCTTGCACCTGAAGAGCCACAAGAGGAAGTACCCCAGGAGAATGAGCAGACCCCTGAAGCACCAATCCAAGTGCCAGCACCTCCTCAGGAAGAACCCGAGCCTGAAGAAGACCCTGAGATCATTGAGATTGAAGATGATGAAGAGGAAGAAGCCAATGGAGGAGAGCAACCCCCGTCTCCACCACCTGATGCAGCTGCTGAGGATGTGCCACCCCCTCCAATGGGTTGGACTGTGAAGATCTACCATAAGGCTAGAGGAGATGCTGTCTCTCACCATCGACTTGTGGGAATGCTCTCTGCCTACTTCGCTGATTGGCACCCAGCTGTGGAGTACGTCTGTTGGGAGTACACCCATCCGCTGGAGGACACTTACTGGAAGGCAAGAGCGAGAATTTTTCCTAAGGATGAGGAAAAAGGGGCATACCAGCTGGACAGGATGTATGCTCACATGGGTCGTCGAGCTACCATGGAGGATAGTATTGAAGATGCTGCTTTTGAAGCATGTATGGGCCTTCGCTACCTTCGCTTTGACAGCATGAAGCATGATATTCATCGCTACCTCCCTCGTGCACACCTCGACCTTGGATGGGCCATGATGGATCCAGTGCAGTTGGAACCACTTCCTCGGGTGATGTTGAACTTTGTCTATGATATGATGGAGAGGAAGCTGCAGTTAGAGGAGATGGTGAAGGCACAGGGGAAGACCATCAAGAGGTGCCAAGCAATGATTGATGAACTCCGAGCAAATCAAGGCATGGCCAAGATTTATGAGACATTAGAGCATGAACCACGTCATTAGAAAATAGGAGTCCTTTATGTAATAAGAACGTTCTTAGTAACGTCAGTTGAGTCTTCGAGTCTGTCGTGTGGTTTGAACTTTGGTGTGATAATTGCTTTATCATTATGCTTATGTGTGAGTTGGATTTTTGTTATGAGTGCTGGGGCTTGTAGGCATGTCTACAAGTTCCATTTTTAAGAATAAAAAAGTTTATTAGTCAAGGGAATAATAGTTGGGTTTGGTATTGTCACGTTTCTGTCCTTGCTGTTTTCTGGAGCAGTCTGCAATGTTTCTGATATGGTTCAAAAATGGTTCATGCAACATTTATGAAATTTTTATGAGAGAAACTAGGCTTAAGCACCTTTCAAATGCCACTGGAATCACCTTTTTATCTGATCTGGTTCGAGAGATATAACTGTCACAAGTTAAAGTTTCTGCACAGTCTGGAATCTGGAACAGTTTCTGTTGCGCCTTATTTTTCATTAACTTAGCGACAGAATCTGGTCTTATGTTCTAAATAGAAGTTGTGGGGAACTTCATAAGATTTCCAACCATATAAAGCACGCCTCTATTGGACTTCTGTAGTTCGAGATCTCATTCTTTATCTTATAAGTGGTTGATAACATGGAAATCTCAAAGTTTGCATTCTTATGGATGGCAGATGGCCGGAAGAGGAAGAGGCAGGGGTCGTGGAGGTGTTCCCCCGAATCCACCACCACCACCGCCATCAACTATTGAGCAACTTCTGGCAGTGCAGACGCAACTTATGCAACAATTGGTGCAGAACCAACATAATCATCCAGTTGCTGGGGCACCACCACGTGATAAGCATGGTGAGTTTTTGAAGGGTCATCCCCCGGTGTTCACGCACGCTGCTGATCCCTTAGAAGCAGATGATTGGCTTCGTGCCGTAGAAAAGCAACTCAACATTGCATAATGTGATGACCGACAGAAGGTGTTGTTTGCTTCTAGACAACTCCAGGGAGAAGCTCAGGACTGGTGGGAATCGTATGAGTATGGTCATCCCGCCAATGCTCCCGTAGTCACTTGGCAGGAGTTTAGAGAGAACTTCAGAGCTTATCATATACCAGAAGGGATAATAGAACTGAAGGTAGAGGAATTCCGGAACTTGACCCAAGGGTCATTGTCTGTAGCTGAGTATCGTGACAGGTTTGCCCAGTTGTCACGATATGCTCCACATGAGGTGGCCAATGACAACGATAAGCAGCGCCGCTTTTTGAAGGGATTGTAAGATGGACTACAATTGCAGCTGATGTCCAATACTTATCCCAATTTTCAGACGCTTGTGAACCACGCTATCGTGGTGGACAACAAGTGTAAGGAGATGGATGTCAAGAGGAAAAGGCTTCAGGGACAGACTTCTGGTAGTAACACTCGTCCGCGTACTGGGTTCTAGCAGGGTAATCAATAGAGGCCTCCCTCTGGTCAGTGGAATCGTGGTCAGGTCCCTTTCTGCAATCAGTTTCCGCAACGTCCCCTATTCCAGCCGCAGAATGGCAACCAACGCCCTCCGCAACAGAGTGGGAATCAGCCTCAGCGTCAGGGTCCTTCCAATAATACTCCAATGAAGACCAGTGCTCCCAATACCCCCAACAAGTGTTTTCGATGTGGGAAAGAGGGTCACCTGTCTTATAACTGCCCTGAGAAGATCAACCAGCAGACTCCCCAGAGGCAAGGTAGTCACCAGAAGCCTGCATCAAACACTGGAAGGGTGAACCACTTGTCCCAGGAAACAACAGTGGAGGAACCAGAAGTTATGCTTGGTACGTTCGATGTCCATTCCACTCCCGCCACTGTTCTTTTTGATTCTGGAGCATCACATTCTTTCATATCACAATCATTTGTTAGAATACATAGAATTCATTTGTGTGCCATGAAGAACCCTATATTAGTAAACTCACCTGGTGGAAGCATGCCAGCATCTTATCGTTGTCTCCCGATTAGTCTCATTCTAAGGGGGGTAGAGTTTAAGGTGAGTCCTATAGTATTGAGAACAGCTGGGATTGATCTTATATTAGGAATGGATTGGATGATGCAACAACAAGCAGAGATTCAGTGCAAAGGGAAATCAGTAGTACTGACAACACCAAAGGGAGATAGGATCAGAGTTGATGTGAAAGTTCAGAAACAGGAGATCGCTACAGTAAACCAGCTTACTGATGGTGCCAACAAGGAGGACCAGATTGTGGAAGAGTTCTCCGATGTGTTTCCTGAGGAATTGCCAGGTATGCCACCAGACTGTGACATTGAATTTATTATTGAATTATTACCTAGAACTGCACCCATAGCTAAGCGTCCATATAGAATGGGAGTAGATGAATTAGAAGAACTTAAGAAATAAATTAAGGAATTGCAGGATAAGGGTTTCATTCATCCTAGTTCTTCACCTTGGGGAGCACTAGTGATTTTTGTGGATAAGAAAGATGGTACTCAGAGAATGTGTGTAGATTATCGGTCTCTCAATGAGGTCACCATCAAGAATAAGTACCCGTTGCCTAGGATTGATGACTTGTTTGATCAGTTAAGAGGTGCTTGTGTATTCTCCAAGATTGATCTTCGTTCTGGATATCATCAGTTGAAGATTCGTGCTAGTGATGTACCAAAGACAGCTTTTACCACACGGTATGGGTTATATGAGTATACAGTGATGTCTTTTGGTCTGACTAATGCTCCTACATACTTTATGTATTTGATCAATAAGGTGTTCATGGAATATCTAGACAAGTTTGTAGTGGTATTCATTGATGATATTCTAGTATTCTCCAAGACTAAGGAGGAACATGCCGAACATTTGAGGTTGGTTTTGCAAAAGCTCAGAGAACACCAGCTATATGCCAAGCGGAGTAAATATGAGTTTTGGTTGAAGGAAGTTTCCTTTCTTGGTCATGTTGTCTCAAATGGAGGAATATCAGTAGATCCTAGCAAAGTGAAAGATGTATTGGACTATAAGCCACCAACTAATGTAAGTGAGATCCGTAGTTTCTTGGGATTAGCAGGCTATTACAGGAGATTTATAGAGGGATTTTCTAAGCTTGCGAAGCCAATGACTGCACTATTAGAGAAGAATGCCAAGTTTGTGTGGTCTAAGAAGTGTCAGGCTAATTTTGAGGAATTGAAAAAAAGATTGACCACTGCACCAATATTAGTTTTGCCAGATCTGAGTAAACAATTCTCTATCTACTGTGATGCATCTCGTCTGGGTTTAGGATGTGTTCTTATGCAAGAAGGTAGAGTTGTGGCATATGCATCGAGACAGTTGAGAAAAGCATGAATTAAATTATCCTACTCATGACTTGGAATTAGCTGTAGTGGTTCATGCACTAAAGATATGGAGACACTATTTGATTGGACATAAGAGTGATATATACACTGATCACAAGAGTCTGAAGTATATCTTCACTCAATCAGATCTGAACTTGAGACAGCGTAGATGGTTGGAGTTGATAAAGGATTATGATCTAGAGGTGCATTATCACCCAGGAAAGGCTAATGTCGTTGCTGATGCTCTTAGTAGGAAGAGCTACGCTAATAAAATGCAAGTAATGCCTATGTCAAGAGAGTTGTGTGTTGAATGTGAGCATCTGAACTTAGGGTTTACCACCAATGCAGTAGAATTGGTACTAGAACCTACTCTGGAGCAAGAGATACGTAAGAGTCAGATGAAAGATGCAAAACTAAGAGAGATAGCAGAGAATATAGTGAAGGGCAAATCACCAGGTTTCCATAAGGATGATAAGGGTACGTTATGGTTTGGAAAAAGGCTGTGTGTGCCAGAGGATAAGACTATCAGAAAGGCAATTTTGAGTGAAGCTCATGAGTCAGCTTATTCCATACATCCTAGGAGTACTAAGATGTATCTAGATCTGAGAGAGAAATATTGGTGGTATGGCTTGAAAAGAGATGTTGCTGAGTATGTTGCTTTGTGTGACACATGTCAGAGGGTGAAAGCTAAACACCAGAGACTTGCAGGATTGTTACAACCTATGCAGATACCCGAATGGAAATGGGAAGAAGTTGGTATGGATTTTATAGTTGGATTGCCATGTACTCAGAAAGGGTATGATTCGATTTGGGTAATAGTAGATCGCCTAACAAAGGTTGCTCATTTCCTGCCAGTTAGGACTACGTATAGCAGTGCAAGGTTGGCAGAATTGTATATGGAAAGAATAGTGAGTCTACATGGAGTTCCTAAGAAAATTGTGTCTGATCGGGGTACCCAGTTTACATCTCATTATTGGCAAAAGATACATGAATCACTAGGAACCAAGCTGAACTTTAGTACAACCTACCATCCACAGACAGATGGACAGATAGAGAGAATTAATCAGATATTGAAGGATATGTTGAGAGCTTGTGCTTTACAATATGGTACTAGTTGGGATAAGAGTTTGCCTTATGCAGAGTTCTCTTATAACAATGGTTATCAGAAGAGTCTTCAGATGGCACCGTTTGAGGCTCTGTGTAACACCTCAGGTGTTTAGCTCCATAATTGCATTGCATTTGCATGAGCATAAGCATGCATCATTTCATGTTATTTTATGTGGTTGCAACTAATGTGGTTGTTTTTAGAATTTTGTTTGGCTCACATCATGTGACACTAGGTAGTTGGTGTAACAAAAGGGGAGAGTAGCTAATTATATCTCACCACACCTTAGTTATACTTAGGGTCACTAATGGAGCAAGGTTCATGTTGACCAAAATCACCAAAATGCCCTCCAAGGTGTAGTTGACCACCATTTAGCCCTAGGATGCTCTAGTTTGACCAATTAAAAAGTCTAGCTTAGAGACCTTGCATGGAGAAGCACCCTTAAGCAAAGTTGTAGGGAATTTTATGGGGAATAAAAGTCTCAATATGACCATCTCATGAAACTAGCCAGAACATGCTCAAAAATGGCCCACAAGTCAGCTAGAAGGGCTGTCTCAACACTTAGAATTTTTCTAAGTCTTAAAAGTGTCCCTCCAGTTTTACAGTGACCTACTTTGGAAGCTTGTAGTTTGCAAACCAGACCAAACCAGCTCCAACTCATGTTGACACTTTTGTAGTACTCACTTAGCTCTACAACATTGTCAATATCACCATCACCTAGTTCTAAATGGTTTAGGAGATATGGTGTCTTGAAAATAGGGTTTCAGTCGGCTTAATGACTGAAACTACGTTTCAGTTTCGAAGTGCACCACTTTGGAGCTCTGTGGTTTCAAATCTAGGCCGAACCAGTCCAAACTACAATTAGCAAAATTGTAGCCCTCTTGTAGCTCTACAACTTTGATGTTATCACCTTCGGCTAACTCGAGCTGTTTTAGGAGATAATCATCGTTGAAATCACACCGTCAGTCACCATTTCCGGCATCATTGATTCAGTCATTTCAGTTCTTCAGTCGGTGGCCGACCGACGGCAGGACAGCGTCAACGCGTGGCTGCACGGTGGCAGCCGTACGCCGGTCGCGGTCCCACCCGTCAGGCCACCAGGCCTTCAAGGTCGCCACGTTGACGGTCTCCGCCCTCACTCGCGCCACAACTCCCTCTCTCTTCCGCTCTCTCCTCCACCGGGCGGGACGACCGAGCACAGCTCCCGCCTCCACTCCGGCGAGCTCGTGCGTGCTCTCCACCGCACTGCCGCCCCAAAAACACGTCCACAGCTCCGCCTTAAAGCCGCTACCTCGCCGTCCACTCCCCGCAGCCAATCGCGCTTTGGTAGGGTCACATTTTCGTTTTCCACCACCGCGGTACCTCACCGGAGTTCCTCCGCGCAACGGCTCTCCATGGCCAGGGGTCTCTGGGCGTCTCTGTCGCCCACTTGTTGGTGCGTTAGGGTCGAGGTAGAATGGGGATGCTCATCGAGGGTTAGGGTTGGGACGTCAGGCTCACCGGCGGCGAGATTTCGCCACCACCGTACCAGTGGTCCGCCATGCCCGACGGCGAGCACCTTCCCGTGGCTCTGCCGCCCCGTTCTTGCCACCAATCGACTTAGCTCGATGACGTGGTCATGCTCGTCCGCTCAGCTTCGCCGGTCGGCTCACCGACGGCGAGCTCTGACGACCGCAGCTCCTCCCCTCCGCCTCTCTCTGCTCGGTGGGGCCATCTGGCCAGTTGCACGCGCGTGCGGGCGGGAACCGTAGCAGGCCGCGCGTGGAAGCGGGCCACGCCGCGAGTTGTGGGCCGCGTCCTTTCCCGGGCCGGCCCAGTAACAAATCAGATTTGTTTCATTTTTATTTATTCTATCACAGTTTTTGTTAAGATTTGGAAAATGTAGATCTAGGGTTTTACTTGCCCAAAAATTATGAGATAAATTTTGTTAGGATCTACATGGTGTGTAGTATTTTAGAAAAATATGAATTGGTTATGTGATGTTTAGTTTCTGGGAGATTTAAATAGGTTTTTGAAATGTGTTTTAGATTGCATGCAAACTTGTTTAAATCATATCTTGAGTTTCATTGTTCCAAAAATTATGAAATTTGGTGGGTAGGCTAATTTATACATTCTCTAGCTTTGATAAAAATTTGGGCAGTAGTGCTTAAGTACTTTTCAAGTTATAATGCTATATTTTTATTTTAGGAAATACTTAAATGGATTTTAGTAATTTTTCTACATGTGCAATGTTCTTATAAATTTTTGGAGAATGTCTTGGTACCCTAAAGTGTCCAAGAAAATTAGGAAATCTATTGTTTGACACTTTTTACTTTGATTTGTTAGTTATACAAAAATCAGCCTTTAGGGCTTGTGAATGTTGTTTAGGGAGTTTCTTTAAATAATTTTAGTTCAAATTTTTACAGTGGTCTCTTTTTGGTTCATAGAGACTCCTGTAATTGTTGTAGAATTTTAGGAGTAGTTTACATATATGTTTAAAATTCCACTTAATTACTTAAGTAAATTAAGAAATGAGTTTAAATAAATATTTTAGGTAGGCACACCTTACTTTCTGGTGTTGTTGTGACCTATGTGAACTTGTGGTAACATTAGTTTGGCCTTAAGGGATGTTTGCCACATAAATAAATATTTAATCTTTGCAATTCTAGGTTTCTGGACAGCTGGTAGTATTTCTAGGTTTGACCTTTGATAAAGGTGGTTGCTGGAAAACTTGTAAATACCAAAGTTGTAGTAAGCTTGATAAACTAGCTTGTATCAAAATTTGGGAGCATTTGGCTTAGTAGTTTGGGAGTTATTGCTGTTTAAAGTGACAGTCCAGAATTTGCTACTCTCTGTTTAGAGAGGACAGATTCTGGAACTTATAAAATTCGATATGGAAAACTTAGGAATTTAGGGTTGAGATCTGAAAATGAATTGTAGTGCATTTCTTAAGCTTTCCAGTTTGTCTTAGATCATATCTTTTGGAGTTAGGAATCTTCAGTTATGTTAGAATCTTTGAGCTGCTGTCCAGAATGTCTTACTGTTGTATTTTGGTGTTGGATGTGGTAACCTAAGTAATGCTACTCTTGTAATTGTTAGGTGCTAGGGCCTTAACCGAAGAAGAACAGCTATATCTTAGGTTGGGTAGATTAGGTAAGTACTTCTCCACCGGAGAAGAGATTTGCACGTATTGATGAAGTGACTTGAATAGAGTACTTTCATTGCTGAAATGCATTTCATTCCGAGCATGTTGCACCCATTGTGCATCCATGATATTTATTGTACATTAATGCAATAGGTGTACCGGAGGGGGTGACACTCCTCGAGTTCGAAGGAGCAATTCCAGAGGAAGTCCAGGACCAGCCGGAGGAGCCAGAGGAACCAACCGGCGACGAAGCTCCTGCCGAAGATCTAACCGAGTGTCCTGACCACCGGCCCTCGACCTTTCTAAAAGGCAAGCCCCGGTGCATGCTGAACCCATCATTTTATAAATCTATCTTGAGTACTTTTAATTGTTTAATGCATTAAGTTGTAGGAGTTGTATGAAAAAAATTGTTGCATTATACCTATCCTTGCCCAAATATCATACTTAAATCCTAATTTAGGTTTAGGCATGTATCAATGCTTAGCCCTGCTTAGTACGGTAGAAGTCGGGTGATTTCCGGTCATCCGCGAGATGAAGGAAGGAGTCACGAGTGGCTTTATGGCTATCGTGGATGGAACCATGCTTTAAAATGAAATTGAGACTGGGCGGGAGCTCGATAGTACAGCCGCAAGACACTTCATGTCTTGGGTGTGGAGCTATGCCCGTTTGAGTCGTTTAAGGACCGATTCGCTGTACGTCCTTGAGTCATGTTGAACGCAGTCTAACACTTAGTTGGTTGGATAAGTCGTTCCGACCGCGAAGCCGAGTAATGTGATTCAGGCCAGGAATCGAATGGTAGGTTGCTTCTTGGAGGAGAGAAAGGATGTGCTTGGGGACATTGGCGTGAGACCAAGGGGTGGTTAGAGTCCCTATCACCTGGCAGAGTGTCGCCCTTGGGGTCGCGACATCATTCGGACCCGCGATTCTTGAATCATATGAAAAGGTGGCCTGTGCGACCCTGGCAGGGGTCTGCACGGTGAGTGTTAGAAATACCCCTCTAGCTGGATAGGAATTCGATTCGAATCGCCGTCGCTCCCGGTTAGTGAGCACTTGACTTGAGCAGCGGCAACGTAGATCTCATTAAATGAACAGGTGGTTAAGGGAATGATACAATGTTGCCATAATTCATACCTGCTCTGGATATAATGTTGATAATTGTTTGATTATAATCAAGTGCATGCTTAGTACAGGTGCTAAGATAGATGATAGGTAAATGCTAAAAATAACTGCTAGTATAGGTTATAAGAGTTTCAATTACTTATGCCTTTATGCAAAATGTGATGTCAGCTAGCCTCTTGTGTAAGCCTTGCATAATCCTTGGTGTCCTCTTATTTCTGGTTTTTGACGGGTAAGTCTAGCTGAGTATATTCTAGTACTCAGGGTTTATTCCCTCCTGTTGCAGATGATATGCTCTATCAAGGCTTCTACAAAACTTGTCTCCACCCTGCGGGTGATGAAGACTAGATCACTAGGGCGTGATCATCTTTTATGTACTTTCCTGATGCTTTTGCGGGTGGTTGATCAACAAGACTGGCAGTAGTTAAACAACTGGTGTGTGTGTATGCTTCCGCTACTTTATAAACTTGGTTTGTAATAATTGCGACTCCATGTGTGTAAACTTATTTCGGAACTACTTGTGAAATGTAATGTATGATGTTGTATGTTGAATGATGCGATCTTGGTTGTAAGCAAGTTGGTTTGAAATCCTTCGTGGTTTCGATTGACTACCGGGATTATATGGGCTCAAGTTCGAAAATTTGAGCGCTTTGGTGCTTGTTTTTGTACTTGTGCTCTTATAATTTGGTCGGTTCTGTTACAGCTGGTATCGGAGCATAATTCAACATTAAACACATTGTACGAGTATTTAAAAGCAAAAGTATTTGATTATGAAAAGGGTTAAAACTCTAAAAATTATTTTCATAGGTATGCCAGTGATCACATCCCTTAGCCCAAATAAGGACTCTTAGGTGGCTTATTATAAAGACTAACTTGGGGGCCTTGTTTGTTTTTGTTTCGTCGTCCATACGGCGTGATATTGTATGGATGCCATCTACTTGGGTGGTAATGTATGGATCAATTGCCTCGACGCTCTGGTAAGTGTGAGTTGTAAGAGCATGATCGTCCAACCGGTGATCTAGGGGAGAGTAGTTTTGGTGACTTGCATACTTACATGTTTAAACCATGTAATTATATAAGCACTTAATTTTGGGAACCTTTATATCGGGTAGCTTTGATACTGAAGTATATACATCGGGGGATGTGTATATGGAAAGTATTTAAAATTACTGCTTTCTTGTGTGCTTATATTGGGAAGCTGTTGGGCTGAAATGAGATTTTCTGCAGGTACACTAACAGCGTAACGAGTAGACCGATAGTTTCGCTTATATAAGAGAACGTATGTATGCCACCGCCTAGCGTTAGAACTTTAGGTTTCTATTAAGATGAGAGGGCATACGGAACGTGCATGCATCATGTTTAATTATATCATACATATCATTTACTCCCTCCTTAAAAATTTCAATAGTCCCGACTAAATTAAATTTCGTATCCCCTAAATGATCCTCACTTTAAGTCGTATCTTGTTGCTACAGATGGCACGTACCAAGTGGACCGACCGTAAGTCAACCGGGGGCAGGGTCCCTCGTCACCAGCTAGCTCCACGTGAGCCCCGTCCTGAGCCCACTGAGGTGGAAAGGCTGAGGGCGGAGTTGGCCGAAGTGACTGCTGCCAGGAATGCAGCGCGTCAGCAACTGGAGCAAGTGATCCGTGATCATGACCAGGAAACACTTGCAGTCCAGAGATTGACAGTAGCAAATCACAACTGTCAACGCATGCTGATCCATGTCATGAATCAGAGGGATGAAGCCTGGCACGAGGAGAACGTTCTGAGAGCTCGTCAGTTTCAGCTCGAGCAACAGTTGGAGAATGCTGAAGAATACAATGACAATCTTCATGAAGAAGTGCACCGCCTGAACTACCAGCTAAATCCTCTGCTGCCTCGAAACAACAACACAGATGAGGACATGGGTTTGGGAATCATCATGGCTGAAGATGATGATGAAGTGGAGGTCAATGGGCCCCAAGATGCCGCACCAGAAGAAGCACCAGAAGAAGGAGAAGACGAGGAGTTAGAGCCTGTTAGCGATGAGGATGGCGGGGAGATCCTTGACACCGACTCTGAGGATGATGCTTAGAGTAGTCATCGCGTAGCTACGATGTTAGAATCATCTTTTGTGCCTCCTGGGGTTGGAGTGAGGCTTTGTAATAACTTGACTTTTAAGATGTAAGGTCGAACCCTATGTTTCCTAGATGTTTAGTTGGACCTGTTAATTTCGATCACAATTGGATGTCTTATTGCGTGCGTTCGATGATAGTGTCACGATTAGCACCCTTCGGTGCCGCGACAAAACCAAGGGCCTCCTATGGCGCGCGACATAAGGTTGTGCTGCTTGGCACGCGCTGGTATCAAGGTGGCTAGTCATGATCCACCATGGAACTCTACCGTTGAGAAGTCTCTTTGTGGTCAGTTTGAAGTAGCCTTTCTCAGTCAACTAAAAATTTTAAGATCGAATCCAAGTACCGGGCGAAATGTCAAAAATCACGTAGATAATAACGTAAATGGTTCAGTAACTGCTGTGCTCCTTGTGAGTAAGCCTTTATCAAAGTACATCCTGTTGGATTCCCTCGCATGATTGCGTCAATTGATGCGCTTGAATGGATTGTGCGGTTGTGATGAATTATTGTGCCATGAGTATTTTGAGAAGTCCATTTCATGAAGTCAGTTTGACATATTTACAATAATTCATCTACAAATTTCCCACATCGTCAGTGCTCATTGGCTATGCATTTTGCAGATGTCGTACAATCTCCGTCGGGGTCGTGGCAATGAGGATGAGGAACAACCACCCCCTCCGCCACCACCTACCCCGGCTGAGCTGATGCAGACCGTGGTCAAAGGGCAGCGCATGCTGGTAGATGCTATGCGCCAGCTTGCCAACCGGGAGGCTCGTCATGGCCGCCAGGGCCCAGAACCCAATCAGTACAGTGATTTCAAGGACTTTCTTGATACTAAGCCCCCGCTCTTTAAGGAGGCGGAGGAACCACTGCAAGGCGACGAGTGGTTGAACACTATTGAACAAAAGTTTCGTCTGCTTCGTTTGACCGATGAGCTAAAAACTGAATATGCTTCTCACCAACTTCATGGTTCAGCGGGTATTTGGTGGAGCCACTATCGTTCCACATTGCCTGCAAATGTCCTGATTGTTTGGGACCAGTTCAAGGCCGCATTTCGTGGGAACTATATTCCTCTAGGTCTTATGGCAATCAAGCACATAGAATTCATGAGGCTGTCGCAGGGAAATAAAAGCTTGACTGAATATCTGCAATCTTTCAACAACCTAGCAAGGTACGCCACAGAGTTTATGGATACCGATGCGAAGAAAATTACTAGCTTTAAAAGAGGCCTCGGCCCAAAGCTGATGAAGACTATGGGCACTAGCAAGTGTACTACCTTCAATGAATTTATCATTGATGCTGTGACTCAAGAGAATAATAACTCTATCTATGCTGCTTCTAAGAGCCGCAAGAGGGCACTTGAGGCAGGTGCTTCACAGTCTCGAGCTCCAGCTGCCCCGAGGGCTCCTCCTCGCCCTTCTGCCACAAGTGCTAAGTTCCGTCCTCCGCAAAAGAAGGCGCCAGTGAAGACTAGGTTTCGCAAGGCATATACAGTGGCTCTGCCAAAGGGTAATTCAGGCCAAGGCAGCTCCAGTGTCCCTCCTAGCAACATGCCTTGCTGGAACTGCAACAAGCCAGGCCATTGGTCCAGGAACTGTCCTTACCCTAAGAAGAATTTCAACCAAGGTGGTCGTCAAGGGCACGCTCATTATAACAGTATTGAGGAAATCCCATCTGGTGAGGTTGTCACTGCTGGTAAGTTCCTAGTTGACCAACACCCTGCAGTGGTACTTTTTGATTCAGGTGCTTCACATTCCTTTATCAGTCCTAAGTTTGCATCAAAGTTTGCACATAAAGTGCATACTGTTGAAGGTGGAGGTTATTGCATTAGCGCAGCAAGTGGGAATATTTCCACAAATAAAGTAGTGGGGAATCTTGAGCTTGAGATAGAAGGGCGAAAGTACTCGCTTGCCTTAGTGGTTTTGCTGGGATTAGGCATAGATGTTATTCTGGGCATGAATTGGATGAGTCAGAATGGGGTACTCATTGATACATCCACTCGGGTAGTTATGCTCAGAGATCCTACAGATCAAGAGGGTTTTCTGGTACAACTTCCCAGAAAAGTTGATTTGTCTAGGGAAGTTCATGCTGTGCAAGCAAAGGCGTTGGCTGAAATTCCTGTAGTAAATGAGTTTCCGGACGTTTTTCCCGATGATTTGCTGGGACTCCCTCTGGATCGGGATGTGGAATTTAAAATTGAGTTGTTGCCTGGCACGGCGCCCATCTCTAGGAGACCTTATAGGATGCCTCCGAATGAGCTAGCTGAACTTAAGGTGCAGTTGAATGAACTTTTGAAGAAGGGGTTAATTCGCCCTAGTTCGTCTCCGTGGGGATGTCCTGCTATCTTTGTAAAGAAGAAGGATCAGTCGTTGCGGATGTGCGTAGATTATAGACCTCTGAATGCAGTCACTGTCAAAAATAAGTACCCTCTACCGCGCATCGACATCTTGTTCGATCAGTTGTCTAAAGCTAAAGTCTTCTCCAAGATTGATCTAAGATCTGGCTATCATCAAATTAAAATCCGTCCGGAAGATGTTCCAAAAACCGCCTTCTCTACTAGATACGGCCTTTTATGAGTATCTTGTTATGTCTTTTGGCCTGACAAATGCCCCCGCACACTTCATGTACTTGATGAATTCGGTATTTATGCCCGAATTGGACAAGTTTGTGGTGGTGTTTATTGATGACATCTTGATATATTCTGAAAATGAGGAAGAACACGCTGAACACTTGCGTATTGTTCTCACCAAACTACGAGAACATCAACTGTATGCAAAGTTCAGTAAATGTGAATTCTGGCTTCGTGAAGTACCTTTCCTTGGGCATGTGTTGTCCAATGGGGGAATTATGGTGGATCCCACCAAGGTACAGGAAGTATTGAATTGGAAGGCTCCTACTTCGGTTCATGAGGTCCGGAGTTTTCTTGGGTTGGCTGGCTATTATCGTCGCTTCATCCTGGATTTCTCAAAAATAGCCAAACCCATGACTCGGTTGCTGCAAAAAGACACCAGGTTTGTCTAGACTCCTGAGTGTGATGCGGCTTTTCACCAACTGTGAACCCTCCTAACCTTAGTTCCGGTTTTGGCACAACCGGATATCGAGAAACCATTTGATGTTTATTGTGATGCCTCAGGCATAGGTTTAGGAGGTGTGTTGATGCAGGAAGGCCGAGTGATTGCATATACCTCTCGACAACTTCGGAAACATGAGGTGAATTATCTAATGCATGACTTAGAACTGGCCGCAGTTGTTCATGCTTTGAAAGTATGGCGGCATTATCTGCTGGGCAATGTCTGCAATATCTACACAGACCACAAAAGCCTCAAATACATCTTCACCCAACCCGAGTTAAATATGCGTCAAAGAAGATGGCTCGAGTTGATTAAGGATTATAACCTTCAAGTGCACTATCATCCTGGCAAGGCAAATGTGGTTGCGGATGCTTTAAGCCGTAAGTCTCATTGCCATTCCCTAGTTGAAACTGATTTTCATCGATCTCGCTTTCTACATCTAGCAGTCTTGTACAACATCACTGTCAGTTGTACTCTCAAAAGCAGAATTATTGAGCTTCAAAAGACTGATCTTGGTGTATTCCACATAAAACGCAAGATGAAAGAGCAAGAAACTACACAGTTCAGGGTAGATGAAGAGGGTGTACTATGGTTCAAGGATAGGTTAGTTGTGCCTAAGGACCGAGAGCTTAGAAATGATATTATGTCTGAAGCACACTCCTCTAAGTTGTCCATCCATCCTGGTAGCAATAAGATGTATTATGATTTGAAGCCACTTTATTGGTGGACCAAGATGCGGAAAGAGATAGCTGCATATGTTGCTAGGTGTGACAACTGCTGTAGAGTTAAAGCTGTGCATATGATAGCTGGGTTACTTCAACCACTTTCTATCCCAGGTTGGAAATGAGAAGAGATAAGTATGGATTTCATTGTCGGACTTCCTCCTACTATCAAAAATCATAACTCCATCTGGGTAATTGTGGATCGTTTAACCAAATTAGCTCACTTCATTCCTGTTAGAGTGGACTATCGTCCCACTGACTATACTGAGTTGTACTTCAATCAGATAGTCTGGCTCCATGGGGTACCTCGCACTATCATTTCTAACCATGGTCCCCAGTTCACTGCTCGCTTTTGGGAGCACTTGCATCACCTTCTAGGAACCAAGTTAGTGAGAAGCTCTGCTTATCACCCCGAGATGTCAGGTCAGACGGAACGGGTTAATCAAATCTTGGAAGATCTGTTGCGGGCATGTGTCATTTCATCCAAGGGTTCTTGGGAAAAATGGTTACCTCTAGCCGAATTCTCGTACAATAATAGTTACCAAGAGAGTATTAAGATGGCCCCATTCGAAGCTTTGTACGGTCGTAAGTGTAGAACTCCACTAAACTGGGTAGAAGCTGGTGAAACAAGGTATTATGGTATTGATTTTGTTCAGGAAGCTGAGGAACAAGTCCGTACCATCCAAAAACATATGGCTGCGGCCCAAGCTAGAAAGAAAAGTTATGCTGATCGTCGTAGAAAACCACTCGAGTTTGAAGTTGGAGACTTCGTTTATCTGAAAGTTTCTCCAATGAAGAGTGTCCAACGTTTTGGTGTTAAGCGGAAACTTGCGCCAAGATACGTGAGTCCTTTCCCGATCATAGGCAAGAGTGGAGCTGTTGCGTACAAAATCTAGTTACCTCCTAAAATGAGTGCCATATTCAACGTCTTTCATGTATCTCAGCTCAAAAAGTGTCTTCGAGTTCCTGAGGAAAGAGTCCCTTTAGGAGATATCAGGCTGGAATCCGATCTAACTTACGAAGAAAAGCCAGTCCGAGTGATCGATACTCAGGAACGAGTGACTAGAAGCAAAGTGGTTAAGTGGTATAAAGTAATGTGGAGTAATCAGGGTAGTGAAAGTGATGCTACATGGGAACGAGAAGACTATTTGCGGGATGGTTATAAGGAATTCTATGAAAAATGGTACGCTTTCCAAATCTCGGGATGAGATTTTTATAAGGGGGGAGGGCTGTAACACCTTAGGTGTTTAGCTCCATAATTGCATTGCATTTGCATGAGCATAAGCATGCATCATTTCATGTTATTTTATGTGGTTGCAACTAATGTGGTTGTTTTTAGAATTTTGTTTGGCTCACATCATGTGACACTAGGTAGTTGGTGTAACAAAAGGGGAGAGTAGCTAATTATATCTCACCACACCTTAGTTATACTTAGGGTCACTAATGGAGCAAGGTTCATGTTGACCAAAATCACCAAAATGCCCTCCAAGGTGTAGTTGACCACCATTTAGCCCTAGGATGCTCTAGTTTGACCAATTAAAAAGTCTAGCTTAGAGACCTTGCATGGAGAAGCACCCTCAAGCAAAGTTGTAGGGAATTTTATGGGGAATAAAAGTCTCAATATGACCATCTCATGAAACTAGCCAGAACATGCTCAAAAATGGCCCACAAGTCAGCTAGAAGGGCTGTCTCAACACTTAGAATTTTTCTAAGTCTCAAAAGTGTCCCTCCAGTTTTACAGTGACCTACTTTGGAAGCTTGTAGTTTGCAAACCAGACCAAACCAGCTCCAACTCATGTTGACACTTTTGTAGTACTCACTTAGCTCTACAACATTGTCAATATCACCATCACCTAGTTCTAAATGGTTTAGGAGATATGGTGTCTTGAAAATAGGGTTTCAGTCGGCTTAATGACTGAAACTACGTTTCAGTTTCGAAGTGCACCACTTTGGAGCTCTGTGGTTTCAAATCTAGGCCGAACCAGTCCAAACTACAATTAGCAAAATTGTAGCCCTCTTGTAGCTCTACAACTTTGATGTTATCACCTTCGGCTAACTCGAGCTGTTTTAGGAGATAATCATCGTTGAAATCACACCGTCAGTCACCATTTCCGGCATCATCGATTCAGTCATTTCAGTTCTTCAGTCGGTGGCCGACCGACGGCAGGACAGCGTCAACGCGTGGCCGCACGGTGGCAGCCGTACGCCGGCCGCGGTCCCACCCGTCAGGCCACTAGGCCTTCAAGGTCGCCACGATGACGGTCTCCGCCCTCACTCGCGCCACAACTCCCTCTCTTCCGCTCTCTCCTCCACCGGGCGGAACGACCGAGCACAGCTCCCGCCTCCACTCTGGCGAGCTCGTGCGCGCTCTCCACCACACTGCCGCCCCCAAAAACACGTCCACAGCTCCGCCTTGAAGCCGCTACCTCGCCGTCCACTCCCCGCAGCCAATCACGCTTTGGTAGGGTCACATTCTCGTTTTCCACCGCCGCGGTACCTCGCCGGAGTTCCTCCGCGCGACGGCTCTCCGTGGCCAGGGGTCTCTGGGCGTCTCTGTCGCCCACTTGTAGGTGCGTTAGGGTCGAGGTAGAATGGGGATGCTCATCGAGGGTTAGGGTTGGGACGGCAGGCTCACCGGCGGCAAGATTTCGCCACCACCGTACCGGTGGTCCGCCATGCCCGATGGCGAGCACCTTCCCATAGCTCTGCCGCCCCGTTCTTGCCACCAATCAACTTAGCTCGATGACGTGGTCATGCTCGTCCGCTCAGCTTCGCCGGTCGGCTCACCGACGGCGAGCTCCGGCGACCGCAGCTCCTCCCCTCTGCCTCTCTCTTCTCGGTGGGGCCATCTGGCCAGTCGCACGCGCGTGCGGGCGGGAGCCGTAGCAGGCCACGCGCGGAAGCGGGCCACGCCGCGAGTTGTGGGCCGCGTCCTTTCCCGGGCCGGCCCAGTAACAAATCAGATTTGTTTTATTTTTATTTATTCTGTCACAGTTTTTGTTAAGATTTGGAAAATGTAGATCTAGGGTTTTACTTCCCAAAAATTATGAGATAAATTTTGTTAGGATCTACATGGTGTGTAGTATTTTAGAAAAATATAAATTGGTTATGTGATGTTTAGTTTCTGGGGGATTTAAATAGGTTTTTGAAATGTGTTTTAGATTGCATGCAAACTTGTTTAAATCATATCTTGAGTTTCAGTGTTCCAAAAATTATGAAATTTGGTGGGTAGGCTAATTTATACTTGCTCTAGCTTTGGTAAAAATTTGGGCAGTAGTGCTTAAGTACTTTTCAAGTTATAATGCTATCTTTTTATTTTAGGAAATACTTAAATGGATTTTAGTAATTTTTCTACATGTGCAATGTTCTTATAACTTTTTGGAGAATGTCTTGGTACCCTAAAGTGTCCAAGAAAATTAGGAAATCTGTTGTTTGACACTTTTTACTTTGATTTGTTAGTTATACAAAAATCAGCCTTTTGGGCTTGTGAATTTTTTTAGGGAGTTTCTGTAAATAATTTTAGTTCAAATTTTTACAGTGGTCTCTTTTTGGTTCATAGAGCCTCCTGTAATTTTTATAGAATTGTAGGAGCAGTTTACATATATGTTTAAAATTCCACTTAATTACTTAAGTAAATTAAGAAATGAGTTTAAATAAATATTTTAGGTAGGCACACCTTACTTTCTGGTGTTGTTGTGACCTATGTGAACTTGTGGTAACATTAGTTTGGCCTTAAGGGATGTTTGCCACATAAATAAATATTTAATCTTTGCAATTCTAGGTTTTCTGGACAGCTGGTAGTATTTCTAGGTTTGACCTTTGATAAAGGTGGTTGCTGGAAAACTTGTAAATACCAAAGTTGTAGTAAGCTTGATAAACTAGCTTGTATCAAAATTTGGGAGCATTGGGCTTAGTAGTTTGGGAGTTATTGCTGTTTAAAGTGACAGTCCAGAATTTGCGACTCTCTGTTTAGAGAGGACAGATTCTGGAACTTATGAAATTCGATATGGAAAACTTAGGAATTTAGGGTTGAGATCTGAAAATGAATTGTAGTGCATTTCTTAAGCTTTCCAGTTTGTCTTAGATCATATCTTTTGGAGTTAGGAATCTTCAGTTATGTTAGAATCTTTGAGCTGCTGTCCAGAATGTCTTACTGTTGTATTTTGGTGTTGGATGTGGTAACCTAAGTAATGCTACTCTTGTAATTGTTAGGTGCTTGGGCCTTAACCGAAGAAGAACAGCTATATCTTAGGTTGGGTAGATTAGGTAAGTACTTCTCCACCGGAGAAGAGATTTGCACGTATTGATGAAGTGACTTGAATAGAGTACTTTCATTGCTGAAATACATTTCATTCCGAGCATGTTGCACCCATTGTGCATCCATGATATTTATTGTGCATTCATGCAATAGGTGTACCGGAGGGGGTGACACTCCTCGAGTTCGAAGGAGCAATTCCAGATGAAGTCCAGGACCAGCCGGAGCAGCCAGAGGAACCAACCGGCGACGAAGCTCCTGCCGAAGATCTAACCGAGTGTCCTGACCACCGGCCCTCGACCTTTCTAAAGGCAAGCCCCGGTGCATGTTGAACCCATCATTTTATAAATCTATCTTGAGTACTTTTAATTGTTTAATGCATTAAGTTGTAGGAGTTGTATGAAAACAATTATTGCATTATACCTATCCTTGCCCAGATATCATACTTAAATCCTAATTTAGGTTTAGGCATGTATCAATGCTTAGCCCTGCTTAGTACGGTAGAAGTCGGGTGATTTCCGGTCATCCGCGAGATGTAGGAAGGAGTCACGAGTGGCTTTATGGCTATCGTGGATGGAACCATGCTTTAAAATGAAATTGAGACCGGGCGGGAGTTCGATAGTACAGCCGCAAGACACTTCACGTCTTGGGTGTGGAGCTATGCCCGTCTGAGTCATTTAAGGACCAATTCGCTGTACGTCCTTGAGTCATGTTGAACGCAGTCTAACACTTAGTTGGCCGAATAAGTCGTTCCGACCGTGAAGCCGAGTAATGTGATTCAGGCCAGGAATCGAATGGTAGGTTGCTTCTTGGAGGAGAGAAAGGATGTGCTTGGGGACATTAGTGTGAGACCAAGGGGGGGTTAGAGTCCCTATCACCTGGCAGAGTGTCGCCCGTGGGGTCGCGACATCATTCGGACCCGCGATTCTTGTATCATATGAAAAGGTGGCCTGTGCGACCCTGGCAGGGGTCTGCACGGTGAGTGTTAGAAATACCCCTCCAGCTGGATAGGAATTCGATTCGAATCGCCGTCGCTCCCGGTTAGTGAGCACTTGACTTGAGCAGCGGCAACGTAGATCTCATTAAATGAACAGGTGGTTAAGGGAATGATACAATGTTGCCATAATTCATACCTGCTCTGGATATAATGTTGATAATTGTTTGATTATAATCAAGTGCATGCTTAGTACAGGTGCTAAGATAGATGATAGGTAAATGCTGAAAATAACTGCTAGTACAGGTTATAAGAGTTTCAATTACTTATGCCTTTATGCAAAATGTGATGTCAGCTAGCCTCTTGTGTAAGCCTTGCATAATCCTTGGTGTCCTCTTATTTCTGGTTTTTGACGGGTAAGTCTAGCTGAGTACATTCCAGTACTCAGGGTTTATTCCCTCTTGTTGCAGATGATATGCTCTATCAAGGCTTCTGCAAAACTTGTCTCCACCCTGCGGGTGACAAAGACTAGATCACTAGGGCGTGATCATCTTTTATGTACTTTCCTGATGCTTTTGCGGGTGGTTGATCAACAAGACTGGCAGTAGTTAAACAACTGGTGTGTGTATGCTTCCGCTACTTTATAAACTTGGTTTGTAATAATTGCGACTCCGTGTTTGTAAACTTATTTCAGAACTACTTGTGAAATGTAACGTATGATGTTGTATGTTGAATGATGCGATCTTGGTTGTAAGCAAGTTGGTTTGAAATCCTTCGTGGTTTCGATTGACTACCGGGATTATATGGGCTCAAGTTCGAAAATTTGAGCGCTTCGGCGCTTGTTTTTGTACTTGTGCTCTTATAATTTGGTCGGTTCTGTTACACTCTGTATGGACGAAAGTGTAGAACCCCGTTGTTCTAGAATCAAACAGGGGAAAGTCAAGTGTTTGGGCCTGATGTACTTAAGGATGCTGAAAAAAAAGTAAGAATGATTAGAGATAATCTGAAAATAGCTCAGTCCAGACAGAAGAGTTATGCTGATACTCGGAGGAGAGAGTTGACTTTTGAAGTAGGGGATTATGTCTACTTGAAAGTATCACCAATGAGAAGTGTGAAAAGGTTCAACGTGAAGGGGAAATTGGCACCAAGGTATATTGGACCTTTCAAGATTGTAGAGAGACATGGTGAGGTGGCATATCAGTTGGAATTACCTGAGAGTTTGGCAGGTGTACATGATGTGTTTCACGTGTCTCAACTTAAGAAATGTTTGCGAATACCAGAGGAGCAGATTCCGTTAGAAGAGCTCACTGTTAAAGAGGACCTCACATATGAAGAGTTTCCAGTTAAAATTCTAGAGACTACTAAAAAAGTCACGAGGAGTCGAACTATTAAGATGTGTAAGGTTCAGTGGAATCGATACACAGAGGGTGAGGCCACTTGGGAAAGAGAAGAGGATTTGAGGAAAACCTACCCGCAACTGTTCGAGTAAGCATCAACCGAATCTCGGGACGAGATTCATTTTAAGGGGGGTAGAATTGTAACACCCTAAAATTTTGGGATATTAAAAAAATAGGTAAATATGATTTTTATACAATTTTGTGACCATACAAATTTAGAGTAATAATAATTTTTATTAACTTAAAATCAAATATAAGGGTAGAAACATGTTTGTGCACTCATGCTGTTGCATTTGAATTTTTGGTTTGAGTGGTTTGATTCAAATTCAAATTAGGATTCAAAATCATTTGAAAATGCTTTGTAATATTTGAAAAGGAAAAAGAAAAAAAGAAATTTACCTTTCTCCTCGCTTTCGGCCCAGAAGCCCAACTTCTTCACCGCGGCCTGTTACTCCCGCGCGCACGTCGTTCCCCGCTTGGGCCGACTCCGGCCTGCTCCAGCTCCGCCTCCCTCTCCCACACTGGACCGCCTGATCTGCGTCCGCCTTGGGCCGAATCCAGTCGCTGGCCCAGCAACCGCGCGAGAGCGCTGCTGCGCCTTCCTTCTTAGTTGCGTCGCTGACAGCGTGGCCCCACCTGTCAGGCATCTTCTTCCTTCCCACGACACTGGCCAGATTTTCTTTCCATCGACATCACCGATCGAATCTGTTTCCCCAAATCTTCCCTTCCTTAATTGAAGCTTCTCCTGGCTATATAAGTCGAGGCCGCACATCTTTCCGCCTCCATCCAACTCCTTCGCGGTGTCAAGGGAGCTTCCGAGGTGTCACAACAAGCTCGGAGCTTTACCGCGCCACCACCGTCCGCCATCTCGAGCACCGCGGCGACTTCGGGACAGTTCCGCCTTCGCATTCGACCTTGGTGAGATCGCCTTGACCTATACTCCATCCCGGTACCTTCTAATCGTCGAATGGTGCTCGGATTCGAGCTTTAGCGTTCTCCGGCGATGGCGCCGCCATGAATCTCGTCGTTGCGGCTCTGTTTCGGCCGAGCGCCGCCGCCGATTGTTTCCGAATCGATCTGATCCGTTCATCTGAAATTCAATGGCCGTAGATGAAGGATACCGTTTCGGCTGCGCATTTTGCTAAAGAGACCCTGTGTTTTTCAATTGTCTAACCCGTAGTCCAAAGCGTATTTCAGAATCACGTTTTATCCTTTTGAAAGCGTAGATTGATCTCAGTTAAGTCAAAATACGTTTTCAGTTATTTACAGTTATGCCATTGAGTTTGTTTTAGTCATAATTTATCCGTTTTAACTCCGATTTGACCCGTTCAAATTGCGTTAGGTTCGTAATTGAGAGCTCTACATGTTAGTAGAACTGTACAATAGGTTTGTGATATTTTATTTTCGAGTTTAAATTAAAGTAATTACTTTTCTATAGAAAATCTTTGTAAATTCATAACTTCGTCGTTTTAGCTCCGTTTTTCGTGATCTTTGCATCTGTGTGATCCTAGCGAGTTGTAGATTCGTTTTAAATACTTTTTATCTTATTTTATTACTATTGGTGTATTGTTCTAATTATAGTCTTGTTTGTTTATGCATGATTGTTCTGGATGAATGTTGTTGCTATTGCTGATCGAGTATAGATGGTGAGCAATTCGTTGGGGATCAGGAGTTTCTCTACGAACAAGATCACCAAGACCAGTTTGAGCAAGGCAATTATAGCATGGGATTATCGTTGTTGTCCTATTCACATTAAGCAAATAATATCATTATGCATATATTCCTTGTTAAGGATGACTTAGTGTTGATCTTAATCCTTGATACCTATTATATTGCATGGATTAGTATTGCTAGTGCTCAACATGATCTATGATCATGTAATTTGTCTAATGGAATATGCAATAAACACTAAAAGATGATTTTATTACTGTTAAAGGGTACTAGAGCATGGGGTTATTTAGTGCTCTCGTTACTCTCCATAAGGACTTATCTGTAAGCGAAAATCTGGGATTTACAGTACAACAGTGAGGGCTAAAATGGCTCTGGCTTTAGTCATATAGAAGGACCTTTTCTAGATTGTTAGTGGTATTCCTTTATGGCGTAAGAATGGCTTGACGAATCGGATATAATGCGACCTCTGTCCTCATGAGTATAGGCTGCGTGTTATTGTGCCATTTGGAAGGGGGGCTCTACATCTGTTTGCCGAGTGAAATCTAATGGCCCTAACTTGTTAGACGAACCTTCGAAAGACTTCATAGTGTTTCCCTGCCTGCTCACCTTAGAAGTGTTTTGAGAGTAATTAACCCGGGCATATGGGCAACATGACTCACAGTGAAAGTGTACAACCTCTATAGAGTGTAAAACGGTTATAACAGCCATGCTCACGGTCACGAGTGGCCATGGACCCTTATGGAATAGTGGATCATTAATAATGGATATGTTTTTGCTATTCATTAATCATTTCACATGGATCATATGTTTATTGTTACATTGAGACACTTTGATATTATTGATATACTGAAATAATGCTAATTAAAAGCTATATGCTGATAAACCTATGTTATGCCTTTGATCCTCATGAACCCCATGTTACATTTGTTGAGTACGAGATGTACTTACGCTTGTTTATTTTTCTTACTTGGATAAAAATCCCGGATGGGTAACAGATGGTGCAAGTAGTGACTACTTCTACTTCCCTGAAGATTACTAGACTTGCAGTCGACCAGTCAATGTGCCTGTGATTGGAGCTACCACGAGAGTTTTATATTTTACTTCCGCTACTTTATTGTAAATACTATGTGATAATAATCATGATGTAATAACATTTGTGATGATACATCCTTTATAATTTGTTAACTTATGTGTGATTGATCTCTAGGCACACATAAGGGTAAGCACTCCATTTGGTCGTTAAATGGGTGTGACATGTATTCTTGGTATAATGATCATTGTCTACTTTGATTATATATCTAGCATAGTTAGATTATATTTATATTCAAGCACATGTTCGTATAGCGCTCATTCTTATGACTAGAGGGTGAGTGGTCGACATTGTTTAAGCGTGGTGCTTATACGTTGTTTACCTGCGGATGCACCCTATATTCTTGGATATCAAGTGATAGATCATGGGTGTGATATTCCTATTATGTCCTCTATAGTCCACTCTCCGAATATAGGCCTAGTAAGACCTGGTTTCAAGGTCAGATTACGCTCTGTTCTTAATCCGCCTTAGAAATGTCTCTTGTGTGAAGATATAATATAATTGATACAATGACTGCTAGATGTAATTGCACTAATCAATGTATACTATGACTTATAATTAGAATAACTAGGATTTAGCCTCTAATCTCTTGTTCTAATCAATGCTAATGCTATAAGGTGGGAATGCTCTAGGACCTTTATAGGATGATCTTGAACTATTTATCTTATTATCTTTATCATATGATTGAATCCCTGTTTTGAGTAAAGATAGTGATCTAGTTACTCTCTTATCACATGTGAGTGTTAAAGTTACAGCCTATATCTTTTATATTTCATGTCCATTCCTAGTGGTAAAGTATAAATAATGATACCTGTAACATTCCTGGGTGAAATGCTACAACGGGTGTATTTTTATCTGTACGCTTGCGGATAACCTTTATTCTATATTTTATGTAAGTGTCATGATCATAAGTACAACCACATCTCTAGTGTCATGTTAGGGATGACAACTTAACTTAAGCAATGCTAAGAGATGCCAACAAGCATTTCTAGCACCGTTACCGAGGAATGAAATGAAATATGGTAGCTAGAATTTCATATATAGGAATAACTTTTACACCGTGATAATTGAGATACACTATTGATCCCTGGTTTATCCTGGCTTTGTCTACTTTTGTATCTTATGTAGGGGTGATGCATGCACAATCTTCCAGACAACTTTGTTGACAATCCAGAAGCTTTACTCAGGAAGACTAGATCCAAACTCAAGAAGGTTTCACCCTCTGTGTCGGAAGGTACTCAAGTAAGAAAAAGTTTAACACTAATGTTTGAAGTCATGGCAGCCAAGACCCTTTGTGAATTTTTTGCTCTAACCACTGCCAACATCCGGACTAGACCATTAGTCAATGTGGGGGAGGATGGATTCGAGCTCAAGCTAGCTTTGATCAACATGCTGCAAGCCAATCAGTTTTGTGGGAAGGCACATGAAGACGCAAGTGCTCATCTTCAACAGTTTCTAGAGTTTTGTAGTACTTTCACCATCAAAAGAGTTTCTAAGGATGACATATTACTTCGTCTGTTTCCATTTTCACTCTTGGGAAAGACGAAGCAATGGTTCTACGCCAATAAGGATAAAAACACTACATGGGAAATCTGCTCCTTTCTTAACAAAATTCTTTCCAGTAGGCAAGACCAACACTCTGCGTGCTAAGATCTCAAGCTTTCAGCAGCAATATGATGAATCTATCCATGAGGCATGAGAACGCTTTCAAGATTACATATCAGAATGTCCTCATCATGGGATGGAGAGTTGGCTACTCATGTAGACTTTCTACCATAGGCTCACTACTAGTACCCATGAGAACATGGATGTAGCTACTGGAGGATCATTCTTGTCACTCACTATTCATGATGCAACTGCTCTGGTAGAGAAGATGGCTTCCAACCAAGGATGGAACGAAGAACGCACTTAACCATGCAAGAGAGGAGGAGGAATGCATCAACTCAAGGAGGTAGACATGTTGTCTGCTAAGATGGACCTGCTTATGAAGAAGCTTGATGAACGAGACAATGAGAAGAAAGAAGTCCAGCTCATTCATGATTCCCGTATAACATGTGAGGAGTGTGGAGGCACTGCCATTCAGGGAGTAACTGCCCTGGAATTCAAGAGGATGTGAACTACATCAATAACAACAACAATTATCATCCTCAATAGAATTAAGGATGGAGTCAGCAACAAAGGCCCAATTACTCTGGTAACTACCAAGGTAATAACTTCAACCAACCACCCTTGAGAGAAATGATTACTAATCAAAATAAAGTTATTGAGAATATGTCCAGGAAGTTCGCTTCCAATGATGAAATTCAGAAACCATTAACAATAGAATGGATAGCTTTATTTCTGCAATAAAGAATCAACATAGCTTTAATAAGATGATAGAATCACAAATATCTCAGCTAGTAGCTTTAGTTTCTATGACCGAAAAAGGTAAGATTCCGGGGAAGCCGAAAGATTTAGAAATAGTGAATCTTGTAGACATTTACAATGTAGGACACTACTTCACCATGCCATCAAGAGCATGGGAGGATGACTCCCTACCAAAGAAGAAAGGTGATCCAGGTAGACCTTTCATCCCTATCGCTATTGGAGCTCACACTTTTGAAGAAGCTGTCTGTGACCTAAGAGCAAGTGTCAACATCATGCCAAGGGTAATTTATGAGAAAATTCATGGTGAACCTTTGTTATACACAACCATGTGTCTGTAGCTTGTAGATCAGACATTGTGTTACCCCATGTTACACCCGGTTTCAAGGACAAAACCAGACATACACTATATGTGAAATAAAGAAGTCAAATCTCACATATAGCCGCAGATAAGTGTAATATCAAGAGACAATTGGTTAATATACATAACTCAATAGTATAAAATATACCTTAGAGAGCAACACAGCGAAAAGACAACTCCAAACACCGGGTGTAGATTTCACTCCAGGAACAAACTGACTGGTTGATCACAAGCCTAAAAACTCTAGAGACTATCTTAAGATGTGGGAAATAGCAAGAGTGAGTCTGTGTCGAACTCAGCAAATATATCATAGGGTTCATGAGACTCAAAAGTTGACACTGGTTTACCGTGATTAGCTTTTAGTGAGTCATCTTTTAGCAATTGAGTAGCAACAAGTTTACCAAAAGTACAAATAACCTCATGATTATGTAAACAAGAATAATGTATAGCAAGAATAATAATCATTAGTGAGCATCAATATCATTAGTGTTCATCATTTATTCTGTAAGGGTTCAAGGCCACTCGTGACCGTAAGCACGACTGTTATAACAATTTTACACTCTGCAGAGGTTATACACTTTCACTATGAGTCATGATTACCCATATGCCCGGGGCGGCCAATCCCCAAAACACTCCTAAGGTGAGCAGGCATGGTTCACTATGAAGCCTTTCAAAGGTTTGTCTAACAAGTTAGGGCCGCTAGGTTTCCAAAGTCAGTCTGTGTGATACAACCAGTCCTAAGGATCCACAGTCTGCTTTTCTCCATTTGCTAAACAATAATACTATCGAGAGTTTTTATATTATAAAGGAAACAACTACGAGCTTGTTTTAGATTAGCTAAGAAAAATCTATATGAGTGATATTGATTTAGATTAATCATAACATATTTAGTTTTAAAAGTCAAGTTAAAGCTAATCATGTATTATTTATAAATGTTATCACATAACAATTAAACTTTACATTCGCAAAGGAATTAAGCATGTGACTGCATCTACTCGTACTTATCACATATGTATCCTGTTCCGCTAATCAAATTATATTCTAGAAACACTTTTAAGTTAACAATTAATCATATTAACTTTTAGGTATAAATTATCAAGGTTAAGCACCTATATTGCTTTTAATTCCAAACTAGTGTGCAAATATACTAATCAATTTAATATTTAGCTATATATGGAAAAACATATCACATGAAAAACATTGCCCCTAACATATAGTTCACGTCAGCACGAACCAAACGCAACTTAAATGGTGCAAAATAGAATTAGAACTTAAATTGCTTTTAATTAAAAGTTATTGAATAATCCTTAATCAAATTAATATTTAACTTATAAATTTCCAAGATATGAGACATGTTAAATATCATTGCTAACACGTAACACACACTATGATGAAACTCGAGCAATCAAATCGAAAACAAAAACCTAAATCGACTTTAATTAATCAACGATTAGTTAATTATAAGAACAATTAATATTTTAATAAAATAAATTCATAAATATGTGATATGAAAACTAATAACTCTACTACATAGATCTCAATGACATGAAACTAACGCAACTAGAACGAACTGAAACAGAATTAAAATGAATAAACTATGATTATCTAACGACCGGTGACGAACTCGTAAATACCTCATCTTCAACCTTGGATCGTCATCACCAATAGAACGTATAGAACAACGATGGCCATAGGAGGCTGCTGTTGCTCGTGAAGGGGGGAGTCGAGGACGGCCTTGGCCGCGGGGCCTGCTGGCCGACCGGCGGCGGCGCAGCGTCGGGCTGGGCAGCGCGGCGGTGACGGCGAGAGAAGGATGAGAAAAATCTAATTTACTACACTAGAGATTTCCTAAACTAGGGGCTCCTCTTATGGTAATTTTGGTGTGCTTTGCCCAAGGGATAGGTACGTATATATAGGCAGGAAAACTCTCCACCTCTATGTCAACTAGCGATGTGGTGCTCATTGACGTTGCACCATCCACCTCCGCTAATAGACCTAAGTAATCATTTAAGCCCATTAATAAATAAATGTACGAGCCTTTGAGATTTATTAAGATTATTGCGCATGGGCTTTGAGCGTTAGGAAAAATGAGAGATTTATTATTTTCAGAACTAATTATTTTCATGGATAAAATAATTCCAGAAAAGTCTAGAATTATTATTTAAGCCGCGAAAAAATACTCCGAGACCTCTAAAAATTTGGGGAAAGTTCTCAGAGACACTTTGGAACATGAGGAACCCAAATAAAGTATTTGGATATTATGATAAGATATTTTGGAGTATCTAAAAATTAGATTATTCTCACAAACAAGTGGAAACAAGCTATAGATAAGTCGGAAAAATTCCCGAGAAGTTTGTAGAGGTTGATTGACAGATGAGAAATAAGGAATTTGATTGCAGAAAACGATAAAGGCTTGCTAGAGAAGGAAGATCGTCCTACTAAATGCATTTTAAAGATTTTATTCACTCTCAACACACAAAGGAACAATAAGCAAACATCACATCAAATTATATGCACCGGCATGTATACACTCAATATTGCTAAACCCTATGATAAATTTTATTTTAGTGAAAAATATTATTTATCTATGTTTTCATGAGCACTAGAATGCAAAATTAAATTACTTTGCATCTATTTTGAAAAGAGCAAATTTTAGGGTGTTACACCCCAAGGGAATTCTTGAAGATGTATATGTACGAGTTGGACACTCAAGTGTACCGGTAGACTTTGTGGTTGTAAAAATAAGAGGAGATGAAATGTCACACCCTAAAATTCTTAATTTTAGGTTGTGCTTAGAAAACACTAAATAAAATAAATGATTTCAATATCTAAATAAATTTATTAGATAAGTTAAGTTGCTGCTAATTTAAATATAGAAAGTTGTGGTTTTAAAATTTTTCATATTAAATTGATAATGTGGTGCTTATGTGATGTATTGTTTTTGGTGTTTGTGAGTGCAAATGGTTTCAACGTACGATAGGACGATGTTTCTTTCGTTCCAGAGAAATTTTCCAACCTTTTCTAGAATTAAATTCCTTTTTCTTTGAGCTTTATCTTTTTCTCCGATCATCTCAATAATCTATTCATGAGCTCAAAATTATTTAGTTGAGTTCCTTATCTTTCCAAGAGTCCCCAGGATTTTTTCAGTGATTTTTCTGAGCTTCGGGCTATTTTTCGCGGCTTAAAAGGTAATTCTAGATTTTCTGGAATTATTTTTATTCGCAGAATTAAAATAATCCCGAAATTAAGAAATTCCGAAAAGTTTCCAAACCCTAGACCTATATATATATATATGCCGGCGTAGCCCTCGATGCCCTGATTTCAGAAGTACAACCCTTATCGCGAGCCGCCGCTCGTAGCTCCCTGCACCTCTCGCCGAAGTTCTTCATCTACAGCTTGCGTTCCGGTGAACTTCCAACCAAGGTTTGGCGAGCTTTTTCGGCCATATTTCTCATCTCCAGCGAATTCCGCTACCACTCTGAGGTTCGTCTCGATCTTCTCTACACCGGCACGTCTTCCTTTTTGCAAATCCATGCTTGTTTCGCCGTTTCGCTAACCTCCATTCTTTTTTTCCGGTGAAACCTCCATGGACGACTGTGTGTTCTTCGTTTGCCGGGTATCCCTATCCTTGTTCGTCCAGCCTCCTCTCGGTCCCGATGCCTCGCGCCTCGACGCTCGCCTCTCCCACACAGCAAGCCGTCGCCTTGCCCCGGCCTGCCCTGCGCACAACTGCCATGCGCCGCTTGCGTACGTGCGTGGCTGGCTCGGTCGGGAGCAGCCCGGCCAGGCTTAGTCTCCACCACGGGACCCTTGCGGGCCAAAGCCGCCGCTGTGGCCATTCAGCCTTCGGTCTCTGCCTCAAGGCCAAGCTGCTCCCCGGCTGACCTGCACCAGCCGGAGCTCCATCCTTGGTCATGCTCTGTACGTACAGACACAAGGAGGAAGATGACTTAATTACGAGTTTGCCACAGGTTCGCTAATCTCTATTATTTCTATGTCTCAAGTCTGTTTCGCTTTGTTTTAGTTGCGTTAGGTTTGTGTTGACGTGATCTATATATTAGTAGCAATGTTTTCATGACACATGTTTTTCTATACATAGTAAAATATTAAATTGATTAATATATGTGTGAAACTAGTTTCGAATTAAAAGCAATACAGATGTTTAACTACGACAATTTGTACATAAAAGTTAAAATGGTTAATTGTTAACAAATATGTGTTTCTAGATTAATACAATTTGATTAGTATTAATTTAATAGCTTTTATTTAAAATTGACATAGGTTTATAATTCCATTTTTGTTGCTTTGTTAATTAAAAGCTATCTAGTGATTCAAATCCGTTCTAGTCGTGTTGCAGTCATGTCGACTAAAGCTACGTGTTAGCAACCCTATTTATCATGGCCTGTGTTTATGAATTAGATAATAATAATAATATGATTTATACTTATCAAGTGTCTTTTATTAAAAACAACGTAAGCAAACATAGACCTTTATCAAATAAATATAAATATTAACTTGATTAATGCTAACATATATGTTTATAGTTACAATTAGGTAGTATAAATGTGTTTTTAAAATTATATTTTATTTAGCTTGAACTGACGTTATATACAAATTGAGTAGGTGTTCTCACATGCCCTTTATATATTTGTGCAAAGTAATGTTTAACTTGCTCGGTTTAGATGGTAAGGTTTATAAATAAAATATGAGTAGCTTCAACCCGACTTTTGAATTAAATTGTGTTTTGACCAATCTAATATTAATAAGTTTGACATGGTTTGCTCAATTAAAATGAATCAAGCAAATAGCACTGTGCATGCATGTCAATAATGCAAGCTAGCAAGCGCCAAGGATGATGAGTATGTAAGCTTAGCAACGTGATCTTCTATCTAGAAGTGAAGGTTTCCCATGCCACATATTTATGTGTTTGATTAATATCTATGTAATTAGTTTTCCAAGTAAAAGAAATTTAGGGTTTTCACATCGATCTTTTATAAACACTTATTAATTTGATTAATGTCAACATAATTATGTTTTCATTAATTATGAATTATGTAGTTTAACCCTTTTATATAATTTTGATTAGATGCTCACATAAATCTATCTTTTGTAAAGTTAATGGTACATCAATATTTATAAATAAAATAAGATTAATTTTAAATTAGTTTCTAAACTAAAATATGATTTGCATAATCTGAATTAATATGCTTCACATGGTTTTGCTTAAATTAAGTATGTAGGCTTTTCTTTTCTTTTATAAAATAAATTTTCTGGTAGTCGTTTCTTTTAATCGTAGCTCTATTCTCAGCGTTTCTTGTGTTCTCATGACCGTAGCTGGTAGCTCTCTTTTAGCATGTTGTTTCCAAGTTTTTTTTATTTGATTGGTGTATTGTTATTAGTCTACCTTGTTTGCTTGTATGTGTGCTCGACTTGCTTGGTGCTTGATTGCTATGAGTAGAAGAAAGACTATCCATGAGCGCTGAAGATCCAAAGGTGAAGACCAGAAGCTGAGTGCCAGAAATTGCAAATGAAAAATTAAGTTGAGGCTTTTCAGAGCAAGTTGCTTTGGGCATAAAGCAAGTTCAAAGGCAAGTATAACATGGGACCATCCTTGTTGTCCTATTCACTGAAATTATCATACATATGCATGTGTCCTCCTTGACAACCATAGAGATTTTAACTTAGCTATTGATATCTTGTTTCCTTGTCATCCATGGGTTGTGCATTTGGGTAGCTATTGCTAGTGCTTAATTATCAACAATGATCTTGTAATTTGACTGATGGATTAAGCAACCAACCATTAAGATGATTTTATTACTGTTGAAAGGGGGCTAGAGCAAGGGGTTATATTGTTGCTCTAGTTACTCTCCGTAAGGACTTACCAGTAAGTGATAACCGAGACATACAGTACAGCTGTGAGGGCTATATGGCTCTGTCTCTAGTTGTTCGAGAGACCTTTTCTAGCTTGTCAGTAGTTACCTTAATTGGTGTAAGAATGGCTTGACACATTGGGTGTAGGACAGCCTCTAGTCTATGAGTATAGCTGAGAAGGAATTGTGTCATTTAAAAAGTGGGTTCCTACATCTGCCTGCTGAGTGAATTTAATAGCCCTAACTTGTTAGATGAACTTTTGAATGGCTTTATATGGTTTTTGTTGTTTTGGGCCTTGCAAACCCATGCATTTGGAAATCATGACTCACAGTGAAAGTGTACACCTCTGCGCAGAGTTAAAAACTGGTATACTAGCTGTGCTCACGAACACGAGCGGCCTTGGGGATTCTTACAGAATAGTTGATCACCATTGTTATACCATGTTTAATTATTGTTGTTACTATTATGCTCATGTTAATGCTATTCATTATCCTTATTACAATTGATCATTGGTTCATTAATGGGTTTTGGATTACCTTGATGCTACTCAATTGCTAATTATATAATGATTAAAAGCTAAACGCAGTCAAACCGTGTCTGGCCTTTTGTGCCTTATGAACCCCATGATATATTTGCTGAGTTTGACATGGACTCACTCTTGCTATTTCCCCAACACCTTAGTGTGTAGTGAGGTGCTGCTCAGAAGAAGGATAAAGCGGTAGTGGAGTTTCCAGAAGTCTTTCAGAAGTGTTCGGCATACGGAGCCACCAGTTAGCCATCCCTGAGAAGAATGGAGCCTGAAGTTTAGTCACCGTTCCGCGATACTCTGATGTAAGTGTTAATATAGCTATGTATATGTTATATAATAACATTGTTTCTAATACTTTTTTATTCTGACATATGTGTGGACTTTCTGGGCACACATATAATTAGCCTGGTTTTGTTCTTTACAAAACCGGATGTGACATGAGAGAGCACCCATCATTTTGGGATGACCATTCCTGAGCATAGCCAAAGCCATCATCTATGCAGGAGTGCCAAGATCTGTTTCACAATCAATGATAGGGAGAGGTTCAGTTTCAAGAGGTGTACACTTAAGGCTCCTATCCATCCGCAGACACTATACATCTACGCAGATCCAACTGCTGCACCAAAGAAGAAGAACAACAACAGGAGGAGGAACAAGGCTAAGCATGTCACACCTATTTTAAGACCAAATGGAATGCATACTCTTATGTGTGCCCAGAGATCAATCTCACATAAGTTAACAAATTATAAAGGAAGTATCATCATAAAAGTTATTACATCACGATTATTAACACATAGTCTTTACACAAATATAGCGGAAGTAAAATATAAATCTCTCGTGGTAGCTCCAATCACAGGCACATTAACTGGTTGACTGCAAGTCTAGTAATCTTCAGGGAAGTAGGAGTAGTAGTCACTATTTGCACCATCTGTTACCCATCTAGGATTTTTATCCAAGTAAGAAAAATAAACAAGCGTAAGTACATCTCGTACTCAATAAATGTAACATGGGGTTCACGAGGCTCAAAGGCATGACATTGGTTTATCAGCATGTAGCTTTTAATTGGCATTATTTTAGCATATCAATAATATCAAAATGTCTCAATGTAAACAATAAACATATGATCCATGTGAAATGATTAACGAATAGCAAAAACATATTCATTATTAATGATCCACTATTCCATAAGGGTCCAAGGCTACTCATGACTATGAGCACGGCTGTTATAACAGTTTTACACTCTGCAGAGGTTGTACACTTTCACTATGAGTCATGTTGCCCATATGCCCGGGTTAATTACTCCCAAAACACTTCCAAGGTGAGCAGGCAGGGGAACACTATGAAGTCTTTCGAAGGTTCATCTAACAAGTTAGGGCTATTAGATTCACTCGACAAACATATGTAGAGCCCCCTTCCAAATGGCACAATAACACGCAGCCTATACACATAAGGACAGAGGCCGCACTATACCCGATTCGTCAAGCCATTCCTATGCCAAAAAGGTTACCACTAACAAGCTAGAAAAGGTCCTTCTATATGACTAAAGCCAGAGCCATATAGCCCTCATAGTTGTACTGTAAATCCCAGATGTTCGCTTACAGATATGTCCTTAAGGAATGTAACTAGAGCACCAAAAATATCCCCATGCTCTAGTCCTCTTTAATCAGTAATAAAACATCATCTTTTATTTGCTTAACAAGGATAATAGGTATATTAAGCACTAGCAATACTACTCAATACAATATAATAGGTATCATATTCCATTAGTCAAATTATATGATCATGGTTCATATTAAGCACTAGCAATACTACTCAATGCAATATAATAGGTATCAAGGTATAAGATCAACACTAAGTCATCCTTAACAAGGAAATATATGCATAATGATATTATTTTCTTATTGTGAATAGGACAACAAGGATAATACCATGCTATACTTGCATTGCTCAAACTGGTCCTGATGATCTTGCTCGTAGAAAAACTCCTGATCCCCAACGAATTGCTCACCGTCTATACCCGATCAACAATAGCAACAACATTCATCTAGAAAACAATCATGCATAAACAAACAAGACTATAATTAGAATAGTACACCAACAGTAATAAAATAAGATAAAAAGTCTTTAAAACAAATCTACAACTCGCTAGGATCACACAGACGCGAAGATCACGAAAAACGGAGCTAAAACGACGAAGCTATGAATTTACGAAGATTTCCTATAGAAAAATAATTACTTTAATTCAAACTCAAAAATAAAATGTCACAAACCTACTGTACAGTACTACTAACATGTAGAGCTCGCAAATACAAACCTAACGCAATTTGAACGGGTCAAATCGGAGTTAAAACGGAGATTCTACGCATGAAATAACATAATGGCAAAACTGTAAATAAGTGAAAACGTATTTTTAAATTTACTGAGATCAAACTACGCTTTATGAAAAGGAAAACATAATTTGGGAATACGCCATGGACTGCGGGTTCTATATATAAAAAGTACAGGGACTCTTTAGCAAAAGTACCGGCCGAACCAGCATCTTCAATCCTCGGCCATTGGATTCAAATCGGACGGATCGGATCTAATCAAGAGAGAAAGAAAAATGCCAGCTGGCTATATTGGACCGACGGCGGCGCCATGGCCGGACTTGGCCCGAGCTCGCCGGAGTTTGACGAAACGGCATCTCCGACCACCATTCAACAAACAGGAAGTACAGGGAGGAAGAGCGGGACATGGCGAGCTCACCTAGGGGAAAAACGTAGCTTGAGGACGAACCAAAGGAGGTGTGCGGCTTGGAGAGGCGGACGGCTAGGGCTACGGGTCGTGGTGACTGGTTTCTCGAGCACCACAGTAGCTTCGAGAGGGCGGGATGGAGGCGGCGTGGTGCGGCACCCTGCTTATATAGCCATGGAGCAGTTCCAAGAAAGGAAGGGGGAGATTGGGGCGTGGATTCAGTCACGGCAAGGAAGGAAAGCGACGATGGCGTCGACTTGAGGAGGAAGGCGCTCCTGACACGTGGGGCCACGTTGTCAGCGATGGTGAGGGAATGAAGGCGTGACCGCGCGCAAGCTGGGCCAACAGCGGCTCGCTGGGCTCGGCCTAGGCGGGAACGCAAGGAAGGAAGGGAACGGGCCGCGTGTGGGGAAAAGAAGGGTGAGCGGTGGGCTACCGGCTGCGCTGGGCTGGGCCGAATCCGAGAAGAGAAATGAAAATCCTTTTCTTTTTCTTTCCCAAAATTTCAAAGCATTTTCAAATGGAATTTTGAAATTCTATTTGAGTTTTCAATTAGAGCACACAATACAAAATATTATGCAGCAGCATGAATGCTCAATCATGTTTCTACCCTTATATTTGATTTTAAATTAATAAAAATCATTACTTTTCTAAGTTTGTATGCTCACAAAAATGCATAAAAAGCTATATTTACCTATTTTTAAATATTCCAAAATGTTAGGGTGTTACAATTCTACCCCTCTTAAGATGAATCTCATCACGAGATTCGGTTGGTGCTTACTCGAACAGTTGCGGGTAGGTTTTCCTCAGATCCTCTTCTCTTTCCCAGGTGGCCTCATCTACAGCGTATCGGTTCCACTGAACCTTACACATCTTGATAGTTCGACTCCTCATGACTCTTTCAGCAGTCTCTAAAATTCTAACTGGAAACTCTTTATATGTGAGGTCCTCTTTAACAGTGAGCTCCTCTAACGGAATCTGTTCTTCTGGTATTCGCAAACATTTCTTAAGTTGTGACACGTGAAACACATCATGTACACCGCCAAACTCTCAGGTAATTCCAACTGATACGCCACCTCACCACGTCTCTCTATGATCTCGAAAGGTCCAATATACCTTGGTGCCAATTTCCCCTTCATGTTGAACCTTTTCACACTCCTCATTAGTGATACTTTCAAGTAGACATAATCCCCTACTTCAAAAGTCAACTCTCTCCTCCGAGTATCAGCATAATTTTTTCTATCAGGACTGGGCTATTTTTAGATTGTCTCTAATCATTCTTACTTTCTTTTCAGCATCCTTGAGTACATCAGGCCCAAACACTTGACTTTCTCCTGTCTGATTCTAGAACAACTGGGTTCTACACTTTCGTCCATACAGAGCCTCAAACGGTGCCATCTGAAGACTCTTCTGATAACTATTGTTATAAGAGAACTCTGTATAGGGCAAACTCTTATCCCAACTAGTACCATATTGTAAAGCACAAGATCTCAACATATCTTCCAATATCTGATTAATTCTCTTCGTCTGTCCATCTGTCTGTGGATGGTAGGCTATACTAAAGTTCAGCTTGGTTCCTAGTGATTCATGTATCTTTTGCCAATAATGAGATGTAAACTGGGTACCCCGATCAGACACAATTTTCTTAGGAACTCCATGTAGACTCACTATTCTTTCCATATACAATTCAGCCAACTTTGCACTGCTATATGTAGTCTTAACTGGCAGAAAATGAGCAACCTTTGTTAGACAATCTACTATTACCCAAATTGAATCATACCCTCTCTGAGTACGTGGCAACCCAACTATGAAATCCATACCAACTTCTTCCCATTTCCATTCGGGTATCTACATAGGCTGTAACAATCCTGTAGGTCTCTGATGTTCAGCTTTCACCCTTTGACAAGTGTCACAAAAAGCAACATATTCCACAACATCTCTTTTTAAACCATACCACCAATATTTCTCTCTCAGATCTAGATACATCTTAGTACTCCCAGGATGTATGGAATAAGCTGACTCATGAGCTTCACATAGAATTGCCTCTCTGATAGTCTTAACCTCAGGCACACACAGCCTTTTTCCAAACCATAGCGTACCTTATCATCCTTATGGAATCCTGATGATCTGCCCTTTGCTATATTCTCCGCTATCTCTCTCAATTTTGCATCTTTCAACTGACTCTTGTGTATTTCTTGCTCTAGAGTAGGTTCTATTACCAATTCTACTGCATTGGTGGTAAACCCTAAGTTCAGATGCTCACATTTTGCACACAACTCTCTTGGCATAGGCATTACTTGCACTTCATTAGCGTAGCTTTTCCTACTAAGAGCATCAACAACGATGTTGGCCTTTCCTGGGTGATAATGCACCTCCAGATCATAATCCTTTATCAACTCCAACCATCTACGCTGCCTTAAGTTTAGATCTGATTGAGTGAAGATATACTTTAGGCTCTTATGATCAGTGTATATATCACTCTTATGTCCAATCTAATAGTGCCTCCATATCTTTAGTGCATGAACCACTGCAGCTAATTCCAAGTCATGAGTAAGATAATTTAATTCATGCTTTCTCAATTGTCTCGATGCATATGCCACAACTCTACCTTCTTGCATAAGAACGCATCCCAAACCCAAATGAGATGCATCACAGTAGATAGAGAAGTGTTTACTCAGATCTGGCAAGACTAATACTGGTGCAGTGGTCAATCTTTTCTTCAATTCCTCAAAATTAGCCTGACACTTCTCAGACCACACAAACTTGGCATTCTTCTCCAGTAGTACAGTCATTGGCTTCAAAAGCTTAGAAAATCCCTCTATAAATCTCCTGTAATAGCCTGCTAATCCCAAGAAACTATGGATCTCACTTACATTGGTTGGTGGCTTCCAGTTCAATACATCTTTCACTTTGCTAGGATCTACTGATATTCCTCCATTTGAGACAACATGACTAAGAAAGGAAACTTCCTTCAACCAAAACTCACATTTACTCCGCTTGGCATATAACTGGTGTTCTCTGAGCTTTTGCAAGACCAACCTCAAATGTTCGGCATGTTACTCCTCAGTCTTGGAGAATACTAGGATATCATCAATGAATACCACTACAAACTTGTCTAGATATTCCATGAACACCTTATTCATCAAGTACATAAAGTATGCAGGAGCATTAGTCAGACCAAAAGACATCACTGTATACTCATATAAACCATACCGTGTGGTAAAAGCTGTCTTTGGTATATCACTAGCATGAATCTTCAACTGGTGATATCTAGAACGAAGATCAATCTTGGAGAATATACAAGCACCTCTCAACTGATCAAACAAGTCATCGATTCTAGGCAACGGGTACTTATTCTTGATAGTAACCTCATTGAGAGACCGATAATCTACACACATCCTCTGAGTGCCATCTTTCTTGTCCACAAAAATCATTGGTGCTCCCTAAGGTGAAGAACTAGGACGAATGAAACCCTTATCCTGCAACTCCTTAATTTGTTTCTTAAGTTCTTCTAATTCATCTACTCCCATTCTATATGGACGCTTAGCTATGGGTGCAGTTCCAGGTAATAATTCAATAATAAATTCAATGTCATGGTCTGGTGGCATACCTGGCAATTCCTCAGGAAACACATCAGGGAACTCCTCCACAACCGAGTCCTCCTTGTTGGCACCATCATTAAGCTGGTTCACTGTAGCGGTCTCCTGTTTTTGCACTTTCACATCAACCCTGATCCTATCTCCCTTCGGTGTTGTCAGCACTACTGATTTCTCCTTGCACTGAATCTCTGCTTGTTGTTGCATCATCCAATCCATTCCCAATATGAGATCAATACTAGCTATTCTCAATACTATAGGACTCACCTTAAACTCTACCCCCCTTAAAATGAGACTAATCGGAAGACAACGATAAGATGCTAGCATGCTTCCACCAGGTGAGTTTACTAATATAGGGTTCTTCATGGCACACAAATGAATTCTATGTATTCTAACAAATGCTTGTGATATGAAAGAATGTGATGCTCTAGAATAAAAAAGAACAGTGGTAGGAGTGGAATGGACATCGAACGTACCAAGCATAACTTCTGGTTCCTCCACTGCTATTTCTTAAGACAAGTGGTTCACCCTTCCAGTGTTAAGCGCAGGCTTCTGGTGACTACCCTGCCTCTGGGGAGTCTGGTAGTTGGGCTTCTCAGGACAATTGTAAGACAAGTGACCTTCTTTCCCACATCGAAAACACCTGTTAGGGGTATTGGGAACACTAGTCTTCATGGGAGTATTATTGGAAGGGCCTTGACGCTGAGTCTAATTCCCACTCTGCTGCGGAGGGCGTGGGTTGCCATTCTGTGGCTGGAATGGGGACGTTGCGGGAATTGATTGCGGAAAGGGACCTAACCATGATTCCACTGACTAGAAGGAGGCCTCTGTTGATTACCTTGCTGGAAACTAGTATGCGGACGAGTGTTACTACCAGAGGCCTGTCCCTGAAGCCTTTTCCTCTTGGCATCCATCTTCTTGTGCTTGTTATCCAGCACGATAGCGCGGTTCACAAGCGTCTGAAAATTAGGATAAGTATTGGACATCAGCTGCAATTGTAGTCCATCATACAATCCCTTCAGAAAGCGGCGCTGCTTATCATTGTCATTAGCCACCTCATGTGGAGCATATCGTGACAACTGGGCAAACCTGTCACGATACTCAGCTACAGACAATGACCCTTGGGTCAAGTTCCTGAATTCCTCTGCCTTCAGTTCTATCATCCCTTCTGGTATATGGTAAGCCCTGAAGTTCTCTCTAAACTCCTGCCAAGTGACTGCGGGAGCATTGGCGGGGCAACCATACTCATACGATTCCCACCAATCCTGAGCTTCTCCCTGGAGTTGTCCAGAAGCAAACAACACCTTCTGCCGGTCATCACATTGTGCAATGTTGAGCTGCTTTTCCATGGCACGAAGCCAATCATCTGCTTCCAATGGATCAGCGGCATGCGTGAACTCTGGGGGATGACCCTTCAAAAATTCACCACGCTTATCACGTGGTTGTGCCCCAGCAACTGGCTGATTCTGTTGATTCTGCACCAGTTGTTGCATAAGCTGTGTCTGCACCACCAATAGTTGCTCAATAGTTGGTGGCGGTGGTGGTGGTGGATTTGGGGAAACACCTCCACGACCCCTGCCTCTTCCTCTTCCGGCCATCTGCCATCCATAAAAAATGCAAACTTTGAGATTTCCATGTTATCAACCACTTATAAGATAAAGAATGAGATCTGAAAGTTTTCTGGGCGAATATCAATGTTAACAGTTCAGTAAATCAATCATATCACGAGCTACAGAAGTCCAATAGAGGCGTGCTTTATATGGATGGAAATCTTATGAAGTTCTCCACAACTTTTATTTGGACCCCAAGATCAGATTCTGTCGCTAAGTTAATGAAAAATAAGGCGCAATAGAAATTGTTCCAGATTCCAGACTGTGCAGAAACTTTAACTTGTCACAGTTATATCTCGTGAACCAGATCAGATAAAAAGGTGATTCCAGTGGCATTTGAAAGGTACTTAAGCCTAGTTTCTTTCATAAAAATTTCATAAATTTTGCATGAACCGTTTTTGAACCATAGCAGAAACATTACAGACTGCTCCAGAAAACAGCAAGAACAGAAACGTAACAATACCAAACCCAACTATTATTCCCTTGACTAATAAACTTATTATTCTTTAAAATGGAACTTGTAGACATGCCTACAAGCCCCAACACTCATAACAAAAATCCAACTCACACATAAGCATAATGATAAAGCAACTATCACACCAAAGTTCAAACCACATGACAGACTCGAATACTCAACTGACGTTACTAAGAACGTTCTTATTACATAAAGAACTCCTATTTTCTAAGGACGTGGTTCATGCTCTAATGTCTCATAAATCTTGACCATGCCTTGGTTTGCTCGGAGTTCATCAATCGTTGCTTGGCACCTCTTGATGGTCTTCCCCTGTGCCTTCACCATCTCCTCTAACTGCAGCTTCCTCTCCATCGTATCATAGACAAGGTTCACCATCACCAGAGGAAGTGGTTCCAACTACACTGGATCCATCATGGCCCATCCAAGGTTGGGGTGTGCACAAGGGAAGTAACGGTGAACATCATGCTTCATGCTGTCAAAGCGAAGGTAGCGGAGGCCCATACATGCTTCAAAAGCGGCGTCTTCAATACTAGCCTCCAAGGTAGCTCGACGACCCATGTGAGAATACATCCTGTCCAGCTGGTATGCCCCTTTTTCATCATCCTTAGGAAAAATACTCGCTCTTGCCTTCTAGTAAGTGTCCTCCAGCGGATGGGTATACTCCCAACAGACGTACTCCACAGCTGGGTGCCAATCAGCGAAGTAGGCGGAGAGCATTCCCACAAGTCGATGGTGAGAGACAGTGTCTCCTCTAGCCTTGTGGTAGATCTTCACAGTCCACCCCATTGGAGGAGGTGGCACATCCTCGGCAGCTTCATCATGTGGTGGAGACGGGGGTTGCTCTCCTCCCTTGGCTTCCTCCTCTTCATCATCTTCAATCTCAATGATCTCAGGATCTTCTTCAGGCTCGAGTTCTTCCTGGGGAGGTGCTAGTGCTTGGATTGGTGCTTCAGGGGCCTGCTCCTGCTCCTAGGGTGCTTCCTCTTGTGGCTCTTCAGGTGCAAGCAAAGCACGAGGTGGGTAGTGTCCTCTAGTGGAGATGCGGGCGGTCTTGCGGCCACGAACCATCTACAAAGTTTGTAGGTGTAGTTAGAATAGAGGCAAAATTTTGTAATAGAATGAGACATTAGAAGCATAAAAATTTATCAATTAACAAGAGCAAGATAATAAGCATAAAAATAGTGAAAAAGAAGATACTAAATCGACCATTTCTAGCTAGGCTTGCATCCTACAGTCAACAAAAGCTTTGATACCAATTTGTCATACCCATTTAAAGACCAAATGGAATGCATACTCTTATGTGTGCCCAGAGATGAATCACACATAAGTTAACAAATTATAAAGGAAGTATCATCACAAATGTTATTACATCACGATTATTAACACATAGTCTTTACATAAATATAGCGGAAGTAAAATATAAATCTCTCGTGGTAGCTCTAATCACAGGCACATTGACTGGTTGATTGCAAGTCTAGTAATCTTCAGGGAAGTAGGAGTAGTAGTCACTATTTGCACCATCTGTTACCCATCTGGGATTTTTATCCAAGTAAGAAAAATAAACAAGCGTAAGTACATCTCGTACTCAACAAATGTAACATGGGGTTCATGAGGCTCAAAGGCATGACATTGGTTTATCAGCATGTAGCTTTTAATTGGCATTATTTTAGCATATCAATAATATCAAAATGTCTCAATGTAAACAATAAACATATGATCCATGTGAAATGATTAACGAATAGCAAAAACATATTCATTATTAATGATCTACTATTCCATAAGGGTCCAAGGTCACTCATGACCGTGAGCATGGCTGTTATAACAGTTTTACACTCTGCAGAGGTTGTACACTTTCACTGTGAGTCGTGTTGCCTATATGCCCGGGTTAATTACTCCCAAAACACTTCCAAGGTGAGCAGGCAGGAGAACACTATGAAGTCTTTTGAAGGTTTGTCTAACAAGTTAGGGCCATTAGATTCACTCGGCAAACATATGTAGAGCCCCCCTTCCAAATGGCACAATAACACGCAGCCTATACATATAAGGACAGAGGCCGCACTATACCTAATTCGTCAAACCATTCTTACGCCAAAAAGGTTACCACTAACAAGCTAGAAAAGGTCCTTCTATATGACTAAAGCCAGAGCCATATAGCCCTCACAGTTGTACTGTAAATCCCGGATGTTCGCTTACAGATAAGTCCTTAAGGAGAGTAACTAGAGCACCAAAAATATCCCAATGCTCTAGTCCTCTTTAATCAGTAATAAAAAGTCATCTTTTAATGTTTATTGCATATTCCATTAGTCAAATTACATGATCATAGTTCATATTAAGCACTAGCAATACTACTCAATGCAATATAATAGGTATCAAGGTATAAGATCAACACTAAGTCATCATTAACAAGGAAATATATGCATAATGATATTATTTGCTTATTGTGAATAGACAACAAGGATAATCCCATGCTATACTTGCCTTGCTCAAACTAGTCCTGATGATCTTGCTCGTAGAAAAACTCCTGATCCCCAATGAATTGCTCACCGTCTATACTCGATCAACAATAGCAACAACATTCATCCAGAAACAATCATGCATAAACAAAAAAGACTATAATTAGAACAGTACACCAACAGTAATAAAATAAGATAAAAAGTCTTTAAAATGAATCTAAAACTCGCTAGGATCACATAGATGCGAAGATCACGAAAAATGGAGCTAAAACGACGAAGTTATGAATTTACGAAGATTTCCTATAGAAAAATAATTACTTTAATTCAAACTCGAAAATAAAATGTCACAAACATACTATACAGTACTACTAACATGTAGAGCTCACAAATACGAACCTAACGCAATTTGAACGGGTCAAATCGGAGTTAAAACAGAGATTCTACGCATGAAATAACATAATGGCAAAACTATAAATAAGTGAAAACGTATTTTTGAATTTACTGAGATCAAACTACGCTTTATGAAAAGGAAAATGTAATTCGGGAATACGCCATGGATTGCAGGTTCTATATATAAAAGTATAGGGACTCTTTAGCAAAAGTACCGGCCGAACCGGTATCTTCAATCCTCGGCCATTGGATTCAAATTGGACAGATCGGATCTAATCAAGAGAGAGATAAAGAAAAACGCCAGTCGACTACAGTGGACCGACGGCGGCGCCATGGTTGGACTTGGCCTGAGCTCACCGGAGTTCAACGAAACGGCATCTCTGACCACCATTCGACAAACGGGAAGTACAGGGAGGAAGAGCGGGACATGGCGAGCTCACCTAGGGCAAAAACGTAGCTTGAGGACGAACCAAAGGAGGTGTGCGGCCTGGAGAGGCGGACAGCTAGGGCTACGGCTCGCGGTCACAAGTTTCTCGAGCACCACAGTAGCTTCGAGAGGGCAGGATGGAGGCGGCATGGTGCGGCACCGGCTTATATAGCCATGGAGCGTTTCCAAGAAAGGAAGGGGGAGATTGGGGCGCGGATTCGGTCACGGCAAGGAAGGAAAGCGACGATGGCATCGACTTGAGGAGGAAGGCACTCCTGACACATGGGGCCACGTTGTCAGTGACAGCAAGGGAAAGAAGGCACGACCGTGCGCAAGCTGGGCCAGCAGCAGCTCGCTGGGCTCGGCCCAAGCGAGAACGCGGGGAAGGAAGGGAACGGGCCGCGCGTGGGGAAAAGAAGGGCGAGCGGTGGGCTGCCGGCTGCGCTGGGCTAGGCCGAATCCGAGAAGAGAAATGAAAATCCTTTTCTTTTTCTTTTCCCAAAATTTCAAAGCATTTTCAAATGGAATTTTGAAATTCTATTTGAGTTTTCAAATAGAGCACTCAATACAAAATATTATGCAGTAGCATGAATGCTCAATCATGTTTCTACCCTTAAATTTGATTTTAAATTAATAAAAATCATTACTTTTCTAAGTTTGTATGCTCATAAAAATGCATAAAAGCCATGTTTACCTATTTTAAAATATTCCAAAATTTTAGGGTGTTACAAAGCAACAAAGAGAAGACCCAGTGTGGATGGTCAACACTGTTGACATAGAGTATGACTGTTGGCATTTCTTAGCGTCACTTAAGTTAGTTTGTCATCCCCAGCATGGTGCCAGAAATGTGGTATTAAATAAATGCAAATGCTCCTCTCGAAATAAATATGAAATCTGCAAGCGCATAGATAATATTGATGTAGTATTTTAACCAGGAGTAAATCAGGTATCGTTATTTATATTTTTACCCATGGGAAGGGATAGCTAAGGATACGAGCAATGAGCATCACTACATGTGATAATGGAGAGTATAACCATGTCTTTGTCTATCTCTCATACAGGGTAAGTGTCACATGAAATATATATATAATGAATGAATGGTAATGATAAATGATAAGCACATAGCCACATAATAAATGATAAGCACATCTCATTAGATTACTCTAATCTATATCACTAGCATGGAACTAGGACAAACTACAAGAATAAATCCTAAGTTATTCTAACTATAAGCCATAGCATACAATGATTAGTGCAATTACACTTGGCAATCATGGCAAGACAAGGTTATATCTATGCATAGAGATATTACAAAGGAAGATGAAGAACATAGCAATCACTTCCCAGTAATAGTTGTGTTCTACCTATCCTATACTCAGGGGGAGGACTACAAAGGGCTCAATAGGACTATCACTCCCATGATCTACCTCACAATCTGGAATATAGGGTGTAATCATACAAAAATACGGTATAGGCACCACGCCTACACAATATTTACCACTCACCCATGATATCAATGAGCAAGCACTATACAATCCTATACTTGAATATAATTCTAATCCAACTATGCCAAGCATATAACCAAAGTAGACTAAGAACATTATAATTGAGAATATAAGCAAATAGAGCAAAGTCATATCCAATATAATAGAATAGAGCAAAGTCATATTCATAGTAGCAGATGAACAATATGAATAACACATGAAATATAGAAGTAGGAGATAATTACCAAGAACTCTCTTGATAGATCCAGAAACCAAGTGAAACTTGACTCCTTCTAGTTCTAATCCTATGTAGCTATGCTATGACTATGGAGATCTAATTGAGATGGTGGCTCTAGGGCTTGATCAAGGGCTTCTCTCTTGATGAATAATGAATTGAATGAGAATTAGGGTTTCTCCTAGGTCTAGGGGCCTTGCTTATATAGCCTCCTCAAATGTACCATGACCGTCAAATCAAACCAACCTTGATACACGGTGTAGATTTATTCTCAAAGGTGGTGGGGGCTGGATCCGTGAGACTAGACCTGATTGGTCCACGTAGGTGGGAGGGCACCCCCGTGGACAGGGCAGGCGCCCTGCCTACGTGGCCAATCAGCCTCCGATCTGGTCTAGTGTCTTCTGGAGTCTTCTAGAGTATTCTAGTGCATGAGGTCTTTCTCTCTATGTAAATCTTACATGTGGGCCTTCTTTGGTCATTTCCTGATAAACCCCTGTAGAAGTAGATATTCACCAAAACTCGTGTAATTCTGTTAGTGTAACCCCTATAGCTAGATGATATTTATATTTAGATCCTTTTTCATGCTATGTTGATGGTTAAAAATGACACTTATCTACTATCAACAACTCCCCAAAGCTTACCTTTTGCTCGTCCCTAAGCAAAGATAGACTCAGTGATGGATCAGGAGTTGCCACAATGCTTTCACGCCTCAAAAGTACACATGCGTTCAAACAAGATCTCTCCTCTGGATTAGAATGAATTATTCTGATTATAGACTTACTCATATTACCTTCTACCATGGGGCTTATGGCCGCCACTTGGGTCTTGAGCAGTTGAAAGACATAACGATCAAGTCAAGCACCATGTTTCAAGCTCTTCGATCTACTATTATTCTAGAGTTTTTTTGCAAGATTTTCAAATAAAACTCAGAGATTCCTAAGTATGACCCTCTCAAGTCTCTTCTTTGTGGTATTTTTGGATTCTCACCAAGGCATTAATGGTATATGCCTTCTCTCTTCTCTCAAGATATGTGGTATTTTTGGTATTTAGGCATAGTAACATTATGCCTTCTCTCTGTCACCTTACATCTAATAAGCTTATATGGAGTTCATAGGTGGGGAGACAAGAAAAACATACTTGCAAACATTTATTGCACAGTCGAACCATGGATCCAGAGAAACAAGTCATACAGTCAAATCAAGATATGCATGTGTATGGGATATATGGTATGTAGTGGATAAATGGTAGATAGAATAGTAATGATGGTAAGGGGTGAAGGAATGGTAATGGTGGATACCTAATTCTACTAAGACTCCTTTGAATGAAATTCATACCTCTCTTGAACTTTGAAAACTTTGAAGGAGGACTTGGGCTGCTCATATATGTCACACCCGGCCCAATTTGGAATTTGGCCCATAGTGGGCCATGTAAATGTTATGAAATATTGTGGAGAGTTTAGTCCCACCTTGGTTGTTTAGAGTGGGATAGACCAACATATAAGGCTTCTAGAGTCCATCTCACCATCCCCGGGTTAATCCTTTTACGCAAAGCGAGGATGAAAGCGTAAGTGGGATGGTGGTAGGTGTGGTTCATTCAGCATGCAGAGTGGATCTGAGTCGTTTGGACTCTGGGGCGTTACAAAATGGTATCAAAGCCGACCTTCGCAGCTAGGGGCGCGTGCGGGCCAGGGGCTGGACATGGGGTTCATTGTGTGTGTAGGCTCTGCGGAGTGCATGGCGTGGCACATGTGCTGGCACTGGGCGCACGGTCACGTGTGCTAAGAGGGAACATTCCTGGTTATCGTTTGCCTGATTGTGGGTATGTTGGGCCCGATGAGGACGTCAGGTTCTTTGAGGGGGGTGTATATCACACCCGACCCAATTTGGAATTTGGCCCATAGTGGCCCATGTAAATGTTATGAGATATTGTGGAGAGTTTAGTCCCACCTTGGTTGTTTAGAGTGGGATAGACCAACATATAAGACTTCTAGAGTCCATCTCACCATCCCCGGGTTAATCCTTTTACGCAAAGCGAGGACGAAAGCGTAAATGGGATGGTGGTAGGTGTGGTCCATTCAGCGTGCAGAGTGGATCTGAGCCATTTGGACTCTGGGGTGTTACAATATATATTTTTTCAAATGGGGGTATAAATATTTTTCTTTCCCCTCTTCTCTTTCTTTCCCCTTCTTTTTTTTAATAGAGCAAACAACATCCAAGCTTGTTTTGAAACAGATAAATTAAAAAGAGGTAGCAATAGAAATATTTGGAGCTTTATAGGCTAGCAAGAAAATGGAAGGGATAAATATGATGGAATATCTTTTTGGGAAGTTTACTCCCAGGATAGGAGTAGAACTAGTTTTGGGTGGATCTAAGTGGGATGTATGAATGCGTACTTCAAGGATAGAAGTGGCATGAATGAGTGGAAAAATGTAGGTGCGTACTTCCAGGTTAGAAGCAGCACATATGTAGGTGGAGTGTATGTGGATCTTGATTTTAACCGCATGACCAGCTCCTAAGGGTCTACATAGCTCGACCACGCTCAATGCTCACAAGCAGTAACAAAATGAGTGTAGAGGTTTTTCCTAATCTAGAAAGCATGTATCTGGCTATAGTAGAAATTTAAACTATCGTCATACAGGAACTCATCATGTAGCAATTTTAATTTTTTGTCAAAAGATAAATTCTCCAGAATTGTAGTATCTCTAGAAACAAGATAAACAACAGCTCAAAACCTTCCCATATCATATCCGTCAACTACCTAGACTTAGATCAAGCATTCACTACCCATAAGTTCAGGTTTAGAGCAAATCTTAAATCAAAACCATTGTATCTAAAACTCGGGAGAGTTCGAGGCTGAACACTAGGTACTTGAAAGGAATTACGACAGAGCAACTATTCATCATTTCTATGCAAGAGTTTATTCTAGGGATTTATTTTAGCAAGGTTAAACTCTCCTACATTTTATTTAGCAAACTTAATATCACACAGAAAAACATATATATATGTATATTTATAGAAAAGGGAAATATTTATTTGGTTCCTAAAGGTTATGCATCTTTTTATGTGTTTTATATTTTAACAGAGCAGAAATATATACACAGATAAATAAATAGGTAAGAAAATACTTAGCTAGACACATGGGGGATGCTCTCCCCCAAGCTGGATGTTGACGTAGTGTTGATTGATGCAGCAGACAGACAGTAGAGGTGTACTTCCTCTCTCGGAGTGTTTATGATGACTGTTGAGACAACACGCTGACAGAGGATAGATCCTCCTCCTATCTGTTAGCTCCCTTCGATCCTTTAAATTCTGTGAAGCTCAAATAGACAATAAAGCTTGTAGAACTGATTAAGTGTAAGTCATAAATCTGTAAGCCTTGAGCATATTGAACCCCCGTTAATATATTTGTTTATTTAGTATGATCTTTGTGTTAACAAATATTTTTGTATTTATATTATACCATGCAAAAAACTGTAAATATGATATATACATATTTATTTTATTTTTATGCCACCACAGCAAATATACCTATGGTGTTATGCCACAAATTTTTTTGCATGGGGCTTAGCATTTCTATGAATGCAATGCATGACATTTTTATTTTCTTTTCTATGACCAGCATTAAAGTAAACATGTAGCTAACTATGCATTTTAAGGAAAAGGTAAATATGCTGATTAAAAACTTTATGCAATGTTGAAAAGGAAATTATTGATTACTACCAAGTTTACCTCTTGGCACGGCGTTCAGTGATTTAAGCCCTCTGAACAGGACCTCTTATCAGCTTAATCTTCTCAAGGTGTCTCAGATGGCTCAAATGGTGCCACTGGCTGAACCTCTTCTTGAATTGAATCTGAAACTGGTTTTACCTTTACTTTCCATACCTGTTTTGTTGGTGAGGTTGACTTCGAGGGAGGAGTTGGTTGCACTATCTTTTCTTCTTTGTTCTCTAGAGTGACTGGTTCACTTTCTGTTGGGGGTATAGCCTCCTCTTCAAGATAAATCTTTTCTTCGGGATATCAATCTTCATATCTTGACACTTCTCCTTCATAATCAGCCCATCCATCCTTGGTGATCTGATTCTTCTGATTGCGGGTACGACACCTTCTTCTTGTTCTATTCTTCTTGGGATCTTCATTGACCATATAGTTATCATTAAAGTAGCGGCGTACCTTCTCTAAGGGGAAGTGAAAGTGCACTTCTCCTATTCCAATATAGATGATTGCTTTGGTGGTGTTTAGGAATGGCCTTCCAAGCATGATAGGTGGATCATAATCATCTTCTCCCATGTCAATGATTATGAAGTCTGTAGGGATGAAATGGTCATCAATCTGGATGGGGACATCTTTTGCTAATCCATCCATGAAGCGAAATGACTGATCTACCATCTGCAGCTATGCGTAGGTGGGATGTAGAGGCATGGTGCCATATAGATACTCATAAGTCACTTTGGCCATTATGTTGACGCCCGACCCAGTGTCGCATACAACTTTCTGGAAGGAGTTGCGATTGATTGAACATTCAATGGTTGGGACACCTGGGTCACCCTTCTTGATCAAATGTGGGGACTTGAGCTTGTGGTCATGGTCTCTGTGGACTGCAATGACCATCCTCACTGTCTCTGTCTATTGTGGCTTCTTGTTCTTGCTCTTGTTCTTGTTCCTCCTATTGTTCTTCTTCTTTGGCTCATAGGCGTGTTGACAGTGTGCAGGGAATTGTAACACTCGATTCTTGAATGAGAAAGTCTCTCTCTTCCCTTTGATGTTGAAACAGATCTTGGCAGCATTGGCATAGATGATAGCTCTAGCGGTGTTAAAAAACGACAGCCCCAAGATGATGGGTGACTTCTCATCACCACCTGTCTCTATCATCACAAAGTCTATAGGAACATATGAGCTGCCAACTCGCACATAGATGCCTTCTAGGATTCCTTTGGCATAGCAGAGTGACTAGTCTACAAGCTGCAAGCACATGGTTGTACATGATAAAGGATAATCAAACATTCTTTTATAAATCACCTTGGGCATGATGTTGACGCTTGCACCAAAGTTACAGATTGCTTCGTTGAAGTTCACACTTCCAATGGAGATCGGTATGACCAGTCTCCCTGGATCGCCTTTCTTGATTGGGAGAGTCTCATCATTCCAACTGGTTGTTGGAACACTCTAGTTGCTTCCTGCATTGAAAATATCTACAAGATTTGTAGATTCTAGTTCTTCCGGTTTCCCCGGAATCTTACCTTGGCATTCTGGAGGAACAACAATAACAAGCTGGGATATTTGTGACTCAATCATTTTATTAAAGCTATGTTGATTCTTAATAGCAGTAGAAAAGTTATCCATTCTATTATTAATTGTTTCTAGCATTTTATCATTGGATGCTAACTTCTTAGAGAAGTTATCCATTAACTTTCCTTGATTAAGAACTAGCTCTCTTAAAGGTGGTTGATTAAAATTATTGAAAGAATTATTACCTTGATAATTACCTAAATAGTTACCTGAGTAGTTAGGTTTTTGCTGTTGATTCCAACCTTGATTCTGTTGAGGACGATAATAGTTGTTGTTGTTGTTGATGTAGTTCACGTCCTCATGTAGCTCTGGGTAGGTATTGCCTGAATGCCCGGTTTTCCCACACTCTTCACAAGTCATGCGAGAATCATGAATGTGCATGACTTCCTTCTTCTCACCGGCTCTCTCATCAAGCCTCTTCATCAGCAGGTCCATCTTGGCAGACAGCAAGTCTACCTCCTTGAGCTAGTGCATACCTCCACCTCTCTTGTGGCCTTGAGTTCTTTCTTCACTCCAACCTTGGTTGGACGCCATCTTCTCCACAAGAGCTGTGGCTTGAGAAATGGTAAGTGATAAGAATGCACCTCTAGCAACAGCATCCATAGTCTCACGGGTGCTGTTGTTGAGCCCATGATAGAATGTTTGCATAAGTAGCCAATTCTCCATTCCATGATGAGGACATTCTAGGATGTAATCTTGAAAGCGCTCCCATGCTTCTGGGACAGACTCATCTTGTTGCTATTGAAAACTTGATATTTTCCCACGAAGAGCATTTATCTTGCCTATGGGAAAGAACTTTACCAGGAAATTGGTGGAGTAGAGTGGTCACATAGTATTCTTCTCCTTATTTGCATAAAACCACTACTTTGCTCTCCCCAAGAGTGAGAATGGGAAAAGGCAAAGTAGTATGGTGTCTCTAGGAACATCCTTGATGGTGAAAGTGCTGCAAATCTCCAGGAAGTGTTGGAGATGAGCACTAGCATCTTCATGTGCCTTCCCACAAAACTGGCTAGCTTGCACCATGTTGATGAGCGCAGGCTTAAACTCAAATGGCCGATCAATGTCCGTAGTAGGTCTAGTCCGGATGTTGCCTATGGTTGGAGCTGAGAACTCATGGAGTGACTTGTTCGCCATGGCTTCAAATGCCGGTGTCAAGTTGTGAATTACTCTTTGGTGATCTTCCTCTTCAGAAGGAACTTTAGACTAAATTGATGATGACGCTTAAGCTTTCTTTAGCTTGGCTTAGTCCTTCTGAATAATGCTTTTGGATTATCAATAAAATTATCTAGAAGGTCAAACCTATTCATACATTACCCTGCATATGATATAGAAAATAGACAAAAGACAAGGGTAAAGCTGTATGAGTAGAGAAAATGATGGTTTCTCGATCACATTAGTGGATGCAAGTGATGGCTCATATCCTTTTGAATAGCTTAATCAACCTTCCCCGGCAACGGCGCCAAAAATGCTTGTTGGCATTTCTTAGCGTCACTTAAGCTAGGTTGTCATCCCCAGCATGGCACCAGAAATGTGGTATTAAATAAATGCAAATGCTCCTCTAGAAATAAATATGAAATCCACAAGCGCACAGAAGATACTGATGTAGCATTTTAACCAGGAGTAAACCAGATATCGTTATTTATATTTTTACCCATGGGAAGGGATAGCTAAGGATATGAGCAATGAGCATCACTGCAAGTGATAATGGATAGTATAACCATGTCTTTGTCTATCTCTCATACAGGGTAAGTGTCACATGAAATATATATATATATATATATATATATATATATATATATATATATATATATATATATATATATATATATATATATATATATATATATATATATATATAATGAATGAATGGTAAATGATAAATGATAAGCACATAGCCACATAATAAATGATAAGCACATCTCAATAGACTACTCTAAGTCTATATCACTAGCATGGAACTAGGACAAACTACAAGAATAAATCCTAAGTTATTCTAACTATAAGCCATAGTATAGAATGATTAGTGCAATTACACTTGGCAATCATGGCAAGACAAGGTTATTTCTACACATAGGGATATTATGAAGGAAAATGAAGAATATAGCAATCACTTTCCTATAATAGTTGTGTTCTACCTATCCTATACTCGGGAGGAGGACTACAAAGGACTCAATAGGACTGTCACTCCCGTGATCTACCTCATGATCCGGAATATAGGGTGCAATCACAGGAAAATACGGTATAGGCACCATGCCTACACAATATTTACCACTCACCCAGGATATCAATGAGCAAGCGTTATACGATCCTATACTTGAATATAATTCTAATCCAACTATGCCTAGCATATAACCAATGTAGACTAAGAAAATTATAATTGAGAATATAAGCAAATAGAGCAAAGTCATATCCAATATAATAGAATAGAGCAAAGTCATATTCATAGTAGCAGATGAACAATATGAATAACACATGAAATATAGAAGTAGGAGAGAATTACCAAGAACTCTCTTGACAGATCCGGAAACCAAGCGAAACTTGACTCCTTCTAGTTCTAATCCTATGTAGCTATGCTATGACTATGGAGATCTAATTGAGATGGTGACTCTAGGGCTTGATCAGGGACTTCTCTATTGATGAATAATGAATTGAATGAGAATTAGGGTTTCTCCTAGGGCCAGGGGCCTTGCTTATATAGCCTCCTCAAATGCACCACGACCGTTAGATCAAACTGACCTTGATACACGGTGTAGATTTATCCTCAAAAGTAGTGGGAGCAGGATCCGCGAGACTGGACCTGATTGGTCCATGTAGGTGACCGAGCGCCCACATGGACAAGGCGGGTGCCCTGCCTACGTGGCCAACCAGCCTCCGGTCTGGTCTGGTGTCTTCTGGAGTCTTATAGAGTATTCTTGTGCCTGAGGTCTTTCTCTCTATGTAAATCTTACATGTGGGCCTTCTTTGGTCATTTCCTAATAACCCTCTATAGAAATAGATATTCACGAAAACTCATGGAATTCTATTAGTGTAACCCCTATAGCTAGATGATATTTATATTTAGGTCCTTTTTCATGCTATGTTGATGGTTAAAAATGACACTTATCTACCGTCAACAATGACCACCTTCTGTCATCACCATATCTCACCAAAAAGGATGATCTAGGAGTACCAACCATAGATTGCAAGATCGAGGAAAGTACCTTCTACAAGACGTTCTGTGACATCGGCTCAAGCAACAACATAATGTCTATGATAACATATAAACAGTTGTATGGTAATGGACCTTTATACCAGACATATATGCGGTTGCAGCTGGTAGACCAATCATTCCAATTTCCTGAGGGAATAGCAAAAGACATCATGGTCAACATCCGAGATCACTATGTTCCAACTGACTTCATGATTCTAGACATAGGAGATGAAGATGACGTCCACCTCATCCTAGGAAGACCGTTCCTCAACACCACTAGCATGACCATCTACATGAAATCAGGATATATCCACTTTCAATTTCCTGCAAAAAAGGTGTGCTGCTATTTCAATAGCTATACCTCTTATGAGCAGCCAAGAAAAATAGGTCGAGGAGACATCGTTCTCAGCGCCAAAAGAAGCAAATCACTAAGGACGGATGGGCAGACTATCCAGGGGAAGTGTCCAGATATGAAGACCATTGGAATGATGAACCTGAGACAAATGAAAGTCCCCTTGAGGAAGTTACACCACCAACAAACACACCGGTCATCACAATATGCAAAGAGGAAAAATCTCAGAAAGTGAACCACAGAAAGAGAGTCCTCAGTGTCACACCCATTTTTAAGGACAAAAATAGGATGCATAAAAGACTCATGTGCGCCCTAGGAATCGGTCGCACACATAAGTAGACAAATTACATAGTATCATTACAGTGTTTATTACATAGCGAATAAATATCTAACACATAGTCTTATACAATAAATTGTAGTAACTAGTAGTAGATCTTCAGCGGAACTCCAAACACAGGGACATGGTTGACTGGTTGACACCAAGACTAGTACTCATTTTGATAATCATCCTCATATTCTTCATCTGTTATGGTGGAAATAGCAAGAGTGAGTCCATGTCAAACTCCACAAATATATCATGGGGTTCATGTGGCACAAAAGGCTAGACACTGTTTAACCGCGTTTAGCTTTTAATCATCATAATACTAGCAATTGGGTAGCATCAATGTATTCCAATTCCCAATAATGAACCAATGATCAATTGTAATAAGGATAATGAAATAGCTTTAGTAATGAGCATAATAATAATAATAAATAGTAATTAATCATGATTTAACAATAATGATCAACTATTCTGTAAGAATCCCCAAGGTCGCTCGTATCCGTGAGCACGGCTAGTATACCAGTTTTTAACTCTGCGCAGAGGTGTACACTTTCACTATGAGTCATAACTTCCAAATGCATGGGTCCGCGACTCCCCAAAACACCAGAAATCATATAAAGCCACTTAAAGGTTCGTCTAACAAGTTAGGGCCATTAGATTCACTCAGCAGGTAGATGTAGGAACCCCCCTTTTCAAATGGCACACTTCCTTCACGGCTATACTCATAAGACTAGAGGCTGTCCTACACCCAACGTGGCAAGCCTTTCTTACGCCATTTAAGGTAACCACTAACAAGCTAGAAAAGGTCCTTTAAACAACTAAAGCCAGAGCCATATAGCCCTCACAGCTATACTGTATGTCCCGGTTATCACTTACAGGTAAGTCCTTACGGAGAGTAACTAGAGCGTCAAACAAACAACACAACACACGCTCTAGTCCCCTATTTCAACAGTAATAAATCATATTAATAGTTGATTTGTTCAATCCATTATTCAAATTACAAGATCATTGTTCTTAATTAAGCACTAGCAATAGCTATCCAAATGCATAACCCATAGGTATCAAGGAATCAAGATATCAATCTCTAAGTTATAATCTCTATGGTTGTCAAGGAAGACGCATGCATATATATGATAATTTTTAGTGAATAGGTAACAAGGATGGTCCCATGTTATTCTTGCCTTGATCAAAGCTTTCCTGTTGACCCGGCTGATCTGGCACAAAATAATACTCTGGATCGTCAAGAAACTGCTCACCGTCTATACTCGATCACCAAACATCATCACACAATCATCCGAGCAATCATACATGAAACAAACAAAGAAACATAATTAGAACAGTACACCAACAGTAACAAAACAGTATGAAAAAGTTTGTAAAACTCTTCTACACATTCCTACAATCACACAAATGTAAAGATCATGAAATTCGGATTTAAAACGTGAAAGTTATGAATTTTCTAAGATTTCCTATAGATAAATAAATACTTTAATATAAACTCGAAAATTAAATTTTCCAAACCTACTTTACAACTATACTAACATGTAGAGCTCGCAAATACGAACCTAACGCAACTTGAACGAGTCAAATCGGAGTTAAAACGAAGATTTTATGACCAAAACAATTTGAGTGGCAAAACTATAAATACCAAAAAACGTATTTTTGATTTACCGGAAAGAAATACGTTTTCAAAACTAACAAGCGTATCTCCTGATTGACGCTAAGGATGGCGGGTTCTATTCCATGAAAACATAGGGTCTCTTTATAAAGTTTACCCCGCGAAGGGGTATCTTCTAATCTCGACCGTCGATCAACCAACGGACGGCTGCTATCGCTTACAGATGAAAGAGAGAGAGACGCCGGCATCCTCCTCCTCTCCGGCCGGCGGCCGCCATGGCCGGTCTCCATTGCTCGCCGGAAAACTCCGATTTCCCTGATTTCAACCGCCAAACTACTCACAACCTACACCAATCGAAGGCGGAGCTTAATACGAACACTTCTATGCGGCTTAGGACATCTATGACCGACCGGGGATGAAGCGCGGCTCGGGATGACGACGACGCCATGGCCAGCTCACTAGAAACTCGAAAACCCACAATTCGAAGCACTAAAAACCTAAAGAAAAGCATGAGAAGGAAGAGGGAAGGATGACAACCGCACCAAAGCAAAGAAAAGAGGCGCGAGAAGAACAACAAACTCCACCGATGGAAGGCAGCGAAGCCTAGGGTTGCGGCGGCGACAAGAGCTCAAACGGAGGTGTCCGCTTGTAGTTTTGATCTAGAAACGAAAGGCGGCGGCTTGGCTCTAGCTTATATAGAGCTAGGATACCTCAATTTGGATCAAAATCCTAGGAAAAACATGTTTGATTTGGTGAAGATCGCGTCGAAGACCGGCTCAGTTACGACACAGAGAAGGGAGATGCGGCTGACCTGCGGGTCCCGCCCGTCAGCGAAACCAGGAGGGGACGCGTGCGCGGCTGCAACATCCTGGGCCGGCCCATGCTACTGCTGCAGGAGGGCGAAGGAAAGCGGCTGCTCGGCTCGGCGGCCCAATTCGCGAAATAGAGAAGAGCAGGCCAAGGCCGGCTCGGGTAGGCCTCCAAGCCGCCGGCTGCACAGGTAAGGTTTCCCTTGTTTTTTCTCACTTAAATTTGTTTCCAAAACCATTTTAAAATGAATTCTGAATTCAAATCAAACAAAACTAAAACCACACCTCAAAATAAACCAAATGCAACAGCATGAATGCATCATCAAATATTCCACCTATTATTTTAAGTTTTATCCCCTTAAATATTATCTAAATCATTTAAACTCATAGCTAAATTTCTTTTAACTCCAAGTTTCTTCTAATCCAAACTTTTAAGATTTTTGGGTGTTACAAATTCTACCCCCCTTAAAAGAATCTCGTCCTCGAGATTGGACTGCTTACTCAAATAACTGCGGGTATGACTTCCTCAATTCATCCTCTCTTTCCTAGGTTGCCTCTGCCTCTGAATACCGATTCCACTGAACTTTGCACATCTTAATAACCCGACTTCTAGTAACTCTTTCAGCATTTTCTAAAATCTTAATCGGAAACTCTTCATATGTAAGATCCTTCTTAACAGTCAATTCATCCAAAGGTATTTGCTCCTCAGGCACACGTAAACACTTCTTGAGTTGAGAAACATGAAACACATCATGTACTCCAGACAAATTTTCAGGCAACTCTAATTGATAAGCAACCTCACCACGTCTATCAATAACCTTAAATGGCCCAACATACCTTGGTGCTAACTTGCCTTTCATGTTAAACCTCCTCACACTTCTCATTGGTGACACCTTCAAATAAACATAATCACCTACCTCAAAAACTAAGTCTCTTCTCCGATTGTCAGCATAACTCTTCTGACGAGATTGCGCTACTCTCAAATTTTCACGAATCACTCTCACTTGATCCTCTGCGTTTCTAAGAACATCTATACCAAATACCTGAGACTCACCCGTCTGATCCCAAAACAATGGAGTTCTACACTTACGTCCATATAAAGCTTCAAATGGTGCCATCTTAAGACTCTGTTGATAACTATTGTTATAAGAAAATTCTGCATAAGGCAAACTCTTATCCCAACTAGTTCCATATTGCAATGCACAAGCTCTCAACATGTCTTCTAATATCTGGTTGGTCCTTTCAGTCTGCCCATCTGTCTGTGGATGATATGCTGTACTAAAATTCAACTTTGTACCTAAAGATTCATGTACAGCCTTCCAAAAATGTGACGTAAACTGCGAACCTCGATCAGACACAATCTTCTTTGGAACTCCATGTAAACATACGATCCTCTCCATATACAACTCTGCTAATCTTGGTCTATGGTAAGTAGTCTTGACTGGTATAAAATGAGCAACCTTAGTTAACCGATCTACTATCACCCAAATAGAATCATAACCTCTCTAAGTACGAGGTAACCCCACTATAAAGTCCATACCTACTTCCTCCCACTTCCATTCAGGAATCTTCATTGGTTGCAATAATCCAGCTAGTCTTTGATGTTCAGCTTTCACTCTTTGACAAGTGTCACACACTGCCACATACTCAGCTACATCTCATTTCAGTCCAACCCACCAGTACTTCTGTTTTAGATCCAGATACATCTTAGTACTTTCGGGATGAATAGAATAAGCTGACTCATGCGCTTCATGAAGGATTCCCTGCCTAATGGACTGATCCTTAGGTACACACAACCTCTTTCCAAACCACAAAATCCCATTATCATCCATTCGGAACCCTGGTGACTTACCAATTACTATATCCTCTGCTATCTTCTTTAATTTCTCATCCTTCAACTGACCCTTGTATATTTCTTGTTCTAATGTAGGTTCTATCACTAATTCCATTGTATTAGCAACAATTCCCAAATTCAAATATGCAAATTCAGCACACAACTCACTTGTCATGGACAACATTTGCATCTCATTAACATAACTCTTCCTGCTAAGAGCATCAGCTACTACATTAGCCTTACCAGGATGATAGTGTATCTCTAGATCATAGTCCTTAATCAACTCCAACCATCTATGTTGCCTCAAGTTTAGTTCAGTCTGTGTGAAAATATACTTCAAACTCTTATGATCAGTGTATATATCACTCTTATGTCCAATCAAATAATGTCTCCAAATTTTCAAAGCATGAACTACAGCTGCTAACTCCAAATCATGAGTAGGATAATTCAGCTCATGCTTTCTCAACTGCCTAGATGCATAGGCAACAACTCTACCTTCTTGCATAAGGACACACCCCAAACCTTGACGAGAAGCATCGCAATAAATAGAAAACTTCTTACTTAAATCTGGCAATACCAAGACAGGTGCAGTAGTCAATCTCTCCTTCAATTCTTCAAAACTAGCTTGACATTGATCAGACCATACAAACTTGGTATTCTTCTCCAACAGAGATGTCATAGGTTTAGCAAGTTTAGAAAACCCTTCAATGAATCATCTGTAATATCTAGCTAAACCCAAGAAACTACGAATCTCTCCCACATCAGTAGGTGGCTTCCAATTCAAAACATCCTTTACTTTGCCTGGATCTACTGATATTCCTCCATTAGAGACAATTTGACCCAGAAAAGAGACTTCCTTCAACCAAAACTCACACTTACTTTGCTTAGCATACAGCTTATGCTCTCTGAGTTTCTGCAACACCAACCTCAGATGTTCAGCATGCTCTTTCTCTGTCTTGGAAAATACCAATGTATCATCAATAAATACCACCACAAACTTATTGAGGTACTCCATAAACACCTTATTCATCATATACATAAAGTAGGCAGGTGCATTGGTCAAACCAAACGACATAACCGTATACTCATACAAACCATATCTCGTAGTAAAAGCTGTCTTTGGGATATCAGAGGCACGAATCTTCAACTGATGATAACCAGATCGCAAATCAATCTTAGAGAACACACAAGCACCTCTCAACTGGTCAAACAAATCATCAATTCTGGGCAAAGGATACTTATTCTTGATGGTTACTTCATTAAGCGACCGATAATCCACACACATTCTCTGACTACCATCTTTCTTATCAACAAATATAACTAGCGCACCCCAAGGTGACGAACTAGGACGAATAAAACCCTTATCTTGTAATTCCTTAATTTGCTTCTTAAGTTCTTCTAATTCATCTACTCCCATTCTATATGGTCGTTTAGCTATGGGTGCAGTTCCAGGTAATAATTCAATAAGAAATTCAATGTCTCGGTCAGGTGGCATACCTGGCAAATCATCGGGAAAAACATCTAGAAAATCATTGATAACTGGATCCTCTTTACTAGCATCATCAGCAAGCTGATTCACTATAGCTGTTGGTTGCTTCTGCACTGCTACATCCACACTGATTTTCTCTCCATTAGGTGCATTCACAACTACTACCTTCTGCTGACACTGAATCACTGCCTGATTTTGTTTCATCCAATCCATTCCCAAAATCACATCAATACTAGATGTCCTCAACACTATGGGAGTTATCTTAAACTCTACCCCCCTTAAAACCATACTAACTAGAAGACATCTATTAGTGGTTTGCATGGTACCCCCAGGTGAATTTACTAAGAGAGGTTCTTTCATGGCAAGCATGGGTACACTATGCATCTTAACAAAAATGTTTGAAATAAAGGTATGTGAAGCTCCAGAATCAAAAAGAATGGTTGCAGGGGTAGAATGAACATTGAACGTACCAAGCATTACTTCAGGCTCCGTTTGTGCTGTTTTAGTAGACACATGATTCACCTTTCTAGTATTGGATGACCTCTGTCCCTGTGGTGTCTGTTGATTCTGCTTCTTGGGACAATGATTATCATAGTGTCCAGGTTCTCCATAGCGATAACACAAATTAGGAGTACTAGGTGCACTGGTCTTCATTGGAGTAGAGTTGGAATTACCCTAGCGTGGAGTTTGCTGACCACTCTGCTGTTGAAACTGTCTGTTCTGCTGATACTGGGGTCATTGTTGAAACTGATTACTCTGCCTATTCTGAGACCACTATTGATTTGAATTGCGGTTCCACTAACTGACTGGTCCCTGGAATTTTGAATGAAACCCATGCTGAGAATTTGTACGTTGGCGATTACTATTCCCAACACCTTGTCCTTTCAACTTCCTTTTTCTGTCCATCTCTCGACGTTCATTATCTAGCACAATAGCCTTATTCACAAGTTCCTAGAAACTAGCATAATTATTAACCTTTAACTGCAAACGAAGATCATAATAAATTCCCTTGAGAAAGAGACGCTGCTTATCTGCATCTTCCCTCACTTCATTGGGAGCATAACGAGCCAATTGCGTGAACTTGTCATGATACTCACTGACACTCATCTATCCCATCCTGAGATTTCTGAATTCTTCCTGCCTCAGCTCAATTACACCTTCTGGAATATGGCGAGCTCTAAAATCTCTAACAAATTCATTCCAAGTGATAGGAGAAGCATTGTCAGGACGTGCAACTTGATATGACTCCCACCAAGTCTGAGCTGTTTCCTGTAACTGGCCAGATGCATATAACACTTTTTCCAGATCATTACATTGAGCGATGTTCAACTTTTTTTCTACCGCTCGCACCCAATTATCCGCCTCCAATGGATCAGCAGCATGAGAGAACACTGGAGGACATCCTTTCAAAAATTCACCACGCTTGTCTCTCACATGAACAGGTGGCGGTCCTCCTGCAGGGGGATTGTTCTGCAGGTGCTGCATAAACATCTGCATCATTTGATTCTATGTATTCATAAGTTCCTCCATAGTAATGGGTGGGTTAGCACCTCCACGACCTCTGCCACGACCTCTGGATGCCATCTGTTTTCAAAGCACCAAAGATGAATCTCAGTATTATCCTAAATGATGTATACCCTAGATAAGTAAATCTGAATTCTCTGGGCGAATTTTAATTTCAGCAACTCAGTAAATCTGCATATCTCGAGTTACAGTAATCCAATTAAAGTGATCTTTACATGGTTGGAAAGCTTATGAAATTATCTACAACTTTCATTTACATCACTTTTCCAGATTCTGTCGATAAATTAATCAAAAACTGAGCTTAACCGAAACTGTTTTAGAATTCCAAACTGCACAGTAACCTCAACTTCGAACAGGTATATCTCTTAGCCCATACTAGATAAAAAGATGATTCTTGTGGGGTTGGAAAGATACAGGAGTCTAATTATTTCCAGTAAAATTTCATAAATTTCTCATGAACAAATTTTTAGTTATTCCCATAACATTCCTGACTAATCTAGAAATCAGCAAAAGACAGAACCAAGTTTACCCCGATCCCAACTTAATATTCATGATTAAACTTAATATTCTTAACTATAGAACTTGTAGACATGTCCACGAAGTTCCAGCACTCATTACAAAGATCCAAATCACACATTGTCATAATAACAATCCATCAAGCACACAATTGTTCACACCACTTACTAATACTCGACATTACCGAACTCAAACCAACTCGCAACTAATATCGTTCCTATTACATAGGGGATTCCTAATTTTAATTGAGCTTCTCATAATTCTTGGGAAGCCCTAGTGCAGCCCTTAATTCGTCGATCTCCTTATGAGCTTGCTCTTTATGTTTCTTTTCCTTTAGCAGCTCATCCTTCAAATCCGCCCCCATGAAGAGCCAACTCACGAACTAGTCCCACTGTGGCTTGTAATGTCAAGGATGAATCATCAGTGAGCGGCACGGTCCAAACTCCCTTGTCATGTAAAAGACAGGGAAAATGCCGGAGTGCACCCTGCAACGTCTTGTCCGAGCGAAGACCATGGTAGTAGACAAACGCATTATAGGCGACATCTTCCATACTTGTTTCTACAGTTGCCCGGCTTACTCGGGTGATGAACTTTGACTCCACCTTAGGCTCCTTAGTGGTAGAATCCATTGTCTTGACCCATAGCTTAGTCTCCCAGTAAGAATCCATCAATGGATGACTATACTCCTTGCAGTGATACTCCAACATAGCTTCCCAATCATAGTAATAATTATCCAAAGTTCTGGTAAGCATGTCATGGAAGAAAACATCAGCTTTAGGAACCATGAGGTGATGCTTCGTAGTCCATCCCATGACTAAATTCTCCTTTAAGGTATCTTCCACTCTCGATTCGGCATCCGATATCTCTTGATCACCATCAATAAGAGGTTCCTAAGGTTTGAAGTGACCAACGTACTGAGCAGCGGACATACGAGGATGAGGAAACATCTATGAGAATTTTGACATAGATTAGATAGAATCAATATATTTTTCACAATAGAATAAGATAGAAGAAACATAATAATTTAGCAATTATTAAGGTGAAAGAATTAAGCATGAAATAAGTGAAGCATAGACACTAATGATGACCATTCTAACTAGGCTTGCGTCCTACAGTCAACATGGCTCCGATACCAATCTGTCACACCCATTTTTAAGGACAAAAATAGGATGCATAAAAGACTCATGTGCGCCCCAGGAATCGGTCGCACACATAAGTAGACAAATTACATAGTATCATTACAGTGCTTATTACATAGCGAATAAATATTTAACACATAGTCTTATACAATAAATTGTAGTAACTAGTAGTAGATCTTCAGCAGAACTCCAAACACAGGGACATGGTTGACTGGTTGACACCAAGACTAGTACTCATTTCGATAATCATCCTCATATTCTTCATCTGTTATGGTGGAAATAGCAAGAGTGAGTCCATGTCGAACTCTACAAATATATCATGGGGTTCATGTGGCACAAAAGGCTAGACACTGTTTAACCGCGTTTAGCTTTTAATCATCATAATACTAGCAATTGGGTAGCATCAAGGTATTCCAATTCCCAATAATGAACCAATGATCAATTGTAATAAGGATAATGAAATAGCTTTAGTAATGAGCATAATAATAATAAACAGTAATTAATCATGATTTAACGATAATGATCAACTATTCTGTAAGAATCCCCAAGGCCGCTCGTATCCGTGAGCATGGCTAGTATGCCAGTTTTTAACTCTGCGCAGAGGTGTACACTTTCACTATGAGTCATAACTTCCAAATGCATGGGTCCGCGACTCCCCAAAACACCGAAGATCATATAAAGTCACTTAAAGGTTTGTCTAACAAGTTAGGGCCATTAGATTCACTCGGCAGGCAGATGTAGGAACCCCCCTTTTCAAATAGCACACTTCCTTCACGGCTATACTCGTAAGACTAGAGGTTGTCCTACACCCAATGTGGCAAGCCATTCTTACGCCATTTAAGGTAACCACTAACAAGCTAGAAAAGGTCCTTTAAACAACTAAAGCTAGAGCCATATAGCCCTCACAGCTGTATTGTATGTCCCGGTTATCACTTACAAGTAAGTCCTTACGAAGAGTAACTAGAGCGTCAAACAAACAACACAACACACGCTCTAGTCCCCTATTTCAACAGTAATAAAATCATATTAATAGTTGATTTGCTCAATCCATTATTCAAATTACAAGATCATTGTTCTTAATTAAGCACTAGCAATAGCTATCCAAATGCATAACCCATAGGTACAAGGAATCAAGATATCAATCTCTAAGTTATAATCTCTATGGTTGTCAAGGAAGACACATGCATATATATGATAATTTTCAGTGAATAGGTAACAAGGATGGTCCCATGTTATACTTGCCTTGATCAAAGCTTTCCTATTGACCTAGCTGATCTGGCGCAAAATAATACTCCGGATCATCAAGAAACTGCTCACCGTCTATACTCGATCACCAAACATCATCACACAATCATCCGAGCAATCATACACGAAACAAACAAAGAAACATAATTAGAACAGTACACCAACAGTAACAAAACAGTATGAAAAAGTTTGTAAAACTCTTCTACATGTTCCTACGATCACACAAACGTAAAGATCACGAAATTCGAATTTAAAACGTGAAAGTTATGAATTTTCTAAGATTTCCTATAGATAAATAAATACTTTAATATAAACTCGAAAATTAAAATTTTCAAACCTACTGTACAACTATACTAACATGTAGAGCTTGCAAATACGAACCTAACGCAACTTGAACGAGTCAAATCGGAGTTAAAACGAAGATTTTACGACCAAAACAATTTGAGTGGCAAAACTGTAAATACCAGAAAACGTATTTTTGATTTACCAGAAAGAAATACGTTTTCAAAACTAACAAGCGTATCTCCTGATTGACGCTAAGGACGGCGGGTTCTATTCCATGAAAACACAGGGGCTCTTTATAAAGTTTACCCCGCGAAGGGGTATCTTCTAATCTCGACCGTCGATCAACCAACGGACGGCTGCTATCGCTTACAGATGAAAGAGAGAGAGAGACGCCGGCATCCTCCTCCTCTCCGGCCGGTGGCCGCCATGGCCGGTCTCTGTTGCTCGCCGGAAAACTCTGATTTCCCCGATTTCAACCGCCAAACTACTCACAACCTACACCAATCAAAGACGGAGCTTAATACGAACACTTCTATGCGGCTTAGGACATCTATGACCGACCGGGGATGAAGCGCGGCTCAGGATGACGACGGCGCCATGGCCGGCTCACTGGAAACTCGAAAACCCACAATTCAAAGCACTAAAAACTAAAGAAAAGCATGAGAAGGAAGAGGGAAGGATGACAATCTCACCAAAGCAAAGAAAAGAGGCGCGAGAAGAACAACAAACTCCACCGATGGAAGGCAGCGAAGCCTAGGGTTGCGGCGGCGACAAGAGCTCAAACGGAGGTGTCCGCTTGCGGTTTTGATCTAGAAACGAAAGGCGGCAGCTTGGCTCTAGCTTATATAGAGCTAGGATACCTCAATTTGGATCAAAATCCTAGGAAAAATGTGTTTGATTCAGTGAAGATCGTGTCGAAGACCGGCTCGGTTACGACACAGAGAAGGAAGACGCGGCTGACCTGCGGGTCCCGCCCGTCAGCTAAACCAGGAGGGGACACGCGCGTGGCTGCAACATCCTAGGCCGGCCCATGCTACCGCTGCGGGAGGGCAAAGGAAAGCGGCTGCTCGGCTCGGCGGCCCAATTCGCGAAATGGAGAAGAGCAGGCCGAGGCCGGCTCGGGTAGGCCTCCAAGCCGCCGGCTGCACAGGTAAGGTTTCCCTTTTTTCACTTAAATTTGTTTCCAAAACCATTTTAATATGAATTTTGAATTCAAATCAAACAAAACTAAAACCACACCTCAAAATAAACCAAATGCAACAACATGAATGCATCATCAAATATTCCACCTATTATTTTAAGTTTTATCCCCTTAAATATTATCTAAATCATTTAAACTCATAGCTAAATTTCTTTTAACTCCAAGTTTCTTCTAATCCAAACTTTTAAGATTTTTGGGTGTTATACTCAGTCTAAGAAGGTGTGGAAGAAGAAAGAGAGAACACCACCAGATACATCAACACAAGGAAAGGTGTAAAGGGCATATGGTCCGGTTCGACGAACCTAAATCTCTGAACCTTCGCTAGAAGGTAAACTCGGTAGTTATCTGCATATTTGTTTCTTTTGCATTAATTAATTTTACTCTACCATGTTTACTTGATCATAGTTATTTCTGGCGCACCCTTAGTTTTTAATATAATCATCCATATAAGCATTTCTGTCTTTAATATTCTTGCATTAAAAAAAGGAAAAGAATAAAAATATATTTTATTGCATCATCTCATTACATTTAAGAAGAAAACTTTTAAGCCCCATGTAAATAAGTATTCCAGCTATTTACTGTGGAGGCATAAAAAATAATATATCTTACATTAGTCATCTTATATATATATATATATATATATAAAAATGAAAATCTAAAAATACCGAGATAGAGATACCCTATCAATTACTGAAAAGCTCTAGACAAATAAGGCACAGAAGGTTTATCACTAACGCTTAATCTATTCCATGAGCTTTGTTGTCTATTTGAGTTTAGTAGGATTTGAAAAGGTACAAATAGATGTTTTTTATCCACTTTGAGAGCACTACCTTTAGAGCTCTAGAGAAGAGAAGTATGTCTATGCTGTTAAAGATTCAAGATGAACAACTATGTCAACATCCTGCTTGGGGGAGGTGCATCCCCTATGTATCTCGATAAGTATTTCTTTATTTATGTGTGATTTATCTATATTAGTTATTATACAAAAGAAATAAAAAGAGGCATAACTAAAAAACCAAAATAAAAAGTTTGCTTGTTAGAATATATATATAATTAGTTAGTATGATTTTGTTTAAAGATATTTAAGTAATAAAAAGAGAGAGTGTGCAAAGTTGCTTTATTGTCTTAGAATAAATGAGTGCTTTAAGATAATCCTATAGGCATGGAAATGATGAATAGTTACTCTGCTGTAATTCCTTTCAAGTACCTAGTTTTTAGCCTCGAATTCTCTTGAGTTTTAGATAAGATTATTTTGACATGAAGATTTGCTCTAAACTTGATACTTGTGGGGCATATGTGTTGGTACAAATTAATGCACACTCTACTTTATCCATAAGCGCATAGATAACGTCTACCAATGTAGCACTTCACCAGGATGACCTAGTTTTAATATCGAACCCAAAGGAACGGAGTATGGTCTTCTTAAGTCTTAAGCTTTAATCATTGAGTAGCTATCAAGGACTGAGAATTTTGAAGGTAGAGGGGATCACTAAGGCTGTCTAATTCTACTTCAAGTATGAAATGCTAATAGTGTTCTTGATGGGGAAATTGTCATAGGAGGTCACAAGCAGAGTATGAATTCTCCTACCAATAAATTATCCTACTAGTCCTACAAACGGGATAGTGGGCTATAGAAGAATCAACAAGGCTATAAGAGTCACCCTTGCGAACTACCACTAAAATATGGAATATAGGGTACATTCATGAGCTATCAAGTCTAAGCACCGTGCTTACACCCTCTAACTCCTCTAATCCTAGCGCTACTAGAATTAAAGTACTCAAATGAGTCACAAACCTCAAGAACAATATGAACAATAAGAACAACTTGAAAATAGACATTGATTACCAGAGAGATCTAGATGCAAGATCTTGAAGAACTTGAATCCATAGGTACAAGATGTTGAAGAAGATCTAACAGGCTGGAGCTCCTTCTAAATCTCCTCCTCTTCTATCTCTCTCTCTTCTAGTTCTAATTCAAGAATAGATTCTATTCCTAAAGTAGAGGGAGAACTAGTCTTCTTCTTGATCGCTGGCTCTTCAATCCTTCTCCTATGATTTCTAATTCTATTGGAGGTTCTGATCTAGAGAGATTGAATGAGGCCTGGGGGTCTAGAGGCTGCTTTATATAACCCTAGGGGATCAACCGTGGCCCTTGGATGAAACCGACCTTCACGTAGGGTTGAGATGCATCATAGGAGGCAGTAGAGGCAGCTTGCAAAGGAAGGAGCCGTGGCGGCGTGGGAGGAGGCCGGCCAGCCTAGGATTAGGGCCGGTCGGCCCCACCTGGCAGCAGGTCGAGGTGGGCCACCTTGTGGAGTCCTCTAGTGTCTTCTAGAATGTCCTTGTGTGGTCATGACGTGGAGATAAGTCCGATAGGTGTGGGTTCCTTCTCATGGAAGATATCCTTTTCCTGCATTTTCCTGTTTAATCCCTGAAAAATCACAATTCATCAAAACTCATGGAAATTGTCAGTAGAACCCCTATTCTATGGTGGGAATCATATTTTTATCCTTTTTATATGTTTAGTTAACAGTTTATAATGATAGTTAATTACCATCAATAATATGCTTGATCTAAGTCTAGGTAGTTGACGGGTATGATATGAGAAGGTCTGAGCTACTGTTTATCTTATTCTAAGTGATCTTAGAGTTCTGGACATTTATCTTTTGAAAATCTTAAAATTGTTACATTATGAGTTCCTGTATGATGAGAGCTTAAATTCCTACCACAACCATATATACATGCTTGATAGACTAGGAAGTCCACTTATAGATTTGTTGCTTGTATATGCATTGAGTGTGGTCAAGCTTTGTTGATACCTTAGAGACTTGTCATGCTTTTAAAATCAAGATCATGTACATTCCACCCAAATATGTTGCTTCTACCCGGGAAGTACGCAACAACATGTTTTCCATTTAGATCCACCCAAAAATGTTCTACTCCTACACTGGGAGTGAGCAACCAAAAATATTTCCTATCCTAATACTCCGTAGCCCCAGTTATAAATGCTCTAGTATTCTTGTTGTTATCTCTCAAAATTTTGTTACAAAAAGAGTCTTGGGTTGTAAGAAAGAGAAGAAAAGAAAAAAAAAAGAAAAAAAGTATAAGAGCAACCCAAGTTCTCTCAAAAGTTTCCAATTTCTAAAAGAGAGGTATGTTTTCAAGGAGCAAGAGTAGAAATATGTTTCCAATCAAGTTACCACCATATTTTCACTAGTTCCACTATGTTTCCATACCACTTCCACCATATATCCACACCATATATATAGGTCCACACACATGCACATCTTGATTTAATTGTATGCCTCATTTCTCTGGATGGTTTGACTGTGCAATATATGCTGAGCAAGTATGTATAGGTTGTCTTCCCACTATGAACTCCATATAAGCCTATTAGTTATAGGTTTAGAAGAGAGAAGGCACAATGTTATTCTACCTTATGCCAAAAATACCACATATTTTGAGAGAAGAGAAAAGGCAAAACATCACTGTTGCCTTGGTGAGGATCCACGAATACCACAAATGAGAGACTTGAGAGGATCATGCAAAGGAAACTCTGAGTTTTATTTTGAAAACCTTGCAAAACTCTGGAATAACGGTTGATCAAAGACTTGAGACATAGTGCTTGACTTGATCGTTCTGCTTTTCAATTACTCAAGACACAAGTGAAGGCTAAGAAGCTCCATGGTCGAAGGTAATATAAGTAGGTTTGAAAGTTAGAATGATTGATTCTAATCCGGAGGAGAATTCTTGTTTGAACGCATGTGTACTTTTGAGGTGTGAAAGCATAGTAGCAACTCCTGATCCATCATAATAAATTGCTAAGGGACTAGCAAAGGGAAAGCTTAGGGGGACTTGTTGACATTCCTTAATGTCAACTATAGACCATCAACTAATGCCTAATTTGATATAAAAAATTATAAAGCATAGTTGTAGGGTTTGATTCTAACGAGTTCCATGAGTGTTGGTGTTCTCACTTGTTTTGCAGGATATTCAATATTTCACCATATAAAAGTATCTCAAGTGATGAAATAGAGTGCACCATTGTGAAGCGCTCATCGAGATGATCGAAACAGACATAGCACTTGCTATATTTGGAGTTCTAGAGAGAAAGGTATCACATCTTTGCTAGAATACAACTTGGGAAGTCTCTAGAACATCTTGGAACTATCACCACCATAAGTTTCAGAGACTAAATTGATAGAATTCCATAGCTCTATGAATTATTATATTTTAGGGATTAAAACATGATCTGGAACAAGGAGAAACCTATCACGATACAATTAATTGCGCAAACGGACCAAACCTTGGCACGGGAAGGACGTGGAAGACAATAGAAGACACCAGAACGAAGCGGGAGGAGAGACACCACTAGGGGGCCAGTTGGCTCCACTCCTAGGCTGACTGACCTATCAGAGATACCAATCATGTTCTCTTTCATGCAATGTGTTCCAACCGAACTCTACTATGCATCTCCACCATCGATCAATCTCGATTTGATCTGAGGGTCATGGTTCATCAGTCTAGACTATATAACTATACCCCAGACCCCCTCCATATTCAATCAATCATAATCATAGCAAGTGGTGTCCCTTGAAAGGATAACCTCCACCAAACCTAAGGCATAGCTAGATAGAATAGAATTGGAGGAGGCAAGCTTCGCTTGGATTCTAGATCGTGTCACGAGTTGGCTCGGTAAAGCCTTGCACTTCTATCATGTATCAACATTATTGATCTATTTGTTCTATTTGATCATCTAGTTCATCATGTTCTTAATCTAGTTCTTATTGTTCTTCTAGTTCTTGTTCTAGTTGATCATATTGTTCTACTTGATATGACTTCATTCTTAATCAATTATATATTCTTAGTTATAATGATCATTATCTACTTTGATTATATATCTAGTATAGTTAGATTATATTTATATTCAAGCACATGTTCGCATAGCGCTCATTCTTGTGATCAGAGGGTGAGTGGTCAACATTGTGTAAGCAAGGTGCTTATACGTGTTTACCTGCGGATGCACCCTATATTCCAGGACATCAAGTGGTAGATCACGGGTGTGATATTCATGTTGAGTCCTCTGTAGTCTACTCCCCGAATATAGGCCTAGTAAGACCTGGTTTCAAGGCCAGATTACGCTATGTTCTTAATCCGCCTTAGAAATGTCTCTTGTGTGAAGATATAATATAATTGATACAATGACTGCTAGATGTAATTGCACTAATCAATGTATACTATGACTTATAATTAGAATAACTAGGAATTAATCTCTAATCTCTTGTTCTAATCAATGCTAATGCTATAGGGTGGGAATGCTCTAGGACCTTTATATGATGATCTTGAACTATTTATCTTATTATTTTTATCATATGATTGAATCCCTGTTCTAAGTAAAGACAGTGATCTAGTTACTCTCTTATCACATGTGACTATAAAAGTTATAGCCTATATCCTTTATATTTCATGTCCATTCTTAGTGGTAAAGTATAAATAACAATACCTGGAACATTCCTGGGTGAAATGCTACAACGGCTGTATTTTTATCTGTGCGCTTGCGGATAACCTTTATTCTATATTTTATGTAAGTGTCATGATCATAAGTACAACCACATCTCTAGTGTCATGTTAGGGATGACAACTTAACTTCAGCGATGTTAAGAGATACCAACACACCCGAGACCACCTTTTTTGTTTTTCTATTTCGTCTTTTCCCCATTTCACCTTTTTACCACAAATGTAACCCAAGCCCTCCCCTTGGGAACTATAAAAGGGGAGGCAGGGCCACATTTAGAGAGGAAGAGGGCACACCCCACTTAGTTAGCACACACACACCCCTCCAAAGAGACCTAGGATCCGTTCCCTCTCTTGAAAGCTTGTAACCCCTACTACGAGTACTCTGCTAAAAGCCAACATGAGCAGCAGTAGAATCCACTAGACATAGGGTCATTCTTGCCCAAACCAATATAAACCCTTGTGTCTGCTTTGCACACCATCCAGGCCTAGACACACAGATACAAATTCACTCATTGCTTGGCCTAGACCTCCGTTTCTAGACACCGATAATCCTGGTGTACCGATGATTGAGTGTACCATTATTGGTTAGAAGATCTTCCATAAGACATTCTGCAACATTGGATTGGGTGTCAACATAATGTCTAAGGTAACATATGAATATTTATTTGGTAACGAACCTTTGTACCTAGCATATATGTAGCTATAGATGGTGGATCAATCAATCCAATTCCTAGAGGACATAGCAAAGGACATAATGGTCAAGATTTGAGATCACTATGCCCCCGCTAACTTCATGATCCTGGACATGGAAGAAGAAGATGATTCACCCATCATCCTAGGAAGACCGTTCCTCAACACTACCAATGCAGTCATCTATGTCAGATCTGGGCAAATCCATTTCTAGTTCCTTGGAGAAAAGGTACGCTATTACTTCAATAGTTATACTACTTATGAGCAGCCGAAGAAGACCCGCTCTACGAGGAGACATCAATCATCCCACTGATAAGAGAATCAACTCCCTAAGAATGGATGAGGGAACTATGAAGTAGAAGTGGTGAAGGACCAGTTTCAACCCTGATGGAATGAATGGGACGATGAAGAGCCTAAAGCACCCACCAAAGAAGAAGCTACTCTGTCAAAGTCAAGCCCACAGACTAAACAGGTATTGAAAGAGAAGGTAACCTCATCACCATCACAAGAAGAGCAGTCATCTGAGTCTCCATCACTGAGATCAGATGATGCACCTAAAAAGTAAGTACTCTCTCCAACCTAGTCCTGTTCGGAGGACTTTAAAATCCAAACCCTTGCCGTGAGGTAACATCGGTAATTATCTATATTTACTTTCTAGCATTGCATTAATTATTTTCCTTTTAGCATATTTACTTTTCTGTATTTGCACTACATTAGATAAAATAGGAAAATAAAAAGTGTGGTAGAACCTCCTAAATAATATGGCCCACATGCACCTGTTATTGTCTCAAAGACCTCTAACGGCTATGCATGTGTACCACAGAACTTAAGAAAGTCTGTCGGGTGTCCTCGGGAAACTCGAATCATCCATGATCTTTTGAGCAGGATCATGTTACAGAGGCAATGTAGTATTATAATAGTTTATATAGCAAATTACATTAGAGTAAAAGTGTGAAAGTCTTACATAACATAAGTTTACAAACCATTTGTTCCAAACCTTACAAACCTTAAGTTTAGTTATTACAACCATAGTAGTGGAGTAACATTAGTAACTTTATTACAGATCACCAAAACGGAGTGCTCTACCCAAGAGCCAAACATACTACTCGTCATCGCTTACCGTAAAGACGGTCATGCAGCAGGGGCCGAAACAAACTTGCTCATGAGACACACCTGCAACAAGGGTTTAACAAACCCTGAGTACAAAAGTACTCCACAAGACTTAACCGACGAAAAGGGTGGAGAAGACTCAGGAACGCAGGCTCTGAGGATTCAAGGTAAGGCTTTAGCAAGAATCAAAGTCTTTTGCAGATAAGCTCACTAATAGTGAATCCTTACTTTCAATCTTTTAAACTCATCATTATTTATGACTATCACTAGGTGAATCTATACTATAACAATCACTTCTTAACATTTATCTCAAGATTCCAATTCTAAAGTTGCATCCATTAACTACGAAGTAGTTGAGGAGGTCAAGTCTCCTTGTCCGAGAAGTAGCGGCGATTCGAATCGATTATCCCCTAGGGAGCTGACCTCTACAACTTCTTCATAGTTAATGGATGCAACTTCAGAAATGGAATCTTGAGATAAATGTTAAGAAGTGATTGTTATAGTATAGATTCACCAAGTGATAGTCATAAATAATGATGAGTCTAAAAGATTGAAAGTAAGGATTCACTATTAATGAGCTTTTCTGCAAAAGACTTTGATTCTTGCTAAAGCCTTACCTTGAATCCTCTAAGCCTGCATTCCTGAGTCCTCTCCACCCTTTCCATCGGTTAAGTCTTATGGAGTACTTTTGTACTCAGGGTTTGTTAAACCCTTGTTGCAGGTGCGTCGAATGAGTAGGTTTGTTTTGGACCCTACTGCATGACTGTCTTTGCAGTAAGTGACGACGAGTAGTATGTTTGGCTCTTGGGCAGAGCACTCCGTTTTGGTGATCTATAATAAAGTTACTAATGTTAGTCCACTACTATGATTGTAATAACTAAACTTAAGGTTTCTAAGGTTTGGAACAAATGGTTTGTAAACTTATGTTATGTAAGACTTCCACACTTTTACTCTGATATAATTTGTTATATAAACTATTGTAGAACTGAATTGCCTCTGTAATGTGATCCTGCTCGAAATATCGTGGATGATTCAGGTTTCCCGAGGACACCCAACAGACTTCTTAAGTTTTGTGGTACACATTCATAGCCGTAAGAGGTCTTTGAGACAATGACAGGTGCATGTGGGCCATATTATTTAGGAGGTTCTGCCACAGCTAGTATCAGAGCGATCATTGTCAGGGCTATTGTAGTAATGCTTTACAAATCTTCAAAATAATTTGAGTCAAATGAATTTAATTTGTTATTTTGGTCCAAATTGCTTATGACCTACCTTTATTCATCTTATAGTTCTTTAGTCAAGTTTAAAGCTTATTGGTGGAATAGCATGCAAAAATTGCCCTATGTATAAACTTTACTGTTTCGTTACTCTTGTGTAATTGATTACTGGAAATCTTTTATGCTTAGTTTCGTAAGTTTGATTCATGCATCATACTTAAGTAACCTGTTAACTACCTTCCCTTTTAATGTGGTTTGGGTTACGTAGTATCAATCCCATTCTTGATAACTTTCAGATCCTCCCAGTCTACCCTTCTAATCCTAGCTTACCCTCTATAGGATGGCCCTTACAAAGTTGACGCCTTGTAAGTCCACTAGACCTAAAGGAGTTCCTCATCACCAGCTTGCTCCTAGGGGCGATGGAGATAGCAGTAGCAGTAGCAGGCCTGACCCTTAGGTTGAGTTTAAGAGGCTCTTAGCAGAGTTAGCACAGGCTACCAGAGACAGGGCTAGTGATGCTATCCATGTTGGAGAGCTACAGGGTTAGTTGAGACATCTCACAGGGGCTCATCTGAGCTGTGAGCGTATGATGGGTCATCTGGTAGAGGAAAGGAATGAAGCTTGGCACTAGGAAGATGTTGCTAGGGATCGTGTTGAGGAATTAGAGTTTTATGTAAATGATCTAGAAGGAGATAATTAGGTTCTCCATGAGGAAGTGCATTAGTTGTACTATCAACTGCATCCTCCTCCTGGTGCAGCTAAGTTAGACCCTGGTGTCATTCTAGCAGATGGTGATGAATCTGAGGAGGAGTCTGAAGAAGAAGAAGATCCAGAGGAGCTAGAACTTATTGATGAAAGTGATGATGAAGGAGGTCGTGTTTCTAGGATGGACACCGACCACGAGGACTGAGGTGTTCGAGGGTTTGTGTTGAGTTAGTAGTTGGCTTTGTTATGTCAGCCTTAGTTGAACTGGGTAGTCCTGCCTAAGTGCGGACTTGTGTATTAACTAAGTAAACCTGTGTGGTGTGTGCTTGTAATAACTTTTCAAGTTCAATAAAAGTTTGTGAATAAGTTTGGCTTGTTCTAAACAGATGCCTACTCGTACTCGTGCTAATGATGGTGCTAGAACCTCACAAAGTGGGGATGATGCTCCCAACCCACCACTAGTTCCACCAACTTTGGTAGAGGCCATTGCTGCTCTTGTCAACGCCATTGCTAAGAATGCCTGACTATTGAGGGAAATGGCTCAGAATAACCAGAATGCACCACAAGGCAACCATGGTCATAATAACAATAGAAATGAGACCACTTATGTTGACTTTACTGATACCCATCCTCCAGTATTCACCAGGGTAGATGAACCACTAGAAGTAGATGACTGGCTCCGCACCATGGAGCAGAAATTTGATCTCATCTGCTGCACTGAATACTAGAAGCCAGTGTTCGTAGCCCAATAGCTTAGAGGTGCTGCGGGAGCTTGGTGGACAAACCTTCTTGCTACACAGCCAGCTGGTCATCGTGTGACCTGGGCAGAGTTTCGTGAAGCCTTCCGTGCCCATTTTATTCCTGATGGAATTATGCTCATGAAGTTAGAGGAGTTCCTTGCTCTGAAACAAGGAGATCAATCCGTCATGCAGTATGTGGGTAGGTTTAATCACCTAGCAAAATATGCTCCCGACCATGTCAATTCAGATCGCAAAAAGAAAGCCTGTTTCATGAGGGGTCTGAACTCCAAGATTTTGTAACACCTCAGGTGTTTGGCTTCCGTAAGTGCATTGCATTTCATGAGCATTAACATTAATCATCTCATTCATGAGTGGGAGCATCATTCATTTCATGCATGAGCTTATAATATGTGAAACATGCTTTGGAAACATTGCCACATATGTTATATTTCATGTGAAGTAAGAAGTGAGTAGTGTGCAACAAACAAGTACCTTATGTACAATTTCATTTGGAAACATGTTAACCACTTTAGTGTAACATAATTAGCAAGTGTTATGCAACACACTCATGCAACATGTGCAACATGAGCTTGCAACATTTGGGTGAAATATTGATTTGCTTGTTTCAAAGTGTGTGACACTAGGAATTTCATGTAACCAATGTGTAGAGTGGCTAATTAGGTCTCATAACACCTTAATTATATTTAGGGTAAGTAGTGGAGCAATGTTCATGTTGACCAAAATTACCAAATTGCCCTTCCAAATGTTGTTGACTAAGTGTGGACCCCTAGAGTGGTCTGGTTTGACCAATTAAAAAGTCCAGCTTAGAGATCTTGCATGGAGGAGCAACCTTAAGCAAAGTTGTAGAGAATTTCATAAGGAACAAAAGTTCTAATATGGCCATCTCATGAAAATGACCAGAACATGCTCAAAAATAGCCCACAAGTCAGTATCAGAGGCTGTTTTGGGACTTAGCATTTTTGGCTAAGTGTGAAGCTGAAAACCGTTTCACTGTACCCCACTTTGACAACTTATAACTCTCAAACCAGGCTGAACCAGTCCTTGAGCCAATTGACAAAGTTGTAGTACTCATGTAGCTCTACAATTTTGATGTTATCATCTTCTGCTAACTCGAGCTGGTTTAGGAGATAATCATCGACAAAGTTGCTCTGTCAGTCACTTTTGCCGGCCTCCATTCAGAACCTTCAGACCGCCGGGTGGCCGACAGATTCAGGCTGTCGCCGCCGCGTGTCCTCCATGCGCCGCGCGCGACCTGGCGCCTTGGCTAGCTGCTCAGCACGTAGAAGGTGCCCCAGCTGCCTTTCCGACCTCGCCCTGCCATTTCCCTCCCTCCCCGCACGCACCTGAGGCGAAAGAAAATGCCACCTCCCTCACTGTCGTGACCTCCGACGAGCTCGGCCGGCAGTGTCATCACGGCATTGCCCAATCCCCTTCGTTCGAAGCTTCAGCACACTGCCCGCTATCTCCTCCACCCTTTGATCTAGCGAACTGAGCCGTGGTAAGGGCCTCTTGGCCGATTCCGCCATTGTCGTCATGGGTGACCCCTCGCCGGAGTTGGGGCGCTTCGTGGCTGGGGTGGATAGAGTCTCTCTCAATCTCCCTTTTCTACCTCAATTAGTCCGCCTAGTTGCAGTGAAGCTCGTACCGAGCTCAGATGTGACCGTGCGGCCTCACCGGTGGCGGCGCACCGTCACCCGACCCTCACCGGCCGCCGCTCACAATGGCGAGCCCCTCCCACTCCAACCCAAGCCTTCCTACTTGCACGAATCGAAGCGCCGCGTGACGGGGAACGCGTGGGTGGGTTCGGTTTCCCGGGCGAGCTCCCCTCCGACAAGCTTGAGCTCGCCGGAGCTCTCGGATCGCCGCTCCCCTATGTCCCTTCCACTGACACGGGGGCCTCTTGTCAGCGTCACGCATGCGGGCGGGAGTCCGGGACGGGCCGCGCGCTGGCTGGGCCACGCTAGCAAGCCGGGCCGGCCCAGCACTGTAGCGGGTTAGGGTTCGGTTTTGGTTTTTCTTGTCATATTGTCACAGATTTTTGTTGTTGTTTGGAAAATGTAGATCTAGGGTTTTACTTGCCCAAAAATTATGAGATAAATTTTGTTAGGATCTACATGATGTGTAGTATTTTAGAAAAATATAAATCTGGTATGTGATGTTTAGTTTTTGGGAGAATTAAATAGATCTTTCAAATGTGTTGTGAACTGAAGGCAAATTTGTTAAATGTATAACTTGAGCTGTAATCTTCCAAAAATTATGAAATTTGGTGGGTAGGCTAAGTTATACCTATTTTAGCTTTGGTAAAAATTTGGGCAGTAGTGCTTAAGTACTTTTCAAGTTATAATGCTATCTTGTTATTTTAGGAAATATTTAAATGAATTTTAGTAATTTTTCTACACGTGCAATGTTCTTATAACTTTTTGGAGAATGTCTTGGTACCCTATAGTGTCCAAGAAAATTTTGAAATCTGTTGTTTGATACTTTTCAATATGATTTGTTAATTATACAAAAATCAGCCTTTTGGGCTTGTGAATTTTGGTTAGGGAGTTTCTTTAAATAATTTTAGTTCAAATTTTTACAGTGGTCTCTTTTTAGTTCATAGAGTCTCCTGTAATTTTTGTAGAATTTTAGGAATAGTTTACATATATGTTTAAAATTCCACTTAATTACTTAAGTAAACTAAGAAATGAGTATAAATAAATATTTTAGGTAGGCAAACCTTACTTTCTGGTGTTTTTGTGACCTATGTGAACTTGTGGTAACATTAGTTTGGTCTTAAGGGATGTTTGCCACATAAATAAATATTTAATCTTTGCAATTCTAGGTTTTCTGGACAGCTGGTAGTATTTCTAGGTTTGACCTTTGATAAAGGTGGTTGCTGGAAAACTTGTAAATACCAAAGTTGTAGTAAGCTTGATAAACTAGCTTGTGTCAAAATTTGGGAGCATTTGGCTTAGTAGTTTAGGAGTTATTGCTGTTTAAAGTGACAGTCCAGAAATTTGCTACTCTCTGTCTAGAGAGGACAGGCTCTGGAACTTATGAAATTTGACATGGAAAACGTAGGAATTTAGGGTTGAGATCTGAAAATGAATTGTAGTGCATTTCTTAAGCTTTCCAGATTGTCTTAGATCATATCTTTTAGAGTTAGGAATCTTCAGTTATGTTAGAATCTTTGAGCTGCTGTCCAGAATGTCTTATTGTGGTATTTTGGTGTTGGATGTGGTAACCTAAGTAATGCTACTCTTGTAATTGTTAGGTGTTAGGGCCTTAACCGAAGAAGAACAGCTATATCTTAGGTTGGGTAGATTAGGTAAGTACTTCTCCACCGGAGAAGAGATTTGCACGTAATGGTGAAGTGACTTGAATAGAGTACTTTTATTGCTGAAATGCATTTCATTCCGAGCATGTTGCACCATTATGCATCCATGAGATTTATTGTGCATTCATGCAATAGGTGTACCGGAGGGGGTGACACTCCTTGAGTTCGAAGGAGCAATTTCGGAGGAGGACCAGGAGCAGCCGAGGGAGCCCGAGGATCCAGCCGGCGAAGGAGTGCCCACAGACGACCTACCTGAGTGCCCCGATCACCGCCCGTCCTCTTTTCTGAAAGGCAAGCCCCGGTGCATGCTGACCCAATTGTTTTAAATATAAATCTTGAGTACTTTACTTGTTTTCTGCATTAAGTCATAGGAGTTGTTTGGAAACACTTGTTGCATTACACCTGTCCTTGTCCAGATATCTTACTTAAACCCGAAATTAGGTTTAGGTACGTGTCCATGCTTAGCCCTGCTTAGTCCGGTAGAAGTCGGGTGATTTCCGGTCATCCACGAGATATAGGAAGGGGTCACGAGTGGCTATGATGGCTATCGTGGATGGAACCATGCCTAAAAATGAAATTGAGACCGGGCGGGAGTTCGATAGTGCAGCGGCAAGACACTTCACGTCTTGGGTGCGGAGCTATGCCCATCTAAGTCGTTTAAGGACCGATTCGCTGTACGTCCTTGAGTCATATTGAACGCAGTCTAACACTTAGTTGGCCGGATAAGTCGTTCCGACCGCGAAGCCGAGTAATTCGGTTCAGGCCAAGAGTCGAATGGTAGGTCGCATCTTGGAGGAGAGAAACGTTGTGCTTAGGGACATTGGCGTGAGACCAAGGGAGGGTTAGAGTCCCTAGCACCTGGCAGAGTGTCGCCCTTGGGGATGCAACATCATTCAAACCCATGACTCCTGAATCGTAGGAAAGGTGGCTTGTGCGACCCTGGCAGGGGCCTGCGCGGTGAGTGTTAGAAATACCCCTCTAGCTGGATAGGAATTCGATTCGAATCGCCGTCGCTCCTGGTTAGTGAGCACTTGACTTGAGCAGCGGCAATGTAGATCTCATTAAATTGAACAGATGGTTAAGTGAATGATATAATGTTGCCACAATTTATACCTGCTATGGATATAATAATATTATTGTTTGATTATTACACAAGTGAATGTTTAGTACAGGTGCTAAGATAGATGACAAGTTAATGCTAAAAATAAATGCTAGTACAGGTTAAAAGAGTTTAAATTACTTATGCTTTTTTGCAAAAGGTAATGTCAGCCAGCTCCACTTATGAAAGCCTTGCATGATCCTTGGTGTCTCTTATTTTCCATTTTGATGGGTAAGTCTAGCTAAGTACATTCCCATACTCAGGGTTTATTCCCTCCTGTTGCAGATGACATGCTTTATCAGGGCTTCTGCAAGACCTGCCTCCACCCTGCGGGTGACGAGGACTAGATCACTCGGGCGTGATCGTCTGTTATGTACTTTCCTTAATGCTTTTGCGGGATGTTGATCATTAAGACTGGCAGTAGTATGTGAACTAATGCGTGTGTTATGCTTCCGCTACTTTATGAACCTGGTTTGTAATAATTTGCGACTACGTGTGTTGTAAAAGAACCTCTGCTCTGTTTTATGAATTGTAACGTGTGATGTGTATGTTGAATGATGCGATCTTGGTTGTAAAAGAGTTGGTTTGAAATCCTTCGTGGTTTCGATTGACTACCGGGATTATATGGGCTCAAGTTCGAAAATTTAAGCGTTTCGGCGCTTGTTTTTGTACTTGTGCTCTTATAATTTGGTTGGTTCTGTTACAGATTTGAACAACGATGACTAGTTGCCTTAATTCTACTTATCATGAGGCAATCAATATTGCCATTGCTTCTGAAGAAGATTATCATAAGCATAAGGAGGCCAAGAAAAAGAAGAATGTGTCATCTAGATCTTCTGGTAGCAATTAAAAGCGCTAGAAGATAATCTATCATCCACAAAATCATTTTCATCCTTCCTTTCGTCCACAACAGTTCTAGGCCTGACAGCAGTCATTTGTCTGACCTGCTATAGCTCTATCATATCCACGACACTCGAATGCCCCTGGCATTCTATCACACCTAGTTTTAAGAATAAAACCAGACATACACTGTATGTGAAATAACAAAAACCAAATCTCACATATAGCCACAGGTAATGGAAATACCAAGAGACAAATGCTTAATGAATAATGTGCTTAGTATATAAAACATAACCTCAGAGTGCAAACAACGGAAAAACAACTCTGATCTCTGGGTGTAAACTTTACTCCACAGGAACAAACTGACTGGTTGATCATAAGTCTAAACTTCTCCTGAGGTGTGGGGGAAAATGGCAAGAGTGAGTCCATGTCGAACTCTGCAAGTATAGCAACAAGGTAGTATAGATCCTAGAAACTCATGATCAATGTAACATAAATAATGTAGAGCATAAAACGGTAAACAATGAGCATGTTAGCAATCAAAAGTCATCTTAAATGTAAAGATTCCAAGGCCGCTCATGTCCTTGAGCAAGGCTAGTATACCAGTTTATTAAACTCTGCACAGAGGTGTACACTTTTACTGTGAGTCATGATTTACCCTTTCGTCTGTGGTAGCTAATCTCTTGACCCACTTCCAAGGAAGGTCGGCAGGGTTCACTATGAAGCCTTTCAAAGGTTTGTCTAACAGATTAGGGCCGTTAGGTTTCATCAGTCAGTCTGTGTGATACAACCAGTCCCAGGGATCCACAGTTTGCTTTTCCCCATTTGCGCCACAAGGGTAACATCTAATAAGCTAGAAAAGGTCCTCATACTGAGCTAAATCTAGAGCCATATAACCCTCACAGTTATACTGTAAATCCCGGAGATTCTCTTATAGATAAATCCTCAAGTTGCTAAAAAGTCATTTTTATCATTTGTTGCTCAAACATTAATCAAGTCACAAGATCATGGTCACAAAAAGAAAACCTAAGCTATACTTGCCTTAAATTAAGATCCTTTCTCTGATCCAAATCTTCAATTAATAGCTTCTTGAATCTCCAAGTAAATCTCACCGACTGGACTTGATCAATAAATCACCACACACGCATCGAGTAATCATACACGAAGGAAACAATTAATAATAATTAGAACAGTACACCAACATCAAGAAAACATGTTTAAAAGTCTATAAAAATATTCTACACGTCACTATAATCACACAAACGTGAATTTCACCAAAATCGGATTTAAAACGCAAAAGTTATGAATTAAACCATATTTTCTTTAATAAAATAATAACTTAAATCTAACCACAAAATTTAAAAGTGATAAACATGTATAACAGTAGGAAGAACATGTGACAAGCTAAATGTAAGCATTTACGATTCATGTTTAAACTAAGAAGTCATAATTGAAAAAGTCGTTTAAGTTGATATTGATCATATTAACATCTATTTATAGGATACCGGAGTTATAAACCTAAGTATTTTTGAATAAATTAATACTCATTAGATAAACATTAATGAACTTAATTATATGTTTCATATTTAACTAAAAAAATTATAATTAACAAAGAAATATTTAAGTTGTTATTTACCAAGTTATCAGTTTATTATTTATAAAAGACCGAAGATAAACCTAAATTAACTTTAATTCAAAACGGCATTGAATACATATTAATAAAAGTGCATCTAAATTGAATTTATATGAATCATGTTTAACTATGCAACTTATAGTTAATAAATACATATTTAAGTTGAAAGATAATCATAAAAGATCGATATTGTCCTTTATTGCTTTTATTTAGAAACAAATTTGTGTAATCATTAATCGAATTAATAGGATTAATTTAATTAACAAGTGACATGGTGAATATTGCCCCTAGCATGTAGGTTATCGCGTTGCAATGATAACGAGATTATAACTCTATGTTGCTTTTAACAATAAAAATTATGTGCATATATTAATTAATTAAATATTCAACTATATATTCAAAAACATGTGACACAAAAAACAATGTTACTACTGTGTAGAGCACATCAACATGAATCTAATGCAACTTAAACTGAGCCAAACGGAATTATAACGAAGAAACTGTGGGGATCTATTGCTAATGATAGGTGGTGTATTTCTATGGTATTTATGCATTTGTTTTTCTAAAAGAAATTGGTCATAAAGCATATGTGACATGGTGATGGCGTCATCAAGCTAGCCAAAACAAAACTGAGCACGCATGGCCTCCGCTCGTTCAGCAGAGATCCGTGGTGGCACCATATGACTGGCGAACTGGAGCTCACCGTAGCTTTGCTAACCAGCGTTTCAGGCCTATGTTCACGATGAGAATAGCACGGTGAAAAAGAGGGCAAGACTGTGAACTCACCATGGAGGTTTTAGTGTGTGAAAAATAGACAGAGATGGAACGGAGCCCTCCAGGGCGGTCGGTGCCTCCTGCACTCTACATGGAACTCGGCAGGGTCATGATCGGCGGTGAAGCGGAGGACGGCGTCAACAGCAGCAGTGGAGAACAAGCACGACTGCGGCGGCTCTGCACTCCGAGCTTGGCAACGGTGTAGGGCTGTAGGCACGATGGTGAAGCAGTAGATGGTGTCTGCGGCGACTTTGGCGGACAGGCCGAGCTCCTCGACGAGATCGGATCAGGGCTATAGCTCTATGCGAGACGGCGGTGGCGCAGGGTCTCGATCTCTTTTGTAGGTTCACCCAGACGAGCATCTCAAGATTTCCTTTGGCCGGTGATTCGAGCCGGAGCAGAGTCTGGCCCCTAGACGATGCAAGGTACGTGACTACGGTGCTCAATGGGTCACGGTGTTAGTGATGCAAATTGAGAGAGGGAGGAAGCGCAACAGTTACAGCTAGGCCACGGCATTGGGCCGGAGCGACCGTGCTTGGTGGCTGCTAGTTGGAGAGGAAGAGCAGGCCAACTAAGGCCTTTCGGCCTAGAAAAACTAGAGACAAAAGGGATGTCTCTCTTTTTTTATTTATATTTTTTTTTCTGAAACCAAAATCTTTTCAAAATCATTTTAAAATCAGTTTAGACAGACCAAAATTTCAGTAAACCACACATAACCAAAAATACATATGCTCTAGCATGAATGCAAAACATGTTTCTATCCCTATAATGAATTTTAATTTCATGAAAATATTATTTTCCTATGTTTTCATGTGCACCAAAATTAATCATTTTGGCTCTATTTCAAAAGGGCAAATTTTAGGGTGTTACACATTCGTACCCCAACCCCGCAAGGCAACAAGAACTGTCCCTGCTACAATTGTGGGAAGCTAGGACACTTCTCGAGGGAGTGCCCATACCCGAAGCAGTACAATCCCAACTTTTTAGAAAGCTCCTGCAACTCAATAGCAGAACCAGAATAAGGGCAATAATTAGAACGCTCGGAAAGGCAAACTGGAGAAGAAGTCTAGATGAGTCTTCTACACTCAGGTGGAGGCTATACCTGAGGTAGAACCTATTATGATGGGTATGTTTCCTGTTGCCAATCACCCCGCAGTTATGCTTTTTGATTCTGGTGCATCACATACATTCATCAATAGAACATTTGTTGTAAAGCATGATATTCCAATTGGGGAAACAACAAAAAAATTTCATATACATTCCCTGGGGGACGTATGTATACTAAGGAAATGGTACATCAGGTGCCTATAGAATTGGGTGGTTTCACATTTCCCACATCCATGATAATTCTAAAGGATCAAGATATAGATGTGATCCTAGGTATGAATTGGATGCATCAGCGTGAAGCTGTGATAGACACTCGAAATAGAACGATAAGGTGGAACTTACCTGATAGCACATCTCAGCTTCTTATTCAACTTCCAACACCTAAGAGAGTAGTTGAGAGAGTATGTGCAACCAGTGTTAAGGAAATTGAGATCATTCCTATAGTCTGTGTGTTCCCTGATGTGTTTCCTGATGACTTGCCTGGTCTACCTCTAGATAGAGATGTAGAGTTTGTGATTGAGTTGAAACTGGGTATTGCTCCAGTATCCAGAAGAGCATATAGAATACCACCAAAGGAGTTAGTAGAGCTCAAGACACAGTTGCAAGAGTTACTTGATAAAGGCTTTTTCCAACCTAGTTCTTTACCTTGGGGATGTCCAGCTATCTTTGTGAAAAAGAAGGATAAAACCCTAAGGATGTTTATTGATTATCGTCGTTTGAATGAGGTGACTATAAAAAACAAGTATCCTCTTCCTCGGATTGATCTACTCTTTGATCAACTTGCTAGAGCCAAAGTGTTTTCTAAGATCGATCTTCGATCGGGCTACCACCAAATAAAAATCTATCCTAAGGACATTTCTAAGACTGCTTTTACCATTAGATATGGTCTTTATGAATATATAGTCATGTCCTTTTGTCTTACTAATGCACCAACTCATTTCATGTACCTTATGAACTCCATTTTCATGCCGGAGCTTGACAAATTTGTCGTTGTCTTAATCGATGATATCTTGATCTATTCCAAAAACAAAGAGAAACATGCAGAACATTTACGCATTGTTCTGAGTCACTTAAGAGAACATCAGTTATATGCTAAGTTTAGCAAATGTGAATTCTGGCTTGATGAGGTGTCATTCCTCGGACATGTCCTATCTGCCAAGGGTGTTGTTGTTGACCCTGGCAAAGTGAAGGATATCCTGGACTAGAAACCACCAACCATTGTTCACCAGCTTCGTAGTTTCCTAGAATGGCGGGCTATGACCGCCGATTCATTCCTGATTTCTCAAAGATATCCAAGCCTATCACTGAGCTGTTAAAAATCAAGTCAAGTTTGTCTAGTCACTAGAATGTGAAGAAGCTTTCCAAACTCTAAAAAGGTTGCTAACCACTGCTCCAATTTTAGCTCAGCCAGACATTGAGAAGTCGTTTGATGTTTACTGTGATGCTTCTAGTACTGGTATTGGGTGTGTATTGATGCAAGAAGGCAGAGTGACTACTTATGCTTCTTGACAACATAAACACCATGAAGAACACTATCCAACTCATGATTTATAGTTAGCAGTTGTTGTTCATGCACTAAAAATTTGGCATCATTATTTGTTGGGTAACATTTGTCACATTTACACAGATCACAAGAGTTTGAAGTATATCTTTAGTCAGGCTGATTTGAATATGAGTCAAAGAAGATGGTTAGAACTGATAAAGGATTATGATCTGGAAGTACATTACCATCCTAGAAAAGCTAATATTGTTGCCGATGCCCTCAGTCAAAAGGTTCATTGCAATTGTCTTACTGTCAAGCCAATGGATCAAACTTTATGTCATGAACTGGAAAGATTGAATATAGAGATAGTTCAGTAAGGAAGCTTGAATAATATCACTGTAGAATTAACTATCAAAGATCAGATTATTGCTGCACAGAAAGGCAACAAGGGTATTCGGCATATCAAAGAAAAAGTTAGAAATAAAAAAGAGACTTATTTCAGAATTGATGAATCAGACGTGTTATGGTTCAAGAATCGGTTAGTCGTACCCAAAGTTCCTGAACTAAGTCAATTGATCCTTGATGAATGTCACACTCAGTTTTTAAAAGAATAAAACCAGGCTAATCATATGTGTGCCCAGGAAGTCCACACATATGTCAGAATAAAAAAGTATCAGAAACAATGTTATTATATAACGTATACATAGCTATATTAATACTTACATCAGAGTATCACAGAACGATGACTAAACTTTAGGCTCCATTCTTCTCAGGGACGGCTGACTGGTGGCTCCGTATGTCAAGCTCTTCTTAAAGACTTCTGGAAACTCCACTACATCTTTATCCTTCTTCTGAGCAACACCTTACTACACACTAGGGTGTGGTGGAAATAGTAAGAATGAGTCCATGTCGAACTCAACAAGTATAACACAGGGCTCATGAGGCACAAAAGGCTAGACACTGTTTGACTGCATTTAGCTTTTATTCATCATATAATTAGCAATTGAGTAGCATCAAAGTAATTCAATTCCCATTAATGAATCAATGATCAATTGTAATAAGGATAATGAATAGCATTAACATGAGCATAATAACAACAGTAATTAAGCATAATATAACAATGATGATCAACTATTCTATAAGAATCCCCAAGGCTGCTCGTATCTATGAGCACGGCTAGTGTACCAGTTTATTAAACTCTGCGCAGAGGTGTACACTTTTACTGTGAGTCATGATTTCCAAATGCATGGGTTAATTACTCCCAAAACACTGAAAACCATATAAAGCCATTCAAAAGTTCGTCTAACAAGTTAGGGTCATTAGATTCACTTGGCGGACAGATGTAGGAACCCCTCTTTTCAAATGGCATAATTTCTTCTCAGCTATACTCATAGACTAGAGGCTGTGCTACACCCAACGTGTCAAGCTATTCTTACGTCATTTAAGGTAACCACTAACAAGCTATAAAAGATCTTTTAAACAACTAAAGCCAGAGCCATATAGCCCTTACAGCTGTACTGCCAATCCCGGTTATCACTTACAGGTAAGTCCTTACGGAGAGTAACTAGAGCAACAATATAACCCCTTACTCTAGCCTCCTTTTCAACAGTATTAAAATCATCTTAATGGTTGGTTGCTTAATCCATTAATCATATTATAAGATCATTGTTCATAATTAAGCACTAGCAGTAGCTTTTAATTAGAAACTCAATTGCACAAGCATAAATCAAATTAATATCTAACTTATAAAATTCAATGAGGCGGGATAGGTTAAATGCTCCTACTAACATGTAGCTTTGGTTGGCACGATCACAACTCAAACGAACTGAATCAGAGTTAAAACAAATTAATTATTGTTAATTAATTAGGAAACCATTAAATAAATATATTAATCTAATTACTATTTAATTTAACAAATTCATAATCAAGTAACCTGATAAATGTCATTACTAATACATAGTTTACGTCGACACAAACACGACATGACGCGAATGGAATTACAACCCTTAATTATTTTCTAATTAACAGCGATTAAATAATTATTAATCAAAAAGTTTTTAAATCAACAAATTTATATTTGTGAGACATCGCCAACGTTGGTACTACAGCGTAAAGCGCGACGACACGAATTCAACGCGACTTGAATCACTCGAATCAGACATAAAACGAATAAACGGTGGGGAATATATGATCGAGTGGTGAGGTCTAGTGCGAGGGATGACCGGAGAATATGAGAAAAAGGTCGGCTATGGTAAAACCTTGCCGAAGGGAAGGAAGATGAGATAGGGAGATGAAATGGCGATGGATTCGCGCAGACGGATATACCACAGTGTAGAGAATGACGAGGGCTACCTCTTGGTGGTGGTGGTTGAGGACGGAACGCCATGGTTTGGCAAGAAAAGCTCGTCGGAGAGTTCATCGGAACGCAAGCTGTATATGACGAACTTTGGCGAGGGATGAAGGGAGCTACTAGCAGCGGCTCGCGATGGGGTCTTCAGATCTGGAATCAGCACATCGAGGAGAACACCGGCATATATATAGTTGTAGGGTTTGAAAACTTTTTGGAATTTCTTAATTTTGGGATTATTTTAATTCCGCGAATAAAATAATTCCAAAAAATCTAAAATTACCTTTTTGGCCATGAAAAAATAGCCTGGAGCTCAGAAAAATCACCAGAAAAATCCTGGAGACTCTTGGAAGGATAAGGAACTCAACTAAATAATTTTGAGCTCATGAAAAGATTACTGAGATAATAAAAAAATAAAGCTGAAAGCAAAAGGAATTTAATTCCAGAAAAGGTTGATAATTTTCTCTGGAGCGAAAGAAACATCGTCTTATCATACTTTGAAACCATTTGCACTCACAAACACCAAAAGCAAGCATCACATCAAACAATATCCTGTCAAATTATTTTGGAAAAGTTCAAAGATTCAATTTTTTTTTCTATAACTAATTGACGCTAACTCAAACTATACTTTGAAAATTTTATGCGAATATCAAAACATTTTTTTTAATTTGTGTTTTCTATGCACAACCCAAAACCAGAAATTTTAGGGTGTGACAATGAAGCACATTTAACCAGATTCTCTATCTATCTAGGAAGTAATAAGATGTATCATGATTTGAAACAAAGATTCTGGTGGACCAAGATGAAGATAGAGATTGCTAGATATGTTGCCTAGTGTGACACTTGTCAGAAAGTGAAAGCTGCGCATCTGAAGTCAGCTGGAGAATTGCAGCGATTGCTTATTCCAGCTCGGAAGTGGGATGATATCAATATAGATTTTATTGTTGGTCTGCCTAAGACGTCAAAAGGTTGTGATTTTATCTGGGTTATTGTTGATCGATTAACGAAGTTAGCTCACTTTCTTCCGGTAAAGGCTAAATATCGTGGCATGGTCTATGCCAAGTTATATATTGACCGGATTATGAGTTTACATGGGGTACCAAAGACAATTACTTCTGATAGGGGTCCTCAGTTTGTCTCCAAGTTTTGGAAATGCTTACATGAGTCTTTGGGAACCAAACTGCTCCACAGTACTGCTTACCATCCACAAACTGGAGGTCAGACTGAAAGGGTCAATCAGATTCTTGAGGATATGTTGAGATCCTGTGTTCTTAACTTTTCAGCTAAAATGGGATGAATGTTTACCTTTAGCAGAGTTCTCTTACAACAATAGTTATCAAGAGAGTATAAAAATGGCACCATTTGAGGCACTATATGGTCATAGGTGTAGAACTCCTTTAAATTGATCTGAACCTAGAGAACGATGGTTCTTTGGGGTTGACCTTGTCAAAGAAATAGAAGAAAAAGTCAGACAGATACAAAATAACATGAAAGTGGCACAGTCTCGATAGAAAAGCTACGTAGATAAGAGACGTCGACCACTAGTGTTTAGCAAGGGAGATTATGTGTACTTGAAAGTGTCACCTATGAAAGGAGTTAACCAATTTGGGGTTAAAGGCAAGTTGGCACCTCGTTACATTGGATTATTTTAGATCTTGGAATGATGTGGTAAAGTGGCATACCGTTTGAGATTACCTAAACAACTCTTAGATATGCATAATGTGTTCTAGGTATCTCAGTTGAAGAAGTGTCTTTGTGTACCTGATCAGGTGATTGACTTTGAGGGAGTTGAGCTTGAACCAGACTTATCATATTCTGAGTATCCCATTCGGGTTCTGGATCAAAAAGACCGTGTTACACAAAGTCGAACAACTAGGTGGTACAAGGTATAATGAAATCAACATTCAGAAGAAGAAGCTACGTGGGAGTCTGAGGATTTCCTGATGGAGAACTTCCCCGAGTTCTATGCTTCTATCTAAGTTACAATTTCCTCTCTAAGTTGTAACTTGTCCTTTTTAAACTTTGTAATGTGAAAACCCCCTACCTATTATGAACAAGTCTTGGATGTGTTTGCTTGACATGTTTCCTTTTCCATTACTTAACCCAAGGCTTTAAATCTCGGGACAAGATTTCTTTAAGGGGGAAGGGCTGTAACACCCTTGGTGTTATGGTAACTAAAACTGGCCATGTCATCTTTGCATTGCAAAGCATTCATGTTTTAGTCAACCCTGATGTGCATCAATTAAAACAAGTTTACATTTTTTAGGTTGGTTGAGTTTTGGTGATGTTTGCTTTGAACCCTAAAACCCTAGTTTTGAATGCCATTTCAAATACTTGGATTATACCCTATGTAATTTGAGGTGTAAAATTATGCTTTACACTAGTGTCAAATATAGTGTATAAACCGAAGTCCAACAATTAAAAATGAACTCCAAGTTTGAGGTTGAGTTTGAGTCCAAAGCTTGCCCTAAGTTTTCCAACTCAAATTTGAATTCAAATTAGGAGGTTTATTAAAATGAATTTATAATTCAAATTTGGTTCAAACAAATGGAGCATTGGGAAGGTCAAGTGTGATTTGACCCAATGGTACATTTGGATGATAGTTGTGATCACTAATTAATCATCAATTAATGTAGAAATCAAATCAAGTTTGAATTTGATTCAAAACCCTGATTTTCGGAAAACCCTGTTTTACCCCTTTTTATAATTCAAAATCTAAAAAGAATTTGTGGGTGAGCAAAAAGCAAAGTTGTAGATCTTGTCAAGTTGTACAACTTTGGTTTTTGGAGTTTTCAAAGTTTTAGTATAAAATTTAGAGTAATTTTGACCCCTTTTCATTCCCCTATTCCAATTTCAAAATGGAGGCAGAATTTGAAAATGGTTGAAAAAGCAAAGTTGTAGATCTTGTCAAGATGTACAACTTTGGTGTTTTGAGTTTTCAAAGTTTCAATGTAAAATTTAAAGTAATTTTGAATTTATCAAAATCCAAAAAATGTCCCCTTTTGATTTTAAATTCAAATTTCAAATCTAAGCAGAATTTGAAAAAGGTCAAAACATGAAAGTTGTAGATCTTCTATTTTTTAGCAACTTTTGTTTTTACAGATTTTCAACTTCTATAGAAAATTTGAAAGTAATTTTGAATTCTAACGCAATGGCAATTTTGTAATTATTACAAATTTCAAGTGAGAGCAGGGCACCACCTCCTGCTTGCCGCCGATGGATGCCGGTGGTCTTCTAGGTGCGTCCGAGAGCCACCTCTGTAACAGAACCGCCCAATTATACGAGACTAAGTAGGAAAATCATCCAACGGAAGGACAATTCAACAAACTTAAGCCCGTATAACCCGGTAGTCCATGAAATCTCGACGGATTTCAAACCATTTCACATAACAGCCAAGATCGTACTAAGTTTAGCGGTCACCATCATAAGTTACATAAATGTTCGCGGCATAAAATACATCGGAGTTTAAACATAGTTATTACAAACCAGGTTCGAATAAAAGTAGCGGAAGCGGTAGTTCAAATCACGCACACACACACAACATTTTGAAATAAAGTGCCAGCTTGTGACCATCTCCAGCAAAAGCATCAGACGAGAAGTAGCGAATGACCATTGCCCATGGTCCTATGCTTCGCCCATCGCAGGATAGAGGCAGTTGATACAATAACCGTAATACATCTGCCCATCTGCAACAAGTGGGAACAAAGCCTTGAGTACGAGAAGGTACTCAGCTAGACTTACCCGTCATAAACCAGAAATAAAAGACACCAAGAAATCATGACAGGCTGTCTGGTGGGGTAGCTGACTCATTTGCAAAAAGGCATTTTAAGCATTTAGGAAAAACCTTTACAAAAGCTTTGCATCAAGTTAAATCTTTATTAACCTGTCAACTACATTTGCACCTGTACTAAAGTAATATGTAATTAAATAGGTAATGATAACCAATGATCATTAACAACTTCCATTATGTCATATTTCATATAACTGTCCAAGTATTCCATCAATATTACTACGATGAAGTAGCTCAAGTCAAGTGTTCACTATCCAGTGAACGATGGCGATTCGAATCGATTATTAACCAGCTGGTAAGTTATTCCTCACACAAACCTCACTCACCCGCTAAAGTGAGGTGTTGGTCGCCGAGTCAACCATTCAGGTAAAGTCGCGAGCTTGCCAGGAACCACTTGTACCCGGGGGCCGCCCGACTGCTCTTTGGCCTTATCATCGCGCCCCCGTATCCTGCCACTACTGCTCCGGTACAGTGCGTTGCGGGCAATCCACTCAGCCCGAATAATCTCCCAGTTTTGCGGTCGGAAGGTACTTTATCCGGCCAGCTAAATGTGAGGCATGCGTTCAACATGACCCGAGGGACAACAACGGACGGTCCTTAATCGACACAGACAGAAAACACTACAGTTCGAAACCCTGCAAGTTTCCGCCCGGTCTCAAATTCATTTCACACTTAGTTATACCATGACTTCATAGTCATCCAAATAGATCTAGGTAACCACCTATAGCTCGCAGGTGACAGGAAATCACCTGACTTCTACCGGTCTAAGCAAGCTAAGCATTGACTCGACTGCGGATACCAGGGTAACAAGGATATAATATAACAAAGGTAAACAAGGTATAATGCAGCAACGTTTGCAAACAACTCCTAAACGTAATGCATCAAATTAAGTAAAGTTAATAATAAATTATTTGCAAACCGGGAGAGAAATGCTTCGGGGCTTGCCTCTCTCGAAGGAGCTTGGACGGTGATCGGGGCACTCCGGGAGATCTTCACCGACCTCCTCTTCGGCTTCTGTCACCTCCTGCTACTGCACCTCGAGCTGCTCCTCTAGCTCCTCGGGTATGATGACTGGGTTCTCGGTTTGCGATCCTGTATGATGTAATGTGCGTAAGTGATTATGCAAACGTGCATCGAAGGAGATGAATGCAATGGATATGTTGAAATGCAAGGTAGTCAACATCATCCAAGAAACTATATGCTACAAGCACATGTCATCTACTGCATTCTCTTCTACTATGATTATGTTAAGTTAACATATCTTATGAAACGCTTCAAAGATACACCAAAGCTTTACAAAATTTCTTAATCATACTTAAAGCAACACTTGCTTAAAAACCTAATTAATAATAAGTTTGAACAGCAACATATATTTTTTATGCTCCAAAAAATCTAAGAAAATTACAGTAGTATAATATTACCCTAAACAGACTACCATAAAAATTTCATGACATTTGGATAAGTAAACTATCCTATACAAAAATGACAAGCTATAGTATAAAAATGAGCATGAAATTACTTTGTACTATGAAAAGTGTCAAACAACAGAATTAATATTTTTCCTAGGTTCTTCATAGCATACTATGACTGTACAAAATTTATCATATGCATGTTTTATACAAAGTTTGCTCTCTAGCAAAAATAACAAAAATCAGCCATTAAAGGCACTTGAACTACACCTCAACATTTTTCCACAGCACATGAATAAAACATATTTTTCTTAGGAAGTACATGATATATGAAGATTAACAAACTTAAAATGATATTTTTCTGATACCTATAGGATTTACTAACCATTTTACAAGATATCAGCAATATTAAGAATTAATTAAAGCTCTACAGAAAAGTATCTCAAAAATGATATGCAATATTTTTAAATCATAGATCTGGTTCCAATGAATCCATAGAAATTTATTTCACAATTTTTGGAGCTCAAATGAATACAAAAACATTTTCCACAATATTTTTCATCATGAATAATAAAAGAAAACAGAAAACGATTTTTATTATTGAAACTGGGCCGGCCCGTGGAATTAAACCGGCCTGTCGCTGTTTTCGGCCTGGTTCGCGCGCGCGGGAGGGAAAGAGCGAGCAGGCCGCTCGGAGGCGCGGCCCACAGGGCGGTGGCCCAGTGAAGCCGACGGGGAGGAACAGAGGGCGGCCTCGCCGGCGCTCTGGACCGCGACGGCGTAGCGGTGGCCGACGGCCAACGGCCATCTCCGGCCATGAGCTGACCAGCGGGCGCGCGCACAGTGTCCGCGAGGAGATGGCGAACTCAGGAGAGGGGCTCACGGGGATGGAGAGGGAGCGAGGACGACGAGGGGCGGAGCGCGAGCTCGGCGGCCCCGTCGTGGTGGCGCGGCGGGAAGAGCTCGATTGAGCCTTACCGTAGGTGAACAAGGCGAACGGAGGTCCGTTCGGAGGAGAGGAGAAAGTGGCGGAGCTTGGAGCACAAGCAATCGGGCGGTGGCGGTTCACTGACGTCGAAACGCGACGGCGGAGGCGAGGAAGTGCGGTGGAGAGCGGCTCTCCCGCTCGGGTTCTCCGGAGGAAGGAGAAAGGGAGCGAGCGAGGGGGCGAGTGGAATGGAGGCCAGACGCGCGCGGTGGTTTGAGGCAGAGCGCGCGGGGTCCACGGGCGGCCACGCGGGGTGGCGTCGCCGGCATGCGGCCGCCACGCGGCGAGCGTGCTCTGCCGCGGCGCCAGCGAGCCGCGCGTGCGTGGGAGCGGGAGGGGAAGAGAGGCCGGCTTGGGCCGGGCCGAGGCGTGGAGCAGGCGCGGGCGCGCGCGTGCGGAGGCGGGCCACTTCCGGCTGCGAGCTGAAACCGAGGCGGCGGCCCGGTTAGGTTAGAAATTGGTTTTTCAAATTATTTTTCTTCAAATAAATTCAATTAATAGTTTTCAAATCTCATTTTGAGCAAGAAAAGGACCTTTTCTGAAAATGACCCAAAAACAAAAGTTGCTTAGAATTTAATTCTCTACAACTTTGCTTTTAAGATCAAAGTCCAAATCTGGATAGATTTTGATTTTTAGAATAAAAGCTAATTTAGAGAGGATTTTTGAATATTTTCAAATAACATTTTTAAAACAAATCTTTGACAAAACTTTGAGTGATTTAGTAGCTCCAAAAAATTTCCTTATCATTCTAAGTGATATAAAATTTATAGTTGCACAAATTTGATGAGTTTCTTTATCACAACATGTTATGCAATACTAGTTTCCACACTTTTATTTTACTAAAGGTACACTTCAAGCACATATGATTATGAATGCCATGACATGTTATGCTCATGATTGAAATGCAAATGCTTGCGTAACACCGGAGTGTTACAGCCCTTCCCCCTTATAAAAATCTCGTCCCGAGATTTGGGTTACGAACTATTTATTATAAAAATCTTCGTATGCTTTTTGTAGGTATTCACCTGTTTCCCAAGATGCATCTCCCTCATCATGATGACTCCATTGTATCTTATATGTTTTCACCACACTGTTTCGAGTAGCCCTTTCTTTGGAATCCAAAACTCCAATTGGCTGCTCATGATACACCAGATCTGACTTAAGTTTTATGCCTCGAGGTTCAATTATTTCCTTTGGAACGCGCAAACATTTCTTGAGATGTGATATGTGAAAAACTGGGAATATAGCACCCTTTCTTTCCAATATTTTGTAGGGTCCTACAAATCTGGCGGCAAGCTTTCTGCGTATTCCAAACCGCTTCTTCTTCATTGGCGTGACTTTTAGATAAACATAGTCACCAACTTCAAACACAAGTGGTCTCCTTCTCTTATCCGCATAACTTTTCTGACGTGACTGAGCTGCTCTCATATTTTGCTGAATGATATGAACTTTCTTTTCGGCTTCTTCCATGAAGTCAATACCATAATACCTTCTTTCCCCTGGCTCAATCCAGTTTAAAGGTGTTCTGCACTTTTGTTCATACAAAGCCTCAAAAGGTGCCATTTTGATACTTTCTTGATAGCTATTATTATATGCGAATTCTGCTAAAGGTAACCACGACTCCCATGAACCTCTGGAAGACAACACACAAGCTCTTAACATATCTTCTAAAACAGCATTAACTCTTTCAGTCTGACCATCTGTTTGAGGATGATAGGCAGTGCTACGAATCAGACTAGTCCCCAAACCTTTGTGCAAATGCTCCCAAAAGTGAGCAGTGAACTGTGACCCTCTGTCAGACACTATAGTCTTCGGTATGCCATGCAATCTCACAATCTCCGCAATATACTTCTCTGCATATTGAGGTGGTCTATAAACTGTCTTGACAGGCAAAAAGTGGGCTGTCTTGGTAAGACAATCCACGATTACCCAAATCGAATCATGGCCTTTCTGAGTAGTGGGCAAACCTGTGATGAAATCCATACTTATATCATCCCACTTCCAACTAGGTACTGACAAAGGTTGCAACAATCCAGCAGGTTTCATGTGAATAGCTTTCACTCGACAACATGTGTCACATCGGGCCACATAGGCTGCAATTTCCTTTTTCATCTTTGTCCACCAAAAGCGAGGTCTCAGTTCTTGATACATTTTACTACTACTAGGATGAATGGATAACTTAGAGTGATGAGCTTCATCCATAATTTTATTCTTAAGCTCTCTATCCTTTGGAACAACAAGACGGTTGTCGAACCACAACACGTCCTCCTCGTCCACTCTGAAGTGTTTTGAAGGTTCTTCTTTAATTTTCTTTTTGATGTGGAATATCCCTTTGTCTGCTTTCTGACCTTCTATTATCTTACTCTCCAAGGTGCAACTGATCTGAATACTATGTAACACTGCGGGGTGCATTAGATTAAAACCATCTTCGAGTAAGGGTTGCATATTCAGACAATGCGACTTTCTACTCAAAGCATCGGCTACCACATTGGCTTTCCCAGGGTGATACTGTACATTCAAGTTGTAATCTTTAATTAGTTCTAACCATCTTCGCTGTCTCATGTTCAATTCTGGTTGGGTGAAGATGTACTTGAGACTCTTGTGATCGGTGAAAATATTGCACATATTACCAAGTAAATAGTGTCTCCAAATCTTTAAGGCATGCACCACGGCGGCAAGCTCAAGATCATGTGTTGGATAATTGATTTCATGTTTTCTCAGCTGACGGTAGGCATAAGCAATGACTCTTCCTTCTTACATCAGAACACAGACTAATCCTGTTCTTGATGCGTCACAGAACACATCAAAAGGTTTCTCGATGTCTGGCTGTGCAAGAACTGGAGTAGTGGTCAACAGTTTCTGCATGATGTGGAAAGCTGTCTCACACTCCTCGGTCCACACAAACTTGTGATCTTTCTGTAACAGACTTGTCATTGGCTTGGCAATCTTCGAGAAGTCTGGGATAAAGCGGCGATAGTAACCAGCTAACCCTAGGAAACTCCTGACTTCTGGCACTGTGGTTGGAGTTTTCCAATCCATAACCTCTTGCACTTTGCTCGGATCTACCGAAACCCCATTCTCAGATAGAATATGACCAAGGAAAGGAACTTTCTTCAACCAAAACTCACACTTGCTGAACTTAGCATACAACTTATGATCTCTTAGTCTGGTCAAGACAATTCTCAGATGCTCTTCATGATCTTTCTCATTCTCAGAGTATACTAGAATGTCATCAATGAAGACAACTACAAACTTGTCCAACTCTGGCATGAAAACCGTATTCATCAGATACATAAAATATGCAGGAGCATTTGTTAAGCCAAAGGACATAACAAGATACTTGTACAACCCGTATCTGGTAGAAAAGGCGGTTTTCGGGACATCTTGTGGCCTGATCTTTATCTGATGATACCCTGATCTTAGGTCTATTTTGGAGAACACTCTAGCTTTAGCCAACTGATCAAACAAAACATCGATATGAGGCAAAGGATATTTATTCTTGATAGTTACAGCATTAAGAGGTCAATAATCCACACACATTCTCAGAGTACCCTCTTTCTTTTTCTTCACGAATAAGGCAGGACATCCCCATTCAGACTTACTCGATCGGATAAACCCCTTCTTTAGCAATTCTTCCAGTTGCTTCTTTAGCTTAGCTAACTCATCCGGAGGCATTCGATAGGGTCTCCTTGAAATAGGAGCTGTTCCGGGGATCAACTCGATTCCAAACTCAACATCTCTATCTGGAGGAAGGCCAGGTAACTCTTCTAGAAACACATCCGGGAACTCACACACTACCGGGATCTGGTGGATAGGAACAACTTCCATGGCACAGGTCACACTCACAAGGTCTGTTCTTTTGGGCAATGGTACCTGAAAAGTACCCTCTGCCTGCGGATCCTTAAGGGTAAGCAATCGACTGCTTGTATCTATGACTGCCCCCCAGTTCTTCATCCAGTTCATTCCTATTATTACATCCAAAACTAGTCCCGACATAACTATCAGGTTCACTCGAAACTTCTGACTATCTAACTCAAGGGTTGCCCCTCTAACCATCTTATTGGTTAACACATCAGCCCCTGCTGAACTTATGCGATAACCATAATTCAATTCTGTGCATAGTTGTTCATGCTTCCGTGCAAATGCTTGACTCATAAAAGAATGCGAGGATCCAGAATCAAATAGAACAACTACAGGGTGATGGTTAACAAGAAACATACCAGCAGTTACAGGTTCTCCTTCAGGAATCTCATCAACGGTGGTATGGTGTACACGGGCAGTGTAAGTCTGTTGCTTCTTTCTAGGCGGATAAGGGCAGAACTTTGAAAAGTGGCCGGGCTGACCACAATTGTAGCAGGGCCCCTTCACTGTACCAGCAGATCCTATTGCTCCCTTGGAGTTACTCTGTTCTGCAGCTGCGGTGATCTTTGCTGGCGGCACGGCCATCTTGTACGGCTTCTGTGGTCCCTTATAGTTCTGAGTTTTATGCTGTGGAGGCCTGAACCTTGCACCAGGTGTGGACGGACGATAAGAAAGATGATTTGTAGTGACAACCCTGGACTGGGATGGTCCTGACTCAAACACCCTCTTGCGATTCTTGGATGCAGTGTAGGCGTTGTTGTTCTTTTCTTGTTTCAAACAATCACTGACAAAGTCATTGAACCTGGCGCGGGTGTTGGTACCCACATGCTTCATCATCTTCGGACTTAACCCTCTCTTAAAACTAGCAATTCTCTTTGCATCTGTGTCGACCATGTCTGGAGCATAACGGCACAAGTTGTTAAATGCATGCAGATACTGTGTCACAGTCTTAGTATCCTGATTTAAGGCCAAGAACTCTCCGAGCTTCATCTCAACCAACCCTGGGGGAATATAAACTCCCTTAAACGCTTCAGTGAATTCTCTCCAAGTAATCTGGGCATTGGGAGGAAAGGTGGTGCGGTGATGCTTCCACCACATTCCTGCCGGTCCCTGTAGCTGATGTGCAGCATATTCTGTTTTCAGAACTTCTGTCAGTCTCAACACACGGAACTTATCTTCCATAGTGTTGATCCATTCTTCAGCGTCGAGTGGCTCGGCTGCTTCCTTAAAAATAGGTGGCCTAGTATCCATGAAATCCTTGAAATTGCTGTACTAGTTCACTCCATGGCCACCACCTGGATTATTTCCTCTCTAAACATTTCTAGCAATGGTATGCAGAAAATCTTCCATATTCTTTTGTGACTGCTCGGCGTTGCGCTGGCTTCCAAGGAACTGTGCGAAGAACACTTCTGCAGTGAGCGGTGGAGGAGGGGGCAATTGTGGCTCTGGCTATGGCTCCTGGTGGTTGACGTTGTTTGCACCACCCCCACCAGCCCCTGCACCGTTGCCACCAGTTTCAGCGGCCTCATACGTGGCACGGTGAGTGTTTGTCATCTGCATATTTCAGCAACAAGTAATAATTGAGCGAAGTGGTAGTAATTGTATCCGAATGAACAATCATGCCATACTGAATTTATTGGAGAGAACAAGTCATGCAATAAAATAGAGGCACAATAATCACATTCCAATTAAAACAACATCACTAATCAAATTACTTCGAATGCAACATCGCGTTCCATACAACCACGTTGCCAGCATACGTACACTGGACTTTTATGCGTTCGAGCATCGCATACACAACCAAGATCCAAAAGATCGCCAGTCTCAAGATCGAGCAGGATACAACATGATACATGGAAACCAAAAGAAGGCCATCGTGACAGAGCCTATCACTAACGCAAGGCAACTAGCCTACTCCTTGGGGCCGTCGTCGAGGTCGGAGGCGTCACCATCGCTACCATCAGTAGCGGCGTCGTCGTCGACGTCCATCTGGGCGGCGTCCGGAGGAGCGTACGGGCCTATCCCGTTGTAGAGGGCATGGAACTCTTCATGCAAGTTGGCATTATACCATTCTAGCTCCTCGACCATTTGCCTCAGAAGGTCCCTCTCGTTCCAGGCTTCATTCCTTTCCTGCACTAGCTGTCCCATCATGCGGTCTGCATTTCTGTTGGCCTGAGTCAACGTCTGTACCCGCTGCATAGCACTCTCACCTCTCTCGAGAGCCCGATCTCGCTGCAAGCTCATGTCGGCCAACTGTTCCTGCAAGCTAGCTATAGCACGTGCTTGCTTCTTCTTCTGCTTCCTTGCTTCAAGCCGATCATCACCTCTCAGACCAGTCAAGGTCCAATAGGTATTCTCAAGACCCTGGTATGCTCTGATGGCTGCATACATGGCACTCATGGTGTGGTTGTTGCTAGCCTGTCCTTCACTTGGGCCTCTAACCAAGGCACTTCCTTACGGCTGCACCCAAATGGCATCACGAGGATCATCTCTCGGGAAAGTACCTGCCAAAGCTGCTGCCAACTCATTAGGAAACCTGCTCATTATGTCTCGGATGACGTGAAAGGCTGCACCCTCTGCACCCTCAACTGGAGTGCGTCCTTCAAACTCTAAATGCCAACCATCCCATTCTGGCGCATCACCAAGGGCAGGGACGGTGATCTCCACTATTGCAAGTCCATCCTCAGCTAACTGGCTCTTATTCCAAGAGTACACCGGCTCTTGACCCTCTAGGTACCCCACATCATGGAGCACTCTCTAAAGCAAGGTGGGCATGCCAAACTCACTTAGAAAAGTGTCCGTGCTGTGGCGCTCCCGTGGGGCCATCTGGTGACGGGGTGCTCTTCCGCCAGTGGACTTACGGGCAGTCTTCTTCGTACGGGCCATCTGTAGCATAAGTTTTAAATTACCCGGTGAGAACATATTTTAAGTTGATGTCACTTTTATCAAACTGGGATAATCCTTTTATAAGGGGAGGAATGCATGTTATGAATGAAATGCACAGGCAATATGATGCATGCGCGAGTCTTACGTTCTCACAAACTTAGAAAATAAAGACATCTAACGATGAATTCGGTGGCATACAAACGATCTCTCATATACGTAACTAATTCGATCTACACGATAACGCTGTTATGTACCTGCAGAAAATTCATTTCAGCCCATTCCCCATGAATGCATGAAAGCAGTAAATCTACCTACGCGCTCTACACGAATCCCCAGATGCGTGTACAACGGTAGTATCTACCCAAACACATCGTCCTATTGACAGCATCGCCTCAACGGACGGAACACCCACACATGTGATACTTTCATAAAAACATGTGTAAAACATGTAATTATTCTAGTATCATATAAGCACTCTCCCTAGATCGGCGGTGTATCCGATCATGCTCTCACAGCTCACACTTACCAAAGCGTAGAGGTAACTGATCCATACATTACCACTCAATTAAGTGGCACTCATACAATAGCACGCCGTATGAGCAATGAAAGAGAAATATGGTGCAAGAACCCCAAGTTAGTACTTAAATAGCCACCTAGAGTCCTTAACTGAGCATACAGGATATGACCACCGGCACACACTTTTTAAATAGAATTTTGTTTTAAATACACTTATGAACAGTAATCACGCTAAACCTTGCTCCGATGCCAGCTGTAACAGAACCGCCTAATTATACGAGATTAAGTAGGAAAATCATCCAACGGAAGGACAATTCAACAAACTTAAGCCCGTATAACCCGGTAGTCTGTGAAATCTCGACGGATTTCAAACCATTTCACATAACAACCAAGATCGTACTAAGTTTAGCGGTCACCATCATAAGTTACATAAATGTTCGCGGCATAAAATACATCGGAGTTTAAACATAGTTATTACAAACCAGGTTCGAATAAAAGTAGCGGAAGCGGTAGTTCAAATCACGCACACACACAACATTTTGAAATAAAGTGCCAGCTTGTGACCATCTCCAGCAAAAGCATTAGACGAGAAGTAGCGAATGACCATTGCCCATGGTCCTATGCTTCACCCATCGCAGGATAGAGGCAGTTGATACAATAACCGTAATACATCTGCCCATCTGCAACAAGTGGGAACAAAGCCCTGAGTACGAGAAGGTACTCAGCTAGACTTACCCGTCATAAACTAGAAATAAAAGACACCAAGGAATCATGATAGGCTATCTGGTGGGGTAGCTGACTCATTTGCAAAAAGACATTTTTAGCATTTAGGAAAAACCTTTACAAAAGCTTTACATCAAGTTAAATCTTTATTAACCTGTCAACTACATTTGCATCTGTACTAAAGTAATATGTAATTAAACAGGTAATGATAACCAATGATCATTAACAACTTCCATTATGTCATATTTCATATAACTGTCCAAGTGTTCAATCAATATTACTACGATGAAGTAGCTCAAGTCAAGTGTTCACTATCTAGTGAACGATGGCGATTCGAATCGATTATTAACCAGCTGGTAAGTTATTCCTCACACAAACCTCACTCACCCGCTAAAGTGAGGTGTTGGTCGCCGAGTCAACCATTCAGGTAAAGTCGCGAGCTTGCCAGGAACCACTTGTACCCGGGGGCCACCCGACTGCTCTTTGGCCTTATCATCGCGCCCCCGTATCCTGCCACTACTGCTCCGGTACAGTGCGTTGCAGGCAATCCACTCGGCCCGAATAATCTCCCAGTTTCACGGTCGGAAGGTACTTTATCCGGCCAGCTAAATGTGAGGCATGCGTTCAACATGACCCGAGGGACAACAACGGACGGTCCTTAATCGACACAGACGAAAAACACTACAGTCCGAAACCCTGCAAGTTTCCGCCCGGTCTCAAATTCATTTCACACTTAGTTATACCATGACTTCATAGTCATCCAAACAGATCCAGGTAACCACCTATAGCTCGCAGGTGACAGGAAATCACCTGACTTCTACCGGTCTAAGCAAGCTAAGCATTGACTCAACTGCAGATACCAGGGTAACAAGGATATAATATAACAAAGGTAAACAAGATATAATGCAGCAACGTTTGCAAACAACTCCTAAACGTAATGCATCAAATTAAGTAAAGTTAATAATAAATTATTTGCAAACCGGGAGAGAAATGCTCCAGGGCTTGCCTCTCTCGAAGGAGCTTGGACGGTGATCGGGGCACTCCGGGAGATCTTCACCGACCTCCTCTTTGGCTTCTGTCACCTCCTGCTGCTGCACCTCGAGCTGCTCCTCTAGCTCCTCGGGTATGACGACTGGGTTCTCGGTTTGTGATCCTGTATGATGCAATGTGCGTAAGTGATTATGCAAACGTGCATCGAAGGAGATGAATGCAATGGATATGTTGAAATGCAAGGTAGTCAACATCATCCAAGAAACTATATGCTACAAGCACATGTCATCTACTGCATTCTCTTCTACTACGATTATGTTAAGTTAACATATCTTATGAAACGCTTCAAAGATACACCAAAGCTTTACAAAATTTCTTAATCATACTTAAAGCAACACTTGCTTAAAAACCTAATTAATAATAAGTTTGAACAGCAACATATATTTCTGATGCTCCTAAAAATCTAAGAAAATTACAGTAGTATAATATTACCCTAAACAGACTACCGTAAAAATTTCATGACATTTGGATAAGTAAACTATCCTATACAAAAATGACAAGCTATAGCATAAAAATGAGCATGAAATTACTTTGTACTATGAAAAGTGTCAAACAACAGAATTAATATTTTTCCTAGGTTCTTCATAGCATACTATGACTGTACAAAATTTATCATATGCATGTTTTATACAAAGTTTGCTCTCTAGCAAAAATAACAAAAATCAGCCATTAAAGGCACTTGAACTACACCTCAACATTTTTCCACAGCACATGCATGAAACATATTTTTCTTAGGAAGTACATGATATATGAAGATTAACAAACTTAAAATCATATTTTTCTGATACATATAGGATTTACTAACCATTTTACAAGATATCAGCAATATTAAGAATTAATTAAAGCTCTACAGAAAAGTATCTCAAAAATGACATGCAATATTTTTAAATCATAGATCTGGTTCCAATGAATCCATAGAAATTTATTTCACAATTTTTGGAGCTCAAATGAATACAAAAACATTTTCCACAATATTTTTCATAATGAATAATAAAAGAAAACAGAAAACGATTTTTATTATTGAAACTGGGCCGGCCCGTGGAATTAAACCGGCCCGTGGCCGTTTTCGGCCTGGTTTGCACGCGCGGGAGGGAAAGAGCGAGCAGGCCGCTCGGAGGCGCGGCCCACAGGGCGGTGGCCCAGTGAAGCCGACGGGGAGGAACAGAGGGCGGCCTCGCCGGCGCTCTGGACCGCGACGCCGTGGCGGTGGCCGACGGCCAACGGCCATCTCCGGCCACGAGCTGACCAGCGGGCGCGCGCATAGTGTCCGCGAGGAGATGGCGAACTCAGGAGAGGGGCTCACGGGGATGGAGAGGGAGCGAGGACGACGAGGGGCGGAGCGCGAGCTCGGCGGCCCCGTCGTGGTGGCGTGGCGGGAAGAGCTCAGTTGAGCCTTACCGTAGGTGAACAAGGCGAACGGAGGTCCGTTCGGAGGAGAGGAGAAGGTGGCGGAGCTTGGAGCACAAGCAATCGGGCTGTGGCGGTTCACCGATGTCGGAACGCGACGGTGGAGGCGAGGAAGTGCGGTGGAGAGCGGCTCTCCCGCTCAGGTTCTCTGGAGGAAGGAGAAAGGGGGCGAGCGAGGGGGCGAGTGGAATGGAGGCCAGACGCGCGCGGTGATTTGAGGCGGAGCGCGCGGGGTCCACGGGCGGCCACGCGGGGTGGCGTCGCCGGCATGCGGCCGCCACGCGGCGAGCGTGCTCTGCGCGGCGCCAGCGAGCCGTGCATGCATGGGAGCGGGAGGGGAAGAGAGGCTGGCTTGGGCCGGGCCGAGGCGTGGAGCAGGTGCGGGCGCGCGCGTGCGGAGGCGGGCCACTTCCGGCTGCAGGTTGAAACCAAGGCGGCGGCCCGGTTAGGTTAGAAATTGGTTTTTCAAATTATTTTTCTTCAAATAAATTCAATTAATAGTTTTCAAATCTCATTTTGAGCAAGAAAAGGACCTTTTCTGAAAATTACCCAAAAACAAAAGTTTCTTAGAATTTAATTCTCTACAACTTTGCTTTTAAGATCAAAGTCCAAATCTGGATAGATTTTGATTTTTAGAATAAAAGCTAATTTAGAGAGGATTTTTGAATATTTTCAAATAACATTTTTAAAATAAATCTTTGACAAAACTTTGAGTGATTTAGTAGCTCCAAAAATTTTCCTTATCATTCTAAGTGATATGAAATTTATAGTTGCACAAATTTGATAAGTTTCATTATCACATTATCACAACATGTTATGCAATACTAGTTTCCACACTTTTATTTTACTAAAGGTACACTTCAAGCACATATGATTATGAATGCCATGACATGTTATGCTCATGATTGAAATGCAAATGCTTGCGTAACACCGGAGTGTTACAACCTCCTACTTTGTCGTGGCAACGCCAAGCAGCTGCGTGTCGCCTCTATGTTCCTTGCCATGCTATATAGAACACGCCCGCCGTCACTGTGCTTTTTCTTCTTTCTGCTCGCCGACGGTAGGAGCTTGCTCACCAGGGAAATTTGCCCTCGCGGCTTCCCTATCCACCAATTGCTCTAGCACCCAGCTCCACCTCCTCCTTGCGCCCCTGTTCAAGTCGCTCGGGTCCGTTGTAGCCATCGGGGCTGTCCGCGTGACGTCGCCTTCTCCAACGCCGAGCAGAGCATCACCGCGTGCCTGCTCACCGTGACCAGACCATTCCGGTGTACTACTCATCCAACCAACTTGCATTCCATGATCCTCGTGAAGTCGTGTTGCTCGTGCGCTTAACCTTTTTCCATTTTGTGCACCGTTCGCGCCAAAGCGAAGTTGTGCCATGGTGTCCGCGCCACTGCCGCCGCCTCTCCCATCACCGACGACTCCCTGGTGTCCCTCTTCCTCAACCAAGCATCGTCTCGTGCTCGTGGTGAGTTTCTACATCTCAACCCAGTGTTAATTGATGTGCTCGCATGCCGTAGTGGAGGAACGTGGACCACCACCATGCGTGGGCTCACTGAGCCACCATGGTCGACGTCGAGCACGTCTCATTGCTTAGTTTCCTATGTTGGTGCCCTAGGTAAGTTCGCGACGCTACGCCGATCCTCTGGATGGAATCTACCTCGCCGGAGTCTCCCCGGCGGCATGGATGGCCGGCCGGCCACTGCGGCGCCATGGCTAGCAGGCCTAGGCGCGGTCTGGCGTCAGCTGGGCCGGCCTAGTTTAGGTTGGGCCAAAGGAAAGAAGGGAGTGGGCTGGATTATCAAATGGATTTTTCGTTTTCTTCTTTTCTAAAATATTAAATAGTACCAAATTTTGTTTATTTCATTGTGAAATAACTAGAGCTCCAAAAATTATAAAAATTATTGTGTAGCCTCTCTATGATGTGTACTACCTAAGAAAAATATAAAACATGCACTTTGAGTAGTTTTTGTCTATATTAAAATTAGCTCAATTAATTAATAAATGCAAATTCTATTATTTTTCTAGGCTTAAATAGTGGTCCAAAAATTATGAAAATTTTTTTGCCACTATTTCATGGTGTAGCCAACGTACACAAAAATTTTGGGCTCAATTAGGCAAAGTTGATTTTATGCTTAATTAATTAATTAACTCGTAATCTTATTTAATCATTTTAGGGTTGTTTGATTTTATAATTGTGTGTTGACTCATTAACTCTTAATGATATATGGCACCTTTAATTAATTGCTTGAGCTCACTTAATCATGTTATTAGGGCTTAATTAATGTCATTTCATGTGCTTAATGAAAGTCATTAACAAAGTAGTTAACCTAATGAAACCCTAGGCTAAGGTTAGGTTAGGCTTTGTTGGCTTGCAACTTTACCGTGAAGGAAAGTTATACTCAAGTTCTTAATTGTCGGGTACCATAATTAGGGGTACCCAAATTGTGAAAATCACCCGACCTCCCCATTTAAGGGAAAAGACGCGTGAGAGAACCAGCCCATCTCCCCACTTCATCCGAGGCCTCACTCAGGGGGGTCTCGGAACACCTCCGGTTTGCCCGAGGCCTCCGCCCTGAGGTCTCGAACACAGGCCGACCCCTAACAACATCACCGCCTCGCCTGAGCCCTAGAGGCGACATTGTCCGTCTCCGAGTCACCCGAGACCGGCCTCTAACGCCGCTCCCCCATTGGCGCGCTCGAGACCCCCTGTGACATCACCCACATTCTCGTGTCCACCCAACCGGATAGGCCAAGAATGACCGGGGTCAAATCACCATGCCTTCGACTGCAACAGGCATGGGGAAGAGCTGCTGGCCACTCTGCCACCCATACTGGCACTATACACACGATTCGTGCGTGCGTTTTGTACGGAGCAACTACTCTGGGCCACTATTCCCATGATCGGATAAGATCGCACCACATTTCCCGCCTCCGAGGCCTCGACCCTCTATGCTGAGTCAGACTACAAGGACAAATATGCCATGCCGACTATAGGACAAGGTATGACAAAGCACGTCGCTACAATGCTGAAAGATAGAGACCACTGATTCAGCAGTGGCGCACATACCAGAACATGTAGCAGCAGTACTAGAAGTACCAATGCTATGCCTCCACAGTACAAACCACGCCGCCACTAGATAAGGCCCTTCCGAGGCCTCTAGGCTCCTCCACCGGCAAGGTGACACCATATGCCAACATCATGTAACCCTGCACCTCCTTGAGACTATAAAAGGAGCATGCAGGGATCATTCCAAGGGGAAAGGAGAACTCGGTCGAGCACAACTCAACTAAACCACCATAGCAACACAACGCGAGATACAAGTAGGCTACTCTCCTGGACCACCACCACCTTCACCACTCAATATGCCAACAGAGTCACGCACACCACCACCACCTTCACCACTCACGCCATGAGACTTAGGAGCTACTCCCTCTCTCATGTCCACTTGTAGTTGTCACGGAACCATCCAAATTATAAGAGTGCAAGTACAAAAACAATCACCGAAGTGATGAAATTCTCGCACTTGAGCCCATATAACTTCGGTAGTCCAATGAAATCACGAGGGATTTCAAACCAACCAACATACAAGCCAAGATCGTAGTGATTCAACATAACAAGTCACATGTTACATCCATTTTATAAGTAGCTCAACATACATCGGAGTTCAACATAGTTATTACAACTTAAGTTCAAAAGTAGTGGAAGCAAAGTAATTTGAAACTAACAACACCCTTATTTCAAATACATGCCAGTACCAAGGTCGACTTCTAACAAAAGCATTAGAGAGAAGATAACTTAGAAGGATCATGCCTGTGATCACACTCCGCCACTAAGGTAGGAGCCAACCAACTCTTGCAGTCGCCATGATACATCACAACCTGCTACAAGTGGGGATAAAACCCTGAGTATGACAATGTACTCAGCTAGAGTTACCCGTCAAAAACCAGAAATAAAGTGACACCAAGGATCATGAAGGCTGATATAAAGTGGGGCTAGCATGACAACATTTTGCATAAAAGCTTAATATAGATAAGTAATCATTAATGCTTAAGTATCAAGTTAATTATCATTAACCTGTCATCCATATTAGAACCTATACTAGAGCACTCACTTGATTAGGAGCAAACAATATTTACCATAGCAGGTATAAATGGAGGCAACATTTCCATCGTCATCCAATTAACCATCTGTTCAATTTAATTGAATCTATGTTGCCACTGCTCAAGTCAAGTGCTCACTAACCGGGAGTGACGGCGATTCGAATCGAGTACCTATCCAGTTGGAGGGGTATTTCTAACACTCACTGAGACACGCCTGGCTAGGGCTGCTCAGGTCACCTTTGGTACCGTTCAGGAAAGCACAGGTTCGACTGATGCCGCATCCCTAAGGGCAACTCTCTGCTAGGATGATAGGGGCTTTAACCCGCCTTGGTCTTATGCCAATGTTCCCAAGCACATCCATACTACCTCCAAGATGTGACCTACCGTTCGATTCCCGGCTTGAACTATATTACTCGGCTTCGCGGTCGGAACGACTTATTCGGCCTACTAAGTGTTAGACTGCATTCAACATGACTCAAGGACGTACAACGAATTAGTCCTTAAATGACTCAGATAGGGATAGATCCACACCCAAGACCTCCATGCCTTGTTGCTTCACTATCGTTATCCCGCCTGGTCTCATTTCATTTTATTAACACATGGTTCCTTTCCACGATAGCAAATATAGCCAACCGTGCCATATATGAATATCCCTACATCTCACAGGTGACAAGAAATCACCTCACTTCTACCGCTTAAAGCAGGGCTAAGCATCTACTCGACCCTGGTCTTGTAGGATTCAAGATTCATATATCTGGACAAGGAATGATATAATGCAGCAAGGGTTTCCAACCAACTCCTATCACTTAATGCAACAATACTTATAACATATATATAGAATTAATTGCTTTGAAGGTAGGAGGATTATAATGCTCCAGGGCCTGCCTGGAATCCGACTCAATTTAGAGTATGTCAGGTGAAACCCGCTTGGCGAGCATCCTCCAATCTATCACTTGTCCGATCCTTCTATCTTCGGGATGGATCCACCAAATCCATCTTCGGGTTTGGCTCCACATCAGGTCCTTCACGTGCTTTAGCTACTGTACCTAAATGAGGTGCAACAATGCATATGTATGAAAGTATAGAAGTGCAATAAACAAAGCAATCATGAAAGCATACCAAAGTTCTCATAAGCACCTAGAGCTAATTAACTTGATCCTCCCTTAAGGCATAACATAGAAGAGGGCAAGCACATCAATCAAGACACAAGTCTCATAAGATCATAGGGTACTAACCCAAGTGTCATCAAAGATATGAGTCACACTTCAACACACTAGCGTGGCAAAGTTTATCAAAAGCACTAGAACTAGAATTTGCCACCATCTGGACATCAGAACAGCAGCTAAGTAATTTAATCATAACTGGAGATCTACAACTCCAAATGACTTGTAAGAAGACATTATGGAAAGCTTATGAAATTCTCTACATTTCATTTATAATCATCACAGCATGATTCCAAAGTTCAATATGTTGAATTTACACAAACACAGAAACTGATCTAACAAGACAGAGAGCAAGCAATTCTGTAACCGAACTTTCAACCGCTATAACTCCTAAACCACAAGGCCAAATGCCACCAAATGTTAACAGCATCTTGATACATAAATTATCTACAACTTTTGGATAAACAAGTTTTACAACAAAGCACATTATCATGAAGAACTTTGCTAAGTTCCTAGATCTGTCCAGAAATCTCATTTGCAAGAAATAATTATTAACTTATGTTGCAAACATATAATTGGACAAAACTAACTTTACCAACATATCACACATGACTAATGAACACCAGAAAACATAGTGTTCATTGCTAAATAAATTATTTTAATACATTTCTTAATTTATCTAGATAATTAGGTGGAATTATGAATACATATCAAAAGTGCACAATAAATTCTACCAACATTACAGTGGACTACATAAGCTCTCAATAGTCTACTTTCCAAAGTTCAAGTCATTTGGACATTTATATCAACCTATGTGAAAAAGAGAAATGGCTAATGCAATAAATCATGTGAGAGCAAGATACACTAATAACTCACTCATACAGCAACCACAATTCATGAAATTTTTAACACACATCAAAACTCACATGAGTAGCATGCTACAAAAATGTCAGTTCATTTGGAGCTCTAAATTTGCAGTTATGAAAATGACAAATACAACTAGCATTGAAAACCTAGTTGCATAAATCTATTTTTACAGCTAAAATCTTAAACAAAAACATGACATATTATAGATCTACTGCATAGAGAATTTCACAAGGATTCCAAAAAGTCCTCATTTGCTATTTTTGGAGCTTCCTAGCATGATATATTAATTTCCAAATATTTAGCCAAAATCTGCATAAAAGAAAAAGGAAAAAGGAAAAGGAAAACACTTTTACCTAGAGGCCCCTGACTTTTCGCTGAATTAACCCGAGCTCTGCTTGTACTTTTCGGTACTGTTCATATGAGTCATGAACTTTGCATCTGGACCCATAAAATATTTTCTATTTACATGTGCGTCCTTCACCTTCTTCTACTTCCGGGAACCGAGCAGAGCACGGGCTCGGGCCGTCAAATTGGCCACCACGGGAGCGCACCGGTGGCAACAGGGTGGCGCTCAAGCACGCCTGGGTTACCGCGCACACATAGGGAGGGCACGGTTTAGCCAGAGCTGGCCTGTGCGCACTGGCGACGTGCGCCCGTGGCACCGGCGGCGACGGCGGTATGGTGGTGGTGCGGTGGCATGCTTGGGAGCCGGTGGCTTGGCCGGGCATAGCCTGTGGGAGGTCTGGCCGCATGCAGTCATGCTAGAGTGACCAATAGCGGCGTGGTTCTAGTGGGGCGGTAGCTAGCTCGGTCGGCAATGGTGGCGGCGTCCGTGCTCGACGCGTTCAAGCGCCAAAGAGTGAGCGAGAGAGGCTCAGAGTAGGAAGCGAGGGGAACGAGTGTAGGGCGAGCTCGACATCTGCATCAGCATGGCAGGGGTGCAACCATGCGGCAAGGAGAGGTGCTCGCCGCTGCGCATGGCGGGCACGTCCACACCACGCGCCCCCCTCTCGGTCATTTCCTTGAGCACGTGGCGGGCAGCAGTTTGGGTATGGTGGAACACGATTTTGGGCCGGATCTAGGCCGAATTGGAACTTGGACCTAAAAGGAAGTTTGAAGCCCGCGAGATGCTCTATATTTTTCGTTTAGGGGCCATGGTCATTAGAGCTATGGATTAGCAAGTAATTATGCTCTAAAGTGACAGTGTCAGCAAAGTTGAATCCGATTAAGCTTGCCTGGTTTTGACCTAAAATTCACGGCCAAAACTTGGTCAAACTTAATGCAACTTTTTTCCTAGACCTTCTCCATAGGATTAGCTCCAACTCCTATTTTTGGATCAAATCAAGTTGCTTAACGAAAACATGAGAATGCGGCATGCCAACCGGTATTGGTGCTGGAATTCCCAGACTTCGAAAAATTTGTCTGAAACAAACTGCAGCAGACTCAAACTTTGAGCCATGGTTTGACTTATTTCCAAGAAAATCTAACTCTCGGTCCAAAAACATTATTTGCAGAGCATGAACTGAACTACAACTTTCATTTATGGCTCAAAGTCTAGATCAGCTTGGGTTGTGAGATATAAGGCTCCAAAGTAGGGTAGGCGAAACTTTAAAACTCCATTATGACTAAGCCAAATTTCTGAGATCCAAAACAACACTTTATTGAATATTGGGAGCTCTATTAGACTAGGATAGAAGCCAAACTAGCTCTTGACCATTAAACAAAGTTTGTTCCACACAAGATGAACTACAACTTTTCTTTAAGGTCAAACCTCATAACTGGTACAGAAGTCCAACTTTTACTTTGGTCAAAGTATCAACTCAATAAAGCCTAAACTAGGGTTTTAGGCCAATTAAGGCATTTTCTTGGCATTTGCTCAACATGAACCCTTCATGACTTTTGTTGTAGAGTTCATCTAGAGTCATTTGGGCAAGTTTTTAAGGTTTGGTTGATGATCTATAATTCCATTCACTTAATGGTGCAATTTTAATAGGAATATAACTTATCATTTCATGTGACTTTTTGATTCCAAACTTCATGAAACTTTTCCAGGGATCAATATAGATGGTTATTGATGTGAGACATGTGAAGATACTCTGATAACAACACCAAAGCATATATCTTTAAATGGGCCTATATGTAAGCAAGGGTGCAATATCCAAGTTTAGGTTAGGGCTTATTTCCATAGGTTTGACCTTGCCATCGTCATCTCCACTTAATCTATCATGTTTGAGCTCAAACCCACTGCTTAGTGAGTGACAAACACCTGGGGTGTTATAGCCCTCCCCCCTTAAAAGAATCGCGTCCTGAGATTCGGTGCGAAGGACTTTTCAAGGGAAGAGAAGCGTGTTATCCAATTCCAACATCTGCAAGCGCATTAGGCTACTTAGCTTCAAGCATCACAGAGGCTAGTTATTTAAGACAACTTTCCAATACTCACTCCTCATAGCAATTTTTTGTGTAGAATTCCTTTATCGATTTTTGTGAAGCATTGTTACTTTGGGAGGAATCCGAGACAATGCAGTACTTCATTCTCAGTGTATAGAGGTCATTTGGTCTAGGAGCTAAGCACTCACAAGTATCTAATTTTTTAGTGAATCACAGCATAGGCCATATGAACTTTACACTAGACCGAAATCTTCAGAAGTATACTCGTTAAAATGACTCTATGTTCACAAAGTTTGAAAAGCAGTCCTCTACCAAAATGGCTTGAGCACAACCTTCCAAAAGGGTGAGATCATAGATGACAAACATCCTTTGAGGCTATAGGATACTGACTAACCAATAGACAGGGTCTATGTTGGTCGTAAATGTAACACCCCAGGTGTTGATCACCAATTAAATAGTGGGTTTAAGATCAAACATGATGGATTAAGTGGAGATGACAATATCAAGGTCAACCTATGGAGATGAGCCTAACCTAAAGTGGATGTTGCATCATTGCTTTACATATAGGTCCCTTTCCAAAGATATATGTTTGGATGGTGTTATTGCCATATCTTCATGTGCCTCACCTTGGTACCTATCTATATTGATCCCTGGAAAAGTTTCATGAAGTTTGGAATCAAAAAGTCACATGAAATGATGAGTTATATGTTTGTTTGGATTATAACTAAAACCTACACTTTTGTGCAACCTATGCATGGTGTGTATGTTTGGCCTCTACAACACCTTAACTACACTTAGGACACTTAATGGAACAATGTTCATGTTGGTCATTTTGACTAAATGTGCTTCTAAGTGATGGTTGACCATGTATGGACCCTAGGACCCTTTCGTTTGACCATTTCAAAAGTCTGACCTAGAAGCTTTGCATGACTGTGCACCCTTTTACAAAGTTCTAGAGAATTTTATAAGGAACAAACTTTGTTTAAGAGTCAAGTCATGAAAATGTGTGGAACATGATCAAAAAGGGCCCACAAGTCAGATGTGGGACTGTTTCCAACACTTAACAATTTTAAAGCCCTGATTTCAGTGTCTTCGACATTGGCATTCCGCGTTCTCCAAAATTTGTTAAGCAACTTGAGTTGGTCCAAAAATAAAAGTTGAAGGTTATATTATGGAGAAGAGCATGCAAAAAGGTTGCACTGAGTTTGACCGAGTTTTGACCTCCGAAGGCGAGTTTCCGTGACCATTTTCAAAGCGTTGACATTGCCATATTGGGGACTAATTACCCGCTGATCTATTGCTCTACAGGCCGAGCTACCTTCATCAAAGTTGGAGAGTATTATCTGTAGATCAGACTTTGTTTTGGGCCCATGATCCAGTTCGGCCCGTAGCTAGCCCAAAACGGCGTCCCAATATGGCCTCACCGAAGCCCGCCACGTGCTCGACAGATGTCCCCTGAGGGGAGAGCGTGGCCGCCATGCACTAGAGCGCCTCCACCATGGATGCCGCGCGTCCTCTTCTCTGCCGCGTGTCTGCGCCTCGCTCGGCTTGGCGGAGCACCAGAGCGACCAGCCTGAGTCCCTCCCTTCTCCTCACTCGCCTCGCCTCCCTGCTCCCTTTACCTCTGCACACGCGCGCGGAGCGCGGCCGCGCCATTGTCGAGCCGCACAGAGCTCCGTGGCCAGCCACCACCAAGCACCCTACTGTCAAATCGAACCACCGCACCACCTTCCTCTCCTCGCGCCGCCCACGACGCGCCCCTTCTTCTGGCCTCGCCGCCGTTGTAGACGGTCGCCGCCGGAGCCGCCATCACGGTGGACTGCCGCCTCCGTGGCCGGCTAGCCTCGGATCACCATGAGGCAAGAAAAGAGCACCACTGGGCGCCCCTCGTGTTGGGAATGCTCCCCCACCACTGCTCACTGCCAATGCCACCGTCAGCCGCCGGAACCGCTGTAGCGCCACCGCCTCCCACAACAGCCGCCATGGCCGCGCATGCTCGCGGCCACGCCACTGTGGACTGCTCCTGGGCAAGCTGTGCCCCTGCCCAGGTGCGCGCGTGGTCCAAGAGGGCCGTGCTGCAGCCACTTGCCGCCGGCGCCGCCTCACCTCGCCGGAGACCGGCCGGCTCCCTCCCCTGCTCGGCCGGCCGGAAGGGGAAGAAGACGGTGTCTTCTCTCTGTCTCTCCATATGCGTGTCTGACGAGCGGGCCCAGCGGAATAAAGGGTCCCACATGTCGGGTTAAGTGGTGACCGAGTTTGGGTATATGTTGGATGTGCCTAGCAATTTCAGTTAGGGTTGGATTTATTCTGGTTTTGAATTTCAATTTTATGTTAAATCTTCTAAAATCCATATCTCATGCTAGGAAACTCCAAAAATGGTAAAGGTGGATTTTTTGGAAACCTTGAGAAAAGATCTATGCAGTAGAGTCATAAAATGTGCATGTTTGTAAATATTTTCTGATGTCTTTATTTAGGCTTTAAAAATGCTCCAAAAATGCTTATAAACTTGACCAGAGCCATATCTTGAGTTTTAGAACCCCAAAAATAGTGATTCTTGTTTTGTTAATTTTATGATGACATGTACTTGCTAGGAAAAATATTAAACACCATAGTTGTCACTGTTTTCTTAGGGTTTTGATTGGACCTTGATAAATAAGGAAATCTATATTATTTTGCTTGTCATTTTATATCTTGAGTTGTGATGCTCCAAATGATGTGAAATTTTTATGGTATGTTTGTCATGATATGGATGTACTGTGGTATAAATTTCATGGTCATTGTTTATTGTATGATCTAATTATTGATTTAACTTGTTTATGGCTTAATAAATAGCTTATAAATAATATATAAATGATAAAATAGAAAATGTTGTTCCATTACCTGAGTAGGATGTTTCTCTATCATATCGATTCATAATATGGCCTTGTGTTCACAGAAAATATTGAGTTTTAGGTTTAATTTGCTTTTACATGATTTATTGCAATAGCTATTTGTCTTTTTCATAGAGGTTGATCTACTTGTCTAAATAGCTTGAAATTTGGACAGTAGACTTTTGAGAGCATTTGTAGACCCCTGTAATTTTGGTAGAGTTTATTGAGCATCTTTATGATGTGATCATAATTCCACCTACTTATCTAAATAAATTAAGAAAATGTATTAAAAGAAATTATTTAGTATTGGGCACTATGTTTTCTGGTGTTCATTAGTCATGTGTGACATGTTGGTAAAGTTGATTTTGTCCAATGATATGTTTGCAACATAAGTTAATAATTATTTCTTGCAAACGAGGTTTCTCAACAGATTTAAGAATATTGTTAATTACCCTATGCAAATGATGTTTTCATGTCTTGTGTGCTATAACAAAGTTGTTGGGAATTTCATGATCTAGCTAAGGCTAAATTGTGGTGGCAATTGGACATACGGTTTAGAAACTACAGCTGTTTAAAGTTAGGTTACAGAATTGCTTGCTCTCTGTCTTGTTAGACCAATTTCGGTATTTGTGCAAATTCGACATGTTAAACTTTGGAATCATGCTGTGATGTTTATAAATGAATTGTAGAGAATTTCATAAGCTTTCCATAATATCTTCTTGCAAGTCATTTGGATTTAGGGATCTTCAGTTATGATTGATTTACTGAGCTACTGTATGTATGTCCAGAAAGTAGCAGATACTTGTTCTAGTGCTTTGATTGACTTTGCCATGCTAGGGTGTGGAAGTGTGGCTCATATCCTTGATGGTACTTGGTTTAGTGCCCTGTGAGCTTGTGAGACTTGGTTCTTGATTGATGTGCTTGCCTTCTTCTATGTTATGCCTTAGTGAGAATTAAGTTAATTAGCTCTAGGTGTTTATGAGAACTTTGGTATGCTTGTTTGATTACTCTGCTTATTGCACTTCTATGCATTCATACATATGCATTGTTGCACCTCATTTAGGTACGCTAGCAGAAACGCGTGAAGGATCTAAGGTGGAGCCAAACCCGAAGATGGAGTTGGTGGATCCATCCCGAAGATCGAAGGACCGAACAAGTGGTAGATTGGAAGATGCTCGCCAAGCGGGTTTCATCTGACATACTCTAACTTGAGTCAGATCCCAGGCAAGCCCCGGAGCATTATAAGCCTCCTATCTTCAAAGCAATTAATTCTATATATGTTATAAGTATTGTTGCATTAAGTGGTAGGAGTTGGTTGAAAACCTTGCTGCATTATATCATTCCTTGTCCAGATATATGAATCCTTGAATCCTACATAGACTAGGATCGAGTAGATGCTTAGCCCTGCTTTAAGCGGTAGAAGTCAGGTGATTTCCTTTCACCTGCGAGATATAGGGATATTCATATATGGCACGGTTGGCTATATTTGCTATCGTGGAATGGAACCATGTGTTAATAAAATGAAATGAGACCGGGCGGGATGACGATAGTGAAGCAACAAGGCATGGAGGTCTTGGGTGTGGATCTATCCCCGTCTGAGTCGTTTAAGGACCGATTCGCTGTACGTCCTTGAGTCATGTTGAACGTAGTCTAACACTTAGTTGGCCGGATAAGTCGTTCCGACCGCGAAGCCGAGTAATGTGATTCAGGCCGGGAATCGAATGGTAGGTTGCTTCTTGGAGGAGAGAAAGGATGTGCTTGGGGACATTGGCATGAGACCAAGGGGGGGTTAGAGTCCCTATCACCTGGCAGAGTGTCGCCCTTGGGGTCGCGACATCATTCGGACCCGTGATTTCTGAATCATATGAAAAGGTGGCCTGTGCGACCCTGGCAGGGGTCTGCACGGTGAGTGTTAGAAATACCCCTCCAGCTGGATAGGAATTCGATTCGAATCGCCGTCGCTCCCGGTTAGTGAGCACTTGACTTGAGCAGCGGCAACGTAGATTCCATTAAATTGAACGGATGGTTAATTGGATCACGATGGAAAGGTTGCCTCAATTTATACCTGCTATGGTTAATATTGTTTGCTCCTAATAAAGTGAGTGCTCTAGTACAGGTGCTAATATAGATGACAGGTTAATGATAATTTACTTGATGCTTAAGCATTAATGATTGATCATCTATATTAAGCTTTTATGCAAAATGTTGTCAAGCTAGCCCCACTTCATATCAGCCTTGCATGATCCTTGGTGTTACCTTATTTCTGGTTTCTGACGGGTAAGTCTAGCTGAGTACTTTCTTGTACTCAGGGTTTTATCCCCACTTGTTGCAGGTTGTGATGTATCTTGGTGGCTGCAAGAGTTGGTTGGCTCCTGCCTTGTGGCGGAGTGTGATCACGGGCATGATCCTTCTTATTTACCTTATCTCTAATGCTTTTGATGGAAGTCGACCGTGGCACTGGCATGTATTTGAAATAAGAATAATGTTAGTTTCAAATTACTTTTCTTCCGCTACTTTTGAACTTAAGTTGTAATAACTATGTTAAACTCCGATGTATATTGAATTACTTGAGAAATGAATGTAACATGTGACTTGTTATGTTGAATCACTACGATCTTGGCTTGTATGTTGGTTGGTTTGAAATCCCTCGTGATTTTATTGGACTACCGGAGTTATATGGGCTCAAGTGTGAGAATTTGATCACTTCGGTGATTGTTTTTATACTTGTGCTCTTATAATTTGGACGGTTCCGTTACAGCTGGTATCGGAGCAAGATTCAACATTAAACGTGTCATATGTGTATTTAAAACAAAGGTTTTGTTTTATAAAATCAATTTTATCAACTTATAGTTATATATAGGTTTGTCAAATCTAAATTTTAAACCTAAGTATGCCAGTGGTCAATTTCCTTACGCCCATATAAGGATTATTAGGTGGCTTATATAAGTACTAACTTGGGAGTTTTTCATTTATGCATCTACGCCCAGGCCAAGGTATGTATGTGTGATAACTCTCCCACACTATGCTACCCAGTGTGTTAGATTAGAGGTAGCCTTCATATATGAAATAGCCATATATGTTGCTAAGTTTACTTTTATGCAACGTCGCACCTACGCTCAGGTAAGTGTGAGTTGTGAGAGCATGACTGTACAACCCTCGGTCTAGGGGAGAGCTAGTTTGGTTACTGGATTATTTACATGTTACACACATGTATATATGAAGGTACTTAATTGTGGGTGATCGAAGATTCGGGTAGTTTTGGTATTACATGTACGTATACAGGGGTATATGTACATGGGAGTACTTAGAATTTTACTTCTCTGCTTTCATTGTGTGCTATATTGGGAAATGTTGGGCTACAATGAAACTTTTCTGTAGGTACGCTAACCACGAATGCGTAAGTCGAATGTAGCTGACGACTAGCTATATATCGAGAGAGTGCGTGTTATGCCACCGACATAGGACGTGATCGCCACCTTAGGTTGGCAATCTGGTGAGGACGAATAGGACGAAGCATGCATCTTCATGATTGTTGTTTTATGCATAGCTATGCTCCTCTCACCCTTGTTCAAATGATAAGTAACTTGTGATCAATGTAGTACACTATCTTTCTTGTGTGAAGCTAAACATGAATGTCTTACTCTATGTTGCTCACCCAAGCGTTTGCCAATGCTTTAAACCTCCCTTAAGTAATTATGGGTTCTCATGAATGAATTAAATTCGTGTTGGTCTAAGGTAACAAAAATTTAGAGCTACTAGAATAACATGTTTGTGTGCTCTCTTGTTAGGTAGAACAAAGGCAAGCTTTGTTTTGTTTGTTGAACGTTGACTGTTAGAACGATTTCTGTTGTAGTGATGCTTGCGTGATCATAATGGTGTTTTCTGTAGTTATAGAGAATACCAAAATTGTAGCTAACTTACTTATCTAGCTTGTCCTAAAATTTCAAGACCCTAGGCCTTATGGTTTGGGAGTTATAAATTTTAGAAGTTTGTTGTCAAAATCTGCTCATGTTCAGAATAAATCTGAATGTTTGGTTTGTTTGACCTATGTGCATAAGGAATCATGTCTTAGAGATAATAGAAGAAGTGTAGTACTTTTTCTAAGCTTTCCAAAATGTCCTATAGCACTAATTGTGGTGGTATAAATCTCTAGTTATGAGCTTGCAAAATAGAATGACAGAATCTGTCCACATCTGGGCAGAGATGTCTCCTTTGCCTTGTTTGGCCATGTTAGCTATAGAATCATCTTAATATGATAATAAGAAAGTTATAGACAACTTAATAAGCTTTACATAAAGTTAAGGCTCAGCCTTGTTGTGTCTCTAGAACTCCAGTTATGCAGTTTTGAAGTTCTTGTCAGTTTTCTGTCCATATTGGTACAGATCTGAAACATTAGCATTTTTGGTCATGTTAATCTATGAAATTGCTTTTGGTATGATTAACTAAAGTGTAGTAATCTTCCTAAGCTTTCTAGAAAGTCTAGGATCACCTTTATGGGAGGTCTGCAACCTCAGTTATGGTTGAAACAAGTAACTACTGTGTTGCTGTCCAAATTCTGTGCCCACGATAAGTTAGTCACCTTAGCTAGCGTTGTTTTGAGCTAAACTTGTAGTTAGTTCGTGCTTGAGATGAATGCTTATTTTTGGTGAGCCTTGTGCTTTGGATTGTTTGCTTAAACTCAATCGTTTGAATTTTTCTCAGATGTCTGCTTGACTGATGTTGTATGTATGCTTGTTATCTAGGTAGTACCCTAGTTGTCACCTCGTTTGTCCTCGGTGAGCATACGAGGGTCACATAGCTTTATCCTATAACAAAGTTTACATACGTAATGGTATAGTTGTTATCTTCCATTAGGTTCTCTATCTTAGGAGCCTGAGCCTGTAGACTTAGTGGTTAATCCTTGAATGTTTGTATCCATGCCTTTGCTTGACCGAAAGCCCAAAGTTTAGTTCTCCGACATGTTTGTATAAGCTGTGGATGTTTTCCAACCCTTTTTGTAAAGACCCTTATCGACTGACCAACCCAGTTAACTTTCATCAACGCTAGGCGTGAGTTGAATCAAGTAAAAATCTCGTGCTTAGTCACCTTCGGCAATTGAGCTATGTTCTCTTGTGCTATGTTTTGATCTGCGAATAGCTTCCCTGTTGATTCAAAACCTTGTGACTACCTTTGCTTGCTATCCCTCCTTATATGGCGTTTGTTCTTACAACCCATCGGTGCCACTTGAAATTTCACTTTCGTTGTATGTTTAGTAATGGTGTTATGAGTAGCAGCTGATGGTGCCGCGACGAAACCAAGGGCCTCCTGTGGCTGCAGACACATGGCTGGCTACTTGGCACACGCTGGTATCATGGTTTCTAGTCATGATCCATTATCAAACGACAGACGATGTGCTATTTTCTTGTGTTCCTTCTTGGTTATCTCTCCAAATCGTATCGTAAGATCCATATCTTAGACCGAAAGTAGTGGAACTTCCTTCTAAAGTTGCTAAGAGAAAAATCTTTGAAGAATAGGTCACCGACATAAACATTAACAGACTGCAATAGGTGGTAGACAAGTGACTCTACGTAGTTATCCCAGTATTGACGAACGTCATCTAGTAAGCAAGTATCTCACATCTATTGGATAAAAAGGACACACAACCCTTAATGTTGGACAAGTTATCTGTGGGATAAAAAAATCAATTGTCGCACTGTGCATATGACCGGAGCTATCCAAGTTGCAATCTTGGGTGCATAATGACCCTACAATCGAAATAAACCATCTCTAGAATAACTTCGTATTTGCTAACTTCGATGGCAACCATTCGTTCTGCGTCAACCACAATTATTATGGTCAAGAGTGAAGATTTGGAATTTTTTAGTGTTGAGAGACAACTAATTAGTTACCATTAGGAAGGTTAATCTCCAGCTAGGTAACGACTCCTTGGTAGCTATGAAGGCTATGTCTTACAGAGCAATAACCAACAAGAAGTTAATCAACTAGCCAACAACTTGAGTGATATTCTATCTTCTAGAGCCATTGTGGTCAAGTCAATTCCGTCTTGGACCATCACACAGATAGTGCAAAGTGTTCTGTCAACTAAAGTGAAGAATTAGAGAAAATATGCCCTAGTTGCGATCAACATCCTTGTGCCCATAGGGCCACAAACGGTTTGTTCATACCTTTATTGAACAAAGTGTTGAGGAATATTCGAAAGCAATTTGAGAAGTGTCAAACAACAGATTCCTATCTTAGAGCTGCTGTTTGATCCTAAAAGGGAAGCCTCAAGGTGAAAGTTGGCCTGACAAAGTTGCTACATTGCAAGTCAACTCAACTTACAGTGCAACTAAGTCACGAAGGAAAATTTTTACTCAATCGCTTGGTGGTAGACTACTCCCCGCGGTTAAGTGAATAATTATAACTTTTGTTGTCATTAAGGCCTCATTACATCTTTCTTTGGGAACTATTTTCCAATGATGACATACTTTGGTACCTTATACATGTTTTTACCCAAGAGGTTGCATCTGATTCAGCCTAGATAACTATTGTCATTGGATAAGAGGATCTTCTTAGGTAACATTTGATAAAAATACAAAGCCGACAGAGTCAGCTATCACATTCACTAACCCATCGATAGACTTAGATAATACAGTGTTGTCATCAGAGAAAGAGAACTGCACTCATGGAATAGTAAGTAGCTTTCCATTAGTTGATATATGAATGTTTGAACATTTACGACCAACATAGACCCTGTCTATTGGTTAGTCAGTATCCTATAGCCTCAGAGTATATTTGTCGTCTATGATTTCACCCTTTTGGAAGGTTGTGTTCAAGCCATTCTGGTAGAGGGCTACTTTTCAAACTTTGTGAACATAGAGTCATTTCAACGAGCATACTTCTGAATATTTCAATCTTGTGTCAAGTTCATACGGACTATGTTGTGTTCACTAAAGAATCAGATACTTGGGAGTGGTTCACTCATGGACCAAATGATCTCCGTACACTGAGAATGCAGTATGTGCTATCTTGGATTCCTCCCAAAGTAACAATGCTTCATGGAAGTCAATGAAGGAAATTCTTCAGACAAATTTTACCATAAAAAGAAAGTATCAAAAAGTGCCTTTGACCAAATTGTTCACTGACGTTGAAGCTTTTAGCTGAATGCTATAGCAGATGTTGGGAACTAGATAACGTGTCTCTCTTCCTTAAAAGAGCTTCTATTCTGAATCTCGGGACGCGATTCTTTTAAGGGGGAGGGCTGTAACACCCCAGGTGTTGATCACCAATTAAATAGTGGGTTTAAGATCAAACATGATGGATTAAGTGGAGATGACAATATCAAGGTCAACCTATGGAGATGAGCCTAACCTAAAGTGGATGTTGCATCATTGCTTTACATATAGGTCCCTTTTCAAAGATATATGTTTGGATGGTGTTATTGCCATATCTTCATGTGCCTCACCTTGGTACCTATCTATATTGATCCCTGGAAAAGTTTCATGAAGTTTGGAATCAAAAAGTCACATGAAATGATGAGTTATATGTTTGTTTGGATTATAACTAAAACCTACACTTTTGTGCAACCTATGCATGGTGTGTATGTTTGGCCTCTACAACACCTTAACTACACTTAGGACACTTAATGGAACAATGTTCATGTTGGTCATTTTGACTAAATGTGCTTCTAAGTGATGGTTGACCATGTATGGACCCTAGGACCCTTTCATTTGACCATTTCAAAAGTCTGACCTAGAAGCTTTGCATGACTGTGCACCCTTTTACAAAGTTCTAGAGAATTTTATAAGGAACAAACTTTGTTTAAGAGTCAAGTCATGAAAATGTGTGGAACATGATCAAAAAGGGCCCACAAGTCAGATGTGGGACTGTTTCCAACACTTAACAATTTTAAAGCCCTGATTTCAGTGTCTTCGACATTGGCATTCCGTGTTCTCCAAAATTTGTTAAGCAACTTGAGTTGGTCCAAAAATAAAAGTTGAAGGTTATATTATGGAGAAGAGCATGCAAAAAGGTTGCACTGAGTTTGACCGAGTTTTGACCTCCGAAGGCGAGTTTCCGTGACCATTTTCAAAGCGTTGACATTGCCATATTGGGGACTAATTACCCGCTGATCTATTGCTCTACAGGCCGAGCTACCTTCATCAAAGTTGGAGAGTATTATCTGTAGATCAGACTTTGTTTTGGGCCCATGATCCAGTTCGGCCTGTAGCTAGCCCAAAACGGCGTCCCAATATGGCCTCACCGAAGCCCGCCACGTGCTCGACAGATGTCCCCTGAGGGGAGAGCGTGGCCGCCATGCACTAGAGCGCCTCCACCATGGATGCCGCGCGTCCTCTTCTCTGCCGCGTGTCTGCGCCTCGCTCGGCTTGGCGGAGCACCAGAGCGACCAGCCTGAGTCCCTCCCTTCTCCTCACTCGCCTCGCCTCCCCGCTCCCTTTACCTCTGCACACGCGCGCGGAGCGCGGCCGCGCCATTGTCGAGCCGCACAGAGCTCCGTGGCCAGCCACCACCAAGCACCCTACTGTCAAATCGAACCACCGCACCACCTTCCTCTCCTCGCGCCGCCCACTACGCGCCCCTTCTTCTGGCCTCGCCGCCGTTGTAGACGGTCGCCGCCGGAGCCACCATCACGGCGGACTGCCACCTCCGTGGCCGGCTAGCCTCGGATCACCATGAGGCAAGAAAAGAGCACCACTGGGCGCCCCTCGTGTTGGGAATGCTCCCCCACCACTGCTCACTGCCAATGCCACCGTCAGTCGCCGGAACCGCTGTAGCGCCACCGCCTCCCACAACAGCCGCCATGGCCGCGCATGCTCGCGGCCACGCCACTATGGACTGCTCCTGGGCAAGCTGTGCCCCTGCCCGGGTGCGCGCGTGGTCCAGGAGGGCCGTGCTGCAGCCACTTGCCGCCGGCGCCGCCTCACCTCGCCGGAGACCGGCCGGCTCCCTCCCCTGCTCGGCCGGCCGGAAGGGGAAGAAGACGGTGTCTTCTCTCTGTCTCTCCATATGCGTGTCTGACGAGCGGGCCCAGCGGAATAAAGGGTCCCACATGTTGGGTTAAGTGGTGACCGAGTTTGGGTATATGTTGGATGTGCCTAGCAATTTCAGTTAGGGTTGGATTTATTCTGGTTTTGAATTTCAATTTTATGTTAAATCTTCTAAAATCCATATCTCATGCTAGGAAACTCCAAAAATGGTAAAGTTGGATTTTTTGGAAACCTTGAGAAAAGATCTATGCAGTAGAGTCATAAAATGTGCATGTTTGTAAATATTTTCTGATGTCTTTATTTAGGCTTTAAAAATGCTCCAAAAATGCTTATAAACTTGACCAGAGCCATATCTTGAGTTTTAGAACCCCAAAAATAGTGATTCTTGTTTTGTTAATTTTATGATGACATGTACTTGCTAGGAAAAATATTAAACACCATAGTTGTCACTGTTTTCTTAGGGTTTTGATTGGACCTTGATAAATAAGGAAATCTATATTATTTTGCTTGTCATTTTATATCTTGAGTTGTGATGCTCCAAATGATGTGAAATTTTTATGGTATGTTTGTCATGATATGGATGTACTGTGGTATAAATTTCATGGTCATTGTTTATTGTATGATCTAATTATTGATTTAACTTGTTTATGGCTTAATAAATAGCTTATAAATAATATATAAATGATAAAATAGAAAATGTTGTTCCATTACCTGAGTAGGATGTTTCTCTACCATATCGATTCATAATATGGCCTTGTGTTCATAGAAAATATTGAGTTTTAGGTTTAATTTGCTTTTACATGATTTATTGCAATAGCTATTTGTCTTTTTCATAGAGGTTGATCTACTTGTCTAAATAGCTTGAAATTTGGACAGTAGACTTTTGAGAGCATTTGTAGACCCCTGTAATTTTGGTAGAGTTTATTGAGCATCTTTATGATGTGATCATAATTCCACCTACTTATCTAAATAAATTAAGAAAATGTATTAAAAGAAATTATTTAGTATTGGGCACTATGTTTTCTGGTGTTCATTAGTCATGTGTGACATGTTGGTAAAGTTGATTTTGTCCAATGATATGTTTGCAACATAAGTTAATAATTATTTCTTGCAAACGAGGTTTCTGAATAGATTTAAGAATATTGTTAATTACCCTATGCAAATGATGTTTTCATGTCTTGTGTGCTATAACAAAGTTGTTGGGAATTTCATGATCTAGCTAAGGCTAAATTGTGGTGGCAATTGGACATATGGTTTAGAAACTACAGCTGTTTAAAGTTAGGTTACAGAATTGCTTGCTCTCTGTCTTGTTAGACCAATTTCGGTATTTGTGTAAATTCGACATGTTAAACTTTGGAATCATGCTGTGATGTTTATAAATGAATTGTAGAGAATTTCATAAGCTTTCCATAATGTCTTCTTGCAAGTCATTTGGATTTAGGGATCTCCAGTTATGATTGATTTACTGAGCTACTGTATGTATGTCCAGAAAGTAGCAGATTCTTGTTCTAGTGCTTTGATTGACTTTGCCATGCTAGGGTGTGGAAGTGTGGCTCATATCCTTGATGGTACTTGGTTTAGTGCCCTGTGAGCTTGTGAGACTTGGTTCTTGATTGATGTGCTTGCCTTCTTCTATGTTATGCCTTAGTGAGAATTAAGTTAATTAGCTCTAGGTGTTTATGAGAACTTTGGTATGCTTGTTTGATTACTCTGCTTATTGCACTTCTATGCATTCATACATATGCATTGTTGCACCTCATTTAGGTACGCTAGCAGAAACGCGTGAAGGATCTAAGGTGGAGCCAAACCCGAAGATGGAGTTGGTGGATCCATCCCGAAGATCGAAGGACCGGACAAGTGGTAGATTGGAAGATGCTCGCCATGCGGGTTTCATCTGACATACTCTAACTTGAGTCGGATCCCAGGCAAGCCCCGGAGCATTATAAGCCTCCTATCTTCAAAGCAATTAATTCTATATATGTTATAAGTATTGTTGCATTAAGTGGTAGGAGTTGGTTGAAAACCTTGCTGCATTATATCATTCCTTGTCCAGATATATGAATCCTTGAATCCTACATAGACTAGGATCGAGTAGATGCTTAGCCCTGCTTTAAGCGGTAGAAGTCAGGTGATTTCCTGTCACCTGCGAGATATAGGGATATTCATATATGGCACGGTTGGCTATATTTGCTATCATGGAATGGAACCATGTGTTAATAAAATGAAATGAGACCGGGCGGGATGACGATAGTGAAGCAACAAGGCATGGAGGTCTTGGGTGTGGATCTATCCCCGTCTGAGTCGTTTAAGGACTGATTCGCTGTACGTCCTTGAGTCATGTTGAACCCAGTCTAACACTTAGTTGGCCGGATAAGTCGTTCCGACCGCGAAGCCGAGTAATGTGATTCAGGCCGGGAATCGAATGGTAGGTTGCTTCTTGGAGGAGAGAAAGGATGTGCTTGGGGACATTGGCATGAGACCAAGGGGGGGTTAGAGTCCCTATCACCTGGCAGAGTGTCGCCCTTGGGGTCGCGACATCATTCGGACCCGTGATTTCTGAATCATATGAAAAGGTGGCCTGTGCGACCCTGGCAGGGGTCTGCACGGTGAGTGTTAGAAATACCCCTCCAGCTGGATAGGAATTCGATTCGAATCGCCGTCGCTCCCGGTTAGTGAGCACTTGACTTGAGCAGCGGCAACGTAGATTCCATTAAATTGAACGGATGGTTAATTGGATCACGATGGAAAGGTTGCCTCAATTTATACCTGCTATGGTTAATATTGTTTGCTCCTAATAAAGTGAGTGCTCTAGTACAGGTGCTAATATAGATGACAGGTTAATGATAATTTACTTGATGCTTAAGCATTAATGATTGATCATCTATATTAAGCTTTTATGCAAAATGTTGTCAAGCTAGCCCCACTTCATATCAGCCTTGCATGATCCTTGGTGTTACCTTATTTCTGGTTTCTGACGGGTAAGTCTAGCTGAGTACTTTCTTGTACTCAGGGTTTTATCCCCACTTGTTGCAGGTTGTGATGTATCTTGGTGGCTGCAAGAGTTGGTTGGCTCCTGCCTTGTGGCGGAGTGTGATCACGGGCATGATCCTTCTTATTTACCTTATCTCTAATGCTTTTGTTGGAAGTCGACCGTGGCACTGGCATGTATTTGAAATAAGAATAATGTTAGTTTCAAATTACTTTTCTTCCGCTACTTTTGAACTTAAGTTGTAATAACTATGTTAAACTCCGATGTATATTGAATTACTTGAGAAATGAATGTAACATGTGACTTGTTATGTTGAATCACTACGATCTTGGCTTGTATGTTGGTTGGTTTGAAATCCCTCGTGATTTTATTGGACTACCGGAGTTATATGGGCTCAAGTGTGAGAATTTGATCACTTCGGTGATTGTTTTTATACTTGTGCTCTTATAATTTGGACGGTTCCGTTACAGTAAATGTTCAATATTCAAATATCAACTAATGGAAAGCTACTTCCTATTCCATGTGTGCAGTTCTCTTTCTTTGATGACAACACTGTATTATTTGAGTTTGTTGAGGGATTAGTAAATATGATAACTGACTCAGTTGGCTCCGTATTTCTGCCAAAAGCTACCTAAGAAGATTCTTTTGTCCAAAGACAACAGTTATTTGGGTTGAATCAGATGCAACCTCTTGGGTAAAACACTTCTAAGGTACCAAAGATCAATAAGTATTAGCAAGTATTGCTAAAGAAGGATATAGCGAGTGCTGGCAGACATCACAAGTTGCAAGTATTTACCAACTTCGGTAAATAGTTTACTACCGAGCAAGTTGAGTACAATTTCCTTCATGATGCACTTGCACATTAAGTTGAGTTTGACTTGCAGTGCAGCAAAACTAGCTTTGTCAGGCTAACTTTTCACCTTGAGGCTTCCTCATTAGGATCAAACAGCAGCGCTAAAATGGGAAATCTGTTGTTTGACACATTTCAAATTACTTCTGATTTGCAAGTTTACTCGTAGAACCCTTGATTGTTCCAACATTGTTGATGGGATAGAATAAAAGCAAAGCGAAAGGGTGTACAATAGTATCCTTGGGACCACTAGGGATCACCCAATGGCAGATTTCGACCATGTTCCACACTGGGACATCTACCACTATCGTAATCTTCTTATACGAGCAATGAGCGCAGTTACCAGAAAATGGCAGATTTTGTACCCTTTGGTTTTCTGCTCATATCTCACAAACTACTGCTCTATTTTCACATGAATTTTGGTAGGCATATAAATCCCTGAGTCCTCTAACTACTGATTTACATATCAATCTGACATTGCACTTGCTTTGAACTTACGGTTACTTTTGCAAGGCAAAATGCATACTCCGCCTGGAGGACATTCCTACAAGAATAAGGAACCGTTTCTGAATATTCCTTAATACTTTGTCCAATAGAGTTCTGAACAAAACCGTTTGTGGCACCTAAGGGCACAAGGATGCTAATTGAAACTAGGGCATGCTTTCTCTAATCCTTCACTTTAGTTGATAGAACATCTTGCACTCTCTGTGTGATTGTCCAAGATGGAATTGACTTGGTCACACTGGCTCTAGAAGATAGAGTATCACTCAAGTTGTTTGCTAGTTGATTAACTTCTTATTGGTTATTGCCTTGTAAGACATAACCTACGTAGATACCAAAGAGTCATTACCTAGATGGAGATTAACCTTCCTATTGGTAACTAATCAGTTGTCTCTCAACACTAAAAAGTTCCAAATCTTCACGCTTAACCATAATAATTGTGGTTGATATAGAACAAATGGTTGCCATTGAAGTCAGCAGATAAGCATTCACACCAGAGATGGATGATTTCGACAGTATGGTCATTATGCATTCAGAGGTTAAGACTTGCATAATGTGACGATCGAGTCTTATCCAATGGATGACTTGTCCAACATTAAGTGTTGTGTGTCCTTTTTATCCAACAGAGATGAGCTACATTGCTCCTTAGATGATGGTCATCAATACTAGGATAACTAAGTAGAGTTACTTGTCTACCACCTATTGCAGTCTATTAATGTTTATGTCGGGGACCTGTTCCTCAAAGGTTATCCTCTTAGCAACTTCAGAAGGAAGCTCCACTACTTTTGGTCTAAGATATGGATCTTATGATACGATATGGAGAGATAACCAAGAAAGGAGCACGAGAAAATAACACATCGACTATCGTTTCATAATGGATCATGACTAGAAACCATGATACCAGCGCGTGCCAGGCAGCCAGCCATGTGTCTGCAGCCATAGGAGGCCCTTGGTTTCATCGTGGCACCATCAGCGGCTACTCTCATGGCCATAAAAGGGACGATCAGGCCCCGACACCACATGCGGTTTACCGAGCCTGTCCCCCCCCCATCGTTAATACCGCTTTTATTCACTCTTAAAGGTGTTTGTGAACTGATATTTCTCTTTGTAACTCCCTTATAATTCCGTATGTGTAAATGCATCATGTGCATGCATCATACATGCCTCATACATGCATTTTGCATATGTCATGCCGCACCATTTGCACACGGTCCGAACCCAGGCCCGGAGTTCGTAGGCTGGCCCCACGAGAGGGTTTCGACAGCCGGTCCGACCCACCAGAGTGAGGGATGGTACGCGGGGAGTGGCATGATAGAGGCCAACACCAAGGTGCCTTGAAGCACCATACGGGACTCCCCAAACCATGTTCGAGCCTTGACACACACTGATTTTACGGTTTTTCACCAAAGAAAGGCGACGACCCACCGGGGTTGTACCGGAACGACCCTGGTTACCCTAAATCGGTCGTCGAGGGTATGAGGTCGGTCACTAGATACCTAAGTCAGATCCCTAGCGAACGGGATCCGGGACCTCACTCAAAATGAAATACCCGCTAGCAACTCAAACGGACACCGTGAAAAATGGCCCCACTCAAGGGCGATGATGTGTCGCTGTCCAATCCCTCCTTCTTTGCAAAAGAGATGTGAGAGGGGAATGCATTGGGCCTCCCGACCAGATCATACCCACGAAACTTGATTTTTGGAGGCCCAGTTTCATATTCGCGGCCTACCGAGGCCCACCAAGACCTAAAAGAATGGGGACAGATCACCCAGATCCTAGAAAGTGCCCTAGGGGCAAAAAAGTCCGGTCGAGAGATGTCCGATCCTTGCACTGACCTCAGGCGTCGCAGACCCCACCTCGGACCTTAGAACAGCGGGTGTCGCATCAACATTAAGACCCTAACCACACCTCGGGGCACATACTCCCCCTAGGGGACTCCACCATGCATGCACTAGCGGTGCTCCGGTGGCCTTCCATACTGATGAAACAAATTTTACAACACGAACGTCAAGGAAGCTAGAAATTACCCCGATAATCCATTTCATCGTACTGATAAAATAAAAGACGCCATGCGTTGACAACCAATAAATCTAACAAAAATAATAAAAAAGCCCTAAGGGGCAGCGTCACGGGGGAGCTCCATGAGGATCTGCTGGGTAGGGATGAGGGCGGCCACTGCCTCCTTGGCCGGGCCATAGCGCGCCAGCATGTCCTCGTGGAGGCGCAGAGGCTCCTCCACTAGGAACCCGATGACCTCAGTGAGGTCGGCTCCCACTGACAACTCCACCATTGCTAGGGAAACCCTGGCACTGTGGCGGATGCCACTCTCGATGGCGGTAGTGACGCAATGGCGTGCGGCCCAGAGCCGGTCCTCCTTGGTGCCCGGGGCGACCCCCAGGTAGTCCAAAAAGGCATCCATCGTGGAACGGAGACCCTCTAGCTCCACGGTCACCTCTGGCACGCACACAATTTACTCATGATTCGAGAGAAGCCCCAAGTAGTAAACGGAGAAGGCGGAAGACAAAAAGCAAGAAAAACCCACCAACACCGCAACGATCGGCGGCGTCGAGTTGATGGAGGAGAATGTTCGCCCTTCCTTCGACGTCCACTGCCGCCACACGAACGAGCGCCTGCTCCTCCACCTGGTCCACCCTTGGGGCCGGTGGGTTGGCCAGGGCCCTAGGGAGGGCAAAGTGAGGGCGGATGCTCCCCGTTGAGATGCCGCCAGTACGTAGCTGGCGGCCCCTCCCGGTGAAAACCCGGTCATCCATCCGGCGACGCTGCGCTGTCGGGGGACCGTCCACCTCCTCAGACCACTGCGGTGAGTTGTCATGCGCCATAAAGATTGTGGGATTGTGCTAAGAGGGAGTGGAAGAGAAAGGTGGAGAGTGGAAGGCAACAATAGGTGTGGGAAGAACAAGTGCAGGGCCAGGTATAAATAGGCTCCAACCAGTCGTTCGGCTGCGCAGCCACCCGAGATCATCAATGTGATCTTAGAGCTTGAGCCGATGTTCCCACTTCCCGCTAAAAACCAAGTAATGGAATCGCCCCCTCCACTTCCCTCGATTAAATCTCGATGCTCCCACTCACTGTAATGCATCCGTCTAACTTCTGGAACCGCGAATTCTCAAATGGACGACAGGCCTCACAAGAGATGGGCATCCTCCGAATGAGGTCTTGACTAGAGGGGCCTCCCCTGAACTCAATTACAACCCACATAAAAAACCACTTGGTAATACCCAGCTTGGCCCATCAAACCCTTGGTCAACACTAGAAGGCCTAAAAAGCAGAAGCCACAAGACATTGGTAGGCCTAGTGGCTAACCCCACCAAGGGGATGGATGAAGGGACCATCTCTCCGAGGCCCCCCTCTTTCCCAAACCATCGAAAGGCATAGAGCCTGGGGGCTAGTCCTACCACACCGTGGTGCCAAAAAAACCAAAACCGCCTTCAACCCCGTACGCTCTCACATCGCCCCGGGATAAAAAGCAATAATGCCCAAGCCATACCCAAGATCCCATAGGCGTCAACCAATGGGATCCCATCGGAGGGAGGCACCGAGCCCTCAGAGCCCATCAAAACGGTTCTGAGGCCCACGGAACGACACTTGGATAACCAAAACAAGCCTTTGACCGACCTCTCACCATGAGCAGAGGCTCGGGGGCTACCCTCTCACTACGGTTGAGACCTCGGACTCACACTTCACACCAAATCAAGACCTTGGAAGCATATCCTATCCTTCCAAGGCCTCAGGGGCTACACCCGGTGGGTGCGCTCGCGCGCACCCCCCGGAAAAAAGCAATAAAAGAACAAGCCAAGGCCCTAGCAATCTAGCTAGAAGCCTAGAAACGAGTATACCCGATGTGCAGCCTCTGAAGGAGTATTCCTACTCCTCCATAGTCTTGGGAGCTACTGTCGGGTACCACAATTAGGGATACCCAAATTGTGATGGAAAATCACCTGGCCTCCCCATTTAAGGGAAAAGATCAACAAAGGAGAGACGGGCTAAACTCCCCCTTGCTGGGCCTCCCGCAAGACGCGTGAGCGAACCAGCCCATCTCCCTACTTCATCCGAGGCCTCACTCAGGGGGTCTCAGAACACCTCTGGTTTGCCCAAGGCCTCCGCCCTGAGGTCTCGAACATAGGCCGACCCCCCGCAACATTATCGCCTCGCCCGAGCCCCAGAGGTGGCATTGTTTGTCTCTGAATCGCCCGAGATTGGCCTCTAACGCCGCTCCCCCATTGGCGCGCTCGAGACCCCCTGTGACATCACCCACGTTCTCGCATCCACCCAACCGAATAGGCCAGGAATGACTAGGGTCAAATCACCATGCCTTCGACTACAACAGGCATGGGGAAGAGCTACTGGCCACTCTGCCACCCATACTGGCACTATACGCACGATTCGTGCATGCGTAGTGTACGGAGCAACTGCTTTGGGCCACTATTCCCACGATCGGCTAAGATTGCACCACATTTCCCGCCTCTGAGGCCTCGACCCTCTACGCCGAGTCAGACTACAAGGACAAATATGCCATGCCGACTACATGTCCAGATATGACAAAGCATGTTGCTACAATGCCGAAAGACAGAGACCACTCCTTCAGCAGTGGCACACATACCAAAAAACATAGCAGCAGTACCAAAAGTAATGACGCCATGCCTCCATAGTACAGACCACACCACCACTAGATAAGGCCCTTCCGAGGCCTCCAGGCTCCTCCATCGACAAGGTGACACCACACGCCAGCATCATGTAACCCTGCACCTCCTTGAGACTATAAAAGGGGCATACAAGGGTCATTCCAAGGGGAAAGGAGAACTTGGTTGAGCACAACTCAATTGAACCACCATAGCAACACAGCGCAAGATACAAGTAGGCTACTCTCCTAGACCTTGCGAGGTAACTAGCAGAGTCACACACACCACCACCACCTTCACCACTCACGCCATGAGACTTGGGAGCTCCTCCCTCTCTCATGTCCACTTATAACCCCTACTATAAGCACTTCGATGCAAGATAATACAGAACTCTCCCCCCACTGGACGAAGGGCATTTCTCGGCCCGAACCAGTATAAATCGCCTATGTCCTTCTTGCACACCATCCAGACTCTCGACGCGCAAATACTCATTACTCGTTGGTGCTAGGACCACCATTTCTTACACCGACATTAATCTTGTTATACATCCATCAAGCATCATGTTTCATACTTCATCATGTTGAGCATACATTATCATTTCGTGTAGTCCCCGTGAACGAAGAGGTTAACATTGTCGAACTAGTCCCCGAGGAAGGACAGTCACTAGTGGAGGTTGTATTCGATATCTATGGGACTGACCATGAACCTAAAATCCCCGTTGACCAAGGCAAGCCCTAGATTCATACAACTCCTCCTTGTATTTTACAAATTTTGCATCACTTCTGCTTATGCTTTGTTGCATTAAGTAATAGGCACTGAGTGATAACCTAATTGATGCATTACCATTCTTGATATTTCAATATCATCCTTGATATTGTTTTATTTAAAAATGCCTAATATGCTTAGCCCTGCTTAAAGGAGAAAACTTTAAAATGTTTAACAAAGTTTGAAGGGTTGTTATGGAACAAAGTAATGGATAATGATGATGCTAATCTGAGACTGGTCGGTGGACTTGCATCAGGAAAGGAGTCCCAATGTAGTGTCTCCGACTGTGTCGGTTAAGGACCATCCATTGTAGTCCCGTTTGATCGAGACTTTGCAACTAACCGCATGCTCCGGTAAGCCTAAGACCTCGGTATTTCTATCATGTGAACGGCCGACTGTGCACTAGGAGTGGAGAGATGGCGAGAGTAGCATGTACCCTCGTGGCCATGGGCTAGACTAGAGGTGTCTGTACTCTCGGGTGGCGCTAGACCCGGTCATGTTTTGGAGGATCTAGGTGAAATTTGATATATGTAGGTTTGAGTCCTGCATATGTTGTGTGGTTAGGGATCCCCAGTTGGGTATAATCGATTCGAATCGCTGCTGCTTCTCAGACAAGGAGACTTGACCTTCGCAACTACTTTGCAGTTAATGGATGCAACTTTAGAATTGGAATCTTGAGATAAATGTTAAGAAGTGATTGTTATAGTATAGATTCACCTAGTGATAGTCATAAATAATGATGAGTTTAAAATATTGAAAGTAAGGATTCACTATTAGTGAGCTTTTCTGCAAAAGGCTTTGATTCTTGCTAAAGCCTTACCTTGAATCCCCTAAGCCTGCATTCCTAAGTCTTCTCCACCCTTTTCGTCAGTTAAGTCTTGTGGAGTACTTTTGTACTTAGGGTTTGTTAAACCCTTGTTACAGGTGTGTCTCATGAGCAGGTTTGTTTCGGACTCTGTTGCATGACCGTCTTTGCGGTAAGCGACGACGAGTAGTATGTTTGGCTCTTGGGCAGAGCACTCCGTTTTGGTGATCTATAATAAAGTTACTAATGTTACTCCACTACTATGGTTGTAATAACTAAACTTATGGTTTGTAGGGTTTGGAACAAATGGTTTGTAAACTTATGTTATGTAAGACTTCCACACTTTTACTCTGATGTAATTTGTTATATAAATTGTTATAATACTACAATGCCTCTGTGATATGATCCTACTTGAAGGTCATGGATGATTTGGGTTTCTCGAGGACACCCGACAGACTTCTTAAGTTCTGTGGTACACATGCATAGTCGTCAGAGGTCTTTGAGACAATGACAGGTGCATGTGGGCTATATTATTTAGGAGGTTCTGCCACAAAAAGATTGCTTTACTACATGTCACCATTGTTGCATATTAGAAAAGAAAATAAAAAGTTCTGCTACTTTCCATTATTGCATCATAAAAACCTTAAGCCCCATGTGAGTAATTAGTGGTGTGTAAAAGCCCGTGGGAATATTCACTGTGGTGGCATATATATATATATATATATATATATATATATATATATATATATATATATATACACACACCATGCATACATATTTTCTTTCTGCATTATAAATAGAAAATCCAAAAAGATACTAGATAGACATCCTGCTAAATTCTGCCGTTAGAAAATTTGTCCAAACTCACAAGAAGCGAATCCTCGAATGGCTGACCGCTAACCCCTTATCCTAATCCAAGCCTCAAGTTTTTGGTATTCTTGCTGGAGTGTTTTTGCAGGATGGTACATATGATCAAGAGCAAGTTCACCCAGTTGACCTCATCTCATTCCGCCCAAAGTACAACTTCTTGAACCAACTTTTGGGTGGATAAGATGGGCATCTGCTTGCAAACCATGCTCTAAGAAGGATCACTCAACATTCAACAACTGACCACGACAACATCTAGCTTGGGGGAGGAGCATCTCCTATGTATCTAGCTAAGTATTCTTTCTTTTTAGTTTTACTATTTTTGAGTTTGCTATATGTTTGCTAAAGAAATAAAAAGATGCATAACAACCTAAAACAAAATGAAAATCTTTATCTTAAGATAGTTACATATATATTGGTGTGATCTTAAAACTTTGAAAGCAAAATAAAAAGAAAGTGTGTCTAGTTTTTTGTTTTTAAGAATTGAATAAATAATGGAGGCTGAGATAAACTCTTGCAATGGAAATGATGAATCATTGCTCTGTCGTAATTCCTTTCAAGTACCTAGTTTTTAGCCTTAAATTCTCCCGAGTTTTGGATACAACTGATTTGATATAAGAATTTACTCTAAACCTAAAACTTGTGGGTAGCATATGCTTGATCTAAGTCTAGGTAATTGATGGATATGATATGAGAAAGTCTGAGCTGTTGTTTATCTTGTTCCTAGTGATACTAAAGTTTTAGAGATTTATCTTTTGGAAAACCATAAAAATTAATGATGAGCTCCTGTATGACAAAGCTTGAATTCCTATCAAAGACATATATGATACTTAGACTAGGAAAACCTTTCACTCATATATGCTGCTTGCTTTGCATTGAGTTTAGTCAAGCTTTGTTGATGCCTTATGAGAGGTTTGTCATGCTCTTAAAATCAAGATCACGTACACACCATCCACATATGCACTACTCCTTCACTGAGAGTAAGCACAACAATATGCCATTCCATCAAGATCCACCCAATATATATTTTACTCCTACATTAGGAGTGAACACCAAAAATATACCCTATAGGATATACCCCAAATAAATACTCCAAGTTCTTGTTGTTATCTCTCAAAAGTTTTGTTGCAAAAGAGGCATGTGGCTATGTAAAAGTTGTTCATAAAAAAAGGAATTGGAAAAAATGGACAAGTGTCTGAATTATTAAAACAATGGGTACTTAGATGCTCGCTTGAAAAAAGAGAAAATTAAATGAATAAGATAGCCCATGTTTTCTTGCAAAGTTGTTTCCAAGTTTCAAAAAGAGAGATATGTTTTCAAGGAGCAAAGTAGAATTAGGTTAGCCACCATATATATCCCCCATACATCCGTATACATGCACATCATGATTTGATTATATGATTTAACTCTCTTTGGATCCATTGTTTGACTTTACAACATATGTGCTACAAGTATGCTCTTTCATGTTTTCTCCCTACCTATGAACTCCACTATAAGCCTTAGTTGTAGGAAGAGAAAGGCATAGCAACACTATTGCCTTGGTGAGGATCCAAAAATACCACATATATTGAGAGATCTAAGAGTGTCATACAATGAAAGCTCTGAGTTTATTTTTAAAACTTACAAAAAAATACCACATATAATGGTTGAGCAAAGAACTTGAGACATAGTGCTTGACTCGATTGTTTTATCTTTCAATTGCTCAAGACCCAAGTGATGCTAAGAAGCTCCATGGTTAAAGGAAACATGGGTAAGTTTGAAAGTTAGATCGGTTTATTCTAATCCCGAGGAGAATTTTTGTTTGAGCGCATGTGTACTTTTGAGGCGTAAAAGCATTGAAGCAACTCCTAATCCAAATTTGCTGAGTTTAGCTTTGCTAAGGGACTAGCAAAGGTTAAGCTTGGGGGAGCTTGTTGATGGTAGTTATTGTTCATCATAAACCGACAACATAACTTAGGGTTTAAACTGACAATTTCCAAGAGTTTTGGTGAATCTGTATTTTCAGTAGGGTTATTCCAAAAAATTGGGAAGAGGGATGAAAACATCCAAAAGAACTAAACTTAATCGCAATAAAAACTACTCTAAAAGACTCTAGAGGACTCTAGGAGGCAACACTCAAGGCAGACCTCGAGAGGTTGCCAGGTGGGGCTGGCCGGCCCCACCATGGTGCCGCTTGGCCTACCAAGTGGGCCCCCACCTATCAGCTTCCAGAAGCTTCCTCCACCGCCTCCTAGATTGCATCTACACCGTCCTTCAAGTTGGTTTGATCCAAATGCTCATGTTGCACCCCCTGGGCTATATAAATAGACCCAAGCCTCCTGAGGCATCAAGTCATTTGAGATCAAGTCATCTAGAGCCAGAAACCCTAATTTTCTTAGAACTCCTCTAGTTTCTAGGGCATTAGCTAGTTTGGCTAGGTCTACAGGGAGGCAAGTAGTTCTTTGCTTGGATTCCTGACATCGTCTAGAGCTTGGTTTGGTATAATTCTTGTACCCCTCTCTCATTGTATCTCCATTTTTTTTATATGCTTTGGTACAATTGTCAAGACATTATAGTATTCATCTTATCTATGTTCTTAGTTTCAATGTTCATCATCTACTTTGATTATATGCTTAGTATAGTTAGTTTATCATTGTGTTTATGCATAAGTTCGTATAGCATTCACCGTATTAAGGATCCAAGGGTGGGTGGTATAGATCATGTAAGTGTGGTGCTTATATGCTATTTACCTATGAATATATTCTATATTCTAGGTCATGTGGTAGATCGCGGGTGTGACACTACCGTTGAGTCCTTTGTAGTCCACTCCCCGAATATAGGTCGTAGAAGTAGGGCTCGGTTGCAAAGGAAGGGAAAGCTCTGTTCTCGAACTCCCCAAAGTAATGCCCTTATGTGTAGATTCAATGATGATCTTAGCAGTGACTATTAAGTGTAATTGCACTAATCAACGTATGCTTTGGCTTGTAATTAAGAATGACTTAGAAATTATTCCTCTAATATCTAACTTGACCATGCTAATGCTATAGATAAGAGTGCTCTGTGTGATTTGCCTATTTTAATGCTTGATCAATGCTTATCATATATATCCTATCTTGTGACTTACCCCTGTTATGAGTAGAGTGATTGGTTATGGTTTATTTCTCCATCAATGTTATAAGTTATCAATACATGTCCAACACTACACCTTCCCTGTGGTAAAATATAAATACGATACCTGGAATACTCTCGGATGAAGTGCTATAATGGTATAATTATCTGTCCACTTACAGAATCCTTTCATTCATATTCTATATATTTCTAGTAAAAAATGATAAACATCTGCTTAGTATTATTCTAGTAGTGATACTAGGTAGTACCAACAAACATTTCTAGCACCATCACTAGGGATAATGTAACAGAACCGACCAAATTATAAGAGCACAAGTACGAAAACAAGCACCGAAGCGCTCAAATTTTCAAACTTGAGCCCATATAATCCCGGTAGTCAATCGAAATCACGAAGGATTTCAAACCAAACTGCTTACAACCAGGATCGCATCATTCAACATACAACATCATACGATACATTTCACAAGTAGTCCAGAAATAAGTTTACACCACGGAGTAGCAAATATTACAAACCAAGTTTGAAAGTAGCGGAAGCATAACACACACATTAGTTAATTAAATACTGCCAGTCTGGATGATCGACAACCCGCAAAAGCATGAGGAAAGTACATAAAGACGATCACGCCCTTGTGACCTAGTCATCGTCACCCGCAGGGTGGAGACACGTCTTGCAGAATCCCTGATAAAGCATGTCATCTGCAACAGGAGGGAATAAACCCTGAGTACTGGAATGTACTCAGCTAGACTTACCCGTCGAAAACCAGAAATAAAGTGACACCAAGGATTATGCAAGGCTTACACAAGAGGCTAGCTGACACCACATTTTGCATAAAGGCATAAGTAGTTGAAACTCTTATAACCTGTACTAGCAGTTATTTTTAGCATTTACCTGTCATCTATCTTAGCACCTGTACTAAACATACACTTGATTATAATCAAACAACATGATTATTATATCCATAGCAGGTATATCATTATGGCAACATTGTATCATTCCCTGAACCACCAGTTCATTTAATGAGGTCTACGTTGCCGCTGCTCAAGTCAAGTGCTCACTAACCGGGAGCGACGGCGATTCGAATCGAATTCCTATCCAGCTGGAGGGGTATTTCTAACACTCACCGCGCAGGCCCCTGCCAGGGTCGCACAAGCCACCATTTCATATGATTCAGGAATCGCGGGTCCGAATGATGTCGCGACCCCAAGGGCGACACTCTGCCAGGTGATAGGGACTCTAACCCCCCCCTTGGTCTCACGCCAATGTCCCCAAGCACATCCTTTCTCTCCTCCAAGAAGCAACCTACCATTCGATTCCCGGCCTGAATCACATTACTCGGCTTCGCGGTCGGAACGACTTATCCGGCCAACTAAGTGTTAGACTGCGTTCAACATGACTCAAGGACGTACAGCGAATCGGTCCTTAAACGACTCAGACGGGCATAGCTCCACACCCCAGACGTGAAGTGTCTTGCGGCTGTACTATCGAACTCCCGCCCGGTCTCAATTTCATTTTTAAGCATGGTTCCATCCACGATAGCCATAAAGCCACTCGTGACTCCTTCCTACATCTCGCGGATGACCGGAAATCACCCGACTTCTACCGTACTAAGCAGGGCTAAGCATTGACACGTGCCTAAACCTAATATAGGATTAAGTACGATATCTGGACAAGGACAGGTATAATGCAATAAGTGTTTTCATATAACTCCTACAACTTAATGCAGTAAACCATTAAAAGTACTCAAGATATATTTATAAAACGATGGGTTCAGCATGCACCGGGGCTTACCTTTCAGAAAAGTCGAGGGCCGGTGGTCTGGACACTCAGGAAGGTCGTCTGCGGGCACTCCTTCGCCTGCTGGATCCTCGGGCTCCTGCTGCTCCTGGTCCTCCTCCGGAATCACAGGCTCGAATTCGAGGAGTGTTACCCCCTCCGGTGCACCTATTGCATGAATGCACAATAAATATAATGGATGCATAAATGGGTGCAACATGCTCGGAATGAAATGCATTTCAGAATAAAATACTCTGTTCAAGTTATTTTACTAGTACGTGCAAATCTCTTCTCCGGTGGAGAAGTACTTACCTAAGCTACTTAACCTAAGATAAAGCTGCTCATCCTCAGTTAAGGCCCTAACACCTAACAATTACAAAAGTAGCATGTCTTAGGATATCACACCATATCAATCAGCAAAACACCACAGTAAGCATTCTGGACAGCAGCTACTTGTTTTTATCACAACTGGAGATTTATAATTTCAAAAGATATGATCTAAGACAATCTGGAAAGCCTAAGAAATGTACTACAATTCATTTTCAGACCTCAACTCCAAACTCCTAAGTTTTCCATGTCAACTTCATAAGTTCCAGAATCTGTCCTCTCCAAAACAGAGAGTAGCAGATTTTGAACTGCCACAATAAACAACAGTAACCCTCAAACTACTAAGCCAAATGCTTCCAAATTTTAACACAAGCTAGTTCATCAAGTTTACTCCAACTTTGGTATTTACAGGTTGTCCAGCAACCAATTTTATCAAAGCCAAATTTAGAATTACTACTTAGCTGTCCAGAAAACCTAAATTACAAAGGTTAAATATTTATTGATGTGGCAAACATTCTCTAAAACCAAACTAATGCTACTACAAGTTCACAAATATCACAAAGACACCAGAAAGTAAGGTGTGCCCACCTAGAACATTTATTTAAACCCATTTCTTAATTTACTTAAGTAATTAAGTGGAATTTTAAACATAAATATAAACTGCTCCTAAAATTCTACAAACATTACAGGGAACTCTCTGACCCAAAAAGAGACCACAGTAAAAATTTGAACAAGTTTTATTCACAGAAACTCCCTACACAAAATTCACAAGCTAATAAGGCTGATTTTTGCATAATTGGGAAACCCTATTGAAAAGTGTCAAACAACAGATTTCATATTTTTCTTAGACACTTTAAGATACCAAGACATTCTCCAAAAAGTTATATGAACATTGCACATGTAGAAAAATTACAAAAATTCATTTAAGTATTTCCTAGAATCACAAGATAGCATTATAACTTGGAAATTAATTAAGCACTGATGCCCAAATTTTTACCAGAGCTAGGAATAGCATAGAGTAACCTACCCATCAAATTTTATGATTTATGGAACACTACAGCTCAAGTTATAAATTTAACAAATTTGCATGCATTCCAAAACACATTTAAAGGATCTATTAATTTCTCCTAAAAATTAAACATCACATTCCAGATTTATATTTTTCTAAAATACTACACATCATGTGGACCCTAATAAAATTTATCTCATGATTTTTGGATCATTAAAACCCTAGATCTATATTTTTCCAACTTATACAAAAATCAGTGACAAAATAATAAAAATGAATTTCGTTTCAGACGAACTGGGCCGGCCCGGAAAACTCGGCCCACACTCGCGCGCGCGCGGCCCGTTCAGCGCTCCCGCCCGCGCGCGACACTGACAGGCGGGACCCGCCGTCAGAGAGAGAGAGACAGGGGCGCGGCGAACCGCGTGCTCCGGCGAGCTCAAGCTCGTCGGAGGGGAGCTCGCTCGGGAAACCAAGCACACCCTCGCGTTCTCCGTCACAAGGTGCTTCGATTCGTGCAAGAAGGAAGGCTCGGGTTGGAGTGGGAGGGGCTCGCCGTCGTGAGCGGCGGCCGGTGAGGGTCGGGTGGCGGTGTACTGCCGCCGGCGAGGCTGCACGGTCACATCTGAGCTCTGTACGAGCTTCACTGCAACTAGGCGGACTGATTGAGGTAGAGAAAGGAGATGGAGAGAGGCCCTAACCACCCCGGCCACGGAACGCCGTGATGCGGGACGGTGAGCGCGACGACTGTGGTCGTCATGTTCCGCTCCGACGAGGTCACATTCCCCGGTAAGGTCTCGCCACAAGCATCCCCACAGATGACGGAGGTGAGAACGAGGTTCATGACAGGAGTAGAATGAGGGAGGGGAGCTGGCCACGGTGGACCGTGGCGGCGGCGATACTCTGGTGAGCTCCAGTGGAGAGAAAATCGACAATACCTCCTCACCTCTACGAAATGGATCAAGCGCGATGTAGGGGAAGGTCCGGGAGCCTAAGGCGGAGCTGTGGGTGAAGTTAGGTAGGCTACCGTGCGGTGGTGAGCTCGCCCGGCCGCGGCGGGGTCGGAGGGGCACTGCTCGTCGGACCAGAGAGCGAGGGAATGGAGGAGGGAGTGGCGTGAGTGCTGGGGATGGAGGTGTCGACTCCCACTTCACTCCCGCGCGTGAGCTCGCGACGTGGAGACGACAGCAGCACGCACGCGCCACGCGGCCACCGGACTCTGCCTGGGCGCCACGACGCGAGCCAGCTGCCTGACGTCGTCGTTTTACTGAATGGAGGTTACCTCACTCGACTGACAGAGCAGTTTGGTCACCGATTAACTCCCAAACCAGTGAGAACCAGGCGTGGTTGATGTTGGCAATGTTGTAGAGCTACATGAGGACTTCAACATTGCCAATAGGGTCGTGAGCCAATTCGGCTTGGTTAGTGAGATACAACGCTCCAAAGTGAGGCACCCGAAATCTGAAACCGAGTTTCAGTTAACTAACCGCCTGAAACCCATTTTTCCAGGCACCATATCTCCTAAACCATTTAGAACTAGGTGATGGTGATGTTGACAATGTTGTAGAGCTACATGTGACTTACAAGTTTGTCAATATGAGTGAAAGCTGGTTTGGCCTGGTTGGTGAGTTATAGGGTGTCAAAGTGGGGTACAGTGAAACGGTTTTCAGCTCAACACTTAGCAAAATTTGCTAAGTCCCCAAACAGCCCCTAATACTGACTTATGGGCCATTTTTGAGCATGTTCTGATCATTTTCATGAGATGGCCATATTAGAACTTTTGTTCCTCATGAAATTCTCTACAACCTTGCTTCAGGGTGCTCTTCCATGCAAGGTCTCTAAATTAGACTTTTTAATTGGTCAAACTAGGGCCTTCTAGGGTCAAATGGTGGTCAAACTTCTCTTGGAGGGCAATTTAGTAATTTTGGTCAACATGAACCTTGTTCCAAATGTTACCCTAAGTATAACTAAGGTGTTGTAGGTCATGGTTGGCTACCTTACCTTTTTGTTACACCAACTATTAAGTACTTCATGAAATAAATCAAACAAACCCTAAAATAATCACATGTGTTGCATCACATAAAATAACAAACATGAATGATGCATGCTTATGCTTATGCCATGCAAATGCAATGCAATTAGGGACTAAACACTTGAAGTGTTACAGCCCTCCCCCCTTATAAAAATCTCGTCCCGAGATTTGGAAAGCGTACCATTTTTCATAGAATTCTTTATAACCATCCCGCAAATAATCCTCCCGTTCCCACGTAGCATCACTCTCACTTCCCTGATTACTCCACATCACTTTGTACCACTTAACCACTTTACTTCTAGTTACTCGTTCCTGAGTATCGATCACTCGGACTGGCTTTTCTTCATAGGTTAGGTCGGATTCCAGCCTGATATCACCTAAAGGAACTTGTTCCTCAGGAACTCGAAGACACTTTTTAAGCTGAGATACATGGAAAACGTTGAATATGGCACTCATTTCAGGAGGCAACTGGATTTTGTATGCAACAGCTCCACTCTTGCCTATGATCTGGAAAGGACCCACGTATCTTGGCGCAAGTTTCCGCTTAACACCAAAACATTGGACACTTTTCATTGGAGAAACTTTCAAATACACGAAGTCTCCAACTTCAAACTCGAGTGGTTTTCTACGACGATCCGCATAGCTTTTCTGTCTCGCTTGTGCTGCAGCCATGTGTTTCTGGATGGTACGGACTTGTTCCTCGGCTTCCTGGACAAAATCAATGCCATAATACCTTCTTTCCCCAGCTTCTACCCAGTTTAGTGGAGTTCGACACTTTCGACCGTACAAAGCTTCGAATGGGGCCATCTTAATACTCTCTTGATAACTGTTATTGTACGAGAATTCGGCTAAAGGTAACCATTTTTCCCAAGAACCCTTGGATGAAATGACGCATGCTCGCAACAGATCTTCCAAGATTTGGTTAACTCGTTCTGTCTGTCCCGATGTCTGGGGGTGATAAGCAGAGCTTCTCACTAACTTGGTTCCCAGAAGGTGATGCAAATGCTCCCAAAAGCGAGCAGTGAACTGGGGACCACGATCAGAAACGATAGTACGAGGTATCCCATGAAGCCGGACTATCTGATTGAAGTACAACTCAGCATAGTCAGTGGGACGATAGTCCACTCTCACTGGGATGAAGTGAGCTGATTTGGTCAAACGATCAACAATTACCCAAATAGAGTTATGATTTTTGACAGTGGGAGGAAGTCCGACAATGAAATCCATACTTATCTCTTCCCATTTCCAGCCTGGAATGGAAAGTGGCTGAAGCAACCCAGCTTTCATGTGCACAGCTTTAACTCTACAGCAGGTGTCACATCTAGCAACATATGCAGCTATCTCTTTCCGCATCTTGGTCCACCAATAAAATGGCTTCAAATCATAATACATCTTATTACTACCAGGATGGATGGACAACTTAGAGGAGTGTGCTTCAGACAAAATATCATTTCGAAGCTCCCGGTCCTTAGGCACAACTAACCTATCCTTGAACCATAGTACACCCTCTTCATCTATCCTGAAATGTGTAGTCTCTTGCTCTTTCATCTTACGCTTGATGTGGAATATACCAGTGTCAGTCTTTTGGAGTTCAATAATTCTGTTTTTGAGAGTACAACTGACAGTGATGTTGTACAAGACTGCTGGATGTAGAAGGCGAGATCGGTGAAAATCAGTTTCAACTAAGGAATGGCAATGAGACTTACGGCTTAAAGCATCCGCAACTACATTTGCCTTTCCTGGATGATAGTGCACTTGAAGGTTATAATCTTTAATCAACTCGAGCCATCTTCTTTGACGCATATTCAACTCGGGTTGGGTGAAGATGTATTTGAGGCTTTTGTGGTCGGTATAGATGTTGCAGACATTGCCCAGCAGATAATGTCGCCAGGCTTTCAAAGCATGAACAACTGCGGCGAGTTCTAAGTCATGTGTTGGGTAATTCGCCTCATGTTTCCGAAGTTGTCGAGAAGTATATGCAATTACTCGGCCTTCCTGCATCAACACACCTCCCAAACCTATGCCTGAGGCATCACAATAAACATCAAATGGTTTCTCGATATCCGGTTGTGCCAAAACCGGAGCTGAGGTTAGGAGGGTTCGCAGTTGGTGAAAAGCCGCATCACACTCAGGAGTCCAGACAAACCTGGTGTCTTTTTGCAGCAACCGAGTCATTGGCTTGGCTATTTTAGAGAAATCCGGGATGAAGCGACGATAATAGCCAGCCAAACCAAGAAAACTCCGGACCTCGTGAACCGAGATAGGAGCCTTCTAGTTCAGTACTTCCTGTACCTTGGCGGGGTCCACCATAATTCCTCCATCGGACAACACATGCCCAAGGAAAGGTACTTCACGAAGCCAGAATTCGCACTTACTGAACTTTGCATATAGTTGATGTTCACGCAGTCTTGTGAGGACTATACGCAGATGTTCAGCGTGATCCTCCTCATTCACAGAATATACCAGGATGTCATCAATAAATACCACCACAAACTTGTCCAATTCAGGCATAAACACCGAATTCATCAAGTACATGAAGTGTGCGGGGGCATTTGTCAAGCCAAAGGACATAACAAGATACTCATAAAGACCGTATCTGGTAGAAAAGGCTGTCTTTGGAACATCTTCCGGGCGGATTTTAATTTGATGGTAGCCAGATCTTAGATCGATCTTGGAGAAAACTTTAGCTTTAGACAACTGATCGAACAAGATATCGATACGTGGTAGAGGGTACTTATTTTTGACAGTGACTGCATTGAGAGGTCTATAATCTACGCACATCCGCAACGACTGATCCTTCTTCTTTACAAAGATAGCAGGACATCCCCACGGCGATGAACTAGGACGAATCAACCCCTTCTTCAAAAGTTCATTCAATTGCACCTTAAGTTCAGCGAGTTCATTTGGAGGCATCCTATAGGGTCTCCTAGAGATGGGAGCCGTGCCAGGCAACAACTCAATTTTAAACTCCACATCCCGATCTGGAGGGAGCCCCGGCAAATCATCGGGAAAAACGTCCGGAAACTCATTTACTACTGGAATTTCGGCCAACGCCTTTGCTTGCACAGCATGAATTTCCCCCGACAATTCAACCTTTCTGGGAAGTTGTACTAGAAAACCCTTTTGATCTGTAGGATCTCTGAGCATAACTACCCGAGCGGATGTGTCAATGAGTACCCCATTCTGACTCATCCAATTCATGCCCAAGATGACATCTATGTCTAAACCAGGTAAAACCAATAGGGTAAGCGAATAACTTCGCCCTTCTATCTCAAACTTAAGGTTCCCCACTACTTTGTTTGTGGAAATATTCCCACTTGCAGCACTAATACAATAACCCACACCTTCAACAGTATGCAACTTGTGTGCAAATTTAGATGCAAACTTAGGACTGATAAAGGAATGCGAAGCACCTGAATCAAAAAGTACCACTGCGGGGTGTTGGTCAACTAGAAACTTACCAGCGGTGACCACCTCACCAGATGGAATTTCCTCAATGCTGTTGTAATGGGCGTGTCCCTGACGACTACCTTGGTTGACATTTTTCTTAGGGTACGGACAGTTCCTGGACCAATGGCCTGGCTTGTTACAGTTCCAGCAAGGCATGTTGCTAGGAGGAACACTGGAGCTGCCTTGGCCCGCATTACTCTTTGGCAGAGCCACTGTATATGCCTTACGAAACCCAGTTTTCATTGGCACCTTCTTTTGTGGAGGACGGAACTTAGCATTTGTGGCAGGAGGGCGAGGAGGAGCTCTCGGGGCAGCTGGAGCTCGAGACTGTGAAGCACTCGCCTCAATGGCCCTCTTGCGGCTCTTAGAAGCAGAATAGATAGCATTGTTGTTCTCTTGAGTTAGAGCATCGCTGATGAAATCATTGAAAGTAGTACATTTGCTAGTGCCCATTGTTTTCATCAGTTTTGGGCCGAGGCCCCTTTTGAAGCTAGCAATCTTTTTGGCATCAGTATCCACAAACTCAGTGGCATACCTTGCCAGGTTGTTGAAGGACTGCAAGTATTCAGTCAGGCTTTTGTTTCCTTGCGACAGCCTCATAAACTCTGTGTGCTTGATTGCCATAAGACCTGGAGGAATATAATTTCCCCGGAATGCCGCCTTAAACTGATCCCAAGCAATCGGGACATTGGCAGGCAGTGTGGAACGATAGTGGCTCCACCAAATACCCGCTGGACCATGCAACTGGTGAGAAGCATATTCAGTCTTTAACTCATCAGTCAGGCGAAGCAGACGAAACTTTTGCTCAATAGTATTTAACCACTCATCAGCTTGCAGTGGTTCTTCCGCTTCCTTGAAGAGCGGGGGCTTAGTATCCAGAAAGTCCTTGAAATCACTGTATTGATTGGGCTCTGGGCCCTGGCGGCCAGGACGAGCCTCCCGGTTAGCCAGCTGGCGCATAGCATCTGCCAACATGCGCTGCCCTTCGACCACTGTCTGCATCAATTCGGCCGGAGTAGGTGGTGGCGGAGGGGGCGGCTGTTCCTCCTCCTCATTTCCACGACCCCGGCGTAGATTGTACGACATCTGCAAAACGCATAGCCAATGAGCACTGACGATGTGGGAAACTTGTAGATGAATTATTGTAAATATGTCAAACTGACTTCATGAAATAGACTTCTCATAATAATTAAGGCACAATAATTCACCACAACCGCACAATCCATCAAGATGCTCTTTGATGAAGGCTTACTCACAGAGAGCACAACGGTTACCGGACCGTTTACGTTGCTATCTACGTGATTTTTGACCGTTCGCACGGTGCTTGGATTCGATCTCAAGATTTTTAGTTGACTGTGAAAGGCTACTTCAAACTGACCACAAAGAGACTTCTCAATGAAGAGTTCCATGGTGGATCATGACTAGCCACCTCGATACCTGCGCGTGCCAAGCAGCACAGCCTGATGTCGCGCGCCATAGGAGGCTCTCGGTTTCGTCGCGGCACCGAAGGGTGCTAATCGTGACACCATCATCGAACGCAACATAATAAGACATCAAGTCGTGATCGAAATTAACAGGTTCAAACTACATTCAGGAAACATACGGTTCAACCTTACATCCCAAAGTCAAGTTATTACAAGGCCTCACTCCTTCACAGGGAGGGCCCAAAAGACGATCCTAACATTAAAGGCACGTGATGACTACTCTAAGCATCATCCTCCGAGTCGGTGTCATGGATCTCCCCGCCGTCCTCATCGCTGACAGGCTCTAACTCCTCGTCTTCTTCTTCTTCTGGCTCTTCCTCTGGTGCTTCTGCAGGTGGGGCATCCTGTGGTCCATCAACCTCTACTTCATCATCATCCTCAGCCATGAAGATTCCCGAACCCATGTCCTCATCGACGTTGTTGTTTCGAGGCAGCAGGGGGTTAAGCTCGTTGTTCAGGCGGTGCACTTCTTCATGCAGGTTGTCATTGTACTCTTCAGCATTTTCTAACTGTTGCTCGAGCTCGAACTGGCGAGCTCTCAGAACGTTCTCCTCGTGCCAGGCTTCATCCCTCTGTTCCATCACACGGACCAACATGCGTTGACAGTTGCGGTTTGCTACTGTCAACCTCTGGACTGCAAGGGTTTCCTGGTCACGATCACGAGTCACTTGCTCCAGTTGCTGATGAGCTGCATTTCTGGCAGCAGTCACTTCAGCCAACTCTGCCCTCAGCCTTTCCACCTCAGTAGGCTCAGGGTGGGGCTCACGTGGAGCGAGCTGGTGACGTGGTGCCCTGCCCCCAGTGGACTTACGAGCGGTCCTCTTGGTACGTGCCATCTGTAGCAACAAGATAAGATACGACTTAAAGTGAGGATCATTTAGGGGATACGAAATTTACTTTAGTCGGGAGTACAGAAATTTTTAAGGAGGGAGTAAATGATATGTATGATATAATTAAACATGATGCATGCACGTTTCGTACGTCCTCTCACCTTAGTAGAAACCTAGAGTTCTAACGCTAGGCGGTGGCATACATACGTTCTCTCATATAAGCGAAACTATCGGTCTACTCGTTACGCTGTTAGTGTACCTGCAGAAAACTTCATTGCAGCCCAACAATTCCCAATACAAGCACACAAGAAAGCAGTAATTTAAATACTTTCCATATATACATCCCCAAATGTATATACTTCAGTATCAAGCTACCCGATATAAAGGTTCCCACAATTAAGTGCTTTTACATAGTTACATGGTTTAAACATGTAAAGATGTAAGTCACCACAACTACTCTCCCCTAGACCGCCGGTTGGACGATCATGCTCTCACAACTCACACTTACCAGAGCGTCGAGGTAATTGATCCATACATTACCAGCCAAGTGGATGGCATCCATACAATATCACGCCGTATGGACGACGAAATAAAAACAAACAAGGCCCCCAAGTTAGTCTTTATAATAAGCCACCTAAGAGTCCTTATTTGGGCTAAGGGATGTGATCACTGGCATACCCAAAAAAAATAATTTTTTAGTGTTTTAACCCTTTTTCATAATCAAATATTTTTGTTTTTAAATACTCATATGATGTGTTTAATGTTGAATTATGCTCCGGTACCAGCTGTAACAGAACCGACCAAATTATAAGAGCACAAGTACGAAAACAAGCACCGAAGCGCTCAAATTTTCAAACTTGAGCCCATATAATCCCGGTAGTCAATCGAAATCACGAAGGATTTCAAACCAAACTGCTTACAACCAGGATCGCATCATTCAACATACAACATCATACGATACATTTCACAAGTAGTCCAGAAATAAGTTTACACCACGGAGTAGCAAATATTACAAACCAAGTTTGAAAGTAGCGGAAGCATAACACACACATTAGTTAATTAAATACTGCCAGTCTGGATGATCGACAACCCGCAAAAGCATGAGGAAAGTACATAAAGACGATCACGCCCTTGTGACCTAGTCATCATCACCCGCAGGGTGGAGACACGTCTTGCAGAATCCCTGATAAAGCATGTCATCTGCAACAGGAGGGAATAAACCCTGAGTACTGGAATGTACTCAGCTAGACTTACCCGTCGAAAACCAGAAATAAAGTGACACCAAGGATTATGCAAGGCTTACACAAGAGGCTTGCTGACACCACATTTTGCATAAAGGCATAAGTAGTTGAAACTCTTATAACCTGTACTAGCAGTTATTTTTAGCATTTACCTGTCATCTATCTTAGCACCTGTACTAAACATACACTTGATTATAATCAAACAACATGATTATTATATCCATAGCAGGTATATCATTATGGCAACATTGTATCATTCCCTGAACCACCAGTTCATTTAATGAGGTCTACGTTGCCGCTGCTCAAGTCAAGTGCTCACTAACCGGGAGCGACGGCGATTCGAATCGAATTCCTATCCAGCTGGAGGGGTATTTCTAACACTCACCGCGCAGGCCCCTGCCAGGGTCGCACAAGCCACCGTTTCATATGATTCAGGAATCGCGGGTCCGAATGATGTCGCGACCCCAAGGGCGACACTCTGCCAGGTGATAGGGACTCTAACCCCCCCTTGGTCTCACGCCAATGTCCCCAAGCACATCCTTTCTCTCCTCCAAGAAGCAACCTACCATTCGATTCCCGGCCTGAATCACATTACTCGGCTTCGCGGTCGGAACGACTTATCCGGCCAACTAAGTGTTAGACTGCGTTCAACATGACTCAAGGACGTACAGCGAATCGGTCCTTAAACGACTCAGACGGGCATAGCTCCACACCCCAGACGTGAAGTGTCTTGCGGCTGTACTATCGAACTCCCGCCCGGTCTCAATTTCATTTTTAAGCATGGTTCCATCCACGATAGCCATAAAGCCACTCGTGACTCCTTCCTACATCTCGCGGATGACCGGAAATCACCCGACTTCTACCGTACTAAGCAGGGCTAAGCACTGACACGTGCCTAAACCTAATATAGGATTAAGTACGATATCTAGACAAGGACAGGTATAATGCAACAAGTGTTTTCATATAACTCCTACAACTTAATGCAGTAAACCATTAAAAGTACTCAAGATATATTTATAAAACGATGGGTTCAGCATGCACCGGGGCTTGCCTTTCAGAAAAGTCGAGGGCCGGTGGTCTGGACACTCAGGAAGGTCGTCTGCGGGCACTCCTTCGCCTGCTGGATCCTCGGGCTCCTGCTGCTCCTGGTCCTCCTCCGGAATCACAGGCTCGAATTCGAGGAGTGTTACCCCCTCCGGTGCACCTATTGCATGAATGCACAATAAATATAATGGATGCATAAATGGGTGCAACATGCTCGGAATGAAATGCATTTCAGAATAAAATACTCTGTTCAAGTTATTTTACTAGTACGTGCAAATCTCTTCTCCGGTGGAGAAGTACTTACCTAAGCTACTTAACCTAAGATAAAGCTGCTCATCCTCAGTTAAGGCCCTAACACCTAACAATTACAAAAGTAGCATGTCTTAGGATATCACACCATATCAATCAGCAAAACACCACAGTAAGCATTCTGGACAGCAGCTACTTGTTTTTATCACAACTGGAGATTTATAATTTCAAAAGATATGATCTAAGACAATCTGGAAAGCCTAAGAAATGTACTACAATTCATTTTCAGACCTCAACTCCAAACTCCTAAGTTTTCCATGTCAACTTCACAAGTTCCAGAATCTGTCCTCTCCAAAACAGAGAGTAGCAGATTTTGAACTGCCACAATAAACAACAGTAACCCTCAAACTACTAAGCCAAATGCTTCCAAATTTTAACACAAGCTAGTTCATCAAGTTTACTCCAACTTTGGTATTTACAGGTTGTCCAGCAACCAATTTTATCAAAGCCAAATTTAGAATTACTACTTAGCTGTCCAGAAAACCTAAATTACAAAGGTTAAATATTTATTGATGTGGCAAACATTCTCTAAAACCAAACTAATGCTACTACAAGTTCACAAATATCACAAAGACACCAGAAAGTAAGGTGTGCCCACCTAGAACATTTATTTAAACCCATTTCTTAATTTACTTAAGTAATTAAGTGGAATTTTAAACATAAATATAAACTGCTCCTAAAATTCTACAAAAATTACAGGGAACTCTCTGACCCAAAAAGAGACCACAGTAAAAATTTGAACAAGTTTTATTCACAGAAACTCCCTACACAAAATTCACAAGCTAATAAGGCTGATTTTTGCATAATTGGGAAACCCTATTGAAAAGTGTCAAACAACAGATTTCATATTTTTCTTAGACACTTTAAGATACCAAGACATTCTCCAAAAAGTTATATGAACATTGCACATGTAGAAAAATTACAAAAATTCATTTAAGTATTTCCTAGAATCACAAGATAGCATTATAACTTGGAAATTAATTAAGCACTGATGCCCAAATTTTTACCAGAGCTAGGACTAGCATAGAGTAACCTACCCATCAAATTTTATGATTTATGGAACACTACAGCTCAAGTTATAAATTTAACAAATTTGCATGCATTCCAAAACACATTTAAAGGATCTATTAATTTCTCCTAAAAATTAAACATCACATTCCAGATTTATATATTTCTAAAATACTACACATCATGTGGACCCTAATAAAATTTATCTCATGATTTTTGGATCATTAAAACCCTAGATCTATATTTTTCCAACTTGTACAAAAATCAGTGACAAAATAATAAAAATGAATTTCGTTTCAGACGAACTGGGCCGGCCCGGAAAACTCGGCCCACACTCGCGCGCGCGCGGCCCGTTCAGCGCTCCCGCCCGCGCGCAACACTGACAGGCAGGACCCGCCGTCAGAGAGAGAGAGACAGGGGCGCGGCGAACCGCGTGCTCCGGCGAGCTCAAGCTCGTCGGAGGGGAGCTCGCTCGGGAAACCAAGCACACCCTCGCGTTCTCCGTCACAAGGTGCTTCGATTCGTGCAAGAAGGAAGGCTCGGGTTGGAGTGGGAGGGGCTCGCCGTCGTGAGCGGCGGCCGGTGAGGGTCGGGTGGCGGTGTACTGCCGCCGGCGAGGCTGCACGGTCACATCTGAGCTCTGTACGAGCTTCACTGCAACTAGGCGGACTGATTGAGGTAGAGAAAGGAGATGGAGAGAGGCCCTAACCACCCCGGCCACGGAACGCCGTGATGCGGGACGGTGAGCGCGACGACTGTGGTCGTCATGTTCCGCTCCGACGAGGTCACATTCCCCGGTAAGGTCTCGCCACAAGCATCCCCACAGATGACGGAGGTGAGAACGAGGTTCATGACAGGAGTAGAATGAGGGAGGGGAGCTGGCCACGGTGGACCGTGGCGGCGGCGATACTCCGGTGAGCTCCAATGGAGAGAAAATCGACAATACCTCCTCACCTCTACGAAATGGATCAAGCGCGATGTAGGGGAAGGTCCGGGAGCCTAAGGCGGAGCTGTGGGTGAAGTTAGGTAGGCTACCGTGCGGTGGTGAGCTCGCCCGGCCGCGGCGGGGTCGGAGGGGCACTGCTCGTCGGACCAGAGAGCGAGGGAATGGAGGAGGGAGTGGCGTGAGTGCTGGGGATGGAGGTGTCGACTCCCACTTCACTCCCGCGCGTGAGCTCGCGACGTGGAGACGACAGCAGCACGCACGCGCCACGCGGCCACCGGACTCTGCCTGGGCGCCACGACGCGAGCCAGCTGCCTGACGTCGTCGTTTTACTGAATGGAGGTTACCTCACTCGACTGACAGAGCAGTTTGGTCACCGATTAACTCCCAAACCAGTGAGAACCAGGCGTGGTTGATGTTGGCAATGTTGTAGAGCTACATGAGGACTTCAACATTGCCAATAGGGTCATGAGCCAATTCGGCTTGGTTAGTGAGATACAACGCTCCAAAGTGAGGCACCCGAAATCTGAAACCGAGTTTCAGTTAACTAACCGCCTGAAACCCATTTTTCCAGGCACCATATCTCCTAAACCATTTAGAACTAGGTGATGGTGATGTTGACAATGTTGTAGAGCTACATGTGACTTACAAGTTTGTCAATATGAGTGAAAGCTGGTTTGGCCTGGTTGGTGAGTTATAGGGTGTCAAAGTGGGGTACAGTGAAACGGTTTTCAGCTCAACACTTAGCAAAATTTGCTAAGTCCCCAAACAGCCCCTAATACTGACTTGTGGGCCATTTTTGAGCATGTTCTGATCATTTTCATGAGATGGCCATATTAGAACTTTTGTTCCTCATGAAATTCTCTACAACCTTGCTTCAGGGTGCTCTTCCATGCAAGGTCTCTAAATTAGACTTTTTAATTGGTCAAACTAGGGCCTTCTAGGGTCAAATGGTGGTCAAACTTCTCTTGGAGGGCAATTTAGTAATTTTGGTCAACATGAACCTTGTTCCAAATGTTACCCTAAGTATAACTAAGGTGTTGTAGGTCATGGTTGGCTACCTTACCTTTTTGTTACACCAACTATTAAGTACTTCATGAAATAAATCAAACAAACCCTAAAATAATCACATGTGTTGCATCACATAAAATAACAAACATGAATGATGCATGCTTATGCTTATGCCATGCAAATGCAATGCAATTAGGGACTAAACACTTGAAGTGTTACAGATAACAACCTAGTTCAAGTAATGTTATAGGTGTAGGTAATTAATGGGTGGCAACTAAAACAAGTGAGGAGTTAGTAAATACCAATAGCTTGCGTGTCACTTATTGCCACTGGGGTTTAATAAATTCAAACTCAAAAAACCTTGAGACCTGGGAGTCAAACCGAGGACCTAGAGCAAGGAATAGATTGTCTTCACCATTGCGCTAGACGCCTGGTTGTGTTGACATGTCTTTAGAGTAGTATATGTTCTCTGTGTGGACAGGTTGACTTATATATTGGATATATCCCCTGCAAGTGGAAACAAATCTGTGCCCGTTGGACTTGCGGTGGCGGCACCAACTAAGGATCCTAGTGTGTTGTGGTGTCTCAGGTGTCGTTTTGGAGGCTAGGCGGTGGGTCTTCCTTGTGGAGCATGGTGGCATTGCCATCCATGTCCGTCGTGTGCCACGGTAGAGGCGACAGATCTGATCCACATGTCTCCTTTCTCACCTTTTCCTATTTGCTTCATTGTTTTAGTCCTTGCTTGAACATGAGGTATACAAGAAACATTGTAGTGTTTCAGATCTAGTTAGGTCAATGATGATGAAAAGAACTAGGAGGTGGCACTGGTTGGTTTTCTACCAGCGCATGTCACTTGCGGATCTATCTAGACAAACAAACAGACCTCGCTTCTGCCTTAAACTATTTTTTTCTATCAAGTGCTTGCTTGATTCTACATTTCTGTTTTGTATGATCTAGTGCCACTAGTGAGTCCTTATGATATTTTGAACTTGTAACACATCTGAGGCCACAATTCTTTGCCAATGATGTCTACATGGCTGTTGGATGTACTAGGATGCAGCTCATATGTTTGCTTTCTGTGTCTTCTCCTTGTTTCAACCAAATTATCCATTTGGTTCCAAACAAGATGAAGGCATCGAAAGCAAATCAATGCTTTGTGTCCATCATTCACATAACTGAGGCCACTAATGTCTAAGTTGCACATGTTGCTACTAATGCCAATGATGATCACTACCACTTGTTCACTAACATTCTACTTGTGAAAACTGAGACAACCTGTTTGGGTTGTGCAAATTTGTGATGAGTCATCCCTGCTATGTTGTGTTCAATGGCCGTGAGCTAGGAGTTCACTACAACTGGCCTGGCTGCCAGGAACAAGTTCATAGGTTTCATGGTGCCTGTAATAATTGGCTACATTGTAAATATCGATAAGATTTGTAGTTTCTAAATCTTTTGGCTAGCCTAGAATCTTACCTTTTTCTAATGGAGGAACAACAACTGCTAGCTAAGCTAATTATGATTCTATCATTTTATTAAAGCTGTGCTGATTCTTAATGGCAGAAGCAAAGGCATCCATTCTAGTGCTTATAGTTTCTAAAGTTTTATCAGTAGAAGCTACCTTTCTAGTCATTTGATCTAACAATCTAGATTGACCAACAATAACATCTCTCAAAGGTGGTTGATTTGAAATATTGTAATTATTACCTAGAAAGTTACATTGATAGTTACCTTGGTAGTTTGGCCTCTGTTGCTGATTCCATCCTTGATTTTGCTAAGGACGATAGTTGTTATTGTTGTTGATGTAGTTCACATCCTCTTGAAGTTTAGGACAGTTGCTCCCTAAATGCCTAGTGTCTCCATACTCTTCACAAGTCATGCAGAAATCATGAATGTGCATGACTTCTTTCTTCTCGCCCATTTGATCTTTGAGCCTCTTGATTAGCAGATCTACTTTAGCAGTCAGCATGTCTGCCTCTTTGAGTTGATGCATACCTCCTCCTCTCTTACGAGGTTGAACACATTCTTCATTCTAGCTTTCATTGGAAGCCATCTTCTCAACAAGTGATGTTGTATCAGTGAGGTTGAGTGACAAGAATGCACCTCTAGCAGCAGCAATAATGGTCTCACGGGTGCTAGTGTTTAGCCTATGTTAGAACGTCTGCAATAATAGCCAATTCTCCATCCCATGACGAGGACATTTTGTAATGTAATCTTGAAAGTGTTCCCAAGCTTTAGGGATTGATTCATCATGTTGTTGAAAGCTTGAAATTTTCCCGTGTAGAGCATTGGTCTTACTTGTGGGAAAGAACTTGGCCAGAAAAGCAGTTGAGTAGATATTTCATGTAGTGTGTTTCTCTCTATTTGCATAGAACCATTGCTTAGCTTTCCCCAATAGTGAAAATGGGAAAAGGTAGAGTAAATAGCATCTCTAGGTACTCCCTTGATAGTGAAGGTGCTGCAGATCTCTAGAAAGTGTTGTAAATGTGCACTTGCATCTTTATGAGCCTTTTCACAAAACTGATTAGCTTGCACCATAGTGATGAGTGCAGGCTTGAGCTCGAATCCATTGTCTCCAACATTGACTTCTAGTCTAGTACAAATATTTGCTATTGTCGGAGCAGAGAATTCATGAAGACTCTTCTGTGCCATAGCCTCAAACTCTGGTGTCAAACTTCTTCTGATTCGGTGATCTTCCAACTCAAGAGCAAGAACCTTCTTGAGTTTAGCTCTAGTCTTCTTGAGTAATGCTTCTGGATTGTCAACAAAGTTCTCTAGAAGATTACGCATACATTACCCTGCATAAGATATAAAAGTAGACAAAACAAGGGTAAGCTTGTTATGAGCAAAGATCAATGGTCATTTTTTCTTCTCAGCAGTTACATAAAATTATCAATACTTCCTAAGTTAAATACCTTCCCTGGCAACGGCGCCAAAAATACTTGTTAGCATTTTTTAGCACCACTACTAAAAATAGAATTACTCCTACTAATAGCAATGGCGCTAGAAATGATATGGTAATTATTAACTTGTCACTGTTACAGTAGCCACCTATCAATTAACCTTCATCTCTAATGTTAAACTAGGTTGTCATCCCTAGTGAGGAACTTAGAAATGTTTGTTGGTTCTATCTAGCATTACTACAAGAATAACACTAAATAGAAATCTATTATTTCATGTGACTAAAAAGAATATAAAGATAAGAATGAAAATAATTATGCAAGTGGACAGATAATTATACATTGTAGCATTTTACCTAGAGTATTACTAGGTTGTTGATTTAAAATTCTACCACTGGGAAGGTATGACTATGAATACAATAGTATTGATAATTTATGAATATGCATGAGAGAATGAACCAATATCATATACTCTACTCAAAACAGGGATAAGTCACAAGATAATAAAAAAAGATATATAAAATGATAAGTACTTGATCAATCATCATGATAAATAAATAGTAACTCAGAGCACTCTAGTGAAGCAATAGGTTAAGTCCAATTAGAATATTAGAAAGATAATTCCTAAGTAGAATTACTAACATGTCAAATGCTTAGTCTAATTAATTATATCTAGTGATCATAGCCAAATTATGCCACATAAGGAACATCAACTTAGGAATGTTGGAAATAGAGTCCTCCTCTCCTTCGAGACCGGGTTCTATCAACATCAATATATACGGGGGATGGACTACAAAGGACTCAATGCAGCTGTCACCTACGCGATCTACTGCATGTCCCAGCATATAAGGGCATCCGTAGATAACACAAATATCTAAGCACGCTCACATAATGTCTATCACTCACCCATGGTACTATAGGGTGAGTGCTATACAATCTTATGCATGGTTTCCATAATCTAGCTACACCTAATATAAAACTAGAGCAAACAATGAACATTGCTTTCAATGACATAAATGATATAAAGCTTAATGTTGACATAAACATACTAGCAACAATACAATCTCAATGAAATAAAGAAATAGAGTAAAGTACATGAGATATACCAAACCACGCTCTTGCCAACGTCGAGAATCCAAGCATTGCTTGATCTCCCTCTAGACCTAATCTAACTAGCCTAAGCTCTAATCTAGAGGAACTCTGAGGAACTAGGGTTGGCTCTAGATAAATTGATCTTCAACTAAATAGCTTGATGACTTTTTGCTTCAGGGGGTGCAGGGGTCCTTATATAGCCCTAGGGGTTGAACGCAAGCCCTTATATCAAACCGACTTCAATGTAGGGTGGAGATGCATCCTAGGAGGCAGTGGAAGAATACTCTAGAAGCTCATGGAGAAATCCCCTCATAGGGGGCCGGGCAGCACAAGGGTGGGGCCAGTGGCCCCACCTGGCGGTGTCTCATCCTCCCGTTCGTTCCTGTGCCTTCTAGTGTCTTTTATAGTCTTCTAGTGTATCCTTCGTTGCGATCAAGTTTCATCCTTTTCTTAATTAGGTCCCCCTTCCTACATTTTCTAGAATAATCCTGTGGAAAACAGAGATTCACCAAAATGCTAGACCTATGTACATTCTTGTACTTGAACCATTTCTCTTATTTATTCGCATATAAAATGTTGACGTTATCCACCATCAAAAAGGCCGACTGTGGTGACTGCCCTCGTCATGGCGATGCTATGACAGTGACAAGGACTAGAGCCCAAGCCCTAATCTACTAGGGTCCTAGGCTTTCGGCCAGCACATCCTCAATGTGGCTTTCCCACTGTGGTATCGAGTGCCAACAAACATCCCAAAGTACTCCGGGGAAACGAACCCCGGACTATGGCTTGAGGATTACCGGCTCGCGTGTCAAGCCGATAGGGCGAATAGCGACTACTTCATCATCCGCAACCTCCCCTTGTTCCTGGCCGACTCGACATGAACATGCTTGGAGCAACTTCTGCCCAACCAGATTCAAAGTTGGGCGGACCTGAAGGAGATCTTTGTGGGAAACTTCTAGGGCACCTACATGCACCTTAGGAACCCCTAGGATCTAAAGAACTACGGATAGAAGTCAGGGGAGACTCTTTGCGAGTACATTCGGTGCTTCTCTAGACAGTGCAATGAGTTGACAGATGTCACCGACACCGACATCATCAGGGCTTTCCTATCTGGGACCACTTGTGAGTCCCTGGTCCATAAGCTAGGACACAAGGGCCCATGAACTATCAAGGAGCTCCTCGATATCGCAACCAGCCACGCCTTAAGCGAGGAGGCGGTTGGGGTGATTTTCGACCATCCTATAATGGAACTGCCCAAATTATAAGAACATAAGTACAAAAACAATCGCCTAAGCAATTAAATTTCTGTACTTAAGCTCCTATAACTCCGGTAGTCCAATGAAATCATGAGGGATTTCAAACCAACCAACATACAAGCAAGATCATAGTGATTCAACATAACAAGTCATATGTTACATCCATTTCACAAGTAGTTCAACATACATTGGAGTTCACTATAGTTATTACAACTCGAGTTCAAAGGTAGCGGAAGCAAAGTAGTTTGAAACCAACATCATGCTTATTTCAAATATATGCCAGTACTAAGGTCAACTTCCAATAAAAGCATTAGAGACAAGATAACTCAAAAGGATCATGCCCATGATCACACTTTGTCACTACGGCAGGAGCCACCCAATTCTTGTAGTAACCATGATACATCACAACCTGCAACAAGTGGGAATAAACCCTGAGTACGAGGGGTACTCCGCTAGACTTACCCGTATGCAAAGGAGTATGCAAAGCTTTCTTTTAGTGGGCTAGCTTGACTCATTTGCGAAAAGCATAAGTTATCATGAATAAACCATTTTAAGTACTTTTGCACCATCTTTGTTATTACCTATTAATCTAGGTAAGCACCTAAGCTAAAGCAATCACGATGTTCCATCATCATTACTATCTCAGTTACCATCTTAGGTTTAGCCTTTCCAACATAATCCACATAACCATCCGTGTTCCATCATCATTACTACGATGTCGTAGCTCGAGTCAAGTGCTCACTATCCAGAGCGATGGCGATTCGAATCGATTCCTAACCAACTCATAATTTATTCCTCACACAAACCACACTCATCGATCAAATGAGCTACAAATCACCAATGACACTATTCTGGTAAACACCGCGGGACAAACTGGGGCCGCGCTACCTAGGGACCGCCCGATAGCTAGGATTCGGCTTACGTCCCCGTCATACCACCTTTAGTATCAGTCTGCGCACCCGTGTAGGTCCCGACCTGAATAGTGCTACTAGCTTCACGGTCGAAAGGTACTTTATTCGGCCAGCTAAATGTGAGGCATGCGTTCAACATGACAAGAGGGACGAGCAACGATCGATCCTTAACCGACATAGACGGAATCACTATAGTCCAAAACCTATAAGACTCTGCCCGGTCTCCATTTATCCATCAACACTTCGTTATTTTCCATGATAACAATTATAGCCAACCATAACCAGGTATCCACCTATATCTCGCAGGTGACAGAAAATCACCCGACTTCTACCGGTCTAAGCATGGCTAAGTAATACTTTCGATCCTGAACCAAAAATAGGATTCCATGCATATTTATGGGACAAGGAAAGGGTATATATGCAGCAAGTGTTTCCAATCAACTCCTTAACTTAATGCAACAATACATATATAACATATATATACTCAATTGCTTTTATAAAGTAGGAGGCTTAGAATGCTCTGGGGCTTGCCTAGGATTGAACACTTATGTTAGTGTTTGACAGATGACACTCGCTTGGCGAGCATCTCCCATCCTGACACTTGCTTAGTCCTTCCATCTTCGGGATAGGTCCACCAAACACCGTCTTCGGGTTTGGATCCAACATCTCGTCCTTCACATGGTGCATATAGCATACCTAGATGAGATGCAAGATGCATGTGTATGAATATGATGAATGGTAACACAAGATGCATCACATAAGCATTCAATGCAACACAAGATTATGCAAGACAAGCATAAGGTTACACTAAACACACTTAAGTACTTTGCGATGCTTAACTTAAACATCACACAAACATTTATAGAGAGCAAGCACATCAAGCATGACACAAGTTTAACAATGTCACAAGTATATTAACTTCACCATCAACATGGGCATAAGCCACACTTAGTAACACATGGAGTAAACAACCACAACTAGCATCTGTCAATTTCTGGACTGCAAACAATAGGTGCAGGTTTGGATCATAACTAGAGTTCTACAAATCCAAATGACATGCGACAAGACATTCTAGAAAGCTTATGAAATTATCTACAACTCTTTTATTTACACCCAGAGCTGATTCTAAAACTAATCAAGCCAAAACATAGCAAGAAGCAAGTCTATACAAGAGATGGATAGAAAACTGACATTAACTTCAGAGATGCATAACTAGAGTTATATTCATCCAATAAGGGTCACTCTTAACTTTTTAGAAAGCTTATTAAGTTAGCTACAAATTTGTTATTATCATCTAAAGGTGATTCCATAGATAAAATGGCCAAACAACACCAAGAATGCATCTCTATCCATAATTCAGACAGAAACTGCCCATGTTTCCATAGGTAAATAAGCCAACTAATGCAGTCATTCAGATCTGTCCAGAGGACAAGCAAAACCTGACAGCAGACTTGTAAAATCTAAAACTCAAAAACCATCAGGCCTAAAATCATGAAACTTTAACACCAGCTATATCACAAAGTCTCCTACAACCCTTGTATTCACCACTTTCATAGAAAACATTATTTCCATGCTTAATTTAATCATAGCTCATATTAAAGCATTTATTAAGCACTCAAGCAAGGTGAATAAAAAAACTGGACCATACTGTATCCAATGACCATGAAATTTTTATCACACATGAAACATCACATAAGTAGCATGCCATAAAAATTTCACTTCATTTGGAGCCCTATATCTGTAGTTATGAAAAATAAGAAATTCAACTAGCATTAAAACCCTACTGCACAAATCTATTCTTGCAGCTAAAACTTTAAACTAAAACATGCCATATTATAGATCTACTGCATAGACAATTTCACAAGGATTCCAAAAAGTCCTCATTTGCTATTTTACAATTTTTCTACAAATTACTATGAATTATGCAAGATTCAGCCATTTATTCATAAAAAGAAAAAGAAAAACTGCACTATGCAGCACTATTCATATGATTCACGACTTTACAGTTAGGCCCTTGAGCTTTTCACAAATAAAGATCCTCGCAAATTGATCCCTAGGAGCACTATTTATATGAGTCACATCTTCGCATCTGGACCTAGGGAAAAGCTGCAATCCATTTTCACCCTTCTCTTCTTCTTCCTCAGAGCAGAGACGCAAGGGACGTCGTGCTTGGCCGACTCCGATTGGGGCAGTGGTCCTTCGCGCGAGAGAGGCTTCAGCGGAGCACCAGGCTGTGCTCGTGCACCTCTGGTGGGGTGCGGCCCGTCCTAAGGCTGGCCGCGGCTCCTGGCCATGGGCGCCAGTGGTAGCTTGGCAATGGCCCGGTGGACAGCGGCGCTGGCGGAGCTCCTACGGACAGCGGGGTGGTGCGGGAGACCTGCAGCGGCGAGGCACGTGCATGTTGTGGCTAGGCATGGCAGCGGTCGAAGAGAGGGAGCAGCGCCTGAAGCAGCAGGGGCACAAGCTCTGCTCGGCCATGGCTGTAGCCGGCCATGGCGGAGCGCTCGAACGAGGCGAGGGCGAGTGCGGGTGAAGGAGGGGCAGAGAGCGAGCTTGGGGAGTAGAGAAGTGTCTGGGGGGAACTCGGCATCCACACTGACTCAAGGAAGAGCAGGGCACATAGCAGCTCGACCCAGCCATGGTGGGGGCGCTCTGCTTGCATGGCGACCAAGTGGCCAAAACGATGAACACCTGGCGGGCGACCGTGGGGGTGAGGTGGGATGTGTTCCTGGGCTGGCTCCAGGCCAAATTTGGACATGGGCCCAAAACGAAGTTTGTTCACCTCAGCCTGCCATACATTTTTCCTTTAAAGACCAAGATCATTAGAGCAGTAGATTAGCGGTTAATCATGTCCAGAGTTGACACTGTCAACGTGTTGGCAGCGGTTACGTAAACCCAAAATTGAAGACCAAAACGGAGTCAAACTTAATCCAACTTTTTACATGCCCTTCTCCAAGATGTAAACTCCAACTTTTATATTTGTCTGAACTTGACTTGCTTAGCAAAAACATGAGAACGCGAGATGCCAACATGCAAATGTCCGTTTAGTGACAAGTAAACATTTGTTGTTTTGAGAGCTATTTTTGATGATCCAAATTAACTCCAAATTTGATGATCCAAATTAACTCCAAATTTGATGAGACTTGTTTTGTTGTTTCCACCACGAAAGGTACTTCAACTCATGTTAAGGAATCCAATTGAGCTACCACAAGAATTTGGACGATAAAAGGTTGCAAAGAAGGGAACTTGCTGCTGTCACTTTTAGGGACTTAGAAAATTTTCTGCACTGCAAAAACAGCAGCTGATTCCATCTTGGGAGCTCTATTTGACTAAGTTAGGTACCAAACCAGCTCTTGACCCTTAAACAAAGTTTGTTCTACATAACATGAACTAGAACTTTTATTTAAGGTCCAACCTCAAAACTAGTATAGAACCTACTGTTCTACTTTGACCAAAGTAGGATCACAATAAAGCTTAAATTATCCTTTTTTGATCCATTGGAGCATTTTCTTAGCATTTGCTCAACACGAACCTTTCATGACTTTTGTTGTAGAGTTCATCTAGAGTCATTCGGGCAAGGTTGTAAGGTTTGGTTGATGACCTATATTTCCATTCACTTAATAGTGCAATTCAAGCACTCATTAAAGCCATTCGAACAAGGATATAACTTATCATTTCATATGACTTTTTGATTCCAAACTTCATGAAACTTTTCCAGTGACCAATATAGATGGGTATTGATGTGAGACACATGAAGATATTACCATCACCACCCAAGCATATATCTTGAAAAGGGCCTATATGTAAAGCAAGGGTACAATATCCAAGTTTAGGTTGGGGCTCATTTCCATAGGTTTGACCTTGGCATCTTCATCACCATTTAATCTATCATGTTTGAGCTCAAACCCACTACTTAATGGGTGACAAACACCTATGGTGTTACACATCCCTGAGGCACACCGCGAGGTCTACGCGGCCGAGCCGGCCACGCCCTCCTTCCTCCGCTGGTCAAGGTCTCCCATCACCTTTGACTGGTCTGACCACCCATAGAGGGTCCCGCATCTAGGCAGGTACCCGATCATGGTTGACCCGATCATTGGCACAAAACAGCTCACCAAGGTACTAATGGATAGAGGTAGTGGCCTCAACATCATTTACATCGAGATGCTTGATGCCATGGGCATCAACTGGTCACACATCCGATTGACCGGAGTGCCTTTCCACGACATCGTGCTAGGGAAGCAGGCCAAACCGCTCGGCAGATCGACCTGCCTATCATGTTCGGGGATCTGACTAATTATAGGATGGAGACCCTCACCTTCGAGGAGGTAGGATTCCACGGAACATACCACTCCATCCTAGGACACACGTGCTATGCAAAGTTGATGGTTGTCCCCAATTACACCTATCTCAAGCTCAAGATGCCAAACCCATGTGGGGTCATTGTCGTCGGCACCTCCTTCCAGCTTGCTTACGAGTTTGAGGTTGAGTGTTGTGAACACGCCGCACGATTATTGCCTCTAGGGAGCTCATGGTCATCAAGGAGGGAGCCATCAAAGAGGAGCCTAACTCCAAGCGGTCAGTAGGGTCTTTTGAGCCCATAAAGGGCACCAAGGAGGTCCTCATAGACCCTAGCGGCTCCGAGGGAAAGGTGGTGCGCATCGGCACCTCGCTCTCCCTAAATAGGAAAGTGCGCTGGTTGACTTCCTTCACACAAACAAAGACATCTTTGCGTGGAAACCCTCAGATATGCTAGGCATTCTGAGGGAAGTCACGAGCATGCCTTAAAGATCCAGCCAGGCTCCAAGCTGGTCAAGCAGCGCCTACGTCGCTTCGACGAGGACACGCGTAGGGCCATCAGTGTGGAGATCGCAAAGCTTTTGGCGGCTGTTGGTATAAATTAAGGTCACACAGAATATATCCGCAAGCACATAGATATTATACCGTTGTAGCACTTCACCAATAATAACCCAGTTTTAATATTGAACCTAAAGGAATGGTGAGTGAGAATAACTATGTCTTAACTTAGCCCAACTTCATAACCAAGGTTAGGGATAAGGAGTGTAAAGGAGACTGCTGAGGTCTTCTAGTTCTAACTTCAGTAAGCTTTGCCTTCTATTGTTCTATCTGGGGAGATGTCTTATAAGGAACAAATGCAGAGTTTCTTCCCTAAAAGCGATCGAATTCCTACTAGACCTACAAATAGGAGGTGGACTATAGAGGATTCAATGAAGCTATAAGAGTCACTTTCCTGATCTAACATCGATCCAAAAAATAGGGTACATTTACGAGTAACCCTAGTCTAAGCACCATGCTTACACTACGAATACTACTTTAATCAAGAGCCACCAAGATCAAAGCACTCAAAAGAGAGTCATAAACCTAAAGAATAATGTGAACAAGATGCTTACATGAATTAGAAATCGATTACCAAAGAAATCTTAGAAGCAAGCTCTAGAATAACTTGATCCCGTAGAGTACAAGCCATAGAGAGAGCATCGATAGGCCAGAACTCCTCCAAAACTCTTCTTTCTCACTCTATCTCTCTATCTCTAATACAACACTAGATCCTATGCAGCACTAATCTTGTCTTGATTGCTAGCCTAGATCTTGGTGAAAATATGAATTATGGTTCCCGACTTTTCAGCTCTCAGGATCCGACTTGGCTTTCCTCTAGAGGGGTGTATGCCTATATTTATAGCTGTGGGGGCATAACGTGAGCCATTGGATCAAACTGACTTAAGGGATGGCATAGATGCAATCCTATGAGACGGTGGAGGAACATTCTAGAAGCTATTGACAAGTGGGGCCCACTAGGGGCCAAGCAGCCTAGGGAGGAGGCTGGGTGGCCCCACATGTCATAGACATGTGGTCTCTCTCGGTGGAGAGCCCCCTGGAGTCTTCTAGAGTCTTCCCACATAGGTCGCCCTTGGTAGTTTTCTGATTAAATCCTGCTGGAAATACAGATTCACCAAAACTCATGGAAACTATCAGTTTAAACCTCCTATTCTATGATATTGATCCATTTTCATCATTTATGCAAGGTAGGTTGATGGTTTATGATGTATGTTAACTATCATCAACAAGCTCCCCCACACTTAGGCTTTTACTTGTCCTCGATAAAAGGATGGATTATGCAAGACATAACCTTGGGACAAGACATCAACATAAGACCATTCCTAGTTATTCATGCTATGCAAGATTCAAAGTGTCTACCATGAAACTTTGGGTGATTGAAGAATGGAACAACTTGAAATAGATCACCATTTTCCTTTAGTCAAGTCATATGGAGAAACATTTTATGATTTTTGAAAACAAAACATAGCTTACCTTTTTCTTTTGTAGTACTGTTGGTATAATTAATGCACACTCTAGTTATCCGCAAGCACACAGATAATCTACTAATGTAGCACGTCATCAGAATGACCCAGTTTTAATATCAAACCCAAAGGAACGGAATGATGTACTTTAGTCTTAAACCTAATCCCTGAGTAGCAAACAAGAACAGAGAAAATAGAAGATAAAGGCGATCACTAAGGTTGTCTTGTTCTATTATTGCAGCAAGTTATGTTAATTATGATTCAGCTAGGGATTACTATAGAAGAGCACAATCAGAGTGTAGTCTCCTAAGTAACTAATCCTGCTCGGCCTACAAACGGGAGATGGACTATAGAAGATTTAACAAGGCTATAAAAGTCACCCCTACGAGCAACCACCGATCTAGAATATAGGGTACATCATACGAGCAATCAAGTCTAAGCACCACACTTATACTATGACAGCTACTCTACCCCTAGAGCTACTAGGAATAAAGTACTCAAAAAGAGTCACAAACTAGAAGAATAATAAAAACATTAAGACTTACTGACAAATAGAAGTTTATCACTGAAGAAATCTCAGACGCAAGTCCTCAAAGAACTTGAATCCATAGGTACAAGGCGTAGAAGCAGCACCGACAGGCCGGTACTCCCTCCAAATCTCTTTCCTCTCTCTCTCTCTTCTAATTCTAATACAAGACTAGATTCTAAACCTAAACTAGCAGAGAACTAGTCTTCTTCTTGAAAGCTAGCTCTAGAGAGGTTTTCCTTTCTAGGGACACCTCTCTCTGATCCTATCTAAAGATAATGAATTAGGGTTTCAGGATGCTCTGCCTTAGGGGGTCTGGGGTCTGGTTATATATTCCGGTGGGATGAACCACGGCCCTTGGATCAAACCGACTTGAAACGATGGTCAAGATGCACCGTGGAGATGTGTTGTAACGCGTTGTGTGAAGGAGAAGGCGGTTGGCCTCTAGGCCAGGCCGGCCGGTCTGAGGGGTTGGGTGGCCTCCTTTAGAGTCCTCTCGATCCCCATCTTGGTCCCGTGCCTTCTCATGTCTTTTGGAGTCTTCTAGTGTCGGGGTCCGATCCGTTTGACGCGATTTGGTCTGGTTCCTTGGGCCCAACTCTTCTCTAGAATTCCTATTTTTCCTTTTTAATCCCCAAAAAATCATAATTCACCAAAACTCATGGAATTCTGTTAGTTGAGTCCCTATTCTATGGTGGTGATTACATTTTTACCCTTTTCATGTTTTATTGACGGTTTATAATAGGAGTTAATTACTGTCAACAAACTCCCCCACACTTAGGCTTTTGCTCATCTTCGAGAAAAGGTTGGATTACTTTAAACATAACTGTATGACAAGACATCAGCACTAAACCATTCCTAGTCATACCTCTACTACAAGATTCAATGTGTATACCATAAAACTTTGGGCAGTTGAAAAATGGAACAACGTGAAACAGAGCCCCTTTCATCCTTCAATCCTGTCACTTGGAGTGTTTATATATATTTTGGAAAGAAAACATAGCTTACCTTCTCCTTCTATGGTGCACTCAGATCGCTCATTGTATGTGGTATTTGTGGATCCTCTCTGAGGCATATATGATTGATGCCTTAAAAACATCCTACTTCTATGAAAGCTTATATGGAGTTGAAGGTATTTCAAGGATATGGCATACTTACCATGCATATATTGTCTAGTCAAAGCCGGGATCCGAGGAGGGGAATGTCATACCCTTAGATCAAGATGTGCATGTGTGTGGAAATATTTAGTGGCCAACCTAACTCTACTTTGCTCCTTGAAACAGGTATCTCTCTTTTGAGACAACAAAAAGCTTTCTTCAAGCACAGAGATCATGAGCTATCATTTTGATTTTGCATTTTTATTTTTCTTTCTCTTCTTTTTTTCAACACTTGGACACTTGTCTGTTCTCTCTTTTTTTTCTTTTTTTACATAGCCTCACATCTCTGCCTATCATACAATAAATTTTGAGAGATTAATCACCATCTTGAAGCATTTATTTGAAGTCCTAACAATCTTTTTGGTCTTCTCCCAGGGTAGGAGATAGATTTTTGGGCAAAAGGCATGTTTTTGCGTACTCTTAGTGTAAGAGCAGCAGATATATCTGGGTGTACATGATCTTGATCTTAGGAGCATGATAATCATCTCAACAAGGGTCATTCACAGTTTGACAAAACTCAATACAAAGTAAATGGCCTATGTGCTAGTTTTCATATGTATGGCTTTGGTAGGCAATGTATCTTTACCATAAAGGAGAAGTATAGCTATCCATTTAGAATTTTTGAAAAGAAATTCTCCAAATGACAAAACATCGAGAATCAGGTTTTCATTATTCTTCTATCTCGCATTTAAGTGATATGGGGTCCCTACTAAAAAGTTCCCAACAGTAACAAGATTTCTAGGAAAAGTGTGTGCGAATCTATCTTTAAGTCATGGCAAAGCAATCTTACTTTAATCAAGACTTGTGTAGGGTTTGCTTATTCAATATATCTTCAATTTTAATTTGAAGTAGAGAGCAAAATATATGAAAATAGAAAGTCTGAGGTATGTACTAGACCGTGGACAAAAGATGGAGCAAAAGGATGGGGTGTGAGGCCGGGCGGCTTGGTCTTGTGGCCCATCGTGGCCCGCTTTGTCATGCATGGTCTTGGCGTTGATTGCTTCTATTTTTTTATAATTTTGTGATTGGATTTCTTCGGTGGGTTCCCCCACACTTATTTCCTATTTATCTTTAAGTACAACATATGGAGACAAAACACATATCCAAAAATAATAATATAGAGAATGATTTGACTCTAACAAACTTTATTGATATCATTTAAAGCACTTTATTATACATTCCAAATGAACTAACTTAGACTCACAAACTTAAGACTTACTAAACAAAACACGTGTGCCTTATCAATCGACCATCACTCTCTCTCAATTCTCAAGTCTACAGGCTATGGTACATGAGATAATGTTGACATGGGACTTCAATCCCTGATGCTTAATGGTTGCTTTATCCATCCTCGTAGTCAACCTATCAATAGTCCCATCGAGAAAAGCTAGGTCTTGTTGAATCCTAGTGATTTTCTGCTCGAGCTCTTCCATCTTCTTCTCCAGAGTAGCTAAGGTGGTCTTTTGATGCTTGGGCTCACTTGACTCAGAGGAGGATGAAGGTCTCTTCTTTGGAGGGACTACTTTGATCTACTCTGGCATAGCTTAGACTTCATCAAGAGTGATACGCGGAGTAGTCTTCTTGTACTTCATGCAGGTGACATCACCAAACTTGTTGGTCTTCAGTCTAGTTAGCATCTCATCGGGTCTAGGTGGTTAAAGGTTGAGCTCCTTAGGTACGTGGAATGTCAGAACCTTCGGCTCGCTTGGTTTTACTTCAACGGTGAAACGTGGCGGCGGCAGCGCGAGGGTGAGACAAGGAACGGTGCAGGCGTAGAAGGTTTGTGGTTTAGGCGTAGGCATGATCTCCTTTGGTGGTGTGATGGTGGGCTCCTTTGATGGAACAACGGTGAGCTCCTTCAGCTAGATGATGGCGAGGGCCATGGAGTCATCAGAAGTATGAAGCTCGTTGGCGTCGATCTTGTCAAAAGGAGGAGGCTTGTTGATGTTGATCTCGCGGTTGCCGACCATTGGAAATTGAAAAGAGGAGAGCTTGGCTTCTATTGAAGGTTTGAAAGGTAGGAAGTTATGGCTTGGAGGCAGGTAGGGGGTCTAGTTTTATACTCTGGACCAATTTATAGGAGGGTTTAGATCTCTTTATGATGAGTTTGTAATGGGGGGAAATCGGTTCGACTGAAAGACTTTGGAATTTGGACGAGAAGGACTCTAGAAGGGAGAAGGGAGGCAACACAAGGGGAGGGGAGTCCCCCATTGGCTAGCTAGCCTAGGGGTGGGGCTGGCCAGCCCCACTCTGTGGCAGAACGCGGTATCCTTTTTCGTGTTGTCTTCTAACTCATTTCTAATTCTGAAAAACCAATTTTTAGGTGATGAAACTCATCAGAGGCGACGGAGGACTCAAATCATGGGAAAAGGAGGAATTGGATTATGTCCAACTCCTTAGGACTCTTATTAGGTTCTAGAAAAATCTTAAGTCATTGACCATTTACCTTGAATAACGTACCTTCATCATTTTGAAGTGTTACCGCTCCATGTGATGAAGTGCTAATCATCGTGAATGGTCCTTCCTGTTTGCTTCATAGTTTCCCATGACCAAATAGCTTTACCCTAGAATTAAAAAGTAATACCTTATCTCCTGAAGTGAAACTCTTCTTCTTGATCCTCTTATCGTGCCACCTTTTAGTCCTTTCCTTGTATATCTTGGCGTGATGATAGGCTTTCTCACACCATTCATCAAGTTCTGAGAGTTGTATCTTCCTTTTTATTCCTGCTACTTCTAGGTCCATATTCCATCTCTTGATTGCCCAATGAGCTTTGAATTCTAACTCTACCGGCAAATGACAAGTTTTCCGTAAACAAGTTGATATGGGGACATTCCAAGCGGTGTATTGTAAGCCGTTCGATAAGCTCACAGTGCATCGGGTAGCTTGTCCTTCCACTTTGTTTCCATCTCATCAACAGTCTTTTGCAGAATGTTCTTGATTTGCTTGTAAATAAAGTGAGTGCCTCCATCACTAATCACCATTCTTGGGACTCCAAACCTTAGAAATATCACTTCTTCAAACATCTTCTTAGAGTTTCTGAAATCAGCAGCTCTACATGGCATAGCTTCGACCCATTTGAAAACATAGTCGACTGCCACTAAGATGTATTCATTGTTCTTTGATTTCAGGAATGGTCCCATGTAATTAATACCCTAGCAATCAAACAGCTCAATCTAGAGGTTGTTAGTGAGTGGCATGGCATCTCTTGAATTGATGTTGCCATGCTTCTAACACGATCTGCATCTTCGGACAAAGTCCATCGTGTCTTCATACATGGTTGGCCAAAAGAATCCACTCTGCCAAATCTTTACACGTGTTCGGAATGCCCCATAGTGTCCTCCATAGGGTGATGAGTGACAACGTTTAATGATTTTGATTCCTTCTTCAGCTGGTACACATCTTCTGAGCAACTCATCTGAGCACACTCTGAAGAGGTATGGATCATCCCATATGTGGAGATGACTCTCATAGATGAGCTTTCTTTTGTCTCCTCCTGGTGGTACATATCCTGCAACCATAAAATTAACAATATCTGCATACCAGGGGTCAGATCTAGAGATTTGGAAAAGCATATCATCCCTGAGTGAATCGTTGATGGGTAGGTCCTGTGGATTTTCAAATTGCATTCTTGACAAGTGATCAGCAATAGAATTTTCTACTCCCTTTTTATCTTTTATTTCTAAATCAAATTCTTGGAGTAACAAAATCCATCTTATCAAATGGGGTTTAGCATCTTTCTTAGTGAGCAGGTATTTAATTGCAGCATGATCAGTGTAAACAATCACCTTAGCTCCTACTAAGTAAGATCTAAATTTATCAATAGCGAAAACAACAGCTAGGAGTTCTTTTTTAGTTGTTGCATAATTAAGTTGTGGTGCTGTCAATGTTTTGCTAGCATAAGCAATTACATGATGATTTTTATCCTTACATTGTCCTAGCACTGCTCCTATAGCAAAATCACTTGCATCACACATGATTTCAAAAGGCAATGACCAAGTAGGGGGTTGAATGATCAGTGCAAAAGTGAGTACTTTCTTTAAAGTTTCAAAAGCTTTTAAGCATGCTTCATCAAATTCAAAGGAAACATCCTTAGCCAAAAGATTAGTAAGTGGTCTAGCAATATGTGAGAAATCTTTTATAAACCGACGATAAAAATCAGCATGGCCAAGAAAACTTCTTATCCCTTTTATATTTATGGGTGGAGGTAATCATTCAATCACTTCAATTTTAGCTCTATCTACCTTAATTCCATGTTCAAACACCAAGTGTCCTAGCACTATGTCTTCCCTAATCATGAAATGACATTTTTCCCAATTAAGGACTAAGTGCTTTTCTTCACATCTTTGCAAAACCTTGTCTAAATTTTCAAGACAATCATCAAAAGTTTTTCCATAATCAGAAAGGTCACCCATGAAAACTTCCATGATTTCTTCCATCATATCAAAAAATATAGACATCATGCATCTTTGAAAAGAAGTTGGTGCGTTACATAATCCAAAAGACATTCTACGATAAGCATAAGTTCCATAAGGACATGTAAAAGTGGTTTTGCTCTGATCATTAGGATGGATCAGAATCTGATGATATCTAGAATACCTATCAACAAAATAGAAGAAAGAGTGATTTGCTTAGCGCTCTAACATTTCATCAATGAAAGGTAGTGGAAAATAATCTTTCTTTGTTGCCTTGTTAAGTTTTCTGTAATCAATACACATCCGCCATCCAGTGACGGTTCTTTGTGGAATTAATTCATTCTTGTCATTTATGACAATAGTCATGCCTCACTTTTTAGGCACAACTTGAACATGACTCACCCACTCACTGTGTGGCACATGATAGATAATCCCGGCGTGCAATAGTTTTGAAACCTCTTTCTTTACTACCTCTCTCATTGCATTGTTAAGCCTACATTGGGGCTCCCTAGATGGTATGGAATCAAGATTATAGGGATGCGATGAGTGCAAGGAGCAGGGTTAATGCCCTTGAGATCTTAGAGTGAGTCGCCAAAGGCTGATCTATGCTTCTCTAAGACAGTTATCAGGCAAAAAAATTCTTCTTGAGAAAGTTTATCACTTATGATCATAGGAGTTTCCGAATCATTATTGAGAAAAGCATAACAAAGACCAAAAGGCAGAATTTTAATTCAATGGGAGGTTTGGGAATTTCCTCAAATGGATCTAGAGGCTTGGGAAGAACAAAATGATCTTCTTCTTCCTCTATGAAGAACTGAGCATCTTCTTCAAGATTGGGTTCAATTAAAGCTTCAAGATATGCAACATTAACCTCTTCCATTGGGTCTGGCTTGGGACAGGGTTCATTCTCAGTATTTAGAGAATGAGAGATGGATATAGGCAATTTAAGATATTTTCCAAGACAAATGTTTAATTTTCCTGTTTGTCCTTCTTGAATAAGCCTTTCAATTGGTTGGCCTATCAACAGGTCAAACTCAATGATGTCAAAAATATAAAAACTCATATGCACCAGAGTTTCTTTTAACTGGATAGGTAGGACATACAATATTCCTAAACTAGGAAGAATGTGTCTTGATGAGCTTTTTAGAAGTTTTGTTGTTGGGGTTAATGGCATATATTCTAATAAATCATGAGCAAAAGATGTAGACATGATATTAGTACCCACAACTGGATTGTAAAGAGCTGAAAAAGGGTCTATATAAATTTGGCAATGAATATAAGTAGAAGGTGAATCTAAACAAATTATGTCAGTGAAAAGTTCTGATTCTTCTAACCATTTGTGGCTTATCATAGACACTAGCCCTTTTATAGTATTTTTAAGGAAAGCTCTATTAGTAAAATCTAAAAAAAATTAGGAGTTAATGATTTCAAACTCTGAGGCTTCCTTACAGTGTGATAATTCGAGGTTTTATCAAATTCGGTAAAATACTCATCCTCGAATTCAAAGATGAAGTTTGAAACAGGAATTTCCTCCTCATCAAGAATTAAGACAGCTGAAGGTTGTGATGGATTGGGTATGATTTCATGTTCAGCTATCTAGAATTCTTCCTCTTCTAAAAACTTTGGTTTAGCTTCATATGTTGGAGTGGCTTGTGAAATATTAAGGAGAAGCTCTCTCCCTTTTGCAGCAGAAATATGCAGGAATGATCCTTGTGAAGTGTTGACACTTCTAACACCACTTTAAGTACTAGGTTGTCATCCCTAGCATGGCGCCAGAAGTGTTGGTATTATAAATGCTCTTCTAGAAAATAAATAAGGGATCTATAAGTGCACAGATTAAATACCATTATAGCACTTCACCAGGAAATATTCTAGGTATCGTTAATTTATTTTAGCTTAAGGGAAAGAACTAAGGACTTAAACTAGAGATGAACTTGCAAAACACGACTACTTATGAGAATCAATCACACAGTCACTTGATTTGACAGGGGTAAGCCATGATAAATAAATATGATGAATTGATAAGCTCAAAGGATAACACACGCAGAGATTAGAGATAGACTACTCGTCATAAAGGTAGATAGACATCTGACTAAGCAAAAGATTTAATTCTAGGTAGGTTCTAATCAAGTAAGTCTTTCATCTACTCTAGCACATACACTATCATATATACCACAAAAGACTCTTCATCTATGTATAAGGAACATCACTGAAGAAAGCCATAACATAACATGACTTCCCACGTAATACCAATTCTGCCTGTCCTACTAATGGGAGGTGGATTATATAAGACTCAACGAAATTGTCACTTCCGTGAACTACCACACGACCCAGCCAATAGGGTGCATTTGTAGGTAAACAACATCTAGGCACCACTGTAACATCCTAGGTTTTTGACTAACCAAAAATGCGAACTTTTTAAAATTTTCTCATGCAGATGTGTGAAGCATGTAGTCCCTAGGTCTAACCCGAGACTAACCCACTAAGAAGACGTTTCATACTTGTAGAATTGATTGTAGGAGTGTGCCAGAGTTCTTAGTGGTTTAGGGTTTTGTGTCGGAGTGCACAAATCCATAGCAAGTTCCCTCCTTTTATCTTTCGTATACAACCCTCCTCGAAACCCCTCTCTGGATTTATCCCCATTTCCCTTTTGAATTCCTTCATGGCATCCCTTTTGAGTTCTCAATTTCTGTTGAGTTCTTCCGTTGAACACATCTCAAATACGGGTTGGATTCGTTTCAAAGTTCCTGTGAAGTTCCACCTCTCAAATCTTCCTTCTAGACCATCTCAAGTCCCATTTAAATCTCTCTAAATTTCATTTGAAAATCTACCTCTCAATTCCATCCGAAAACTTCTCTGAACTCTTGTGAAATTCTCTGCTCAAAATATCCTCCTTCGAATTCATCTCAAAAACTCCTTTTGTATTCCTATTCAATTTCCCCAGAATTCATATTTCAAATTCCTCGAATCCATCCCAAATTCTATTTAAATTCCTCTCCCAAGCTCTTTTGGAATTTTCCCTTGAAAATTCCCTCTCCAAATTCCCTTTTAAAATATCTTGCAAATTCCTTGAAACAAATAAAACATAAAAGAAAAAATCTCTCTTCCTTTCTTCACCTAGCCCAAACCGGCCGCCATCCTTCTCTTCCCGCGCCAGGCCCCGGTCTCCCACCTCCGCTCGGCCCACGTGGCCAGCACAAGCGCCTTGCCTAGCCAACCCCGCAGGCCCAGCTCACCTCCTCTCCCACCTTGGCCCGTCAGTGTTGAAGCCTAGCAGGCCGTTCGAGCCCTCCGGCTTAGTTGGCTCAGAGCCGCACCCTGGGTTGGAAACCCTAGGGAGCGCCTGCTCCCGGCTACACTACCGCGGCCGCTCGCAGGCTCTGCGCTCACGTGTCCCATGTCCACTTTCCACCTGCTGATGCGCGCCACGTGGCCCTCCTCTGCACGGACACCAAGGATCGCCGTCCACGCCCTTGTAGCCCTAACCCTGCGCCTATAAATGGGGAAACCACTACTGCTCCTCTGCTCCATCTCCCATCCGCTGCCACACACCTTTGCTTCCTTCTCTTCTTTCCTCTTGCGCCATCGAGCCCTAGTCGGCCATGGCCGTAGCTCCACCGCGCCACAGCTGGCCCTCACTCCATCGCCCTCCCTTATTTCCCCTGCAACCGCCTACCATTGCCGGCCACGGCCGAGCCACAGCTGCCACTCTCTCCTCCCATTCACGCCACCACCTACTCACGCCAAGGTAGCCCCAGACCGCCACCACCATGCGTAGAGCAGCGCCACCCCGACGAGCCCCTGCCTCGCCATGCCAGAGCCACGCCACCATAAGCCCCACGCCGAGCCAGCCTCCGACAACCCTAAGCACTCTACCAAGCCCCGACCACGTCGAAGCCCTGGTCGCCTCCTGCTTCAACCCGTAGCCGTGATGTTTCGCAGCCATGACGTCAAGCGCCCTCTGCCCCACCACCACCGCAATGTTGACGCTATCGTGGTGACCGTATCCGACTGGCGCTGAGAGCTCCATCGCCACAGTGACCCACTTCGCCTTTGCGCCTCTGCTCCACTCGCGTGGTAGCTAGCCGAGCACCACCTCGCCGCTCCGACTGCGCCACCATGGGTGCGCCCGAGTTCCTCCTCTGAGCCGGCCTCTGCTGTTCACTGCGGTCCCCAACCACCGTGACCAAAACCATCTTGCTAGCAACTCGTCACCTCACTTCACTGCCGGTGAGCCATTGTGCCCAAAAGGCTCTGCACTTTTTGCTTCCTACTATCACCATTCTGAGACCGGCCTTCATGCTGCGTTCGTCCACTGTCGCAGGGGAGCAAACCACCCTATTGCCATCCGCCAAGAGTTGGACGAAGCTGCTACTTTGCCAAAGAGCAATAGCACCACCTTGCCATGTCCATCCTTGTGTCCGGCCTTTGTGCCGTGAATTTTTGCCTTGCAGGGAGGCTACGCCTCATTTCCCTTGGTGTGGCTGCCTCGATCTGCAACACTAGAGCTCCTCAACTACCTAGATTTAGATCCAACATTTACAATGCACAAGTTTCAGGCTCAGAGTTTATCTTTAGATCAAGACAATTCTATCCAAAACTCGGGAGAATTCGTGTTTGAAAACTAGGCACTTGAAAGAAATTACGACAGAGCAACTATTCATCATTTCCATTATGTTTAAAATTGAGTTCTACGGTAATTAAGTTCTAATACTCTCTTGCATCTTTTATTTTAACTAATATATTATCTAGCTAATGTTATCACACAACACTCTTTTTATTTGGTTTTCTTAAGTTATGCATCTTTTTATACTTTTCAGAAAAAAAGATAAATCACTCAAAAAGGAATACTTATCGAGATATACGGGGGACGCTCTCCCCCAAGCTGGATTTTGGCATAGTCGTTCATCTTGAGTCCTCGATTGCGTAGATGCTCATCACTCCTTCTTTGATGATTGTTCAAGGTAGAGCTCTTGAGTGAGTGAAGACATCATGGGCTTCATAGGGAATTTCTCTTTTTCCTGTTGAATTTCAAATAGACAGCAAAACTCATGGAACATATTAAGGGTTAGTGGAAAACTATTCCCTAATTATTTTGGAGTCTTGAATTATCTTTTATTATTCAACTGGTTTTTCTTCATTTTTAGATTATATATATATGCCTCCATAGTGAGTAATTATTATGGGTTGCTACACACCACACTATTACTCACATGGGGCTTAGAGTTTATATATTTCCAGATGCAATGAGATGATTCAAAATATAAAAGTTATTTTTATTTTCTTTTCAAATGCAATGTAGAATTTAAATATGTATTTAATTCTAAATAGTCTGCATGTTATTAATGGAAAAATTATTTTTATTTTCAATGCAATGATATGCTAAGGGAATGTAAACAAAGTAGATATGCTTAATTTAAATGTGCGGATAAATACCGATTTACCTTTCAGAGAAGGTTCGGAGATTTAGGTCCGTCGACCCAGACCTTACATCTGGTTCAGTCTTCAGAGGTTTCTTTTCTTCTTCCTTTGGAATAGCATCTTCTTGGGCAGCTTCTTTCTTTTTGATGGCTTGTTTCTTTTGGCGTTGAGAGCGGTGTCTCCTCTTGTTCTTTCTAGGCTGCTCACAAGTAGTGTAACTATTAAAGTAACAACGTACCTTCTCTCTAGGGAATTGGAAGTGGATTTCCCTAGTTCTTATGTAGATGATCGTGCTAGTGGTATTGAGGAAGGGTCATCCTAAAATAAGGTGGACATCGTCTTCTTCTCCTATGTCAAGAACCATGAAGTCGGTAGGAATGTAGTGATCTCTTATTTTGACCATAACATCTTTCACTACTCCCTTTGGACGTCGGAATGATTGGTCCACCATCTGCAGCTGCACATATGTACCATACATGGGTCTAGTATTATACAAATGTTTATATGTTACCTTAGACATTATATTGGTGCTAGAGCCGATGTCGCAGAACGTCTTGTAGAAAGTACTTCCCTCGATCATACAATCGATGGTGGGTACTCCAGGATCTCCTAGCTTAGTGAGGTATGGTGATGGAAGGCAGTGGTCAAGTTCTAAATCAATAGTGTTGACCATCCATACTGTTTCTTTTGCCTGATGCTTAGCTTTATTCCTCCTTCTCCTATTCTTGTTCTACTTCTTTGTTGGGGCAGCGGTTGTATCCTCGTAGAGGTACGGCGTCTATGGGTGAACTTGAATGTGGAGGGTACGCTTCTTGAAATTGAATCTTTCTTTTCTCCCATTGATTGTGAAACAAATCTTGGCACTATCTGCATAGATGATGGCTTTGGTGGTACTCAAGAATGGTTGCCCCAAGTTGATGGGTGCTTTTTTGTCTCCACCTGTTTCTACAATCACAAAGTCTGCCAGCACATACGAGTGTCCAACTACAATCCAGACATCTTCAAGAATTCCCTTGGGGTAGCACAGTGTCTGATCTGCAAGCTGCAAACACATAGTTGTATACAATAAAAGGATCACCATGAATTTTCTCATAGATTACCCTGGGCATGATGTTGACGCTTGCTCTAAGGTCATAGATAGCTTCTTCAAAATTGTGGGGTCCAATGAAAATAGGGATGACAGGTCTCCCTAGGTCTCCTTTCTTCACTAGTAGAGTGTCGTCTACCCATGTTCCCCATTGCTTTGGAGGTGCGGTGAAGTATTGCCCTGCATTATAAATGTCTACAAGATTTGCAGTTTCTAAATCCTCCGGCTTCCCCAGAATCTTACCTCTTTCGGTCACTGGTACAGAAGTTGCTAGCTGAGATATTTGTGATTCTATCATTTTATTAAAGCTATGTTGATTTTTTATGGCAGAAGTAAAGCTATCCATTCTAGTATTAATATTTTCAAGCAATTTATCATTGGAAGCTATCTTTCTAGACATAGTATTAATAACTTTATTCCGATTAGAAATCATTTCTCTCAAGGGTGGTTGATTAAAGTTATTATTAAGATTATTACCTTGGTAGTTACCTGAGTGGTTACCTGAGTAATTAGGCCTTGATTGTTGATTCCATTCTTGATTTTGTTGAGGATGATTGTTGAAGTTGTTGTTGATGTAGTTCACATCCTCTTGAATCTCAGGGCAGTTGCTCCCTGAGTGGCCAGTGCCTCCACACTATTCATAGGTCATGCGAGAATCATTGATGTGCGTGACTTCGTTCTTCTTAGTGGTGCATTCATCAAACTTCTTCATGAGCAGGTCTATCTTGGCAAACAACATGTCTACTTCCTTCAGTTGATGCATTCCTCCTCCTCTCTTGCGAGGTTGAGTGCGTTCCTCGTTCCATCCCTGGTTAGAGGCCATCATCTCAATTAGAGTGGTTGCTTTAGTGATGTTGAGTGATAAGAATGATCCTCCAGCAGCTGCATCCACATTCTCACGGGTACTAGAAGTGAGCCCATGATAGAATGTCTGCATGAGTAGCCAATTCTCCATCCCATGGTGAGGGCATTCTGATATGTAATCTTGAAAGCATTCCCAGGCTTTAGGGATTGATTCATCGTGTTGTTGTTGGAAGGTTGATATCTTCGCACGTAGAGCATTTGTCTTCCCCACTGGAAAGAATTTTTCTAGAAAAGCAGTAGCACAAATCGACCATGTGGTATTCTTGTCCTTATGGGCATAGAACCATTGCTTTGCTTTTCCTAGGAGTGAGAAAGGGAACAAGCGGAGCAATATGGCATCTCTTGCGACTCCCTTGATGGTGAAGGTGCTACAAATCTCCAAAAAGTGTTGGAGATGAGCACTCGCATCTTCATATGCTTTTCCACAAAACTGGTTTGCTTGCACCATGTTGATCAAAGCAGGCTTGAGCTCAAATCCGTTATCTCCCACATTTACTATCGGTCTAGTCCTGATGTTAGCAGTGGTTGGAGCAGAGAATTCACGGAGTGATCGGTCGGCCATGGCTTCAAAGTTTGGTGTTAAGCTTCTTCTCAATTAGTTGATCTCAGATGAAGTGGTTGGAGCCTTCTTGAGCTTTGCTGTTGTTCTTCTAATTAGAGCTTCGGGGTTCTCAACGTAGTTTGTCGGGAGTTCAAAACTAGTCATACATCACCCTGCATAAGATCAAAAAAATAGACAAAGGACAGTGTTAGCCTGTTAGAGTAAAGGATCAAGTGATGTAATTCGAATATCACATGTGTAAGAGTGTTCCTAGATGTGGAAGTGTGTTTATGCTCTTATGAATGTTTTCTAACTTAGTGTGCCATTCCGTTGCCTCCCCGGCAACGGAGCTAGAAATGCTTGTTGACACTTCTTCGCATCACTCGCGTTAGTTTGCCATCCCCAACATGACACCAAGAGTGTGGTTGTATTGTACTCATGCCACTTAACTATATAAAGATATTAAAGTATATATCCGCAAGTGCACAGATAAATACTCCAATTGCAGCATTTCACCCAAGTTTATCCTAGGTATTGTTATTTATATTTAACCAAAGGAGAACAAATGGAGGGGCACATATTAATTAAAGGCTACTCTACACATGTGATATGAATATTCAAAATCACTATCCTTTACTCTTAAACATGAATCAATCAAATAAAAAGAGATAAAATATATGATAATCAGACCATTCAGATGATATTCCTTAGAGCAGTACTACTATGGTAAGTCATTGATCAGAATATAAAGTAAGAGAATAAGTCCTAAATAATCCATTAACTATTAGTCATAATCTACATTGATTAGTGCAATTATATCAGGTAATCAATGGCTAGGTTATCTCATATCCATAAACAAGGAACATCTCCATTACGAAGCTGAGAAACAGAGTAACAACTAAGTAATGAGACCGTGTTCTACTAAGTTCTACACTCGGGGAGTGGACTACAAAGGACTCAACAGGAATGTCATACTCGTGATCTACCACATGGCCCAGAGTATAGAGTGCATTTGCAGGTAAACAGTGTATAAGTACCACACTTACACAATGTTGACCACCCACCCATGACTCAATAAGGTGAGTGCTTTGCAAACATGTGTATAAACATAATGATAAACTATCTATGCCAAATATATAATTAAAGCAGACTAATCTCATAATAATCAAGGATATGATATAGATTAAGAACAAAATCATATCTAATGTATCAAGAATAATGATCAAGAACAATGAACTAGAACTAGACAATGATGAACTAGAACAATTATGAACTAGAACATAAACAATTAGAACATGAAGAACTAGAACATGAACTAGATCAAGAACTAGAAGAACTGATAAACTAGATGAATATCTGGAGAACAATGTTGATACATGATAGAAGAACTGGATTTACCAAGCTCCTCTTGACTAGATCTAGAGCCCAAGGCTGCTTGACTCCTCTACTTCTAATTCTAATCTAGCTATGCCTAGATCTGATGGAGCTCTAAGGAGATGAGAGTTGCTGGTTGGTCTTCTACTTTCTGGTTGATGATTGATTGAATGAATTCCTCTCTAGAGGGGGGTCTGGGGCCTCATTTATATAGCCCAGAGCATGGAACCATGGCCCTTGGATCAAACCGACCTTCACGTAGGGCTAGGATGCATCCTTGGAGGCGGTTGAAGTAGCTTGCAAAGGAAGGAGCCGAGGGGCGGCGGCCAGGGGCCGGTCGGCCTAGGGTTGAGGCCGGTCGGCCCCACCTAGCAGCGCCTCATGGTGGCCCTCCTCGTGGAGTCCTCTGGTGTCCTCTAGAAGCTTCTTGCATATTCATGACGTGGAGATTAGGCCGATTGACATGGGTACCTTCTCGTGGAAGATATCAATTACTGAATTATTCTGATAACCCCCTGCAAAATATAGATTCACCAAAACTCGTGGAATTTTGTTAGTTGACACCCTAAACCTATGTTGGTGATCATTTATTAGCCCTTTATATATTTATTTTAACCCTTTATTATGGTAGATAACCATCGTCAACAATTTGAAATCATCTTCAAACTACTATTGTTCTCAAAAAAAAGAGGGAAGCAACTCTTGGTTTTCAAAACAAAAATGAGTTTCAAAATCCTTTTGATTTGAAATCTTTCAAAGAAAAGTGTTTTGATTTAGAAAACAAAAGCTTTCAAAAGATTTTTTTTCGAAACTTGAATGGATTTCAACCGTTTTTCAAGAGTTTTGCAACTCACTCTCCCTCACCATTCAAACCAAAATTTAAAACTTCATGATTTGAAAGGTTTTGGGAAAGCCCAGAATTTGCAAAATGTTTTCATCAAAATGATTTCAAATTCTGTGTACTCGCTATTTCAAAATGTCTTTTTCCAAAACGCCCGTTTGGAAAAGTATATAAACCTAGATTGATTTCTAAAACTTCCCCTCACGAACGGCCCAAATGTTTCTGAAAAATCGTTTTGAAAGAGGTTTTGGAAAAATAAAAACCCTTCTATAAAAGTTTTGATTTCACAAAATAAAAATCTATTTAAGTGTTTCCAGAAATCTCTTCTAATGAACTATTTTCACCAAAATTCAAAAGTTTTGATTTGAGTTTCAAAAACCAAAGTGGGTTACAACCTATTTCAATTATTTTTGTGTTGATTTGATTTGAAAATCAAAAGGTTGTGACCTTCCTCTTTGCAAGAATTGTGAAACAAAAGTTCTATAACTATGTTTTTCCAAAACATGACCTGCAAAACCATTTTATAAAGGCTTTTCCTCTCCTTTTCCAAAAACTCTCCCTTCTCTCCTTAAGCTTTGGGAAATTGTGTTGCAGGCCACCTGTGGTACTTGCATACAACTCTAATCCTAAGCCAACCTTTTCAAAAACCCTACTTAAAAAGAAACAATTTGAAAAGAGTTTTATTTCAAACAAAATATGTTTTGGATTTCAAAAATCTCTACTTAAAAACCCTGCCTTGTTTTATCAAAAAGTTTCAAAACTCACAGCTTTGCGAAATAAACTATTGTCTTGGAGTAAAAAAATGGCTTTCAAAAAAATGGAATTTTTGAAAAATTTTGCCCCATTCAACTCTTGGCCTATTTCAAACATTTTGAAAACCTTGCACAAAATTGAAAATGCTTTGAGAAAAGATGCTTCAAACCCTTTGTTTGTGTTTTTGAAAATTTTAAGAAAAGTGGCCTCCTCCAAATGGCGTTTTCTAAAAATAGATTTATGAAAACCTGTTTTCAAAGCCTCATAAAAATGCATCATGCAAAAGGATTTTTTTTGTTTCAAAATTTAAAACCAACTTCAAAAGAGATTTTGCTTTCAAAAGGTAAACTAATTCAAGTTGCTTCCCTATCTTGCAAAAAGAAAAAGGGATTATGATTCAAAAAGGAAACTCCTTCAAAAGTGTGATGCTTCAAAAAACCTTGTTTAAAGAAAAAGAGTTTTCCCAACTGGTTTCCAAACTTGCTTTACAAAATTTTGGGTGCGTGAAAATGTTTTCAACTGATCTCTGAACTTGTTTCCCCGAAACCCTCGATTACAAAAGCAAAATGATTTCAAAAGAAATTTTGACTTGGTTTGCAAAAGTTTTAAGAACTCACTTGTGAAAAAGTTTTCCTCCCAAAAACTAATTTGTGAAAGCAAAACTACCTCTCCCTTCTCCGCTCAAAAGGTTTTATGAAAACTGTTTTCCAAAGCTCTTTCCTCAAAAGCTCCATTGCAAAAACCTGATGCATTAATGCATGAAGAACATCCGGTAAAAGGCATCAACCATAGATAAACCTACCGACCATCCTTTAAGAGTAGTAACCCCTAAATCTCAGGGACGAGATTCCTGTAAGGGGGTGGACTGTAACATCCCGGGTTTTTGACTAACCAAAATTGTGAACGGTAACAGAACCGCCCAATTATACGAAATTAAGTAGGAAAATCATCCAACGGAAGGACAATTCAACAAACTTAAGCCCGTATAACCCGATAGTCCGTGAAATCTCGACGGATTTCAAACCATTTTTCATAACAGCCAAGATCGTACTAAGTTTAACGGTTACCATCATAAGTTACATAAAAGTTCGCGGCATAAAATACATCGGAGTTTAAACATAGTTATTACAAACCAGGTTTGACTAAAAGTAGTGGAAGCGGTAGTTCAAATCACGCACACAAACAACATTTTGGAATAAAGTGCCAGCTTGTGATCATCTCCAGCAAAAGCATCAGACGAGAAGTAACGAATGACCATTGCCCATGGTCCTATGCTTCGCCCATTGCAGGATAGAGACAGTTGATACAATAGCCATAGTACATCTGTCCATCTGCAACAAGTGGGAACAAAGCCCTAAGTATGAGAAGGTACTCAGCTAGACTTACCCGTCATAAACCAGAAATAAGAGACACCAAGGAATCATGATAGGCTTTCTGGTGGGATAGCTGACTCATTTGCAAGAAAAGCATTTTTAACTTAACAATTCCTTTCCAAAAGCATGCAGTAATTAATTCTTTATTACCCTGCCAACTATGTTTGCAATGGTGCTAGAGTAACATGTAATTAAGCAAGTAAGGATTACCATTGATCATTAACAGTAGTTATCATGTCATCTTTCACATAACTATCCAAGTGATTCATCAATATTACTACGATGAAGTAGCTCAAGTCAAGTGTTCACTATCCAGTGAACGATGGCGATTCGAATCGATTATTAACCAGCTGGTAAGTTATTCCTCACACAAACCTCACTCACCCGCTAAAGTGAGGTGTTGGTCACCGAGTCAACCATTCAGGTAAAGTCGCGAGCTTGCCAGGAACCACTTGTACCCGGGGGCCGCCCGACTGCTCTTTGGCCTTATCATCGCGCCCCCGTATCCTGCCACTACTGCTCCGGTACAGTGCGTTGCGGGCAATTCACTCGGCCCGAATAATCTCCCAGTTTCACGGTTGGAAGGTACTTTATCCGGCCAGCTAAATGTGAGGCATGCGTTCAACATGACCCGAGGGACAACAACGGATGGTCCTTAACCGACACAGACAGAAAACACTACAGTCTGAAACCCTGCAAGTTTCCGCCCGGTCTCAAATTCATTTCACACTTAGTTATACCATGACTTCATAGTCAACCAAACAGATCCAGGTAACCACCTATAGCTCGCAGGTGACAGGAAATCACCCGACTTCTACCGGTCTAAGCCAGCTAAGCATTGACTTGACTGCGGATACCAGGGTAACAAGGATATGGTATAACAAAGGTAAGCAAGGTATAATGCAGCAACGTTTGCAAACAACTCCTAAACGTAATGCATCAAATTAAGTAAAGTTAATAATAAATTATTTGCAAACCGGGAGAGAAATGCTCCGGGGCTTGCCTCTCTCGAAGGAGCTCGGACGGTGATCGGGGCACTCCGGAAGATCTTCACTGACCTCTTCTTCGGCTTCTGCCACCTCCTGCTGCTGCACCTCGATCTGCTCCTCTGGCTCCTCGGGTAAGACGACTGGGTTCTCGGTTTGCGATCCTATATGATGCAATGCGCGTAAGTGATTATGCAAGTGTGCATCGAAGGAGATGAATGCAATGAATATGTTGAAATGCAAGGTAGTCAGCATCATCCAAGAAACTATACACTACAAGCACATGTCATCTACTGCATTCTCTTCTACTACTATTATGTTAAGTTAACCTATCTTATGAAATGCTTCAAAGATACACCAAAGCTTTACTAATTTCTTAATCACACTTAAAGCAACACTTGCTTAAACCCTAAGTAATAATAGGTTTGAATAGCAACATATATTTCTAATGCTCCTAAAAATCTAAGAAAATTACAGTAGCATAATACTACTCTAAACAGACTACCATAAAAATTTCATGGCATTTGGATAAGTAAACTATCCTATACAAAAATGACAAGCTATAGCATAAAAATGAGCATGAAATTACTTTGTACTATGAAAAGTGTCAAACAACAGAATTAATATTTTTCCTAGGTTCTTCATAGCATACTATGACTGTACAAAAATTATCACATGCATGTTTTATACAAAGTTTGCTCTCTAGCAAAAATAACAAAAATCAGCCATTAAAGGTACTTGAACTACTTCTCCAAAGTTTTCCATAGCACATGCATGAAACATATTTTTCCTAGTAAGTACATGATATATGAAGATTAACAAACTTAAAATCATATTTTTCTGATACATATAGGATTTACTAGCTATTTTACAAGATATCAGCAATATTAAGAATTAATTAAAGCTCTACAGAAAAGTATTCCAAAAATGACATGCAATATTTTTAGATTGTAGATCTGGTTCCAATGAATCTAGATAAATTTATTTCACAATTTTTGGAGCTGAAATGACTGCTAAGATATTTTCCAAAGCATTTTCATCAAGAATAATAAAAGAAAACAGAAAACGGTTTTTATTATTGAAACTGGGCCGGCCCGTGGAATCAAACCGGCCCATGGCCGTTCTCGGCCTGGTCCATGCGCGCGGGGGAAAACGAGCGAGCAGGCCCGCTCGGAGGCACGGCCCATAGGGCGTGGCCCAGTGACGACCGACGGGGGGGGAGACAGGGCGCCCTCGTCGGCGTTCGGAGCCGCGACGGCGTGGCGGTGGCCGACGGCCAACGGCTGGCTCCGGCCAAACCACGACCAGCTAAGGTGCGCAAAACGCTCGCAAGAGAGTGGCGAACGCGTGAAGGAGACGCGGGAGGACAGAGATAGGGCGAGCGAGGCGGTGGCGGAGCACGGGCTCGACGGCACCGTCGCGGTGGCGCGGCGAGGCGAGGGAAAAATTGAGCCCTACCAGAGCAAACGAGGAGAAGGCGACACTCGTTCGGAGGAGGGGAGGATGGGGCGGAGCCTCATGCACGGGCAATTGGACGGAGGTGGTCCACCAGTGCGGGAACAGGGCGGTGACGGTGGCGGAGCTCGGTGGCGAGCGATGTTCTGCTGCGGTTTTCACCGGAGGGAGGAAGAAAGGGAGCAGGCGAGGCAGAAATGGAAGGGAGACCAGGTGCCCGGTCGTTTTTGAAGTGGAGCGTGGGCGCGGGGTCCACAGCGGCCATGCGGTGGTGTCGCCGGCATGCGGCCGCCACGCGGCGGGCGTTTGCTGCCGGGGCGCCAGCATGCGCGCGCGCGGGCGGGAAGAAGGGAGAGGGGGCTGGCTGGGCTAGGCCGCGGTGGAGGCGGACGCGGGCGCGCGCGCGGGAGTGGCGCGGGCTGATTCGGCCAGCGGGCCGAATCAAGGCGGCGGCCTACTAAGCTGGTTTTGATTTTTTTCAAATTTTTCATTTCAAATCAAATTCAAACACAGATTTCAAACCCCATTTTGAATAAGAAGAAGACATTTTCTGGAATTGACCCAAAAATAAAAGTTGCTTAGAATTTAATTCTCTACAACTTTGATTAAGGGGCCAACTAAAAATTCCCAATAGATTTTGAATTGAAGAATAAAAGCTAAAATAGGGAGTATTTTTGAATATTTTAATTAATATTTTTGAACAAGTTTTTTTTTGACAAAACTTTGAGTCATCTAGTTGCTTCCAAAAATTGAACTATAGTTCTAAGTGATATAAGATTTGTAGTTGCAAAATTTTGATGGAATGTGATTAGCACATTAATATATTACATCTCAAATACCACTTTCTAAGCTTTTATTTCACTCAAATTATAATATTAACATGTATGATTATGATGATATGAAATGCCATGCATATGATTGCCATGCAAATGCTTGCGTAACACCGGAGTGTTACATGAACTTTTTAAAATTTTCTCATGCAGATGTGTGAAGCATGTAGTCTCTAGGTCTAACCCGAGACTAACCCACTAAGAAGATGTTGCATACATGTAGAATTGATTGTAGGAGTGTGCCGGTGTTCTTAGTGGTTTAGGGTTTTGTGTCAGACTGCATAAATCCATAGCAAGTTCCCTCCTTTTATCTTTCATATACAACCCTCCTCGAAACCCCTCTCTAGATTTATCCCCATTTCCCTTTTGAATTCCTTCACAGCATCCCTTTTGAGTTCTCAATTTCCGTTGAGTTCTTCCGTTGAACACATCTCAAATACGGGTTGGACTCGTTTCAAAGTTCCTATGAAGTTCCACCTCTCAAATCTTCCTTCTAGACCATCTCAAGTCCCATTTAAATCTCTCTAAATTCCATTTGAAAATCTACCTCTCAATTCCATCTGAAACTTCTCTGAACTCTTGTGAAATTCTCTGCTCAAAATATCCTCCTTCGGATTCATCTCAAAAACTCCTTTTTTATTCCTATTCAATTTCCCCAGAATTCATATTTCAAATTCTTCGAATCCATCTCAAATTCTATTTAAATTCCTCTCCCAAGCTCTTTTGGAATTTTTGCTTGAAAATTCCCTCTCCAAATTCCCTTTTAAAATATCTTGCAAATTCCTTGAAACAAATAAAACATAAAAGGAAAAATCTCTCTTCCTTTCTTCACCTAGACGAAACCGGCCGCCATCCTTCTCTTCCTGCACCAGGGCCCGCCCTCCCACCTCCGCTCAGCCCACATGGCTAGCATAAGCGCCTAGCCCAGCCAACCCTGCAGGCCCAGCTCGCCTCCTCTCCCACCTTGGCCCGTCAGCATTGAAGCCCAGCAGGCTACTCGAGCCCTCCGGCTCAGCTGGCTCAGAGCCGCGCCCTGTGTTGGAAACCCTAGGGAGCGCCCGCTCCTAGCTGCGCTGCCGCCGCCGCTCGCACGCTCTGTGCTCGCGTGTCCCATGTCCACTCTCCCCCTGCTGATGCGCTCCACGTGGCCCTCCTCTACACGGACGCCAAGGATCGCCGTCCGCGCCCTTGTAGCCCTAACCCCACGCCTATAAATGGAGAAACCATTGCAGCTCCTCTGCTCCATCTCCCCATCCGCCGCCACACACATTTGCTTCCTTCTCTTCTTTCCTCTTGCGCTGTCGAGCCCTAACCGGCCGTGGCCGCTGCTCCATCACACCACAGCTGGCCCCCACTCCACCACCCTCCCTTCTTTCCCCTACAACTGCCTGCCGTTGTCGGCCACTGCCGAGCCACAGCCGCCACTCTCTCATCCCATTCACGCGACCACCTGCTCACGCCAAGGTAGCCCCAGACTGCCACCACCGTGCGTCGAGCAGCGCCACCCCGATGAGCCCCTGCCTCGCCATGCCTACCTTTGACGACCCTGAGCGCTCCACCAAGCCCCGGCTGCGTCAAAGCCTTGGTCGCCTCCTGCTTCAACCCGTAACCACGATGTTCCACAGCCATGACGTCGAGCGCCCTCTATCCCGCCACCACCGTGACAATGACGCTATTGTGGTGACTGTCTCTGACCGGCGCTGAGAGCTCCATCACCACAGTGAACCCCTTCGCCTTTGCGCCTCTATTCCCCTCGCACGGTAGCTGGCCGAGCGCCACCTCGCCGCTCCGATCGTGCCACCGTGGGCGCGCCTAAGTTCCTCCTCTAAGCTGGCCTCTACTGATCTCTACGGTCCCCAACCACCATGAATAAAACCATCTTGCCGGTGACTCGTCACCTCTCTTCGCTGTCGGTGAGCTGTTGTGCCCAAAAGGCTCCGCACTTTTTGCTTCCTACTATCACCATGCTAAGACCGGCCTTCGTGCCGCACTCGTCTACTGTCGTAGGGGAGCAAACCACCCTATTGCCATCTGCCAAGAGTTGGACGAAGCTGCTACTTTACCGGAGAGCAACAGCACCACCTTACGATGTCCATCCTTGTGTCCGGCCTTCGTGCCATGAATTTTTGCCTTGCAGGGAGGCTACGCCTCATTTCCCTTGGTGTGGCTGCCCTAATCTGCAACACTAGAGCTCCGTCGTCTCTCGACCGCCTGCTGCCATGTTTCAGGACAAGCCACAGCAGCCCTCCACCTCCCCGCTTTCATCAAGGTCGACCCCTCGAACCCAGTCGACGCCGTACATGATGTCGGCAAGACCCTTGCCTTTCTTTTCCGTGTTCTCTTTTTACTTGTTGACATTGATCATCAATATCATTTATCTACATTGTCACTTGATCATTATCATCTATATATCCTGTGCCATGCCTTCGCCGCCGGTCTATCATCTATGTATTTCTCTTATGTCGCTATGGATATGTGCTACTCCGTGCCAAGTCATTTGTGTGTCGTAATTCTTGTGTGTTGTCGTGTGTGCCTTTTTGTCTACGGACCATGCCTTTGAGCCAGTTGAGAGAGCCAATGCTTGTCCATTGCGATCGCGAGTTCACCTCGTCATGGTCGTAGCACCAAGAATGTCCTTTCTCTCTTGCTTTAGTTGTCTTCGTCGGATTACGAACTTGAGCTCCTATCTACGTCCCTAGGATGCGGTCACCGTGGACTCGATGTCGATATCGATGCAGTTCTTACCTACATGTTTTGAGCCCTCCGTGACCAACTCTATTGGGATAGGAATTAGGGGACAACCTTTGTATGTCGACAGATGCCAACTCATGTAGGTACAGCTTGTGGCAGTGAGTTCACCTCTCCATGACCATTGGGCTCTACCTCTCTTTCTCTTGTTTTTGTCCTAACCACCTCGCATGATTATACCACTTCTACCATGGCGTTCCTTCGGGTCTAGCGATGACAACCGCATCACTACGAGCTGCAGGAATAGCCTTGTGTTGTTTAGTTGCACAGTTGTGGGCCCTATGAGTTGGTTTGGATCGTGGATCGTGCCTCCTTTTGTCCAACCTTCGTCCGTTCCATGATGAGTTGGTTGAAGGAGTGCAGGTTCCATTCTTTCTTCTTCCTCTCTTGTTCTCAATCCCCGTCGATCTAGTAAGATGTGGATTGAGCCTTTGGCTTGTTTGGTGTTTGTTGCTCTTTTGATTCCACTTCCCTGATTCCCGTCGTTGCCATGGCGAGTGGATCAGAGGAAGGTGAATCTTGTGTTCCCCTCTTTTGGTTCTATCATGCTTAAGCTCTTGTATGCTTGTACCTGCTTCGACCATAGCATTTCTATGGTTCTTGCGGTGACAACCGCACCGCTAAGAACCCTGGGGGATGTCCTAGTGCATTTAGTGCACCTAGGTCGTGGTACCCTACAAGTCGTTTGGGCACTCGTGTTCTTTTGCATGTCTCTTCTTCGATGCCCTGTCTCTTGCCATGGCGTGTGTATTGGAAGTAGACCACCTCTCTTCTCTTCTCCCCATTCCACCCTCTCTTGGTTCTCATCAATTTCAATGGCGTCAAAATTGAGAGGGAATAGAACTTCTCTTGCTCGTAGTCTTTTTGGTCCTCATCAGTCTCCATGATGATTGGATCGAAAGCTGCAAGTCATGGTGTTCGCTTAGGATGAGTTAGGGCCTATGCCATTTCTATTTAAGCCATACAGGTCAACATGATCGACCCCGGAAGTACTAGCTATGCTAAGGCTTAAGCTTGTGCTTAGCAAACAACCACCCCTATTCCTTGGCCAAAGGATCGGACATCCGCCGAGAGGGCTAAGTCACTTCTTCCTTGGTCTTCCTATGGTGTAGTTGTTCTTCTCATGCTTAGTTGTCTCTTTTCGTAGTCCTTCTAGGTTTAGTGGTCTGATTTGTCTTTCGCTTGTCTTTGTAACGAGGTAATTGCGTCGAGGTTAGTGTTGATCGGATCAGAATCCGTTGGAGGAAGGACATACGGATGGAGGGAAGACCATGGAGGAGTATGACTACAAGTGCACTGAGGATCTCGAAAAAGACATTTAACAGGTGTTCCATGTCCCACCCAACCTCGTAGAACCCATTATACATGCTACATGTACATGCTAGTGCTTTACTTTCTTGCAATTGAACTATGATAGGTTGCATGGTAGACTGCTTGTAAGCCATTACCTTGTCACAACATATTCCCCTGCACACCCGCTGTTAGGCTAGATGCTCGCATTCTACTTACTATTTTACTTTCACTATGCATTGTACCTGTGATGTGATGCTTGGTGAAGGGATAACGTGAGTGGATAAGGCACGTGGTGCCAATAACTTGGTAAAACTGGATACTAAACTTGGAGAGATCTTGGCGTGTGTCTTGGGTGTGTGGTGAGGGTTGAGTCGATCGGACAGGATCCTACGATGAGTCTTTGGGGCAAGTCATGCCGGAGGGGTGCGACCTAGGCATCCCTCGTGAGAGGTACCTGTGGCGGGTGCATGTGTGAGCAGATGGGGTGTTGGTTATCCCCGGTGGAGGTGCCGTCGAGGCACGGGGTGTTGGTTATCCCCTTGAGAAGATATCCTATCTGGTCCACCTAAGGACTGGTATGTCTTGAGAACAGGAATATAGGACCCTTCATGCACATCACTCGCTCCTGATGGGCGGGAGATGATTACCCAACTGAATAGGGTGGTGCCACTACTACTAGGTTGGAAGGTGATAGTGTAGGGAGGTACGGGCATGGGGGCCCACACCCTCCTAAGACAACATAGTGACCTTGGGGCCCTGTACTACGTCTCATAGTCTTAGCGTTTTGGTGGACTCCGGGGTGGCCCAGGGCTGAGTGGTAGGGTGGTACCGTACCGGTTGGGAGGCAGTAGGCATCAGCCTAGGTGGGTTATCGCTGAGGACGGCAATCTTGTGGGTTACCAGGTGTACACGCTCTGTAGAGTTGATCAATCTATACATATAGCTGCGTCCACGAAAATGGACATTCCTATGACCTACGCTTCACTTGATTAGTGAGAAGAGTCATTTCTACCTTTCCCCTGGTTTTGGTGTTGGATCCGGCTTTGACCGTTGAGGCAAGGTATGAGCGGGAGTCATCCTTGCCGCCTAGAGAGTGTGAGAGTGTGGTGAGATATGTGTGATGGGATGGGAGAATGTGTGATTGAGATGGATTAAAACTTGATGAACTATTATTATAAAATCTTGCTAAACTTGCATAGGAAACCTACAGCCATATGTAGGCCTTTTCTTCTACCCTTGCATTCTATGGGGGTATAAACCCCTATACCCTTACGGCTAGACATGGGCAAGCCTAGACCGGAAGTACGTGCGATCCAGATAATCCAGATGGAGTCTCGCGCAAGGCATCAAACCAGACTTGGAGATCAAGCAACGTCTTGGTCGGTTAGGTTAGGAATCCTTATCTAGCTCCATATGGCAATTGTAACCGGCTAAGATTAGTTTCTAGATCTCTAACCCTACCTCCCAGACTATATAAGGAGGGCAGGGGACCCCCCTTAAAAAACATCGAAACATACTCTAGGGCAATCTAGCTTGTAATATATTGTTCGAGACAGCAATAACAAAGCAGAGCAGGACGTAAGGTATTACGCCCACATGGTGGCCTGAACCTAGGTAGACCCGCGTGTTGTTCTGCATCACCATCTCGTTCGTGGCTTGCACACCTATCTGCCGACAATCTACTACCTTGGGCATACCCCTCGGTAGACTGCCAACTAGGTTTTGTCGACAGTGTCCCGCCAGGTAGGGGGTGTGTGTACTGCTTTTCAGGCGTGTGAGATGGTCATCTCCCCCGACTCCAAGACCATGGCGGCGGGCCTCACGTTCATGATCGGCCAGCACGTGGACCATCGGCTCCAATGACTTTGTCGCCTCAACCATGGAGGGGATGCAGATTCAATCTGCATCGACTACTTCCCCGACATCGGCATCGGTTATGACTACGCTGGCCCCGGCTTCGCTTACACCAGCATCGTCATCGACCACGCCGACAACCGATCGGTTCCTCCCTCGCTATCAGGGGAAGAAACTCGACAACACCGACCTAATCAACTCCATCAACCAGCTCGGTGGCAAGCTCTCATCCACCCTGACTCTGGTTGACTCACTCTAAGAGCAGTTTACCGAACAGGACTCAAACGGCTACAACAGATCTACTCGACCTGCTCGAGCCACCCATTTTCAACGGTTGGGTATAGATCTAGTAGTCACTTCAACTCCTAAAGAGCGCTCCGCTCGACCTCGACCTCGACCATGCAACTTTGTCAATATGGTGGGCTCTGATCAAGTTTTGATCCATACCACCCAGACAGATAGCCTTTTTAGCTCTAGATCGAGCACCGCGTCCGATAGGACTACTCAAACCATGGTATTACACCATGTGAGTAACGGTGATGAGGAGAGGCTATATCCTCTAGGCTTTCCTCAAATCCTGGCCTTCCCTCCAAGGCATGGCGCCATGACCAACATGGTTAGCCAAGATGAAGATCCACCTGCTGGAGGCAAGACCGATCAACAGCGACAAGAGCGATAACAGCGCAATGTCGACCGAGCTCAATGTCGCATAGATGAAGATGCATGCCTAGCACAATAGCAAGTAGACCACGACCAGCAAGAAGCTAACGCTGCAATTAGGCGTAATCGACTGCAAGGGCGCAACCTCAATGATGCTTTCGACATGGTGGGGAACAAACCAGTATTCAAAACCCCAAGCGCCAATGTGGTTGTCGCCATTGAAAGCCTAAAGCGGTTACCAGATACCCTAGAAATCCAAAACATTAGGGAAGATTTGCAGGCTTATCTCTAGGCAGACATGGTTCAGACCAATGAACGTGTCGTGGGGCCGTCCGTGTCTGGCACGACTAGTAGGAGCCGCCAGCACACCAGTCAACCTTTTAGGTCTGGTCAACGTGGCTCACGTGCACCCGCTGGCGCTGTCACGGAACCGTCCAAATTATAAGAGCACAAGTACAAAAACAATCACCAAGGTGATCAAATTCTCACACTTGAGCTCATATAACTCCGGTAGTCCAATGAAATCATGAGGGATTTCAAACCAACCAACATACAAGCCAAGATCGTACTGATTCAACATAACAAGCCACATGTTACATCCATTTCACAAGTAGTTCAACATACATCGGAGTTCAACATAGTTATTACAACTTAAGTTAAAAAGTAGTGGAAGCAAAGTACTTTGAAAGTAACATCACCCTTATTTCAAATACATGCCAGTACCAAAGTCAACTACCAACACAAGCATTAGAGACAAGATAACTTAGAAGGATCATGCCCATGATCACACTCTGCCACTATGGCAAGAGCCAACCAATTCTTGCAGTAGCTGCAACAAGTGGGAATAAAACCCTGAGTACAAGAAGGTACTCAGCTAGACATACCCGTCATAAACCAGAAATAAAATGACACCAAGGATCATGCAAGGCTGATATAAGTGGGGCTAGCTGGACAATATTTTGCATAAAAGCTTAGTACAGATAAGTAATCATTAATGCTTAAGCATCAAGTTAATCATCATGAACTTGTCATCTAGATTAGCACCTGTACTAGAGCACTCACTTTATTAGGAGCAAACAATATTAACCATAGCAGGTATAATAAGGCTATCATCATCATTCCTGAACCATCAAGTTATTTAGTGAGATCTACGTTGGAGATAATCCCATCAAGTTCTCACTAACCGGTGAGAGACGGAGACTCGAATCAAATTACAACTCAGCTGAGGGGGTATTCCTAACTCTCACCCATGACTTCCTCCATCGAGGAGCATTAGGTCACCTTTGGTACAACTCAGGAACCAACTTCACGGGTTCGGTCAGCACCAGCACTCTCAGGGATTACCCTTCTGCCATGACGATCAGGACTTTTAACTCACCTGCCCTTGGACTCACGCCTATGGCTCCCTTCCGAGGCACACTTTATACTTACCGACTCCCGGCCTGAGTTGAGCTACTCGACTTCGTGGTCAGTCTCTAGACCCGGCCAACTAGGAGAGAGGCATGCGTTCAACATGAATAGGAAAGGCTCCAAGAATCGGTGCTTAATCGACATAGATGGGGATAGATCTACACTCAAGACCTCCATGCCTTGTTGCTTCACTATCGTCATCCCGCCCGGTCTCATTTCATTTCATTAACACATGGTTCTTTTCCACGATAGCAAATATAGCCAACCGTGCCATATATATATATTCCTATATCTCGCAGGTGATAGGAAATCACCTGACTTCTACCGCTTAGAGCAGGGCTAAGCTTCTATCCGATCCTATACTTAAATAGGATTTTAGGGATTTACACTTGGACAAGGAAGGATATATATGCAACAAGTGTTTTCAACCAACTCCTATAATGTAATGCATCAATACATATAACATATATACTCAATTGCATTTTCAGAAATTAGGAGGCTTATAATGCTCCGGGGCTTGCCTGGGATCTGACACAAGTCAGTAGTTGTGAGACGACACTCTCTTGGCGAGCACCTCCCATTCTAGCACTTGTCCAGTCCTTCCGTCTTCAAGATAGGTCCACCAAACACCATCTTCGGGTTAGGCTCCAACATCTCGTCCTTCACGTGGTGCATCTAGCGTACCTAGATGAGATGCAAGATGTAAGTGTATGAATACATGGAAATGCAATGGATGATGCATCGCACACTAAACAAGGCAAGTACTAGGTTATACTAAATACATATAAGCACTTCACATTGCTTAATTAAACGTCACCCAACCTATCATGCTAAGATAGCAAAGAGGCACACCAAACATGAAACACTAGTTCCACATGATCTCAGGTGTATTTAACTTCATTACCAAGGACACAAATCATACTTAGCAATACGCAAAGCAAGTCAAGGTGAAGCAACAACTATAACTGGAATATGTCAATTTCTGGACTTGCAAACAGTAGCTTCATAAATCAATCATATCTGGAGTTTTATAAATCCAAATGACTTGAAAGAAGACATTATGGAAAGCTTATAAAATTCTCTACATTTAATTTATAATCATCCCAGAATGATTCCAAAGTTAATCATGTCTAATTTACACAAACACAGAAACTGGTCTAACAAGACAGAGAGCAAGCAATTCTGTAACCTAACTTTAAACAGCTATAACTCCTAAACCACATGGCCAAATGCCACCAATTTTTAACAGCAGATAGATACATAAATTATCTACAATGTTTGTATAAACAAGTTTCATAACAAAGCACATTATCATGAAGAACTTTGATAAGTTCCCAAATCTGTCCAGAAACCTCATTTGCAAGAAATAATTATTAACTTATGTTGCAAACATATAATTGGACAAAACCAACTTTACCAACATGTCACACATGACTAATGAACACCAGAAAACATAGTGTTCATTCCTAAATAAATTCTTTTAATGCATTTTCTTAATTTATTTAGATAATTAGGTGGAATTATGAACACCTACCAAAAGTGCACAATAAATTCTACCAAACTTACAGTGACCTACATATGCTCTCAATAGTCTAGTGTCTAAATTTCAAGCCATTTGGACATGTATATCAACCTCTATGAAAAAGACAAATGGATATTGCAATAAATCATGTGAGAGCAAGATACACTAATAACTCACTCATAGCAACTAAAATTCCTGAAATTATTACTACACATCAAAAATGACATGAGTAGCATGACACAAAAATTTTACTTCATTTCAAGATCTAAATTTGCAGTTATGAAAATGACAAATACAACTAGCATTGAAAACCTAGTTGCATAAATCTATATTTACAGCTAAAATATTAAACTAAAATATGACATATTATAGATCTACTGCATAGAGAATTTCACAAGGATTCTAAAAAGTCCTCATTTGCTATTTTAGGAATTTTCTATGATTTACTATGAATTTTCAAAAATCAGCAAAAACTATTACAAATCAGTCCTTACGGCACTATTCATATGAGTCTATGACATTGCAGTTAGGCCCCTGGATTTTGTTGAATTCTCACACGAGGTCCCTAACGCGAAATCAATAGAGGACCTCATCGAAGCTCGCTGCTCCGGCCGGAGGAGGCCACGCCGGCAGCTAGGATGTGGCGGAGGAGCACTAGGGGCCTCTTGCGCACTCGCTGGTGCCCTCGTCTTGCTCCGCGGCAGCCCGAGGTTAGCTGGCCACGGAGGCAGCAGAGGAGGACGTCGGGGTCACGATTTTCGACCGGCAGGGGGCTCGTCGGTGGCGGGAAAGGGGCGTGGCGCCTTGGACACATCGAGGCGCACCCGTGGGGCTGCTCTGCTCGGCCCGAGGTGGGTCATGGTGACCCGGCCATGTGTACTCTCAAGGTCACGGCGGGCGGCCATGGCGGCAGCATTCAGAGGCGGCGCTTCGGTGGTCGATGGCTTGGGCGAGCGTGCACATGAGGTGGAGAACGATGAGGTGAAGACGGTGGGGCTCACGGCTGCGGCCGTGGTGGCTCAGAGCTGCGGAAACGACGAAGCTCCAAGAGTGGCCATGGCTATGGTGGGCATGCTCGGCGTCTGCTCTCCGGCGCAGAGCGAGGAGGGCGAGGGCGAGTGACTAGGAGGAGCGGGAGCATCTGAGCAGCTCAGCATCCACTCTAGGAGGGCACAGAGCTGGGCGATGCGTGACAATGGAGGTGGACGCACGGCTTCTTGCATGCACGCCACCAATGCATTGCATCGAGCACGTGGTGAGCAACAAGGTGGCCGGCGTGGGACGCGATTTTGGGCTCATTCCGGGCCGAGTTTGGACATGGTCCAAAAGGCAAAGTCAAAGCCCACATGATACTCTAAAAAATCTATTTAGTGACTATGGTCATTAGAGCAACCAGTTAAGAGATAATTAATGCTAAATTTGACACTGTGAGCAGCTTAAATCCAATTAAGGTTGCCCGGCTTTGATCTCAAATTCCCAATCAAGACTTGGTCAAATGGGCTCCAACTTTTTGTATGCTCTTATCTAAGATGTAACCTCCAACTTTTATAATTGGCTCAACTCTAGTTGTTCAACAAAAACTCAAGAACATGGCTTGCCAACCTAATGACGCTAATTTCCAGACTTGGAATTATTTTGAAGCCTAAAACAGCAGCAGAGTCGAACTTCGAGCTCCAGTTATTCTCATTTCCAAGCTGAACTAGGGTATGCTCCAAAAATAAAGTTTGTTGCACATAACTCAATCTACAACTTTTATTAAAGGACCTTGAACTGGTTTAGCCTAGTTAGGAAGATATAGAGCTCCAAACTAGGGTACCCGAAACTAAAACTCTATTATGACTTAGCCAAATTTCTGAGATCCAAAACAACACTTTATTGAATATTGGGAGCTCTATTTGACTAGGTTAGAGGCCAAACTAGCTCTTGACCGTTAAACAAAGTTTGTTCCACACAAGATGAACTACAACTTTTGTTTAAGGTCAAAGCTCATAACTAGTACATAAGTCCAACTTTTACTTTGGTCAAAGTATCAACTCAATAAAGCCTAAACTAGGGTTTAAGGCAATCGGGACATTTTCTTGACATTTGCTCAACATGAACCCTTCATGACTTTTGTTGTAGGGTTCATATAGAATCTTTTGGGCAAGTTTGCAAGGTTTGGTTGATGATCCATAATTCTATTCATTTAATGGTGCAATTCCAATATGAATAGAACTTATCATTTTATGTGACTTTTTGATTCCAAACTTCATGAAACTTTTTCAGGGATCAATATAGATGGATATTGATGTGAGACATGTGAAGATACTCTGATAACAACACCCAAGCATATATCTTTAAATGGGCCTATATGTAAGCAATGGTGCAATATTCCAGTTTAAGTTGGGACTCTATTCCATAGACTTGGCTTTGACATCTTCATTACCACTTCCCATATCATGTTTGAACTCCAAAACCCTTGCTTAATTGGTGATAAACACCTAGGGTGTTACAGGCGTAGATAATCACGTTATGGACAACAGAGCTCCTAGTGTCAATCTAGGAGCTGACGAAGGCAACGACGACAATCGTGGAAACCCTCCCCGCGATGATAACCGCCACCTCGGCCACCGCCACAATAACAACGATGACGACGGCGCAGCGACAACCAGTGTAATGACCACCAGGACCATCATGGTCAAGGACAACAATACGGTGATGAACAAGATCACCATGATGGCAATTACGATCTCCGTCATGACCTCAACAACCGTGACCTGTGTCCTCGCATTAAATAGAGAGCTCGGGACCATGCGTCCCATGAAAGTAGTCATCGCATAGAGTACGATACGGTCCATGGTCCCCCGGGCCCCAAGCAATTCACCAACCACCTACGACAGGTCATCTGGCCTAGAGGTTTTAAGCTTGAAAAGCTTAACCATTATGACAGCAAGATCAATCCCGAGCTATGGGTCCAACTTTATAAGACTGCTTGTAGGTCCGCTATGGGCGATGAGCATGTCATGGCCAACTACTTTCCCATGGTGGTCGGGTCGGTAGGGCACCAATGGCTTGTTAGTCTCCCAGAGAACCACTTTGACTCCTGGAATGCTTTGCGTCAAGCCTTTGTTGAAAACTTCATTGCTACCTGTGAACAGCCAGGCAACAAGTATGACCTTCAGCGCATCCGCGATGCCAGGGACGAACCATTGCGCGAGTACATCTGACGCTTCTCAGATATGCGCATCAGGATCCCTAGGATCACCGACAACAAGTCTATTGAAGCCTTCATCATAGGTCTGCACTACCACAATGACCTTAGGGACAAGCTCCTTTGTAAATGGCCTATAACGGTGGTTGACCTCCTCACCACCGCCAAGAAGTATGCAGACGCCGATGACGCCAATAAGCTGCTGAACGAGGGCACCGGTAAAGCACCGTACTCTCCACGACACGATGACTACTACGATAACCGGCGCCACGACGACTTTAGAGGTCATAGCGACATCAGGGACCGCCGTAACGACAATCGTGATCGGCGCGACAACCGAAATCAGCACGGCGATCGCCGTGACAACTTCAAGGGCAAGCGTGCTTGCGATGACGACGGCGAGGTTAACGTCGTGAAAAAGTTTAGTGGGCACTGCAATGATGAAGAGGACTATGCTAAAGCCTTGAAGGGGCCTTGCCCAGCTCACCCCAAGTCCAACCATACGTTGGAAAACTGCAAGGTCCTCAAGGAGATCTACCGTCGCAAACAGACTTCAGAAAATGCCGATAAGCCTGATGACGTGACAGACCAGCGTAACCGTAGGGATGATGATGAGGACGATCCTGACAAGAACCCCAAGCACCAGTATTAGGAACCGATGAGACATGTTGCAACCATCATTGGGGGCAAGGTGTCTGTTGAAAGCAAACGCGAGCGAAAGCTGCTCGCCTGCGCCTGCCCGAACGTGGCCAAGACAGATGACCTCACAGCAGATCCAAGACTACCACCCTGGTCACACCAAGAAATAAACTTCAGCAGGGCGGATCAATGGGCCACCATCCCCAAACCAGGTTGTTTTGCTCTCGTCCTCAGTCCCTGTATCAATAAAGTGCAATTTGATAGGGTGCTCATCAACAGCGGTAGCTCCATCGACATCCTATTCAAGAATAGCCTATCAGCATTGAACATATCTGAAGCTGACTTGAAGCCATACGACGCATAGTTCTAGGGGGTCCTGCCCAGACAGAGCTCTACGCCTCTCGGGCAAATTACCCTACCTGTGCAGTTTGGCACGGCAGATCACTTTCGTATCGACTACGTTAACTTTGTGGTTGCTGACTTCAAAGGCACCTACCATGCTATCCTTTGTCGCCCCGCGATCACCAAGTTCATGGCCGTACCTCATTATAGGTACTTGGTGCTTAAGATGCCAACAGAAAAGGGAGTCCTCACTCTTAGAGGCAACATATTCGTTGTCTACACCTATGAAGAGGACAGCTTTCGCATAGCTGAAGCCCATGACCTCTCCCTGCGCATGGCGGCAATGACAATAGAGGCAAAGAAGACTCCCCCAACCAGCTAGAAATTCCAGAGCTTGAAGCACCATGCAAGTCTATCAAGTCCAAGGAGTACAAGGAGATCCAGCTGGTCGAGGGTGACTCCAGCAACACGACACTGATCGGGTCAAACCTCGATCCCAAATAGGAAGACGCGCTCGTCCGGTTCTTGAGAGAGAATGTAAGCATGTTTGCTTGGAAACCATCGGACATGCCCGGTGTATCTCGAGACCGAATCGAGCACTCCTTGAACGTCGACCCCAAGGCAAAGCCCGTCAAGCAAAAGTTGTGACGGTTTGGGAAGGAAAAAAGGAGGCTATTAGGGTAGAAGTTACATGGCTTCTTGCAGCCAGTTTTATCAAAGAGGTCTATCACCCGGACTGGTTAGCCAATCCGGTTCTTGTACGCAAAAAGAATAATGAATGGAGAATGTGCGTTGACTACACCGATCTCAACAAACACTGCCCTAAAGACCCCTTCGGTTTACCTCGCATTGATGAAGTCATGGACTCCACGGCCGGCTGCGAGCTGCTATCTTTTCTTAACTGTTACTCTGGTTATCACCAGATCGCTCTCAACAAGGACGACCAGATCAAGACATCCTTTATTACACCCTTCGACGCTTATTGCTACACGACCATGTAGTTTGGGCTCAAAAACACCGGAGCTACTTATCAACGTGCAATACAAGAGTGCCTCGAAAAGGAGATACAAGCTGTGATGAGGACATCGCCATGCTAGACACACCGACATTATGGTCTTCCCCAAGTTGCAATTCGTCCCCAACTCAGCTGCCACGTCATCCTCGGATTCAGCAGACACGTCGTCACTGTTTGGGTCATAACTCTCTCATACGACATCAAAACAGGGCGTTCTTGGATGCGTTGGAAAGGGGACGGTGACACCATCGTTTTGGATCTGGTCCTAGCTCCAGAAGGTCCGTGGATCATTCTGTGTGACCACGTCAAGGTGCTGCGTCACCTGTTTGGGCCAACTTGGCCATGTATCGTGTCGGGCCTTAAGCCCAAGTTGTGGGCGCCCAACCCCTGGCCGTTCCCAACCCTAGGTCGAGTCTTAGACTATAAATATAGCCGCTGCCGCTGTTAGACAATTGGGTTTTGTTTAGAGTTTAGTTTTCCATCGAGAAACTGAATCGTTCATTGTAACTGTGGTGACAAATCCTTTTACAGTGATCCAGGGCCCCCGTTCTTGATCTCCTCCACTGTGTCGATTAGTCCTTTGGAACCGAGTTCTTGAACCTCTATTGATATTTGCATCATTCATATCTGCAATTTCAGATTGCGTGTTTTTACCTTCTTGCTTGTGCGCTTCGATTCGCTTGCAGGAAAAGCCTTCTTGGCGAGGTCAATCAAGTTGTGCTTGGTTGATAACCAACGGAGCAGTGGTGTAACGGTTGCAGGGTTCGAATCATGTCTAATTTGAAGCCGGATCGCCAACGTCGAGTTCTCCACAAGTTGAACTTACCGGTTACCTTTCGGAAGATCGGGCCAGTATCATCAATTGGTATCAGAGATTTCAGGTTTACCGCGAGGTATACTCTCGTTTGCCTTAGATTCATATTTGTTCATTACCTAGAGTCCACAAAAAGCCTAATACTATTTCAATTTCCGTTGTCCTATCACATTTGTGCCTTTGCAATTTCGTTTCAGATTCGCGTTGTTGAGTTTGTGTCCGTGGTTGAGTCTTGTTGCTAGTTTAGGATTGTGTTCGTAGTCGTAGTTCAATCGCCCGTTGCTGTGATTTTTGTTTTCCGCCGCTATCCCATCCACCGTTTTCAAACAACAAGTCGAAGCCACCACATTACTCGACTTGCCCCGCTAGCTGCCTTGTGTAACTTCTCACCACCGCGCAAACCCTAGATAGGTTGTCAGCCGCTCTTATTTTGCCTGCATCGCAGCCCTCCTTACATCATCAGGCGAATACCTACTACTGTTAGTCACAAGAACCATCTTGTGCTCGGTGCGAATACCTACTTCTGTTAGTCACAGGAACCATCTTGTGCTCAGTGTTGGAGTTTAGGGACGTTTTCCCCTAACTGCCGTATTGTGCCTTTCGGAAAACATAACTTGAGATACCTTCGGTAAAACAGGCATAACTTTTCGCTCGTTTATCAGAAAAATCTGAAATTTTTTGAGCAGCTTCTTGACACCATTTGAGGCATAACTTTTCGCCCTGTTTGGTTTCATCAAAATTGCCAAAAAAAATTCAGGAAAATAAAGAAAAAAAATTGTCAACGTTTTTGCACGCTTTTCAGAGAACTTGCTGTATTTCTGTAGACCACATCCCACCTCAGTTGTAGGTGCCAATTTTTGTGGTTGCATCTTTTGTGATCCTTGTTCAGAGAAAAATATAAAAAAAATAGCAAAAAAATAAAAAAGTTTGATTCCTACTAGTGCCTTTTGGGAAATTCCAGGAAAAATTTAGAAAAAGGAAAAATTCGGGTTATTTGCTTGTTCTGTGAGTTTTTTCCATCGTCCTTTGCTTTCACCTTGTTGCGCTATGTCTCGACACGTCTTAGCCAGCAGCTGTGATTTGTACTTTGGATCCGGATTGAACAATCGTTAATCTGCATTCGTTAATTGCTAATCCTTACTATCATATTGTGTGCCTACCCATAGCTCCACATATTCTTCTGTCAGCACAGGTTCATCTTGCAACTGTACCCACACTCAATAATAGATTACTTTGCCATTTTGATTTGGCTCCTGTTTGGCGTTGGTAAGAATACAGGCAAGACGGTGGTAAGCCGCTTGTGATTTTGCATTCCACTTTCACTACCACCACCACCACTTGTTTCCTTTTAGTTGATAGGGATAATACTTTGGTGTTGTCTTTTTCTATCTTCTAACCATGTCAGGATCTCCGATGGACTTCAATGAGTGCGTGTCAAAGGGCGAGCTTACAACGTTTATGACTGAACAACGCAATCTTATGACCGAGTTGACGTGCAATGTGAACAATTTGGTCACCCTCATTGAACAACTCTGTAACACCCCAGGTGTTTGTCACTCACTAAGCAGTGGGTTTTGAGCTTAAACATGACAGATTAAGTGGAGATGGCAATGTCAAGGTCAATTTATGGAGATGAGCCTGACCTAAAGTTGGATGTTGCACCATTGCTTTACATATAGGCCTCTTTTCAAATTATATGCTTGGATAGTGTTATTAAAATATATTCATGTGTCTCACCTTAGTACCTATCTATATTGATCCTTGGAAAAGTTTCATGGAGCTTGGAATCAAAAAGTCACATGAAATGATAAGTTATATGCTTGTTTGGATTATAACAAAAACCTGCCTTGCATCCCATGGGAACTAGTGTTTGTGCAACATGTGCAACACATCGTGGACACATGTGGAACAACCTAGTGGAACATGTGTAGCATGTATCCTGAAACAACCACATGAAATGACTATAGCCTTTCACTTGAGTTCTATGTTTCAAGGCATGTGAGGCCTACACTTTTGTGCAACCTATGCATGGTGAGTATGTTTAGCCTCTACAACACCTTAACTACACTTAGGACACTTAATGGAACAATGTTCATGTTGATCATTTTGCCTAAATGTGCTTCTAAGTGATGGTTGACCATGTATGGACCCTAGAACACTTTTGTTTGACCGTTTCAAAAGTGTGACCTAGAAGCTTTGCATGACTGTGCACCCTTTTACAAAGTTGTAGAGAATTTTATAAGGAACAAACTTTGTTTAAGAATCAAGTCATGAAAATGGGTGGAACATGCTCAAAAATGGCCCACAAGTTAGAAATGGGGCTGAATTCAGCACGTAGAAATTAAAAGCCTGATTTCAGTGTCTTCGACATTGACATTCCGCGTTCTCGAGTTTTCGTTAAGCAACTTGAGTAGGTCCAAATGTAAAAGTTGGAGCTTAGATCTTGGAGTAGGATATACAAAAAGGTGACATTGATTTGACCACTGTTGACCAACTAATTGGAGTAAAACACTGAAGTTAGATTAATCATTGACAATATCATATTGACACTTAATTATCTCATGATCTAGAGCTCAAATCACCATGGCCCTTAAACAGAACTTGAAGATCTTTGGGTGTGCAACAAACTTTGTAATTGGACCTTGGCCCAAATTTGACTGGAACCAGCCCAAACAGGGACTCCAAGTTGCATACAGTGATGCACACCACGTGCTCGACGTTGGGCTCCAATGGACGACGCGTGGCCAGGACGTGGAGACCATGCGCGGGTGAAGCTCCTGCCTAGCCTCCACGCGCCCCGGCCTCTTCCAAGGTGGACGTCCGAGTTCTCCATTCGCCCCTCCCCTCATCTGTGCTCGCTCTCCCTTGCCACCCCTGACTCTCGCCTTCCCCGCTTCAGCGTCCGCACTGCCGCTCGCCATGGCCGACGCCATGCTGCCGCGGTCGTCTCTCCCTCCCAGTGCCTCTCCGGCCGAGCAATGCAGCCCTATGTGTGCGCACGCATCCATGGTGTCTTCCCCGCCATTCCGCCGTCGTTGCTGGCCGCCGATGCCAAGGCCTGCATCGTCGTGACCGGCCACCGGTGCGGCATGCCGCACGCGCGCGTGGTCAGGAGGCCATGGGCCACCTCGGCCCGTGTAGATAGCCCTAGCGGATGCGCCGAGACCCCGGGAAGCCTCTCCCCCACCAAGCCACCAACATCCCGTTCTCCGGCCGACGTCCCGCCGCCCTCGTCCGCCGCCGGGCTGCGGCTCCCGTGGCCAGCCTTCCACCGGCCATCTCAAGCCGTGATTCGACCTCCTTCGGGCACGGTTGGGTATGGTGATGCTCTGGGAGCCTCGATTCTCCGCTGATGAGTCCTGGGGCGGCGGGAATCGCGAGCTCCGGCGAGCTCCTCTGTTCCGGCCAGGGGAAAGGTGAAGAGGGACGTCGGGCATGAATTCGAGAAAAACAGGGGGTTAAGTGAGGAGATGCAGACTCATTTGAATAGTGCCTAAAGGATCTTTCGGTGATGACTTATTTAGTGAAGAGTTCAAGGGCCCCGGAGTAAATGTGTTTTCCCTTTTCTGATATTCTTTTCTTTTATACATATAAATCGGTTGAATCGTTAAAAAATTAATATCTCAGGCTAGGAAATTCCAAAAATAGTAAATGGGGACTTTTTGGAAACCTTGGGAAGAGATCTTTGTAGTAGAGTCATAAAAGTCTATATGTTTGTAGATATTTTCTGATGTCCTTATTTAAGTTTTAAAAGTGCTCTAAAAATGCCTCTAAACTTGACCAGAGCAAGATCTGGAGTTTTAGAACTCTGAAAATAGTGATTCTTGTTTTGTTAATTTTGTGATGACATGTACTTGCTAGGAAAAATATTAAACACACTATTTGTTCAATGTTTTCTTAGGGTTTTGATTGGACCTTGATAAATAAGGAATTTACATTATATTGCTTGTTATTTTTATATCTTGAGTTGTGATGCTCCAATTGGTGTGAAATTTTTATGGTAGGCTTGTCATGCTATGGATGTACTGTTGTATAAATTTCATAGCCATTGCTTACTGTATGCTCAAGTTATTGAGTTAACTTGTTTATGGCTTAATAAATAGCTTATAAATAATATATAAATGATAAAATAGAAAATGTTGTTCCATTACCTTAGTATGATGTTTCTCTATCATATTGATTCATAATATGGCCTTGTGTTCACAGAAAATATTGAGTTTTAGGTTTAATTTACTTTCACATGAATTCTTGCTTTAGCAACTTGTCTTTTTCATAGAGGTTGCTATACATATCCAATTGGAGTGAAATTTGTACAGTAGACTATTGAGAGGGTATGTGAGCCACTGTAATTTTTGTAGAATTTATTGTGCACTTTTGATAGGTGTTCATAATTCCACCTAATTATCTAAATAAATTAAGAAAATACATTAAAAGAAATTATTTAGTATTGGGCACTATGTTTTCTGGTGTTCATTAGTCTTGTGTGACATGTTGGTAAAGTTGGTTTTGTCTAATTATATGTTTGCAACATAAGTTAATAATTATTTCTTGCAAAATGAGGTTTCTGAACAGATTTGAGGATATTGTTAATTACCCTATGTAAATGATGTTTTCATGTCTTGTGTGCTATAACAAAGTTGTTGTGAGTTTCATGATCTAACTGCTGTTAAAAATTTGGTGGCATTTGGCCATGTGGTTTAGGAGTTATAGCTATTTAAAGTTGGGTTACAGAATTGCTTGCTCTCTGTCTTGCTAGACCAGTTTCTGTGTTTGTGTAAATTCGACATGTGAAACTTTGGAATCATGCTGTGATGATTGTAAATGAAATGTAGATAATTTCCTAAGCTTTCCATAATGTCTTCTTGCAAGTCATTTGGATTTAGAGATCTCCAGTTATGATTGATTTACTGAGCTACTGTATGTATGTCCAGAAAGTAGCAGATTCTTGTTCTAGTGTTTTGATTAACTTTGTCATGCTTGGGTATTGAAGGGTGACTCATATCTTTGATGATACTTGGGTGGTACCCTGTGATCTTGTGAGACTTATTTCTTGATTGATGTGCTTGCCCTCTTCTATGTTATGTCTTAATGAGGATTAAGTTAATTAGCTCTAGGGTTTATGTGAACTTTGGTATGCTTGCTTGATTACTTTGTTTATTGCACTTCTATGCATTCATACATATGCATTGTTGCACCTCATATAGGTACGCTAGCAGAAACGCGTGAAGGATCTAAGGTGGAGCCAAATTCGAAGATGGAGTTGGTGGATCCATCCCGAAGATCGAAGGATCGGACAAGTGGTAGATTGGAAGATGCTCGCCAAGCAGATTTCATCTGACATACTCTAACTTGAGTCGGATCCCAGGCAAGCCCCGGAGCATTATAAGCCTCCTATCTTTAAAGCAATTAATTCTATATATGTTATAAGTATTGTTGCATTAAGTGATAGGAGTTGGTTGGAAACCCTTACTGCATTATATCATTCCTTGTCCAGATATATGAATCCTTGAATCCTACATAGATTAGGATCGAGTAGATGCTTAGCCCTGCTTTAAGCGGTAGAAGTCAGGTGATTTCCTGTCACCTGCGAGATATAGGGATATTCATATATGGCACGGTTGGCTATATTTGCTATCGTGGAAAGGAACCATGTGTTAATAAAATGAAATGAGACCGGGCGGGATGATGATAGTGAAGCGACAAGGCATGGAGGTCTTGGGTGTGAATCTATCCCCGTCTGAGTCATTTAAGGACCGATTCGCTGTACGTCCTTGAGTCATGTTGAACGCAGTCTAACACTTAGTTGGCCGGATAAGTCGTTCCGACCGCGAAGCCGAGTAATGTGATTCAGGCCGGGAATCGACTGGTAGGTTGCTTCTTGGAGGAGAGAAAGGATGTGCTTGGGGACATTGGCATGAGACCAAGGGGGGGTTAGAGTCCCTATCACCTGGCAGAGTGTCGCCCTTGGGGTCGCGACATCATTCGGACCCGCGATTCCTGAATCATATGAAACGGTGGCCTATGCGACCCTGGCAGGGGTCTGCACGGTGAGTGTTAGAAATACCCCTCCAGCTGGATAGGAATTCGATTCGAATCGCCGTCGCTCCCGGTTAGTGAGCACTTGACTTGAGCAGCGGCAACGTAGATTCAATTAAATTGAACTGATGGTTAATTGGATCACGATGGAAAGGTTGCCTCAATTTATACCTGCTATGGTTAATATTGTTTGCTCCTAATAAAGTGAGTGCTCTAGTACAGGTTCTAATATAGATGATAGGTTAATGATAATTAACTTGATGCTTAAGCATTAATGATTAATCATCTATATTAAGCTTTTATGCAAAATGTTGTCAAGCTAGCCCCACTTCATATCAGCCTTGCATGATCCTTGGTGTCACCTTATTTCTGGTTTCTGACGGGTAAGTCTAGCTGAGTACCTTCTTGTACTCAGGGTTTTATCCCCACTTGTTGCAGGTTGTGATGTATCACGACGACTGCAAGAGTTGGTTGGCTCCTGCCATAGAGGCGGAGTGTGATCATGGGCATGATCCTTCTGAGCTACCTTATCTCTAATGCTTTTGTTGGAAGTCGACCGTGGTACTGGCATGTATTTGAAATAAGATTTATGTTAGTTTTAAATTACTTTGCTTCCGCTACTTTTGAACTTAAGTTGTAATAACTATGTTGAACTCCGATGTAAATTGAATTACTTGTGAAATGGATGTAACATGTGACTTGTTATGTTGAATCACTACGATCTTGGCTTGTATGTTGGTTGGTTTGAAATCCCTCGTGATTTCATTGGACTACCGGAGTTATATGGGCTCAAGTGCGAGAATTTGATCATTTCGGTGATTGTTTTTGTACTTGTGCTCTTATAATTTGGACGGTTCCGTTACAGCTGGCATCGGAGCAAGATTCAACATTAAACTTGTCATATGTGTATTTAAAACAATGGTTTTGTTTTATAAAATCAGTTTTATCAACTTATAGCTATATATAGGTTTGTGAAATCTGAATTCTAAACCTAGTATGCCAGTGGTCAATTTCCTTATGCCCATATAAGGATTATTAGGTGGCTTATATAAGTACTAACTTGGGGGTTTTTCATTTATGCATCTACGCCCAGGCCAAGGTATGTATGTGTGATAACTCTCCCACACTATGCTACCCGGTGTGTCAGATTAGAGGTAGCCTTCATATATGAAATAGCCATATATGTTGCTAGTTTACTTTTATGCAACGTCGCACCTACGCTCAGGTAAGTGTGAGTTGTGAGAGCATGACCGTACAACCCACGGTCTAGGGGAGAGCTAGTTTTGGTTACTGGATTATTTACATGTTATACACGTGTATATATGAAGGTACTTAATTGTGGGTGATTGATTATTCGGGTAGTTTTGGTGCTACATGTATATATACAGGGGTATATGTATATGGGAGTACTTAGAATTTTACTTTCCTGCTCTCATTGTGTGCTATATTTGGGGAATTGTTGGGCTGCAATGAAACTTTTCTGCAGGTATGCTAACCACGAATGCGTAAGTCGAATGTAGCTGTCGACTAGATATATATCGAGAGAGTGCGTGTTATGTCACCGACATAGAACGTGATTGCCACCTTAGGTTGGCAATCTTGTGAGGACGAATAGGGCAACGCATGCATCATCTTAATTGTTGCTTTATGCATAGCTCTGCTCCTCTCACCCTTATTCTATAGCAAGTAACATGTGATTGATGTGACACTATTTTCCGTGTGTGGAGTCAAACAAGAATGCCTTGTTCAATGTTGCTTGAATAGGAAATGCTTGATAAAAGTGTGTGCTTAGCCTTGCTAGAAATAATTGTGGATTCTCATGAATGAATTATATTAGTGTTGGTCTAAGGTAACAAAATTTAGAGCTACTAGAATAACATGTTGGTGTGCTCTCTTGTTAAGTAGAACAAAGGCAAGCTTTGTTTTGCTTATTAAACATTGGCTACTAGAACGGTTTCTGTTGTAGTGATGCTTTCATGATCATAATGGTGTTTTCTGTAGTTATAGAGAATACCAAAGTTATAGCTAACTTACTTATCTATCTTGTCCTAAAATTTTATGACACTAGGCCTTATGTTTTGGGAGTTATAGATTTTAGAAGTTTGTTGTCAGAATCTGCTCATGTTCAGAACAGATCTGAATGTTTGCTTTATTTGACCTATGTTCTTATGGAATCATGTCTTGGAATTATTATAGGAAGTGTAGCACTTTTTCTGAGCTTTCCAAAATGCTTAAGATCACTACTTTTGATGGTGTAAGTCACCAATTATGAGCTTGTGAAATTGAATGACAGAATCTGTCCAAATCTGGGCAGAAATGTCTTCTTTGTGTTGATTAACCTTGTTGGCTATAGAATCATCTTAATATGATAATGAGAAAGTTATAGACAACTTAATAAGCTTTACATAAAGTTAAGGCTCAGCCTTGTTGTGTCCCTAGAACTCCAGTTTTGCATTTTTGAAGTTCTTGTTAGTTTTCTGTCCATATTGATACAGATCTAAAATAGTAGCATTTTTGGTCATGTTAATCTATGAATTAGCTTTTGGTGAATAACTAAAGTGTAGTCATATTCCTAAGCTTTCTAGAAAGTCTAGGATCACCTTTGTGGGAAGTCTACAACCTTAGTTATGGTTAAAACAAGTAACTACTGTGCTACTGTTCGGATTCTGTGCACATACTAAGTTGGCTACCTTAGCTAGCGTTTGTCTTAGGCTAAACTCGTAGTTAGTTCTTGCTTTAGATAAATGTTTGTTATGGGTGAGGCTGGTGCTTAGTAATGGTTGCTTAAGCTAATTGGATTGGATCTTTCCAATGCTTGACTTTGATGTTTGTATGTATGCTTGTGATCTAGGTAGTGCCTTCGTTGTCATCTCATTGTCCTCAGTGAGTATACGAGTGTCGAATAGCTTTATCTTAGAGCAATACTTGAGTTACCTGAAACGAGCTCGTAGTGTCGTCTTCAATTAGGTTCTTTTCCTTATGAGCCTAAGTCTGGACCATTAAATATTCGTGTATACCATGGTTGTCCTGCAACCGCACGTGAATACCTTTGTTTGATCTACTAGCCAAGATAGTTTCTCTTCAACTCTTCCTTTTGGCTATAGTTGTTTGATGCCAAGTTGTAAGACCCTTAACTGAATCCTTGTTGGACCTTTCGGTTACCTCTCCTAAAGGTTAGCTAGTGTGACACAATGTATCTATGCTATGGCCTCTAAATCGTGTGCCTGCAAATTTGTGCATCTACCTTATCAACCCAAATTGTGTCACTTGAAATTTCACCTTGGTGGTGTGATCGGTAATGGTGTTATGAGTAGCAACTAACGGTGCCGCGACGAAACTAAGAGCCTCCTGTGGGCGGCCGACACAAGGTTGTGCTGCTTGGCACGCGCTGGTATCGTGGTTTCTAGTCATGATCCATTACGAACAACATCAACGTGTTATTCTCATGTGAACTTTTCCTTGGTTATCTTTCCCATATCTTATCAAAAGACCCTTATATTGGACCAAAAGTAGTAGAGCTTCCTCCTGAAGTTACTAAGAGGACAACTTTTGAAGAACAGGTCACCGACATAAACATTAACAGACCGCAAGAGGTGGTAGACAAGTGACTCTACTTAGTTGTCCTAGTATTGACGAACATCATTTAGTGAGCAAAGTATCTCATTTCTGTTGGATAAAAAGGACATCCAACACTTACTACTGGACAAGTCATCCGTTGGATAAGACTCGATCGTCACATTATGCAAGTTTTAACCTTTGTATGCATAATGTCCCTACAATCGAAATAAACCATCTCTAGAATAACTTCATATTTGCTAACTTCGATGGCAACCATTCGTTCCGCGTCAACCACAATTATTAGGGTCAAGAGTGAAGATTTGGAATTTTTAGTGTTGAGAGACAACTAATCAGTTACCAATAGGAAGGTTAATCTCCAGCTAGGTAATGACTCCTTGGTAGCTACGAAGGCTATGTCTTACAGAGCAATAACCAACAAGAAGTTAATCAACTAGCCAACAACTTGAGAGATATTCTATCTTCTAGAGCCATTATGACCAAGTCAATTCCATCTTGGACAATCACACAGATAGTGCAAGGTGTTCTATCCAATAAAGTGAAGAATTAGAGAAAGCCTACCTAGTTTCAATGAGCATCCTTGTGCCCTTAGGTGCCACAAATGGTTTTGTTCAGAACTCTATTGGACGAAGTGTTGAGGGATATTCGGAAAAGGTTCATTATTTTTGTAGGAATGTCCTCCAGGTGGAGTATGCGTTTTGCCTTGCAAAAGTAACCGCACGTTCAAAGAGTGTGCATCATCGGATTGGTATGAAAATTAATGGTCGAGATCTGCTGTGGATGGCCCTTTTGAGGTCCCACAGATACTTGTTTACACTCTTTCGTTGCTTTTGTGTTCTCGTATCAACAATGTACGAGTAGCCTTGGTTTCTGCAAATCAATGTATACCATCGCAAATCAAAAGCAATTTGAAAAGTGTCAAACAACAGATTTCCCATCTTAGAGCTGTTGTATGACCCTAAAGAGGAAGCCTCAAGGCGAAAGTTGGCCTGACAAAGTTGCTACATTGCAAGTCAACTCAACTTACAGTGCAACTAAGTCACAAGGAAAAATTTTACTCAATCGCTTGGTGGTAGACTACTCCCCGCGGTTAAGTGAATAATTACAACTTTTGTTGTCCTTAAGGCCTCACTACATCTTTCTTTGGGAATTATTTTCCAATGATGACATACTTTGGTACCTTATACATGTTTTTACCAAGAGGTTGCATCTGATTCAATCCAGATAACTGTTGTCTTTGGATAAAAGAATCTTTTAGATAACTGTTGGCAGAAATACAAAGCCGACAGAGTCAACTATCACATTCACTAACCCATCGATAGACTCAGATAATATAGTGTTGTCATCAGAGAAAGAGAACTGCACACATGGAACCTCAAGTAGTTTTCCATTAGTTGATATCGGAATGTTTGAACATTTACGACCAACCTAGACCCTGTCTATTGGTTAATCAGTATCCTATAGCCTCAGAGAATGTTTGTCATCTATGATCTCACCCTTTTGGAAGGTTGTACTCAAGCCATTTTGGTAGAGAACTGCTTTTCAAAACCGTGTGGATATAGAGTCATTTCAACGAGTATACTTCTAAAGATTTTGGTCTAATGTAAAGTTCATATGGACTATGCTGGGTTCACTAAAGAGTCAGATACTTGTAGTAGTTCGCTCATAGACCAAGGATCTATGTACATTGAGAACGAAGTACTGCGTTGTCTTGGATTCCTCCCAAGTAACAATGCTTCATGGAAGTCAATGAAGGAAATTCTTTAGACAAATTTTACCATGAAGAGTAAGTATCAGAAAGTGTCTTTGGTCAATTTGTTCCCCGATGTTGAAGCTTTTAGTTGAATGCTATAGCAGATATTGGGAACTAGATAACGTGTCTCTCTTCCTTAAAAGGTCTTCCATTCCGAATCTCGGGATGCGATTCTTTTAAGGGGGGAGGGCTGTAACACCCTAGGTGTTTGTCACTCACTAAGCAGTGGGTTTTGAGCTTAAACATGACAGATTAAGTGGAGATGGCAATGTCAAGGTCAATTTATGGAGATGAGCCTGACCTAAAGTTGGATGTTGCACCATTGCTTTACATATAGGCCCCTTTTCAAATTATATGCTTGGATAGTGTTATTACAATATATTCATGTGTCTCACCTTAGTACCTATCTATATTGATCCTTGGAAAAGTTTCATGGAGCTTGGAATCAAAAAGTCACATGAAATGATAAGTTATATGCTTGTTTGGATTATAACAAAAACCTGCCTTGCATCCCATGGGAACTAGTGTTTGTGCAACATGTGCAACACATCGTGGACACATGTGGAACAACCTAGTGGAACATGTGTAGCATGTATCTTGAAACAACCACATGAAATGACTATAGCCTTTCACTTGAGTTCTATGTTTCAAGGCATGTGAGGCCTACACTTTTGTGCAACCTATGCATGGTGAGTATGTTTAGCCTCTACAACACCTTAACTACACTTAGGACACTTAATGGAACAATGTTCATGTTGATCATTTTGCCTAAATGTGCTTCTAAGTGATGGTTGACCATGTATGGACCCTAGAACACTTTTGTTTGACCGTTTCAAAAGTGTGACCTAGAAGCTTTGCATGACTGTGCACCCTTTTACAAAGTTGTAGAGAATTTTATAAGGAACAAACTTTGTTTAAGAGTCAAGTCATGAAAATGGGTGGAACATGCTCAAAAATGGCCCACAAGTTAGAAATGGGGCTGAATTCAGCACGTAGAAATTAAAAGCCTGATTTCAGTGTCTTCGACATTGACATTCCGCGTTCTCGAGTTTTCGTTAAGCAACTTGAGTAGGTCCAAATGTAAAAGTTGGAGCTTAGATCTTGGAGTAGGATATACAAAAAGGTGACATTGATTTGACCACTGTTGACCAACTAATTGGAGTAAAACACTGAAGTTAGATTAATCATTGACAATATCATATTGACACTTAATTATCTCATGATCTAGAGCTCAAATCACCATGGCCCTTAAACAGAAATTGAAGATCTTTGGGTGTGCAACAAACTTTGTAATTGGACCTTGGCCCAAATTTGACTGGAACCAGCCCAAACAGGGACTCCAAGTTGCATACAGCGATGCACACCACGTGCTCGACGTTGGGCTCCAATGGACGACGCGTGGCCAGGACGTGGAGACCATGCGCGGGTGAAGCTCCTGCCTAGCCTCCACGCGCCCCGGCCTCTTCCAAGGTGGACGTCCGAGTTCTCCATTCGCCCCTCCCCTCATCTGTGCTCGCTCTCCCTTGCCACCCCTGGCTCTCGCCTTCCCCGCTTCAGCGTCCGCACTGCCGCTCGCCACGGCCGACGCCATGCTGCCGCGGTCGTCTCTCCCTCCCAGTGCCTCTCCGGCCGAGCAATGCAGCCCTATGTGTGCGCACGCATCCATGGTGTCTTCCCCGCCATTCCGCCGTCATTGCTGGCCGCCGATGCCAAGGCCTGCATCGTCGTGACCGGCCACCGGTGCGGCATGCCGCACGCGCGCGTGGTCAGGAGGCCATGGGCCACCTTAGCCCGTGCAGATAGGCCTAGCGGATGCGCCGAGACCCCGGGAAGCCTCTCCCCCACCAAGCCGCCAACATCCCGTTCTCCGGCCGACGTCCCGCCGCCCTCGTCCGCCGCCGGGCTGCGGCTCCCGTGGCCAGCCTTCCACCGGCCATCTCAAGCCGTGATTCGACCTCCTTCGGGCACGGTTGGGTATGGTGATGCTCTGGGAGCCTCGATTCTCCGCTGATGAGTCCTGGGGCGGCGGGAATCGCGAGCTCCGGCGAGCTCCTCTGTTCCGGCCAGGGGAAAGGTGAAGAGGGACGTCGGGCATGAATTCGAGAAAAACAGGGGGTTAAGTGAGGAGATGCAGACTCATTTGAATAGTGCCTAAAGGATCTTTCGGTGATGACTTATTTAGTGAAGAGTTCAAGGGCCCCAGAGTAAATGTGTTTTCCCTTTTCTGATATTCTTTTCTTTTATACATATAAATCGGTTGAATCGTTAAAAAATTAATATCTCGGGCTAGGAAATTCCAAAAATAGTAAATGGGGACTTTTTGGAAACCTTGGGAAGAGATCTTTGTAGTAGAGTCATAAAAGTCTATATGTTTGTAGATATTTTCTGATGTCCTTATTTAAGTTTTAAAAGTGCTCTAAAAATGCCTCTAAACTTGACCAGAGCAAGATCTGGAGTTTTAGAACTCCGAAAATAGTGATTCTTGTTTTGTTAATTTTGTGATGACATGTACTTGCTAGGAAAAATATTAAACACACTATTTGTTCACTGTTTTCTTAGGGTTTTGATTGGACCTTGATAAATAAGGAATTTACATTATATTGCTTGTTATTTTTATATCTTGAGTTGTGATGCTCCAATTGGTGTGAAATTTTTATGGTAGGCTTGTCATGCTATGGATGTACTGTTGTATAAATTTCATAGCCATTGCTTACTGTATGCTCAAGTTATTGAGTTAACTTGTTTATGGCTTAATAAATAGCTTATAAATAATATATAAATGATAAAATAGAAAATGTTGTTCCATTACCTTAGTATGATGTTTCTCTATCATATTGATTCATAATATGGCCTTGTGTTCACAGAAAATATTGAGTTTTAGGTTTAATTTTCTTTCACATGAATTCTTGCTTTAGCAACTTGTCTTTTTCATAGAGGTTGCTATACATATCCAATTGGAGTGAAATTTGTACAGTAGACTATTGACAGGATATGTGAGCCACTGTAATATTTGTAGAATTTATTGTGCACTTTTGATAGGTGTTCATAATTCCACCTAATTATCTAAATAAATTAAGAAAATACATTAAAAGAAATTATTTAGTATTGGGCACTATGTTTTCTGGTGTTCATTAGTCTTGTGTGACATGTTGGTAAAGTTGGTTTTGTCTAATTATATGTTTGCAACATAAGTTAATAATTATTTCTTGCAAAATGAGGTTTCTGAACAGATTTGAGGATATTGTTAATTACCCTATGTAAATGATGTTTTCATGTCTTGTGTGCTATAACAAAGTTGTTGTGAGTTTCATGATCTAACTGCTGTTAAAAATTTGGTGGCATTTGGCCATGTGGTTTAGGAGTTATAGCTATTTAAAGTTGGGTTACAGAATTGCTTGCTCTCTGTCTTGCTAGACCAGTTTCTGTGTTTGTGTAAATTCGACATGTGAAACTTTGGAATCATGCTGTGATGATTGTAAATGAAATGTAGATAATTTCCTAAGCTTTCCATAATGTCTTCTTGCAAGTCATTTGGATTTAGAGATCTCCAGTTATGATTGATTTACTGAGCTACTGTATGTATGTCCAGAAAGTAGCAGATTCTTGTTCTAGTGCTTTGATTAACTTTGTCATGCTTGGGTATTGAAGGGTGACTCATATCTTTGATGATACTTGGGTGGTACCCTGTGATCTTGTGAGACTTATTTCTTGATTGATGTGCTTGCCCTCTTCTATGTTATGTCTTAATGAGGATTAAGTTAATTAGCTCTAGGGTTTATGTGAACTTTGGTATGCTTGCTTGATTACTTTGTTTATTGCACTTCTATGCATTCATACATATGCATTGTTGCACCTCATATAGGTACGCTAGCAGAAACGCGTGAAGGATCTAAGGTGGAGCCAAATTCGAAGATGGAGTTGGTGGATCCATCCCGAAGATCGAAGGATCGGACAAGTGGTAGATTGGAAGATGCTCGCCAAGCAGATTTCATCTGACATACTCTAACTTGAGTCGGATCCCAGGCAAGCCCCGGAGCATTATAAGCCTCCTATCTTTAAAGCAATTAATTCTATATATGTTATAAGTATTGTTGCATTAAGTGATAGGAGTTGGTTGGAAACCCTTGCTGCATTATATCATTCCTTGTCCAGATATATGAATCCTTGAATCCTACATAGATTAGGATCGAGTAGATGCTTAGCCCTGCTTTAAGCGGTAGAAGTCAGGTGATTTCCTGTCACCTGCGAGATATAGGGATATTCATATATGGCACGGTTGGCTATATTTGCTATCGTGGAAAGGAACCATGTGTTAATAAAATGAAATGAGACCGGGCGGGATGATGATAGTGAAGCGACAAGGCATGGAGGTCTTGGGTGTGAATCTATCCCCGTCTGAGTCGTTTAAGGACCGATTCGCTGTACGTCCTTGAGTCATGTTGAACGCAGTCTAACACTTAGTTGGCCGGATAAGTCGTTCCGACCGCGAAGCCGAGTAATGTGATTCAGGCCGGGAATCGACTGGTAGGTTGCTTCTTGGAGGAGAGAAAGGATGTGCTTTGGGACATTGGCGTGAGACCAAGGGGGGGTTAGAGTCCCTATCACCTGGCAGAGTGTCGCCCTTGGGGTCGCGACATCATTCGGACCCGCGATTCCTGAATCATATGAAACGGTGGCCTATGCGACCCTGGCAGGGGTCTGCACGGTGAGTGTTAGAAATACCCCTCCAGCTGGATAGGAATTCGATTCGAATCGCCGTCGCTCCCGGTTAGTGAGCACTTGACTTGAGCAGCGGCAACGTAGATTCAATTAAATTGAACTGATGGTTAATTGGATCACGATGGAAAGGTTGCCTCAATTTATACCTGCTATGGTTAATATTGTTTGCTCCTAATAAAGTGAGTGCTCTAGTACAGGTTCTAATATAGATGATAGGTTAATGATAATTAACTTGATGCTTAAGCATTAATGATTAATCATCTATATTAAGCTTTTATGCAAAATGTTGTCAAGCTAGCCCCACTTCATATCAGCCTTGCATGATCCTTGGTGTCACCTTATTTCTGGTTTCTGACGGGTAAGTCTAGCTGAGTACCTTCTTGTACTCAGGGTTTTATCCCCACTTGTTGCAGGTTGTGATGTATCACGACGACTGCAAGAGTTGGTTGGCTCCTGCCATAGAGGCGGAGTGTGATCATGGGCATGATCCTTCTGAGCTACCTTATCTCTAATGCTTTTGTTGGAAGTCGACCGTGGTACTGGCATGTATTTGAAATAAGATTTATGTTAGTTTTAAATTACTTTGCTTCCGCTACTTTTGAACTTAAGTTGTAATAACTATGTTGAACTCCGATGTAAATTGAATTACTTGTGAAATGGATGTAACATGTGACTTGTTATGTTGAATCACTACGATCTTGGCTTGTATGTTGGTTGGTTTGAAATCCCTCGTGATTTCATTGGACTACCGGAGTTATATGGGCTCAAGTGCGAGAATTTGATCATTTCGGTGATTGTTTTTGTACTTGTGCTCTTATAATTTGGACGGTTCCGTTACAAACTCGAGCACCGCCTTCCCCCTCATCGTGGTGATGATGTAGATGCGGATGATTTTGGTGATGAAGATGCGGATGCTGACGGTTATGCCCGTCGCTGCCTCAACTTCAACCGTCGTGGTATGGGAGGTAATATTCAAGGTAATAATGATCCTTTTGCTAAAATTAAATTTAGCCTTCCTCCTTTTGCTGGTAATGTTGATCCAGAGGCTTATTTAGATTGGGAGCTTGCTGTTCAACAAAAAATTGATTCTCATAATGTTCTTGCTGAGCATAGAGTTAGACTTGCTACTAGTGAGTTTACTAATTTTTCTTTGTTCTGGTGGAGTGATCTTTGCAATGCTAATAATGCTGCTGCTGTGCCTCAAACTTGGAATGCTTTAAAGCAACGTATGAAATCTTGTTTTGTTCCTCCTTATTACCAACGTGATTTACGTTTGAAACTACAAACTTTAAAACAAGGTGATAAAGGAGTCGAAGCATACTATCAAGAATTGCTTATTGGTTTAGCCCGTTGTGGTATAAATGAAGATGATAATGATTCTAATGCTAGATTTTTTGGTGGTTTAAACCATGATATACAGAACATCCTAGATTACAAAGAATGGCATAATTTTTCCCAATTGTATCATCTTGCTATTAAGGCAGAACGTGAAGTACAGGGACGCAAACAACACTAGCCTTTCTGGTCTAACAATGGGAGGACTTTTCAGCACCGTTCAGAGCCAGAGACGCCCAAGATTCCTATTGCATCACAGCCGTCTACACCTTCCGAGGTAAGTAAATTGTCTAATGTGCAGAACAAAAGTGCCACTCCAGGTGTTTCCCCTCGCTCCTCCTCGTCCAGCTCTAAAATCATTTGCCACCGATGCAAAGGCATTGGACATGTCATGAAGGATTGACCCAGTCGTCGTGCTTTCATTGCTACCGAGGATGGATATGTAAGTGCTAGTGATATTGAAGATGATTTAGCCCTTGTTGCTAACATTGATGCAGATTCCACCAAGGACGATCAAGACAAGGAGGCCATCATCATTGACTCCGTGGCTGCTGCCGCAGACTACCCTAGCCTTCTTGTGCAGCGTGTGTTGAGTACACGTGTGGGACATGAAGAAGAGATGACGATCCAACGCCACAATTTGTTCCACATGTATTTTATTGTGCAGGGTTGTCGTGTTCTCACTATCATTGATAGCGGGAGTTGCAATAACTTGGTGAGTTCAGATTTGGTTGACAAGCTTGGTTTGACCACACGACAACATTCGTATCCATATAAACTTCAATGGTTCAATAATAGTGGTAGGACTAAGGTAACTAAATCAGCACCCATTAGCTTTTTTACAGGCTCTTATCATGATACTGCTGATTTTGATGTTGTTCCTATGCAAGCTTGTTCCATTTTATTAGGTCGCCCATGGGAATTTGATAATGATGCTTTACACCATGGTAGAACTAATACATACACTATCATACATAAGGACAAGAAAATTACATTGCTACCTTTGTCTCCTACGGATATTATTAAACATGCTAATGAGATTTAAAATAAACCTCCAACTCACATTGCTAAAAATAATAGGATTAAGTTAAAAGGAGGTACTTTTCTTGCTACAACTTCTACTACTGCTGAGTTATGTGATAATCCTGATGCGCCATGTTATACTATGTTTTGTCAACCTATTCTGTCTGGTGCATTGCCTGCTGTCACTAACCTTTTGCAGGAGTTCGCTGATGATGGGGTGAAGTCGAGGACGACTCCAATTCTAGAAGGAGGGGATGATGAGGACATCGCTAAGATGGAGTCGAGGATGACTCTAATTCAAGAAAGGGAGGATGATGAGGACATCGCCACGCTGGACACATCGATGTTATGGTCTTCCCCAAGTTGCAATTCGTCCCCAACTCAGCTGCCACGTCACCCTCGGATTCAGCAGACACGTCGTCACTGTTTGGGTCATTTTATTAGGTTGTTTTGGATCTGGTCCTAGCTCCAGAAGGTCTGTGGATCATTCTGTGTGACCACGTCAAGGTGCTGTGTCACCTATTTGGGCCAACTTGGCCATGTATCATGTCGGGCCTTAAGCCCAAGTTGTGGGCGCCCAACCCCTGGCCGTTCCAAACCCTAGGTCGAGTCTTAGACTATAAATATAGCCACCGCCGCTGTTAGACAATTGGGTTTTGTTTAGAGTTTAGTTTTCCATCGAGAAACTGAATCGTTCATTGTAACTGTGGTGACAAATCCTTTTACAGTGATCCAGGGCCCCCGTTCTTGATCTCCTCCACTGTGTCGATTAGTCCTTTGGAACCAAGGTCTTGAACCTCTATTGATATTCACATCATTCATATCTGCAATTTCAGATTGTGTGTTTTTACCTTCTTGCTTGTGCGCTTCGATTCACTTGCAGGAAAAGCCTTCTTAGCGAGGTCAATCAAGTTGTGCTTGGTTGATAACCAACAGAGTAGTGGTGTAACGGTTGCAGGGTTCGAATCATGTCTAATTTGAAGCCGGATCGCCAATGTCGAGTTCTCCACAAGTCGAACTTACCGGTTACCTCTCGGAAGATCGGGCCAGTTTTCATCAAGCTGACTTGGTCGAAGCCTATGTAGATGACATAGTTGTCAAAACCAAGGAATCCCACTCCTTGATTGATGATCTAACACGTACTTTTGCAGCGCTCAATCAATATCAATGGAAGTTGAACCCTAAAAAGTGCATCTTTGGTGTTCCATCTGGTATATTACTAGGCAATGTCGTCAGTCGTGACGGCATATGCCCTAATCCAGAGAAGGTGCAAGCTGTCCTCAATATGGAGCGACCAACAAACATCAAAGATGTCTAGAAACTTACAGGGTGTATGGCCGCCCTAAACTGATTTCTATCTCGATTTGGTGATAAGGGCTTACCTTTCTTCAAGCTACTCAAGGCAGACGAGAAGTTTGAGTGGTCGGAGGAAGCGGATATTGCCTTTACATAGCTAAAGCAGTACCTTGCATCACCTCTAGTCCTTATTGTCCCCAAGTCAGGAGAAGTCCTTCAACTCTACATTGCTGTGACTGATTGAGTCGTCTCCACTATCCTTGTGGTCGAGCGCGAGGAGCCCAGCCACGCTTATGGTGTTCAGCGCCCAATCTATTTCATCAGTGAGGTGCTCAATGAGTCCAAAACTAGGTACACTCAGATTCAAAAATTGATCTACGCCATACTCATTACAACCCAAAAGTTGAAACATTACTTTGATAGGTTCCACATGGTGATCAAAACTAAGTTTCCTCTTGGTACCATTATATGCAACAAAGATGCAAACAGGCGCATCACCAAATGGGCAATGGAGTTATGTCCTTTCGACCTGGAGTTTGCGCGTCGCGATACTATCAAATCTCAAACACTTACTGACTTCATGGTCGAGTGGACAGACTTAAGTGTCCCGACCTCTCAAGGACCTGTTGACTACTGGAAAATGTATTTTGATAGCTCACTGACTATTGATGTTGTGGGAGCGAGCATATTATTCATATCACCAACCAATGAGCAATTGCGCTACGTCCTCAGGATTTACTTTCCGGCACCTAATAATGCTGCAGAATACGAGGCATGCTTTCATGGTTTGCGCATTGCAGTCGACCTTGGTATCAAATGCCTCTACGTCCATGGCGACTCGGCCCTAGTTATTAACCAGCTGAACAAGGATTGGGATACAACTAGCGAGAAAATGGATGCATATTGCAAAGAAATTAGGAAGCTTGAAGGCAAATTTTACGGCATTGAATACTCCCATGTGGTCCGAGATAGAAATCAAGCAGCAGATGCGCTGTCGAAGTTAGGATCATCTAGAGCTCAAGTACCACATGACATTTTTGTTCAAGATCTTTTAAAACCATCAATCAAGCAAGAAGATGACCCCGTGGTCGAGAAGCCCCTGGACTAGCCTCTGGTAGCTATGGTTCCATCATCAACCACTACAGAACCATCTCTGACCACTGTGGGACCATCTCAGACCCCAACAAAGATAGAAGACTGGCATGTTCCATTCATTAAGTACCTAACAGATGGCACTAGGTACTCTGATCGAAATGAAAATGAACGCCTTATACGCTACAAAAGACAGTACCTAGTGGTCGAGGGTAAGCTGTGGCACAAAAATGCGAAAGCAGAAGTATTGATGAAGTGCATCGAGCAAGAAGACAGTATTAAACTCTTGGAATAGATACATTATGGCACCTGTGGTAATCATGTCGCATCTCGGACATTGGTTGGTAAAGCATTTCAAGCAGGTTTTTACTAGCCATCCACAGTAGCTGATGCAGAGAAGCTTGTTAGACACTGCGCCAACTGTCAGTTTTTCTCCAAGAGAGTTCATGTGCCAGCCCATGAGATACAGACCATACCAACCTCCTGGCCTTTTGTGTGCTGGGGCCTGGATATGATTGGACCCTTCAAACCAGCACTAGGTCACTTCAAGTTCGTATTCGTGCTGATTGATAAATTTTCCAAATGGATGGAGTACATGCCCTTGGTCAAGGCATCTTCTGAAAAAGCAGTCGAGTTCCTCGACTAGGTCATCCACCGCTTCGGTATACCCAACAACATCATTACAGACCTGGGGACTCAGTTTACTGGGAACAAGTTTTGGGACTTCTGTGATGAACGAAGCATTGTAGTGAAATATGTCTCGGTGGCACACCCCAGAGCTAATGGACAGGTCGAGCAGGCTAATGGAATGATTCTGGATGCATTAAAGAAAAGGATGTACAGAGAGAACGTCAAAGCCACTGGCCGGTGGATCAAGGAGTTACCAGTCATGGTCCGGGGACTTAGGATACAACCTAGTCACAAATACTGGTGTCTCACCATATTTCATGGTTTATGGCGCCAAGGCTATGCTCCCAGCGGACATCGAATTCCAGTCACCTCAAGTTGAGAACTACAACGAAGACAATGTTACTGAACAACGAGAGCTTTAGGTGTATTGTGTAGAAGAACGGTGCCTTGACTCCTATATACGCATGGCCAAGTACCTCGCCGTGTTACGAAGGTACTACAACAGAAATGTTCAGGAACATTTCTTTGTGGTCGGCGACATGGTATTGAAATGGAAGACTAGCCAAGATGGCATCCACAAGTTGGCAACTCCATGGGAAGGGCCATACATCATCAAGGTTGTTACACGACCTACTTCGTACAGGCTTGCAAGACTTGACGGCACTGACGTGCCCAACTCCGTCCACATCGACAAGCTTAGGCGTTTGTACCCCTAATTCTCAAATACAGATATGTACCTTTTTTCTGTAGTACTTTTGCACTTTGAATTATGATATATACATATATACTCGACTACAGTTGACTATACTTGTCTACATTATTGATACTACAACTACAACAACTTTTTGATAAACCAGTACATCGATCACCAATCCTCTCGGGTTCTCGGAGCAGCCCTGTCCTTGACCTCACTCATAGCGTGCATGAGATCCACCCTCTGCGTTTTGGGTGGTCGGCAGATGCCGTTTGGCCAGACCAGATGTACTCTTACATGTATGCAGGCTCCGACAGCCTTACACTCGGATCACTGGCCTCTCTAAAGTCGTACAGACGTACAGGATGACATCGATTATGCTGGAACAACTAAAAACAGAACATTCTACAGTTCTAACTTAGTTAACATTGATTATGCTGGAACAACTAAAAACGGAACATTCTGCAGTTCTAACTTAGTTAACATCAATTATGCTAGAACAACTAAAACAGAACATTCTGTTGTTCTAACTTAGTTAAATCCGCATGCAATACAAAGCTTAAATGTTTTTTCATACAAAAACACAAACAACTTTACATTGTACCAATAATCACCTTATTACACTTGCCTCTTTGAAGGCACAAGTTTACAATAAGCTTACGAAAATCGGATTGTCCTATGAACTATTTGTAGGTTACTACTACTGTTGGCTTCACCTAGCATTCTGACTTTTTGGGAGCTCAGAGACCTTTGGCGTGGTTGAGGATGGAGCTGATCGTGCTTCGCTAGTCGCTAGAGATGGTGGCACTAGTACCTGACCCATGTACAATTGAATCATCCCTGCAGTTGGTGGGGCAGCAGCTGGGCATAAGATGATATCTTTGGTGATCGCGGTAGCATGCTTCATCTCCTCCAACCGTAGCTCGTCAGCTCGCTCCACTCTAACCTCCCTAGGATAACCGGCTTCCAAGCGAGCAATATCCATCAAGGTGTAGTGGGCACGTACCAAGCTAAGTACATGTGTACCCACATACTCCCTGATGTCCTTCGTCCATTGTCGGAGCCATCCCCAGGCTTTTGGGATTTCTCGACTAGGCCTACTTTTGGTGCCTCCACTCTAGCTTTGGTGAAGTCAGCACCAATGATGTCGAGCACTAGTGCGATCCCCTTTGCCATTTTAGCGTAGGCGTGCTTCCAAGTTTCCCGCTCCCTGATGAGTATCTTGCATTTGCCATTAAGGGCTTCTTGTATTTCTGGGACCACGCCTTGATCTTTTTTGCACTAGTCTGGTTTTGAAGCTCTAGGTTATCACGATCTTTCTTCATCTTCTCAAGGTGCACTTTGGCATTTTTCTTTACAACTGCAAGGCGTCACACCGTTAAGAATTCACTGCTACAAACTTCAATGAAAACTACGACAATTATGAGGAATACTTACTCTCCAGCTCCTTTGCTAATTTAGCATGTTCCTCCTTCATGGCCTGTTGTGTTTGCAACCATTTGTTCTTCTCTTCAAACAGCCGGTCATGCTCAGCAGCTACCTAAGCATTTTCTTCGTGAAGCCGGCTGACTTCGATGTCCAGACCTGTATCAATACTTCGATTATGAACAATACAGTATTATAGCATCCTAAGAGATTGAGTACCTAACAACAGAAGGGTTTCCTACCTGATCTTTGTTTCTCGACCACATCCAGCTGTTGGAGTACAGTGCGCATTTTTTCTTCACGCTCGATGTTTTGTCGCGCATAACCCTCCAACTACTGCTGCAGCTTCTTTTGTTCTGCACTAAGTTGTTTATTCTTCTTGGCCACAGTCTACAGTACACAGGATCACAAAACATTTCTTATGGATAATACAATAACAGGTTATACAGTTGTGAGAGGCTTACCTTCACTTCCTCTAGAAATATTTTACCAACCGCTTCCATGGCCTCGACCTCGTCTCCTACTAGGATTTCCATAGTATAGGAGCGGGTACCACAAAACTTACTTTCTTCTTCATAATACCCGAGGATTTCTTCCATGGCTGGGGCTGAAGACTCGAGTTTTTCCCCTGGTCTAGCACTTCCAGTTGGCTCCTTGATGGTCCCAACAACCTCAGCAGGTTTTGAGAATTGCTCCTCTAAGGCCGGCTGGGGCTGTTCTTGGTTTTTTGGGGCTGGCGGGTGCTGTCCTTCTGGTTTTGGGGCCTCCCGTGGTTGTTCCGGCAGCTCTAGGGCCCTAGGATCTCCTGCTTGCCCCAAAACCTTAGTTTGCGATCCAGGAGCAGATGCTATAGGAGCTTGCAACTCGGGGACTACCCTCTCTGCCATGGTCTGCTCTAGGACCTACTACACGACGATGGCGATATTTGGTGGTGGCAGTGTTACACCGCCAGACAGCTCTTCTGGACTTTGGGTTGATGCAGAGCTATACAAATCCATGACAAATAACAAAGTAGAATACGGTGGCGAATCGGGATTTCTTCACCTTCTCGGGGCCGGCACCCTTCTCTACGACTGGGCCAGTGGTCGGGACTGGCTTAGCCACGTCACCTCTAACAGCGGCAGCAGGCTTTGAGATTTTTGAGGGCTGTGCCTGTGGTTGCGGTGGTTGAGGTGTTGGCTTAGTTGTTAGCAACGATGGTGTCAGCTCCTACCTTCTAGCCAGCCGCTCCCTCCGGCTGCGTGCTATGATACCGGAGGCCTCCTCGACCTCCTCATCTTCCTCCTCTAGCCAGTCAGCAATTAGGCATCGATGCTTGTTTGTTAGGTCCTCTGCTTCCTTTAGGTCAATTACCCCTTCTAGACTTTCATTCGAGGAGGTTCCTTATGAGGTCTGGCCTCTTTTCTTCGTTGGGGCAACAATTGGCTTCTTGCCTACAAGTCGGTTGGCTTGCTCTGATTCATCTTCAATTGCAAGTTAATCCACTTCAGAAGGATCGTCGTCCATGGGTGGCGGTTGTGCATCATGGGCCCGCGGCACAACCTCATGCCACTCCACGCCTAGAGGACAAGACATGAATGTTTTGCGCTCTCTCCTGTCCATCAAACTGGGCAACAGAGAGCAACGCGAATATCAGAAAGACAACACATCAAAATAGCAGGTATTATGCAAAGTTTCAATCAAAAGGACAAACTAGCAGACCACAATCGACTTACTAGTGGTGGTGGGCGAGCAAGCTTGAACACTGCCTCAATGATTGTCAGCTTCTTGAAGTTGGGATCCTTCAGATTGAACAGGTCTCGGACCCTGCTCTTCACTTCTTTTGGTTCGAGGTCTTCATTCCTCATCCTGGTCAGGTCCATGCGACCCTGGTACTCATACATCGGGTGCACTCTGGCCTAACATGGCTAGTTCCGATGACTAATAAAATTAACGACTACACTTGGTCGATCTAGCCTTGACCAAGGTAGCAGCTGCATGATTGCCTCAATCTGGACTGTGTTTTGCGGTAGCTCTTTCCAACTGTCAGTCCTCTCTAGGACCAAGGATACATCACAGTATGAGGCCTGGCTTGGTTCTTCACGGATGTAAAACCAATGCCTATACTAGTCCTCTAATGTGGTATTCCAAGGGTAGTGTAGATACCTCGACCTGATCCCTTCCCGCACGTTTAGATAGCACCCACTAGCCACATTGGAGCCGTCTCGACCTCCTTTCTTCTTCAACCAAAACAAGTGGCGAAAGTAGTCAAAGTGGGGCTAGAAACCACCATATGCTTCGTAGAGATAGATGAAGCAAGCAACAAGCAACACAGAATTCGGATGCAGATTGCAAATATTGATTTCATAATAATTGCAGAGACCTTGCAAGAATGGATGTACAGGAACACCAAATCCATGAGTGAAGTATTCTTCAAAAACAACAATTTCACCTCCTTGGGGATCTGGGTATGGCTCCAGATTGGGTGCACGCCATCCTGCCAGCTCTTGGGCATGAAGCACACCCATCCGCACCAGTCGCTCGAGACTGAGTGGGGTGCACCTTAACCTGTTGCACTCCTTCTTCATGATCTCCTTGCGCACTTTGGCCTCCATCTTTGTCTTCCTCGCGGCCATTCCCCAACTCTTTTGACTCCTCCTTTCTACGGAGGAAAAGGAGCGCGCCGCTCTTATAAGTGGCTAGGGTTTGGTGGCGGCGATTCAAGCTGCTGCGGCGCGTGAGGAACTTGGGGCAACTTCGTTGATGCCTATGGTAGTGATTGTGGTTTGAACTACGGTGGTGTCACTGGGGCTCGAGAGGGCTCTGTGACGACAATGGCACGGCGGCGAGAGCAAGAAGACGGTTGATTGCGAATATGCGAGTGTGAGTAGATTGGAATCATTCCCCTTCTCGGTCATTAAGAGGCAACACCGATTCAGTTTCAGAAGAATGGGGCACGTGGCGTGAGATTTGCGGTAACTAATAGGATTTTTTCTGCATTAATTGCGTCCCTTCCCATTAGGCACCATTTGGTACGCAACCCAAACGCGTCTTGTTACAGGCGCTGGGTAACTGTTAAAACGATGTGATAGAAAGCAACTGCGGCGCCGCCCATGTCATCAATGTGTCAGACTGGACCAGTCAAAAAAAGCAAGAGAGATAGAGAGACAGCGTGGTGATGGACTCGCTAGACCAGCGTGCTCTAGAACCTATAGCCAGAGCTTTGAGCTCTAGAACCTGCAGCCAGACCTCCAAGCTCGGGGACTCATCACTAGACTAGTGTGCTTTGGAACCTGCAGCCAGACCTTTGAACTCGGGGCCTCATCGCCAGACCTCTGAGCTCGGGGACTCATTGCTAGACCTCTGAGCTCGAGGATTCGTCGCTAGATCTCTGAGCTCGGGGAGTCATCGTTAGACCTTCGAGCTCGGGGACTTGTTACACCACTTCCTGCCGTAGGATTCATCTCGCTCGACTACCTATACTATGCTTGCATATAGTCAATGGATGCTTGATATTCTTAGACCTTACTACAAGGCTCGTCTTTTGCCTTCTAGCAAGCTCAGGGACTACATCATATATGAAGCACCTGACAGTGCATAATGTTCATTGGTTCTTGAGGATTCTTTTTAGACCCTGGCACCACGTGCGTACGTCACCTACTACCAGACTCGGGGACTAAGTGGGTACACTTCACCTGATGGTGAATTGTTTCTATTTTTCGACCCCTATGCTCTGGAATTTTTTGTAAGTTACTTCCATCAAGTACGCACACTTACATTTCTTTTTAGAAATACAAGTGGGTACACTTCACTAGGAAAGAAAATTTTTCTTTTTGGACCACTATGCAATCTTCACCGACAACTACAATCTTCATCAACAATCACGGTTTACTGATTCCTAATCCATATGGAACACTAGCGCATGCTCGGCTAACATTTCAAGGTGATGTGAAGACGAACCTCGCAAGTTGAAGAAGACTAAGACAGTGTGTCGATATAGAATACATAGTGCTCGGGGACTAGCTATGGGGGTATAAACCCCTATACCCTTATGGCTAGACATGGGCAAGCCCAGACCAGACGGTTCGGTCCATTACATGATGACGCGCGATCCAGATCATCGAGATGTAGTCTCGTGCAAGGCATCAAACCAGACTTGGAGATCAAGCAAGGTCTTGGTCGGTTAGGTTAGGAATCCTTATCTGGCTCCATATGGCAATTATAACCGGCTAAAATTAGTTTCTAGATCTGTAACCCTACCTGTCAGACTATATAAGGGGGGCAGGAGACCCCCTTAAAAAACATCGAAACATACTCTAGGGCAATCTAGCTTGTAATACATTGTTCGAGACAGTAGTAACAAAGCAGAGTAGGACGTAACGTATTACGCCCACACGACGGCCTGAACCTGGGTAAACCCGCGTGTTATTCTGCATCACCGTCTCGTTTGTGGCTTGCACACCTGTCTGCCGGCAATCTACTACCTTAGGCATACCCCTCGGTAGACTATCGACCAGGTTTTGTCGACACATTCCACTTACCACAAAGCATACGCAAAAGCATAGGGTGGGAGACAGTGGCCAGTACAAATCATACTGATAGATTTTGGACAGGTTTAGACAAAATCTACGATGACCATGAGGACTAGGATTAGGAGTAGATGGTCTCGTGCCTACGCTCAAGTGTGGTTGACAAGATGGAGTCTACACCCGCTGACATTCAACACCAACTCTAATGACTCTCATGAAGGAGGAGCCTTCACCTGCCGATGCGCTACAACGACTCTGATGAAGATGTGTGTGTGTTTTCACTAGATTAATCTATGTAATAGGTGTGTTAACCAGTGTTGTAAAGCCTTGTAACTTGTAATTCTACAATGTATGACTATGATATCAGTTGATAATTGATAATGTGATGGATTGCTCTCGTGATCTACTACATTATAAATTGTATCTGTGGATTTTTCCTTCGAGGAAAATTGAGATCGTTTCACACGCCTACAAGTAATCTACCACTTAACTCCCTCAAGAAAAAAGCTAAGCGCTTTGAAAACTTATAAATAAACTCATCATCAATCATAACTATATCAAATAGAGAACTAGAGCAAACTAGGAACATAATAAATAGAAACATAATGATATTTAGAATAAAGTCATAGAGAAAGATACAAGATAGTACCAAACTTGTAGACGATGATCCGAATCCTAGGCCCAGGCGCCCAACTCTTGAATCTATCTAGTCTAAACCTATGTAGAATTTGAAGTATTGGAGTAGCTATTCTAATTCTTTGGTGGAGAGAGATCTTTAAACCCTAGCTCTGATGATGGCTTCCTCTTGATAATAATAATAATAAATTAGGGTTTCAACCTAGGGGTATGGCCTTGCTTATATAGCCTCCTCAAATGCACCAGAGCCCTCGGATCAAACCGATCTTCATGCACGGTGTAGATTGATCCTCAAAGGCGGTTAGGGGCATGATCCACGAGCTCAGCCTTGATTGGCTGAGGGGTAGGGCGGGTGCCCTATACACCTGACAGGTGGGACCCATCCTCTAGGGGGGTACTTTCCTGAGTCTTCTAGAGTCTCCTTACAGATGCGTGGGTCTTTATCTCTATGTAAACATAACATGTGGGCCTTTTTTGGTTATTTCCTGATAACCCCCTATAGAAATAGACATTCACCAAAACTTGTGGAAATTGTCAGTTAAAACCCCTAAGTCTAAGGTGATGTTCATTTTAAGTCCTTTATCTTCTTTTGTTGACATTTAAAATTGATAGTTAATTATTGTCAATATGAAGCTAAATTAAGATACTTAGAAGTTTTTCTATCCAGACCCATATAAAAATGTTGAAGAAGAACAGGGTCTGGTATGGATAGGGCTGGACTAGAATGGACAAGATAGTCAAAATGTTCCTAGGCAGCAATTAGAGACTTGTCTTCTTCTTGTGTAAAAGATAAAATCTCTAAATGAAGACAAACAATCTTGGAAATAGGATAGAAGTCTAGACAAAAGCTAGAGCAGAGGGCTTCCCAATTCCCTTCCTTACTTGGGGTGGTTTGTTTATACCAGATTTTAGCTTTCCCGTCCAAAGAGAAAGGAAAAAGCTTCCATCTTAAGGTTTCATTAGACATGCCTTTAATGTGTAGGCATGCATAGGTCTGTTCAAACTCGTTTAAGTGAGTGTGAGGATTCTCATCTTCATTGCCTAAAAAGGATTGTTTCTGGACCATCTCTATCAAACATGGGCATAGCTCATAGCCATCTGAAAAGGATAGGCTTAGCAGATTCTAATGGCTCGGAGTCTACTGCCGTAGGGTAATGGTATAGATAGATAGGGGTGGAATCTATAGTGTCTAGAAGAGACTCTACAAAATCCATGAGGTAAGAGAGAATGAATAGAAAGAAAAGATAAAAGTATAATACAAGATTGAGCTAGACTAAAGATGAATTCAATCGTTCCCCGACAACAGCGCTAGAAATGCTTGTTGGTATAATTAATGCACACTCTAGTTATCCACAAGCGCACAGATAATCTATCGATGTAGCACTTCACCGGAATGACCCAGTTTTAATATTGAACCCAAAGGAATAGAATGATGTACTTTAGTCTTAAACCTAATCCCTGAGTAGCAAACAAGGATAGAGAAAATATAAGATAAAGGCGATCACTAAGGTTGTCTAGTTCTATTATTGCAGTAAGTTATGTTAATTATGATTCAACTAGGGATTACTATAGAAGAGCACAATCAGAGTGTAGTCTCCTAAGTAACTAATCTTGCTTGGCCTATAAATGAGAGATGGACTATAGAAGATTCAACAAGGCTATAAAAGTCACCCCTGCAAGCTACCATTGATCCGAATATAGGGTACATCATATGAGCAATCAAGTCTAAGAACTATGCTTACACTATGATGGCTACTCTACCCCTAGAGCTACCAGGAATAAAGTACTCAAAAAGAGTTGCAGACTAGAAGAATAATAATAACATTAAGACTTACTAACAAATAGAAATTGATCACTGAAGAAATCTCAGACGCAAGCCCTTAAAGAACTTGAATCTGCGGGTACAAGGCGTAGAAGCAGCACCAATAGACTGGCACTCCCTCCAAATCTCTTCCCTCTCTCTCTCTCTCTTCTAATTCTAATTGAAGACTAGATTCTAAACCTAAACTAGAGGAGAACTAGTCTTCTTCTTGAAAGCTGGCTCTAGAGAGGTTTTCCTTTCGAGGGACACCTCTCTCTGATCCTATCTGAAGATAATGAATTAGGGTTTTAGGATGCTCTACCTTGGGGGGTCTAGGTTCTGGTTATATAGTCCTGTGGGATGAACCGTGGCCCTCGGATCAAACCAACTTGAAACGACGGTCTAGATGTGATGTAGAGATGTGTTGTAATGTGTTGTGTGAAGGAGAAGGTGGTTGGCCTCTAGGCCAGGCTAGCTGGCCTAAGGGGGCTGGGTGGCCTCCTCTGGAGTCCTCTCGGTCCTGGTCTCGGTCCCATGCCTTCTCATGTCTTCTAGAGTCTTCTAGTGTCAGGGTCCAATCTATTTGACGTGATTTGGTCTGGTTCCTTGGGCCCAACTCTTCTCCATAATTTCTATTTTTCTTCTTTAATCCCTAAAAAATCATAATTCACCAAAACTCATGGCATTCTATTAGTTGAGTCCTTATTCTATGGTGGTGATTACATTTATACCCTTTTTCATGTTTTATGGATGGTTTATAAAAGGAGTTAATTACCGTCAACAAGTACTCTCAAATCTCTTGTATATGTGGTATTTTTGGATCCTCTCCAAGGCATTGATGATCTTGGCTTCTTTTTGCCTACTTCTAAAAGCTTATGTGGATCTCAGGTAGGGATAGAAGTGAAAACATATTTGTATTGCATATATTGTAAAGTCAAAACAATGATCCAAGAAGAAAAATGTCATACTCTTAGATCAAGATATGCATGTGTGTGGAATATATAAGGTGACTACCCTAATTCTACTATGCTCCTTGAAATATGTATCTCTTGTTTGATACTTGGAAAACACTTTTACTAGAGAGCATGGGCTACCTCTTTTCTCTCTCTTTTTTTACTTGGCGAGCATCTAAGTACCCATTATTTTCATATCTTGGACACTTACCCATTTTTTCCAATACTTTTCTTTTTGCATAGCCACATGCCTCTTTCTTGCAATTGAAAAACTTTCAAGAGAGATAATTACAAGAACTTGGAGCATTTATTCCTAACAAACATCTTTTTGTGTCTTCTCCCAATGTAGGAGTAGAACATTTTGGGTGGATGGAAAACATGTTGTTGCGTACTCCCAGTGTAGGAGCAGCAGATATATGTGGAGTGTACGTGATCTTGATCTTGGGAACATGATAACTTTCCCAACAAGGGTCACAAGGTTTGACCAAACTCAACACAAATACAAGTAGTATATGTAGAATGCTTCTCTAATCTATATATGGCTCGGGTAGGACATTGCTCTTATCACGAAGGAGAGGTGTAGCTATTCATTTTACTTTTCAAAATAAAATTCTCCAATAACAAGACATCAAGAATCAAGTTCTCATTATTCTACTATATCTCATTCCATAACAACTTAAGTGACATGTGGTTCCTAATAACAAATTCCCAATAGTAGCAAGACTTCTAGGAAAACTATTATGTGAGTCCACCCTAAGTCATGGGTGAAATAATCTTTCCCTATGTTTAAAGTTGTTTTTACCATGTTATTTTTAATTTAGTTTGAAACGGGAAGTGAAACATATGAAAATAGAGTGTATTGGGCTCAAACCTAACCATGGACAAACACGAGGTGTGGTGGTACTGTGATGGGCTAAGCGGCCCAAGAGGAGGCTAGGCAACCCACTATAGTGCTGCTCGGGGCCTGCTTCGTCATACGTGATCCCTAGTTAATTACCTTCCATATTTCATGAATTTTCCAATCAAATTTCATTTTGTTGTCACGGTGTGTCTCCCCCACACTTGTTTTCTCCATATAACCTTTCTACACATCATGTGGAGACAAATACATATCCAAAATAGAGATACAAAATAGGTAATCATCATAATAAATATCCATTAATCAATGAATAAGGCACTTTATCACAAAATTCAACCTAACTTTAATCGATCTATCAACTGAGCTAGCGACGAACCTAACATTCCAAGCGACGAGCCTAAAAACTTTAACCTAACTAAAACTTGTGCCTTATTATCAATCGCTAATTCTCAACTCTCTCTCTTCTTCGCAACACAGTTGGGAAGAAGTTTGATCTGCTTCTTCAAATTCTTTCGCTCAATAGTTTCTAATTCTACTTTCTTATTCAAAGTGTCTATAGTCCTAATGAGGAGAGTGTTCTGTTGTTGGATGGAGGTGACATTCTAGGAAATATGGTCAATCCTTGTCTCTAGCATCGTGATGGTCATCCATGGGTGCTTCTCTTCTATTTTCAATGAAGCTGGAGCGGATCTCTTTGGTGCCTCGCTTGGTGGAATGAATCTGACTTGGCCTAGTGCAGCTCGAATACCATCAAGAGACACTTGGGGGAGTGGTTGTAGTGTACTTCACACAAGTGACTTCCCCAAGGTTGTTGGTCTTGACACCAACTAGTGTCTCATTGGGTCTTGGAGTTAACAGCTTGACGTCCTTCGGTATAGCAATCTTTGAGCCCTTTTGCACATCCTTCGAATGTAGACGATCTTGCGTTGGAGGAAGCATCGGCTAACGAACTTGAGCATAGTAGGCTTGCTCATAGCTTCTTCTCCATGACACTGTAGCTACTTGCTTCGAAGGAATGACAACGAGAGGTAGAGGTTCTTCTACAGGGACGATGACAAGAGAGTCTTCCTTAGGAGGGAGTTTGTTGAGGTTGACTCCAAAAGGGATGATCTCTTTTCCAGCCATTAGATCTAGAGAGGAGGAGAGCTTTGCTGTGGGAGAGAGGAGGCTTGGATGGAATGAGGAAGGAGGCAAGCAGGAGTCTATTTATGTAGGGGTTCATCTTGTAGCAGGGGTCAAAATCTTATCCCTAATGGCGCCACATGAAGGAATATGCGAATGGATCGAAATATACATGTTCTTATCATGGAAGAGTGTAGAAAGGGTGAGAGAATCAACAGAGGTCAAGGGGAGCTGACAGTGGGCTATGCGGCCTAATGGTGGGACTGATCGGCCCACATGTCATCCCCTCGGGGTGACTTTGCTCGCGTGGGTTCCTAACTCTTTTCTATTCTTGAAAAACATATTTTCATGATATACCTTGTAACAGAGAATGGGGGTGGTGTAATTAAGGTAAGATATAAAAATCCACCTCATCAACAACCTTAGGTGGTTTTTTAGGTTCTAGAAAGATTTTGAGACGGTAGCCATTTACCTTGCATAACATACCTTCGTTAGTTTGAACAGTTACCTCTCCATGCGACGAAGTGATTATTACCGTGAATGGTCCTTCCCACTTGCTTCGAAGTTTACCATGCCCAAATAATTTGACCCTAGAATTAAAAAGTAATATTTTATCTTTGAGTGCAAACTCCCTCTTGATCCTCTTATCATGCCATCTTTTGGTTCTCTCCTTGTATATCTTCGAGTTATGATATGCTTGTTCATGCCACTCTTCCAACTCAGAGAGTTGCACCTTCCTCTTCGTTCCTGCACCTTCAAAGTCCATGTTCCATCACCTGATGGCCTAGTAAGCTTTGAATTCTAGTTCTACAGGAAGATGCAGGTCTTCCCGTAGACCAACTGATATGGTGACATACCCAATGGTGTCTTATAGGTCAATCTGTAAGCCCATAGTGCATGAGGTAGTCAATCTTTCCATGTAGTTCTCATCTCATCGACCATCTTCTATAGAATATTCTTAATTTACTTATTGGATGTCTCTGCCTGGCCACTTGTCTGAGGGTGATAAGGAGTAGCGACATTGTGTCAGATCCCGTGCTTCATTAGGTATTTGTGAAAACTCTTATCAGTGAAGTGAGTTCCTCGATCGCTAATTACCATTCTCAAAACTCCAAACCTTGGAAGTATTATTTCTTCAAACATCTTCCTAGAGTTTTTTGCATCAGCAGCTCTGCATGAAATGGTCCCATGTAGTCAATTCCCCAGACAACGAAGAGCTCAATCTAAAGATTGTTGGTGAGTGGCATGGCATCTCTTGAATTGATATTCCCGTGCCTTTGACATGCTCCACATCTCTTGATGAAGTCCTTCATGTCTTCATACATGGTTGCCCAAAAGAATCCACTTTGCCGGATCTTTGCAAGAGTGCGGAATATCCCATAATGTCCTCCATATGGCGATGAGTGGCATCGTTCAATGATCTCGATACCTTCCTCTGTTGGTACACATCTTCTAAGAAAGCTATTAGAGCAGACTCTGAAGAGGTACGGTGGATCCCATATATAGTGATGATTTTCATAGATAAGCTTCCTTTTGTTCTCCCCTGGTGGTATATAACCTGCAACCATAAAGTTGATAATATTTGCGTACTAGGGGTCTGATCTGGTGATTTTGAAGAGCATGTCATCCCTCAGCAAATCATTGATGGGCAGTTCCTATGAATTCTCAAACTGCATTCTAGACAAGTGATCGACAACAGAATTTTCTACTCCCTTTTTATCTTTTATTTCTAGGTCAAATTTTTGGAGTAGCAAAATCTATCTTATTAGTCTAGGTTTAGCATCTTTCTTAGTAAGTAGATATTTCAAAGTAGCATGATCAGTATAAACAATCACCTTAGCTCCTACTAAGTAAGATCTAAACTTATGAATAGCAAAAACAATAGCCAGGAGTTCTTTCTCACTTGTTGCATAATTAAGTTGAGGTCCTCTTAGGGTTTTGCTAGCATAAGCAATTGTATGATGCTTTCTATCTTTTGTTTGTCCCATGACTTCCCCCACAGTATAATCACTAGCATCACACATAATTTCAAAGGGTAGCGACCAATCAGGGGGTTGAATGATTGGTGTAGAGATGAGTGCTTCTTTAAGAATATTAAAAGATTTCAAGCATGCATCATCAAATTCAAAGGGAACATCCTTAGCCAGAAGATTTTTCAGTGGTCTAGCAATATGTGAAAAATCTTTTATGAAACGGTGATAAAACCACAATGACCAAGAAAACTTTGGATCCCTCTAATACTCATAGGTGGAGATAGTTGTTCAATTACTTCAATTTTAGCTCTATCTACCTCAATCCCTGTTTTGGACACTAAATGTCCAAGCACTATGCCTTCTCTAACCATGAAATGACATTTTCCCAATTAAGAACTAAGTGCTTTTCTTTACATCTTTGCAAAGCCTTGTCTAAATTTTCAAGACAATCGTCAAAAGTTTTTCCATAAATAGAAAAGTCATCCATGAAAACTTCCATGATTTCTTCAATCATATCAGAAAATATATTCATCATGCATCTTTGAAAAGAAGCTAGAGCATTACATAATCCAAAAGACATTCTACGATAAGCATATGTTCCATATAGACATGTAAAGGTGGTTTTGCTTTGGCCATCTGGGTGGATCAGAATCTGGTGATAACCTGAATACCCATCAAGAAAATAGAAGAAAGAGTGGTTTTCTAGTCACTCCAACATTTCATCAATGAAGGGCAACAGAAAGTGATCTTTCTTTGTTGCCTTGTTAAGTTTTTAGTAATCAATGCACATCCACCAACCAGTGATGGTTCTTTGGGGGATTAATTCATTCTTTTCATTTTTAACAATAGTCATGCCCCCTTTTTTAGGCACAACTTGAATAGGGCTTACCCACTCACTATATGGCACAGGATAGATGATCCCAGTGTGCAAGAGTTTCAAGACCTCTTTCTTAACAACCTCTCTCATCGCATTGTTAAGCCTACATTGGGGCTCCCTGGAAGGTATAGAATCTAGATCTGTAGGGATGCGGTGGGTGTAAAGAGTAGGGCTGATTCCCTTAAGGTCTTGGAGTGAATAGCCAAAAGTAGAACAATGCTTTTCTAGAACAGTTAGCAAGCATATGGATTCTTTCTGAGAGAGTTTATCACTTATGATCACAGGAGAATCCTGGTCATTATTGAGAAAAGAATATCTAAGACAAGAAAGCAGGAGTTTAAGCTTAATGGAGGGCTTAGGTGGTTCTAGCAATACATCTAGAGGTTTAGGGTCCGTGGGTCCTTTGTCTTCCTCCTTGATGAAGAACTGGGCATTATCTTCAAAGTTGGGTTCAATCAAGTCATCAAGAGATGCAACCTTAACCTCTTTCATTGGGTCTTGCTCAAGAATTGATTCAATCTTAGCATTTAAAGAGTGAGTGATGGGCACAGAGAGCTTAGAGTTTCTCCCAAGTTTTATGTTCAACTTCCCCATTTGGCCTTCATGGATGAGTCTTTCTATTGGTTGTCCTATCAACAGGTCGAACTCCATAACATCAAACATATAGAAATTCAATTGCACTTTGGTTCCATTTACCAAGATAGGAAGGGCACAAAGAATTCCCAAACTTAGGACAATGTGTCTTGAAAGACTTTTTAGCAACTTGGTTGTTGGGGCTAATGGCATGTCTTTTAATAAATCATGAGTAAAAACCAAAGACATGATGTTAACACCCACAACCGGATTATAAAGAGCATCGAAAGAATCTTTGTTGATTTGGCAATGAATGGTAATAGAAGGTGAGTCTAAATAAATCACTTTAGGAGAAAGCTCTTATTCTTCTAACCATTCATTGCTCATAATGGACACTAGCTCTTTCATTGTCTAAGGAAAGCTTCCTCAGAAGGGTCTAAAGGTTCTACATGAGATGATGATTTCCTAGGCTCATGAGGTTTCCGCTTCATGTGGTAATTCAAGGTATTTCCATATTCATCAAAAAGTTCATCCTCGAATTTAAGCATAAAATCCAAAATTGGAGTTTTCTTCTTTTTCAGCGGTTCAGGATCTAGAATAGCTGAAGTTGATGATGGTTCTGGTAAAGATTCAGGTTCAGCTATTTGGGATTCTTCATCTAACAACTTCTCTCTTTCTTTAGGAAGGTCTTGTAAGATTTTTCTAAGAATGCTTCTCCCCTTTTCAGCGGAGACATGCATGAATGAACCTCCTGAAGCCGTATTGAGGTATTCTATGGTTTTTTTATTAAGGCACATAAAGAATTGTTGGAGAAGAATAGGGTTTGGAATGGCAAGGTTAGGGCCAGAATTAAGAAGAGTACTAAAGCGCTCCCATGCCTTACCTAGAGATTATTTCTTCTTTTGTTTAAAAGTTAGAACCTCTATACGAAGTTTGACATCCCTATAGATGGGAAAGAATTGTAAGCAGAAGCTAGAGCATAAGGCTTCTCGATCTCCTTGGTTATTCCCAATGGTGAGCGTATACCAATGTTTAGCTCTTCCCGTCAAAGAGAAGGGAAAAAGCTTCCATCTTAAGGTCTCATTCGACATGCCTTCAATGTGTAATCATGCACATGTCAGCTCAAACTCATGTAGGTAGGAATAGGGGTTTTCATGACTTTCATCAAAAAAAGGTTGATCCCGAACCATATTGATTAACCGCGGGCTTAGCTCATAGGCAGGTGCTAGGATAGGTTTTGAAGATTCGACTGGCTGTAGGCTTGTGCCTGTGGGTGCACCATACTAGTAGAGAGGGGTGGATATTGGATACATGGTAAAAGGTAAAAATAAAAGATAAAAGTATAATACAAGATTAAGATAGACTCAAAGTTAACTCAGCAACCGTTCCCCGGCAACAACGCTAGAAATGCTTGTTGGTATAAATTAAGGGCACACAGAATATATCCACAAGTGCACAGATATTATACCATTGTAGCACTTCACCAAGAATAACCTAGTTTTAATATCGAACCTAAAGGAACAGTGAGTGAGAATAACTAAGTCTTAACTTAACCCAACTTCACAACCAAGGTTAGGGATAAGTAGTGTAAAGGAGACTACTAAGGTCTTCTAGTTCTAACTTTGGTAAGCTTTGCCTTCTATTGTTCTATCTAGAGAGATGTCTTATAAGTAACAAATGCAGAGTTTCTTCCCTAAAAGCGATCGAATTCCAGCTGGCCCTACAAACAGGAGGTGGACTATAGAGGATTCAACGAAGCTATAAGAGTCACCTTCGTGAGCTACCACCGATCCAGAAAATAGGGTGCATTTATGAGTAACCCTAGTCTAAGAACCATGCTTACACTATGAATACTACTTTAATCAAGAGCCACCAAGATCAAAGGACTCAAAAGAGAGTCGTAAACCTGAAGAACAATATGAACAAGATGCTTACTAGAATTGGAAGCCAATTACAAGAGAAATCTCAGAAGCAAGCTCTAGAAGAACTTGATCCCATAGAGTACAAGCCATAGAGAGAGCACTGACGGGCCAGAACTCCAAAACTCTTATCTCCCACTCTATCTCTCTATCTCTAATACAAGACTAGATCCTATGGAGGACTACTCTTCTCTTGATTGCTAGCCTAGATCCTGGTGGAAATATGAATTAGGGTTCCTGGCTTTTTAGCTCTTAGGATCTGACTTGGCTTTCCTCTAGGGGGTGCATGTAACACCCTAGGTGTTTGGCTTGCATTTGTGCATTTGCATTGCATCACATGAGCACATTCATCCCATTATCACATGTGCATCATCTTATGTTTCAATGTTTCAACATAATGTTACAGTAGTGCTTATGCATAGGGGTATCTTATGTGGTGTCCCTATGATATGCCTCTAGAGGGGTTTGGCATGCCCCATAGGCCATGTTTCAAGTGTTGCATGCTTTTTTTTAGTGTTTCAAATGATTGTTTCGTTTGTTTAAGTGGAATGTTTCATATGTTTCAAGTCTATGTTTCAGTTGATTTGAGAAGCTAGAGTACATGAATCACATGCAAATGAATGTGGTGACTCACCAAAACACCCTAGCTACATTTAGAATGTCATTAGGAACAATGTTCATAAAGGTCATTAGCCCTAATCATGCTTCTAAGTACTAGTTGACTTTGGTTGACTCCTAGACCTCTTTTTCTTCCTTGAATAAAAAGTGCAGCTAGAAGTCAATGCATGTTAGTGCACCTTTAAACAAAGTTGTAGTATTTTTATTGAGGAACAAAAGTTGTAATATGGTCATCTCATGAAAATTTACCTAACATGCTAAAAATGGCCCACAAGACAAGTATAGGGGTTGTTTGGGCACTTAGCAAATTTTGCTAAGTCAAATTGCTTTTACAGTTTCGTTGTACCACTGTTTGAAGCCCTGTAGTTCCAAATCTAGGCCGAACTAGCTCAAGTTTATATTGACAAAGTGGAAGCCCCCACATAGCTCTACAAGTTTGTCAATTACACTTTGCACTAACTCAATTTGGATTAGGAGGAATTGAACGCCAAAAATCGAGTTTCAGTCGGTTTTGCTAGCTCTGATTCAGAGCGAGCAGCAGCTTCAGTGGCCGACCGGCTCAGGTCGCAGCCGCCGCGTGGATGCCACGTGGCATGCCCGCCTGCCCCGTGTCGCGCCTTGGCCAGTTAGAAGTGAACAACGCTGCTACTCCTCTCCATTTCCGCCCTTCTCTTCTCCTTTGCGCTCGCACCCAAGGCGGAAAAGCCGAGCCACGTCCACAGCTCCGCCCTTCTCTTCTCCTCTGCGCTCGCACCTGAGGCGGAAAAGCCAAGCCACCATTGTTGCCACAAGCTCCGAAGAGCTCATGCATGCTCGCCACCGGACCATCGCCTACCAAACCACGTCCACAGCTCCGCCCTGAGCTCCTCTACCTCCTTGTCCTCCGCGCACAGTGAGTCACGCTTGGGTAAGGCTGCATTGCCCACTCCACCGCCATGGTGACCTCGCTAGAATACCTCCACATGAGCCGCTCACCATGGTCCCACCTTCCCTGTGCATCCCGCCTTCCCTGGTCTCGCTTAGGAGCAGCTCTAGGATCCATAGGGGTGTAGCTATCATCACCGGGAGCCGCCGTGGCCAGAGTTGGCTGGCGCACCGTGTGTAGTGCCGTCTCACCTGCCATTGCCATCGGCGTCTCCCTTTGCTATAGCATAGGGGTCCGTTTTCTAGCCTAGTCGATGCGGCTCATCAAGACAAGCACGCTGGTGCCCTCGGTCTCACTGGAGTCGTCACCGGTGGCAAGTTCGCGTCGTCACTCCCCCTCCCCTGTCTCTGTGTCCCTGACGCGTAGGCCCCTACCGTCAGCGCCTTTGGGCGGGACTGGCCGTGGGCCGAGCTTTTCCTCTGTGCCGACCTAGTAGCTAGGTTTAGACTTAGTTTTTGTTTTTCTTTTCTTTTATTTACAGATTTGAATGCTAGATTTAAAAATGCATATCTGGAGTTTTAGAGGTCCAATTGATGTGGTTCAAATTTTGAGGTACTCCTTGTGCAGTCTAGTTTTTACTAAAAATATGAAATATGCCATGTTCTGTTATGGAAATTGAAGCTATAAATTATCTCTTTTATTCATTTGGAAATACGAGACATTTGTATCTGTTGTTGTATAGCTCCAAATGAATTGAAATTTTTATGAGGTGTTGTTCATGGTATGGGTAGGCTATAGTTTAAATTTTAGTAATTTTGGACATTTTACGATGGAGTTATGTATTTATCTTGTTTGCATGGGTGGATCTTGTGTGAATTTTCATAAATTATCTATAGATGTAGTACAGGTGAAATTTGGTGAGTGCTATTCTCATGTTAGTAAGAACCTAAGAAAAATATGAAACAATAGGGTTTCTCATTTATCCCAAAATCAGCCTTTCTATATATTATTTTTAGTATAGGAAAATATACTTGCTCAAATACGATGAAAATTTTATGGTAGCCTCTTGGAAGTATGTTGTAGCTGCTGTAATTTTTATAGAATTAATTGAGGAGTTCTGATATAAGTTTCTTATTCCACCTAATTATCTAAATAAATTAATAAAGTGTATTAAAGAAAGTATTTAGATGTTGAAACCACACTTTTTGGTGTTCTTTTGATATGCATAAATAGTTGGTAAACTTGGTTTAGCTCAAATGTGCTTTTGCTACATCACTAAATATTTAATTTAGTAAATCTGCTAATTCTGGACAGATTTTGAGATGTTGTTAATTACTCAATGTAAATGATGGTTTCATGTCTTGTGGTATATAACAAATTTGTTTTGAATTTCATGATCTAGCTGCTATTAAATTTTGGTGGCATTTGGCCATATAGTTTAGGAGTTATAGCTGTTCAAAGTTGGCTCTCAGTTTTGGTTGCTCTCTGTTTGCTCAGAATAGATTATGTGTTTGCTTTAATTCGACCTAGTGAACTTTGGAATCATGCTTTGATGTTTATAAATTATTTGTAGAGAATTTCACAAGCTTTCCAGAATGTCCTCTTTCTAGTCAATTGGTGTGGGGGTATAGACCAGTATACCCTCATGGCTCCACATGGGCCACGCCAGACAAGGTGGCCCAACTCGCTAGAAAGGGCCGCACGGATCTCTGGACTGCTCGGTGAACCATGCGGAGCAAGTAGAGGCTACTTGATGGTCAAGGAAACCTAGTTGGTTAGAATAGACATCATGTCCTCTGTGGATATAGGAGTTGTAATTAGCTAGGATTAGATTCCTTAGATCTGTAACCTTGCCCCCCGTACTATATAAGGCGGGCAAGGACCCCCCATCAAAATACATCATCATGTATCAATACAATCCACAAAGACGCAAGACGTAGGGTATTACGCAATACGCGGCCCGAATCTAGATAGATCCTGTGTTCCTCTTGCGTCACCATCTAGATCATTGTCTTGTGCACCTCCGCCGATAATCTACTATCGTTGGCATACCCATCGGTAGACTGCCAACCACATCTCATCGACAGTGGTGCGCCAGGTAGGGGTGTGCATGCAGACTCTATGGTGAGCCAAATGGTTAACTTCCCTGCTTCCATAGTCCTTCCGGTGGGACTGACATTCACGATCGGGACGTTCACATGGACCACTGACGTTGACGGTCCCGCTGAAGTCGTGGAGGTGGTGCAGGCTCTCCCTGCGCCAACCAAATCTACATCAACAATGGTGGATTCAATCTCAGGACCAGTCTTGGGGTCGCCTCCTCCGACCATCCGCTGACCACTATGTGCTATCATGGGAGGCGTCTTGACAATACTGATCTGGTCGACTCCATCGATCGGGTCACCATTAATTTGGCTGAAACCCTAACCTTAGTAGATTCGATCAGAGATCGGTCTATTGAGGATTACTGTTCCTAACCAGCTCAGGCTGGCTGCCAGGGGCACCCGAACCTTGATCTTGTGATCACGGTGACTCCAGAAGGGCAGACGGTTCGTTATCGACTAGTACCCACAATCGGCCTGAGGTCAAGGGATTACGAAGCCCTAACGAAGCACTCACCCAACACCTACTCATACGGGATGGTGAACGCGGCATCCGAGTATGCCGCCCGCATACCACACCTGTTTGTGGATCCCGCCGAGCATGACCATGTTTTGGATCTCTATCTAATAGACCTGCCTGATCTAGACCACCCTGCGCCTACTGTTAACATGGTGGATATTAGACAGATCGTATAGGATTCGCTCTCTACAATCCCGGAAGAGGGTACTGGGTCCACTAAATCTCACAGGACTAGCTATACCCACACCCTCATCGATCCATATGGGTAGGAGTTCCTAGCCTTTCCTCCCGACTTCGGAGGCACCGTATTCGCCATTAGTAACAACGAGCCCCCTCGCGACGGGGAAACTGATCAAGAGAGGACAACTTGAGAGGAAAGAAACGTCAATCGTAGGGCATGGAGAGTCGACCTAGAGAATGCTAAAGAAGATGCAGCTAATGCAGCCGTGGGTGGCCAGCATGATATCCGTCGTGATCTGGCTAACGCTTTTGACATGTGTGACAGCCAACAGGTTTTCAAGACACTGAGCGCCAACATTGCCGTCGCCATGAATGAACTCAACAAGCTCCTAGAATCCCCAGCACTTGACGACGTCAAGGCTTATTTGAAGGCAGCCACAGTCCAGGTCAACAAGAGGCGTACACCTGCCCCATCGGCGTCCTCCACCTGAAGTCATCACCAATGAGGCCCCTGGTAATGAGGAGGTCCTTATCTTTACCAGGGCCACAACGTGAACTATGAGGCACACCGTCCCCGAGATCAAGGCAGAAGGTGCGATGCCAACCAGCATGACTTCGATCAAGGGGGCGAACGTAATCAGCAAGGTGGGCGCGGCGCATGTCATGGAGATGAGTATGTTGCAAACTGTGGCGGTGGCCGTGGTCGACAACGCGTTGCCGACTAGAAAGTGGAGCAGCCTGGAGGTGACCTCTGAGACCATCTTAGCACCAATTTGAATTTGAGGGATCGCATCAAAAAGAATCGAGAAGAGTGTCATGCTTCTAAGATGCAACGTAGGTGGGGCTATGATGAAGCACATGGCGCACCTGGCCACGGCTATGCACCACGTGCTGGCCATATCCCTGGCCTACGACCATTCATTGATCGACTCCGTACTGTCGTCTGGCCAAGAAACTTCAAGCTCCATGATCTTGATACTTATGATAGAAAGGTTAATCCGAACAGTGGATAACGCTCTATGAAATCATTGTCCAAGCAGCACATGGCGATGAAGATGTGATGGCCAACTATTTGCCTATGGTCATCAACCAGTCCGTGAACCAATGGCTTCTCAGCCTAAGGGAAGGCCCCATCGACACCTAGGCGCAGCTTAGGAGGGCTTTTATTGACAACTATATGGCCACTTGTCAGCAGCCCGACAATAGTATGATTTGGAGAAAGTCAGAGACTATCCGAATGAACCATTGCGTGACTACATCCGCCGCTTCTCAGAAACATGGATATCCATCCCTAACATCAACAGCGATGAAGCCATCTCCACGTTTATCAGAGGCCTCCGCCACCATGATGCTCTCAGGACCAAACTTCTCCGCAAGAGGCCTGACTCTATTCAGGACCTTCTCACGGTGGCGAAGAAGTGGGCAGACGCTGATGAGGCTGACTAGCAGATCAAGGAGGACATTGGCCAGACTCCTCGCCCCGACCAGCCAAATCGTCGCCCTGACAACTGGCACGATGATCGACGTCATGACGACCGCCGCGACAATCGGCGCAACGATAACCGCGACTACTGCAATGACAATCGTGATCACCGTCGGTAGGACGACTTTAGGGGGCGACAGACCCGCAACCCAATAGTGGATAACGCCATCAACGTCGTCAAGCCAGCGCCCAAGCGCAATTATGAGGATGCCTACTCTAAGGTCCTTTAGGGGCCCTGCCCGGCTCATCTGGACTCTAGCCATACAATGGGAGATTGCAGGGGTCTGAAGTCTATCTACCGCTCGGACATCGTAAAAGGTAGCACGGCGGTGACAAGGACAGTGACAAAAACGACCGCCGGGATGACAAAAGGTCTGATGAGGAGGACAAGACTGAAGACGAACACGACAAGGACCCTCGTCATGCTTCCAAGGACCCTGGCAGAGGAAGCTTAACACCCGAGCTGTTATGGCCCTAAACAACCCAGATGGAAGAGTTGCTGACCATAAGTACCAAAACTGGTCGCACCAACCCATTACGTTCAGCAGAGCTGACTAGTGGGCCAATATCCCAAAGCCAGGGCGCTTCCCCCTTGTTTTAGACCCTGTCATCAGGAACGTATGATTTGAGAAGGTGCTCATTGACGGCGGCAGCACCCTCGATATCCTCTTCCGCAACGCTCTAACTGAGTTAGACATTAAGCTAAAAGACCTCGAGGCTTACGATGCACCTTTCTAGGGAGTGCTCCTAGGGCAGACCTCTCAACCCTTGGGACAAATCACATTAGTAGTATAGTTTGGCACCGCCGACCACTTCCGTATCGACTACATCAATTTCATCATAGCGGACTTCGAACGAACATATCACGCCATACTCGGCCGACCAGCTCTAGCCAAATTTATGGCAATACCTCACTACGTCTACCTACTTCTGAAGATGCCAACTAAGAAGGGTGTACTCTCTCTCAAGGGCAATGTTCTCATCGCCTACAACTACGAGGAGGGCTATGCAACTGCTGAAGCCCTTGAGCTCTCGATCCGCATGCAACAGTCCATTACCGATGCCAAGAAGATTCCTCCCGCCGATCTTGAGATTCGCGGCAAAGAAGCCATCCGTGCTGTTGTGAAGTCCAAGGAGACTAAAGAGGTGGAATTGGTCCTAGGTGACAAGTCCAAGATGGCTCACATCAGAGCCACCCTAGATCCCAAATAGGAAGACATGCTCGTTAGCTTCCTAAGGGAGAACATTAGCGTGTTTGCATGGAAACCTACAGACATGCCCGGTGTACCTTGGGAGTCGATCAAGCACTCCTTGGATGTTTCGAAGACTACCAAGCCAATAAAATAGAAGCTATGACGGTTTGCTCGGGACAAAAAGGAGACAATTAGGGTAGAAGTAAACTAGCTCTTAGCTACTGGCTTTATCAAAGAGGTGTATCACTCGGAGTGGCTTGCCAACCCAGTTCTTGTAAGAAAAAAATAATGAATGGATAATGTACGTTGATTACACCGATCTCAACAAACACTGCCCTAAGGACCCCTTTGGTTTGCCTTGTATAGATGAGGTCATAGATTCTACCACTGGTTGTGAGCTCTTATCTTTTCTAGATTGCTACTCTGGTTACCATTAGATCTCTTTGAGAGAGGAGGACCAAATTAAGACATCCTTTATTACGCCCTTCGGTGCTTACTTTTGGACTCAAAAACACAGGCGCAACCCACCAACGGGCCATTCAACAGTGCCTCAGTGATCAGATCAGAGATCAGCTCGTTGAGGCATATGTTGATGACGTAGTGGTGATGACCAAAGTAGCCTCTGCTATGGTCGATGATCTCGATCAGACCTTCAAGGCACTCAATAAGTTTCAATGGAAGCTGAATCCCAAGAAGTGCATATTTGATGTGCCGTCTGGCATACTGCTCGGCAACATAGTTAGCCATGAGGGCATACGTCCTAACCCAAAAAAAGTGGAAGCAGTCATGAAGATGAAACTGCCAAAGTGCCTCAAGGACATCCAGAAGCTAACCAGGTGCATGGCTACCCTGAGTCGATTCATATCATGGCTCGATGAAAAGGGCCTGCCATTCTTCAAACTCCTCAAGGCAAAGGAGAAGTTTGAGTGGTCAAAAGAAGCTAACACTACTTTTGTAGAGCTCAAGCAGTTTCTTACATCTCCCCCGATCCTAACGACACCCAAGGAAGGCGAGACTTTGTTGATTTACATTGCGGCCACCAATCGGGTAGTCAGTACTGTCATCATCATCGACCATGAGGAGGTCGGGCACGTGTACAAGGTCCAGTGACCAGTATACTTCATCAGCGAGGTACTCAATGAATGTAAGACCCGTTACCCCCAGGTCTAGAAGCTGCTTTATGCTATCTCAATCACCTCTCACAAACTGCGCCATTATTTTGATACTTACCCCATCGAAGTGGTCACTGAGTTTCCGCTAGGGGATATCTAGCACAATAAGTGTAACAGAACCGACCAAATTATAAGAGCACAAGTACGAAAACAAGCACCGAAGTGCTCAAATTTTCAAACTTGAGCCCATATAATCCCGGTAGTCAATCGAAATCACGAAGGACTCAACCAAACTGCTTACAACCAGGATCGCATCATTCAACATACAACATCATACGATACATTTCACAAGTAGTTCTGAAATAAGTTTACACCACGGAGTAGCAATTATTACAAACCAAGTTTGAAAGTAGCGGAAGCATAACACACACACTAGTTACTTAAATACTGCCAGTCTGGATGATCAACAACCCACAAAAGCATGAGGAAAGTACATAAAGACGATCATGCCCTTCTGATCTAGTCATCATCACCCGCAGGGTGGAGACACGTCTTGCAGAATCCCTGATAAAGCATGTCATCTGCAACAGGAGGGAATAAACCCTGAGTACTGGAATGTACTCAGCTAGACTTACCCGTCGAAAACCAGAAATAAAGTGACACCAAGGATTATGCAAGGCTTACACAAGAGGCTAGCTGACATAACATTTTGCATAAAGGCATAAGTAATTTAAACTCTTGTAGCCTGTACTAGCAGTTATTTTTAGCATTTACCTGTCATCTATCTTAGCACCTGTACTAAACATGCACTTGGTTGTAATCAAACAATTATCATCATTATATCCAGAGCAGGTATGAATTGTGGCAACATTGTATCATTCCCTTAACCACCAGTTCATTTAATGAGATCTACGTTGCCGCTGCTCAAGTCAAGTGCTCACTAACCGGGAGCGACGGCGATTCGAATCGAATTCCTATCCAGCTGGAGGGGTATTTCTAACACTCACCGAGTCACGCCTGGCGAGGGCTGCTCAGGTCATCTTTTGTACAGTTCAGGAATCGCGGGCCCGAATAATGTCGCGTCCCCAAGGGCGACACTCTGCCAGGTGATAGGGACTCTAACCCCCCCTTGGTCTCACGCCAATGTCCCCAAGCACATCCTTTCTCTCCTCCAAGATGCAACCTACCATTCGATTCCCGGCCTGAACCATACTACTCGACTTCGCGGTCGGAACGACTTATCCGGCCAACTAAGTGTTAGACTGCGTTCAACATGACTCAAGGACATACAGCGAATCGGTCCTTAAACGACTCAGACGGGCATAGCTCCACACCCAAGACGTGAAGTGTCTTGCGGCTGTACTATCGAACTCCCGCCCGGTCTCAATTTCATTTTTAAGCATGGTTCCATCCACGATAGCCATAAAGCCACTCGTGACTCCTTCCTACATCTCGCGGATGACCGGAAATCACCCGACTTCTACCGTACTAAGCAGGGCTAAGCATTGACACGTGCCTACACCTAATATAGGATTCAGTACGATATCTGGACAAGGACAGGTATAATGCAACGAGTGTTTTCATATAACTCCTACAACTTAATGCAGTAAACAATTAAAAGTACTCAAGATTAATTTATAAAACAATAGGTTCAGCATGCACCGGGGCTTGCCTTTCAGAAAAGTTGAAGGCCGGTGGTCAGGGCACTCTGGCAAGTCTTCAGCGGCGTCTCCTTCGCCTGCTGGATCCTCGGGCTCCTGCTGCTCCTGGTTCTCCTTCGGAATTACAGGCTCGAATTCGAGGAGTGTCACCCCCTCCGGTACACCTATTGCATGAGTGCATAATAAATCCCATGAATGCATAATGAAAGATGCAATATGCTCGGAATGAAATGCATTACAACAATTTAACGCTCTATTCAAATCACTTCAAAAGAGTAGGTGCAAATTTCCTCTCCGGTAAAGAAGTACTTACCTAATCTACTTAACCTAAGATAAAGCTGCTCATCCTCAGTTAAGGCCCTAACACCTAACAATTACAAAGGTAGCATGTCTTAGGATATCACACCATATCAATCAGCAAAACACCACAGTAAGCATTCTGGACAGCAGCTACTTGTTTTTATCACAACTGGAGATTTACAATTCCAAAAGATATGATCTAAGCCAATCTGGAAAGCCTAAGAAATGTACTACCATTCACTTTCAGACCTCAACTCCAAACTCCTAAGTTTTCCAGGTCAAACTTCACAAGTTCCAGAATCTGTCCTCTCCAAAACAGAGAGTAGCAGATTTTGAACTGCCACTTTAAACAACAATAACTCTCAAACTACTAAGCCAAATGCTTCCAAATTTTAGCACAAGCTAGTTCATCAAGTTTACTCCAACTTTGGTATTTACAAGTTGTCCAGCAACCAATTTTATCAAAGCCAAATTTAGAGTTACTACTTAGCTGTCCAGAAAACCTAAACTTACAAAGGTTAAATATTTATTGATGTGGCAAACATTCTCTAAAACCAAACTAATGCTACTACAAGTTCACAAATATCACAAAGACACCAGGAAGTAAGGTGTGCCCACCTAGAACATTTATTTAAACCCATTTCTCAATTTACTTAAGTAATTAAGTGGAATTTCAAACATATATGTAAACTGCTCCTAAAATTCTACAAAAATTACAGGGGACTCTCTGACCCACAAAGAGACTACTGTAAAATTTTGAACTCAATTTATTCACAGGAACTCCCTACACAAAATTCCCAAGCCAAAAAGGCTGATTTTTGTATAAATAACCAAGCATAGTAAAAAGTGTCAAACAACAGATTTCTTAATTTTCTTGGACACTCTAGGGTACCAAGACATTCTCCAAAAATTTATAAGAACATTGCACATGTAGAAGAATTACAAAAATTCATTTTAGTCTTTCCTAGAATAACAAGATAGCATTATAACTTGGAAATTACTTAATCACCGATGCCCAAATTTTTACCAGAGCTAGGGCTAGCATAGAGTAACCTACCCACCAAATTTCATGATTTATGGAACAATACAGCTCAAGTTATAAATTTAACAAATTTGCATGCATTCTAGAACACATTTAAAGGATCTATTAAATTCTTACAGACTTTAAACATCTCATGCCAGATCCATATTTTTCTAAAATACTACACATTATGTAGACCCTAATAAAATTTATCTCATGATTTTTGGATCATTAAAACCCTAGATCTATATTTTTCCAACTTGTACAAAAATCAGTGACAAAATAATAAAAATGAATTTCATTTCGGACGACTGGGCCGGCCCGGAAAAACGCGGCCCACACTCTCGCGCGCGCGGCCCGCTCAGCGCTCCCGCCCACGCGCGACACTGACGGGCGGGCCCCCGCGGTCAGCGACCGGAGACAGGGGAGGCGGAGACCCGCGAGCTCCGACGAGCTCGAGCTCGCCGGAGAAGAGCTCGCTCGGCCAATTGAGCACCGCCTCGTGTTCTCCGTCACCCGGTGCGTCGATTGGTGCTCGTGGAACGGATGGGGATGGGGTGGAAGGGGCTTGTCACCGCGAGCGGCGGCCGATGATGTCCGGTGGCGGCGCACCGTCGCCGGTGAGGAGGTACGGTGCGGTCTAGGCTCGGTACGAGCTTCACCGAAGCTAGGCGGATCCATTTTGCTAGGAAGGGAGGATGGAGAGAGACCCGAAGCACCCCGACCACGGTGAGGTCCCATGGCGGGCTCCGGCGACCTCTCGGAGACGGGGAAGAAAGCAATGCGGCTCACCTTGAGTCAAATCGCTGGCTTCGGTGGGTCAGGGAGATGGAGGGTGGTGAGGCGGAGGGATTGGCGAGGTCTAGCGGCCGGTGGTGCGGTGTGGCTCGCGCTTGAGCTCGCCGGAGAAGAGCGGCAATGGCGGCTCGGTTTCGGTGTTCTTGGCAACTGGAAGAGAGGGGGCGGAGGAATGGAGGCCGGCTCGCGCGTCGTGGCGTCTTGAAGGCGTCGCGGCCTGACTGGTGGGGCCAGGGCCGGCGTACGGGCGCCACCGCGCCTCCACGCGTCGACGACGGCCTGCGGCCGGTCGGCCACTCTGACGCTGACGAACTGAATCGGCGACATCAATGACCGACTGACAGAGCGATTTCCACGATGATTATCTCCCAAACCGGTTCGAATTAGTCGAAGATAATTACACCAATTTTGTAGAGCTACATGAGGTCTACAAGTTTGTCAATTGGAGTTTGGGCTGGTTCGGCCTAGATTTGAAACTACAGAGCTCCAAACTAGTGTACTTGGAAACTGAAATGCAGTTTCAGAGATCAATGCCGACTGAAACCCTAACTTCTTGACACTATATCTCCTAAACTATTGAGAACCAGGTGATGGTGATATTGACAATGTTGTAGAGCTATGTGTGGACAACAACTTTGTCAATTGGCTCAAAGGCTGGTTTGGCCTGGTTTGTGAGTTACAAGTTGCTAAAGTGAGGTACAGTGAAACTGAAAAGTCCAATTTCCAGACTTAGAATTTTTCTAAGTGTTGATTCCCACTCAAGCTGACTTGTGGGCCATTTTTGAGCATGCTCTGGTCATTTTCATGAGATGGCCATATTAGAACTTTTGTTCCTCATGAAATTCTCTACAACTTTACTTAAGGGTGCTCTTCCATGCAAGGTCTCTAAATTAGACTTTTTAACTGGTCAAACTAGAGCCTTCTAGGGTCAAATGGTGGTCAAACTTTTCTTGGAGGGCAATTTTGTAATTTTGGTCAACATGAACCTTGTTCCAAATGTTACCCTAAGTATAACTAAGGTGTTGTAGGTCATGATTGGCTACCTTACCTTTTTGTTACACCATCTATCAAATACTTCATGAAATAAATCAAACAAACCCTAGAATAATTACATGTGTTGCATCACATAAAATAACAAACATGAATGATGCATGCTTATGTTTATGCCATGCAAATGCAATGCAATTAAGGACTAAACACTTGAAGTGTTATAGCCCTCCCCCCTTATAAAAATCTCGTCCCGAGATTTGAAAAGCGTACCATTTTTCATAGAATTCTTTATAACCATCCCGCAAATAATCCTCCCGTTCCCACGTAGCATCACTCTCACTTCCCTGATTACTCCACATCACTTTGTACCACTTAACCACTTTACTTCTAGTTACTCGTTCCTGAGTATCGATCACTCGGACTGGCTTTTCTTCATAGGTTAGGTCGGATTCCAGCCTGATATTACCTAAAGGAACTTGTTCCTCAGGAACTCAAAGACACTTTTTAAGCTGAGATACATGGAAAACGTTGAATATGGCTCTCATCTCAGGAGGCAACTGGATTTTGTACGCAACAGCTCCACTCTTGCCTATGATCTGGAAAGGACCCACGTATCTTGGTGCAAGTTTCCGCTTAACACCAAAACGTTGGACACTCTTCATTGGAGAAACTTTCAAATAAACGAAGTCTCCAACTTCAAATTCGAGTGGTTTTCTACGACGATCCGCATAGCTTTTCTGTCTCGCTTGCGCTGCAGCCATGTGTTTCTGGATGGTACGGACTTGTTCCTCGGCTTCCTGGACAAAATCAATGCCATAATACCTTCTTTCCCCAGCTTCTACCCAGTTCAGTGGAGTTCGACACTTTCGACCGTACAAAGCTTCGAATGGGGCCATCTTAATACTCTCTTGATAACTGTTATTGTACGAGAATTCGGCTAAAGGTAACCATTTTTCCCAAGAACCCTTGGATGAAATGACGCATGCTCGCAACAGATCTTCCAAGATTTGGTTAACTCGTTCTGTCTGACCCGATGTCTGGGGGTGATAAGCAGAGCTTCTCACTAACTTGGTTCCCAGAAGATGATGCAAATGCTCCCAAAAGCGAGCAGTGAACTGGGGACCACGGTCAGAAACGATAGTACGAGGTACCCCATGAAGCCGGACTATCTGATTGAAGTACAACTCAGCATAGTCAGTGGGACGATAGTCCACTCTAACTGGAATGAAGTGAGCTGATTTGGTCAAACGATCTATAATTACCCAGATGGAATTATGATTTTTGACAGTAGGAGGAAGACCGACAATGAAATCCATACTTATCTCTTCCCATTTCCAGCCTGGAATGGAAAGTGGCTGAAGTAGCCCAGCTTTCATGTGCACAGCTTTAACTCTGCAACAGGTGTCACATCTAGCGACATATGCAGCTATCTCTTTCCGCATCTTGGTCCACCAATAAAGGGGTTTCAAATCATAATACATCTTATTACTACCCGGATGGATGGACAACTTGGACGAATGTGCTTCGGACAGGATCTGATCTCTAAGCTCTCGGTCCTTAGGTACCACTAACCTATCCTTAAACCATAGCACACCTTCATCATCTAACCTGAAATGCTTAGTCTCTCCTTCATTCATCCTCCGTTTTATGTGAAAGATACCCGGGTCAGTCTTTTGGAGCTCAATGATTCTATTTCGGAGAGTACCACTGACAGTGATGTTGTACAGGACTGCCGGATGTAACAGGCGAGATTGGTAAAAATCAGTTTCAATTAAGGAATGGCAATGAGACTTACGGCTTAAAGCGTCCGCAACCACATTTGCCTTGCCTGGGTGATAGTGTACTTGAAGATTATAATCTTTAATCAACTCGAGCCATCTTCTCTGACGCATATTTAGCTCGGGTTGAGTGAAGATGTATTTGAGGCTTTTATGATCGGTGTAGATATTGCAGACATTTCCCAGCAGATAATGCCACCAGACTTTCAAAGCATGAACAACTGCAGCCAGTTCTAAGTCATGCGTTGGATAATTCACCTCATGCTTCCGAAGTTGTCGTGAGGTATATGCAATTACTCGGCCTTCCTGCATCAAAACGCCTCCCAACCTATGCCTGAGGCATCACAATAAACATCAAATGGTTTCTCGATATTCGGTTGTGCCAAAACCGGAGCTGAGGTTAGGAGGGTTCGTAGTTGGTGAAAAGCCGCATCACACTCAGGAGTCCAGACAAACCTGGTGTCTTTCTGCAGCAACCGAGTCATTGGCTTGGCTATTTTGGAGAAATCCGGGATGAAGCGACGATAATAGCCAGCCAACCCAAGGAAACTCCGAACCTCGTGAACCGAGATAGGAGCCTTCCAGTTTAGTACTTCCTGTACCTTGGCGGGATCCACCATAATTCCTCCATCGGACAACACATGCCCAAGGAAAGGTACTTCACGAAGCCAGAATTCGCACTTACTGAACTTTGCATATAGTTGATGTTCACGCAGTCTTGTGAGGACTATACGCAGATGTTCAGCGTGATCCTCCTCATTCCCAGAATATACCAAGATGTCATCAATAAATACCACCACAAACTTGTCCAATTCAGGCATAAACACCGAATTCATCAAGTACATGAAGTGTGCGGGGGCATTTGTCAAGCCGAAAGACATAACAAGATACTCATAAAGACCGTATCTGGTAGAAAAGGCTGTCTTTGGAACATCTTCCGGGCGAATTTTAATTTGATGGTAGCCCGATCTTAGATCGATCTTGGAGAAAACTTTAGCTTTAGACAACTGATCGAACAAGATGTCGATTCGCGGTAGAGGGTACTTATTTTTGACAGTGACTGCATTGAGAGGTCTATAATCTACGCACATCCGCAACGACTGATCCTTCTTCTTTACAAAGATAGCAGGACATCCCCACGGCGATGAGCTAGGACGAATCAACCCTTTCTTCAAAAGTTCATTCAATTGCACCTTAAGTTCAGCTAGTTCATTTGGAGGCATCCTATAGGGTCTCCTAGAGATGGGTGCGGTGCCAGGCAACAACTCGATTTTAAACTCCACATCCCGATCCGGAGGGAGTCCCGGCAAATCATCGGGAAAAACGTCCGGAAATTCATTTACTACGGAAATTTCAGCCAACGCCTTTGCTTGCACAGCATGAATTTCCCCCGACAATTCAACCTTTTCTGGGAAGTTGTACTAGAAAACCTTTTTGATCTGTAGGATCTCTGAGCATAACTACCCTAGCGGATGTGTCAATGAGTACCCCATTCTGACTCATCCAATTCATGCCCAAGATAACATCTATGTCTAAACCAGGTAAAACCAATAGGGCAAGCGAATAACTTCGCCCTTCTATCTCAAACTCAAGGTTCCCCACTACTTTGTTTGTGGAAATATTCCCACTTGCAGCACTAATACAATAACCCACACCTTCAATAGTATGCAACTTGTGTGCAAATTTGGATGCAAACTTAGGACTGATAAAGGAATGCGAAGCACCTGAATCAAAAAGTACCACTGCGGGGTGTTGGTCAACTAGAAACTTACCAGCGGTGACCACCTCACCAGATGGAATTTCCTCAATGCTGTTATAATGGGCGTGACCTTGACGGCCACCTTGGTTGACATTCTTCTTGGGGTAAGGACAATTCCTGGACCAATGGCCTGGCTTGTTGCAGTTCCAGCAAGGCATATTGCTAGGAGGAACACTAGAGCTGCTCTGTCCAGAAGTCCCCTTTGGCAGAGCTACGGTATAAGCCTTACGGAACCCTGTTTTTGCAGCAGGCTTCTTCTGCGGCGGACGGAACTTTGTATTCTGAGCAGGTGGGTGAGGGGAAGACCTCGGTGCCGCTGAGGCCCTTGACTGAGAAGCACTTGCCTCAAGGCCCCTTTTACGGCTCTTAGAGGCAGAATAAATAGTATTGTTGTTCTCCTGGGTCAAAGCATCGCTGATGAAATCATTGAAAGTAGTACATTTGCTAGTGCCCATAGTTTTCATCAGTTTTGGGCCGAGGCCCCTTTTGAAGCTAGCAATCTTTTTGGCATCGGTATCCACAAACTCCGTGGCATACCTTGCCAGGTTGTTGAAGGACTGCAAGTATTCAGTCAGACTTTTGTTTCCTTGCGACAGCCTCATAAACTCTGTATGCTTGATTGCCATAAGACCGGGAGGGATATAATTTCCCCGGAATGCCGCCTTAAACTGATCCCAAGCAATCGGGACATTGGCAGGAAGTGTGGAACGATAGTGGCTCCACCAAATACCCGCTGGACCATGCAACTGGTGAGAAGCATATTCAGTCTTTAACTCATCAGTCAGGCGAAGCAGACGAAACTTTTGCTCAATAGTATTTAACCACTCATCAGCTTGCAGTGGTTCTTCCGCTTCCTTGAAGAGCGGGGGCTTAGTATCCAGAAAGTCCTTGAAATCACTGTATTGATTGGGTTCTGGGCCCTGGCGGCCAGGACGAGCCTCCCGATTAGCCAGCTGGCGCATAGCATCCGCCAACATGCGCTGCCCTTCGACCACTGTCTGCATCAACTCGGCCGGAGTGGGTGGCGGCGGAGGGGGTGGCTGTTCCTCCTCCTCATTTCCACGACCCCGGCGTAGATTGTACGACATCTGCAAAATGCATAGCCAATGAGCACTGACGATGTGGGAAATTTGTAGATGAATTATTGCGAAATGTCAATCTGACTGTATGAATAGATTTCTCATAATAATTAAGGCACAATAATTCATCACAACCGCACAATCCATTCTAGCGCATCATTTGACGAGATCATACTTGGTAATCCAACAAGATGCTCTTTGATAAAGGCTCACTCACGGGGAGCACAACGGTTACCGGACCGTTTACGTTGCTATCTACGTGATTTTTGACCTTTTGCACGGTACTTGGATTCGATCTCAAGATTTTTAGTTGACTGTGAAAGGCTACTTCAAACTGACCACAAAGAGACTTCTCAATGAAGAGTTCCATGGTGGATCATGACTAGCCACCTCGATACCTGCGCGTGCCAAGCAGCACAGCCTTATGTCGCGCGCCATAGGAGGCCCTCGGTCTCGTCGCGGCACCGAAGGGTGCTAATCGTGACACCATCATCGAACGCAACATAATAAGACATCAAGTTGTGATCGAAATTAACAGGTTCAAACTACATTTAGGAAACATACGGTTCAACCTTACATCCCAAAGTCAAGTTATTACAAGGCCTCACTCCTTCACAGGGAGGGCACAAAAGACGATCCTAACATTATAGGCACGTGATGACTACTCTAAGCATCATCCTCCGAGTCAGTGTCAAGGATCTCCCCGCCGTCCTCATCCCTGACAGGCTCTAACTCCTCGTCTTCTTCTTCTTCTGGCTCTTCCTCTGGTGCTTCTGCAGGTGGGGCATCCTGTGGTCCATCAACCTCCACTTCATCATCATCCTCAGCCATGAAGATTCCCGAACCCATGTCCTCATCGACGTTGTTGTTTCGAGGCAGCAGGGGATTACGCTCGTTGTTCAGGCGGTGCACTTCTTCATGAAGGTTGTCATTGTACTCTTCAGCATTTTCTAACTGTTGCTCGAGCTCAAACTGGCGAGCTCTCAGAACGTTCTCCTCGTGCCAGGCTTCATCCCTCTGTTCCATCACACGGACCAACATGCGTTGATAGTTGCGGTTTGCTACTGTCAACCTCTGGACTGCAAGCGTTTCTTGATCACGATCATGAATCACTTGTTCCAGTTGTTGCCGTGCTGCATCCCTAGCAGCAGTCACCGCTGCCAGCTCTGCCCTCAGCCTTTCCACCTCAGTAGGCTCAGGGCGGGGCTCACGTGGAGTGAGCTGATGACGCGGTGCCCTGCCCCCAGTGGACTTACGAGCGGTCCTCTTGGTACGGGCCATCTGTAGCAACAAGATAAGATACGACTTAAAGTGAGGATCATTTAGGGGATACGAAATTTACTTTAGTCGGGAGCACAGAAATTTTTAAGGAGGGAGTAAATGATATGTATGATATATTTAAACATGATGCATGCACGTTCCGTACGCCCTCTCACCTTAGTAGAAACCTAAAGTTCTAACGCTAGGCGGTGGCATACATACGTTCTCTCATATAAGCGAAACTATCGGTCTACTCGTTACGCTGTTAGTGTACCTGCAGAAAATTTCATTGCAGCCCAACAATTCCCAATTTATGCACACAAGAAAGCAGTAAATTAAATACTTTCCATATACACATCCCCAGATGTATATCCTTCAGTATCAAAGCTACCCGATAATAAGGCTCCCACAATTAAGTGCTTACATAATTACATGGTTTAAACACGTAAGGATGCAAGTCACCAAACTACTCTCCCCTAGATCGCCGGTTGGACGATCATGCTCTCACAACTCACACTTACCAGAGCGTCGAGGCAATTGGTCCATACATTACCACCCAAGTGGATGGCATCCATACAATTTCACGCCGTATGGACGACGAAACAAAAACAAACAAGGCCCCCAAGTTAGTCTTTATAATAAGCCACCTAAGAGTCCTTATTTGGGCTAAGGGATGTGATCACTGGCATACCTATAAAATAATTTTTAGAGTTTAACCCTTTTCGCAAACAAATACTTTTGTTTTTAATTACCCGTAAGATGTGTTTAATGTTGAATTATGCTCTGGTACCAGCTGTAACAGAACCGACCAAATTATAAGAGCACAAGTACGAAAACAAGCACCGAAGCGCTCAAATTTTCAAACTTGAGCCCATATAATCCCGGTAGTCAATCGAAATCACGAAGGATCTCAACCAAACTGCTTACAACCAGGATCGCATCATTCAACATACAACATCATACGATACATTTCACAAGTAGTTCTGAAATAAGTTTACACCACGGAGTAGCAATTATTACAAACCAAGTTTGAAAGTAGCGGAAGCATAACACACACACTAGTTACTTAAATACTGCCAGTCTGGATGATCAACAACCCACAAAAGCATGAGGAAAGTACATAAAGACGATCATGCCCTTCTGATCTAGTCATCATCACCCGCAGGGTGGAGACACGTCTTGCAGAATCCCTGATAAAGCATGTCATCTGCAACAGGAGGGAATAAACCCTGAGTACTGGAATGTACTCAGCTAGACTTACCCGTCGAAAACCAGAAATAAAGTGACACCAAGGATTATGCAAGGCTTACACAAGAGGCTAGCTGACATAACATTTTGCATAAAGGCATAAGTAATTTAAACTCTTGTAGCCTGTACTAGCAGTTATTTTTAGCATTTACCTGTCATCTATCTTAGCACCTGTACTAAACATGCACTTGGTTGTAATCAAACAATTATCATCATTATATCCAGAGCAGGTATGAATTGTGGCAACATTGTATCATTCCCTTAACCACCAGTTCATTTAATGAGATCTACGTTGCCGCTGCTCAAGTCAAGTGCTCACTAACCGGGAGCGACGGCGATTCGAATCGAATTCCTATCCAGCTGGAGGGGTATTTCTAACACTCACCGAGTCACGCCTGGCGAGGGCTGCTCAGGTCATCTTTTGTACAGTTCAGGAATCGCGGGCCCGAATAATGTCGCGTCCCCAAGGGCGACACTCTGCCAGGTGATAGGGACTCTAACCCCCCCTTGGTCTCACGCCAATGTCCCCAAGCACATCCTTTCTCTCCTCCAAGATGCAACCTACCATTCGATTCCCGGCCTGAACCATACTACTCGACTTCGCGGTCGGAACGACTTATCCGGCCAACTAAGTGTTAGACTGCGTTCAACATGACTCAAGGACGTACAGCGAATCGGTCCTTAAACAACTCAGACGGGCATAGCTCCACACCCAAGACGTGAAGTGTCTTGCGGCTGTACTATCGAACTCCCGCCCGGTCTTAATTTCATTTTTAAGCATGGTTCCATCCACGATAGCCATAAAGCCACTCGTGACTCCTTCCTACATCTCGCGGATGACCGAAAATCACCCGACTTCTACCGTACTAAGCAGGGCTAAGCATTGACACGTGCCTACACCTAATATAGGATTCAGTACGATATCTGGACAAGGACAGGTATAATGCAACGAGTGTTTTCATATAACTCCTACAACTTAATGCAGTAAACAATTAAAAGTACTCAAGATTAATTTATAAAACAGTAGGTTCAGCATGCACCGGGGCTTGCCTTTCAGAAAAGTTGAAGGCCGGTGGTCAGGGCACTCTGGCAAGTCTTCAGCGGCGTCTCCTTCGCCTGCTGGATCCTCGGGCTCCTGCTGCTCCTGGTTCTCCTTCGGAATAACAGGCTCGAATTCGAGGAGTGTCACCCCCTCCGGTACACCTATTGCATGAGTGCATAATAAATCCCATGAATGCATAATGAAAGATGCAATATGCTCGGAATGAAATGCATTACAACAATTTAACGCTCTATTCAAATCACTTCAAAAGAGTAGGTGCAAATTTCCTCTCCGGTAAAGAAGTACTTACCTAATCTACTTAACCTAAGATAAAGCTGCTCATCCTCAGTTAAGGCCCTAACACCTAACAATTACAAAGGTAGCATGTCTTAGGATATCACACCATATCAATCAGCAAAACACCACAGTAAGCATTCTGGACAGCAGCTACTTGTTTTTATCACAACTGGAGATTTACAATTCCAAAAGATATGATCTAAGCCAATCTGGAAAGCCTAAGAAATGTACTACCATTCACTTTCAGACCTCAACTCCAAACTCCTAAGTTTTCCAGGTCAAACTTCACAAGTTCCAGAATCTGTCCTCTCCAAAACAGAGAGTAGCAGATTTTGAACTGCCACTTTAAACAACAATAACTCTCAAACTACTAAGCCAAATGCTTCCAAATTTTAGCACAAGCTAGTTCATCAAGTTTACTCCAACTTTGGTATTTACAAGTTGTCCAGCAACCAATTTTATCAAAGCCAAATTTAGAGTTACTACTTAGCTGTCCAGAAAACCTAAACTTACAAAGGTTAAATATTTATTGATGTGGCAAACATTCTCTAAAACCAAACTAATGCTACTACAAGTTCACAAATATCACAAAGACACCAGGAAGTAAGGTGTGCCCACCTAGAACATTTATTTAAACCCATTTCTCAATTTACTTAAGTAATTAAGTGGAATTTCAAACATATATGTAAACTGCTCCTAAAATTCTACAAAAATTACAGGGGACTCTCTGACCCACAAAGAGACTACTGTAAAATTTTGAACTCAATTTATTCAGAGGAACTCCCTACACAAAATTCCCAAGCCAAAAAGGCTGATTTTTGTATAAATAACCAAGCATAGTAAAAAGTCTCAAACAACAGATTTCTTAATTTTCTTGGACACTCTAGGGTACCAAGACATTCTCCAAAAATTTATAAGAACATTGCACATGTAGAAGAATTACAAAAATTCATTTTAGTCTTTCCTAGAATAACAAGATAGCATTATAACTTGGAAATTACTTAATCACTGATGCCCAAATTTTTACCAGAGCTAGGGCTAGCATAGAGTAACCTACCCACCAAATTTCATGATTTATGGAACACGACAGCTCAAGTTATAAATTTAACAAATTTGCATGCATTCCAGAACACATTTAAAGGATCTATTAAATTCTTATAGACTTTAAACATCTCATGCTAGATCCATATTTTTCTAAAATACTACACATTATGTAGACCCTAATAAAATTTATCTCATGATTTTTGGATCATTAAAACCCTAGATCTATATTTTTCCAACTTGTACAAAAATCAGTGACAAAATAATAAAAATGAATTTCATTTCGGACGACTGGGCCGGCCCGGAAAAACGCGGCCCACACTCTCGCGCGCGCGGCCCGCTCAGCGCTCCCGCCCGCGCGCGACACTGACGGGCGGGCCCCCGCGGTCAGCGACCGGAGACAGGGGAGGCGGAGTCCCGCGAGCTCCGACGAGCTCGAGCTCGCCGGAGAAGAGCTCGCTCGGCCAATTGAGCACCGCCTCGTGTTCTCCGTCACCCGGTGCGTCGATTGGTGCTCGTGGAACGGATGGGGATGGGGTGGAAGGGGCTTGTCACCGCGAGCGGCGGCCGGTGATGTCCGGTGGCGGCGCACCGTCGCCGGTGAGGAGGTACGGTGCGGTCTAGGCTCGGTACGAGCTTCACCGAAGCTAGGCGGATCCATTTTGCTAGGAAGGGAGGATGGAGAGAGACCCGAAGCACCCCGACCACGGTGAGGTCCCATGGCGGGCTCCGGCGACCTCTCGGAGACGGGGAAGAAAGCAATGCGGCTCACCTTGAGTCAAATCGCTGGCTTCGGTGGGTCAGGGAGATGGAGGGTGGTGAGGCGGAGGGATTGGCGAGGTCTAGCGGCCGGTGGTGCGGTGTGGCTCGCGCTTGAGCTCGCCGGAGAAGAGCGGCAATGGCGGCTCGGTTTCGGTGTTCTTGGCAACTGGAAGAGAGGGGGCGGAGGAATGGAGGCCGGCTCGCGCGTCGTGGCGTCTTGAAGGCGTCGCGGCCTGACTGGTGGGGCCAGGGCCGGCGTACGGGCGCCACCACGCCTCCACGCGTCGACGACGGCCTGCGGCCGGTCGGCCACTCTGACGCTGACGAACTGAATCGGCGACATCAATGACCGACTGACAGAGCGATTTCCACGATGATTATCTCCCAAACCGGTTCGAATTAGTCGAAGATAATTACACCAATTTTGTAGAGCTACATGAGGTCTACAAGTTTGTCAATTGGAGTTTGGGCTGGTTCGGCCTAGATTTGAAACTACAGAGCTCCAAACTAGTGTACTTGGAAACTGAAATGCAGTTTCAGAGATCAATGCCGACTGAAACCCTAACTTCTTAACACTATATCTCCTAAACTATTGAGAACCAGGTGATGGTGATATTGACAATGTTGTAGAGCTATGTGTGGACAACAACTTTGTCCATTGGCTCAAAGGCTGGTTTGGCCTGGTTTGTGAGTTACAAGTTGCTAAAGTGAGGTACAGTGAAACTGAAAAGTCCAATTTCCAGACTTAGAATTTTTCTAAGTGTTGATTCCCACTCAAGCTGACTTGTGGGCCATTTTTGAGCATGCTCTGGTCATTTTCATGAGATGGCCATATTAGAACTTTTGTTCCTCATGAAATTCTCTACAACTTTACTTAAGGGTGCTCTTCCATGCAAGGTCTCTAAATTAGACTTTTTAACTGGTCAAACTAGAGCCTTCTAGGGTCAAATGGTGGTCAAACTTTTCTTGGAGGGCAATTTTGTAATTTTGGTCAACATGAACCTTGTTCCAAATGTTACCCTAAGTATAACTAAGGTGTTGTAGGTCATGATTGGCTACCTTACCTTTTTGTTACACCATCTATCAAATACTTCATGAAATAAATCAAACAAACCCTAGAATAATTACATGTGTTGCATCACATAAAATAACAAACATGAATGATGCATGCTTATGTTTATGCCATGCAAATGCAATGCAATTAAGGACTAAACACTTGAAGTGTTACAATAAGGACACCAACGGGCGCATCATCAAATGGGTGTTGGAACTTAGCCCATATTCGCTGGAATTTCAAAGCTGCACGACCATCAAGTCATAGGCGTTGGTCGACTTCATTGTCGAATGGACAGATATGAATACACCTGTCTCTGACAGTTCCCCCAAGCACTGGAAGATGTATTTTGATGGCTCCCTCAATATCAACGGTGCCAAGGCAGGGGTGTACTTCATCTCGCCATCCGGGGATAGGCTGAGCTATGTCCTCCGCATCCACTTCAAGGCCTCCAATAACGCTGCTGAGTACAAGGCAGCCCTGCACGGCCTTCGCATCACCATTGAGCATGGCATAAAAAGGCTCATGGTGTTTGGTGATTCTGCTCTTGCATAAACTAGGTGAACAAGGACAGGGACTGTACCAGTGATAGGATTGATGCTTACTGTGCGCAGATTAGAAAGCTAGAGAACAAATTCTATGGTCTTGAGTTCCATCACTTGGTCTAGGCTGACAATGAGGCAGCTGATAAGCTGTCAAAGCTAGGATCAACCCGGGCAGCGATTCCCCATGGAGATTTCATTCATGACCTTATCAAGCCATCTATCGAGGAACAAGAGGAGCCAGTGGCCGAACAGCCGTCTATAGACTAGCTGGTCGCCACGATTCTGACCAACACCACAGACTGAAGAGAACCGTTCATCAGATATCTTACCTCTATAGAGGTTCCTTAGGATAAAACCAAGATCGAACACCTCATGCGGCGTATCAAGCATTATGTGCTAGTTGAGGGGAACCTTATGAGCAAAAATATGAAAGAGGAATTATTGCAAAAATGCATGTATCAGGAACACGGATTGATGATTTTGGAAGAAATCCATGCTAGTACTTGTGGCAACCATGCCACTTCACGCACACTGGTCGGTAAGGCTTTCCGAGCAGGTTTTTATTGGTGTTCAGCTATCGCCGATGTCGAGAAGTTGGTCCGTCATTGTAAGGGTTGCCAGTTCTTCGCCAAGCAGACTCACGTTCCAGCTCATGAACTCCAGACCATTCTAGCGTCATGGCCTTTTTCATGCTAGGGACTAGATATGATTGGGCCTTTTAAGTCGGCTCCAGGAGGTTACCGTTGGGTTTACGTCATTATTGACAAATTCTCCAAGTGGATTGAGTACAAGCCCTTAGTTTTGGGGATTGCGAAGAAAGCAGCTGAGCTACTCGACAAAATTATCCATCACTTTGGCCTGCCCAACAACATCATTACTGACCTAGGGTCCACGTTCACCGGTAATGATTTCTAGAACTTTTGCTATAACAGAGGCATAGTAGTTAAGTATGTTTTAGTGGCGCACCCCAGGGCTAACGGGCAGGCTGAACGAGCAAACGGTATGATCCTTGATGCTCTGAAGAAATAGTTGTACTGGGCAAACGATAAGCATCCTGGAGATGGTTGAAGGAGCTGCCGACTGTGGTCTAGGGACTGAGGACCTAGCCCAGTCGCAATACCGGCGTCTTACCGTACTTCATGGTCTTTGGCTCTAAGGCTGTGTTACCAGCTGACGTTTCTTTCTAGGCACCACGGGTCGAGAACCATGACAAGGAGAGGTCGTCCGAGGCCAGAGAGCTTGAGGTTAATTTCATCGAGGAATACCGCCTTGACACCTGCGCGTGCATGGCTAAATATCTGGAGGCTTGCGCAGGTACTATAACCGTAATGTCAAGGATAGATTCTTCATGGTTGGCGATTTGGTTCTACAAAGGAAGCAGAAGACAGAAGGATTGCATAAGTTAGCATCACATTGGGAGGGCCCTTATATTGTCAAGTAGGTTACCCGACCTACTTCTTATAGGTTGTGTGATCTCGACGGAGTCGACGTCCCGAATTTGTGGCATATCGATCATCTTAGGCGCTTCTATGCCTAATCTGCCACTAAGAAAGATATGTATTCTTTTTGTACCTCAAGTATTGAATAAATATTTCATCCTATTTTTGTGTCATCTCTTATTTGCATCACAAATTTTTGTTCGTTGGTCCGCCGACCAGTTTTTTCTCCTACTTGAGTTTCCCAGAGCCGGCGCTATCTCTGACTTCTCCCCGCGCGTGCATGAGATCCGTTCACTATGTTCCAGGTGGTCGGCAGTAGCTCCCTGCTATGGTCGGCAGTCTTACGCGTGTCTGAGCTTCATGCCTAACACTTTAGACTGTTGATTAGGCACGGGCTAGAGTAATTCTAGGATGAAATGACTATTCACGCTTACCATATGACACGATAAAAACAAAGTTTTTTAATTAACATCACAACAATGTATTATATAGAGATATAATAACACGTCCACATGGGCACTAAGTGCTCCATGTTTTTACAAAAGCACTAACTGCTTTGTTATAACTTAAACTACAAAGCATAAGTTTTTCCTATTTCTACCCAGTCTCGCCATACAGGTCTACGTCGCTAATCAGTTTTACGGCCGTCACCTAGGAGGTGGCTTTGAGCTGCTCTGCCTTCACCGGGTTGGTGTTGCTTGACACACCGGCTTCAAGCCTTTTCAAGTCCACCCTGGGATAATGCGACCGCACCATGGCCAAGACGTGGGTAGCCACATACTCGTCGTCATCGCGAATGAATTGCTTGAAGTAGGCCTAGGAGCTCCGACATTTCTCAATGATGGCCTCTGGTCGGACTGGCTGGTCGGTTGGTCCCTCTTCTAGTTCCATCCCAATCAGGTCTAGCATGAGCTTGATTCCTTCCTCCATCGCTTTGCACTTCGACGCCCAGTGGTCCTTTTGCTTCATCAGCATTTCAAGGTGCGCCTTGGCATTTTGGCGCATGACTGCATCCTATCATACGACCATGGATTCCCAAATCCATGCTAGTAGAAATCCTCGAACACAACTATTTCACCAAGGCGAGGGTCTAGATAGCTCTCACCGTCCGACGTCCTCCATCCACCGATTGCGGCCTTTGCCATCACTCTAGCGGTTACAAGCTTCCCCAAGGTCGCCTCCGTGCTCATCAACTTGCACAATTCTGCCACCATCAGTTGCGCTCTTGCTCCATGGCTCCCGTGCGCCATCCCTCCTTCCTTCTTCAGTCACAGATTGCGGTGGCGGTGTGAGGGGTGGTGCTAGTGCGGGTGGATTTGGTGGCGATTGGATCTAGGGTTTGGCTTGCAGATGCGACGATGATGGAACTGGCGAAGAAGGTGGAGTGCACTGTGTGGAAGATGAACTGACGCGAAGTGGATGCAGTGGGAGAAGAGGGGTGCCATTGTGCGGGTATTTATAAGTGCGGAACAACTCTTTGACTTTTAGGGTGCTAGTTTGTGTTATGGCCCCATAGCTGAGCTAGGGACTGAATTTGCAGCTGAGCTGTGGAATAGGCCTGCAACTGAGTTGTGGGTCACCTCACAGCTGAGTTGGGGGCTTCCCTATGGCAGAGCCATAGGATGTTTTTTAGCACCCACAACTGAGTTGGGGGACGTCTCGCAGCAGAGCTGAAAGTTGCCACATGACTGAGCCATGGGTTTTTATCCATGGCAGAGCTATGGATTGGGTCCACAACAGAGTTGGTTACCGGCCCCACAGAAGAGCTGGGGACTGTACCGTGACAGAGCCACGGTGCATCGCTCCCCGCTGAGTTGGTAACGTGTTCTACGGACCCTGGCACCACGTGATCTAGTCACCTGCTGTCAGGCTCGGGGACTGAGTAGGCACACTTCACCTTGCTGTGAATGTGCTTATTTGACTATGTACTATTTTTTCTCTTAGACCCTAGCACCACATGATCTAGTCACCTGCTGTCAGGCTCGGGGACTAAGTGGGCACACTTCACCTTGCGGTGAATGTGCTTACCTTTTTTGCAAACATGATTTGTTGCATAGTGCCAGCGGCATGACCCCTACCGCCACACAATTAAATCCTAAGGATCACGTCTCTTGACATTATGGTAGAGCCAATGGTGTCGCACATCAATAACTTTCTGCAATGAAACTTAAGTGGGCACACTTCACCAGGGATGAACTATTTTTCTTTTTTCTCAGAGCACCATGCATTTTTCTAGCAAGGCAATTTTTCGACGAGTGCGGTGGTTGGCTATCAACTGAACTGGTCAGAAGGGATGGAATATTCCTCAATAGACCACCCTTATAGTCGGGGGCTTCGGGGCTTCAAGCTTCACTGGTCGGAGAAGGTCAAGACGGCATGTCGCTTCAAAATACATAGTGCTCGAGGACTAGCTGTGGGGGTATAGACCAGTATACCCTCATGGCTCCACATGGGCCGCACCGAACAAGGTGGCCCAACTCGCCAGAAAGGGCCGAACGGATCTTCGGATTGCTCAACAAACCGTGCGGAGCAAGCAGAGGCTACTTGACGGTCAAGGAAACCTAGTCGATTAGAATAGACATCGTGTCCTCCATGGATACAGGAGTTGTAATCGCATGGGATTAGATTCCTTAGATCTGTAACCTTGCCCCCCATACTATATAAGGCAGGCAAGGACCCTCCCCTCAAAATACATCATCTTGTATCAATACAATCCACAAAGACGCAGGACGTAGGGTATTATGCAATATGCGGCCCGAACCTGGATAGATCATGTGTTCCTCTTGCATCACCATCTAGATCGTAATCTTGTGCACCTCCGCCGATAATCTACTACCGTGGGCATACCCCTCGTTAGACTACCGACCACATCTCATCGATAATTGGATTTGTAGAACTCTTATTGTGATTGATTTACTGAATTGCTCCTTTGCTTGTGAAACCTGAAATTTTATGTTAGGTGTGGCTTTATTATACTTAAGCATGTTGGTGATGTATTAGGTGCTTAAATTTGATTAAGGTGAGTTTAGGTGCATGTGTTAGGCCTTTAACTGAAGATGAACATCATTATCTTAGGTTGTGCAAGTTAGGTGAGTTTAATCTTGCTCTTTAGAAGAAAGATCGAGACATGTTTTAAATGTGTTTTGAATAGAGCATTGCACCTACTCGGTCAACGAATGTCTTGTGATGTTTTGTTACTTGATGTTATTCATCCATCATAAGCATCATGTCACTCTTATGCATTCATAGTATTCATCTTCTGCATATACATGCAATATGTGTACCGAAGGGCGTGACCTTACTAGAATTTGATGGAATGAGCCAGGAAGCTCTAGAGGTGCAGCAGTCTGAACCCGGAGTTTAGGAGGTGCAGCCCATAGGAGAAGTGCCAGACGAGGTCATTGTTGACTGCCCGGACCACGTTCCATGCAATTTCGTGAAAGGCAAGCCCCAGAGCATTATAAGCCTCCTAATTTCTAAAATGCAATTATGTACTATGTTATACCTATTGTTGCATTAAGTTATAGGTGTTGGATGAAAACACTTGTTGCATTGATATCTAATCCTTGTCCAGATATTATTACCATGAATCCTATGTAGCTCAGGCTCGAGAAGATGCTTAGCCCTACTTTAAGCGGTAGAAGTCGGGTGATTTTCTATCACTTGCGAGCTATATGACTATACATGTGGCACGGTTGGCAACATTTGCTATCGTGGAAAAGAACCAGGTATAATTTGAATGAAGACGGGGCGGAGGCTTGTAAGGCTGGAGGCTTACGTGACTCTGTCTGTGTCGATTAAGGACCAATTCTTAGAGCCTTTCCTATTCATGTTGAACGCATGCCTCTCTCTTAGTTGGCTAGGTCTGGAGATTGACCACAAAGACAAGTAGCTCAACTCAGGGCAGGCTCCGGTAAGTATAAAGTGTGCCTCGGAAGGGAGCCGTAGGCGTGAGTCCAAGGGAAGGTGATTTAAAAGTCCTGATAGTCCTGGCAGAAGGGTAATCCTAGAGAGTGCTGGCGTTGATCGAACTCGTGAAGTTGGTTCCTGAGTTGTACCAAAGGTGACCCATGGCTACCCTTGCAAGGTATGCCAGGGTGAGGGTTAGGAATACCCCCTCAACTGAGTTGTAATTCGATTCGAGTCGCCGTCTCTCACCGGTTAGTAAGAACTTGATGGGAGTATCTCAAAAGTAGATACACTAAATATTACAATCGTTCTAGAATGATGATATGATGATGGCCTTATTATACCTGCTATGGTTATTATTGTTTGCTCTTAATAGAGTGAGTGCTTTAGTACAAGTGCTAATATAGATGATAGGTTAATGATTATTAACTTGATGCTAAGCTCTAGATGGTTACTTAATCTATGCAAGCTTTTTTGCAAAATGTGTCAAGCTAGCTCCACTTTATATTAGCCTTGCATGATCCTTGGTGTCTTTTATTTTTGGTTCTTAACGGGTAAATCTAGCTGAGTACCTTCTTATACTCAGGGTTCATTTCCCACCTGTTGCAGATGACTTGTTCTATTCTGGGTGCTGCAAGTACTGGCTCCTCCCTCCCGGAGATGAGGACTAGATCGTTGGGCATGGTCTCTACTAGTTACCTTATCTAAGTTTCTTTTGTGGACATGACTACTATGTGGCAATGTATTTGAACTTATGAAGTATGTATCGAACTATGTTGCTTCCATGAAACAAACTCGGTTTGTAATATTTTATTTTGATCTTCGATGGATGTAATTCGTATGCTACTTGCGAACTATTGTAACGAATGATGTGCTATGTTGAATCACTATGGTCTTGGCTTGAATGTTGGAAGTTATTTGAAATCCTTCGAGATTTCTAGACTACTGGGATTATGAGAGCCTAAGTACAGGAATTTGATCACTTCAGTGATTGTTTTTGTACTTACGTTCTTATAATTTGGTTGGTTCTGTTATAGCTGGCATCGGAGCAAGATTCAACACTAAACATGTCATTTGTGTATTTAAAACAAAAGTATTTGTGAAAACTTTAAATTAAATACTAAGTGTTGCCAGTGGTCATATCCTTTATGCCCAATTAAGGATTCTTAGGTGGTTTATTAAAGTACTAACTTAGGAGTTGATTGCTTGTTTTCTATTTCATTATCTATACGGCGTGATATTGCATGGATGCCATCCGCTTGGGTGGTAATGTATAGATCAAATACCTCTACGCTCTAGTAAGTGTGAGTTATGAGAGCGTGACCGTCCCATGGTCGGTCTAGGGAAGAGTTAGTTGTGGTTACTAGGATAATTACATGTCCAACCATGTATTTATGAAAGTACTTAATTGTGGGTATATCTATCGGGTAGCTATGATACTGAAGTGCATGCATCGAGGGATGTATGTATGGATAGTATTTAGTTTACTGCTTTCTTTGTGTGCTTATTGGGAAGTTGTTTTGCTGAAATGAAATCTTTTGCAGGTACACTAACAATGCACTGTTGTAGATAGACTAGTTACCGTATATGAGAGAACGTATGTATGCCACCGTATATTCTGCTAGCCTTTAATTTTTCCTAGGTTTGTGAGAACGTACGGATCGTGCATGCATCATGTTCAAGCATGCATTGCATTCTTGCATTACTCCCTCCATTAAAATTTGATTGTCCTGACTAATTAAAAATTTTCATATCTCTTAAATGATCCTCACCATAAGTTCCTAACCTTTTTGCTATAGATGACCCACACAAAAACCACTGCTCACAAGTCCACCAGAGCCAGGGCTCCTCATCACCGGTTAGCTCCTCGGCAGCCCCGCCCTGAGCCTACTATGCAGGAAAGGTTGAGGGCCGAGTTGGCTGAGGTGACTGCTAAAAAGAATGCAGTCCAACAACGTTTGGAGCAGGTTACGCAAGAAAGAGATCAGGAGATGCTCGAAGTTCAGAGATTGATTGTTGCTCATCGCAATTGTGAGCGTATGTTGGTTCATGTGATGAATAAGTGGAATGAAGCCTAGCACGAAGAGAATATCTTGAGGGCTCGGCAAGTTAAGCTTGAGCAGCAATTGGTAGTGGTAGAAGAGTACAACGACCACCTCCATGAGGAAGTTCATCTGCTACACAATTAGCTCCATCTGATCCTTCCTCAAGATGATAATGATGAGATGGGCTCTGGTGTCATCATGGCTGAAGATGATGATGACATTGAGATTAATGGACCTGAGGATGTCCTGCCTAAAGAAGAGGAAGATGAGGAGTTGGAGCCTGCTAGTGATGGCAACGGAGGGGAGATCTTCGACACCGACTCGGAGGACGATGCGTAGTTTAGCTTACCACTTAACTAATGCGTTAGAGCTAGTCTTTTGTTGACCCTCATGCATGGACAAGTAGCTTTGTTGTAAACTGATCTCTAGGATGTAACATCGAACCTTATGTTATCTTCAATGCAAGGTTGGAACCTCAATGGTTTGGATGTAACCTATCAGACATGCTTGTGCTCCATGTTATGTGAGCCTTTAATAAATTTAGTCTTTGTTGTCAGTGAAATTGTCATTTTGTTAAGTACATCGCACTAATGCACCAAGTGATGCGACTGATGTTGTTGGGTTATTGTGATGAAGTATTGTGCCTCTGTTTGTTGTATGAATTTATCTCTCTAATGGAATCAGTTTGGCATAATTACACAATTTATCTACAAATTTTTCCACATCATCAGTGCTCATTGGCTATGCATTTTGTAGATGTCTTACAACCTTCGTCATGGTCACAGCATTGGGGATGAGGAACAACCACCACCTCCTCTGCCGCTGCCCACACCAGCTAAGTTTATGCAGACGGTTGTTGAAAGTCAGCGCATGTTAGCTGAGGCTATGCGTCAGCTAGTCAACCATGATGATCGACATGTCTGCCAGGGACCCAAACCAAATTAGTATAGTAGCTTCAAGGACTTCATGGACACAAAGCCTCCTATCTTCCGAGAGGCAGAAGAACCACTTCAAGCTAATGAATGGTTGAGCACCATAGAACAGAGGTTCCGCTTGCTCAGGTTGTTTGATGGCATGAAAGCATCATATGTGGGACATCAGTTGCAAGGACCTGCATGTATTTGGTGGAATCATCATAGGACCACCTTTCCTGCAAACATTGAAGTTATTTGGGACCAGTTCATGGAAGCTCTCAAGGGACATTTTATTCCTCATGGCCTTATGGCAATCAAGCATAAAGAGTTCATGAAGCTGACCCAAGGTAACAAGAGCTTCAATGAGTATCTCTAGGCTTTTAACAACCTGGCAAGGTATGCCTAGAATTTGTTGACACAGATACCAAGAAGATTGCTGGCTTCAAAAAGGGACTTTCCCCTAAGTTGATGAAGTCTATGGGCAATAGCAAGTATACAACTTTTAATGAGTTTATCAGTGATGCTCTAACTCAAGAGAATAATGATAAGATTTATGCTGCTTCCAAGAGTTGCAAAAGGAATTTTGAGGCAGGTGCTTCTTAGTCTAAAGCTCCTATGGTGTCCAAAACTCAGTATCGTTCCCCTACTGCCAACATCCGGTATCGTCCACCCTAGAAGAAGAATCAAGCTAAAACTGGCTTTCACAAGGGGTACACGGTTTCTCTATCAAAGAATACTTCTAGATAGGGCAGTTCTAATGTTCCACCAGCTAACAGGCCATGCTAGAATTGTAATTAGCCTGGTCACTAGTCCAAGAATTATCCATATCCTCCCAAGCAAACTTCTTAGGGAAATGTCTGTTAGAGCCATGTTCACTATACCACTATTGAGAAATTCTTGCTGACGAAGTTGTCACTGTTGGTAAGTTTCTTGTTAACAATCGTCCCGCAGTCATGCTCTTTGATTCGGGTGCTTCACATTCCTTTGTGAGTTCTACTTTTGCATCTGAGCATAAGTTGAATATGATTATAATAGCCAAGAGAGGTTACTGCATTAGTGCTACAAGGAACAACATCAAGACGAATCAAGTAGTAAATAATGTGAGAATTAAGATTGGTGATCGAGAGTTTTTAGTCGATTTGGTAGTCCTATCGGGTGTGGGAATCGATGTAATCCTAGGAATGAAGTGGATGAGTGGTAATGGAGTGCAAATTGGTACCTTGACCCGTGTGGTAATGTTGAGGGACCCTGTAGATAAGAAGGGTTTTCTAGTTCAACTTCCTCGTGATATCGCTATCCACAATACGACCAATTCTACTCTAGCCAAGGCCATTGAGGATATACCTGTTGTCTATGAGTTTCTAGATGTCTTTCCAGATGATTTGCCTAGATTACCTCCAGACCGTGAAGTGGAATTCAAGATAGAACTCATTCCATGTATGACTTCTATCTCTTGAAGGCCTTATTGAATGCCACCCAATGAGTTGGCTGAGCTAAAAATTCAATTGAATGAGTTGTTGAAGAAAGGTTTGATTTAGCCTAGTTTCTCTCCTTGGGGTTGTCTTACTATCTTTGTGAAGAAGAATGATGAATCTCTATGCATGTGTGTGGACTATCGACCACTCAATCCTGTGACCATCAAGAACAAATGTCCTCTTCCTCGCATCAATATTCTTTTTGATCAACTATCGAAAGCTAAGGTATTCTCCAAGATTGATTTGAGATCTGGCTACCATTAGATCAAAATTTGTCCTAAAGATATACCTAAGACGACGTTCTCTACTCGATATGGCTTGTTCGAGTATCTTGTCATGTCCTTTGGCTTGACAAATGCCCCTGCACACTTCATGTACCTGATGAATTCAGTATTCATGCTGAAGTTAGATAGATTTGTGGTGGTTTTCATCGATGATATTCTTGTCTATTCTCAGAATGAAGAAGAGCATGCTGAACATCTGAGAATTGTCTTAACTCAATTGCATGACAAGCAACTTTATGCCAAGTTCAGCAAATGTGAGTTCTTGTTGAAGAAAGTACCTTTCCTAGGTCATGTGCTATCTAGAGATAGAATCTCTGTTGACCCTACCAAGGTGTAAGAGGTGCTGGATTGGAAGGCACCTACCACGATCTCAGAAATCCAAAGTTTCCTCAGTTTGGTTGGTTATTATCGTCGCTTTATCCTGGATTTCTCTAAACTAGCCAAGCCTATGACTCAATTGCTTCATAAGGATGTGAAGTTTGTCTAGGCCCCCAGAGTGTGAAGAGGCTTTCCACACTTTGAGGACTCTGTTAACTTCTGCTCTTGTTTTGGCACAACCTGATATCAAGACGCCTTTTGATGTGTATTGTGATGCATCAGGCATCGGTTTAGGATGTGTTCTTATGCAAGAGGGCTGAGTCATTACTTATGCCTCACGCCAGCTTTGAAAGCATGAAGTCAATTATCCTACTCATGACTTAGAGCTAGCTGCAGTTGTTCATGCTCTGAAGATTTGGAGACATTACTTGCTTGGTAATGTGTGCAACATTTATACTAACCATAAAAGTCTCAAATACATCTTTACTCAGTCAGAGTTGAACATGCATCAATGATGATGGTTAGAGTTAATCAAAGACTACAATCTCCAAGTGCACTATCATCTTAGCAAGGCAATGTGATTGCTGATGTCTTAAGCTGAAAATCTCATTACAATTCTTTTCTCAAATTTGAGGATGAGGTCCCTCGTCTTCTTCCTAAAACAGAGGACAATGGCACGACGGAGGGAAGGTCGCTGGCGGCGGGTGGCTATGCTAGGGGCTTGCCTAGGCACACACGCGTCTAGAGAGGAGCTCAGCTCGACCAGGTACAGCCCGTGGCCTTTTGACCACGCGCACAGGAGCAGGCAGCGGATGCGGCACAGGCGACGGTGCTTGGCGATGCCTCAGCCGACTAGAGGGAGGCGTGGGGAGGTGAGGCGCAACATGGGAATGGAGGCGCATCTGCTGGTTGGGCAGTGTAGTGGCATGGTGGTAGGAGCAGGCAGCACTGCAAGCTTGAGCCGCTCGCCATGGCGATGGAAAGAAGAGCAAGAGAGAGAGAGAATGAGCGAGCAGGGGGAAGGTGGGGTGAGCACTCGGGCTTTGCCATCTCCACGTGGCGCGAGAGTTGGCGAGGTGGCGAGCTAAGCAAGCATGACCGAGCCACGCAGCGCTCACGGCCAGAGACCGGTCAACCATGATGTAGCTCTAGTTCGAATCAACTACCAAGCTATTAATACTACCTCAAACATACAATGGAAACTCTATGTTCTTTCTTCTTTATCTCCTGATTCGGCTAGCTTTTGATCATGGTGCAAGAGGAAAAGTTGTAGATCTTTGCGAGGTGAACAATATTGCTTTAAGGATCCAGAGCTAACTCAGCCTAGATTGGGAGATATGGAGTTCCAAAGGAGGGTACCCCGAAACTGAATCCTGCAGTTTAGTTGCAAGCCGACTGAAATTGCATTCTTCTCCCCCTTCTAACTCTTAGTCCATTGGGTGTTTGCAAAAACTTCACCAATAAAAGTTGTAAAGCTACATGTGATCTCCAAATTTTATTATACAAGTTTGGTCTGGATTGCCATGGCTTTCATACTACAGGGCTCCAAATTCACGTACTCTGAAACTGTACTGCAGTCCAACACTTAGAAAATTTTTGGAGCTTCAAAACAGCACTGAGTTGATTCTTGTGAGCTCTATTTGACTAGGTTAGGGACCAAACTAGCTCTTGACCATTAAACAAAGTTTGTTCCTCATGATATGTACTACAACTTTTATTTAAGGCCCATCATCAAAACATGGACAGAACCTAGAGTTCTACTTTGACCAAAGTAGGATCCTAATAAAGCTTAAATTATCCTTTTTGATCCATTGGAGCATTTTCTTGGCATTTGCTCAACATGAACCCTTTATAACTTTTGTTGTAGAGTTCATCTAGAGTCATTTGGGCAAGGTTGCAAGGTTTGGTTGATGATCCATAATTCCATTCACTTAATGGTGCAATTCAAACAATTAGTAAAGCCATCGAAACAAAGACATTACTTATCGTTTCATGTGACTTTTTTATTCCAAACTTCATGAAACTTTTCTAGTGATCACTATAGATAGAGAGTGATGTGAGACACATGAAAGAAATGACATCAACACTCACTTGCATTACCAAGCATGAGCATGAAACATACAAACACTGAAACACAGAATAACAAGGTATGTTGCATATGTTTCAAGGAGATGTTTCAAGCACATTCCATATATACATGTTTCCCATGTTGCACTAGTATGTTCCATATGTTTCACTAGTGCATCACATATGTTCCATGCTCATAAATGAACAAATGACGCTTAGGCTTATGCAATGCAAGTGCCAAAATACAAGCCTAACACCTAGGGTGTTACAGCCCCCCCTTAAAAGAATCTCGTCTAGAGATTCAGGGTGAAAGACTTTCAAAGGAAGAGAAGCATGTTATCCATGTTCCAACATCTGTGATAGTATTAGGCTACTAAGCTTCCTACATCAAAGAGGCTAATTTGGTCAAGGCGCTTTCTAATACTTGCTCTTCATGGTAAACTTTGTCTGAAGTATTTCCTTCATTGACTTCCATGAAGTATTGTTACTTTGGGAGGAATCCAAGATAGCACTGGCCTGGGTACTCTGGTTTCAGTGTATGGAAAGTGTTCGAGGACATAGATGAATTACTCACAGCATCTATCTCTCTAGTGACTACAGGTTAAACCATATGAACTTTTCACTAGACCGAATTCCTCAAAAGTATACTCATTGAAATGACTCTATGTTCCCAAAGTTTGAAAATCAGTCCTCTACCCAAAGTGGCTTGGGCACAACTTTCCAAAGGGGTGAGATCATAGATGACAAACATCCTCTGAGGCTATAGGAAACTGACTAACCAATAAACAAGGTCTATGCTGGTCGTAAATGTTCAACCAATCAGATATCAACTAATGGAAAACTACTTACTATTCCATATGTGTAGTTCTTCTTTCTCTGACGACAACACTGTATTATCTATGTCTGTTGAGGGATCAGTGAACATGGTAGCTGACTCGGTTGGCTCCGTATTTCTACCAAATGTTACCTAAGAAGATTCTCTTATCCAAAGGCAACAGTTATCTGGGTTGAATCAGATGCAACCTCTTGGGTAAACACACTTATAATTACCAAAGATTAGCGAGTATCAGCAATTATTGCTAAAGAAGGATATAGCGAGGTCTGGCAGATAGCAAAAGTTGCAAGTATTTACCAACTTCAGTAAATAGTTCACTACCGAGCAAGTTGAGTACAATTTTCCTTCGTGATGCAGTTGCATAGTAAGTTGAGTTGACTTGCAGTGTAGCAAAACTAGCTTGGTCAGGCCAACTTTTCACCTTGAGGCTTCGTCTTTAGGATCAAACAACAACTCTAAGATGGGAAATCTGTTGTTTGACACTTTTCAAATTACTTTCGATTCGCTATGGTATAAATTGATTTGCAAAGCACCAAAGCTGTTCGTACATTGCTGATATGAGAAAGCAAAAGCAAACAAAAGAGTGTAAACTAGTATCTTTGAGACCTTAAAAGGGCCATCCAATAGCAGATCTCGACTATGTTTCGCACTGGGACATCTACTACTATCATAACCTTCTCATGCGAGTACTGAGCACAGTCACCGGAAAAAATGGCAGATTCTGTACCCTTCGGGTTTTTGCTCATATCTCACAAACTACTACTCCATTTTGCACGAATTTTGGTAGGAATATGGATCCATAAGTCTTCTAGCTACTGACCAACTTCTAGCTCAAACGGACACCATTTGGCTATCCATACAATTAATTTACCAAAACTGCTCTGTTCTGAATTTGCAGCAAACCAATCTGATCAAGCATCTCTCAAATCCGATGTTTTACTCACCCAATTCTCAAACCAAATTAAGACATTGAAGTGTCCTAAGTAAGGAATGAGATTACCAAGTTTGGGGTCAATCCAACCATGTTTGTGTCACTAATCGGCGGCTTGAAGATAACTGGTTTAGTTTCATAAAATCTGGACATATTTCTTGTCCTCCTTTTTCTTTGCTTCACACGTTGAGATGTGTGTTTGCACTTTCTAACTCTTTGTACCACAGCAGCAGCTTTTCTCTCTGTGGATGAAGGCTATGGTTTACCTCACATGCTTCTCAAGAAATTAACCTCAACCATTCCTTTACCTACAAATCCGATGATGCACAAGCTTTGAACTTACGGGCTGCTTTTGTAGGGCACAGAGCATACTCCACATGGAGGACATTCCTACAAAGATAATGAACCATTTCCAAATATTCCTCAACACTTCATCCAATAGTGTTCTGAACAAAACCGATTGTGGCACATAGGGGCACAGGGATGCTGATCAAAACTAGGGACGTGCTTTCGCTAGCTCCATACTTAACTGACCTAACATCTTGTACTATCTACATGATTTGTCCAAGATGGAATTGACTTGTAGCACATTTGCAGAAGAAGCAACACTTGCATTGCTGAGTGACGTTGCTATTCCCTTGCTTAACATCATTCTGTGAGACATGGTCTTCATAGCTACCAATGAGTTGTTACCTAGCTAGAGATTAACCTACCTACTTGTAACTAATCAGTTGTCTCTCAACACTAAAGAGTTCCAAATCTTCACTCTTGACCACAACAATTATGGTTGATGTAGAACAGATGGATGCCATCGAAGTTAGCAGATAAGGAGTCACACCAGAGATGGTTGATTTCGACTGTATGGTCATTATGCATACAAAGGTTAAGATTTGCATAATACGATGATCGATTCTTATCCAACGGATGACTGGTCCAACATTAAATATTGTGTGTCCTTTTTATCCAACAGAAATGAGATACTTTGTTCACTAGATGGTGGTCGCCAATACTGGGACAACTAAGTAGAGTCACTTATCCACCACATCTTGCAGTCTGTTAATATTTATGTCAGTGATCTATTCTTCAAAGGTTATCCTTTATGTATCTTCAGATGGAAGCTCTACTACTTTTAGTCAGAGATATGGATCTTATGATACGATGTGGAGATAACCAAGAAAAGGGACACGAGAAAATAACACATCGACTATCGTTTCATAATGGATCATGACTAGAAACCATGATACCAGCACGTGCCAAGTAGCACAGCCTTGTGTGTGCACCCACAGGAGGCCCCCGATTTTTTTGCAGCACCATCAGTTGCTACTCATAACACCATTACTAAACGCACAACGAAAGTGAAATTTCAAGTGGCACAAATTGGGAGACAAGGACGAGCACTAAACAAAGGAGGGATAGCAAGCAAAGGTAGTCACATGGTTTGGAGTCAACAAGGAGGTGATCCAAAGATTAAAACATAGCATAATAGAACATCATTTAGTTGTCAATGACAACTGAGTAGGAGTTCTTGCTTTAACTCCACGCACACCTTGCATCCACCAAAGTGATTACCAGATGAAAGATTAACATGAGATTTTGTCACGTTGGACAACAACATGATATCAAGACTGATAAACATCCGAGACTTGGGAAGGTTGGAGATGGATTAAGCAAACTTCAAGGCAGAAACCGATATGCCAATCAGAGATTGAGTCGATAAAGCAACCACATGACTTGCATGCAGAAGATTTTGAGATCGGACGGTGAGAGATTAGCATTACACCAGATCACCTATAGGAGAGGCAATCGGTAGGTCCAACACGGAATTGGGTATGGTCTCCTCAACTGGTAATGAACAACCATGATCAAAGGCTGACATTAGCTAGAACTTAACTTGGTCGATCAAACAAGGGTCTTCACCAAAGGGTGCGGACGTCTACAACATCAGCATACATAAGGGAACTAGGCCTGGGGCTTTCGGTCAAGCAAAGGCACAGACACAAAACATTCAAGGGCTAACAGCCATGTCTAAAGGCTTAGGCTCCTAAGAGAGAAAACCTAATTAGAGACGACAACTGTGCGATTACGTACTTGAGCGTTGTTCTAGGATAAAGCTATTCGACACTCGTATGCTTACTGAGGACAATGAGGTGACAACTATGGCACTACCTACATATCAAACATACATATGACATCACCGTCAAGCATTTGAGAGATTCAATCAGATTAGCTTAAGCAACCATTACTAAGCACAATCTCATCCATAACAAGCATTTATCTAAAGCAAGAATTAACTACAAGCTTAGCCTAAAACAAACACTAGCTAAGGTAGCCAACTTAGCATACGCATAGAAAACTGAACAGCAGTATAGTAGGCACATATTTCAAGCATAACTGAAGTTGTAGGCATCAAACAAAGTAGAGAGGAGCATAGTTATGCATAAAGCAACAATCATGATGATGCATGCTTCGTCCTATTTGTCCTCACAAGATTGCCAACCTAAGGTGGTGATCACATTTTATGTTGGTGGCATAACACACACTCTCTCGATATATAGTTAGTCATCATCTACGTTCAACTTACACATTCGTGGTTAGCGTACTTGCAGAAGATTTCATTGCAGCCCAACCCACATGATATATATAGCACACAAAGAAAGTAGTAAATAAAATTCTAAGTACCCCATATACATATACCCCCGATATATACATGTAGCACCAAAACTACCTGAACCAATCGATCACTAGAGGATCACCCACACAATTGGTATCTTCCTAACTTACATGGTTTACAACATGTAGGTTATTCCAGTCACCACAAAATATATATCAGTCCCCTAGACCGATGGATGTTCGGTCATGCTCTCCCAACTCACACTTACCTGAGCGTAGGTGCGATGTTGCATAAAAGTAAATCTATCGACATATATGACTATTTCATATATGAAGGCAACCTCTAATCTGACCCATAGGGTAGCATAGTGCAGGAGAGTTATCACACATACATACCTTGGCTTGGGCGTAGATGCATAAATGAAAACCCCCAAGTTAGTACTTAAATAAGCCACCTAAGGGTCCTTATTTGGGCATAAAGGAAATGACCACTGGCATACTTAAATTAAAAATTCAGATTTGAACACCTATATATATAGCTATAAGTTGTCAAAATTGACTTTTACAAACAAAAACCTTTGTTTTAAATACAAATATGACATGTTTAATGTTGAATCTTGCTCCAATACCAACTGTCATGGAACTGTCCAAATTATAAGAGCACAAGTACAAAAACAATCATCAAAGTGATCAAATTCTCACACTTGAGCCCATATAACTCCGGTAGTCCAATGAAATCACGAGGGATTTCAAACCAACCAACATACAAGTCAAGATCATAGTGATTCAACATAACAAGCCACATGCTACATCCATTTCACAAGTGTCGGGTACCACAATTAGGGGTACCCAAATTAAGGTGGAAAACCACCCACCTCCCAAAAAGCAAACCAAACATTAACCGGTTCAAGGGAAAAAAATCAACTAAAGAGACCTACAGGCTCAATTCTCCCTTGCTGGGCCTCCCGCAAGACGTGTGAGCACACCAGCCCATCTCCCCGCTTCACCTGAGGCCTCACACAGAGGGGTCTCGGAACACCTCTGATTCACCCGAGGCCTCAGCCCTGTGGTGTCAGACATAGGACGACCCACGACAACATCACCGCCTCGTCCAAGCCCCAGCAACAGTATTATCCATCTCTGCCTCGCCCAGGACTGGCCTCTGACACCACTCCCCCATTGGCACGCTCGAGACCCCCCTATGATGTCACCCGCATTCTTGCATCTGCCCAATCGGACAAGCCAGGAATGACCGGGGTCAAATCACCACGCCGTCGCCCATAATAGCACGGGGAAGAGCTGCTAGCCACTATGCCTCCCATACTGCCACTATACACATGATTCGTGCCTGCGCGGCGTACGAAATGCCGCTTTAGGCCACTATTCCCATGATCGGGATAAGATCGCACCGTAATTCCCACCTCCGAGGCCTCGGCCCTCTATGCCAGTCAAACTTCAAGGATGAGCATGCCACGCCAGCCACAGGACCAGGTATGATAGAAACCATGTCGGCGCATATGCCTGCACATGTAGCAACCACCAAAGGACATAAACCACTCCCTCAATAGTGGCGCATATGCCTGCACATGTAGCAACAATGCCCGAAGTACCACCGCCATGCCTCCACAGTGTGGACCACGTCGGCACCAGATAAGGCCCTCCTGAGGCCTCTAGACTCCTCCAACAAGTATCACACCATGTACCAACATTTTGTAACCCTGCACCTCCTTGACACTATAAAAGGAGCATGCAGGGACCATTCGAGAGGACAACCACAACAACACAAAACGAGATGACACACGAATAGATAACTCTCCTGGACCTTGCGAGGGCACCAACAGAGTCACGCACACAGTCTCCACTCACACCTTGAGACTTGGGAGCTCCTCCCTCTCTCACCCGCTTATAACCCCTACTACAAGCACTTCGGTGTAAGATAATATAGAACTCACCTCCCCCACTAGACGTAGGGCACTTCTCGGCCCGAACTAGTATAAATCGCATGTGTTCTTCGTGCACACCATCCGGACCAATGATGCGTAGACACTCATTACTTGTTGGTGCTAGGACCACCGTTTCTTACACCGACAGTTGGCGCGCTAGGTAGGGGCCATTTGCGCGTCACAACTAACCATTTCTGTAGGGTCCAGGATGGCTACATCATCTCACCTCCACCCGATGAGCAAGTCCTTGGTGGCCAGAGGCAACGCCAACCTCACCCTGGGCTCCCACATCTGGTTTGGGAGTCTCGAGTTAATCATCACCAAGGAACGCGACGACCTCGACCTCATCCCAGCAATCAACAAGCCTGCCAACTTCCCCAAGACCGTGGTCGACCTACAATGCTGTTCTAACGAGTTGAAGAACACATGGCCCAACGAGTTCAGCCTGCCTGGTCTACCATGAGCTGCTCAGTCCTACCATGACAAAAAGGTTCATAGGCCATCAACTAATGCTCACTATCTCAGCCCCAAAGCAGGTAAGGTGCCAGAGGATCTGCCACAATAGCTCGAGCATGCCATCGCCAACACCCTGGCATCGACACAGATGATCTCTAACTCTGACTTCTACGATGACAACTACAACGATGACTATGATGACGACTACCAAGGCAGCACCGACTTCGCCAAGCTTCAGAAGATGCAATGCTTTTTTACACGTCAGTGACTATCTCCTTAATGACAAGCCGTTCAACGATGACTTCATCGATCGCTTCGATGGCTACGAGCTCTCATGGACGTAAAAGGGACAACCAGGTCCCAACATAGAATTCGGTTTGCCGAGCCCGCCCCCGTTATCTTTATTGTTAATACTGCCTTTGAATCATTCTTAAAATTCTCTATGACCTATTTTTTAACTCCCTTGTAATACCATATGTATAAGTGCGTCATGTGCATGCATCATACATGCCTCATACATGCATCCTACATATGTCATACCGCATCATCTGCACACGGTCTGAATCTGGGCCCGGAGTTCATAGGCTAGCCCTGGGAAAGGGTTTTGACAGCCGCTTTGGCCCAACAGAGTAAGGGATGGTATGCAGGGAGTGGCACAATAGAGGCCAACACCCGAGTGCCTCGAAGCACCGTGTGGGACTCCCCGAACCATGTTCGAGCCTTGATGGACACCAATTTAAGGGTTTTTCATCGGAGAAAGGCGACAAGCCACCAGGGTCATGCCGAAACAACCCTGGTTACCTTGAATCGATCATCGAGGGTATTAGGTCGGTCACTAGATACCTACATTGGATCCTTAGCAAACGGGATCCGGGATGTAACAGAACCGACCAAATTATAAGAGCACAAGTACAAAAACAAGCACCGAAGCGCTCAAATCTTCAAACTTGAGCCCATATAATCTCGGTAGTCAATCGAAACCACGAAGGGTTTCAAACCAACTTGCTTACAACCAGGATCGCATCATTCAACATACAACATCATACGTTACATTTCGCAAGTAGTTCCGAATTAAGTTTACACACACACGGAGTCGCAATTATTACAAACCAAGTTTATAAAAGTAGCGGAAGCAAACGCACACCAGTTGTTTAACTACTGCCAGTCTTGATGATCAACAACCCACAAAAGCATGAGGAAAGTACATAAAAGATGATCACGCCCAAGTGATCTAGTCTTCTTCACCCGCAGGGTGGAGACAAGTCTTGCAGAAGCCTTGATAGAGCATATCATCTGCAACAGGAGGGAATAAACCCTGAGTACTGGAATGTACTCAGCTAGACTTACCCGTCGAAAACCAGAAATAAGATGACACCAAGGATTATGCAAGGCTTACACAAGAGGCTAGCTGACCTCACATTTTTGCATAAAGGCATAAGTAATTGAGACTCTTATAACCTGTACTAGCAGTTATTTTTAGCATTTACCTGCCATCTATCTTAGCACCTGTACTACACATGCACTTGATTATAATCAAACAATATTATTATTATATCCATAGCAGGTATATCATTGTGGCAACATTGTATCATTCACTTAACCATCTGTTCATTTAATGAGATCTACGTTGCCGCTGCTCAAGTCAAGTGCTCACTAACCGGGAGCGACGGCGATTCGAATCGAATTCCTATCCAGCTGGAGGGGTATTTCTAACACTCACCGAGTCACGCCTGGCGAAGGCTGCTCAGGTCATCTTTCGTACAGTTCAGGAATCGCGGGCCCGAATAATGTCGCGTCCCCAAGGGCGACACTCTGCCAGGTGATAGGGACTCTAACCCCCCCTTGGTCTCACGCCAATGTCCCCAAGCACATCCTTTCTCTCCTCCAAGATGCAACCTACCATTCGATTCCCGGCCTGAACCATACTACTCGACTTCGCGGTCGGAACGGCTTATCCGGCCAACTAAGTGTTAGACTGCGTTCAACATGACTCAAGGACGTACAGCGAATCGGTCCTTAAACGACTCAGACGGGCATAGCTCCACACCCAAGACGTGAAGTGTCTTGCGGCTGTACTATCGAACTCCCGCCCGGTCTCAATTTCATTTTAAGGCATGGTTCCATCCACGATAGCCATAAAGCCACTCGTGACTCCTTCCTACATCTCGCGGATGACCGGAAATCACCAGACTTCTACCGAACTAAGCAGGGCTAAGCATTGACACGTGCCTAAACCTAATATAGGATTAAGTACGATATCTGGACAAGGACATGTATAATGCAACAATTGTTTTCATACAACTCCTACAACTTAATGCAGTAAACAATTAAAAGTACCCAAGATTAATTTATAAAACAGTAGGTTCAGCATGCACCGGGGCTTGCCTTTAAGAAAAGTTGAAGGCCGGTGGTCAAGGCACTCTGGCAAGTCTTCAGCGGCGTCTCCTTCGCCTGCTGGATCCTCGGGCTCCTGCTGCTCCTGGTTCTCCTCCGGAATTACAGGCTCGAATTCGAGGAGAGTTACTCCCTCCGGTACACCTATTGCATGAATGCACAATAAATATCATGAATGCATAATTGGGTGCAACATGCTCGGAATGAAATGCATTTCAGAAATAAAATACTCTATTCAAGTTATTGTATTAGTACGTGCAAATCTCTTCTCCGGTGGAGAAGTACTTACCTAATCTACCCAACCTAAGATATAGTTGTTCCTCTTCGGTTAAGGCCCTAACACCTAACAAACATAAGAGTAACATTACTTAGGGTACCACAGTAAGTTGTTCTGGACATAACTGAAGATTCCTAACTCCAAAAGATATGATCTAAGACAACCTGGAAAGCTTAAGAAATGTACCACAAAATGTTTTCAGATCACAACGCTAAATTCCAAAGTTTACCTAATCGAAATTCCAAAGTTCCAGAATCTGTTCTCTTCTAAACAGAGAGCAGTAAATTCTGGACTGGCACTTTAAACAGCAATAACTCCCAAACTACTAAGTCAAATGCTCCCAAATTTTGACACAAGCTCATTTACAAATTTTACTACAACTTTGGTATTTACAAGTTTTCCAGCAACCACCTTTATCCAAGGTCAAACCTAGAATTACTATCAGCTGTCCAGAAAACCTAACATTGTAAAGGTTAAATATTTATTGATGTGGCAAACATTCTCTAAGACCAAACTAATACTACTACAAGTTCACAAATGTCACAAAAACACCAGAAAGTAAGGTGTGCCCACCTAGAATATTTATTTAAACCCATTTCTTAATTTACTTAAGTAATTAAGTGGAATTTCAAACATATATGTAAACTACTCCTAAAATTCTACAAAAATTACAGGAGACTCTCTGAACCACAAGGAGACTACTGTAAAATTTTGAACTCAATTTATTCACAGGAACTTCCTACACAAAATTCCCAAGCCAAAAAGGCTGATTTTTGTATAAATAACAAAGCATAGTCAAAAGTGTCAAACAACAGATTTCTTAATTTTCTTGGACACTCTAGGGTACCAAGACATTCTCCAAAAATTTATAAGAACATTGCACATGTAGAATAATTACTAAAATTCATTTAAGTATTTCCTAGAATAACAAGATAGCATTATAACTTGAAAAGTACTTAAGCACTACTGTCCAAATTTTTACCAGAGCTAGAGCAAGTATAAATTAGCCTACCCACCAAATTTCATAATTTTTGGAACACTGAAACTCAAGATATAATTTAAACAAGTTTGCATGTGATTTAAAACACATTTCAAAGACCTATTTAAATATCCAAAAACTAAACATCACATAGCAAACTCATATTTTTCTAAAATACTACACCTCATGCAGATCCTAACAAAATTTATCTCATGATTTTTGAGCAAGTAAAACCCTAGATCTACATTTTCCAAACTTAACCAAAATTCTGTAGCAAAAATAAATAAAAATGAAAAAGATCTCCTTTTATACTGGGCCGGCCCGGGAAAGGACGCGGCCCACGGCGCTCGCGCGGCCCGCTCGGGCTCCCGCCCACGCACGGCACCGACAGGTGGGTCCCCGCTGTCAGTGACAGAGGGCAGAGGGGCGGCGAACCGCGAGCTCCGGCGAGCTCAAGCTCGTCGGAGGGAAGCTCGCTCGGGAAATCAAGCACACCCTCGCGTTCTCCGTCATAAGGTGCTTCGATTCGTGCAAGAAGGATGGCTTGGGTTGGAGTGGGAGGGGCTCGCCACCGCGAGCGGCGGCCGGTGAGGGTCGGGTGGCGGTGTACCGCCGCCGGTGAGGCCGCACGGTCCCAGCTAAGCTCGGTACGAGCTTCACTGCAGCTAGGCGGAGCTATTGAGGTAGGAAGGGAAGACGGAGAGAGGCCCGAGCTACCCCGTTCACGGTGAGCCTCCATGGCGGAGCTCCGGTGGCCTCTCGGGAATGGCGGAGGTAACAATGGGGCTCACCTTGAGTTCAATCAAGATCGCCGGTGGGTCGAGGAGGTGTAGGGTGGTGAGGCGGAGGAATTGGCGTGATTTGGTGGGCGGTGATGCAGTGGAACACGCGCGTGAGCTCGCCGGAGGTGGAGCGGCAATGGCGGCTCGGTTCTGGCGTTTTGAAACCGGAAGAGGGAGGGGAAAGGAATGGAGGCCGCCTCGACGTGTCGTGGCAGTCTTGAAGGCACCGTGGTCTGGCCGGTGGTGCCAGGGACGGCGTACGGGCGCCACCGCGCCTCCACGCGTCGGCGAGACCCTGTGGCCGGTCGGCCACTCCCCCTGCTGACGAAACTGAATCGCGGTGAATGGTGACATCGACGACCGACTAACAGAGCGACTTCCACGATGATTAACTCCCAAACTAGTGAGAACCAGACGTGGGTGATGTTGGCAAAGTTGTAGAGCTACATGAGGACTACAAGTTTGTCAATTGGAGTTTGGGCTGGTTCAGCCTAGATTTGAAACTACAAGGCTCCAAAGTGGTGCCCCTTGAAACTGAAACTTAGTTTCAGTCACTAAGCCGACTGAAACCCGATTTTCTAGACACCATATCTCCTAAACTATTGAGAACCAGGTGATGGTGATATTGACAATGTTGTAGAGCTATGTGTGGACAACAACTTTGTCAATTGGCTCCAGGACTGGTTTGGCCTAGTTTGTGAGTTACAAGTTGCTAAAGTGAGGTACAGTGAAACTGAAAAGTCCAATTTCCAGACTTAGAATTTTTCTAAGTGTTGATCACCACTCAAGCTGACTTGTGGGCCATTTTTGAGCATGCTCTGGTCATTTTCATGAGATGGCCATATTAGAACTTTTGTTCCTCATGAAATTCTCTACAACTTTACTTAAGGTTGCTTCTCCATGCAAGATTTCTAAGCTAGACTTTTTAATTGGTCAAACCAGATCACTCTAGGGTTCCCAACTTGGTCAACAACATTTGGAAGGGTAATTTGGTAATTTTGGTCAACATGAACATTGCTCCACTACTTACCCTAAATGTAATTAAGGTGTTATAAGACCTAATTAACCACTCTACATATTGGTTGCACAAAGTTCCTAGTGTCACATTCTTTGGAACAAGTATTTCAATACTTTCACCCAAATGTTGCAAGCCCATGTTGCACATGTTGCATGAGTGTGTTGCATAACACTTGCTAGTTATGTTACACTAAAGTGGTTGACATGTCTCACAAGGAAATTGCACATAAGGTACTTATGTTTTGCACACTACTCACTTCTTACTTCACCTGAAATAAAAACATATCATAAGCTTATGCATGAAATGAATGATGCTTGCTTATGCTCATGCAAATGCAATGCCATTAAGGAGCTAAACACCTGGGGTGTTACAGCCCTCCCCCCTTATAAAAATCTCGTCCCAAGATTTGGAAAGCGTACCATTTTTCATAGAATTCCTTATAACCATCCCGCAAATAGTCCTCCCGTTCCCATGTAGCGTCACTTTCACTACCCTGGTTACTCCACATTACTTTATACCACTTAACCACTTTGCTTCTAGTCACTCGTTCCTGAGTATCGATCACTCAGACTGGCTTTTCTTCGTAAGTTAGATCGGATTCCAGCCTGATATCTCCTAACGGGACTCTTTCTTCAGGAACTCGAAGACACTTTTTGAGCTGAGATACATGGAAGACGTTGAATATGGCACTCATTTCTGGTGGTAACTGGATTTTGTACGCAACAGCTCCACTCTTGCCTATGATTTGGAAAGGACCCACGTATCGTGGCGCAAGTTTCCGCTTAACACCAAAACGTTGGACACTCTTCATTGGAGAAACTTTCAGATAAACGAAGTCTCCAACTTCAAACTCGAGCGGTTTTCTACGACGGTCAGCATAACTTTTCTGTCTAGCTTGGGCTGCAGCCATATGTTTTTGGATGGTACGGACTTGTTCCTCAGCTTCCTCAACAAAAGCAATACCATAAAATCTCCTTTCACCAGCTTCTACCCAGTTTAGTGGAGTTCTACACTTACGACCGTACAAAGCTTCGAATGGAGCCATCTTAATACTCTCTTGATAACTATTATTATACGAAAACTCGGCTAGAGGTAACCATTTTTCCCAAGAACCTTTGGATGAAATGACACATGCCCGCAACAGATCTTCCAAGATTTGATTAACCTGTTCCGTCTGTCCTGATGTCTGGGGGTGATAAGCAGAGCTTCTCACTAACTTGGTTCCCAGAAGGTGATGCAAGTGCTCCCAAAAGCGAGCAGTGAACTGGGGACCACGGTCGGATATGATAGTACGAGGTATCCCATGGAGCCGGACTATCTGATTGAAGTACAACTCAGCATAGTCAGTGGGACGATAGTCCACTCTGACTGGAATGAAGTGAGCTGATTTGGTCAAACGATCAACAATTTCCCAGATGGAGTTATGATTTTTGACAGTAGGAGGAAGACCGACAATGAAATCCATACTTATCTCTTCCCATTTCCAACCTGGGATAGAAAGTGGTTGAAGCAACCCAGCTTTCATATGCACAGCTTTAACTCTACAGCAGGTGTCACACCTAGCCACATATGCAGCTATTTCTTTCCATATCTTGGTCCACCAATAGTATGGCTTCAAATCATAATACATCTTATTGCTGCCAGGATGGATGGACAACTTAGAGGAGTGTGCTTCAGTCATAATATCATTTCGAAGCTCCCGGTCCTTAGGCACAACTAACCTATCCTTGAACCATAGTACACCCTCTTCATCTACCCTGAACTGTGTAGTTTCTTGCTCTTTCATCTTACGCTTGATGTGGAATATACCAGTGTCAGTCTTTTGGAGCTCAATAATTCTGCTTTTGAGAGTACAACTGACAGTGATGTTGTACAAGACTGCTGGATGTAGAAGGCGAGATCGATGAAAATCAGTTTCAACTAAGGAATGGCAATGAGACTTACGGCTTAAAGCATCCGCAACCACATTTGCCTTGCCAGGATGATAGTGCACTTGAAGGTTATAATCCTTAATCAACTCGAGCCATCTTCTTTGACGCATATTTAACTCGGGTTGGGTGAAGATGTATTTGAGGCTTTTGTGGTCTGTGTAGATATTGCAAACATTGCCCAACAGGTAGTGCCGCCAGGCTTTCAAAGCATGAACAACTGCGGCGAGTTCTAAGTCATGCATTGGATAATTCGCCTCATGCTTCCGAAGTTGTCGAGAGGTATATGCAATCACTCGGCCTTCCTGCATCAGAACACCTCCCAAACCTATGCCTGAGGCATCACAATAAACATCAAATGGTTTCTCGATATCTGGTTGTGCCAAAATCGGAGCTGAGGTTAGGAGAGTTCGCAGTTTGTGAAAAGCCACATCACACTCAGGAGTCCAGACAAACCTGGTGTCTTTCTGCAGCAACTGAGTCATTGGCTTGGCTATTTTGGAGAAATCCAGGATGAAGCGACGATAATAGCCAGCCAAACCAAGAAAACTCCGGACCTCGTGAACCGAGATAGGAGCCTTCTAGTTCAGTACTTCCTGTACCTTGGCGGGGTCCACCATAATTCCTCCATCAGACAACACATGCCCAAGGAAAGGTACTTCACGAAGCCAGAATTCGCACTTACTGAACTTTGCATATAGTTGATGTTCACGCAGTCTTGTGAGGACTATACGCAGAAGTTCAGCGTGATCCTCCTCATTCACAGAATATACCAGGATGTCATCAATAAATACCACCACAAACTTGTCCAATTCAGGCATAAACACCGAATTCATCAAGTACGTAAAGTGTGCGGGGGCATTTGTCAAGCCGAAAGACATAACAAGATACTCATAAAGACCGTATCTGGTAGAAAAGGCTGTCTTTGGAACATCTTCCGGACGGATTTTAATTTCATGGTAGCCAGATCTTAGATCGATCTTGGAGAAAACTTTAGCTTTAGACAACTGATCGAACAAGATGTCGATACGTGGTAGAGGGTACTTATTTTTGACAGTGACTGCATTGAGAGGTCTATAATCTACGCACATCCGCAACGACTGATCCTTCTTCTTTACAAAGATAGCAGGACATCCCCACGGCGATGAGCTAGGACGAATCAACCCTTTCTTCAAAAGTTCATTCAATTGCACCTTAAGTTCAGCTAGTTCATTTGGAGGCATCCTATAGGGTCTCCTAGAGATGGGCGCTGTGCCAGGCAACAACTCAATTTTAAACTCCACATCCCGATCCGGAGGGAGCCCCGGCAAATCATCGGGAAAAACGTCCGAAAACTCATTTACTATGGGAATTTCAGCCAACGCCTTGGCTTGCACAGCATGTACTTCCCCAGACAAATCAACTTTTCTGGGAAGTTGTACCAGAAAACCCTTTTGATCTGTAGGATCTCTGAGCATAACTACCCGAGTGGATGTATCAATGAGTACCCCATTCTGACTCATCCAATTCATGCCCAAGATAACATCTATGCCTAAGCCCGGCAAAACCACTAAGGCAAGCGAGTACTTTCGCCCTTCTATCTCAAGCTCAAGATTTCCCACTACTTTATTTGTGGAAATATTCCCACTTGCTGCGCTAATACAATAACCCCCACCTTCCACAGTATGCAATTTGTGTGCAAACTCTGATGCAAACTTAGGACTGATAAAGGAATGCGAAGCACCTGAATCAAAAAGTACCACTGCAGGGTGTTGGTCAACTAGGAACTTACCAGCGGTGACAACCTCACCAGATGGAATTTCCTCGATACTGTTATAATGAGCGTGCCCCTGATGGCCACCTTGGTTGACATTCTTCTTGGGATAAGGACAGTTCCTAGACCAATGGCCTGGCTTGTTGCAGTTCCAGCAAGGCATGTTGCTAGGAGGGACACTAGAGTTGCCTTGGCCCGAATTACTCTTTGGCAGAGCCACTGTATATGCCTTACGAAACCCAGTCTTCACTGGCGCCTTCTTTTGTGGGGGATGGAACTTAGCATTCGTGGCAGGAGGGCGAGGAGGAGCCCTCGGGGCAGCTGGAGCTCGAGACTATGAAGCACTCGCCTCAATGGCCCTTTTGCGGCTCTTAGAGGCAGAATAGATAGCATTGTTGTTCTCTTGAGTCAGAGCATCACTGATAAATTCATTGAAAGTAGTGCACTTGCTAGTGCCCATAGTCTTCATTAACTTTGGGCCGAGGCCTCTTTTAAAGCTAGCAATTTTCTTGGAATCGGTATCTACAAACTCTGTGGCATACCTTGCCAGGTTGTTGAAAGATTGTAGATATTCCGTCAAACTTTTATTTCCCTGTGACAGCCTCATGAATTCTGTGTGCTTGATAGCCATAAGACCTGGAGGAATATAGTTTCTACGGAATGCGGCCTTAAACTGGTCCCAAGCAATTGGAACATTTGCAGGCAGTGTGGAATGATAGTGGCTCCACCAAATACCCGCTGGACCATGCAATTGATGAGAAGCATATTCAGTCTTTAGCTCCTCAGTCAGGCGAAGCAGACGAAACTTTTGTTCAATAGTATTCAACCACTCATCAGCTTGCAGTGGTTCCTTCGCCTCCTTAAAGAGCGGGGGCTTAGTATCAAGAAAGTCCTTGAAATCACTGTATTGATTGGGTTCTGGGCCCTGGTGGCCAGGACGAGCTTCCCGGTTGGCAAGCTGGCGCATAGCATCAGCCAGCATGCGCTGCCCTTCGACCACGGTCTGCATCAACTCAGCCGGGGTAGGTGGTGGTGGAGGGGGTGGCTGTTCCTCATCCTCATTGCCACGACCCCGACGAAGATTGTATGACATCTGCAAAATGCATAGTCAATGAGCACTGACGATGTGGGAAGTTTGTAGATGAATTATTGTAAATATGTTAAACTGACTTCATGAAATAGACTTCTCAAAATGCTCATGACACAATACTTCATCACAACCGCACCATACATTCAAGCGGATCAAATGGTGCAATCATGCGAGAGAATCCAACAAGATGTACTTTGATAAAGGCTCACACACAAGGAGCACAACAGTTACTGAACCATTTACGTTAAAATCTACGTGATTTTTGATCTTTTGCCCGAGACTTGGATTCAATTTCAACGTGTTTAGTTGACTGAGAAAGGCTACTTCAAACTGATCACAAAGAGACTTCTCAACGGTAGAGCTCCATGGTGGATCATGACTAGCCACCTCGATACCAGCGCGTGCCAAGCAGCACAACCTTATGTCGCGCGCCATAGGAGGCCCTCGGTTTCGTCGCGGCACCGAAGGGTGCTAATCGTGACACCATCATCGAACGCCATACAACAAGACATCCAATTGCGATCAAAATTAACAGGCTCCAACTAAACATCCAGGAAACATAGGGTTCGACCTTACATCCCAAAAGTCAAGTTATTACAAAGCCTCACTCCAACACAGGGAGGGCATAAAAGACAATCCTAACATTGTAGCTACGCGATGACTACACTAAGCATCGCCCTCAGAGTCGGTGTCAAGGATCTCCCCGCCATCCTCGTCGCTAACAGGCTCTAACTTCTCATCTTCTTCTTCCTCTTCGGGTTCTTCTTCTAGTACTTCTTCTGGTGCGGCATCTTGAGGTCCATTGACCTCCACTTCATCATCGTCTTCAGCCATGAAGATCCCTGAACCCATGTCCTCATCTACGTTGTGGTTTCTGGGTAGCAGAGGATTAAGCTGGTTGTTCAGGCGATGCACTTCTTCATGAAGGTTGTCATTGTACTCTTCATCATTCTCCAACTATTGCTCGAGCTCAAACTGACGAGCTCTCAGAACGTTCTCCTCGTGCCAGGCTTCATCCCTCTGGTTCATGACACGGACCAGCATGCGTTGATAGTTGCGGTTTGCTACTGTCAATCTCTGGACTGCAAGGGTTTCCTGGTCACGATCACGAATCACTTGCTCCAGTTGCTGACGCGCTGCATTCCTGGCAGCAGTCACTTCAGCCAACTCTGCCCTCAGCCTTTCCACCTCAGTAGGCTCAGGGCGGGGCTCACGTGGAGCGAGCTGGTGATGAGGTGCCCTGCCTCCAGTGGACTTGCGAGCAGTCCTCTTAGTATGTGCCATCTGAAGCAACAAAATAGGACTTAAAGTGAGGATCATTTAGGGGATACGAAATTTACTTTAGTCGGGAGTACAGAAATTTTTAAGGAGGGAGTAAATGATATGTATGATATAATTAAACATGATGCATGCACGTTCCGTACGCCCTCTCACCTTAGTAGAAACCTAAAGTTCTAACGCTAGGCGGTGGCATACATACGTTCTCTCATATAAGCGAAACTATCGGTCTACTCGTTACGCTGTTAGTGTACCTGCAGAAAACCTCATTTCAGCCCAATAGTTTCCCAATATATGCACACAAGAAAGCAGTAATTTAAATACTTTCCATATACACATCCCCAGATGTATATACTTCAGTATCAAAGCTACCCGATATAGAGGTTCCCACAATTAAGTGCTTACATAATTACATGGTTTAAACATGTAAGTATGCAAGTCACCAAAACTACTCTCCCCTAGATCGTTGGTTGAACGATCATGCTCTCACAACTCACACTTACCAGAGCATCGAGGCAATTGATCCATACATTACCACCCAAGTAGATGGCATCCATACAATATCACGCCGTATGGACGACGAAACAAAAACAAACAAGGCCCCCAAGTTAGTCTTTATAATAAGCCACCTAAGAGTCCTTATTTGGGCTAAGGGATGTGATCACTGGCATACCTAAAAATAATTTTTAGTGTTTTAACCCTTTTTCATAATCAAATACTTTTGTTTTTAAATACTCATATGATGTGTTTAATGTTGAATTATGCTCCGGTACCAGCTGTAACAGAACCGACCAAATTATAAGAGCACAAGTACAAAAACAAGCACCGAAGCGCTCAAATCTTCGAACTTGAGCCCATATAATCCCGGTAGTCAATCGAAACCACGAAATAAGATGACACCAAGGATTATGCAAGGCTTACACAAGAGGCTAGCTGACCTCACATTTTTGCATAAAGGCATAAGTAATTGAGACTCTTATAACCTGTACTAGCAGTTATTTTTAGCATTTACCTGCCATCTATCTTAGCACCTGTACTACACATGCACTTGATTATAATCAAACAATATTATTATTATATCCATAGCAGGTATATCATTGTGGCAACATTGTATCATTCACTTAACCATCTGTTCATTTAATGAGATCTACGTTGCCGCTGCTCAAGTCAAGTGCTCACTAACCAGGAGCGATGGTGATTCGAATCGAATTCCTATCCAGCTGGAGGGGTATTTCTAACACTCACCGAGTCACGCCTGGCGAAGGCTGCTCAGGTCATCTTTTGTACAGTTCAGGAATCGCGGGCCCGAATAATGTCGCGTCCCCAAGGGCGACACTCTGCCAGGTGATAGGGACTCTAACCCCCCCTTGGTCTCACGCCAATGTCCCCAAGCACATCCTTTCTCTCCTCCAAGATGCAACCTACCATTCGATTCCCGCCCTGAACCATACTACTCGACTTCGCGGTCCGAACGGCTTATCCGGCCAACTAAGTGTTAGACTGCGTTCAACATGACTCAAGGACGTATAGCGAATCGGCCCTTAAACGACTCAGACGGGCATAGCTCCACACCCAAGACGTGAAGTGTCTTGCGGCTGTACTATCGAACTCCCGCCCGGTCTCAATTTCATTTTAAGGCATGGTTCCATCCACGATAGCCATAAAGCCACTCGTGACTCCTTCCTACATCTCGCGGATGACCGGAAATCACCCGACTTCTACCGAACTAAGCAGGGCTAAGCATTGACACGTGCCTAAACCTAATATAGGATTAAGTACGATATCTGGACAAGGACAGGTATAATGCAACAATTGTTTTCATACAACTCCTACAACTTAATGCAGTAAACAATTAAAAGTACCCAAGATTAATTTATAAAACAGTAGGTTCAGCATGCACCGGGGCTTGCCTTTAAGGAAAGTTGAAGGCCGGTGGTCAGGGCACTCCGGCAAGTCTTCAGCGGCGTCTCCTTCGCCTGCTGGATCCTCGGGCTCCTGCTGCTCCTGGTTCTCCTCCGGAATTATAGGCTCGAATTCGAGGAGAGTTACTCCCTCCGGTACACCTATTGCATGAATGCACAATAAATATCATGAATGCATAATTGGGTGCAACATGCTCGGAATGAAATGCATTTCAGAAATAAAATACTCTATTCAAGTTATTGTATTAGTACGTGCAAATCTCTTCTCCGGTGGAGAAGTACTTACCTAATCTACCCAACCTAAGATATAGTTGTTCCTCTTCGGTTAAGGCCCTAACACCTAACAAACATAAGAGTAACATTACTTAGGGTACCACAGTAAGTTATTCTGGACATAACTGAAGATTCCTAACTCCAAAAGATATGATCTAAGACAACCTGGAAAGCTTAAGAAATGTACCACAAAATGTTTTCAGATCACAACACTAAATTCCAAAGTTTACCTAACCGAAATTCCAAAGTTCCAGAATCTGTTCTCTTCTAAACAGAGAGCAGTAAATTCTGGACTGGCACTTTAAACAGCAATAACTCCCAAACTACTAAGTCAAATGCTCCCAAATTTTGACACAAGCTCATTTACAAATTTTACTACAACTTTGGTATTTACAAGTTTTCCAGCAACCACCTTTATCCAAGGTCAAACCTAGAATTACTATCAGCTGTCCAGAAAACCTAACATTGTAAAGGTTAAATATTTATTGATGTGGCAAACATTCTCTAAGACCAAACTAATACTACTACAAGTTCACAAATGTCACAAAAACACCAGAAAGTAAGGTGTGCCCACCTAGAATATTTATTTAAACCCATTTCTTAATTTACTTAAGTAATTAAGTGGAATTTCAAACATATATGTAAACTGCTCCTAAAATTCTACAAAAATTACAGGAGACTCTCTGACCCACAAAGAGACTACTGTAAAATTTTGAACTCAATTTATTCACAGGAACTTCCTACACAAAATTCCCAAGCCAAAAAGGCTGATTTTTGTATAAATAACAAAGCATAGTCAAAAGTGTCAAACAACAGATTTCTTAATTTTCTTGGACACTCTAGGGTACCAAGACATTCTCCAAAAATTTATAAGAACATTGCACATGTAGAAAAATTACTAAAATTCATTTAATTATTTCCTAGAATAACAAGATAGCATTATAACTTGAAAAGTACTTAAGCACTACTGTCCAAATTTTTACCAGAGCTAGAGCAAGTATAAATTAGCCTACCCACCAAATTTCATAATTTTTGGAACACTGAAACTCAAGATATAATTTAAACAAGTTTGCATGTGATTTAAAACACATTTCAAAGACCTATTTAAATATCCCAAAACTAAACATCACATAGCAAACTCATATTTTTCTAAAATACTACACCTCATGCAGATCCTAACAAAATTTATCTCATGATTTTTGAGCAAGTAAAACCCTAGATCTACATTTTCCAAACTTAACCAAAATTCTGTAGCAAAAATAAATAAAAATGAAAAAGATCTCCTTTTATACTGGGCCGGCCCGGGAAAGGACGCGGCCCACGGCGCTCGCGCGGCCCGCTCGGGCTCCCGCCCACGCGCGGCACCGACAGGTGGGTCCCCGCTGTCAGTGACAGAGGGCAGAGGGGCGGCGAACCGCGAGCTCCGGCGAGCTCAAGCTCGTCGGAGGGAAGCTCGCTCGGGAAATCAAGCACACCCTCGCGTTCTCCGTCACAAGGTGCTTCGATTCGTGCAAGAAGGACGGCTTGGGTTGGAGTGGGAGGGGCTCGCCACCGCGAGCGGCGGCCGGTGAGGGTCGGGTGGCGGTGTACCGCCGCCGGTGAGGCCGCACGGTCCCAGCTAAGCTCGGTACGAGCTTCACTGTAGCTAGGCGGAGCTATTGAGGTAGGAAGGGATGACGGAGAGAGGCCCGAGCTACCCCGTTCACGGTGAGCCTCCATGGCGGAGCTCCGGTGGCCTCTCGGGAATGGCGGAGGTAACAATGGGGCTCACCTTGAGTTCAATCAAGGCCGCCGGTGGGTCGAGGAGGTGTAGGGTGGTAAGGCGGAGGAATTGGCGTGATTTGGTGGGCGGTGATGCAGTGGAACACACGCGCGAGCTCGCCGGAGGTGGAGCGGCAATGGCGGCTCGGTTCTGGCGTTTTGAAACCAGAAGAGGGAGGGGAAAGGAATGGAGGCCGCCTCGACGTGTCGTGGCAGTCTTGAAGGCACCGTGGTCTGGCCGGTGGGGCCAGGGCCGGCGTACGGGCGCCACCGCGCCTCCACGCGTCGGCGAGACCCTGTGGCCGGTCAGCCACTCCCCCTGCTGACGAAACTGAATCGCGGTGAATGGTGACATCGACGACCGACTGACAGAGCGACTTCCACGATGATTAACTCCCAAACCAGTGAGAACCAGACGTGGGTGATGTTGGCAAAGTTGTAGAGCTACATGAGGACTACAAGTTTGTCAATTGGAGTTTGGGCTGGTTCGGCCTAGATTTGAAACTACAAGGCTCCAAAGTGGTGCCCCTTGAAACTGAAACTTAGTTTCAGTCACTAAGCCGACTGAAACCTGATTTTCTAGACACCATATCTCCTAAACTATTGAGAACCAGGTGATGGTGATATTGACAATGTTGTAGAGCTATGTGTGGACAACAACTTTGTCAATTGGCTCCAGGACTGGTTTGGCCTAGTTTGTGAGTTACAAGTTGCTAAAGTGAGGTACAGTGAAACTGAAAAGTCCAATTTCCAGACTTAGAATTTTTCTAAGTGTTGATCACCACTCAAGCTGACTTGTGGGCCATTTTTGAGCATGCTCTGGTCATTTTCATGAGATGGCCATATTAGAACTTTTGTTCCTCATGAAATTCTCTACAACTTTACTTAAGGTTGCTTCTCCATGCAAGATTTCTAAGCTGGACTTTTTAATTGGTCAAACCAGATCACTCTAGGGTTCCCAACTTGGTCAACAACATTTGGAAGGGTAATTTGGTAATTTTGGTCAACATGAACATTGCTCCACTACTTACCCTAAATGTAATTAAGGTGTTATAAGACCTAATTAACCACTCTACATATTGGTTGCACAAAGTTCCTAGTGTCACATTCTTTGGAACAAGTATTTCAATACTTTCACCCAAATGTTGCAAGCCCATGTTGCACATGTTGCATGAGTGTGTTGCATAACACTTGCTAGTTATGTTACACTAAAGTGGTTGACATGTCTCACAAGGAAATTGCACATAAGGTACTTATGTTTTGCACACTACTCACTTCTTACTTCACCTGAAATATAAACATATCATAAGCTTATGCATGAAATGAATGATGCTTGCTTATGCTCATGCAAATGCAATGCCATTAAGGAGCTAAACACCTGGGGTGTTACACGGGACCTCACTTGAAATGAAATACCCACTAACAACTCAAATGGACACCATGAAAAATGACCCTATTCGAGAGGGATGATGTGTCGCTGTCCAACTCCTCCTCCTTTGCGAAAAAGATGCGAGAGGGGAATGCATTAGGCCTCCTGACTGGATCAAGGCCATGAGTCTTGATTTTTGGAGGTCCAGTTTCATGTGCACGGTCTACCGAGGCTCGGCGAGACTTGAAGTATGGGGACAAATCATCCAGAGCCTAGAAGGCGCCCTAGGGGCAAAAAAAGTCTGGCTGACGAACGTCCCATCCACATGCTGATCTCGAGGGTCACTGTCCCTGCCTCAGGCCATGGGGTAGCAGGGGTCGTGTTGACGCTAAGACCCTATCCGCGCCTCGGGGCATGTACCTCCCCTAGTGGACTCTACCATGCTTGCCACTAGCGGTGCTCCAGTGGCTTTCCTCACTAACCAAATGGGTTTCACAAAATAATTAACAAAGGAGTTTATAACCATGACTTCAGCATAGTTCATCATAAAAACAAAATAAAAAAATGCCATGCATCGCAAACTAATAAACTTAACAAAATAAAAGCCCTAAGGGGCAACATCACGGGGAGCTCTGCGAGGATCTGCTAGGTGGGACGAGGGTGGCCACTGCCTCCTTGGCTGGGCCACAGCGCACCACCAGATCCTCATGGAGGCGTAGCGGCTCCTCCGCGGGGAAACCATCGACCTCGGTAAGGTCCGCTCCCACCGATAGCTCCGCCATAGCCAGGGAAACCCCGGTGCTACGACGAACGCCGCTCTCGATGGCGGTGGTAACACAACGGCAAGCAGTCTAGAGCCGGTCCTCCCTAGTACCCGAGGTGACCCCTAGGTAATCCAGGAAGGCATCCACTGTGGTGCGGAGACCCTCTAGCTCCATGATCACCTCTAACATGCACGAGATTCCATTCACAATTAGAAAAGAGATGTAGACGAAGAAGGAAGAAAACAGAAGGGAAGAGAACTCACCAACGCCACGACGGTCAGCATCGTCCAACTAATGGAGGAGGACATTCGCCCTCCCCTCGACGTCTGCTGCCACCACGCGAATGAGTGCCTGCTTCACCCTCAACCTTGATGGGCCGGCCTGAGCCCTAGGGAGGACATGGCGAGGGCGGAGGCTCCCCATCGAGATGCCACCAGTACGCAGCTGGCGGCCGCTCCCCGTGAAAGCCAAATCGCCTGTCCGGTGATGCTGCGCTGCCGAGGAGCCATCTACGTCCTCGGACCGCCGCAGAGAGTCGCCACGCACCATCAAGATCATGGGATTGTGCTAGGAGATGGTAGAAGTGGAAGGTGGAAAATGGCGATAGGCGTGGAAAGAACAGGTGCCGAGCTGGGTACAAATAGGATCTGAACAACCGTTCGGCCACAAGGCTGCACAGGACCATCAATGCGATCTCGGGACTCGAGCTAACGTTCCCACTTCTTGCTAAAACCAAGTAATGGAACCATTCCCTCCACTTCTCTCAATTAAATCTCGATGTTCCCACTCACTGCAACGCACTCATTTAACTCCCAAAACCATGGGCTCCCGAGCTGACAATGGGCCGCACAAGAGAAAAGCATTCTCCAAATTAGGTTTGACCTAGAAGGGCCTCCCCCACACTCAACTACAACCCATGTCAAAAACCACATGGTACTGACTAGCATGGCCCATCAATTTCTGGTCAAAACCAAGAGGCCCAAAAGAGGAAGCCGTGGGACATTAGCCGACAAAGCCATTGCAAAGTAAACGGGCCTGGTGGCTAACCCCACCAGAGGGATGATCAAAGGGACCGTCTCCCCGAGACCTCTCAGACTATCGTAAGGCATAGGGCTCGGAGGCTAGTCCTACCATGCCAGTATATCAAAAGACTGAAATCGCCCTCGACCCTGTGCACTCTTACTCCACTCTGAGCCCCTCTGCGGCCAGACCCGAGCAATAATGCCTAGGGCACCCTAAGCCACGTCTAGGACCCTGTAGACATTGACTAGTGGGATCCCATCAGAGGGAGGTGCCGATCCCTCACAGCCCCTCAAACGGATCTGAGGTCCACTAGACGACCCTCGGGTGACCTGGAATGGGTCTCAGGATCACTACCCGACCCTAGGCGAATAGGGCTCAGACCTCCACCCGGACTTACCGATTAAAATGCTTACCAGAAATGCTACTAACGGCCCGCTAAGGATAGCTTGGCATATTGCTCCTCTCGATGAACGAGATGTGTGAAGGACATGAAAAAAGACGAGGCGCCCTTGACTAACCTCTCACCATGAGTAGAGGCTCAGGGCGCCATGAGCAGAGTCTCGGGGGCTACCCTTGAACTAAGGCTGAGGCCTCAAATTTGCACCCTGCACAAAGTCAAGACCTTGGAAGCATGTCCTATCCTTCCAAGGCCTCAGGGGCTACACTCAGGGGGTGCGCTCGTGCGCACCCCCCGGAAAAAGCAATACAAAGGCACGCCGAGGCCCCGGCGACGACCTAGCTAGAAGCTCGGCAAAGAGCGAACCCAATGTACAACCTCTGGAGGAGTATCCCTACTCCTCCACAGTCTCAGGGCTACTGTCGGGTACCACAATTAGGGGTACCCAAATTAAGGTGGAAAACTACACGCCCCCCCAAAAAGGAAACCAAACATTAACCTACCCTGTTCAAGGGAAAAAAATCAACTAAAGAGACCTACGAGCTCAATTCTCCCTTCTTGGGCCTCCAGCAAGACGTGTGAGCAAACCAGCCCATCTCCCCGCTTCACCCAAGGCCTCACACAGAGGGGCCTCGAAACACCTCCGATTCACCTGAGGCCTCAGCCCTAGGGTCTCAGACACAGGACGACCCATGGCAACATCACCGCCTCATCCAAGCCCTAGAAATGGCATTATCCATCTCTGCCTCGCCCAAGATCGGCCTCTGACGCCGCTTCCCCATTGGCACGCTCGAGACCCCCCTATGACGTCACCCACGTTCTTGCGTCTGCCCATCTGGACAAGCCAGGAATGACCAAGGTCAAATCACCATGTCGTCGCCCATAACAGCATGGGGAAGAGCTGCTAGCCACTATGCCTCCTATACTGGCACTATATGCATGATTCGTCCCTGCGCGGCATACAAAACGCCGATTTAGGCCACTATTCCCATAATCGGGATAAGATCGCACCATAATTCCTGCCTTCGAGGCCTCGGCCCTCTACGCCAGTCAAACTACAAGGACGAGCACACCACGCTAGCTACAGGACCAGGTATGACAGGGCGCATCACTACAACAACAAAGGACAGAAACCACTCCCTCAACTGTGGGGCACATGCCTGGACATGTAGCAACAATGCCAGAAGTACCAACGCCATGCCTCCACAGTGTGGACCATGTCAGCACTGGATAAGGCCCTCCTGAGGCCTCTGGACTCCTTCTCCAACAAGGATCACACCACATACCAACATTTTGTAACCTTGCACCTCCTTAAGACTATAAAAGGAGCATGCAGGGGCCGTTCTAGAGGACAACCACAACAACAACACAAAACGAGATGACACACGAACAGATAACTCTCCTAGACCTTGCGAAGGCGCCAACAAAGTCACACATGCACTCCCGACTCACACCTTAAGACTTGGGAGCTCCTCCCTCTCTCACCCGCTTGTAACCCCTACTACAAGCACTTCGTTGCAAGATAATACAGAACTCACCTCCCCCACTAGACATAGGGCACTTCTCGGCCCGAACCAGTATAAATCGCTTGTGTTCCTCTTGCACACCATCCGGACCCTCGACACGCAAACACTCATTACTCATTGGTGCTAGGACCACCATTTCTTACACCGACAACAAGCAATTCAATATACATCGGAGTTCAACATAGTTATTACAAATTAAATTGAAAAGTAGCGGAAGCGAAGTAATTTGGAACTAACATTACTCTTATTTCAAATACATGCCAGTACCAAGGTTAACTTTCATCAAAGGCATTAGAGACAAGATAACTCAGAAGGATCATGCCCATGATCACACTCCGCCACTAAGGCAGGAAGCATCCAATTCTTGCAGTATCCATGATACATCACAACCTGCAACAAGTGGGAATAAACCCTGAGTACGATAATGTACTCAGCTAGACTTACCCGTCAAAAATCAGAAATAAAGTGACACCAAGGATCATGCAAGGCTGATATATAGTGGAGCTAGCTTGACACAGTTTGCATAAAAGCTGGCCTAGTATAAGTAACCATTTAGTGCTTAGCTTCAAGTTAATAATCATTAACCTATCATCTAGATTAGCACCTCTAGAGCACTCACTTTATTAGGAGCAAACATTATTAACCATAGTAGGTATAATAAGGCCATCATCATATTATCATTCCTGAACCATCATATTATCTAGTGTATCTACTTTGGAGATAACCCCATTAAGTTCTCACTAACTGGTGAGAGACGGCGACTCGAATCAAATTACAACTTAGCTAAGGGGATATTCCTAACACTCACTGGCAAACCCCGCTAAAGGTAGCCGTCGATCACCTTTGGTACAACTCAGGAACCAACTTTATGGGTTCGATCAGCGCCAGCACTCTCAGGGATTACCCTTCTACCAGGACGTTCACGACTTTTAAATCACCTACCCTTGTACTCACGCCTATTTCTCCCTTCCAAGGCATACTTTATACTTATCGACTCCTAGCCTGAGTTGAGCTACTCAGCTTCATGGTCGGTCACTAGACCGGCCAACTAAGTGTTAGACATGCGTTCAACATGACAAGGAAAGGCTCCAAGAATTTGGTCCTCAAACGACACAGACGGAGTCACTGTAAGCCTCCTACTCTACAAGCCTCCGCTCGGTCTTAAATTCAAATTATACCAGGTTCTTTTTCACGATAGCAAATATAGCCAACCGTGCCACATGTATATTCCTATAGCTCGCAGGTGATAGGAAATCACCAGACTTCTACCACTTAAAGCAAGGCTAAGCATCTACTGGAGCTTGAACTACATAGGATTCAAGGTATAATATCTGGACAAGGATTGGATATCAATGCAACAAGTGTTTTCATTCAACACCTAAAACTTAATGCAAGAATATATATAATAGAGTATGTATTTGCATTTTTAGAAATTAAGAGACTTATGATGCTCCGAGGCTTGCATGGGATCCGACACGAGTCAGTCAAGTTAGCTTGCACTATCTTGACGATGTCTCCGCTCTAGGCATGCACTCTAGGCGCCTTCCATCTTCGGGATGGATCCACCAACACCATCTTTGGGTTCAACTCCACATCATGTCTTTCACATGGTGCATCTAGCATACCTAGATGAGATGTAAGATGCAAGTGTATGAATACATGGAAATGCAATAGATGATGCATGCATCACACACTAATCAAGGCAACTACAAGGTTATACTAAAGACAGTTAAGCACATCACTTTGCTTAATTAACATCACACAAACCAACATGCTAAGATAGCAAAGAGGGCACACTCAGCATGGCACACAAGTTCCACATGATCTCAGGTGTATTTAACTTAATTACCAAGGGCGTGAACCACACTTAGCAACATGCAAACCAAGTCAAGGTGAAGCAACAACTATAACTAGAATATGCGAATTTCTAGACTTATGAACAGTAGCTTCATAAATCAATTATATCTGGAGTTTTATAAATCCAAATGATATGAAGCAAGACATTCTAGAAAACTTAGGAAATTATCTACATTTCATATTTAATCATCTCAGCATCATTCCCAAGTTATCATGACCAAACATGTCAATCTTTTAAGTTTGCACAAAAGGTAATCAAAATCTGACCGTAGAATTATTAAGCATGCAACTCCTGAACTATCAGACTAGGGATCATGAACATTTAACACAAGCAAGATAAGATAATTATCTATAACTTTTGTATTTACCAAAACCACAGTAAACATCATTTACACCATGAAACTAGTTGCACAAGTAACACTGCATGTGCAGCCCAAACAGCAGAGGCACAACTATGGACAGAAAACATATAGGAACTTCAAAGAAGCATAACTGGAGTTCTAGACCTCCAACAAACATGATCCTTAACTTTCTGGAAAGCTAATAAAGTTACCTACAACTTTCTTATTATCATCTTAAGATGATTTCATAGTTAAGATCCTACACTCCTCGATGCAGAACCTAGCCCACATGTCCCATTCTTCAAATCCAATGGGCTTGCTGCAGTCGATGCTTGTGCAATGCCCATTCGGGGAAGAACATGGTGAAGAATGGGCTCTACATGCTGTGGCACCATGTCCTACAACTACCAGTATATGTCTTTGTGGCACCGCATACAGGTCTGGTTCTTCCACGGCAGTGCAGTCGGCCCCACTTCGTTAGCACCTTCGAGCTTCCTCAACAGGCGTCAGGAAGTGTCATCATTGCCGGCACCGATATTGGACCTGTAGAGCACGAGGGCGTAGACGTACATACCAAGTTTATGGCCTGCCTTGGTAGAGTGCTGAAGCCACTCAATTGGTGGCGTCAATGACCTACAGGCTTCCATGAAGACGGGACGCAATCTGGCGAGAAAGCAGGCCTCCAGGTTGCCCACGCTGGCTAGCTTGGTGGTGAGTAGGGCACGATTGTCGTCGTCGTTGTAGTAGCGCTCCTAGAAACCTTGATGCTATAGCACCCAACATAGTGGTATGCACTAGCCAACTTCGGTGGTGCCGCACACCCTACACATGTCCGAGCAGGTTGCCCACAGGCTGGCAAGGTTGTCCATGGGGGCATATGACTGTTCAGTAATGCGGCCAATGATGTCTGCAGCCAACTCCATTGGGAGCCGATCCATCACAACATAGCTGAGGAAGAAGTAGAGTCGGAGCACGCACGCGATGAACGACGACAGATGTAGCATCGAAACGAAGTACGAAGGTATGACTATGATGAGGCGAAGAGCGCTGGGGAAATAGGGTTGGTGGTTTGTGTAGGCGGAGACTCCATGTTTTTAAAGGATAGCATACCATTTAAACATGTCTTGTGGAAGTGAATCATCCAATGCGATGGTTCTTTCTCGAGGAACCAAACAACACCTCGCTCGAGTTCCAGGCGTCCGTGTAAACATGTCTTAGGAAAGTGAAACGTAGCAATGAAATATGCAGCGGCCTTTAGATCAAATACGTAGCGTCCATCAAGATTGGGTGCTTTAGATTATTGCACTTGAGCATCGATATGTAGAGCTACATACTAGTTTGAGCATTGTAAATCTAACTAGGCCAGACACATAGCTATTCAAATTTTGCAGCACACGCAAGAAAGTTTGAACATTGTAAATCTAACCGGGCTAGACACGTCTCACATTCTACTAGAATATTTCCAACACGTCTAGTATTGGAAACTGTTTGACCAACCCCTAGAATCCGGGATGGCATTTGCTGGCATCCATCTAAGGTCCTCTACATTCAAAGCGATTCACTTCAAATTCCATGTCATAAGTGTCCCCCTGTTTATCCCGTAGCTATTTAACACTGGGTTTGCTTTACATCGTCCTTACTCCAAACCAATTCAAGTCATAGCTACAAACTAAGCCACTAGACCCATGGAGTAGCCATCGCCATGAGCTCTGCTAGAGATCCTGATGCCTAGTTTTCCACTTTCAAACACCATGTCAAGTCAAGAATTACATCGAAGAAACTCTTCACCATCAACGATCCATCTGGTAGGAATGGCGTTGAAGCATCATTCTCTATGACCCTGAATGCACAGTGACCAAGACCCTCAAAGCCAGCGGTCATTGGTAGCCAGTGTACCTCCTATACGAAGGAGGCAGCGCCACCAGGATCTTGAAGGCGAATCAAGTTGTGGGTATCCCTAATGACCAAGAAGGTGTCCGTGATGTCCTCCATGACTTGATGAGGATAGTCACGTGGCTGCAGCAACTCAACCTCATCGACGAGCAGTGGAGGACACCCTTCCCAAGCGCAAGGTTCCTGAACTTGCGGCCCTGGCACGCAAAGCCTACCAGGATGGCTGCATCATTCACGTGATGCTTGAGCTTTGGGTCGATGAACATCTCAAGTTCATTGCATCCAAGGCGCTCTTGATGCTCTGCGCAGAGGTGGAGGCAGTGCTAGTGGGGTGTTGGGACAACAGCATCTACCTAGAGGATGAAACATCTAATCCTTGGCCGGCCATGCTATGGAAATGCTTGACTATGACCACACATTCCATCGCAAGTGCATCACCAAGTGGTTCAGCCAGAGATCCACCTGCCTGATGTGCCGGCGAGATTTGTATGTATCTTGACCCAGCAATGCAGAGATTCCTCTCGCAGTTCAAAGAAGAAGATTATTGATTAAGCCCATTGTTTTTTGTTGTATAAAATACTTATTACACATCATACTTCTCTATATATATTTGGTGAAAATTCAGAATCTTTGAGTAAATCTCCACTTCGTCGCTCTAACCGTCGTGATCTCATCCGCAACTCCGCTTGTTTTCCTTCCTTCCCAGAGCTGTCCCATTCCCTTTGTAGATCTAAACTGCGAGGAACATGCTGTTGCCTTCTCATACATGTGCTCACCACATAAAATACATGACTTCATGCCATTAGGCCAGATACCCAAGGCAATAAAAAACAAACCGAAACCAACTAAGAAAACTTCATCCACTACAACATCTTCACCGTCTGAGGCATTCAAAAAATGGCAGGCAGACTTTCTTGCTTGTTCAGTAACATTTCAACACCAAGGGCTCTTCTATCCTGCATTAGATTATGGCCAAACTTGCTCCTCGGTTCAAGGTTCTTGCAAGTTTAACAAAGTTTGACACAGACATGCAAATAACACAACATATACTAGCAAGGGTTCGTACTACATGAGCTCAACACGTACACTACATGACTTCATGCTATCCCATAGATCAAAGCTAGTCATGGCTGCTGCTACTACTACTACTAGTATTATTGATATAGGACAATGAATAGTACCCAAAGCACACAAAATCTCAATGTCATCGAATCGGTTTGGTCTTGTTGAGATAGTTGAGGTCATAAGGACTTCTGATCAAGTTGAGACGGTGAACCGTCTTGAAAATGACATAGTCTCCACTAACGTCAACACTGTAGTCAGAGAGCTGATGAGCATCCACAACAGTGCTACAAAAGCACAAAGATTTCTCTGGAATCATGATCTTCAACAACTCTAGTAATGCGTTGTTGCCCAACAACCGCACGAACAACAGCTTCAACGATTAGGCATTGCGTAGCTCGGTCGTGTACACGATGCCCCTAAGTCACAAGCAACCTATTCTGTTCTCCTGGCTCCACACCTAGCTGCCAAAACACATCATTTATTGTAGAGTACACATCCATGGTATGGTAACTAGTTGCAATCTATAAACATGATTTCGATTATAACAAATGACAATTGAGGAAAGGGGGAAGCAGTGAGGTTAGCAGACACAATAATAAGTTCATACAAATAGTATGATTTGATATGAAGCACATTTCCTTTATCCAGATCCTAAAACCACTAGGGAACGCAATTGGGAAAATGCAAACAAGTGAGGGAAGGGGCGAGCAAGCAGATTGATGCAATGCTATCGGATGAGGGAAGGGGGATGCTCCTTTCATATAGACCTTGCACGGTTGACAAGAGTAGAATGAATGCGGCAGGAAAGCTAGACATAAGAAGGAATTGAGAAAAGGAGCTTTTGACCACCATGACACGCTTGAGACTTGAATGCCTGGTGCAGTTGTGATGGGTCTTTTCTGTACTTATTTGAAACCAATCTATGCAGCCACAATAGTCGAGGGGTAGACTGGTTGATACGACATTTAAAACTAACAACCCTTTATATTGTGTCCTATGAGATCAAATATACAGCGGCCAGACTTTCTTGTGTTCGTAGTAAAATTCAACTGCTATGTCTCATCCATTATGCATTAGATCTAGGCGATACTTGTTGAGATGAACTCCTCACTGCATGGTTCTTGCAAGTTCAACAAATTTTTATCAAAGACTACTAATACGTGTTTGGTTCTTGCAAGATCAAAGCCACTCATGACTACTAGTACTATTGATACGTGTTTGGTTCAATAAACCGAGGCATAGAGCAACCCTTGCGCGGTTGTCAGGAGTGAATTGAATGCATGAGGAAAGCATTTGTAGTTATTTTACTCCAAGCATTCACAGTAGTCGAGGGGCAGACTGAAGAGTGAAGACGAGTTGCTCTTGCTTCAGTAAGAAATTTTTCTTGCTTGGTTTTGCAGAGTAGTAGCTAGCTAGAGATGGCTACATGATTTCATAGGTCCTGATCGTCTACACTCGCTCGGCTATGGCTAAAGATGCCGCTTCAAATCCAACTACCTTACTAGTACTTCATGCATGTAGCCACAGTCGGTGCAGTTGTTCTTTGTAGCATAGCTGATCTGGCAAAAGTTCTAGTCATAGCTCAGTAGCAGAGTAAAATATCTGAGCTAGTCAAATTTGCATGACTCAGACTATGAGGCGTGCATATGATTTACAACAATACTGTGCTTCTCTATATACATTTGGTCAGTAGAGTTTAACCCACCTAATACAAAGTTCAACAAAAGTCCATTTACATGGATATTATTACAACAAGATAAACTAAAGAACATCATAATTGTCTCTAGTGAACATTGAAAACACAAATCAGAACATTAGTTATGAGATACTTGAACATCACACATATTTCAGAAATAGAGAACAAGGCATATCTCTAATGCCATAGAAGCTAAACGTTAACATCATGACCATGTTTAGTTGAAAGGAACTGCACAAACTCCACCAATCTCTAGATCATTCGGATAGATTATAAGATAACAGATAGGATGAGAAAATACTTCTACACCACGGAACTCATAGTTGTATGAAAGCAAAGTCTGGAGATCTATATTTGAATAAACTGCAACAAACACATAGGGTCCGAGATGATCTTCAGCAAGACGATAGTTTCGATGGCCAAGAACTTGATGAACAACTACAGAAGCAATGTACCACCTACTGTAAAAGCTAGAATGCACTGCAAGCACTACAACCCTTATTTGTAGGCCATAGTGAAGACGAAGCTTGTGGAATACATAGTGATACATAGACATGTCCCAAGAATGATCATAGTTATCCATGATCTATGTAAAAAAGAAAACAATATGTAGAAAAAAATGAAGAACAAAGATGCCTAGTAGTAGGGTGGAGGGCAAAAGCTTTGGGATGAAACTGAAGCAGGAGCTCTTGAGAGCCTTCCTCTTGCCCCTTGTCTCTACTATTATATAGTTCATAGGTCGTGGACCACACCATGACCCACGTGCGCACGGCTGTATGCCCATGACCCCACATATACGGCACAAGAGTTGACACGATCTGTATTTTGTTGTTTCATCAAAACTATGATCTGGTCTATCAAGGTTTCTTTAGTATCAGACTGTCTTAGACCCTATTTGGATGGACTGCGACTAGTTAGCCATGGCTAAAAAATAGCCAACTAAAAATCAGCCAACTAATTGTGTTATTAGTCCATACCTATTTGTATCCTGAACTAATTGTTGGGTTCTATAGATCAGAACTGGTTGTTAGCCCCTAGTAGTTGGGTTCTATGGACTAGTTGGATGGCCCCTGTATTTCATAGTGATCTAGATTGTCTATATTTTGTAGGGTCGAACTGTCTTAGGGTCCAGAAAATTTTAACATCTATACACCGACGTCCTCCGATCAGAAAGGGCAAATACCGTTAGTATATATAACCAGTTACCAAATGACTAAATTAAAGGACCTGAGCGACACCATGCTCAACAGAGTTTAACCAACCTAATACAAAGTTCAACAAAAGTTAACACAGACATGCATGCAAATAAGACTTCACTTACGGTCATCCCACATACCAAACCTTGTCATGACTTGTACTACTAATACATCCCATAGATCAAGGGTCAAGGTAGGTATGCAGGATGTTGTCGTCCATGTTCACCTTCACTAAGATGGTGTTGGCGACCAGCTCGAGGCTCATGAATAATGGGGACGTACTCGAGCGATGGAAAGTATAGCACCGACAGCGACTCTAGCAAGGAGGAGGACAATCTAGAGTATTGGTGAGTCGGCGAATCACAAGAGCGCTAGCCAAGAGGAGGATGCTTTATTTTTTCCCTTCTTTGCAAACTCAAAACACCTTAGAATCCATGACTACTTTTTCTAGGGTGGGAAATTGTAGGGTCAAGATGGCAGACTAGAGGGGGGTGAATAGTCCTTTCTAAAATTAATCGCGCTGGTTAACCAAGATAAATGCAAAATTAAAACTATCGGTCTAGCTAGGACTACACCCCTCTATCTAAGTTCTCAAGCACCTTAGAAAGATCCTAATTAGTCAACAAAGGTGCCGGGCTAGCTAGAGCTCACCTAATCAATTCTAGGAGCAAGGTCATACAAACCTATGCCACTAGTACTTTAAGCAACGGGGGAGCTCCTACACAACTAGTATGCAAAAGCACGAAGCCTAAGCTCACTAGCAATGCTCAATAACAAGGCTACACAAGCCAAATTAGAGAGCGCAAATTACTTAGCTACACAAATTAAGCAATGTAACTAACAAGGTTACTAAAACCAAATTAGTTATGCAAGGGAGCTACTTCTATGCTACACAAGCAAGAAGGTAACTAGGAAGCTACACAAGCTAACTAATTACTAGAGCAACTACACAAGCACAATGTATGAAAAAGTAAATACAAGCTTGTGTTCGGGAATTACAAACCAATGGGATGAACAGGGTTGACACGGTGATTTTTATCTCGAGGTTCACACGCTAGTCCCCATTTAGACAAGCTCCAAGGTTGCCATCGGTCCTCTTGCTAGTGGTGACCTACAAGTCACACTCTCCCACGTGCAGTGCTTACCACAAGCTCTAGCACTTGACACGTTCGGACCACTTGTCGCCCTTCATGTCTTACTCTACTAGAGTTGCTCTTTGTGGCTCCCGCGGGGTGAGCACAATCCCCTTCACAATCACTTCTTTGGAGCATCGCACAATCTTCTTTGTGTGCTTCGACAGAGACCACCACCAAGCCATCTAGGAGGTGGCATCCTCCAAGAGTAAGAAGCACCATTGGCTTGCAACTCGATCACCTAGTGCCACTCGATGCAATCTCACGATGCAATCGCACTAGAATCACACTCACTCACAATCGGATGCAACCACTATGTGCACAAGTGAGTTAGAGGCTCTCCTAGTACTCCCCAAGCATGGACACTAAGTCCCAAGGGTGCTAAGCTTGTTTCAAGGCCGACCACACACTTCTTTTATAGCCCCAAGGGCTAAAATAGCTGTTACCCCCTTCATCTTGATTTCTGTGCACTGACTGGACTCACTGACTAGACTCATCCCAGAGTTGTGTCTAGAGTCCGGTCACGCTGTGCTCACCACATGTACTAGCCATTTGATGTTACCATTGGGTGCCAATGGCTCCCAACCAGCGCAAACAAACTCCGCGTCTAGTCAATCGACCTGACTCACCATCACCCAGCGTTTGGTCATGGACAGAGAGGTTCTAGAGAGATTTTTCATCGACCGGACGCGTCCGATCAACACTGACTAGACATGCCATAGTGTCCGATCGCTCTCCCTCAGCATTTCTAGGCCCAAAACAGTAGCATGGGCACATTCGGTAGTACAGTAGTGCTAGCGTCCGATCGCAGCCCCAAAACAGCTTTCACAAAAACACTGATCGGACTCACTGGTGCTGACCGGACTCGCGTCCGGTCCAGCGTCCGGTCACTGAGGTTTGTCGCTAAAATGGCCATAACTCTTAGCTCTGAAGTCTGATTTCGATGATCTTGGATATTTTGGAAAGCTTATTGTTGACGATGGTTATCTACCATAATAAAGGGTTCAAATAAAAATATAAAGGGCTAATAAATGATCACCAACATAGGTTTAGGGTGTCAACTAACGAAATTCCATGAGTTTTGGTGAATCTATATTTTGCAGGGGGTTATCAGAATAATTCAGGAATTGATATCTTCCATGAGAAGGAACCCACGTCAATCGGCCTAATCTCCACCTCACGAATACGCAAGAAGCTTCTAGAGGACACCAGAGCACTCCACGAGGAGGGCCACCATGAGGCGCCGCCAGGTGGGGCCGACTGGCCTCAACCCTAGGCCGACCGGCCCCTAGCCGCTGCCCTCGGCTCCTTCCTTTGATAGCTACTTCAACCGCCTCCAAGGATGCTTCCTAACCCTACGTGAAGGTCAGTTTGATCCAAGGGCCATGGTTCCATGCTCTGGGCTATATAAATGAGGCCCTAGACCCCGTCTAGAGGGAAATTCATTCAATCAATCATCAACCAGAAAGTAGAAGACCAACCAGCAACTCTCATCTCCTTAGAGCTCCATCAGATCTAGGCATAGCTAGATTAGAATTAGAAGTAGAGGAGTCAAGCAGCCTTGGGCTCTAGATTTAGTCAAGAGAAGCTTGGTAAATCCAGTTCTTGTCTCTTGTATCAACATTGTTCTTCAGATATTCATATAGTTTGTCAGCTCTTCTAATTCTTGATCTAGTTCATGTTCTAGTTCTTCATGTTCTAATTGTTTATGTTCTAGTTCGTAATTGTTCTAGTTCATCATTGTCTAGTTCTAGTTCATTGTTCTTGATCATTATTCTTGATACATTAGATATGATCTTATTCTTAATCTATATTATATCCTTGATTATTATGAGATTAGTATGCTTTGATTATATATTTGGCATAGATAGTTTATCATTATGTTTATACACATGTTTGCAAAGCACTCACCTTATTGAGTCATGGGTGGGTGGTCAACATTGTGTAAGTGTGAAAGTTATACACTATTTACCTACGAATGCACTCTATACTCCGGGCCATGTGGTAGATCGCGGGTGTGACATTCCTGTTGAGTCCTTTGTAGTCCACTCCCCGAGTGTAGAACTTAGTAGAACGTGGTCTCATTACTTAGTTGTTACTCTATTTCTCAGCTTCGTAATGGAGATGTTCCTTGTTTATGGATATGAGATAACCTAGCCAATGATTGCCTGATATAATTGCACTAATCAATGTAGATTATGACTAATAGTTAACGGATTACTTAAGAGTTATTCTCTTACTTTATATTCTGATCAATGACTTGCCATTGTAGTACTGCTCTGAGGAATATCGTCTGAATGGTCTGATTATCATATATTTTATCTCTTTTTATTTGATTGATTCCTGTTTGAGAGTAAAGGATAGTGATTTCGAATATTCATATCACATGTGTAGAGTAGCCTTTAATTAATATGTGCCCCTCCATTTGTTCTCCTTTGGTTAAATATAAATAATGATACCTAGGATAAACTTGGGTGAAATGCTGCAACGGGTGTATTTATCTGTGCGCTTGTGGATATATACTTTAATATCTTTATATAGTTAAGTGGCATGAGTACAATACAACCACACTCTTAGTGTCATGTTGGGGATGACAACCTAACACGAGTGATGCTAAGAAGTGTCAACAAGCATTTCTAGCGCTGTTGCCGAGGAGGCAACAGAATGACACTAATTTAGAAAACATTCATAAGAGCATAAACACACTTCCACATCTAGGAACACTCTTACACATGTGATGTTCGAATTACATCACTTGATCCTTTACTCTAACAGGCTCACCCTGTCTTTTGTCTATTTTTTTATCTTATGTAGGGTGATGTATGACTAGTTTTGAACTCCTAACAAACTACGTTGAGAACCCCGAAGCTCTAATCAGAAGAACAAGAGCAAAGCTCAAGAAGGCTCCAACCACTTCGTCTGAGATCAACCAATTGAGAAGAAGCTTAACACCAGACTTTGAAGCCATGGCCGACCAATCACTCCGTGAATTCTCCGCTCCAACCACTGCTAACATCAGGACTAGACTGATAGTAAATGTGGGAGATAACGAATTTGAGCTCAAGCCTGCTTTGATCAACATGGTGCAAGCATACTAGTTTTGTGGAAAAGCACATGAAGATGTGAGTGCTCATCTCTAACATTTTTTGGAGATTTGTAGCACCTTCACCATCAAGGGAGTTGCAAGAGACGCCATATTGCTCCGCTTGTTCCCTTTCTCACTCCTAGGAAAAGCAAAGCAATGGTTCTACGCCAATAAGGATAAGAATACCACATGGTCGATCTGTGCTACTGCTTTTCTAGCAAAATTCTTTCCAGTGGGGAAGACAAATGCTCTACGTGCAAAGATTTCAACCTTTTAGCAACAACACGATGAATCAATCCATGAAGCCTGGGAATGCTTTCAAGATTACATATCAGAATGCCCTCACCATGGGATGGAGAATTGGCTACTCATGCAGACATTCTACCATGGGCTCACTTCTAGTACCCGTGAGAATGTGGATGCAGCTTCTGGAGGATCATTCTTATCGCTCAACATCACTAAAGCAACCACTCTGATTGAGAAGATGGCCTCTAACCAGGGATGGAATAAGGAACACACTCAACCTCACAAGAGAGGAGGAATGCATCAACTGAAGGAAGTAGACAAGCTATCTGCCAAGATAGACCTGCTCATGAAGAAGTTCGATGAACGCACCACTGAGAAGAACAAAGTCACGCACATGCACGATTCTTGCATGACCTGTGAAGAGTGTGCAGGCACTAGCCACTCAGGGAGCAACTGCCCTGAGATTCAAGAGGATGTGAACAACATCAACAACAACTTCTATAACACCCCAGGTGTTTGGCTTCCTTAAGTGCATTGCATTTCATAAGCATTAACATTAATCATCTAATTCCAGAGTGTGAGCATCATTCATTTCATGCATGAGCTTATAATATGTGAAACATGCTTTTGAAACATTGCAACATGTGTTTATATTTCATGTGAATTATGAAGTGAGTAGTGCAACACCCAAGTGCCACATGTGCAACTTCCTTTTGAGACATGCCAACCCCTTTAGTGTAACATAATGAGCAAGTGCTATGCAACACACTCATGCAACATGTGCAACATGAGCTTGTAACATTGGGTGAAATGTTGATTTGTTTCTTTCAAAGTATGTGACACTAGGAATTTTGTGCAAACAATGTGTAGAGTGGCTAATTAGGTCTTATAACACCTTAATTACATTTATGGTAAGTAGTGGAGCAATGTTCACCAAAATTACCAAATTGCCCTTCCAAATGTTGTTGACTAAGTTTGGACCCCTAGAGTGATCTGGTTTGACCAATTAAAAAGTCCAGCTTAGCAATCTTGCATGGAGGAGCAACCTTAAGCAAAGTTGTAGAGAATTTCATGAGCAACAAAAGTTCTAATATGGCCATCTCATGAAATGACCAGAACATGCTAAAAAATGGCCCACAAGTCAGCTTGAGTGGTGATCAACACTTAGAAAAATTCTAAGTTTGGAAATTGGACTTTTCAGTTTCATTGTACCTCACTTTGACAACTTGTAACTCACAAACTAGGCCGAACCAGTCCTTGAGCCAATTGACAAAGTTGTAGTCCTCATGTAGCTCTACCATTTTGGTATATTAGCTTCGACTAAATCGAGCTGGTTTAGGAGATAATCAGTGTTAAATTTGCTCTATCAGTCACCATTCCGGGCGCCGATTCAGTCAAACGGGCGATGTTCAGTGAACATCGTGGCCGACCGGCCGCAGGGCCGTGCTGCCACGTGGGTGCACGGTGGTGACCGTACGCCGGCCGGGGCCCCACCCGTCAGGCCGCGTGGGCTTCAAGGGTGCCATGATGCCACACTCCACCTCACTCGCGCCTCTGTCTCCTCTCTCGCTCTCTCCACGCTCAAGCGGAGAGAACCAAGCCACCATTGCCGCTCTTGCTCCGATGAGCTCACGCGCGTTTTCCACTGCACCACCGCGCCTCAAGTCCGGCCAACAGCTACGCCTTGAGCCCCTCTACCCACTCGTCCTGTCCCTGCCCTCAGACGCACCTCGGTAAGGATGAATCGCCAGTTCCACCACCGCCAGACCTCGTCAGCGTTCTTCCGCGTGGCGGCTCACCGTGGCTGGGGTCTTCGGTGCTTCCACGGCAAGCACTAGTGGGTGCATTAGGACCGGGGTAGTGCAGGGATGCTCACTGTGGGTCTAGAAAAGGGTCCCGAGGTCATCGCCGGCGAGGAGCACCACCATCGCTCCGCCGGTCCGCCATGCCCGCCACCATCCCCCATAGCCGCAGCAATTGCTCCAATTAGTGGCACCCCTAGGTGCGCAAGGAAGAGGCGAACATGCCTGTGCCCATGGTCTCACCGGAGCTACCGGCGGCGGTGAGTTCACCGTCGACTGTTTTCTCCCCCGCCTTCGTCTCGATGACCAGTGGGACCCGCTCGTCAGAGCGCGCGCGCGGGCGGGAGGCCATCGCGGGCCGCGCGCGTTGTGGGCCGCGTCGCTTAGGCGTGCTGTGCGAGTCTTGGGCCGCGCTGGCGGGTCGGCCGACCTAGTGGTTCCTTTTTGATTTGTTTAAAATTTCAGTTTCTTTATTATTCCATAGATTTGAATAATGTTGTGATTTTCATATTTAGGGTTTGGTAGATCCAAAAATTGTGATCCAAATTTTGTTGGCCTCCAAATAAAGTGTAGGATCTAGGAAAAATATCAAATGCTTATGTGATGTTTAATTTCTAGAATAATTAATTAGGGTTTTGAAATGTGTTTTAATTGCATGCAAAATTGTTTAAATCATATCTTGAGCTTCTGTGTTCCAAAAATTATGAAATTTGGTGAGTACGTTATCTTATATATATACTAGCTCTGGTAAAAGTTTGGATCCTATTTCTTGAGTAGTTTTCAAGTTATGATGTTATCATTTTATATTACGAGATACTTGAATGAATTTTCATAATTTTTCTATAGTTCCAGTAAAGGTAAAATTTTGGGAGTGTTGTTCTTAGGGTAGAGTGATACTAGGAAAAATATGAAATCTGTTGTTTGACACTTTTCAATAGGGTTTCCTATTTTTGCAAAAATCAACTTTTTTGGCTTGTGAATTTGGTGTAGGGAGTTTCTGTGAATAAATTTAGTTCAAATTTTTACAGTGGCCTCCTAGTAGGCCAGAGAGCCTCCTGTAATTTTTATAGAATTTTCTAAGCAGTTTGAATATAAGTTTAATTTCCCACTTAATTAATTAAGTAAATTAAGAAAGGGGTTAAAATAAATGTTCTGGGTTGACACACTTTACTTTCTGGTGTTTTCATGACATGAGTGAACTAGTGGTATCGTTGGTTTGGTCATAAGGGAAGTTTGACACATGAATAAATATTTAAATTTCACATTTCTAGGTTCTCTGGACAGCTGGTAGCAATTTTGGATTTGAACTTTGATAAAATTGTTTGCTGGGAAACTTGTGAATACCAAAGTGGTAGTAAACTGGTTAAATTAGCTTGTGTCAAAATTTGATGGCATTTGGCCTTGTAGTCTAGGAGTTATAGCTGTTTAACTGGCTATCCAGAAATGACTGCTCTCTGTTTGGAGAGGATAGATTTCTGGAACTTTGGAATTTAGACTAGGTAAACTTTGGAATTAAGTGTGGAGGTCTGGAAATGAATTGTAGGGTATTTTATAAGCTTTCCAGATTGTCTTGTATCATGCCTTTAGGATTTGGGAATCTCCAGTTGTAATAAGAATACATAGCTGCTGTCCAGATTATGTTGTTACGATATCTGATGAGTTGTTGTTGGTAACCTAAGTGATATTGTTCTTGTGATTTCTAGGTGTTAGGGCCTTAACTAAAGAGGAACATTTGTACATTAGGTTGTGTAGATTAGGTAAGTACTTGTCCACCGGAGAAGAGATTTGCACGTAATATTGAAGTAACTTGAATAGAATAATTAAATTGCTGCAATGCATTCCATTCCGAGCATATTGCATTCATTATGCATCCATGAGATTTATTGTGCATTCATGCAATAGGTGTACCGGAGGGGGTGACACTCCTCGAGTTTGAGGGAACGGTTCCGGAGGAGGACCAGGAGCAGCCGAGGGAGTCCGAGGATCCAGCCGGCGAAGGAGTGCCCGCAGACGACCTACCTGAGTGCCCGGATCACCGCCCGTCCTCTTTTCTAAAAGGCAAGCCCCGGTGCATGCTGACCTTATTGTTTTAAATATAAATCTTGAGTACCTTTACTTGTTTGCTGCATTAAGTTGTAGGAGTTGTATGAAAACACTTGTTATATTACACCTATCCTTGTCTAGATATCATACTTAAACCCTAAATTAGGTTTAGGCCTATGTTAATGCTTAGCCCTACTTAGTCCGGTAGAAGTCGGGTGATTTCCGGTCATCCACGAGATATAGGAATGGGTCACGAGTGGCTATGTTGGCTATCGTGGATGGAACCATGCCTAAAAATGAATTTGAGACTGGGCAGGAGTTCGATAGTGCAGCCACAAGACACTTCACGTCTTGGGTGCGGAGCTATGCCCGTCTGAGTCGTTTAAGGACCGATTCGCTGTACGTCCTTGAGTCATGTTGAACACAGTCCAACACTTAGTTGGCCGGATAAGTTGTTCCGACTGCGAAGCCGAGTAATTCGGTTCAGGCCGGGAGTCGAATGGTAGGTCGCATCTTGGAGGAGAGAAACGTTGTGCTTGGGGACATTGGCGTGAGACCAAGGGGGGTTAGAGTCCCTAGCAGCTGGCAGAGTGTCACCCTTGGGGATGCGGCATCATTCGAACCCGCGACTCCTGAATCGTACAAAAGGTGGCTTGTGCGGGGCCTGCACGTTGAGTATTAGAAATACCCCTCCAGCTGGATAGGAATTCGATTCGAATCATCGTCGCTCCCGGTTAGTGAGCACTTGACTTGAGCAGCGGCAACGTAGATCTCATTAAAGTGAACAGATGGTTAAGAAAATGATATAATGTTGTCGCAAATTTATGCCCGCTATGGATATAATAATACTGTTGTTTGTTTATACTCAAGTGAATGTTTAGTATAGGTGCTAAGATAGATGACTGGTTAATGATAAAAATAAATGCTAGTACAGGTTAAAAGAGTTTAAATTACTTATGCTTTTCCGCAAAGGTAATGTCAGCCAGCTCTACTTATGAAAGCCTTGCATGATCCTTGGTGTCTCTTATTTTCCATTTCGATGGGTAAGTCTAGCTGAGTACATTCTCGTACTCAGGGTTTATTCCCTCCTGTTGCAGATGACATGCTTTATCAGGGCTTCTGCAAGACCTGCCTCCACCCCACGGGTGACGAGGACTAGATCACTCGGGCGTGATCGTCTGTTAGTTCCTTTCCTTAATGCTTTTGTGGGATGGTGATCTGTAATACTGGTAGTAGTATGTGAACTAATGCGTGTGCTATGCTTCCGCTACTTTATGAACTTGGTTTGTAATAATTTGCTACTTCGTGTGTTGTAAGTGAACTTCTGCTCTACTTGTGAAATGTATCGTGTGATGTGTATGTTGAATGATGCGATCTTGGTTGTAAAAGAGTTGGTTTGAAATCCTTCGTGGTTTTGATTGACTACCAGGATTATATGGGCTCAAGTTTGAAAATTTAAGCGTTTCAGCGCTTATTTTTGTACTTGTGCTCTTATAATTTGGTCAGTTCTGTTACAGCTGGTACCGGAGCAGAATTCAATATTAAACACATCATACGTGTAATTGAAAACAAAAGGGTTTGTTTGCAAAAAGTGTTAAAAATCTGAAAATTATTTCTATAAGTATGCCAGTGATCACATCCCTTAGCCCAAATAAGGACTCTTAGGTGGCTTATTAAAAGACTAACTTGGGGGTCTTGTTTGTTTTTGTTTCGTCGTCCATACGACGTGATATTGTATGGATGCCATCCTTTTTGGGTGGTAATGTATGGATCAAACACCTCGACGCTCTGGTAAGTGTGAGCTGTGAGAGCATGATTGTCCAACCGGTGGTCTAGGGGAGAGTAGTTGTGGTTACTTGCATACTTACATGTTCAAACCATGTAATTATGAAAGTACTTAATTGGGGATATATCTGTCGGGTAGTTGTGATACTGAAGTATATACATCAGGGATGTGTATGTGGAAAGTATTTAGTTTACTGCTTACTTGTGTGCTTATATTGGGAAACTGTTAGGCTAAAATGAGATTTTCTGCAGGTACACTAACAGCGCAAACGAGTAGACCGATAGTTTCGCCTATATGAGAGAACGTATGTATGCCACCACCTAGCGTTAGAAGTTTATGATTCTACTAGGGTGAGAGGGCGTATGGAACATGCATGCATCATGTTTAATTCATGTCATACATTGCATTTTACTCCCTCCTTAAAAATTTCGATGGTCCCAACTAAATTAAATTTCATATCCCTAAATTATCCTCACTGTAAGTCATATCTTATTGCTACAGATGGCTCGCACCAAGAGGACCGCTCGCAAGTCCACTGGAGGCAGGGCACCTCGTCACCAGCTCGCTCCCCGTGAGCCCCGCCCTGAGCCCACCAAGGCGGAAAGGTTGAGGGCCGAGTTGGCTGAGATGACTGCCGCGAGAAATGCGGCTCAGCAACAGTTGGAGAAAGTGATACATGACAGAGATAAGGAGACACTTGTGGTCCAAAGGTTGACTGTGGCAAATCGTAACTGTCAGCGCATGCTGGTCCACGTGATGAACTAGCGGGATGAAGCCTGACATGAAGAGAACGTCCTGAGAGCTCGTCAGGTGGAGCTTGAGCAACGGATTGAAGCTACAGAAGAATACAATGACAATCTTCATGAGGAAGTGCATCGCCTCAACAACCAGCTCAATCCTCTGCTTCCTCATGACAATAACGAGGATGAGGAGATGGGCTCTGGAGTCTTCATGGCTAAAGACGATGATGGCGTGGAGGTCAATGGGCCACATGATGTTCCACTAGAAGAAGAAGAAGAAGAAGATGAGGAGTTAGAGCCTGTTAGTGACGAGGATGGCGGGGAGATCTTAGACACAGACTCCGAGGATGATGCTTAGAGTAGTCATCACGTAGCTATGACCCTAGAGTTATCTTTTGTGCCCTCTAGGTGTGGGAGTGAGGCTTTGTAATAACTTAGCTTTTGGGATGTAATATCAAACCCTATGTTATCCTGGATGTTAGTTTGAACGTGTTAAATTTCGGTCACAATTGGATGTCGTATTGTGTCATGTTCGGTGATGGTGTCACGATTAGCACCCTTCGGTGCCGTGACGAAACCGAGGGCCTCCTGTGGCGCGCGACATAAGGATGTGCTGCTTGGCACGCGCTGGTATTGAGGTGGCTAGTCATGATCCACCATGGAACTCTACCCATGGGATGTCTTCTTGTGGTCAATTCTTGGTTAGACTTCCTAGTTGGCTAGAAGCTTAGAATGAATCCGGACACCCGTTACGTAAGGTTGAAATTTTATTTATATCGATGTAACCTGTCTAGTCACGTTTTTGCTCTCTACATGCGAGCCTTTAATAAATTCCATCTTTTCATCTGAAGATACCTTGTTGTTATGACCATCGCATAATTGCGTCAATTGATGCACTTGATGGGTTCGTGTGGTTGTGATGAATTATTGTGCCTCGATTGTTGTGAATTCATTTTTAATGAAATCAGTTTGGCATATTTACACCATTCATCTACAAATTTCCCACAGCGTCAGTGCTCATTGGCTATGCATTTTGCAGATGGCGTATAACCTCCGTCGTGGTCATGGCGTTGAGGATGAGGAACAGCCACCCGCTCCTCCACCACCCACTCCGGCAGAATTGATGCAAACGGTGGTTGAAGGTCAGCGCATGTTAGCAGAAGCTATGCGCCAGCTAGTCGACCGTGATGCTCGCTAGGGTCATCAGGGACCGGCACCAAACCAGCATAGTGACTTCAAGGAGTTTCTGGACACCAAGCCCCCGCTCTTTAAGGAGGCAAAGGAACCTCTGCAGGCTGATGAGTGGTTGAATACCATTGAGCAGAAGTTCCATCTACTTTGTTTGACTGAGGAGCTAAAGACTGAATATGCTTCTCACCAACTGCATGGCACGACTGGTATCTGGTGGAGTCACTACCGCTCCATGTTGCCTCCTAATGTCCCGATCATGTGGGACCAGTTTAAAATGGCTTTCCACGGGAACTACATTCCTCCAGGTTTGATGGCTATAAAGCACACTAAGTTCATGAGGTTAACCTAAGGCAATAAGAGTTTGACGGACTACCTGCAAGCCTTTAACAATCTTGCAAGGTATGCAACTGAGTTTGTGGATACTGATGCTAAGAAGATTGCTAGCTTCAAGCATGGCCTCGGTCCAAAGCTGATGAAAACCATGGGCACTAGTAAATGTGCTAGTTTCAATGATTTTATTAGTGATGCTCTGACTCAAGAGAACAATAACTCTATTTATGCTGCTTCTAAGAGCCGCAAGAGGGCACTTGAGGCAGGTGCTTCACAGTCCCGAGCTCCAGCTGCTCTGAGGGCTCCTCCTCGCCCTCCTGCCACAAGTGCTAAGTTCCGTCCCCCGCAAAAGAAGGCGCCAGTGAAGACTGGGTTTCGCAAGGCATATACAGTGGCTCTGCCAAAGGGTAATTCTAGCCAAGGCAGCTCTAGTGTCCCTCCCAGCAACATGCCTTGCTAGAATTGCAACAAACCAGGTCATTGGTCTAGGAATTGTCCATATCCTAAGAAGAATACCAATCAAGGTGGTCGTCAAGGGAATGTTCATTATAATAGTATTGAAGAAATTCCATCTGGTGAGGTAGTCACTGCTGGTAAGTTCCTAGTTGACCAATATTCTGCATTGGTGCTATTTGATTTAGGTGCTTCGCATTCCTTTATCAGTCCTATGTTTGCATTGAAGTTTGCACATAAATTGCATACTTGAAGATGGGGGTTATTGCATTAGAGCGGCGAGTGGGAATATTTCCACAAATCAAGTAGTAAGAGATCTAGAGTTTGAAATAGAAGGGCGAAAGTACTCGCTTACCTTAGTGGTTTTGCCTGGATTAGGTATTGATGTTATTTTGGGCATGAATTGGATGAGTCAGAATGGGGTGCTCATTGATACATCCACCCGTGTAGTTATGTTGAGAGATCCTACTGATCAGAAGGGTTTTCTAGTGCAACTTCCCAGGCAGCTTGACCTTTCTAGTGAGGTTCATGTGGTGCAAGCGAAGGTATTAACCGATATTCCCGTAGTGAGTGAGTTTCCTAATGTTTTTCCTGATGATTTGCCGGGACTACCTCCGGATCGGGATGTGGAGTTTAAAATCGAGTTGTTGCCTGGCACGGCACCTATCTCTAGGAGACCCTATAGGATGCCTCCGAATGAACTAGCTAAACTTAAGGTGCAGTTGAATGAACTTTTGAAGAAGGGACTGATTCATCCAAGTTCATCTCCGTGGGGATGTCCTGCTATCTTTGTAAAGAAGAAGGATCAGTCGTTGCGGATGTGCGTAGATTATAGACCTCTGAATGCAGTCACTGTCAAAAATAAGTATCCTCTACCGCGCATCGACATCTTATTCGATCAGTTGTCTAAAGCTAAAGTCTTCTCCAAGATCGATCTAAGATCTGGCTATCATCAAATTAAAATCCGTCTAGAAGATGTTCCAAAAATAGCCTTCTCTACCAGATACGGTCTTTATGAGTATCTCGTTATGTCCTTTGGCTTGACCAACGCCCCCGCACACTTCATGTACTTGATGAATTCGGTATTTATGCCTGAATTGGATAAGTTTGTGGTGGTATTTATTGATGACATCCTGGTATATTCTAAGAATGAGGAAGATCATGTTGAACATCTGTGTATAGTCCTCACGAGACTACGGGAACATCAACTATAAGCAAAGTTCAGTAAGTGTGAATTCTGGCTTCGAGAAGTACCTTTCCTTGGGCATGTGTTGTCCGATGGAGAAATTATGGTGGATCCCACCAAGGTACAAGAAGTACTGAACTGGAAGGCTCCTACCTCGGTTCACGAGGTTCAGAGTTTTCTTGGTTTGGCTAGCTATTATCGTCGCTTCATCCCGGATTTCTCAAAAATAGCCAAGCCAATGACTCAGCTGCTGCAAAAATACACCAGGTTTGTCTGGACTCCTGAGTGTGATGCGGCTTTTCACAAACTGCGAACTCTCCTAACCTCGGCTCCGGTTTTGGCACAACCGGATATCGAGAAACCATTTGATGTGTATTGTGATGCCTCAGGCATAGGTTTGGGAGGTGTTCTGATGCAGGAAGGCAGAGTAATTGCATATACCTCTCGACAACTTTGGAAGCATGAAGTGAATTATCCAACGCATGACTTAGAACTCGCTACAGTTGTTCATGCTTTGAAAGCCTGGCGGCACTACCTGTTGGGCAATGTTTGCAATATCTATACTGACCATAAAAGCCTCAAATATATCTTCACCCAACCCAAGTTGAATATGCGTCAAAGAAGATGGCTTGAGTTGATTAAAGATTATAATCTCCAAGTGCACTATCATCCTGGCAAGGCAAATGTGGTTGCCGATGCTTTAAGCCCTAAGTCTCATTATCACTCCTTAGTGGAAAGTGATTTTCATCTGTCTCACCTTCTACACCCAGCAATTCTGTACAACGTCACTTTTAGTTGCACTCTCAAGAGTAGAATTATTGAGCTTCAAAAGACTGACACTGGTATATTCCACATCAAGCGTAAGATGAAAGAGCAAGAAACTACATAGTTCAGGGTAGATGAAGAGGGTGTACTATGGTTCAAAGATAGGTTAGTTGTGCCTAAGGACCGAGAGCTTAGAAATCAGATCTTGTCTGAAGCACACTCCTCTAAGTTGTCCATCCATCCTGGTAGCAATAAGATGTATTATGATTTGAAGCCATACTATTGGTGGACCAAAATGCGGAAAGAAATAGCTGCATATGTGGCCAGGTGTGACACCTACTGTAGGGTTAAGGCTGTGCACATGAAAACTGGATTGCTTCAACCACTTTCTATCCCAGGTTGGAAATGGGAAGAGATAAGCATGGATTTCATTATTGGACTTCCTCCTACTGTCAAGAACCATAACTCTATTTGGGTAATTGTAGATCGCCTAACCAAGTCGGCTCACTTCATTCTGGTTCGAGTAGACTATCGTCCTACTAATTATGTTGAGTTGTACTTCAATCAGATAGTCCGGCTCCATGGGATACCTCGTACTATCATTTCTGACCGTGGTCCACAGTTCACTGCTCGTTTTTGGGAGCACTTGCACCATCTTCTGGGAACCTAGTTAGTGAGAAGCTCTGCTTATCACCCCTAGACGTCAGGTCAGACTGAACGAGTTAACCAAATCTTGGAAGACCTGTTACGGGCTTGTGTTATTTCGTCCAAGGGTTCATGGGAGAAATGGTTGCCTCTAGCTAAGTTTTCATATAATAATAGTTATCAAGAGAGCATTAAGATGGCCCCATTCGAAGCATTATACGGTCGTAAGTGTAGAACCCCACTAAATTGGATAGAAGCTGGTGAGAGAAGGTATTACGGTATTGATTTTGTCAAGGAAGCTGAGGAACAAGTTCGTACCATCAAAACCCATATGGCTGCAGCTCAAGCTAGATAGAAAAGTTATGCTAATCGCCGTAGAAAACCAATCGAGTTTGAAGTTGGAGACTTCGTATATCTGAAAGTTTCCCCGATGAAGAGTGTACAACGTTTTGGTGTGAAGCGGAAGCTTGCACCAAGATACATGGGTCCTTTTCAGATTATAGGAAAGAGTGGCGCTGTCGCATATAAGATCCAGTTACCCCTGAAATGAGCACCATTTTCAATGTTTTCCATGTATCCCAGTTAAAGAAGTGTCTTCGAGTTCCGGAAGAAAGAGTTCCATTAGGAGATATCAGGCTAGAATCCGATTTAACTTACGAAGAAAAGCCAGTCCGTGTGATTGACACCCAAGAGCGGGTAACTAGAAGTCAAGTGGTTAAGTGGTATAAAGTAATGTGGAGTAATCAGGGTAGTGAAAGTGATGCTACATGGGAGCGAGAAGACTATTTATGTGATGGTTATAAGGATTTCTATCAACAATGGTACACTTTCCAAATCTCGAGACGAGATTTTTATAAGGGGGGAGGGCTGTAACACCCTAGGTGTTTGGCTTCCTTAAGTGCATTGCATTTCATAAGCATTAACATTAATCATCTAATTCCAGAGTGTGAGCATCATTCATTTCATGCATGAGCTTATAATATGTGAAACATGCTTTTGAAACATTGCAACATGTGTTTATATTTCATGTGAATTATGAAGTGAGTAGTGCAACACCCAAGTGCCACATGTGCAACTTCCTTTTGAGACATGCCAACCCCTTTAGTGTAACATAATGAGCAAGTGCTATGCAACACACTCATGCAACATGTGCAACATGAGCTTTCAACATTGGGTGAAATGTTGATTTGTTTGTTTCAAAGTATGTGACACTAGGAATTTTGTGCAACCAATGTGTAGAGTGGCTAATTAGGTCTTATAACACCTTAATTACATTTAGGGTAAGTAGTGGAGCAATGTTCATGTTGACCAAAATTACCAAATTGCTCTTCCAAATGTTGTTGACTAAGTTTGGACCCCTAGAGTGATCTGGTTTGACCAATTAAAAAGTGAAGCTTAGAAATCTTGCATGGAGGAGAAACCTTAAGAAAAGTTGTAGAGAATTTCATGAGGAACAAAAGTTCTAATATGGCCATCTCATGAAAATGACCAGAACATGCTAAAAAATGGCCCACAAGTCAGCTTGAGTGGTGATCAACACTTAGAAAAATTCTAAGTCTGGAAATTGCACTTTTCAGTTTCACTGTACCTCACTTTGACAACTTGTAACTCACAAACTAGGCCGAACCAGTCCTTGAGCCAATTGACAAAGTTGTAGTCCTCATGTAGCTCTACCATTTTGGTATTATCAACTTTGGCTAAATCGAGCTGGTTTAGGAGATAATCGGTGTTAAATTTGCTCTGTCAGTCACCATTCCGGGCGCCGATTCAATCAAACGGGCGATGTTCAGTGAACATCGTGGCTGACCGGCTGTAGGGCCGTGCTGCCGCGTGGGCGCGCGGAGGCGACCGTACGCCGTTCGGGGCCCCACCCATCAGGCCGCGAGGGCTTCAAGGGCGCCACGACGCCGCACTCCACCTCACTCGCGCCTCTGTCTCCTCTCTCGCTCTCTCCATGCTCAAGCGGAGAGAACCGAGCCGCCATTGCCGCTCTTGCTCCGACGAGCTCGCATGCGTTTTCCACCGCACCACCACGCCTCAAGTCCAGCCAACAGCTATGCCTTGAGCCCCTCTACCCACTCGTCCCGTCCCTGCCCTCAGACGCACCTCGGTAAGGATGAATCGCCAGTTCCGCCACCGCCAGACCTCGTCGGCGTTCTTCCGCGCGGCGGCTCACTGTGGCTAGGGTCTTCGGTGCTTCCACAACAAGTGCTAGTGGGTGCATTAGGACCGGGGTAGTGCGGGGATGCTCACCGTGGGTCTAGAAAAGGGTCTCGAGGTCATCGCCGGCGAGGAGCACCAGCACCGGTGCGTCGGTCCGCCATGCCCGCCACCATCCCCCATAGCCATAGCAATTGCTCCAATTAGTGGCACCCCTAGGTGCACAAGGAAGAGGGAACGTGCCTGTGCCCTTGGTCTCACTGGAGCTGCCGCCGGCGGCGAGTTCACTGTCGACCGTTTTCTCCCCCGCCTTCGTCTCGCTGACCAGTGGGACCCGCTCGTCAGAGCGCGCGCACGGGCGGGAGGCCGTCGTGGGCCACGCGCGTTGTGGGCCACGTCACTCAGGCGTGCTGCGCGAGTCTTGGGCCGCGCTGGCGGGTCGGCCGGCCCAGTGGTTCCTTTTTTATTTGTTTGAAATTTTAGTTTCATTATTATTCCACATATTTGAATAATGTTGTGATTTTCATATTTAGGGTTTGGTAGATCCAAAAATTGTGATCCAAATTTTGTTGGCCTCCAAGTAAAGTGTAGGATCTAGGAAAAATATCAAATGCTTATGTGATGTTTAATTTCTAGAATAATTAATTAGGGTTTTGAAATGTGTTTTTAATTGCATGCAAACTTGTTTAAATCATATCTTGAGCTTGTATGTTCCAAAAATTATGAAATTTGGTGAGTATGTTATCTTATATATGTACTAGCTCTGGTAAAAGTTTGGATCCTATTTCTTAAGTAGTTTTCAAGTTATGATGTTATCATTTTATATTAAGAGATACTTGAATGAATTTTCATAATTTTTCTATAGTTCTAGTAAATGTAAAATTTTGGGAGTGTTGTTCCTAGGGTAGAATGATACTAGGAAAAATATGAAATCTGTTGTTTGACACTTTTCAATAGGGTTTCCTATTTTAGCAAAAATCAGCCTTTTTGGTTTGTGAATTTTGTGTAGGGCGTTTATTTGAATAAATTTAGTTCAAATTTTTATAGTAGCCTCCTAGTAGGCCAGAGAGCCTGCTGTAATTTTTATAGAAGTTTCTAAGTAGTTTGAATATAAGTTTAATTTCCCACTTAATTAATTAAGTAAATTAAGAAAGGGGTTAAAATAAATGTTCTGGGTTGACACACTTTACTTTCGGTTGTTTTTATGACATGAGTGAACTAGTGGTATCATTGGTTTGGTCATAAGGGAAGTTTGACATATGAATAAATATTTAAATTTCACATTTCTAGGTTCTCTGGACAGCTGGTAGCAATTTTGGATTTGAACTTTGATAAAATTGTTTGCTAGGAAACTTGTGAATACCAAAGTGGTAGTAAATTAGCTTGTGTCAAAATTTGATGGCATTTGGCCTAGTAGTCTAGGAGTTATAGCTGTTTAAACTGGCTATCCAGAAATGACTGCTCTCTGTTTGGAGAGGACAGATTTCTAGAACTTTGGAATTTAGACTAGGTAAACTTTGAAATTAAGTGTGGAGGTCTGAAAATGAATTGTAGGGTATTTTATAAGCTTTCTGGATTGTCTTATATCATGCCTTTAGAATTTGGGAATCTCCAGTTGTAACAAGAATACGTAGCTGCTGTCCAGATTATGTTGTTACGATATCTGATGAGTTGTTGTTAGTAACCTAAGTGATATTGTTCTTGTGATTTCTAGGTGTTAGGGCCTTAACTGAAGAGGAACATTTGTACATTAGGTTGTGTAGATTAGGTAAGTACTTCTCCACCGGAGAAGAGATTTGCACGTAATATTGAAGTAACTTGAATAGAATAATTAAATTGCTGCAATGCATTCCATTCCGAGCATATTGCATTCATTATGCATCCATGAGATTTATTGTGCATTCATGCAATAGTTATACCGGAGGGGGTGACACTCCTCGAGTTTGAGGGAACGGTTCCGGAGGAGGACCAGGAGCAGCCGAGGGAGCCCGAGGATCCAGCCGGCGACGGAGTGCCCGCAGACGACCTTCCTGAGTGCCCGGATCATCGCCCGTCCTCTTTTCTGAAAGGCAAGCCCCGGTGCATGCTGACCTAATTGTTTTAAATATAAATCTTGAGTACCTTTACTTGTTTACTACATTAAGTTATAGGAGTTGTATGGAAACACTTGTTGCATTACACCTGTCCTTGCCCAGATATCATACTTAAACCCTAAATTAGGTTTAGGCCCATGTTAATGCTTCGCCCTGCTTAGTCCGGTAGAAGTCGGGTGATTTTCGGTCATCCGAGAGATATAGGAATGGGTCACAAGTGGCTATGTTGGCTATCATGGATGGAACCATGCCTAAAAATGAATTTGAGACCGGGCGGGAGTTCGATAGTGCAGCCGCAAGACACTTCACGTCTTGGGTGCGGAGCTATGCCCGTCTGAGTCATTTAAAGACCGATTCGCTGTACGTCCTTGAGTCATGTTGAATGCAATCTAACACTTAGTTGGCCGGATAAGTCGTTCCGACCGCAAAGCCGAGTAATTCGGTTCAGGCCGGGAGTCGAATGGTAGGTCACATCTTAGAGGAGAGAAACGTTGTGCTTGGGGACATTGGCGTGAGACCAAGGGGGTTTAGAGTCCCTAGCACTTGGCAGAGTGTCACCCTTGGGGATACGGCATCATTCGAACCCATGACTCCTGAATCATACAAAAGGTGGCTTGTGCGACCCTAGCAGGGGCCTGCGCGGTGAGTGTTAGAAATACCCCTCCAGCTGGATAGAAATTCGATTCGAATCGCCATCGCTCCCGGTTAGTGAGCACTTGACTTGAGCAGCGGCAACGTAGATCTCATTAAAGTGAACAGATGGTTAAGCAAATGATATAATGTTGCCATAAATGATATAAGGGGTACTTTCTTTGTTTCTTCGACTGCTTGAGCTTTTTCTTGTGGCTTCGCATTTTCTATTTCTTCTTTCTCTTCTTCTTTGATTGTATGAACATTTTTCTGACCAGGAGTGTATTCTTTTTCAATGTTTCTTGCTTTGGTTTGATCTCCATGGACTATGATAATTCTATTTATTGTAGGCATCTTCATACATAAGTAAGAGTAGCTTATTACTGTTTTAAATGCATTCATAGTTCCCCTTCCAAAAAGTGTGTTATAGGGATAATGGATGTCCACCACATCAAATGCAATTTGCTCTGTTCTTGCATTGTTTACTATTCCAAATGATACAGGAAGAACTATTCTTCCTATTGAGTGAATTGGCTTCCCACCGAAGCCGTAGAGTGGGTGCTCAGCTCTTCCTAAAAGTTTGCGATCAATTTTCATGGCATCAATTGTTGTTGTGAATATAATGTCTGCAGAACTTCCACCGTCAACTAAAATTTTTGAGACAGCCCATCCATCAATATTTGCTTCAACTACCATTGCATCCATGTGTGGATAGTCTTTCAGTTGCAAATCTTTTTCTGAGAATGTGATTGGTATATGAGACCATCTTGTCTTTTTGTATGGGCCTTCTGTTGAGATAGAGTTTACTCTTCAAAAGTAATTCTTCTTTTGATTGTTGTTTTCATGATCAATATTGTTTCCTCCAATGATTGTCATGATTCTTCCTTTGCTTGCCATTGAAGTTGATGGAGAGTTGTCTTGTTTGTTGTTCCCTTGTGGATTGCTATTTGCCACAGAGGATTCGGGCTGTATTTGAAAATTTGTTTGTTGTTGATTTTGCCTCCATTGATTTGGGTCGTATATTGCTACTGGTCCATAGCTATATGATGATGGGCCTGAGATCATTGCTTGGGAGTGTCCAAACTGAATTGGGTAATAAGAGTTTTGTTGGCCTTGAATCATATGATTGACAGCTTTTGATTGACTTGAGATTTTGTTTTCTTCTTGTATTTCTTCAATGCTTTTCTTTACTTTTGGACACTTTTTTTATGTGTGTCCAGCCCCTTTGCCATGAATGATGCAATACATGTCTTCTAGTCTTAGGGGTGTTCTTTCTCTTCCTCGTCCTCCTCTTCCTCTTGAATTAAAGCCACCTCTTTCGAATGTCCTTTGGTTGTACTGACTGATGTATTGATTTTGAGGTTGAAAATTTGTTTTAGTAGTTGAATTGCTATTTTCAACTTGATTGACTTGGGTGAAGTGTCTTCGCTCATAGTTGTTTTGCTTTGGGGGATGAAAATTGCTGCTTTTGTTTTGATTTCTGAAGTTGTTTTCTTCCTCAATTCTTTTTCTGTAATCTTCATCAGACTTGCAGTACTTTTGGATTTCTTCGTAAAGCTGAGCCAGTGAAGTTGGCTTTTCTCGAGTAAGGTGTGCTACACATTGTCCTACCCGAAGTCCCTTGATTGCTGCAATTATGACAACTTCGTCTGGGATATTTGTGATTTGAGATTTTATTTGAATGAATCTCTTGTAATATTGACTTAGAGGTTCTTTGGGCTGTTGTTTGCACTTGAATAAATCCATGTCTGTAAGACCAGTTGGTTGAAATCCTTGGAAGTCAACAATTAGATTTGTCTTTAATTATTTCCATGAATGTATGGATCTTGCTTTTAGAGATGAATACCATTGTTGTGCTGGACCTTTTACTGCCATGACAAGTGACTTTGCAAGTGTGGTTTCGTCCCTACCGCCTGCAATTACTGCAGCTTCAAAACTCATTAAGAATTGCCTTGGGTCTGATTCACCATCGAATGTTGGTATCATGTTGAATTTGTACCCTATAGGCCATTGAGCTAGCTGCAAATTTATTGATAGTGGGGAGGTTGTATCAATTGATATGAATGATTTCTGAATATTTCTCTCTTGAGAGATTTTTGTTGCTGGATGTGATTCTTCTTGATTCATAACTTCATGATTTGCATTTTGCAGTTGCTCATTTAAATTGCGAAGGGTAACTTTGGCCTCTTCTTTCTTTGTTTGAGTGTCTTTTCTCGTGCTCTTGCGTGACATTCTTCAAGTTCTTTTTGCCTTCGTAAAACTTGTTCTTCAAGTTCTTTGAGTCTTTGTTCTTTAGCTTCGCCTGTTCTTGAAGAGTTTGCACCTTGAGAGACTTCTTTTGTAAGACCTCTGTCTTCTCCGGGTGGTTGTTTGTCTTTGATTTCTTCATTGACGGTCTTCTTGTTTGGTCTTGCCATTTTATTTCTTGTGGTCATGAAGATCTTTAGATGCACGCACAAATGGTGGGCGCCAGATGTTAGGTGAAAAGTTTAGGTCCGACGACACAATTCACACAATCATCAGAAAAATTTCATCCAAGATAAAATCGCGTGCAAAGTTGCATTCATTTCATGATCGTACCATACATGTCAGAGGGGGTATTTATAGGGCCCTATTCTTCGTATTTTACACAAAATGACTTTTTTACCCCTGACCCTAATATTTACAACCATTCATCTACGTAAGGGCGAAGTAGTCATTTCCTCCTAATTTAGTCTTCTTTTTCGCGTTCAATCTTCTTTTCCTTCAATGAACTTGTTTTCTTTAGATTATCTCTTGCTTCTTGTCTACTTCTCTGTCCAGTGAAGTTGATTTCCTAACGACGAAGTCGATAGGCGAAGTTGAATTTCTGATGACGAAGTTGACAGGCGAAGTTGAATTCTTGATGACAAAGTCGATAGGCGAAGTTGACCGACAAAGTCGATAGGCGAAGTTGAATTTCCTCCTAATTTAGTCTTCTTTTTCGCGTTCAATCTTCTTTTCCTTCAATGAACTTGTTTTCTTCAGACTATCTCTTGCTTCTTGTCTAGTTCTCTGTCCAGTGAAGTTGATTTCCTGACGACGATGTCGATAGGCGAAGTTGAATTTCTAACGACGAAGTCGACAGGCAAAGTTGAATTCTTGATGACAAAGTCGATAGGCGAAGTTGAACGACAAAGTCGATAGGCGAAGTTGAACGACAAAGTCGATAGGCGAAGTTGAATTCTTGGCGACGAAGTCGATAGGCGAAGTTGAATTCTTGGCGATGAAGTTGATAGGCGAAGTTGAACGACAAAGTTGATAGGCGAAGTTGAATTCTTGGCGACGAAGTCGATAGGTGAAGTTGAATGACAAAGTTGATAGGCGAAGTTGAATTCTTGACGACGAAGTCGAAATACATTCTTCGCTGTATTTTTTCCTACAGGTGAATTTTATTAGAATATTTTTATATCTTTCATACTCCAAAGTTTGGGCTTGAGTTTTTTTGGACGAAGTTAATTCCCCAATAGGGAGAAAAGAAAGATTCAATTTCAAGAAGCGTACCCTCAACATTCGAGTTCACCCACAGACGCCGTACCTCTACGAGGATACAACTGTTGCCCCAACAAAGAAGAAGAACAAGAATAGGAGAACGAGGAACAAAGCTAAGCATCAGGCAAAAGAAATAGTATGGATGGTCAACACTATTGATTCAGAACTTGACCACCTCCTTCCATCACCATATCTCACTAAGCTGGGAGATCCTGGAGTACCCATCATCGATTGTATCATCGAGGGAAGTACTTTCTATAAGATGTTCTGTGACATCGGCTCTAGCACCAACATAATGTCTAAAATAACATATAAACATTTGTATAATACTAGACCCATGTATCGTACATATGTGTAGCTACAGATGACGGACCAATCATTCCGATGTCCGGAGGGAATAGTGAAAGATGTTATGGTCAAAATAAGAGATAACTACATTCTTACCGACTTCATGGTTCTTGACATGGGAGAAGACGATGTCCACCTCATTTTAGGAAGACCCTTCCTCAACACCACTGGCGCGATCATCTACATAAATCTGGGGAAATCCACTTCTAATTCCCTAAAGAGAAGGTACGTTGTTACTTTAATAGTTACACTACTCGTGAGCATCCTAGAAAGAACAAGAGGAGACACCGCTCTCAACGCCAAAAGAAACAAGCCATCAAAGAGAAAGAAGCTGACCAAGAAGAAGCTATTCCAAAGGAAGAAGAAGAGAAGCCCAAGAAGAGTGAACCACAGGAAGAGATTCCTCAGTCCAAGAAAGTATGGAAAAGAAAAGAAACATCAACATCATCATCAAGTTCTCCAAAACTTGATGAGCAACCATCCAGCTCCTCAGTTAAGCTAGAAGAAACCTCTGAAAACTGAACCAGACATAAGGTCTGGGTCGACGGACCTAAATCTCCAAACCTTCGCCGAAAGGTAAATCAGTATTTATCCACACATTTAAATTAAGCATATCTACTTTGTTTACATTCCCTTAGCATATCATTGCATTAAAAATAAAAATAATTTTTCCATTAATAACATGCATACTATTTAGAATTAAATACATATTTAAATTCTACATTGCATTTGAAAAGAAAATAAAAATAACTTTTATATTTTGAATCATCTCATTGCATCTGGAAATATATAAACTCTAAGCCCCATGTGAGTAATAGTGTGGCATGTAGCAACCCTTAATAATTACTCACTGTGGAGGCAACCCATAAAATCTAAAAATGAAGAAAAACTAGTTGAATAATAAAAGATAATTCAAGACTCCAAAATAATTAAGGAATAGTTTTCCACTAACCCTTAATATGTTCCACAAGTTTTGTTGTCTATTTGAAATTCAACAAGAAAAAGAGAAATTTCCTATGAAGCCCATGATGTCTTACTCACTCAAGAGCTCTGCCTTGAACAATGATCAAAGAAGGAGTGATGAGCATCTACGCAATCGAGGACTTAAAATGAATGACTACGTCAAAATCCAACTTGGGGGAGAGCGTCCCTCGTATATCACGATAAGTATTCCTTTTCAAGTGATTTATCTTTTATTCTAAAAAGTATAAAAAGATGCATAACTTAAGAAAAGCAAATAAAAAGAGTGTTGTGTGATAATATTAGCTAGATAATATATTAGTTAAAATAAAAGATACAAGAGAGTATAAGAACTTAATTACCGTAGAACTCAATTTTAAATATAATGGAAATGATGAATAGTTGCTCTGTCGTAATTCCTTTCAAGTGCCTAGTTTTCAAACACGAATTCTCCTGAGTTTTGGGTAGAACTGTCTTGATCTAAAGATAAACTCTGAGTCTGAAACTTGTGGGTTGCAAATGCTAGATCTAAATCTAGGTAGTTGAGGAGTATGATATGAGAAAGTCTGAGCTGCTATTTATCTTGCTCCTACTGATGCTAGAGTTCTGGAGAATTTTATCTTTTGAAATCTTAAAATACCATGATGAGTACTTGTATGACAAAGCTTAAAATTCCTACCATAGCCATACATAGGATAGAAAACTCCATTCATACTTTTTACTACTTGTACTTGCATTGAGTATTATCGAGCTCTGTTGACCCTTAGAGGCTTGTCATACTTTTAAAATCAAGATCACGTACACTTCACTCAAATATGCTGCTTCTACACTTGAAGTACGCAACAACATGCCTTTTGATTTAGATCCACCAAATATATTTTTCTCCTACACTAGGAGAGAACACCACTCACATGTCTTATAGGATTTTTGTCACCTATCCATACATTTCATAAGCCCCAGTTATTGTTGCTCCAGGTTATTATTATCTCTCAATCTTTTATTATAGACAAGAATGTTCTGGGCTTATATATTTAAAAAAAAGAGAAGAAAGAGAAATATATAGAGAGTAAAACATGGACAAGTGTCCTACCAAAACAATGGGTACTTAGATGCCCACCTCTCTAAAAAAATTATAGCCCAAAATATCTCTTAGTCTAAGTTCTTCAATTATTCAAAGAGAGATCAAAATCCCTTTCAAAGGAGCAAAAGTAGAATTAGATCCACTATCACCTTCATCATAAATAAACCACTCCTTGATCCATACACATGCACTTCTTGATTTGATCATATGCCTCGTTTCTCTGGATCCACTGTTTGACTTTACAAAATATGCTTTGCAAGTATGTACACGCTGTCTCCATACCTATAAGCTCTAGATAAAGCATTAGATGTAGGATGAGAGAAGGCAAATCTCACTTTGCCTTGGAGAGGATCTAGAAATACCACATATATTGAGAGATTTGAGAGAGTCATACAAAAAGATACTCTGAGTTTTATTTTAAAAATCTTGCAAAACTCTAGAATAATAGTTGAATGAAGAGCTTGAGACATAGTGCTTGATTTGATTGTTCTACTTGTCGACTGCTCAAGACCCAAGTGAAGGCTAATAAGCTCCATAGTTAACGGTAATATGGGTAAGTCTGAATGTTAGAATGGTTAGATCTAATTCGGAGGAAATTTCTTGTTTGAACGCATGTGTACTTTTGAGGCGTGATAGCATTGTAGCAACTCCTGATCCATTATGGATATTTGTGTCACACCCGGTTTTAAAGAACTAAACCAGGTCAGCCATATGTGTGCCCAGGAAGTCCACACATGTGTCAGAATGAAAAAGTATCAGAAACAACGTTATTATATAGCATATACATAATTATAAATTAACACTTACATCAGAGTATCGCGGAACGGTGACTAAACTTCAGGCTCCATTCTTCTCAGAGATGGCTGACTGGTGGCTCTGTATACCAAGCACTTCTGAAAGACTTCTGAAAACTCCACTACACCTTCATCCTTCTTCTATGTAGCACCTTACTACACACTGGAGTGTGGTGGAAATAGCAAGAGTGAGTCCATGTCGAACTCAACAAATATATCATGGGGTTCATGAGGCTCAAAAAGGCTAGACACTGTTTGACTGCATTTAGCTTTTATTCATTATATAATTGGCAATTGAGTAGCATCAAGGTATTCCAATTCCCATTAATGAACCAATGATCATTTGTAATAAGGATAATAAATAGCATTAACATTACATAATAATAACAACAGTAATTAAGCATAATATAATAATGGTGATCAACTATTCTGTAAGAATCCCCAAGGCCGCTCGTATTCGTGACCACGGCTAGTATACCAATTTATTAAACTCTGCACAGAGATATACACTTTCACTGTGAGTCATGATTTCCATATGCTAAGGGGTCATGAATCCCTAAGCACAAGAAACCATATAAAGTCATTCAAGAGTTCGTCTAACAAGTTAGGGCCATTAGATTCACTCGACAGGCAGATGTAGGAACTCCCTTTTCAAATGGCACAATTCCTTCTCAGCTATACTCATAGACTAGTGGCTGTCCTACACCCAACGTGGCAAGCCATTCTTACGCCATTTAAGGTAACCACTAACAAGCTAGAAAAGGTCTATTGAACAATTAGAGCCAGAGCCATATAGCCCTCACAGCTGTACTGTATGTCCCGGTTATCACTTACAGATAAGTCCTTACGGAGAGTAACTAGAGCGACAAACAAACAACACAACACAACGCTCTAGTCCCCTTTTAACAAGAATTAAATCATCTTAATGGTTGATTGCACCATTCATTAGTCATATTACAAGATCATTGTTCATAATTAAGCGCTAGCAATAGCTACCCAAATGCACAACCCATAGGTGTCAAGGAAACAAGATACCAACAACTAAGTTATAATCTCTATGGTTGTCAAGGAGGACACATGCATATGTATGATAATTTCAGTGAATAGGACAACAAGGATGCTCCCATGTTATACTTGCCTTAAACTCAAATCTTCTGTTGGTCCAAATCTTCAAAGAATCACTTCTTGATCACCACGTAATAAACCTCACTAACTGGACAAGATCATACAACACCACGCAACATCCATGCAATCAGACACGAAGCAAACAATAGGGCAAAATTAGAACAGTATACCAAGCATAAGAAATAGCAAGTGAAAAGGTTTTAAGGAGATCCTACACGTTGCTATGACCACACAGACACGAAAAGCATACTAATCGGAGCGATGGTGAAAAAGGATTTACTACCGTAAAATTTGTTTTATAGGAGAAAAGAAAACTATAGGTTTTATCTATTTTAATTATACTAAATAAGGTATAAAATATTTTAGAGAATTATCTAAATTGAATTAAACCATTTATTTATAAATTAGAAAATAGGGTAAAACTAATCTTATTTTATTTAGAAAAGATCAAAGTGGAAATCCTATGCTACGGGCTTGAACTAAGCAAATTATAATTTAGGAACTAGCAATTAATCATATTAATGTTTATGTATAAGATATCGGAGTATAAAACCTATATTGATTTTAATTATAAAACTAGTTGCATGTATATTAATTAATATTTAACTACATATAGAAAAACATGTGACATACAAAACATTAACACTACTGCGTAGAGCGTGTCAATACGAATCTAAGGCAACTTGAACGGGTGAAAACGGAATTAAAACGAAGAAACGGTGGATGGCTGCTAGTTATAGGTGGCGTGGCGTATTCCTATAGTATTTCTGGATTTATTTTTCTAAATGAAAACGGGCATAATGTGTGGGTGACGTGGTCATGACATCATGTGACGTCATCAAGCTAACAATCGGCCAGTGCTTCTTGCAATCTTGCACATGTGTGCGGAGGCAGCTCAGGATGAACGTATGTAGTTGTGTATTTCCATTGTATTTGACATTTGTTTTCTTAAAGAGAAACGTCCACAAACACATCCATGACCTCGACGTAACTAAAAAGGAATTAAGATGATGAAATGGCAGAAACCTTAGCGCGTAACCAATGACGATCTTTGTAGATTTGTTGCAAGTATCAAAGAGCTTTCGACACCAGGAAGTTGACGACAGCCAAGGTTCTGGGGCTTTGGAAGCAGGGCAGCAGCTCAGCAGCTCGGCAGCTCGGTGAGGCATAGATGCAGCTAGTTTTTCTTGTTGGGAAAATCTGAACCAAAGGCACGTGATGACTAGTAGGTGATAAAACAGGGGCTAGAGAGAGCAATTCAGGTCAGGTACGTAGGACATGTACATTCATGGGATGCTCGGGACTTGTGGATTTACGGCAATGAAGATCGAGCATTGGCAAAGGGTGCACAGAATACCTGCGCTGGCAGCTTGCTCTATGACTAGGATACAGGCAAGGCTAGATTGGTCGACACTGGAGGATCAGCAAAGGTACAAAACGCTGAGCTTCGAAAGCAAAGTGAACAACTGCAAAAGCTAGGTGACTTACGTGGCGGCGAGATCATCCCAGTAGAGTGATGGTTGTCTCTCGCGATCGAGGCCAAGCGAGACAATGAGCTGGCCGGCGGCAAGGCAGCATAGAGACACGGCAGCAGGGCTCTCGGCTAGGCATACTGCGACAGGAAAAAAAACAGTGCTCGACATGGATTGCGATAGAAATAATGAGAAGCAAACAAAGGAGAACATAAAGGAATTAAGAGAGAACAAGATGCACCAGGGCGCTGTCCAACCTTCATGATGTTGCTCGCGAGTTTGGACGGCCAAGCGACAGCAAACGAGGAGACCAGGATGATGATGGATCGGCAATGCTGACGCACAAGGGTACCGACGAGATGTTGGAGACGACGTAGTAGATAAAGGAGAAATTCAATTAACTTGCTAGGTATTTCCAAACTAGGGACTCTTCTTACGGTAGTTTTGATGTGTTTTGCCCAAGGGATTGGTACATATATATAGGGAGGAAAACTCTCCACCTTCACATCAACTAGTAATATGGTACTAATTGAAGTTGCATCCTCCACCTCTACTAACGGGCCTAATTAATCATCAAAGCCCATTAGTAAATAAATGTATGGGCATTTAAGATTATTGCACATGAGCTTTGGTGGAAAATGAGATATTTCCAATTTTCGGAATTAATTAATTTTGTGGATAAAATAATTTTAGAAAAGTCCAGAATTATTATTTAAGCCGCGAAAAATACTCCGAAAGCTCCAACAACTTGAGAAAAATTCTTAGAGATATTTTAGAACATGAGGAACCCAAATAAAGTATTTGGAGCTCATGATAAAATAATTTGGAGCATCTAAAAATTAGATTATGCTCACAGAAAAGTGGAAACAAATTCTAGAAAAAGCTGGAAAAAATCCTGAGAAGTTTGTAGAGATTGATTGATGAGCGAGAAACTGAAAGGAGTAATTTGCGTTACAAAAGAGAAGATTTTTAGGAAGCTCCCGATGAAAACTTGATATGAGAAACAAGAAATATTGATTATAGAAAAAGATAAAGGCATGCCAGAGAATAAAGATCGACCTACTAAACGTATTTTTAAAGACCTTGCTCACTCTCAACACACAAGAGTTTACAAGCAAACATCACATCAAACAAAAGCCCGTCAAATTAGTTTAGAAAAATTTAAAATCCTCATTCAATTTTTTTTCATTTTTTTCTATAACTAATTGATGCTATCATAAACTAAACTTAGGCAATTTTATCCGAATATTAAAACATTTATTTTATTTAGTGTTTCCTATGCACAACCCAAAATAGAAATTTTGGGGTGTGACAATTTGCTAAGGGACTAGCAAAAGGTAAGCTTGGGGGGGTTGTTGACGATGGTTATCTACCATAATAAAGGGTTAAAATAAAAATATAAATGGCTAATAAATGATCACCAACATAGGTTTAGGGTGTCAACTAACGAAATTCCATGAGTTTTGGTGAATCAATATTTTGCAGGTGTTATCAGAATAATTCAGGAATTGATATCTTCCACGAGAAGGAACTCACGTCAATTAGCCTATTCTCCACGTCACGAATACACAAGAAGCTTCTAGAGGACACCAGAGGACTCCACGAGGAGGGCCACCACGAGGCGCCGCCAGGTGGGGCCGACCGGCCTCAACCCTAGGCCGACCGGCCCCTGGCCGCCGCCCCTCGGCTCCTTCCTTTGCAAGCTACTTCAACGGCCTCCAAGGATGCATCCTAACCCTACGTGAAGGTCGGTTTGATCCAAGGGCCACGGTTCCATGTTCTGGGCTATATAAACGAGGCCCCAGACCCCCTCCAGATGTGAATTCATTCAATCAATCATCAACCAGAAAGCAGAAGACCAACCAGCAACTCTTATCTCCTTAGAGCTCCATCAGATCTAGGCATAGCTAGATTAGAATTAGATTAGAGGAGTCAAGCAGCCTTGGGCTCCAGATCTAGTCAAGAGGAGCTTGGTAAATCCAGTTCTTCTCTCTTGTATCAACATTGTTCTTCAGATATTCATCTAGTTTATCAGCTCTTCTAGTTCTTGATCTAGTTCATGTTCTAGTTTTTCATGTTCTAATTGTTTATGTTCTAGTTCATAATTGTTCTAGTTCATCATTGTCTAGTTCTAGTTCATTGTTCTTGATCATTATTCTTGATACATTAGATATGATCTTGTTCTTAATCTATATTATATCCTTGATTATTATGAGATTAGTATGCTTTGATTATATATTTGGCATAGATAGTTTATCATTATGTTTATACACATGGTTGCAAAGCACTCACCTTATTGAGTCATGGGTGGGTGGTCAACATTGTGTAAGTGTGGTACTTATACACTGTTTACCTGCAAATGCACTCTATACTCCAGGCCATGTGGTAGATCGCGGGTGTGACATTCTTGTTGAGTCCTTTGTAGTCCACTCTCCAAGTGTAGAACTTAGTATCATGCGGTCTCATTACTTAGTTGTTACTCTATTTCTCAGCTTCGTAATGGAGATGTTCCTTGTTTATGGATATGAGATAACCTAGCCAATGATTGCTTGATATAATTACACTAATCAATGTAGATTATGACTAATAGTTAATGGATTACTTAGGAGTTATTCTCTTACTTTATATTCTGATCAATGACTCGCCATAGTAGTACTGCTCTAAGGAATATCATCTGAATGGTCTGATTATCATATATTTTATCTCTTTTTATTTGATTGATTCCTGTTTAAGAGTAAAGGATAGTGATTTCAAATATTCATATAACATGTGTAGAGTAGCCTTTAATTAATATCTGCCCCTCTATTTGTTCTCCTTTAGTTAAATATAAATAACGATACCTAGGATAAACTTGGGTGAAATGCTGCAACGGGTGTATTTATCTGTGTGCTTGCGGATATATACTTTAATATCTTTATATAGTTAAGTGGCATGAGTACAATACAACCACACTCTTGGTGTCGTGTTGGGGATGACAACCTAACGCGAGTGATGCTAAGAAGTATCAACACTTATGCAGAGGCCTACACATCCCACATGCATACTTGACCCAAATCACAATGGATCAAAGCATTATTCCAATCCAAGAACCATCACTCCTTTTTTCTACTCAAGTTTCTCCAAAACTTCTCTAACTTCTTTTCCTTTGCAAATGTGCCAACACCACCAAGTGTCTTAGCATTTTCTCAACCATTTTCAAAGGATTAATCACTCATTTCACCACACCACTCAATCCTAGCAACGATGCAAAGTTAGATCACTCGAGTGGCACTAGATGACCGATTTGCAAACAAGTTTGCCCCTCTTGATAGTACAACCATCTATCCTAAACCCGGTCATGAACTTCTCTACACACCTATGACCGATGAAATGAAATACCCTATAGGTTATACCATTGCCTTGCGCATTCCATTCCATCTCCTCTGGTGTTGATGCAACACATGCACCAATCATATCACAAATGATATGATCCACTTCATATCATCACGTGACCTTTTTGGTTCATCGATCTTGACCTTACTTGCTTTTCACCATTACCTTCGTCCATCAGCACCAAGTCTTGCTCAAGCTTTGCTACCACATAGTCCATCGCTCCAAAGCCTCCAACTTGCCCTTCACGCTTGCATCCGGTCCATCAAGCCAAGTCTTGTCTTGATCTTCTCCACCTTAGTCACATGACTCAATGTCATGTCTCATATACAATGAGCGTAACACCTCAGGTGTTTGGCTTCCATATTTGCACATTTCATAAGCATGAGCATCATTCATCTCATTCATGTCTTTATTTTGCTTGCAACATGAGTATGCAACATACTCTAATATGCTTGTTTCATAATTGATTTGCTTATGAAATGTGAGTGGTGCAACTTGTAGATGCAACATGGGTGTCTCATACTTGGAAACATGGCAATGTTGTTAGTATACTATAATAAGCTTAATTGTTGCAACAAGGGCTTGAAACATATGCAACATGGTAGTGCAACATTTTGGTGGAAATGTTTGTTTTGCTTGTTTCAACTTATGTGACACTTGGAATTTTGTGTAACCATGGTAGAGTGGCTAATTATGTCATATAACACCTTAATTACATTTAGGGTAATTAGTGGAATAATGTTCATGTTGACCAAAATGACCAAAATGCCCTCCTTGGTGTTGTTGACCAACCTTTGAGCCCTAGAATGCTTTGGTTTGATTGTTTAAAAAGTCCAGCTTAGAGATCTTGCATGGAGAAGCAACCTTAATCAAAGCTGTAGAGAATTTCATAAGGAACAAAAGTTCTAATATGGTCATCTCATGAAAATGACCTGAACATGCTCAAAAGTGGCCCACAAGTCAGTTGAGGGGCTGCCCCAACTCTTAGAAAATTTCTAAGTCTGAAATTTGGAATTTTAGTTTCAATGTACCCCACTTCGATGCCATGTAACTCACAAACCAGGCCGAACCAATCCAAGCTCCAATTGACAAACTTGTAGTCCTCACATAGCTCTACAAAATTATTGTTATCATCTTTTGCTGACTCGAGCTAGATTAGGAGATGTGGAGGCTTGAAAAGTCACTGTCAGTCACCTTCGTTGACACCATTTAGTTGATTGCCGACTTTCAGTGGCCGACCGGCCTCAGACCGTGGATGCCACGTGGATGCGTGGTGGTGCCCGTACACCGGCCGTGGTCCCACTGGTTAGGCCGCAAGGTCCTCAAGGATGCCACGAAGCCGACGCTCGCCCCTCACTCGTGCCTCTGCCCCTCTCTCTCGCCCTCTCCGAGCCAGGGCGGAGCGCCGAGGTGCCATTGCCACCACGTGCTTCCTCATGCTCGTGCACCGTTGTCATTGCGCCTCGGCCCAATTCCTTCCGTCAGCAGCACCCTAGCGCCTTCCTCTACCCCCTCCACTCCTTCCCAGGATCGTTTGAGTAAAGGTGAGGCCGCATTGGTCACTTCCGCCACTGCGGCCATGTGCGGGACCTCGAGGCCGCCGTGGTCAGAGTAGCTAGGCCCCTTTTCATCCTTCCCTTTTCCCTCCTTTAGCTCTCTAGTGACCTCGTGCAGCCTATACCGGGCTTGGTTGAGGCGGTGGAGGCTCGCCGTCGCCGGCGTACCACCGCGCGCCTCCACCGTGCCGCCATCGCCGACGGCGAGCACCCACCCATGCCCCGCTGCCCTATTCTCACCACCTATCGACGCGGCTTGAAGTGGAGATCGCGCTGGTACCCTTGGTTTCACCGTTCGACTCACTGGCGGCGAGCTCCAACCACCGCCGTCCGCCTCCCTACCCGGTGTCACTGACACGCGGACCCCTCCTGTCAGGCGCGCGCGGGCGGGAGTTCAGAGCAGGCCGCGCACGATCTGGGCCGCGCTGGCGTGACAGGCCGACCTAGTGGCAGTAGCGGTTTAGGGTTCATTTTGTGTTTTTCTTTTATTAAATTCATAGATCTATTTGCTATGTTGTAAATTTCATATCTCCCATTTTATGGATCCAATTGAGATGATTCCAGTTGTATTTAGTTCTAGATAAAGTGTAGTATTTAGGAAAAATATTAAATGTATATGTGTTATTTAGTTTCTGGAAGAATTAAATAGGCCTTTGAAATGTGTTTTAAAATGAAGGCAAACTTGTTAAATAGATAACTTGAGTTGCAATATTCCAAAAATTATGAAAATTGGTGGGTATGCTATTTCATATCTAGGCTAGCTCTGGTACAAGCTTGGATACTATTGCTTTAGTAGTTTTCAAGTTATGATGTTGTCATTTTATATTAGGCGATACTAGAATGAATTTTCATAATTTTTCTGTATGTGCAATGCTCATGAAATTTTATGGAGAGTGTTCTGGTACCCTAAGGTTACTAGGAAAAATATGGTTCCTGTTGTTTGATACGTTTCAATGTGATTTATTAATTATGCAAAAATCAGCCTTTTTGGCTCGTGAATTTTGTGTTGGGAGTTTCTGTGAATACCTTTAGTTCAAATTTTTACAGTAGCCTCCTAGTAGGGCAGAGAGTCTCCTGCCATTTTTGTAGAATTTTCTGAGCATCTTGCATATAAGTTTAATTTCCCACTTAATTAATTAAGTAAATTAAGAAAGGGATTAAAATAAATGACTTGGGTTGGCACACCTTACTTTCTGGTGGTTTTGGGTCATGTGTGAACTAGTAGTGTCATTAGTTTGGTCATAAGGGTAGTTTGACACATGAATAAATATTTAATTTTTACATTTCTAGGTTCTCTGGACAGCTGGTAGCATTTTTGGGTTTGAACCTTGATGAAGGTGTTTGCTAGGAAACTTGTGAATACCAAAGTGGTAGTAAACTTGTTAAACTATCTTGTGTCAAAATTTGGTGGCATTTGGCCTAGTAGTTTAGGAGTTGTGGCTGTTTAAAATGGCTGTCCAGAAATGGCTGCTCTCTGTTTGGAGAGGACAGATTTCTGGAATTTTAGAATTTTGACTAGGTAAAATTTGGAATTAAGTTTTGAGGTATGAAAGTGAATTGTAGAGCATTTTATAAGCTCTCCATACTGTCTTGTATCATGCCATTTGGATTTTTGAATCTACAGTTGTGATGGAAATACTTAGCTGCTGTCCAGAATATGTTGTTGTGCTATTTTGTGCTTGGGTTGGTGGTAACCTTAAGTAATGTTGTTCTTGTTGATTGTTAGGTGTTAGAACCTTAACTGAGGAGGAACACTTATACATTAGGTTGTGTAGATTAGGTAAGTACTTCTCTACCGGAGAAGAGATTTGCACTTATTGTGAAGTAATTTGAGTAGAGCACTAGGATTGCTGTAGTGCATTTCATTCCGAGCATGTTGCATTCCTTCTTATGCATCCATGAGATTTATTGTGCATTCATGCAATAGGTGTACCGGAGGGAGTGACACTCCTAGAGTTCGAGGGAGCCATTCCGAAGGAGGATCAGTAGCAGCCGAGGGAGCCCAAGGAACCAGCCGGCGAAGGAGTTCCTGCAGACGAGTTACCTGAGTGCTTGGACCATTGCCCTTCCTCGTTCTTGAAAGGCAAGCACCGGTGCATGCTGACCCAATTGCTTCATATATTAATCTTGAGTACTTTTACTTGTTTACTGCATTAAGTTGTAGGGGTTGAGTGAAAACACTTGTTGTATTATACCTATCCTTGTCCAGATATCGTACTTGAATCCTAAATTAAGTTTAGGCACGTGCCAATGCTTAGCCCTGCTTAGTCCGGTAGAAGTCAGGTGATTTCCAGTCATCCGCGAGATATAGGAAATGGGTCACGAGTGGCTATGTTGGCTATCGTGGATGGAACCATGCCTTAAAATGAATTTGAGACCGGGCGGGAGTTTGATAGTGCAGCCGCAAGACACTTCACGTCTTGGGTGCGGAGCTATGCCCGTCTGAGTTGTTTAAGGGCCAATTCACTGTACGTCCTTGAGTCATGTTGAACGCAGTCTAACACTTAGTTGGCCAGATGAGTCGTTCCGACCACGAAGCCGAGTAATACAGTTCAGGCTGGGAATCGAGTGGTAGGTCGCATCTTGGAGGTAGTAAGGATGTGCTTGGGGATATTGGCGTGAGACCAAGGGGGGTTAGAGTCCCTATCACCTGGCAGAGTGTTGCCCTTGGGGATGCGGCATTAGTCGAACCCGCGACTCCTGAATTGTACGAAAGGTGGCTTGTGCGACCCTGGCAGGGGCCTGCACGATGAGTGTTAGAAATACCCCTCCAGCTAGATAGGAATTCGATTCGAATCGCCGTCGCTCCCGGTTAGTGAGCACTTGACTTGAGCAGCGGCAACGTAGATCTCATTAAATTGAACAGATGGTTAAGCGAATGATATAATGATGCTACAATTTATACCTGTTATGGTTATTATTGTTTGATTATAATCAAGTGAATGTTTAGTACAGGTGCTAAGATAGATGACAGGTTAATGTTAAAAATAACTGCTAGTACAGGTTAAAAGAGTCTCAATTACTTATGCTTTTTCCGCAAATATGATGTCAGCCAGCTCCACTTAAGAAAGCCTTGCATGATCGTTGGTGTCTCTTATTTTCCGTTTCAACAGGTAAGTCTAGCTGAGTACATTCCAGTACTCGGGGTTTATTCCCTCCTGTTTCAGATGACATGCTTTATCAGGGCTTCTGCAAGAACTGCCTCCACCCCACGGGTGATGAGGACTAGATCACTCGGGCGTGATCGTCTGTTAGTTTACTTTCCTGAATGCTTTTGTGGGATGTTGATCTGTAAGACTAGCAATGGTATTTGAACTAAGTATGTGTGTGTTATGCTTCCGCTACTTTATAAACTCGGTTTGTAATAATTTGCGACTCCGTGTGTTGTAAGTGAATTTCTGAACTACTTGTGAAATGTAACGTGTGATGTGTTATGTTGAATGATGCGATCTTGGTTGTAAACAAGCTGGTTTGAAATCCTTTGTGGTTTCGATTGACTACCGGGATTATATGGGCTCAAGTTCGAAAATTTGAGCGTTTCAGTGCTTGTTTTTTGTACTTGTGCTCTTATAATTTGGTCAGTTCTGTTACAATAAGCTCCTTCATCACATGTGTGAGCCTTGCAACATTTCCAAGCCATCTCACCTCCATGGCATGTGTTGCTCACACAAGTGTTCCTATGGACTAATCACCTGTGTATTTCACTTAAACACATATTAGTCCACCTAGGTTTTCACTCAATTAGCAAAACCAAACAAGGACCTTTTAATCTTCCCCTTTTTGGTAATTGATGACAACTCTACAAAGATATGAAAAATAAGCTCTTTTGGATTCATGTTGCTTGCCCAAGCAATTTTACCATGTGTAAATAATTTTGGACAAGTACCACAAACTTGAATTGGTAGTATTAGATCCCCAACATATGTGCTAGAGTGTTTGGTTTGAAGCTCGCACATATGCATAGATTAGAATTGTGGGAGAGTAATTACTACCAATGATGCTAAGGTGTAAGGAATTAACCTTTGTAGTGTGATACCAATCGGAGTTGCACCTTTAAGTTCATCCTTAGCACTATGGTTAGCTAGATACCACTTGGAAACAAAAACACTAGATACTCTATGAGATCAACATTAGAATCAAGGTACTAATATTACTTGAAAAACATACCAACTAATATTACTTGAAAAACATACCAAGTGTCTAGCTATCATCCTATGCATGCTAGTTTTCATTTCATCATTCAAATTCTACAACTAGCATACACCACACAAGCATGCATATCAAATTTAAAACTTGTGCAATGCAAGCAAGCACATGAGTTTGCACATATCAAATGCAACCGATCAAGTTCATGAGCTTGCTCCCCCTACTTGTGTGCTTCTCTTGTCCAAGAATTTTGATCCTTCCCCATTTTTCAATGTTGCTCCCTCTTTGTCCATGTCCATCTTCTACTTCTCCCCATGATGCATTTACATGTATTTGTTCCAACTTCTCCCCCTTTGTCATCAATTTCCATAAAAGGTGTGCTTCTCATTGATGCAAAGTCTTGCATTGGGGTAGATGGTTGCGGCTTAAATCTTGCATTTTTTATGGACATTTCCAAATATTGGAATGACACTACATGTATGGCTCTTGAGATACCACATATAGGATCTTTGACCTTGATACCAATTGGTGGGGCACCTCCCCCTATGTCATAGCATGGGTCATTCACTTGATAATCTTGAGCTGTTGTAGATGAGAGAACTTTCATCTTGATGATCACTTAAAGTTGAGAATCACTTGTGGAATACCATGGAACCACTTGTTGGATTTGTCAATTTTGACCAATTCTTAAACATTTGCTATCTTTATGAGTATCACTTGTAAGATATCACTTGTAGGTTAATCTAGACACCACTTGTGAATACCACTTGATAAATCAATTGAGTCTAGATACTACATGAAAAACTAGATATCCATTTGCATTGTTGTCTTATGCTTGTACTCTTGTCACTTATCACGAGCTTCTAAGTTGACTTGAACTAAATTGATTTGCCTGAGCTTCCAAGTCTGGTTTAAACCCTCTCTAAGCTCACACTCATTTGGAGGTTATCTTACCAAGGTTGTACTTGTCACTTGTTGGCAATCCAAATTAAATCAAGTACTTAGGTTCACTAGCTCATGAACAAACTCATACTCATACCACTAGATCAATTAACCATTCAAGTGATAGTGGTAGGTTATAAATTTAAATGTTTCATTTGTTATGCATGATCCTAATAAGCATGTACTATGCACTTAACCGCATACTAGTAAGGGATGAAAATGATCATGCACATTACAATGATACCTTTGCTATCTTGGAGTAGAGGATAGTCACATAGATTACAATTCATTACTCCAATAGCAATGTGAAGTCCAATTTATAGCTTGGTGAAGACCAATCATCATAGATAGAGTCCATTCTTCACCCATATAATTTGAAAACCACTAATGATCAAGTGCACTTTCTTGAGTTGTGGTTGGTTTGTTTTATCTTTTGATCATTGCATGCATGAGAATACCACTTGAATATTCATGAATTGCTTCTTCTTTTGGGTGTTGCTTGCTTTTCTTGATCAACCCTTTTGATAGCTTCAACTAAGCATCTCAAATGTCCCTCAGATCACCACTTCTATGCTAGCCTTCCAAGCACCACGCTTGGTTTACCTACACATAGGTGGCAAGCCCCTACACTAGGGAGAAGTGACCTCTCTCCAAAGAACCATTCTTGATACTTACTAGAAATAACTTTATTGATTGATCCAAGTGATGGACTTAATTTGATGAGTAACCTTGAATCCTTCTTTAAGTCATTTTCTTTCTACTTATTTAAGTCCTTTTCTTTCTACCAAATGATCTCCAATTGTTACTAGAACTTAAACTTCATCTTCATCTTGAGTTTGATCTTGATCTCCAATATGAGTACCAAATGTGTGTCAAGTACACTCCACAGTCAAATGACCTTGTACTCATTGCTTGTCATGCTTCTAGCTCATCTCAAAACTAAACTTAAGTACCTCAAATAGTTATAAACATAATTCTAACTTGAGGACGTTTCAATCCAAGTGACTCTTGATTAATTCAATAATTGTCACTTTTCTAGCAGATTCTGTACCCTTCATAGAAATACCTATAACTCCTAATGTATAGATCCAAATACCATGAAATTTGGTAGATATGTGCTTTACTAAGTTATCTAACAGGTGTAAAAATTTGAGCTTCATTTGACTTCTAGATTGCTACCATATTTCAATTCTTCCACCACTATTATATGCCGAAAACTGCTGCACTATAGCTGATAAGATCCACTCAAAAACTAAAGCATCTCTTATCCAATTTTCATGAAATTTGTACAGCATCTTATACCATAAGTCTAGAGCATGTATTCCAAATTTCAAGCTAATCCAAATAGATTTTATCACTCAAATTCAGACTTGATCTCAGCTAGCTCAGTTTTTCAAATATAGGACAGATTTCAATACTTGAGCTATTCTTCCTCAAATTGAATCAACCTTGAATCTAATTTGTTTGAATAAGTTCACAAGACATATATCCATTCAATCCACTTACTAAAAGTCATCTTATGAATTTATCTAATATAAATCAATCCAAACTTGATTACTAAGCTATTTATCCATTCAAACATCTCATAGCGAGCAACATTGCATATTTATCCAATCCAATCAACTCATATAAACCCAAATGAAATGATCAATAAGAGATATACCTTGGTTAGCTCATGATCATCCAATAGCAAGCTTCAACTCAAATATTTTGCAAGCCACCAAATAATTCCAAATCACCACAACTTGATGAATTGCACTTGTATGTTGATAGCACTTGAACTTCACTCAATTTTCACTTGGCATTGGGTTTGGATGTGCACTAAGCTTCAATACTTGATTCAACATATGATGAACAATAATATCTCCATGGAATCAAGCCTCCAATGCCATGGTACCTACACATCCATCCACTTTTTGATGGTACCCAAGCAAGTTTGGGTCTTCTCAAGTTAGGTGCAATATACTTAGGCATAGCCTTAGTATGAGTAGTGGGATGTTTTGCAATTGCAACCAATGAGGTACCATTGCCATCCTTCCTAAGCACAACATTATCATCAATTGAAATGGGCTTAGAATTATTACCTAAGGGACATGAGTGTCATGTGTCCCCTTTCCTGGCATGAGTAGCACTTTCTCTTTGGTTGAGCCTTCTCTTCTTTGCTCATGTGGTGCTTCTCATTGCCTTGCCTCTCATGAGTTGCTTGAGCCTTCTTCTCAAGCTTGGTAGGACATTGTTGGCATTTCTTAACGTGATTACCAAGTGAGGAGATTTTAAGTCCATCATCGGTAATGGCATCAGAAATACCTGACTGGCATTTCTAAACATCATCACTTAGGAATGTAGTTCCCTAACATTGGCGCCCATACTAGATAGGGATTTACAGTTGCAAGGTAATGACATTTTAGAAATGCCTGGTTGGCATTCCTAAATGTCACTCTTAGGAATGTATTCCCTCAGCACTGGCGCGTATGCATGTTGGGAGTTGCAGTCACCGGGTAATGGTACTTAGAAACACCAATCATGATAGTCCTAATATGTTTATAGACCAAAATCCATAAGCATATGAAACTATCATTGTAGCATTTCACCTAGGAGTATTCCAAGGTATTGTTATTTATATTTTCCCAAAGGAGGGCAAGGTATATGCATTTGCATGATGGACCATAGTTCATGACAGGGGTAAAAATGGTATATCATAGATAGTGGACACACATCTCGGCCAACCTCAAGCATAGAAGGAAAATAAAGAATAAAAGAATATTCCTAAGTGGAGCAGGCATGTTCTAATATAGCCATGCAAAGAACAAGTTAATAATTATACAAGTTATATGACTAGAGTTAGAGCTAAGTTTAAGATGGACGAGGAGATCCCCAGGCCTGGTCTGCCAGGCCATAGAGACTTTATGAACTCCTACACGAATACCCGAACATGGGGGATTACAAGGGATGGACAGGGCTATCACCACCTGCCGCCTACTCCTCAACCGTGGGGCACCATCATATTCAAAGGTTCCCGTGTACCCGAGCACTACACCCGTGTACAAGGAAACTACCCATATCCCCTTGGGACTCCAACCCTACGGATTGACAAGCAAAAATATGCGTAAACCCAAAGGAACGACGAACCGTCACCTTAGCCCTAGTTCTACTCCTACACATACAAGTCATATGAATGTTTAAGCACAAAGTTGAACATGTTAAGATCATGACATCTAAACCATATACTAGTTCATATATCACGATTATAACATGAAGACAACTATATTCTAGTTCATTTGCATTGCTATATGAATAAGATGAAAGCTTGAACTTGGAAGAATTCATTGTATTCATACCAAGATGTATCTCTTCTTCCAAGGAGACAAGCTCTCCTTGTAGCTTCTAGCCTTGCTCACAAACTACTAAGACTAAGAACTAAAGGGTACAAGAGAGGTGAGGTGTGCTTGTCTCAAAATGAGGTGTGTGGTGGAGGAGAGCACCACCAATGCTTATATAGTGAGTGTAGGACGGTTTGGTGTAGATAAATTTGGAAAACACTTGAAATCGACCAAGCATGGAGGCATGAAACTGCCAGAGCGAGGTGGGCCTAAGAGGCGGTGCTGGGGGTGCGGGCGCACCCAAGGTGCAGCCGCACCCTAGCTAGCGCCACTCGTCACTGCCTTGCTCTGGTGGGCTCTGGGCTAGGCCTGGATCTCTTCCACGTCGGTGCTTCGGTCTAGGATTTGTGTAGGTGGGCTTTCCTCCATCTCCCTTGTTTGCGCATTTTTGAAAATGTGTTTTCTGCTTTGCACTTTCTCTTTTTTGTGCATTTTCACTTGATTCCGTAGTTTGTCTTGCAAAACATGTTTTCTTGGAATACACATGGAACTAGGTTAATAATATATGCATATGTGTCAAAGTCTGTTTATTTCTCCTGTTTTGGACTATATTTGGTGGTTATATATGTGCAATAGTGACCGCCAATAGACACCTCGAGGCAAAGTGTCCCATATCTTCACACTTGAAGTACTTGATGTGAGCATAATCTTTCTTCTCATCTTGTGTCTTGCTCATCACCTTAGCATCTTGAATTCCTTGCTCTTCCACCCCTTCTTGTTTTCTTCTTCTTCATCATCAAGTCACCACCATCTTTATGGTTGATTTTGATTTGCTCTTGGGGTGTTTCTTCTTGCTCAACTGGTGGCTTTGGTTGAGGCTCTTCTTTTTGCTTCACTAATTGCTTGGTTGGGCACATTGAGATGAGATGTCCCCAAGTGCAGCACATGAAGTATTTGACATGCTTTAGCCTCTCCTCTTCCTTCTTCAACTTGAGCTTCTCAAGGTTGGGGCAACCCTTTTTAAGATGTCCTATTTGATGGCATTTGTAGCACATGGAATGAGAGAGCTTCTTTTGTAGTGGCTTCTTCATCCTTCTTTCTCTTTTTCTCTCCCCCTTGGTCATGCTCTTGTTGAAGCCAAGGCCACTCTTGTCACCGAAGTTTCTTTGAGTCTTCATCATGTGCTCAAAGGTGATTTTTTAGTTGTAGCACCTCTCTAACTTGTTGTTCAATTTCTTCACTTGTTCTTTAAGCTCATTATTCTCCTTCAAAAGGTTAGTCTCACAAGACATGGGAGTAGAACAAGCATCTAAATGTGAAGAGCATGGCATTTCTAATAAATCATCACAAGAGTTAGTCACATGTTGCAATAGATCACTTGACTCATGTGATGAGCTCTCATTCTTTTTAAGTTTCTTTTTAAATACTTTAATGAGAGATGCATGTTATTCTAATAATTCTTCATGAGATGCAAGTAGTTTCTCATGAGTCAATTTTAGCTCACCATGTAAAGATTTAAGAACATCAAGTAAGTGCTTATGTTCTTCACATGAGTTTTTTAGAAATGAGTTTTCATTTTCCAATTTCATTGTTTTAACTTTCTCATTTTCTAAAGATATGGTCATGCTAACAAGTGTCACACCCTAAAATTTTTGATTTTGGGTTGTGCATAGAAAACACAATGGATAAAATTTTTCAAGTTTAGTTTAAGATAGTATCAATTAGTTATAGGGAAAATGTGGATTTTTAAAGTTCTCTAATTTTGACGGGCGCTTGGATGATGTGATGTTGCTTGTTGCTTGACTTTGTGTTATGAGTGAGTAAATTTTTAAAACACATTTAGAAAGTCGATTATCTTTCTCCGGCTTGTTCTTGTCTTTTTTTCCTATAATCAAATTCTTTGTTTCCTAGCTCAATTCTTTTATTGGAGCTTCTCCGTCAAGATCATGCGTCCGACCTGCTCCTCCCTGTTTTCCACCGCCGAAGTTCCCGTCCTGGCAGCCATCGATATCTCGGTTCTACCGGCTCTGTTCAAGATAGGTCGATACTAGATCAAACACCAGTAGCCTAGTCATGTCCGAGCCAACCCTAAACTCCATCTCGGTCCTTGTTCATCGCTGAAAGATGAGCAACACCAAAACCAAAGCTAGAGAGAACCATCTTGAGAAGAAGCGCCGTCACCAGGCTATCGTTCTCATCTCCTTAGCACCAGAATGAGTTCGTTGCCGGCGTGGTGTCCGGCCGGCCACCAGTCGGAACCCTTGTAGTCACCACTGTTTCATCTACCACACATCTGCTTCTAGTGAGGGCGCCTTGACCCTCTCTTCCTTTCTCAGGTCTTTGTGTTCTCTGCAATCTGCACTTGTATACTTCATCATCATGTATTTGTCTGCTTGTAAGGAAATCAGCTTCTACATCTCGCTGTTGCTTGTTGTTCTGCATGCACATCGGCCATCCACCTCCAGGCACAAGTGTCTTTGTCAGTTGATGCCTAGGCCAGGCTCATGTCTCTATCATCACCACGACTCTTGTACAACCTGTAAGGAATCTGATCTTGCATACAACTTATTTGCCATAGAGAGAACTCAGGAGATATACGCATATACGTGAACATGGCATGTATGTTTGGGACTTCGTGGACGTGGCCAGTGGCGGAGCTAGAAATTCATGGCTGGGTATTCCATGTACATAAAATGTTTGACACAAATGTGCATTGGTAACAAAGAAAGTACAAGGTCTGAGCATAGTGCCATAGTGCCATTATCTCTATTAATTAAGAAAAAAATTACAAAACAACAAAGGCTCAAAGCTACTACCATGTAAATCTACGATACCCCTTTTGGAATTCATTAATGATATCATCATCTTTGACTTGACTGAAGAATTCTCTCTCAATAAATGTGACCAAGCAATTATTCAAATATTCATCACCCATTCTATTCCTTTGCTTATTCTTCACATAATTCATTATGGAAAACACTCTTTCAACACTAGCAGTGGCTACAGGAAGAATCAGCACCAACTTAAGAAGCTTGTAGACAACATAATATTGCTTAGCTCTGCTTGTGCTAACAAGTGTGATGGAAAGCTCACATAGGTTCTTCAATTTTTTAAACCTTTCATCTATACGCACATGAGAAATGTACATATTGACCTGATATGGAAGTTTAGTCAATTCATTAGTTGTGAAATCCTTAGGATAAAACTTTGTAGCAAGCCTAACCAACTTCTCTTGATCATAAGCAGCAAATATATTAAGTGGACTGAAAGCTGCCATGCAAGAAAGCAGTTCTATGTTTACCTCATCAAATATGTCATTCAACTCTCAAAGTTGCCTATCAATGATGCTCAAAAACATATCAACATAGTAGCAATGATAATTCATTGCGCCATTATAGAACCCTCTTTTAGGTCTCCCAACTGGATAATAAGGACCCTTCATGTCAGCAACTTTGATCCTATGCTTTATACAGAAAGAAGTCACTTTTTTCAAGAAAACTAGTCCAACCACCATCTTCCTGCAAGCACTGCTGACGAAACTTTGTAAGATCAACAAGCTCCATAGCATTGACAATATCTTGATCTTTCTTTTGCAAAGCTCTGTTCAAGTCCTCAGTATAACCAAATATTTCTTGCATCAAGTGTGCCATGAATACAAACTCAAATGACCGAAATGATGTCAACATAGTCATAGCTGATTGGGCCTCTGCTGTAGTATAATCTTTTCCAATCATGGTCAGTACACGCCTTATTGTAGGATACATAGAGATAACATGCATTCTTGCATCAAGTGTGCCATGAATACAAACTCAAATGACCGAAATGATGTCAACATAGTCATAGTTGATTGGGCCTCTGCTGTAGTATACTCTTTTCCAATCATGGTCAGTACATGCCTTATTGCAGGATACATAGAGATAACATGCATTCTTGCATCAAGTGTGCCATGAATACAAACTCAAATGACCAAAATGATGTCAACATAGTCATAGCTGATTGGGCCTCTGCTGTAGTATACTCTTTTCCAATCATGGTCAGTACATGCCTTATTGCAGGATACATAGAGATAACATGCATCATAGTTTTGTAGTGAGAGCCCCAACGAGTATCACATGGCCTCCCCAAACCCTTTTCTTGATTCAAACCCCTCCCGGTTGCCACTTCCTCTAAGTCTAATTGTCACACACATTTAAAGACCAAATGGAATGCATACTCTTATGTGCGCCCAGAGATCAATCACACATAAGCTAACAAATTATAAAGGGAGTATCATTACAAATGTTATTACATCACGATTATTAACACATAGTCTTTACACAAATGTAGCGGAAAGTAAAAAGGTAAATCTCTTGTGGTAGCTCCAAGCACAGGCACATTGACTGGTTGACTGCAAGTCTAGTAATCTTCAGGGAAGTAGGAGTAGTAGTCACTATTTGCACCATCTATTACCCATTTGGGATTTTTATCCAAGTAAGAAGAATAAACAAGCGTAAGTACATCTCGTACTCAACAAGTGTAACATGGGGTTCATGAGGCTCAAAGGCATGACATTGGTTTATCAGCATGTAGCTTTTAATTGGCATAATTTTAGCATATCAATAGCATCAAGATGTCCCAATCTAAACAATAAACATATGGGGCTATTGCATTCTTACCCCTATTTTAAAGCCCAATTGTGATTTTACCCTCGTTTTTGTCACCGTTGCAATTTTACTCCTGCTTTGTAACTACGAAGGCTCAGTTTACCCCTACTCCGTGAACAGAGATTAACGGTGTTAAATGGGCTTAGTAAGGATAACTTTGCCCTTGCGAAAATGCCCCTACTTTTATGAGTATATTGTGATTTTACCCCTATTTTTTTAAAAAAATTGGCAGCAACATTGGACAACTTGTTACATGCAATTCCGCACAGCATGCAAATATAGATAGATAATATCACATCAATAGAAAGTGTAGAAAAAGTATCCATACAGGGGTAATATAGATAGATAATATCACATCAATAGATAATATCACATCAATAGAAAGTGCATCAACCATCATTCAACATAAAGTCCAACAAAAGCAGTAGCTAATAGTGAGATATTACATGTTCAGTGTCATACATCACACTATTCCTAACAATGCAGCCAAGCTCCCTCCTCTTCCTCTTCCTCTTGCTCTTCCTTCAGTTCTAGCCCTTTCTGCTCCTTCAGTTCCAGGTCCTGCACTTCCACTTGCACTTCCTCTTCCTCTTCCTCTACCCCTTCCCCTTCCCCTTTGTTAGAATATAAGAGTGTTAGGCCCATGAGGCTAGGCCCATGTGGCCCATGTATGCTTACCTATATAGCTACCATTCTAGGGTTAGCCCAAATCGATAGAGACACAATTTCTAGCACCCTTCCCCTTCCCCTTCCTCTTCCACTTCACATGAATGGAGAAAAATGGTTCAGTAAACAAGTTGACTAAATAATCTACTTGCAGTAAAAAAATCAACTACTTCCTAGATGCATCTTTTTGATATAGAGGATTTTCCAAACATGACCAAAGAAACTAGATTAAATGTGATAATGCATAGTCAGATATCAGTTTTCAAAGCAAAAGTTCCCATATCAAAACAACCAAATTTTCAATAAGAAATAGTGTCTCTCTGCTGGCAATGGAAATTTTTTGCTGGTACAATATGAAAGCTATCATACCATGCATAAAAGTCTAAAAGGATACATACATTTTTTTAGGATGAAATAGTATGGAGTGTTGAAAACTATTTCTAAAAGGATAGTAGAATAAGCACAACCAAAAAGTCCATTGAAAATGGGCTAATGGCTTATCACTGCAATTCAAAAGGTTCACAAGATTGGGTTCTACAAGGCCTGGGTCCAATACTAGTCAAAGAAATTAATCTATGCTAATTGCCCCCTTAGTAATTTAAGGCTAAGGGTATGGTGTTTTGGCGTGAAGCATGGAGGTTGGTCTGCCAACAATGAGCAGAAAGAAGCAACAGAAAAGTGGTGAAATGAGTGGGGGCAATTCCTATCCAATCAATAATGCAGTGCAATGCAGTGCAGGTGCAGCTACAGCGTAGGTACAGGAGTTGAGTGAGTGAGAACTGAGAATTTAGGTTGAAGATGTGGTTCCAACCTAGCATCACACCATGGTCCAGCAGCAGCCAATCGTATCCACTAGTATTACTATTGTATTATTGGATTTGTTTTTCTATAAGGAAAACGGCCATAAAACGTAGAATGACATCATACTGATGTCGACAAGCTCAGAACAAAGCAGAGCTCGCACGGGACTTAGCCGGCTGCTCGCTCCATGCCACCCAGCAACGCGTGTCGCGCGCGCACACATGTGGGAGGATGCGCACTAAGTCCACACTCAGCTCAGCCATGCCCAGGACCTCATGGTCGCTGGAGCTACCAGCAGCAGGGCAAATGGCCGGACAGGGGAGAGGCTCGCGCTGCACTGCTTGCAATGAGAGGAGAGGAGAGGAGAAATGCAGACCTTTGGTTGGATCCAAGAAGATGCTTTGGTGGTGAGGGGCCTAGGCCTCCTCTTCATCCTCTGCTGTTGCTGCTGTGTCAAAGTCAGAGTTGGGGTCAGAGCCAGAGCCCAAGCTAGAATCGGAGGGCTCCTGGTGCAGGTCCGCCATCGTCGTCATCATCTTTTTGCCGTTGCGCTCCCTCTCCCTGGTGTGTAGGAGGGTGGAGGTGTCTTCCTCCTCCTCGGACGCCATGGCCGCCCAACGCGCGCCGCCCTCGACAAACAGATGTAGAGCCCCCCTTCCAAATGGCACAATGACACGCAGCCTATACACATAAGGACAGAGACCGCACTATACCCGATTCATCAAGCCATTCTTACACCAAAAAGGTTACCACTAACAAGCTAGAAAAGGTCCTTCTATATGACTAAAGCCAGAGCCATATAGCCCTCACAGTTATACTATAAATCCTGGATGTTCGCTTACAGATAAGTCCTTAAGGAGAGAAACTAGAGCACTATAAAATAGCCCAATGCTCTAGCCCTCTTTTATCATATTACTAAAAAGTCATCTTTTAATGTTTATTGCATATTCCATTAGTCAAATTACATGATCATAGTTCATGTTAAACACTAGCAATGCTACTCAATGCAATATAATAGGTGTCAAGGTATGAGATCAAAACTAAGTCATCCTTATTAAGGGAATATATGCATAATGATTATATTTGCTTAATATGAATAGGACAACAACGACAATCCCATGCTATACTTGCCTTGCTCAAACTGGTCTTGAAGATCTTGCTCGGAGAAAAACTCTTGGCCTCCAACGAATTGCTCACCGTCTATACTCGATCAACAATGGCAACAACATTCATCCAGAAACAATCATGCAAAAACAAACAAGACTATAATTAGAACAGTACACCAATAGTAATAAATAAGATAAAAAGTCTTTAAAATGAATCTACAACTTGCTAGGATCACACAGACGCGAAGATCACGAAAAACGGAGCTAAAACGACGAAGTTATGAATTTACTAAGATTTCCTATAGAAAAAATAATTACTTTAATTCAAACTCGAAATTTAAATGTTACAAACCTAATGTACAGTAGTACTATCATGTAGAGCTCACAAATACGAACCTAACGCAATTTGAACAGGTCAAATCGGAGTTAAAACGGAGATTCTATGCATGAATTAATCTAGTGGCAAAACTGTAAATAAGTGAAAGCGTATTTTGAATTTACCGAGATCAAACTACGCTTTTATGAAAAGGAAAACGTAATTCGGGAATACGCCATGGACTGTAGGTTTGATATATAAAAAGTACAGGGGCTCTTTAACAAAATTGCCGACTGAACCAGTATCTTCAATCCTCGGTCGTTGGATTCAAATCGGACGAATCGGATCTAATCAAGAGAGAGAGAGAAAGAAAAACGCCGGCCGGCTACAGTGGACCGACGGTGGCACCATGGCCGGACTTGGCCCGAGCTCACCGGAGTTCGATGAAACGGCATCTCCAACCACCATTCGACAAACGGGAAGTACCGGGAGGAAGAGCGGGACATGGCGAGCTCACCTAGGGCAAAAACGGAGCCGAGGACGAACCAAAGGAGGCATGCAGCTCAGAGAGGCGGTGGCTAGGGCTCACGCTCGTGGTGACCGGTTTCTCGAGCACCATAGTAGCTTCGAGAGGGCGGGATGGAGGCGGCGGGGTGCGGCACCCGGCTTATATAGCCCTAGAGCGGTTCCAAGAAAGGAAAGGGGAGATTGGGCGAGGATACGGTCGGTGGGGATTTTGGAAAGCATATCCGATGCCGGCGTGGGGAGGAAGATGGTCCTGACGTGTGGGCCCATGGTGTCAACGACAAGCAGGCAGACGCCGGCGCAACCGCGAACCGGGCCAGCAGCTGGGCTCGGCCCAAGAGAGCGGGGCGGGGAGAAAGCGAAAGCGGGCCGCGCGTGCAATGCTAGGCTGGCGCTGGGAAAAGCAGGGAAGGAAATGGCAGCCGGCTGGGCCGACGGGCCAAATGCCATGGAAGGAAGAAGAAAACGTTTTCTTTTTCTTTTTCCAAATTTTCTAAGGAATTTCAAAAGATTTTGAATTCTCTTTTGAATTTGAATCAAACCACGCAATACAAAAATTCAAATGCAGCAGCATGAATGCTCAATCATGTTTCTAAACCTTATATTTGATTTTAAGTTAATAAAAATTATTACTTTTCTAAGTTTGTATGCTCACAAAAATACATAAAAATCATATTCACCTATTTTTAAATCATGCCAAAATTTTAGGGTGTTACAATTCTACCCCCTTAAGATGAATCTCGTCCCGAGATTCGGCTAGTGCTTACTCGAATAGTTGCGGGTATGTTTTCCTTAGATCCTCTTCTCTTTCCCAGGTGGCCTCATCTGCAGTATACCAATTTCGCTGAGCCTTACACATCTTGATAGTCCGACTCCTCGTGACTCTTTCAGCAGTCTCTAAAACTCTAACTAGAAACTCTTCATATGTAAGATCCTCTTTAACAGTGAGCTCCTCTAACGGAATCTGCTCCTCTGGTACTCGCAAACATTTCTTAAGTTGGGACACATGAAACACATCATGTACACCTGCCAAGCTCTCAGGTATTTCCAACTGATATGCCACCTCACCACGTCTCTCTATGATCTTGAAAGGCCCAATATACCTTGGTGCAAATTTTCCCTTCATGTTGAACCTTTTCACACTCCTCATTGGTGATACTTTCAAATAGACATAATCCCCTACTTCAAAAGTCAACTCTCTCCTCCGAGTATCAGCATAACTTTTCTGTCAGGATTGAGCTATTTTTAGATTATCTCTAATCATCCTTACTTTCTTTTTAGCATCCTTGAGTACATCAGGCCCAAACACTTGACTTTCCCCTGTCTGATTCCAGAACAACGGGGTTCTACACTTCCGTCCATACAAAGCCTCAAACGGTGCCATCTGAAGACTCTTCTGATAACTATTGTTATAAGAGAACTCCACGTAAGGCAAACTCTTATCCCAACTAGTTCCATATTGTAAAGCACAAGCTCTCAACATATCTTCCAATATCTGATTAATTCTCTCTGTCTATCCATCTGTCTACGGATGGTAGGCTGTACTAAAGTTTAGCTTGGTTCCTAGTGATTCATGTATCTTTGCCAATAATGAGATGTAAACTGGGTACCCTGATCAGACACAATTTTCTTAGGAACTCCATGTAGACTCACTATTCTTTCCATATACAATTCAGCCAACTTTGCACTGCTATATGTAGTCTTAACTGGCAGAAAATGGGCAACCTTTGTTAGATGATCTACTATTACCCAAATTGAATTGTACCCTCTCTGAGTACGTGGCAACCCAACTATGAAATCCATACCAACTTCTTCCCATTTCCATTCGGGTATCTGCATAGGCTGTATCAATCCTGCAGGCCTCTGATGTTCAGCTTTCACCCTTTGACAAGTGTCACACAAAGCAACATATTCAGCAACATCTCTTTTTAAACCATACCACCAATATTTCTCTTTCAGGTCCAGATACATCTTAGTACTCCCAGGATGTATGGAATAAGCTGACTCGTGAGCTTCATGCAGAATTGCCTCTCTTATAGTCCTATCCTCAGGCACACACAGCCTTTTTCCAAACCATAGCGTACCATTATCATCCTTATGGAATCCTGGTGATTTTCCCTTTGCTATATTCTCCGCTTTCTCTCTCAACTTTTCATCTTTCAACTGACTATTGCGTATTTCTTTCTCCAGAGTAGGTTCTAGTACCAATTCTATTGCATTGGTGGTAAACCCTAAGTTTAGATGCTCACATTCAGCACACAACTCTCTTGGCATAGGCATTATTTGCACCTCATTAGCGTAGCTTTTCCTACTAAGAGCATTAGCAACGACGTTGGCCTTTCCTGGGTGATAATGCACCTCCAGATCATAGTCCTTTATCAAGTCCAACCATCTACGTTGCCTCAAGTTCAGATCTGATTGAGTGAAGATATACTTCAAACTCTTGTGATCAATGTATATATCACTCTTATGTCCAATCAAATAATGTCTCCATATCTTTAGTGCATGAACCACTGTAGCTAATTCTAGGTCATGAGTAGGATAATTTAATTCATGCTTTCTCAACTATCTCGATGCATATGCCACAACTCTACCTTCTTGCATAAGAACACATCCCAAACCCAAACGAGATGCATCACAGTAGATAGAGAAGTTTTTACTCAGATCTAGCAAGATTAATACTGGTGCAGTGGTCAATCTTTTCTTCAACTCTTCAAAATTAGCCTGACACTTCTCAGACCACACAAACTTGGCATTCTTCTCCAACAGTGCAGTCACTGGCTTCGCAAGCTTAGAGAATCCCTCTATGAATCTCCTGTAATAGTCAGCTAATCCCAAGAAACTACGGATCTCACTCATATTGGTTAGTGGCTTCTAGTTCAACACATCCCTCACTTTGCTAGGATCTACTGATATTCCTCTATTTGAGACAACATGGCCAAGAAAGGAAACTTTCTTCAACCAAAACTCACATTTACTTCGCTTGGCATATAACTGGTGTTCTCTAAGCTTTTGCAAGACCAACCTCAAATGTTCAGCATGTTCCTCCACAGTCTTGGAGAATACTAGGATATCATCAATGAATACCCCTACAAACTTGTCTAGATATTCCATGAACACCTTATTCATCAAGTACATAAAGTATGCAGGAGCATTAGTCAGACCAAATGACATCACTATATACTCATATAAACCATACCATGTGGTAAAAGTTGTCTTTGGTATATCACTAGCGCGAATCTTCAACTGATGGTATCCAGAATGAAGATCAATCTTGGAGAATACACAAGCACCTCTCAACTGATCAAACAAGTCATCGATTCTAGGCAGCAGGTACTTATTCTTGATAGTAACCTCATTGAGAGACTGATAATCTACACACATCCTCTGAGTGCCATCTTTCTTGTCCACAAAAATCACTGGTGCTCCCCAAGGTGAAGAACTAGGACGAATGAAACCTTTATCCTGTAACTCCTTAATTTGTTTCTTAAGTTCCTCTAATTCATCTACTCCCATTCTATTTGGATGCTTAGCTATGGGTGCAGTTCCAGGTAATAATTCAATAATAAATTCAATGTCACGGTCTGGTGGTATACCTGGCAATTCCTTAGGAAACACATCGGGGAACTCCTCCACAACCGGGTCCTCCTTGTTGGCACCATCATTAAGCTGGTTCACTGTAGCAGTCTGTTGTTTCTACACTTTCACCTCAACCCTGATTCTGTCTTCCTTCGGTGTTGTCAGCACTACTGCTTTCTCCTTGCACTTGATCTCTGCTTGTTGTTGCATCATCCAATCCATTCCCAATATGAGGTCAATCCCAGCTGTTCTCAATATTATAGGGCTCACCATAAACTCTACCCCCCTTAAAATGAGACTAATCGGGAGACAACGATAGGATGCTGGCATGCTTCCACCAGGTGAGTTTACTAATATAGAGTTCTTCATGGCACACAAATGAATTCTATGTATTCTAACAAATGCTTGTGATATGAAAGAATGTGATGCTCCAGAATCAAAAAGAACAGTGGCAGGAGTGGAATGGACATCGAACGTACCAAGCATAACTTCCGGTTCCTCCACTGCTATTTCTTGAGACAAGTGGTTCACCCTTCTAGTGTTAGGCACAGGCTTCTGGTGACTACTCTGCCTCTAGGGAGTCTGCTGGTTGGGCTTCTCAGGGCTATTGTAAGACAAATGACTATCTTTCCCACATCAAAAACACCTGTTGAGGGTATTGGGAACAGTAGTCTTCATGGGAGTATTGTTGGAAGGGCCCTGACGCTGAGTTTGATTCCCACTCTGTTGCTGAGGGTGTTGGTTTCTATTCTGCAGCTGAAACAGGGTACGTTGCGGAAATTGATTACGGAAAGGGAACTGACCATGATTCCACTGACCAGGTGGATGCCTCTGCTGATTACTTTGCTAGAAACCAGTACGCTGACGAGTGTTGCTACCGGAGGCTTGTCCCTAAAGCCTTTTCCTCTTGGCATCCATCTCCTTGTGCTTGTTATCCACCACAATAGCGCAGTTCACAAGCGTCTGAAAATTGGGATAGGTATTGGACATTAGCTACAACTGTAGACCATCATACAATCCCTTCAGGAAGTGGCGCTGCTTATCACTGTCATTAGCCACCTCATTTGGAGCATATCATGACAACTGAGCAAACTTGTCACGATACTCAGCTACAGACAATGACCCTTGGGTCAAGCTTCTGAATTCCTCTGCCTTCACCTCTATCATCCCTTCTGGTATATGGTAAGCCCTGAAGCTCTCTCTAAACTCATGCCAAGTGACCACGGGAGCATTGGCGGGGCGGCCATACTCAAACGATTCCCACCAATCCTGATCCTCTCCCTGGAGTTGTCTAGAAGCAAACAACACTTTCTGTCGGTCATCACATTGTGCAATGTTGAGCTGATTTTCCACGGCACGAAGTCAATCATATGCTTCCAATGGATCTGCAGCATGGGTGAACACTGGGGGATGACCCTTCAAAAATTCACCACGCTTATCATGTGGGGGTGCCTCAGCAACTGGCTGATTCTGTTGGTTATGTACCAGTTGTTGCATAAGCTGTGTCTGCACTGCCAATAATTGCTCAATAGTTGGTGGCGGTGGTGGTAGTGGATTTGGGGAAACACCTCCACGACCCCTGCCTCTTCCTCTTCCGGCCATCTGCCATCCATAAAAATGCAAACTTTAAGATTTCCAAGTTATCAACTACTTACAAGATAAAGAATGAGATCTGAAAGTTTTCTGGGCGAGTATCAATATTAACAGTTAAGTAAATCAATCATATCTTGAGCTACAGAAGTCCAATAGAGGCGTGCTTTATACGGTTAGAAAGCTTATGAAGTTATCCACAACTTTTATTTAGACCCAAAGATCAGATTCTGTCGTTAAGTTAATGAAAAATAAGGCACAACAGAAACTGTTCCAGATTCTAGACTGTGCAGAAACTTTAACTTGTGACAATTATATCTCCCGAACCAGATCAGATAAAAAGGTGATTCTAGTGGCATTTAAAAGGTACTTAAGTCTAGTTTCTCTCATAAAAATTTCATAAATGTTGCACGAACCATTTTTGAACCATAGTAGAAACATTACAGACCGCTCCAGAAAACAGCACGGACAGAAACATGAAGATACCAAACCCAACTATTAATTCCTTGACTATTAAACTTATCGTTCTTAGAAATGGAACTTGTAGACATGCCTACAAGCCCCAACACTCATAACAAAATACAACTCACACATAAATATAATGACAAAGCAACTATCACACCAAAGTTCAAACCACACGACAGGCTCGAAGACTCAACTGACATTACTAAGAACGTTCTTATTACATAAAGGACTCCTATTTTCTAAGGACGTGGCTCATGCTCTAATATCTCATAAATCTTGGCCATGCCTTGGTTTGCTCGGAGTTCATCAATCATCGCCTGGCACCTCTTGATGGTCTTCCCCTGTGCCTTCACCATCTCCTCTAACTGGAGCTTCCTCTCCATCATATCATAGACAAGGTTCACCATCACCCGAGGAAGTGGTTCCAACTGCACTGGGTCCATCATGGCCCATCCAAGGTCGGGGTGTGCACGAGGGAAGTAACGGTGAACATCATGCATCATGCTGTCAAAGCGAAGGTAGCGGAGGCCCATACATGCTTCAAAGGCGGCATCTTCAATGCTAGCCTCCATGGTAGCTCGACGACCCATGTGAGAATACATCCTGTCCAGCTGGTATGCCCCTTTTTCCTCATTCTTAGAAAAAATACTTGCTCTTTCCTGCCAGTAAGTGTCCTCCAGTGGATGCGTATACTCCTAGCAGACGTACTCCACAGCTGGGTGCCAATCAGCGAAGTAGGCAGCGAGCATTCCCACCAGTCGATGGTGAGAGATAGCGTCTCCCCCAGCCTTGTGGTAGATCTTCACAGTCCACCCCATTGGAGGAGGTGGCACATCATTAGTAGCTTCATCATGTGGTGGAGACGGGGGTTGCTCTCCTCCATTAGCTTCCTCCTCTTCATCATCTTGAATCTCAATGATCTCAGGATCTTCTTTAGGTGTTGGCGCTTGGATTGGTGCTTTAGGGGTCTGCTCCTGTTCCTGGGTTGCTTCCTCTTGTGGCTCTTCCGGTGCAAGCAAGGCACGAGGTGGGTAGTGGCCTCTAGTGGTTATGCAGGCAGTCTTATGGGCACAAACCATCTACAGAGTTTTAGATGTAGTTAGAATAGAGGCAAAATTTCATAATAGAATGAGACATAAGAAGCAAAAAAATTTATTAAATAACAAGAGCAAGATAATAAGCATCAAAATACTGAACATGAAAATACTAAATTGACCATTTCTAGCTAGGCTTGCGTCCTACAATCAACAAAGGCTTTGATACTAATTTGTCACATCCATTTAAAGACCAAATGGAATGCATACTCTTATGTGCGCCCAGAGATCAATCACACATAAGCTGACAAATTATAAAGGGAGTATCATTACAAATGTTATTACATCACGATTATTAACACATAGTCTTTACACAAATATAGCGGAAAGTAAAAAGGTAAATCTCTCGTGGTAGCTCCAAGCATAGGCACATTGACTGGTTGACTGCAAGTCTAGTAATCTTCAAGGAAGTAGGAGTAGTAGTCACTATTTGCACCATCTGTTACCCATCCGGAATTTTTATCCAAGTAAGAAGAATAAACAAGCATAAGTATATCTCGTACTCAACAAGTGTAACATGAGGTTCATGAGGCTCAAAGGCATGACATTGGTTTATCAGCATGTAGCTTTTAATTGGCATAATTTTAGCATATCAATAGCATCAAGATGTCTCAATCTAAACAATAAACATATGATCCATGTGAAATGATTAACGAATAGCAAAAACATATTTATTATTAATGATCAACTATTCCATAAGGGTCCAAGGCCACTCGTCACTGTGAGCACGACTGTTATAACAGTTTTACACTCTACAGAGGTTGTACACTTTCACTGTGAGTCGTGTTGCCCATATGCCCGAGTTAATTACTCCCAAAACACTTCTAGGGTGAGCAGGCAGGGAAATACTATGAAGTCCTTCGAAGGTTCATCTAACAAGTTAGGGCCATTAGATTCACTCGGCAAACAGATGTAGAGCCCCCCTTCCAAATGGCACAATGACACGCAGCCTATACACATAAGGACAGAGGCCGCACTATACCTGATTCGTCAAGCCATTCTTATGCCAAAAAGGTTACTGTAACACTTCAAGTGTTTAGCTCCATAATTGCATTGCATTTGCATGGCATAAACATAAGCATGCATCATTCATGTTTGTTATTTTATGTGATGCAACACATGTAACTATTCTAGGGTTAGTTTGATTTATTTCATGAAGTGCTTGACAGTTGGTGTAACAAAAAGGTAAGGTAGCCAATCATGACCTACAACACCTTAGTTATACTTAGGATAACATTTGGAACAATGTTCATGTTGACCAAAATTACCAAATTGCCCTTTCAAATGTGGTTGACCAAGTTTGGAACCCTAGAGTGCTCTGGTTTGACCAATTAAAAAGTCCCATTTAGAGATCTTGCATGAAGGAGTGCTCTTAATCAAAGTTGTAGAGAATTTCATGAGGAACAAAAGTTCTAATATGGCCATCTCATGAAAATGACCAGAACATGCTCAAAAGTGGCCCACAAGGCAGTAGAGAGGTAGCTCCAAGACTTAGAATTTTTCTAAGTCTGGAATCTGACCCTACAGTTTTGCTGATGCCTACTTTAGGAGCTTGTAGTTTGCAAACCAGGCCAAACCAGCTTTCACTCATATTGACAAACTTGTAGATCACATGTAACCCTACAACTTTGTCAACATCACCCAAGTCTGGTTCTCAATGGTTCAAGAGTTATCATGTCATGAACTTGGGCTGTCAGTCGGCTTTGTTAACTGAAACCCGGTTTCAGTTTTATCGTGCACTACTTTGAGGCCATGTAGTTTGAAATATAGGCCGAACCAGTCTAAGCTCCAATTGACAATTTTGTTGCCCTCACATAGCTCTACAAACTTGATGTTGCCACCTTGGACTGAAACCGGCTGGTTTAGAAGTTAATCACGTTCGAAAACACGCTGTCAGTCACTGCCGATGGCATCGCTGAACTCGGGTTCAGTTTCGTCAGTGGCCGACCGGCCACAGACCGTCGCCGCCGCGTGTCCCTCCACGCGCCGCGCGCGACCTGGCGTCGCGGCCAGCTGCTCGACATGTAGAAGAGGTCCCTGCTGCCTCGCCTAAGCCGCCCAGCCCTTTCCTTCTTTCCCGTGTGCAACCGAGGCGGAAGCCGGAGACACCATTGCCGCCGTAGCTGTCTCCGAGCTCTCGCGCACTCACCACCGCACCACCGCTCGCCTGACCTCGCCAATCTCTTCGCCTCACCACCCTCCACCTCCTGGACCCACCGAAGCCCGTGATTTGACTCGAGGTGAGCCGCATTTCCTTCTTCCCCATCTCCGAGAGGTCGCCGGAGCCCGCCATGGGACCTCACCGTGGTCGGGGTGCTTCGGGTCTCTCTCCGTCCTCCCTTCTTAGCAAAATGGAACCGCCTAGCTTCGGTGAAGCTCGCACCGAGCCTGGACCGCACCGTGCATCTTCACCGGCGACGGCGCGCCGCCACCGGACACCACCGGCCGCCGCTCGCGGTGACAAGCCCCTTCCACCCCATCCCCATCCGTTCCACGAGCACCAATCGACGCACCGGGTGACGGAGAACACGAGGCGGTGTCCGATTGGCCGAGCGAGCCCTTCTCCGGCGAGCTCGAGCTCGTCGGAGCTCGCGGGTCTCCGCCTCCCCTGTTCCTCTGTCCCTGACTGCGGGGGCCCGCCTGTCAGTTGCCAAGCGCGGGCGGGACGGCCGAGCAGGCCGCGCGCGCGCGAGTCGTGGGCCGAGTTCTTCCGGGCCGGCCCAGTCATCCGAAATGAAATTCATTTTTATTATTTTGTCACTGATTTTTGTACAAGTTGGAAAAATGTAGATCTAGGGTTTTAAGGATCCAAAAATCATGAGATAAACTTTATTAGGGTCCACATGATGTGTAGTATTTTAGAAAAATATAAATCTGGAATGTGGTGTTTAATTTTTAGGAGAATTTAATAGATCCTTTAAATGTGTTTTGGAATGCATGCAAAGTTGTTAAATTTATAACTTGAGCTGTAGTGTTCCATAAATCATAAAATTTGATGGGTAGGTTACTCTATGCTAGTCCTAGCTCTGGTAAAAATTTGGGCATCAGTGCTTAATTAATTTCCAAGTTATAATGCTATCTTGTGATTCTAGGAAATACTTAAATGAATTTTTGTAATTTTTCTACATGTGCAATGTTCATATAACTTTTTGGAGAATGTCTTGGTATCTTAAAGTGTCTAAGAAAAATATGAAATCTGTTGTTTGACACTTTTCAATAGGGTTTCCTAATTATGCAAAAATCAGCCTTATTAGCTTGTGAATTTTGTGTAGGGAGTTTCTGTGAATAAAACTTGTTCAAATTTTTACTGTGGTCTCTTTTTGGGTCAGAGAGTTCCCTGTAATTTTTGTAGAATTTTAGGAGCAGTTTATATTTATGTTTAAAATTCCACTTAATTACTTAAGTAAATTAAGAAATGGGTTTAAATAAATGTTCTAGGTGGGCACACCTTACTTTCTGGTGTCTTTGTGATATTTGTGAACTTGTAGTAGCATTAGTTTGGTTTTAGAGAATGTTTGCTACATCAATAAATATTTAACCTTTGTAATTTTAGGTTTTCTGGACAGCTAAGTAGTAACTCTAAATTTGGCTTTGATAAAAAGGGTTTCTGGACAACTTGTAAATACCAAAGTTGGAGTAAACTTGATGAACTAGCTTGTGTTAAAATTTGGAAGCAATTGGCTTAGTAGTTTGAGAGTTATTGTTGTTTAAAGTGGCAGTCCAAAATCTGCTACTCTCTGTTTTGGAGAGGACAGATTCTGGAACTTGTGAAGTTTGACCTGGAAAACTTAGGAGTTTGGAGTTGAGGTCTGAAAATGAATTGTAGTGCATTTCTTAGGCTTTCCAGATTGTCTTAGATCATATCTTTTGGAATTATAAATCTCCAGTTGTGATAAAAACAAGTAGCTGCTGTCCAGAATGCTTACTGTGGTGTTTTGCTGATTGTTATGGTGAGATATCCTAAGACATGCTACTTTTGTAATTGTTAGGTGTTAGGGCCTTAACTGAGGATGAGCAGCTTTATCTTAGGTTAAGTAGATTAGGTGAGTACTTCTCTACTAGAGAAGAGATTTGCACGTACTAGTAAAATAACTTAAATAGAGTATTTTATTCTGAAATGCATTTCATTCCGAGCATGCTGCACCCATTTATGCATCCATTATATTTATTGTGCATTCATGCAATAGGTGCACCGGAGGGGGTGACACTCCTCGAATTCGAGCCAGTAATTCCGGAGGAGAGCCAGGAGCAGCAGGAGCCCGAGGAACCAGCCGGCGACGAAGCTCTGTCAGAAGGTCTACCCGAGTGCCCTGACCACAGGCCTGCAACTTTTCTGAAAGGCAAGCCCCGGTGCATGCTGAACCCATCGTTTTATAAATATATCTTGAGTACTTTTAATTGTTTACTGCATTAAGTTGTAGGAGTTATATGAAAACACTTGTTGCATTACACCTGTCCTTGTCCAGATATCGTACTTAATCCTATTTTAGGTTTAGGCACGTGTCAATGCTTAGCCCTGCTTAGTACGGTAGAAGTCGGGTGATTTCCGGTCATCCGCGAGATGTAGGAAGGAGTCACGAATGGCTTTATGGCTATCGTGGATGGAACCATGCTTAAAAATGAAATTGAGACCGGGCGGGAGTTCGATAGTACAGCCGCAAGACACTTCACGTCTTGGGTGTGGAGCTATGCCCGTCTGAGTCGTTTAAGGACCGATTCGCTGTACGTCCTTGAGTCATGTTGAACGCAGTCTAACACTTAGTTGGCCGGATAAGTCGTTCCGACCGCGAAGCCGAGTAATGTGGTTCAGGCCGGGAATCGAATGGTAGGTTGCTTCTTGGAGGAGAGAAAGGATGTGCTTGGGGACATTGGCGTGAGACCAAGGGGGGGTTAGAGTCCCTATCACCTGGCAGAGTGTCGCCCTTGGGGTCGCGACATTATTCGGACCCGCGATTCCTGAATCATATGACAAGGTGGCCTGTGCGACCCTGGCAGGGGTCTGCACGGTGAGTGTTAGAAATACCCCTCCAGCTGGATAGGAATTCGATTCGAATCACCGTCGCTCCCGGTTAGTGAGCACTTGACTTGAGCAGCGGCAACGTAGAACTCATTAAATGAACTGGTGGTTAAGGGAATGATACAATGTTGCCATAATGATATACCTGCTATGGATATAATAATCATGTTGTTTGATTATAATCAAGTGTATGTTTAGTACAGGTGCTAAGATAGATGACAGGTAAATGCTAAAAATAACTGCTAGTACAGGTTATAAGAGTTTCAACTACTTATGCCTTTATGCAAAATGTGATGTCAGCTAGCCTCTTGTGTAAGCCTTGCATAATCCTTGGTGTCACTTTATTTCTGGTTTTCGACGGGTAAGTCTAGCTGAGTACATTCCAGTACTCAGGGTTTATTCCCTCCTGTTGCAGATGACATGCTTTATCAGGGATTCTGCAAGACGTGTCTCCACCCTGCGGGTGACGATGACTAGATCACAAGGGCGTGATTGTCTTTATGTACTTTCCTCATGCTTTTGCGAGATGTCGATCATCCAGACTGGCAGTATTTAAGTAACTAGTGTGTGTGCTATGCTTCCGCTACTTTCAAACTTGGTTTGTAATAATTGCTACTCCGTGGTGTAAACTTATTTCAGAACTACTTGTGAAATGTATCGTATGATGTTGTATGTTGAATGATGCGATCCTGGTTGTAAGCAGTTTGGTTCGAAATCCTTCGTGATTTCGATTGACTACCGGGATTATATGGGCTCAAGTTTGAAAATTTGAGCGCTTCGGTGCTTGTTTTCGTACTTGTGCTCTTATAATTTGGTCGGTTCTGTTACAGTTACCACTAACAAGCTAGAAAAGGTCCTTCTATATGACTAAAGCTAGAGCCATATAGCCCTCACAGTTGTACTATAAATCCCGGATGTTCGCTTACAGATAAGTCCTCAAGGAGAGAAACTAGAGCACTATAAAATAGCCCAATGCTCTAGCCCCCTTTTATCATATTACTAAAAAGTCATCTTTTAATGTTTATTGCATATTCCATTAGTCAAATTACATGATCATAGTTCATGTTAAGCACTAGCAATGCTACTCAATGCAATATAATAGGTGTCATGGTATGAGATCAAAACTAAGTCTTCCTTATCAAGGGAATATATGCATAATGATTATATTTGCTTAATGTGAATAGGACAACAAGGACAATCCCATGCTATACTTTCCTTGCTCAAACTGGTCTTGAAGATCTTGCTCGGAGAAAAACTCTTGGTCTCCAACGAATTACTCACCGTCTATACTCGATCAACAATGGCTACAACATTCAACCAGAAACAATCATGCAAAAACAAACAAGACTATAATTAGAATAGTACACCAATAGTAATAAATAAGATAAAAAGTCTTTAAAATGAATCTACAACTTGCTAGGATCACACAGACGCGAAGATCACGAAAAACGGAGCTAAAACGACGAAGTTATGAATTTACTAAGATTTCCTGTAGAAAAAATAATTACTTTAATTCAAACTCGAAATTTAAATGTTACAAACCTAATGTACAGTAGTACTATCATGCAGAGCTCGCAAATACGAACCTAACGCAATTTGAACGGGTCAAATCGGAGTTAAAACGGAGATTCTACGCATGAATTAATCTAGTGGCAAAACTGTAAATAAGTGAAAGCGTATTTTTGAATTTACTGAGATCAAACTACGCTTTATAAAAAGGAAAACATAATTTGGGAATACGCCATGGACTGCGGGTTCAATATATAAAAAGTATAGGGGCCCTTTAACAAAATTGTCGGCCGAACCGGTATCTTCAATCCTCGGTCGTTGGATTCAAATCGGACGGATCAGATCTAATCAAGAGAGAGAGAAAGAAAAACGCCAGTCGGCTACAGTGGACCGACAGCGGCGCCATGGCTGGACTTGGCCTGAGCTCGCCAAAGTTCGATGAAACGGCATCTTCGTCCACCATTCGACAAACGGGAAGTACAGGGAGGAAGAGCGGGACATGGTGAGCTCACCTAGGGCAAAAACGGAGCTGAGGACGAACCAAAGGAGGCGCGCGGCTCGGAGAGGTGGCGGCTAGGGCTCACGCTCGTGGTGACCAGTTTCTCGAGCACCATAGCAGCTTCGAGAGGACGGGATGGAGGCGGCGGGGTGCGGCACCCGGCTTATATAGCCCTAGAGCGGTTCCAAGAAAGGAAGGGGGAGATTGGGGCGCGGATTTGGTCGGTGGGGATTTTGGAAAGCATATCCGATGCCGGCGTGGGGTGGAAGATGGTCTTGAAGCATGGGCCCATGGCGTCAGCGACAAGCAGGCGGACGCCGGCGCAACTGCGAACCGGGCCAGCAGCTGGGCTCGGCCCAAGAGAGTGGGGCAGGGAGAAAGCGAAAGCGGACCGCGCGTGTGATGCTGGGCTGGCGCTGGGAAAAGCGGGGAAGGAAACGGCAGCCGGCTGGGCCGACGGGCCAAATGCCAGGGAAGGAAGAAGAAAACATTTTCTTTTTCTTTTTCCAAATTTTGCAAGGAATTTCAAAAGATTTTGAATTCTCTTTTGAATTTGAATCAAACCACGCAATACAAAAATTCAAATGCAGCAGCATGAATGCTCAATCATGTTTCTAAACCTTATATTTAATTTTAAATTAATAAAAGTTATTACTTTTCTAAGTTTGTATGCTCACAAAAATACATAAAAATCATATTCACCTATTTTTAAATCATGCCAAAATTTTAGGGTGTTACACTAATGCATCAATTAGTTCCTCAACTTGAACTATTTTAAGCATTCTCATCTTTTTACATGAATTTTCAAGAACATTTAACAAGATAGTCAGCTGTCCAAAAAACCAATTGCAATCCCTACTCTCCTTAGCAACAGCAACAAGAGTTAATTGTAGTTGATGAGCAAAGCAATGAACATAATAAGCATATGGAGATTCATCCATAATTAATTTCTTCAGCACATTAGCATTACCTTTCATATTGCTAGCTCCATCGTATCCTTGCCCACAAACCATTGCAAAGCTCAAATCGTACTTCATAAGCATATGCTCTATTGCAGCTTTAAGTGTCTTAGCACTAGTATCTTCAACATGGGCAATTCCAAGAAATCTGACAACGACCGTCCTTTCTTATCAACATAACGCAAGCAAACAGCTAGCTGTTCATTCTGGTACACATTAGCAGACTCATCAGCAACTATTGCAAAATGTGAGCCTTCAAGTTCCTCTATGACTAGCTTAGTAGTTTGTTGGGCACAACATTTGATGAGCTCAAGTTGTATTTCATGGCAGGTCATCTTGCAGTTTTGTGGAGCATTCTTTAGAACTACCTTGTCGACCTCTTCAAAATTTCCTGCCAGCCAGTTTAAAAGCTCAAGGAAATTTCCTCTATTGAGTGACTCTTCACTTTCATCATGCCCTCTAAATGCCAATCCTTGGCGCAATAGAAACCTCAAGCACTTGAGTGTCCATGTCAAGCGGAGCTTATATAGTGCTTTGTACTGTGTGGTGTTTGAAGCAATAGATTCTCGAATTGATGTGCTAGGTGTAGTAAACCTATCATATTTTTCTTAAGCTTCAGCATGAGCACTACTGATAGCTCCCATGTGTGTTTTCAATCTTGATTTTTGGTTCCAATTTCTCCATGCACCATTCACAAATTTATCTACACTAGGGCATTTTGTTCTATCCTTAAACAAATAGCAGACCAAGCAAAAAACTGCATCTTTTTCTACACTGTACTCGAGCCAAAGATATTCCTTAAACCAAATAGAGCAAAAGCGATGTGGATGACCACTTATATATCTAGTTGGAAAATCATGATTCTTAGGTTGACATGGCCTCAACTCAATGTACCTCCTTCTAACTCTATCCTAGTCATTAACATCATACCTTGAGATGGGAACGGTGTAAGAGAAAATGACAAGAATTAGGATCGATTGAAAAATTAAGTAGGATAGAAGATGACACTTCCCCACTTAACATAGATCGAGCTACTTCTCAAGATGAAACCTTCCGGGCCACCTTCAAAACATGAGAACAAGGACAACATACAAACAACACATCAAGCAAAACAAGCACACAACACAATCATCGACACTACACGTGCCTCATCAACAATGGTGGTCATCCTATATGGCAGATTATAGATGATGAAAAGGCCATTGAATTTTTGAATAGGGTGGGATTAGATTTTTTTAAAAAAACAACAAAACAAAAACCAATGGGGATAAGCAGAAATAGCTCAAAGGAAGCTATTCAAGGAGTGGATACAAAGGACAAGGATGAGGAAATAGCCAAAATTAAAGAGTTAAGGGATAATAAAATAGTTTTATAGCAAAATAAGTTTTCAGAAATCGACCAATGCTCTCTAGGCATATGTCCTACAGTCAACACCACTCTGATACCATTCTGTCATGCCCGGTTTTCTAAAGAAGACCAAGCACTCGTTATATGTGTGCCCAGGAAGTCCACACATACAACAACAGAATAGAGATATCAAAACAATGTTTATATAAAGCGGAATACTTACTATATTAACACTTACAACTATTAGAGTATCGTAGAATGGTGGCTAAGCTTCTGCTCGGGCTCCATTCTTCTCAGGGATGGCTGACTGGGGGCTCCGTATGCCAAGCACTTCGAAAAGACTTCGAGAAACTCCACTACACTTTCATCCTTCTTCTAATCAGCACCTCACTACACATTGGAGTGTAGGGAAATAGCAAGGGTGAGCACATGTCATACTCAACAAATATAACATGGGGTTCATGAGGCTCAAAAAGATAGACACTGGTTTACTGCATTTAGCTTTTAATTATCACAGTTTTATCATATGAGTAGCATCAGGTTTGCATTAATCCCACAATAAACATATGATCAATGTAAAGATGAATAATGAATAGCAAAAACACATTTATAGTCATTAGTAATCATCTATTCCGTAAGGGTCCAAGGCCACTCGTGACCGTGAACATGGCTGTTATAATAGTTTTACACTCTGCAGAGGTTGTACACTTTCACTGTAAGTCGTGATTTACCCTTTCGCCCGAGGTGATCAGCCTCTTGACCCACTACCAAGGAAGGTCGGTAGGATTCACTATGAAGTCTTTCAAAGGTTCGTTTAACAAGTTAGGGCTATTAGATTCACTCGTAAAATAGATATAGAGCCCCCCTTCCAAATGGCACAATGAGGCACAGCCTATACACATAAGGACAGAGGCCGCACTATACCCGATTCATCAAGCCATTCTTACGCCATGAAGGTTACCACTAACAAGCTAGAAAAGGTCCTCATACTTGCCTAAAGCCAGAGCCATATAGCCCTCACAGTTATACTGTAAGTCCCGAATGTTCGCTTACAGATGAGTCCTTGTGGAGAGAAACTAGAGCACCAAGAAAATAACATCATGCTCTAGCCCTCTTTAAACAGTAATCAAAATGTCATCTTATAGTGTTGTTGCATATTCCATTAAACATATTACAAGATCATAGTTTATGTTCAGCGCTAGCAAAAACTACCTAATGCAAAATCCCATAGGTGACAAGGTATAGATAAAAAACTAGGAAAATCCTTAATGGCAATTCAATACAAACACATGCAATATGATTTTATGTGATTAAAGTGAATAGGACAACAAGGAAATCCCATGTTATACTTGCCTTTTCCCAAAGTTAGCTGCTTAGAATCTCCAGTTGCTATCTTCTGGTCTCAAGTCCTTTTGCTTCGACTGTCGGTCCTCAGCTCCTCGTCTTCAGTGCTAATTAACCAAACTTCTTCTACTCACAGCAATCAAGTAGAACAAACAGACAATAAACACAACTAAAAACAACACACCAAACAAACGAGACACTTTAAAAGAGAACGTACTAAACGATACGACATGATGCTATGATCGTGAAAACATAGGACCGACGGATAACAGAGCTACCATCAAAGAGGACACACAACTATCGAGGAGTTTACAACAAATCAGAGAAGACAAACTATACATTTGATTTATTTTAGTTAATAAATTAAGGTGATAGAACTTAGATAATGTTAAAGTTTATATATAAAAACATAGGAGTATAAACCTATATTGTTTCTAATTTGATAAGCAGTGCAAACAGAAATTAGTTAAAATTAATGTTTAAATTCAAATTTAGAACACATGTAGCATGTTAAACGTCGTCGATATACGTACAGTAGACTACGTCAATTTAGGCAAGGCTAAAGCGATTAAGATACGGAAGTTGAAGGCAATGATGGAGATATATGAGTATGGACTAAAAAGGCAGCCTAAGTAGCTCCACGATGATATGATTTATGGTCATGAATGACAACGAACTGTCACACCCTAAGATTTACTATTTTGGGTTGTGCATGAAAAACACTAAATAAAATAACTAATTTCAATATTTGAATAAATTTATTAGATAAGTTAAGTTGCTACTAATTTAAATATAGAAAATTGTGGTTTAAAACTTTTTTATATTAATTTGATAATGTGGTGTTTGTGTGATGCTTGTCTTTGGTGTTGGTGAGTGCTATTATTTTCAAAATACCATAGGACGACATTTACTTCTCATCAGAAAACTTTTTGGTATTTTCTGGATTTAAAATTTCAATTTCCGTGAGCTTAATCTTTTTCCTTGATCTCTTCATCAATCTTTTCATGAGCCCAAACCTATTTAGTTGAGTTCCTTATCCTTCCAAGAGTCTCCAAGATTTTTCTGGTGATTTTTCTAAGCTCTGGGCTATTTTTCGCGGCTTAAAAGGTAATCCTAGATTTTTCTGGAATTATTTTTATTCGCGGAATTAAAATAATCCCGAAATTAAGAAAATCCGAAAAGTTTCCAAACCCTACAACTATATATATGCCGGCATAGCCCTTGACGCCCTGGTTTCAGAAGTACAACCCTTATCGCGAGCCGCCGCTCGTAGCTCCCTCCACCCCTCGCCGAAGTTCTTTATCTACAGCTTGCGTTTCGATGACCTCTCCGACGAGCTTTTCTGGCCAAACCGTCGCGTCCCGATGCCAACCACCACCACCAACAAGCAGCCCTCGTCGTTCTCTATACCGTGGTATATTCATTTGCGCGAATTCATCACCATTTCATCGAGTTTCCATCTCATCTTGCTTCTCTCCGGCGAGGTTCTACTATGGCTGACCGGAGCTCCTCCAAGCCAAGGTAGAAGATGATACTATTTACAGTTTTGTCACTAAACTTGTTTTGATCATAAAATCTTTGTTTTAACTCTGATTTGACCCATTCAAGTTGCGTTAGATTCATATTTACGAGCTCTACATGTTAGTGATATTATACAGAAGGTTTAGAAAGTTTAATTTTCGAGTTTATATTAAAGTAATTATTTATCTATAGGAAATCTTAGAAAATTCATAACTTTCACGTTTTAAATCTGAATTTCGTGATCTTTATGTTTGTGTGATCGTAGTAACGTGTAGAAGAGTTTTACAAACTTTTTATACTGTTTTCCTACTGTTGGTGTACTATTCTAATTATGTTTCTTTGTTTGCTTCATGTATGATTGCTCGGATGATTGTGTGTTGATGCTTGATGATCGAATATAGACGGTGAGCAGTTTCTTGACGATCAGGAGTATTATTTTGAGCCAGATCAGCAGTATCATTAGGAAAGCTTTGATCATGGCAAGTATAACATGGGACCATCCTTGTTACCTATTCACTGAAATTATCATACATATGCATGTGTCTTCCTTGACAATCATAGAGATTATAACTTAGCTATTGATATCTTGTTTCCTTGTCACCTATGGGTTGTGCATTTGGGTAGCTATTGCTACTACTTAATTATGAACAATGATCTTGTAATTTGATTAATGGATTAAGCAACCAATCATTAAGATGATTTTATTACTGTTGAAAGGGGGCCAGAGCAAGGGGTTATATTGTTGCTCTAGTTACTCTCCATAAGGACTTACCTGTAAGTGATAACTGGGACATAGAGTATAGCTGTGAGGGCTATATGGCTCTGGCTCTAATTGTTCAAGAGACGTTTTCTAGTTTGTTAGTGGTTACCTAAAATGGCGTAAGAATGACTTGCCACGTTGGGTGTAGGACAACCTCTAGTCTACTAGTATAGCCGAGAAGGAATTGTGCCATTTGAAAAGGGGGTTCCTACATCTGCCTGCCGAGTAAATCTAAGGGCCCTAACTTGTTAGACGAACTCTTGAATGGCTTTATATGGTTTCTTGTGTTTAGGGATTCATGACCCCTTAGCATATGAAAATCGTGACTCACAGTGAAAGTGTACACCTCTGCGCAGAGGTTTATAAACTGGTATACTAGCCGTGCTCACGAACACGAGCGGCCTTGGGGATTCCTACAGAATAGTTGATCACCATGGTTATATCATGCTTAATTACTATTGATTATTATTATGCTCATGTTAATGCTATTCATTATCCTTATTACAATTGATCATTGGTTCATTAATGGGAAGTGGATTATCTTGATGCTACTCAATTGCTAAATATATGATGATTAAAAGCTAAATGCAGTCAAACAGTGTCTAGCCTTTTGTGCCTCATGAACCCTGTGTTGTACTTGTTGAGTTCGACATGGACTCACTCTTGCTATTTCCCCCCACACTCCAGTGTGTAGTAAGGTGCTATTCAGAAGAAGGATTCAGAGGTAGTGGAGTTTCCAGAAGTCTTTCAGAAGTGTTTGGCATACGGAGCCACTAGTCAGCCGTCCCTGAGAGGAATGGAGCCTGAAGTTTAGTTGTTGTTCCGTGATACTCTGATGTAAGTGTTAATATAGCTATGTATACGTTATATAATAACATTGTTTCTGATATTTTTTTCATTCTGACATATGTGTGGACTTCCTGGGCACACATATGATTAGCCTAGTTTTGTTCTTTAGAAAACCAGGTGTGACAGAGTGGTATCAGAGCGGTGTTGACTGTAGGACATATGCCAAGTAGCATCGGACGTATTCTAAAACTTATTTTACTATAAAACTATTTTATCATCCCTTAACTCATTGATTTTGACTATTTCCTCTTCCTTGTCCTATTTTATCTCCTCCTTGATAGCTTCCTTTGAGCTATTATTTCTTACTCCCATGGTTTTTGTTTTCTTATTTTTTTAATAAATTCTGATCTCACCTGGTTCAAAGATTGGATGGCCTTTCATCATCCATAATCTACCCAGGTGACCACCATTGTTGAAGAAGCACATGTAGTATCAATGATGTGATGTGTGCTTGTTTTGCTTGATGTGTTGCTTGTGTGTTGTCCTTGTTCTTATGTTTTGAAGGTGGCTAGAAGGTTTCGTCTTGAGGAGTAGCTCAATCTATGTTAAAGTGGGGTAGTATGCTCTCTTGACCTACCTAACCTTCAATCAATCCTAATTCTTTTTGTCTTTTCCCTATGTCATCCTTGCTTACTCTTGGCTTCTATGCTTTCTCCTTTATCTTAACCCAATGGAGGATAAACACATAATGGACTCATCAATTGCAGCAAGCCTTAGAGAAGTGTTGCCTTCAATGATATTGCCTAATGGACCAAAAATCTTTGTTAAAGTGGGGTAGCATTCACTACAATCATCATCAATCTCAAGCGATGAGGTACGAAGAACTAAAGATTAAACTTTATCTTTCTTGTAATCTTTTGGCTATCCTCGATCCATGTCTTGTATCTCATCAACACAAAGCAAAGAAGCATGAAGACTTGAAGATTAGTGTTATCTATCTCTCTAATTTCTCTGGATCTCATTTTCATCTTATCTTGTCTTTTCAGAGTAATCTGTCTTCCTTAGCTTATATCTCTATTTTTGGATGACCAAAAATCATGAATAAATTCTGGACAATAGTAGACTTCAATATCTTTCTCTGGCTGCAAGAACCACCCTGATAGCTGTTATGGTTTGGGAGTTATGAAAATCAAAAGGCAGCGCATCTGTGCTGTCAGCAACCTAGAATAGTTTCTGTTGTGCATAGTTTTTGACTACCTTAACTGCAGAATCTTGTCACACCCCAAAATTTCTAATTTTGGATTGTGCTTGGAAAACACTAAATAAAATAAATAATTTCAATATCTGAATAAATTTATTAGATAAGTTAAGTTGCTGCTAATTTAAATATAGAAAATTGTGGTTAAACTTTCTCATATTAATTTGATAATGTGGTGTTTGTGTGATGCTTGTCTTTGGTGTTGGTGAGTGCTATTATTTTCAAAATACCATAGGACGATGTTTACTTCTCATGGGAAAACTTTTTGGTATTTTCTGGATTTAAAATTTCAATTTCCGTGAGCTTAATCTTTTTCCTTGATATCTTCATCAATCTTTTCATGAGCTCCAAATACTTTATTTGGGTTCGTCTCATTCTAAAATATCTCTGAGAATTTTCCCTAAATTTTCGGAGCCTTCGAGGTATTTTTCGTGGCTTAAAATTCAATTCTGGACTTTTCTAGAATTATTTTATCCATGAAATTAATTAATTCCGAAAATAATAAAATATCTCAGATTTTCTCATGCCCAAAGGCCCATGTCTTTATTTACTAATGGGCTTTTATAATTAATTAGGCCTATTAGTAAAGGTGGATGGTGCAACGTCAATTAGCACCATATCGCTAGTTGACATGGAGGTGGAGAGTTTTCCTCCCTATATATACGTACCTATCCCTTGGGTAAAAGCACACCAAAACTACCACAAGGGGAGCCCTAGATTGGGAATACCTAGGTAGTAAATTGAATTTTCCCCCTGCCGCTGCTGTCGACGCCACTCGCTGTTTCCGGCGTTCGTGGCCGTTGCCGCGGTCAGAGCCAAGGGAGCCGCCATCTGCCGGACCAAGCGACATGCCAACTCCAAGTTTTCTACGATCTCGAGAAAGCCCTAGTCAATCGGTGAGGTTTACGTGGTGATTAAGAAGCTATTCTCTGAAGACTAGAAGCTGAGAATTGGAAGCAGAAGATTGAAAGTTGAATACTAAAGGCTTTCGAGCGTATTGCTTTGGGTATAAAGCAAGTTCTAAGGCAAGTATAGCATGGGATTATCCTTGTTGTCCTATTCATATTAAGCAAATAATATCATTATGCATATATTCCTTGATAAGGATGACTTAGTGTTGATCTTATTCCTTGATACCTATTATATTGCATGGATTAGTATTGCTAGTGCTCAACATGAACTATGATCATGTAATTTTGACTAATGGAATATGCAATAAACATTAAAAGATGATTTTATTACTGTTAAAGGGTACTAGAGCATAGGGTTATTTGGTGCTCTCGTTACTCTCCATAAGGACTTATCTGTAAGCGAAAATCCGGGACTTACAGTACAACTGTGAGGGCTATAATGGCTCTGGCTTTAGTCAAGTATGAGGACCTTTTCTAGCTTGTTAGTGGTATTCCTTTATGGCGTAAGAATGGCTTGACGAATCGGGTATAGTGCGGCCTCTGTCCTCATGTGTATAGGCTGCGTGTTATTGTGCCATCAGGAAGGGGGGCTCTACATCTGTTTGCCGAGTGAAATCTAATGGCCCTAACTTGTTAGACGAACCTTTGAAAGACTTCATAGTGAACCCTGCCGACCTTCCTTGGTAGTGGGTCAAGAGGCTGATCACCTCGGGCGAAAGGGTAAATCACGACTCACAGTGAAAGTGTACAACCTCTGCAGAGTGTAAAACTGTTATAACAGTCGTGCTCACGGTCACGAGTGGCCTTGGACCCTTATGGAATAGTTGATCATTAATAATGGATATGTTTTTGCTATTCGTTAATCATTTCACATGGATCATATGTTTATTGTTACATTGAGACACTTTGATATTATTGATATATTGAAATAATGCTAATTAAAAGCTACACGCTGATAAACCTATGTTATGCCTTTGAGCCTCATGAACCCCATGTTATATTTGTTGAGTTCGACATGGACTCACTCTTGCTATTTCCACCACACTCCAGTGTGTTGAAAGGTGCTGCTTAGAAGAAGGATGAAAGTGTAGTGGAGTTTTCAGAAGTCTTTTCAGAAGTGTTTGGCATATGGAACCCCCAGTCAGCCGTCCCTGTGATGTTGGAGCCTGAAGAAAAGATTAGTGACCGTTCCGCGACACTCTGATAGTTGTAAGTGTTAATATAGTATGTTTTCCGTCTTATATAAACATTGTTTTGATACTTTTTCATTCTGACATATGTGTGGACTTCCTGGGCACACATATGATTAGCCTGGTTTTGTTCTTTAGAAAACCGGGTGTGACAGAGTGGTATCAGAGCGGTGTTAACTGTAGGACGTATGCCAAGTAGCACTAGACGTATTCTAAAACTCATTTTACTATAAAACTATTTTTGTCATCCTTTGACTCATTGATTTTGACTATTTCCTATTCCTTGTCTTGTTGTATCCCTTCCTTGATAGCTTCCTTTGAGCTATTATTTCTTACTCTCTTGGTTTTTGATTTGTATTGTTTTTACCAAAAGGTTTCTGATCTTACCCTGTTCAAAAATTTGATGGCCTTTTCATCATCTATAATCTGCCATGTAGGATGACCACCATTGTTAAAGAAGCACATGTAGTACCGATGATGTGATGTGTGCTTGTTGTGCTTGATGTGTTGCTTGTGTGTTATCCTTGTTCTCATGTTTCAAAGGTGGCTCGAAAGGTATAAGTCTTGAGGAGTAGCTCGATCCTTGTTAAGTGGGGTAGTGTCATCTTCTATCCTACTTATCTTTCAATCGATCCTAAATCTTGCCATTTTTCTCTAACATTGTCCTTGCCTACCATTGGTTGTCATGTTGCCTTCTTTATCTCATCTTAATGGAGGATCAACACATGAAGGACTCATCAATAGTAGTAAGCCTTAAAGAAAGTGTTGCCGTCAATGACATCGCCAGGTGGAACAAGATCTTTGTTAAGTGGGGTAGCGTCCGCCACCATCATCAATCTCAAGTCACGAGACAAGAAGATCCAAAGACCAATCGCTATCATAATATCATCTTTTGCTAGTCCTTGCCTCTTAACTAGTCTCACCTTCTTGCCATCAATCTTTACTTTTTCTTATCAACATTTGACAACTTTTGACCCTTGTCCTTACATCTTATAAATCCTGATTCAAGGACCTACAAAGACTTGAAGATCAATTTATCCTTTCCACTGGTCTTCCCAAATGATGAAATGGAAAACTAGTCTTTACCTTTCTTCAACCAATGCTAATCTGTCAATTTTTCGTGATGTTTCATAAATCTTGAATCCAGGAGTTTTGAGCACCTTAAGATATCTCTTTATCTCTTATGTTATCTTTTGCTAATCTCCACCCTTGTTTTTACACCTTATAAAGTGAAGACTCGATGATCAACCTTGATATATCTTTTCAATCTCCTTTGATCTTCCTTTTCACTTATGCTGACCTTCAATCCTTTGACACTCGGTCATTAGCTCGAATCAATCTTAACGATCAATCCAATGTTCTCTTGTCAACCATTGATAATCCTTGACGCTTATATCAGAACTTGTCAAAAGTTTTAAAACAACCTTATTGGTCTATTTTATCTTTCTCCCTAGTCTCTTCGAATCTCGGGACGAGATTCCTGTTAAGTGGGGTAGAATTGTCACACCCCAAAATTTCTAATTTTGGATTGTGCTTGGAAAACACTAAATAAAATAAATAATTTCAATATCTGAATAAATTTATTAGATAAGTTAAGTTGCTGCTAATTTAAATATAGAAAATTGTGGTTAAACTTTCTCATATTAATTTGATAATGTGGTGTTTGTGTGATGCTTGTCTTTGGTGTTGGTGAGTGCTATTATTTTCAAAATACCATAGGACGATGTTTACTTCTCATGGGAAAACTTTTTGGTATTTTCTGGATTTAAAATTTCAATTTCCGTGAGCTTAATCTTTTTCCTTGATATCTTCATCAATCTTTTCATGAGCTCCAAATACTTTATTTGGGTTCGTCTCATTCTAAAATATCTCTGAGAATTTTCCCTAAATTTTCGGAGCCTTCGAGGTATTTTTCGTGGCTTAAAATTCAATTCTGGACTTTTCTAGAATTATTTTATCCATGAAATTAATTAATTCCGAAAATAATAAAATATCTCAGATTTTCTCATGCCCAAAGGCCCATGTCTTTATTTACTAATGGGCTTTTATAATTAATTAGGCCTATTAGTAAAGGTGGATGGTGCAACGTCAATTAGCACCATATCGCTAGTTGACATGGAGGTGGAGAGTTTTCCTCCCTATATATACGTACCTATCCCTTGGGTAAAAGCACACCAAAACTACCACAAGGGGAGCCCTAGATTGGGAATACCTAGGTAGTAAATTGAATTTTCCCCCTGCCGCTGCTGTCGACGCCACTCGCTGTTTCCGGCGTTCGTGGCCGTTGCCGCGGTCAGAGCCAAGGGAGCCGCCATCTGCCGGACCAAGCGACATGCCAACTCCAAGTTTTCTACGATCTCGAGAAAGCCCTAGTCAATCGGTGAGGTTTACGTGGTGATTAAGAAGCTATTCTCTGAAGACTAGAAGCTGAGAATTGGAAGCAGAAGATTGAAAGTTGAATACTAAAGGCTTTCGAGCGTATTGCTTTGGGTATAAAGCAAGTTCTAAGGCAAGTATAGCATGGGATTATCCTTGTTGTCCTATTCATATTAAGCAAATAATATCATTATGCATATATTCCTTGATAAGGATGACTTAGTGTTGATCTTATTCCTTGATACCTATTATATTGCATGGATTAGTATTGCTAGTGCTCAACATGAACTATGATCATGTAATTTTGACTAATGGAATATGCAATAAACATTAAAAGATGATTTTATTACTGTTAAAGGGTACTAGAGCATAGGGTTATTTGGTGCTCTCGTTACTCTCCATAAGGACTTATCTGTAAGCGAAAATCCGGGACTTACAGTACAACTGTGAGGGCTATAATGGCTCTGGCTTTAGTCAAGTATGAGGACCTTTTCTAGCTTGTTAGTGGTATTCCTTTATGGCGTAAGAATGGCTTGACGAATCGGGTATAGTGCGGCCTCTGTCCTCATGTGTATAGGCTGCGTGTTATTGTGCCATCAGGAAGGGGGGCTCTACATCTGTTTGCCGAGTGAAATCTAATGGCCCTAACTTGTTAGACGAACCTTTGAAAGACTTCATAGTGAACCCTGCCGACCTTCCTTGGTAGTGGGTCAAGAGGCTGATCACCTCGGGCGAAAGGGTAAATCACGACTCACAGTGAAAGTGTACAACCTCTGCAGAGTGTAAAACTGTTATAACAGCCGTGCTCACGGTCACGAGTGGCCTTGGACCCTTATGGAATAGTTGATCATTAATAATGGATATGTTTTTGCTATTCGTTAATCATTTCACATGGATCATATGTTTATTGTTACATTGAGACACTTTGATATTATTGATATATTGAAATAATGCTAATTAAAAGCTACACGCTGATAAACCTATGTTATGCCTTTGAGCCTCATGAACCCCATGTTATATTTGTTGAGTTCGACATGGACTCACTCTTGCTATTTCCACCACACTCCAGTGTGTTGAAAGGTGCTGCTTAGAAGAAGGATGAAAGTGTAGTGGAGTTTTCAGAAGTCTTTTCAGAAGTGTTTGGCATATGGAACCCCCAGTCAGCCGTCCCTGTGATGTTGGAGCCTGAAGAAAAGATTAGTGACCGTTCCGCGACACTCTGATAGTTGTAAGTGTTAATATAGTATGTTTTCCGTCTTATATAAACATTGTTTTGATACTTTTTCATTCTGACATATGTGTGGACTTCCTGGGCACACATATGATTAGCCTGGTTTTGTTCTTTAGAAAACCGGGTGTGACAAATCTGAAGAAGTGTTCTATAAGGAAGTTGTAGTAAATTTGATAAGCTTCCCAACGGTATAAGCTACAATATCATCAGATTCGTAGAACTTGAGTTATAACTATATTTCTGCACTATCATTTTTCTGCTCGCGAGGAAGTGCAGGATTACTTGTTCTTGCATATGCTCATGAATCTGTTTGAGATGGTAGAAGGACATGATGGTAGTTATTACTCAGAAACAAATGTAATCTATCCATTGGTGTTCTCTAGTTGATCTCTTCTTAAGAAGGGTTTGACGAACTAAATACGATACAAGTTGGAGGTTTTATACGTTCTATTTCTTCACCTGGAAGCATCAGCTATCTACATGGTTGTAAAGTCACTATCGAGCGCAGGTATCTTTTCTCAGGGTTGGTAACGTGTTAGAACATCTACAAGGATCATAAGGGTCTACAGGAGACGTTTACAAAGTTGGTTTTGAGCTTGTGGCATCATCATTGGATAAGAGTTGATCAAGGAAGAGTGAAGAATTGCAGATCAACTATATCTTTCTCCCTGGTCTCTCCAAATCTCGGGACGAGATTCCTGTTAAGTGGGGTAGAATTGTCACACCCTAAGATTTACTATTTTGGGTTGTGCATGACAAACACTAAATAAAATAAATAATTTCAATATTTGAATAAATTTATTAGATAAGTTAAGTTGCTGCTAATTTAAATATAGAAAATTGTGGTTTTAAACTTTTTCATATTAATTTGATAATGTGGTGTTTGTGTGATGCTTGTATTTGGTGTTGGTGAGTGCTATTATTTTCAAAATACCATAGGACGACGTTTACTTCTCATCGGAAAACTTTTTGGTATTTTCTGGATTTAAAATTTCAATTTCTGTGAGCTTAATATTTTTTCCTTGATCTCTTCATCAATCTTTTCATGAGCCCAAACCTATTTAGTTGAGTTCCTTATCCTTCCAAGAGTCTCCAGGATTTTTTCTGTTGATTTTTCTTAGCTCCGGGCTATTTTCGCGGCTGAAAAGGTAATTCTAGATTTTTATGGAATTATTTTTATTCGCGGAATTAAAATAATCCTGAAATTAAGAAATTCCGAAAAGTTTCCAAACCCTACAACTATATATATGCCGGCGTAGCCCTCGACGCCCTGGTTTCAGAAGTACAACCCTTATCACGAGCCGCCGCTCGTAGCTCCCTCCACCCCTCGCTAAAGTTCTTCATCTACAGCTTGCGTTCCGGCGAACTCTCCGACGAGCTTTTTCGGCCAAACGGTCGCGTCCCGACGCTAGCCACCACCACCAAGAGGCAGCCCTCATCATTCTCTGTACCGTGGTATATCCGTTTGCGCGAATCTATCGTCGTTTCATCGAGTTCCCATCTCATCTTGCTTCTCTCCGGTGAGGTTCCACCATGGCTGATCGGAGCTCCTCCAAGCCCAAGGTAGAAGATGATACTATTTACAGTTTTGCCACTAAACTTGTTTTGATCATAAAATCTTCGTTTTAACTCCGATTTGACCCGTTCAAGTTGCGTTAGATTCGTGTTTACGAGCTCTACATGTTAGTGTTATTATACAGTAGGTTTGGAAAGTTTAATTTTCAAGTTTATATTAAAGTAATTATTTATCTATAGGAAATCTTAAAAAATTCATAACTTTCACGTTTTAAATCCGAATTTCGTGCTCTTTACATTTGTGTGATCGTAGTAACGTGTAGAAGAGTTTTACAAACTTTTTATACTGTTTTGCTACTGTTGGTATACTGTTTTAATTATGTCTTTTTGTTTGCTTCGTGTATGATTGCTCGGATGATTGTGTGTTGATGCTTGATCGAGTATAGACGGTGAGCAGTTTCTTGACGATCAGGAGTATTATTTTGAGCCAAATCAGCAGTATCATCAGGAAAGCATTGATCAAGGCAAGTATAATATGGGACCATCCTTGTTACCTATTCACTGAAATTATCATACATATGCATGTGTCTTCCTTGACAACCATAGGGATTATAACTTAGCTATTGATATCTTGTTTCATTGTCACATATGGGTTGTGCATTTGGGTAGCTATTGCGAGTGCTTAATTATGAATAATGATCTTGTAATTTGATTAATGGGTTAAGCAACCAACCATTAAGATGATTTTATTACTGTTGAAAGGTGGCTAGAGCAAGGGGTTATATTGTTGCTCTAGTTACTCTCCATAAGGACTTACCTGTAAGTGATAACCGGAACATATAGTACAGCTGTGAGGGCTATATGGCTCTGGCTCTAGTTGTTCAAGAGACCTTTTCTAGCTTGTTAGTGGTTACCTTAAATGGCGTAAGAATGACTTGCCACGTTGGATGTAGGACAGCCTCTAGTCTATGAGTATAGCCGAGAAGGAATTGTGCCATTTGAAAAGGGGGGTTCCTACATCTGCCTGCCGAGTGAATCTAATGGCCCAAACTTGTTAGACAAACTCTTGAATGGCTTTATATGGTTTCTTGTGTTTAGGGATTCATGACCCCTTAGCATATGGAAATCATGACTCATAGTGAAAGTGTACACCTCTGCGCAGAGTTTAATAAACTGGTATACTAGTCGTGCTCATGGACACGAGCGGCCTTAGGGATTCTTACAAAATAGTTGATCATCATGGTTATATCATGCTTAATTACTGTTGATTATTATTATGCTCATGTTAATGCTATTCATTATCCTTATTACAATTGATCATTGGTTCATTAATGGGAAGTGGATTATCTTGATGCTACTCAATTGCTAAATATATGATGATTAAAAGCTAAATGTAGTCAAACAGTGTCTAGCCTTTTGTGCCTCATGAACCCTGTGTTGTACTTATTGAGTTCGACATGGATTCACTCTTGCTATTTCCCCCCACACTCCAGTGTGTAGTAAGGTGCTATTCAGAAGAAGGATTCAGAGGTAGTGGAGTTTCCAGAAGTCTTTCAGAAGTGTTTGGCATACGGAGCCACCAGTCAGCCGTTCCTGAGAGGAATGGAGCCTGAAGTTTAGTCGTTGTTCCGCAATACTCTAATGTAAGTGTTAATATAGCTATGTATACTTTATATAATAACATTGTTTCTCATATTTTTTTTCATTCTGACATATGTGTGGACTTCCTAGGCACACATATGGTTAGAATGTTTTGTTCTTTAGAAAATCGGGTGTGACAGAGTGGTATCAGAGCGGTGTTGACTGTAGGACGTATGCCAAGTAGCACCGGACGTATTCTAAAACTCATTTTACTATAAAACAATTTTATCATCCCTTGACTCATTGATTTTGACTATTTTCTCTTCCTTGTCCTATTGTATCTCCTCCTTGATAGCTTCCTTTGAGCAATTATTTCTTACTCCCATGGTTTTTGTTTTCTTGTTTTTTTAAAATTCTGATCTCACCTGGTTCAAAGATTCAATGGCCTTTCATCATCCATAATCTTCCCATAGGGTGACCACCATTGTTGAAGAAGCATGTGTAGTATCGATGATGTGATGTGTCCTTGTTTTGCTTGATGTGTTGCTTGTGTGTTGTCCTTGTTCTTATGTTTTGAAGGTGGCCAGAAGGTTTCGTCTTGAGGAGTAGCTCAATCTATGTTAAAGTGGGTTAGTATCCTCTCTTGACCTACCTAACCTTCAATCAATCCTAATTCTTATTGTCTTTTCCCTATGTCATCCTTGCTTACTCTTGGTTTCTATGCTTTCTCCTTTATCTTAACCCAACGGAGGATAAACACATAATGGACTCATCAATTGCAGCAAGCCTTAGAGAAAGTGTTGCCTTCAATGATATTGTCTAATGGACCAAAAATCTTTGTTAAAGTCAGGTAGCATTCGCTACAATCATCATCAATCTCAAGCGATGAGGTACGAAGAACTAAAGATCAAACTTTATCTTTCTTGTAATCTTTTGGCTATCCTCGATCCATGTCTTGTATCTCATCAACACAAAGCAAAGAAGCATGAAGACTTGAAGATTAGTGTTATCTATCTCTCTAATTTCTCTGAATCTCATTTTCATCTTATCCTGTCTTTTCAGAGTAATCTGTCTTCCTTAGCTTATATCTCTATTTTTGGATGCCCAAAAATCATTAATAAATTCTGGACAATAGTAGACTTCAATATCTTTCTCTGGCTACAAGAACCACCCTGATAGCTATTATGTTTTGGGAGTTATGAAAATCACAAGGCGGCGCATCTATGCTGTCAGCAACCTGGAATAGTTTCTGTTGTGCACAGTTTTTTACTACGTTAACTGCAGAATCTAAAGAAGTGTTCTATATGGAAGTTGTAGTAAATTTGATAAGCTTTCCAACAGTATAAGCTACAATAATATCAGATTCGTAGAACTTGAGTTATAACTATATTTCTGCACTGTCATTTTTCTGCTCGCGAGGAAGTGCAGGATTACTTGTTCTTGCATATGCTCATGAATCTGTTTGAGATGGTAGAAGGACATGATGGTAGTTATTACTCAAGAACAAATGTAATCTATCCATTGGTATTCTCTAGTTGATCTCTTCTTAAGAAGGGTTTGACGAACTAAATACGATACAAGATGGAGGTTTTATACGTTCTATTTCTTCACCTAGAAGCATCAGCTATCTTCATGGTTGTAAAGTCACTATCGAGCGCATGTATCTTTTCTCAGGGTTGGTAACCTGTTAGAACATCTACAAGGATCGTAAGGGTCTAAAGGAGACGTTTACAAAGTTGGTTTTGAGCTTGTGGCATCATCATTGGATAAGAGTTGATCAAGGAAGTGTGAAGAATTGCAGATCAATTTTATCTTTCTCCCTGGTCTCTCCAAATCTCGGGACGAGATTCCTGTTAAGTGGGGTAGAATTGTCACACCCTAAGATTTACTATTTTGGGTTGTGCATGAAAAACACTAAATCAAATAAATAATTTTAATATTTGAATAAATTTATTAGATAAGATAAGTTGCTGCTAATTTAAATATAGAAAATTATGGTTTTAAACTTTTTCATATTAATTTGATAATGTGGTGTTTGTGTGATGCTTGTCTTTGGTGTTGGTGAGTGCTATTATTTTCAAAATACCATAGGACGACGTTTACTTCTCATCGGAAAACTTTTTGGTATTTTCTGGATTTAAAAAAACAACAAAACAAAAACCAATGGGGATAAGCAGAAATAGCTCAAAGGAAGCTATTCAAGGAGGGGATACAAAGGACAAGGATGAGGAAATAGCCAAAATTAAAGAGTTAAGGGATAACAAAATAGTTTTATAGCAAAATAAGTTTTCAGAAATCGACCAATGCTATCTAGGCATACGTCCTATAGTCAACACCACTCTGATACCATTCTGTCACGCTCGGTTTTCCAAAGAGGACCAAGCACTCGTTATATGTGTGCCCAGGAAGTCCACACATACAACAACAGAATAGAGATATCAAAACAATGTTTATATAAAGTGGAATACTTACTATATTAACACTTACAACTATCAAAGTATCGTAGAACGGTGGCTAAGCTTCTGCTCGGGCTCAATTCTTCTCAGGGACGGCTGACTAGGGGCTCCGTATGTCAAGCACTTTGAAAAGACTTCTAGAAACTCCACTACACTTTCATCCTTCTTCTAATCAGCACCTCACTACACATTGGAGTGTAGGGAAATAGCAAGGGTGAGCACATGTCGTACTCAACAAATATAACATGGGGTTCATGAGGCTCAAAAAGATAGACACTGGTTTACTGCATTTAGCTTTTAATTATCACAGTTTTATCATATGAGTGGCATCAGGTTTGCATTAATCCCACAATAAACATATAATCAATGTAAAGATGAATAATGAATAGCAAAAACACATTTATAGTCATTAGTAATCATCTATTCCATAAGGGTCTAAGGCCACTCGTGACCGTGAGCACGACTGTTATAACAGTTTTACACTCTGCAGAGGTTGTACACTTTCACTGTAAGTCGTGATTTACCATTTCGCCCGAGGTGATCAGCCTCTTGACCCACTACCAAGGAAGGTCGGCAGGGTTTACTATGAAGTCTTTCAAACGTTCATCTAACAAGTTAGGGCCATTAGATTCACTCATCAAACAGATGTAGAGCCCCCCTTCCAAATGGCACAATAACGCGCAACCTATACACATAAGGACAGAGGCCGCACTATACCCGATTCGTCAAACCATTCTTATGCCATGAAGGTTACAACTAACAAGCTAGAAAAGGTCCTCATACTTGACTAAAGCCAGAGCCATATAGCCCTCACAGTTATACTGTAAGTCCCGGATGTTCGCTTACAGATGAGTCCTTGTGGAGAGAAACTAGAGCACCAAGAAAAATAGCATCATGCTCTAGACCTCTTTAAACAGTAATCAAAATGTCATCTTTTAGTGTCGTTGCATATTCCATTAATCATATTACAAGATCATAGTTTATGTTCAGTGCTAGCAAAAGCTACCCAATGCAAAATCCCATAGGTGACAAGGTATAGATAAAAAACTAGGAAAATCCTTAATGGCAATTCAATACAAACACATGCAATATGATTTTATGTGATTAAAGTGAATAGGACAACAAGAAAATCCCATATTATACTTGCCTTTTCCCAAAGTTAGCTGCTCAGAATCTCCAGTTGCTATCTTCTGGTCTTAAGTCCTTTTGCTTCGATTGTCGGTCCTCAGCTCCTCGTCTTCAGTGCTAATTAACCAAACTTCTTCTACTTGTAGCAATCAAGTAGAACAAACAGACAATAAACACAACTAAGAACAACACACCAAACAAACGAGACACTTTAAAAGAGAACGTACTAAACAATATGACATGATGCTATGATCGTGAAAACATAGGACCGACGGATAACAGAGCTACCATCAAAGAGGACACACGACTATCGAGGAGTTAGAACAAATCAGAGAAGACAAACTATACATTTGACTTATTTTAGTTAATGAATTAAGGTGATAGAACTTAGATAATGTTAAAGTTTATATATATAAACATAGGAGTATAAACCTATATTGTTTATAATTTGATAAGCAGTGCAAACAGAAATTAGTTAAAATTAATGTTTAAATTAAAATTTAGAACACATGTAGCATGTTAAACGTCGTTGACATACGTACAGTAGACTACGTCAATTCAGGCAAGGCTAAAGCAATTAAAATACGGAAGTTGAAAGCAATGATTGAGATATATGAGTACGGACTAAAAAGACAGCCTAAGCAGCTCCAAGATGATATGATTTATGGTCATAAATGACAACGAACGACATCAGCACAACTTTTGATCAATTAAATAATAGATAGACAAGGTGATCTGTGGGCTGACATTAATTAAACATGCATAAACACTTACTACTGATGTCGAGGTAATGGACATTTTAGAGAACTATCCTAAGTTGATTTAACCAATTTACATTGAATTATAAAAGATGAAGTCAACCTTATTTATATTTTATTTATAAATATTTATTTAGTGTTTAAGTCATTTAAACATTTATAAATTAGAAAGCATAAAGAAGGTGATAACAGCTAATCGAATCATTATATGTTTCTTGCATAAACTAAACAAGTTCTATTTAAGAAACACTTAAGTTCTTATTAATCATGACAGCATTTGATTATTTATAAAAGATAAATTATAAAACAAAGTTACTTTTACTTTGATAAGACAGTAGATAAATATTAGTTAAATTAACTACATGCTTTATGTTTAACTAAACTAATTATGATTAAGAAATATTTAAGTTAATATTAATCAAGTTAATATTTATTTAAGAATGTTCTATGTATGAACCTAAGTCGCTTCTAATTTAAAAGAGCATGACATAAACATTAATCAAATAAACATAATTTAATTTGTAAACACATAACGTGACATGGTAAACAACGTTGCTAATGCGTCTCTTACGCCAGCATAGTCACGAAGCAACCAGAATGAAATTATACCCCTATGTTGCTTTTAGTTAGAAAGCTGTTGAATAAATATTAATCAAGTTGCATTTAAATAGATAAATTCATATTTGAGTGACATCACAAAAACTATCGTTACTGTATAGAGCGCGACGCTACGAAACAATCGCAACAAGAACGGATTTACAAACCTAGATTGTTTTTAATTATAGAACTAATTGCATGTTAATTAAATTAATATTTAATTTATATATGACTAGCATATAACACGTCTACGCCGATAGCATGTAGCTTCGATTGGCATGATCGCAAAATCACAAGAACGAGTTACTACACTAGGTTGTTTTTAATTAAAAATGCATTAAATAAATATTACACGTAAATCAATAAATTTATAATTGGGTGACACGATATACGTCAGCACTACTACGTAGAGTGCAACTATACGAAACTAACGTAACTAAAACGGAGCAATACGAAATTAAAATGAAGCAACAACAAAGATATTACGAATCAGTGGCAGAACCGCAAATACTTCATCTTCTCCCTCCATCCATCTGAAGGGCCTCAGCCTGGGGCGACATAAGAAGGAGGAGAAATATCTAATTTAATACACGAGAGATTTCCCAAACTAGGGGCTCCTCTTACGGTAGTTTTGGTGTGCTTTGTCTATGGGATAGGTACATACTTATAGGGAGAAAAAGTCTTCACCTTCACATCAACTAATAATATAGTACTAATTGATGTTGCACCGACCACCTCCACTACTAGGCCTAAATAGACATTAAGGCCCATTAGTAAATAAAGACATAGGTCTTTATGATTATTGCACATAGGCTTTGAGCATTGAGAAAAATGAGATATTTATTTATTTTAGGAATTAATTAATTTCATAGATAAAATAATTTTAGAAAAGTCTAAAATTATTATTTAAGCCACGAAAAATACTCCGAAAGCTCCAAAAATGTAGGGAAAATTCTCAGAGACATTATGAAACATAAGAAACCAAAATAAAGTATTTTGAGCTCATGAAAAGATATTTTAGAGCATCTAAAAATTAGATAACGCTCGTAGAAAAGCGTGAATTAGCTCTAGAAAAAGCCAGAACAATTCCCGAAGAGTTCACTGAGATTGATTGACACATGAGGAACTAAAAGGAATAATTTATGTTATAAAGAAAAGATTTTAGGAAACTCCCAATGAGAACTTAAGATGAGAAATAAGGAATATGGATTGCGGAAAAAGATAAAGACGTGCTGAAGAAGAAAAATCGATCCACTAAACGTATTTTAAAAGACTTTGTTCGCTATTAACACACAAGAATTAACAAGCAAACATCACATCAAACAATAGTCCGTCAAATTAGTTTAGAAAAAATTAAAGATTCTTATTATTTTTTTTCATTTTTTATAACTAATTGATGCTATCATAAACTAAACTTAGAAAATTTTATCTGAATATTAAAACATTTATTCTATTTAGTGTTTCCTATGCACAACCTAAAATTAGAAATTTTGGGGTGTGACAGTGGGCTACTCACCTTCCCTCACGCAGCAAGTTGAAGCCGAAGCCGAACCGTGGCCGTCGCGCCGTCGCGGGTTGCCGGAGCACCGGGCTTGCCATCGCCGCCTTTCGCCGCTCGTCGGGACGCTAGGGTTGGGCGCCGCCGCCAGGAGCATGAGGTATCGTCGTATAGAGGATTTGTTGGCTTGTTGCCAGTCGATGCGAATGTGTGATGCGATGGCTTGGGAGAGCCAACAACTAGGGAAAATGCAATGGTGGGCTGAAAATTGCTCTTTCTATTAGGCTTTTGGGCCAGATTTGGAGCATGAAGAAATACGTATACTTAATACATATATGTATTTGTGTTTGCTTGTAAAATCTTGGGTCTTCCATGGAATACAGGGGAAGACACCTAGCGTCGCCCATGGACGTGGCTGTTGAGAAGAACAAGGATATACGTATATGTATGGCCAGCCAGACATCATGTCCATATATATACGTATATATAGAAGCCTAGGCCATTGTTCTTTTCTAAAACCCTAAAAGTAAGCCAATCAATCCTGACCGAGCTGCCGCCGCCGCACACGTCGGATCTCGCCAAGCTCACAAACATGCTGCCAGCGTTGTAGACGCCTTCCACAGCCGCCACTATGAGCCCTAACGCCTTCCTGCCGTCGCCTTGGATCTCTCCGTCAAGAAGCAGTCTGCCTGCCGCCATCTGGAGCCTCGCTGCCATTCGCGACACATTGCTAGACACCGCCCTACCATCGTAGGGAGCCACAGTTTGCCCTGCTGAAACTCGTGTTGCCTTCGCTCCGTGTCCATCCATGCAAAGTGTCATGGTGAGATCGCCGTCCTCCTAGCTATCTTCCAGTGCTCTTCCGTAGGAATCCGAGGCTTCTATATTGTTTTCGCCAAACTTAGAGAGAAGAGCCAACCTTCTGTCCATGGCGCCGCCACCTGCACTAGGACCCAAGTCCGTTGAACGAGCATGCCAGCCCCTACATTCCGCCTCCCGTCATGCACGCACGCGTGACGCGACACCGCGTGAGCAAGCGAAGCTAGTAGAGAGCAGCCCGGCCATGCGTTGCTAGTTTTGCTATTGTTAGCTTGATGACGCCATCACCACATCACTACGCATTATGGCCGTTTTCCTTAAGAAAACAAATTCAGAAATATTATAGAAATACACCACACATAATCAGGAGTCGATCTCCACCGTTTCTTCGTTTTGACTCCGATTTAGTTTGTTCTTGTCGTGTTAGTTTCATGTCGATACAATCTACATGTTAGCAGTGATGTTTAACCTATCTCATGACATGTGTCTATAATTAAAATATAAATATTAACTTGGTTAATTTGCATGAAACTAGTTTTTGTAATAAAAGCAACATATGTTTATACATCAGTGTTAAATACATAAATATTAATGAGATTAATTACTAACATAAATGTATTTCTAAATTATAATTTGCTTACGTCATATAAAATTTAGTTAGATGCTTTTACCTATTTATTATTTCTTTTGCAATGATAAAGTTTAACTTGATTAAATTATAAGGTATTGTTCATAAACTAAACATGAGTAGTTGTAACCCGACTTTTGAATTGAATTATGTTTTGAGTCTTAATAAATATTTACATGATTTTGCTCAATTAAAATAAATCAGGCATTTGGGCCTTTTCTTTTAAATACTATAAAAATATGGGTACTCGCTTCTTTTTTACCGTAGCCCCAATTAGCGTGCTTTTCGCGTCTTTTGGTTCGTAGCAATTCGTCGATTACTTATCAATCGCTCTCCAACGTTTCTTCATTTTAAGTCCATTTTGAGTCGTTCAAGTTGCATTAGATTCGTGTCGACGCGCTCTATGTATTAGTGCTGACGTATATCGTGTCACCCATTTATGAATTTATTGATTTACATACAATTTGATTAATATTTATTTAAAAGCTTTCTAATTAAAAACAATCTAGTCTTATAATTCCATTTTTATTAAGTTGCGATCGTGCCGACGTAATCTTCACGTTAGTGGCGATGTTCACCTTGTCTCGTGTTTTTGAATTTAATTATATTAATTTGATTAATGTTTATGGAATATCTTTTTAACAAAAAGTAGCTTAGGTCTTAATCATTACTTTTTCATAGAGCAAATGTTAACTTGATTAACACCAACCTTAATGTGTCTTTGTTAGTTATAATTAGTTTAGTAAACATGAAATACATAGTTAATTAGATTAATGTTTATTTAATGTCTTTTTGAATTAAAAGAGACTTAGGTTTATATCATGACCTTTTATAAATAAAAAGCTAACTTGATAAATAACAACTTAAATGTTTCGTTGTTAATTATAACTTGTTTAATTTAATCACGAAACATGATAATCAATTAGTTGTTGTCTCATGTTTAGTGCATTCTAAATTATAAATGTTTACATGACTTAAATACTATAAAATATAACTAAGATTTAACTTTGGCTTTATAATTTGATTAATTCAACTTTAGAATAATTCTCTGAAATGTCTATCACCTTAATTCATTAACCAAAATAGATCAAGTGTATAGTTTGTCTTCTTCAGTTATGTTGCCAACCTCGATAGACGTGTCCTCAGTAAAGATAGCTTCGTCCTTAGTCGTTCCTGCGTTCTCGTAACCATAGCAAAAAGTTGTGATGCTTAGTGCGCTCTCTTTTAAAGTGTCTCTTTTATTTGGTGTGTTTGTTCTTAGTTGTGTTTATTTTCTATTTGTTCTACTTGATTGTTGCAAGAAGACAAAGCATGGTTCGTTAGCGCTGAAGACCATGAGCCGAGGACCGACAGTCGAAGCAGAAGTTGGAGACCAAAAGATAGCAGCTGAAGATTCTGAGCAGCTTAACCTTGGGAAAGAGGCAAGTATAACATGGGACCATCCTTGTTGTCCTATTCACTAAAATTATCATAGATATGCATGTGTCCTCCTTGACAACCATAGAGATTATAACTTAGTTATTGGTATATTGTTTCCTTGTCACCTATGGGTTGTGCATTTGGGTGCTATTGCGAGCGCTTAATTATGAACGATGATCTTGTAATATGGCTAATGAATTATGCAACCAACCATTTAAGATAATTTCAATACTATTGAAAGGGGGCTAGAGCAAGGGGTTATATTGTTGCTCTGGTTTCTCTCTGTAAGGACTTTCCTATAAGTGATAACCAAGATTGACACTACAGCTCTGAGGGCTATATGTCTCTATCTTTAGTTGTTTAAAGGACATTTTCTAGCTTGTTAGTGGTTACCTTAATTGGCGTAAGAATGGCTTGACATATTGGGTGTAGGACAGCCTCTAGTCTATGAGTATAGCCGAGAAGGAATTGTGCCATTTGAAAAGGGGGGTTCCTATATCTGCCTGCCGAGTGAATCTAATGGCCCTAACTTGTTAGACGAACTCTTAAATGGCTTTATATGTTTTTTAGTGTTTTGGAATTAATTACCCCAATGCAACTGAAAACCATGACTAACAGTGAAAGTGTACACCTCTGTGCAGAGTTTAATAAACTGGCATACTAGCCGTGCTCACGGATACGAGCGGCCTTGGGGATTCTTACAGAATAGATAATCACCATTGTTATATCATGTTTTAATTACTGTTGATATTTTTATGCCATGTTAATGCTATTTTATTATTCTTATTCCAAATGATCATTGGTTCATTAATGGGAATTGGATTACCTTGATGCTACTCAATTGCTATTTATATGATGATTACAGCTAATGCAGTCAAACAGTGTTTAGCCTTTTGTGCCTCATGAACCCTGTGTTATACTTGTGGAGTACAACATGTGCTCACCCTTGCTATTTCCCCTACACCCCAGTGTGTAGTAAGGTGCTGCTCAGAAGAAGGATAAAGGTGTAGTGGAGTTTCTAGAAGTCTAATAGAAGTGCTTGGCATACGGAGCCCCCAGTCAGCCGTCCCTAAGAAGAATGGAGCCCGAGCAGAAGTTTAGCAACCGCTCTGTGATACTCTAATAGTTGTAAGTATTAATACAATATGTATTCCATTGTATATAAACATTGTTTTGATATTTCTATTCTGTTGTTGTATGTGTGGACTTCCTGGGCACACATGTAACGAGTGCTTGGTCTTTTTTGGAAAACTGGGCGCAACAACAAGTCTACTAACAAGCTCATCATATGAATTAACATGATCAACCACATTAGCATTAGATACCTTAGTGTCACCTTATGACATGAAGCAATGTGGTGATGTTGGAGCGCTTGTAGAAATATCAATCTCATAGCCCGAGCATGAACCATCATCAACAAGTGAGCATGGAGTATCATCATCAATTGCATCACTTGTGGCATCATCACTAACCTTGTCAAGTGAACTTGTGGTAGTATCATTATCATCATCATCACTTGACCATGAGGTGGAGCAATCTTCCACAATCACCAAATTACGGTCATGGTCAACACACTCATGCACCTCCTTGTGATCATCCTCATTATTAAACTTTCCATCACTTCTAGAGGAGTCACCGAAGAAGGCTTGGAGTGCCATCCACATATCATGAGCACTCTTCAAGTCCCACACACGTCTAAATATATCTTCATGCAAAGCACACGTTAGATAATATTGAGCACATGTATCAAGTTGTAAGCAATCCTTTTGAGCTAGGGTTAGATTTCTCTTATCCAAAGCATCACGAGAAAAAGCCAACAATAATGATCCACCACTCCTTTGGACCCATTGCATGGAAATGATCAAGCATATGGTATTTCCACCGTGCAAAGTGTGTGCCATAAAAAATGTGTGTCACACTCAACATAAACCCAAAGGTTGCCATCCTCTCAGGTCAGTGAAACCACAAATGAGACACCTAGCTCTGATACCACTTGTAGTTGACCCACCTCGTCGTCGTAGCAAGCGGCGTTGCCCTAGACGTCAACGTTCACTTCCCTAGCGAGTTCTCCATCATGGCCGACGCCTTCACTCTGGGCCAGATCCTCAACTTTGGGAGCCTGGCCTACATCGCTGACTACTATGGCGAGCTTCATCCACTCCATGGGGCCGCACCGGCGAACAACGAACCCCCGGTGCCACCTCCTCTACCGGAACTCTTAGGAGCTAATCTCAAGGTTTTGGCCTATCAGATCCGGTGCGGCTTGGGCCTGAACCCCACCATGTCGGACCACCGCCAAATGTTCTACATGCCGGCCAACGTCCACCACTAGATCGCCACTGGTGAGGTGCTCCCGTTGCCTGATCACTTCTGGTACTACTTCTTGGACCTGCCTTTTAGGATACAAAATGTAGCAACATCCTTCCAACTAGAGCTAGAGCACCTCATCAGTCGTGAGGTGCCGCGGAGCACCATCCTCTCTGGCGTGGCGGGGACCAATGTCCCCTCGCTCCGTGCCTTCCTTGAGATTCTCTTAGGGAACAACCCATAGTAAGACTCCAACGACATCGACTACAATGACCCTCCGTGCATGTGCTACCATATTGATAGCGAGATTCAGCCTGAGGAGGCACTCGGGCTCACACCGCTGGACTAGAGTCCCTGCAGCCGTGCGGCCTACCTTCAGGAGAAGGTAGACCACTTGCGTGCTCAGAAGGTGGACCTAGAGGTTGTAATAGAACCAACCAATTTATACAAAATTAAGTAAGAAAATCACCTGCCGGGGTAGATAACCAACGTACTTAATTCCATACAAACCCGGCAGTCTGTGAAATCCTGAAGGATTTCAAACTTTTCAAAAACTCAGCTAAGATCATTCCATTTTAGCAATCACCATTCACATGATTACATAATTTTAGACATAACACAAGTTCATTGGAGTTCAAAATAAAGAGTTATTACAATACCAAGTTCAAATAGAATTAGCGAAAGCAAGTAGTTTTCAAACTGCACACACATAGTTCATTACAGTGCCAGGTACTGATCAAAGCCAACAAAAGCATTGAGTTGAGATAAAGAGTGACCACGCCCTTGGTCTAATCATCTCCCATAGCTTGGTACAAGCAATTGATATAGTAGCCGTAGTACATCTGTCCATCTGCAACAAGTGGGAATAAACCCTAAGTATGAGAATGTACTTAGCTAGACTTACTCGACATAACCAAAAATAAAGTGACTACAAGGAGTATGAAAGGCTTTATAGTGGGCTAGCTAACTCATTTGCAAGAATCACATTTAACATTAAGAACTACTTTTTCTAGTATTATTGCCTCAAGTTAATAATCATTAACCTGTCAACTAGGTTTGCATCTACACTAGAGCAATCACTTGATTAAGGCAATCAATGATAACCATATGATCATTTACCATTTCAATCTTATCATAACCATCTGAGTGTTCCACTAACATTACTATGATGAAGTAGCTCAAGTCAAGTGCTCACTATCTAGGAGCGATGACGATTCAAATCGATTACTAACTAGCTAGTGATTTGTTCTCCACACAAGCCACACTCACCCGCTAAGGAGAGCTACAGGTCACCGAATCAACTTTTTAGGTAAACGTCTCGGGTTCGATAGGTACCGCCGTACCCAGGGGCCACCCGACTACTCATTGGCCTTACCATCATGCCCCTGTGTCCACTCACTGCTTAGCCAGTACAGTGCATTGCGGTCAACGCTCGGCCCGAATAGTTTCCCGGCTTCACCGTCGGAACGACTTATCCTTCCAGTTAAGCATGGGGCATGCATTCAACATGACTCGAGGGACAACAATGATTGGTCCTTAACCAACACAGATGGAATCACTACAGTCCAAAACCATGCAAGGCTCCATCAGTCTCTATTTCTCAACAATAGTTGGTTATACTTCGTGATGCCACATTTAGCCAACAGTAATCTAGGTAACCACCTAAAACTCGTAGATGACGGGAAATCATCCGACTTCTACCGGTCTAAGCAAGGCTAAGCATTTAACTCAACTTCGTTTACCAAGGTATTTCAAGGATATAATAACAAGGGTAGATAAGGAATAATGCAGCAATGGTTGCAATCAACTTCTAAACTTAATGCATCAATCATAATTAAAGCATATGTTAGATATTTACAAACCAAGGGAGATATGCTCCTGGGCTTGCCTCTCTCAAAAGAGTTGGGACGGTGGTTAGGGCACTCCTGAAGCTCTTCACCGGCCTCCTCGTCTGCCTGCACCTCCTGTGCAGGCTCGTCCTGCGGTGCTCCCTCGTCTGACTCCTCTAGCTCTGCTACTACCAACTCCTCCTACGATCCTGTATGATGCGTATGTATAAGTGATTATAGAAGTGGTGCATCAGATGGAATGGCATATGATGATCATGAGTGCATGTATGTAGACGAACATGTTTAACTTTATTTGATAGAGTAGGTGCAAATCTCCACTCTAGTAGAGAAGATTACAACACACCCAAAACATGCACACATATCACACAACATTAATATATTGATTCGTACGAGCAAGTTATTAGTGCTTCAAAGATACACCAAAGCAACACATATACACTAATCATGCATAGAGAAAGGTTCATTTATTTTATTTTAAACTAAGGCTACAACAACTTATATTTCTGGTGCTCAGAAAATTCTAAGAAATTTACAGTAGCTTCATCATGTAATATATAGTCTACCAAAAATTTTCATTGCATTTGGATAAGTACAGTAGCCTACACAAAAATGGTAAAAAGCATGGCATAATTACACATGAAAATAATTTGTATTATGAAAAGTATCAAACAATAGATTTCATATTTTTCCCATGATCTACATATTATAGAAACACTATAGAAAAAGTTTACCTACATGTATTATTCATATTTTTGGCTCTAGCAATTTTACAAGAAACACACCTAAATTACTTAGCCATATTTTTCCACAGAACATGCATATCATATATTTTTCACAGAAAGTATATCACATAAATAGATTAACAAAACAAGTTTCACATTTTTCTGAGACATACAATTTACTATGCATTTTACAAGATATAAGCAAAATCAAGAATTAAATAAAGCTATATATAAAAGTATCTCAAAACTAACATGCAATAATTTTATACTATAGATCTACTCACAAGAAACTTAACAAAATTTGTTTCACCAAATGTGGACCAATATTTCTAAAGTTATGAATTTTACAAGCATTAAAACATTTTCTAGAATTTCCTTTTCTTTATTTTTCAAAAATCCGCCGACCCTAACTGCTACGCACACCCCGTGCATTCACCTAGCACTGCACTAGAGTAGCTGACCCGAGGGCTACGGGGTCAAGCTGACCCCACCGGTCAGCCGAACCGGGGCAAGGGATGGCATTGACCCGCCGGAGTTCACCGCCGGTGAGGTCTCCAGTGGCGGGACCGGCACCACTGAGATCCTCTCATCGAGCCGCACCCGTAAGGCTAGAAGATGGGGCAGGTTAGGAGGCAGAGCAGGCTCAATGGCGGCTATGGGGGCACGACGGCGCTGCATGGCGGTGGGGTCACCGTTGCTGGCCATGATAGTGCTAGGCGATGCGCATACGAGCTCTAGTAGACCAAGGTGGATGCGGCGCTCCCAAAAGAAGGGAGAGAGCTAGGGCGGAATGGGGTTACCGACGCGGCCGCGAGCTCTGGTGAGCTTCGGCGCGACATGCATGGCCGGGGCGGCCCTCACCTTTGACGACGGCAACTGCTAGCTTGCGCAGCCGATGGAGGGCGTCGGGGCCAAGCTAGGCGCACGAGGAATCAAAGGCAGAGGCAAAGGAGAAGGCGCACGGTGCTGCCATAGCTCCGTGGCGACAGAAATGGTGGAGCCGCGGTGTCGCGCTGCCACTGTGCTGTTGGCGAGCAGAGGAGGCAAAATGGATGGAGTGGAGTGAGGAGGGCGTGGCATGGCATATTGAGGGCGTGCGGGGCCATGGGCCGAGAAGGGTGGTGGTAGCCCATTTTCAAAAGAAAATTCTTTTTCTTTTTCTTTTTTGATTAAACAGCCCCAAAACTTCCCACTTTGAGCATTTTCCAAACATTTTCAAGATTTGGGGTAAAAACAAAAGTTGCTTTGAAAAATATGCTCCGCAACTTTGCCAAAAGAAGCAAAGCCAAATTCCAAATAGATTTTGAATTAGAGATTTAAAGTCAATTTAAATCAAAACCCTAATTTTTGGAGAATTATTTTAAAAGCATAATTTGGCAAAACTTTGAATATAAACTTTGCTCCAAATCTCACCCTAAACATTTCTAAGTTGTTTTAGTGCTCAAAACAAGCACAAACATTACCTAACAAGCATAGACATGGTATCACACTTACTGAAACAAGACATTGCAACGCACATGTTTCATTACCATGTTTCAAGTTATATTTCATGTGATGGTTTTGAATGCATAATGATGATTATGCTCATGATTTGCAAGTGCTAATGCAAGCTGAACACCAGGGTGTTACAACCCTCCCCCTTATAAAAATCTTGCCCTGAGATTTGAGTTATGAACCATTTGTTATAAAAATTTTGATAATCTTTTTATAGATAATCTCCTATTTCCCATGTCGAGTCACCATCATCACGATTACTCCACTATATCTTATATATTCTTACCACTTTATTTCGAGTAACCCTGTCCTTAACATCCAAAACTCAGACCGGTTGCTCACGATATTCCAAGTCTGATTTAATCTTAATGCCCCGGGGTTCTATTCTTTCTTCCGAAACACACAAACACTTCTTCAATTATGACACATGAAAGACTAGAAAGATTGAACTCATCTCTTCTAGTAACTGTAACTTATAAGCCATTGGACCCTTCTTTTCTAATATCTTATACAGTCTCACAAACCTAGCAGCAAGCTTTCTCTTGACTCCAAACCATTTCTTCTTCAAGGGTGTAACCTTTAAATAGACATAGTCACCAACTTCAAACTCAAGTGGTCTTCTTCTCATATCTACATAACTTTTCTGGTGTGATTGTGCAGCTTTCATATTTTTTGGATAATACAGACCTTTTTCTTAGCCTCCTCAACAAAATCAACACCATAATACCTTCTCTCTCTAGGCTCAATCCAATTCAACGGTGTTCTGCACTTTTTGCCATACAATGCTTCCAATTGAGCCATCTTGATACTCTCTTGATAGCTGTTATTGTAAGTGAACTCAACCAAAGGTAACCATGATTCCCATGAACCCTTAGAAGATAACACACAAGCTCTCAACATATCTTCTAGAACATGATTAACTCACTCTGTCTGTCTATCAGTCTATGGATGGTAAGCAGTACTACGGACCAAACTGGTTCCCAAACCTTTATGTAAATGTTCCCAAAAGTGAGCTGTAAACTGTGATCCTCTATCAGACACTATAGTTTTTGGTATACCGTGCAAAACCGAACAATTTCTACAATATACCTTTTAGCGTACTAAGGTGGTCAAAATGCTATCTTGACTGGTAGAAAGTGAGCTGATTTGGTAAGACGATCCACAATTACCCAAATCGAATCATTTCCTTTCTGAGTAGGGGGAAGACCGGAGATGAAATCCATACTTATATTATCCAATTTCCAATTTGGCACTAACAATGGTTATAACAAACCAGCAGATTTCATATGAAGAGCTTTCACTCTACAACACGTGTCACATATAGCAACATAAGCGGGAATCTCTTTCTTCATTTTTTGTCCACCAATAATGAGGTCTAAGCTCTTGATACATTTTGCTACTTCCAGGATGGATGGATAGCTTAGAAAGATGAGCTTTATCCATGAGTTGACTTTTGAGCTCTTATTGACATTTCTTAGCATCACTGAAGCAAGGTTGTCATCCCCAGCATGGCGCTAGAAATGTGGTATTAAATAAATGCAAATGCTCCTCTAGAAATAAATACGAAATCCACAAGCGCACAGATAATACCGATGTAGCATTTTAACCAGGAGTAAACCAGGTATCATTATTTATATTTTTACCCATGGGAAGGGATAGCTAAGGATATGAGCAATGAGCATCACTGCATGTGATAATGGAGAGTATAATGATATCTAAGGATAGCTAAGGAAGATGAAGAATAGAGCAATCACTTCCCTGTAATAGTTGTGTTCTACCTGTCCTATACTCGAGAGGAGGACTACAAAGGACTCAACAGGACTGTCACTCCCACGATCTACCTCATGATTCGGAATATAGGGTGCAATCATAGGAAAATACGGTATAGGCACCACGCCTACACAATATTTACCACTCACCCATGATATCAATGAGCAAGCGCTATACGATCCTATACTTAAATATAATTCTAATCCAACTATGCCTAGCATATAACCAAAGTAGACTAAGAACATTATAATTGAGAATATAAGCAAATAGAGCAAAGTCATATCCAATATAATAGAATAGAGCAAAGTCATATTCATAGTAGCCGATGAACAATATGAATAACACATGAAGTATACAAAGTAGGTGAGAATTACCAAGAACTCTCTTGACAGATCCAGAAACCAAGGGAAACTTGACTCCTAGTTCTAGTCCTATGTAGCTATGCTATGACTATGGAGATCTAATTGAGATGGTGGCTCTAGGGCTTGATCAGAGGCTTCTCTCTTGATGAATAATGAATTGAAAGAGAATTAGGGTTTCTCCTAGGGCCAGGGGCCTTGCTAATATAGCCTCCTCAAATGCTCCATGGCCGTCAGATCAAACCAACCTTGATACATGGTGTAGATTTATCCTCGAAGGCGGTGGGGGTAGGATCCTCGAGACTAGACCTGATTGGTCCACGTAGGTGGGTGGGCGCCCACATGGACAGGGCGGGCGCCCTGCCTACGTGGCCATCCGGCCTCCGGTCTGGTCTGGTGTCTTCTAGAGTCTTCTAGAGTATTCTTATGCGTGAAGTCTTTCTCTCTATGTAAATCTTACATGTGGGCCTTCTTTGGTCATTTCCTGATAACCCTCTGCAGAAATAGATATTCACCAAAACTTGTGGAATTCTATCAATGTAACCCCTTAGCTAGATGATATTTATATTTAGGTTCTTTTTTCATGCTATGTTGACAGTTTAAAATGACACTTATCTACCATCAATAACTCCCCCTAGCTTACCTTTTGCTCATCCCTAAGCAAAGATAGACTCAGTGATGGATTAGGAGTTGCTACAATGCTTTCACACCTCAAAAGTACACATACGTTCAAACAAGATCTCTCCTCCAGATTAGAATTAATTATTCTGATTATAGACTTACTCATATTACCTTCTGCCATGGGGCTTATGGCCGTCACTTGGGTCTTGAGCAGTTGAAAGACAACGATCAAGTCAAGCGCCATGTTTCAAGCTCTTCGATCTACTATTATTCCAAAGTTTTTGCAAGATTTTTAAATAAAACTCAGAGATTCCTATGTATGACCCTCTCAAGTCTCTCCTTTGTGGTATTTCTAGATTCTCACTAAGGCAATAATGGTATATGCCTTCTGTCTTCTCTCAAGATATGTGGTATTTTTGGTATTTAGGCATAGTAACATTATGCCTTCTCTCTCTCACCTTACATCTAATAAGCTGTAACACCCTAAAAATTTGAAAAGAAGAAAAATAGGAAAAATATGATTTTTATATTTATTTTGTGAAGCATGCAAAATTTAGAATAAGAATAATTTTTATAAATTTAAAATTAAATATAAGAGTAGAAACATGCTTGTGCACTCATGCTGTTGCATTTAAACTTTTGAGATGAGTGGTTTGATTCAAATTCAAATTTGATTTAAAAATCATTTGAAAAAGGAATTTGAAAAAAATTGGAAAAAGGATTTCTTTTCCTCTCTGCTTCTGGGCCGTTTCTCCCCGCAGCCCAGCGTGCGCGGCCCGTTTCTCCCTTTTTCCCGCGGCTTCCTTCTTCTCCTGGGCCGAGCCCGAGCCGCGGCCAGCCGGCCCAACTCGCGCGCGCGCTCGCGTCCCGCAGCGGCCGCGTTCTTTCCGCCTGAGCCGCTGACATGTGGGTCCCGCTTGTCAGTGTCTCTTTCAACCTTCCTTTCTTCTTCCTCCGGTTTCCATCGACGAACGCCGTTCTTCACCGATTCGGTGATCCGATTTTCCTTCGAAAACTTCCTCCTTTCCATAACCGGAGATGCCTACGGGCTATAAAACGAGACCCTCACCTCTCCGCCCTCATCCCGTCTCATCGGTAGCCGTTTTGGTGCTCGGGAGCTAGGTCACCGCGAGCACGAGATCCACCGTCCGCCCCTCAAAGCCGCACGCGCTCATTGCTTCGTCCCCAGCCACGATTCTGCCCTAGGTGAGTTCGCGTTGAAGTTATCTACCTGCCGGTATCTTTGCTTTGCGATTTCGTGCACCACAGAGCGAGATAGGCTCCACCCGGCCATGGCGCCGCCGCGGGAAGCTCGCCGTCGGCTGATTCCGACCGGAGCGCCGCCGGTTACCTCCTCGATCCGATCTGGACCGTCCGATCTAAATCCAACGGCTAGAATTAGAAGATACCGGTTCGTTTGTAAAATTGTAAAAGAAACCCTGAAGTTTTTAAGTATAGAACCCGCAGTCCTAAAACGTAAAGCTCAGAGTACGCTTTGATCGGTTGAAAACGTATTTCGTCTCGGTAAATGAAAAATACGCTTTCTGATATTTACAGTTTTGCCATTCAGATTGTTTTAGTTGTAGAATTTTCGTTTTAACTCCGATTTGATCCATTCAAATTGCGTTAGATTCATATTTGCGAGCTCTACATGATGATAGAACTGTACAGTAGGTTTGAGATAATTTATTTTCAAGTTTATATTAAAGTATTTATTTTTCTATAGGAAATCTTTGGAAAATTCATAACTTTGTCGTTTTAGATCCGATTTTCGTGATCTTCGCGTCTGTTTGATCCTAGCAAGTTGTAGATTCATTTTAAAGACTTTTTATTTTATTTTCTTACTGTTGGTGTATTGTTCTAATTATAGTCTTGTTTGTTAATGCATGATTGCCTTTGGATGTGTGTTGTTGATAATGGTTGATCGAGTATAGACGGTGAGAAATTTGTTGGAGATCAAGAGCTTTACTACGAGCAAGATCTTCAGGACCAGTTTGAGCAAGGCAAGTATAGCATGGGATTATCCTTGTTGTCCTATTCACCTTATGCAATTAATATCATTATGCATTTATTCCTTGTTAAGGATGACTTAGCAATTGATCCTTTACCTTGGTACCTATTAAATTGCATTGAGTATTTTGGCTAGTGCTTAAACATGGACTATGATCATGTAATTTGACTAATGGAATATGCAATAAACATTAAAAGATGATTTTATTACTGTTAAAGGGTACTAGAGCATGGGGTTACTTTGGTGCTCTTGTTACTCTCCATAAGGACTCATCTATAAGCGACAATCCGGGATTTACAGTACAACTGTGGGGGCTATATGGCTCTGGCTTTAGTCATATAGAAGGACCTTTTCTAGCTTGTTAGAGGTATTCCTTTATGGCGTAAGAATGGCTTGACGAATCGGGTATAGTGCGGCCTCTGTCCTCATGTGTATAGGCTGCGTGTTATTGTGCCATCAGGAAGGGGGGCTCTACATCTGTTTGCCAAGTGAAATCTAATGACCCTAACTTGTTAGACGAACCTTCGAAAGACTTCATAGTGTTTACCCTGCCTGCTCACCTCGGTAGTGTTTTGGGAGTAATTAACCCGGGCATTTGGGTAACACGACTCACAGTGAAAGTGTACAACCTCTGCAGAGTGTAAAACTGTTATAACAGCCGTGCTCACGGTTACGAGTGGCCTTGGACCCTTATGGAATAGTTGAATAATTGTTTATGATTATGTTTTTGCTATTCGTTAATCATTTCACATGGATCATATGTTTAATGTTTATATTGAGACAATTTGATGCTATTGTTATGCTAAAATCATGCTAACTAAAAGCTACATGCTGATAAACCAATGAATATGCCTTTTTGAGCCTCATGAACCCCATGTTACACTTGTTGAGTACGAGATGTACTTACGCTTGTTTATTTCTTTTACTTGGATAAAAATCCCGGATGGGTAACAGATGGAGGTAATAGTGACTACTACACCTACTTCCCTGAAGATTACTAGTCTTGCTGTCAACCAGTCAATGTACCTGTGACTGGAGCTACCACGAGAGAATTTTATTTATACTTCCGCTACGTTTGTGTTAAGACTATGTGTTTAAATATCGTGATGTAATAACATTTGTGATGATACTTCTGTTATAATTTGTGAACTTATGTGTGATTGATCTCTGGGCGCACATAAGTGTATGCATTCCATTTGGTCGATAAATGGGTGTGACAAATTGGTATCGGAGCCGACCTTCGCGGCCACGGGGCGCGTGCGGGCCAGGGGCTGGACATGGGGTTCATTGCGCGTGTAGGCTCTGCGGAGTGCACGACGTGGCACATGTGCTGGCACTGGGCGCATGGTCGTGTGTGCTAAGAGGGAACGTTCCTGGTTATCGTTTGCCTGATTGTGGGTATGTTGGGCCCGACGAGGACGTCGGGTTATTTGAGGGGGGTGTATGTCACACCCGGTCCAATTTGGAATTTGGCCCATAGTGGCCCATGTGAATGTTATGAGATATTGTGGAGAGTTTAGTCCCACCTTGGTTGTTTAGAGTGGGAGAGACCAACATATAAGGTTTCTAGAGTCCATCTCACCATCCCCGGGTTAATCCTTTTACGCGAAGCGAGGACGAAAGCGTAAGTGAGATGGTGGTAGGTGTGGTTCATTCAGCGTGCAGAGTGGATCTAAGCCGTTTGGACTCTAGGGCATTACATAAGCTTATATGGAGTTCATAGGTGGGGAGACAAGAAAAATATACTTGCAAACATTTATTGCACAATCGAACCATGGATCCAGAGAAATAAATCATACAGTCAAATCAAGATATGCATGTGTATGGGATATATGGTATGTAGTGGATAAGTGGTAGATAGAATAGTAATGATGGTAAGGGGTGAAGGAATGGTAATGGTGGATACCTCATTCTACTAAGACTCCTTTGAATGGAATTCATACCTCTCTTGAACTTTGAAGACTTTGAAGGAGGACTTGGGCTCCTCATATATATATATATTTTCAAATGGGGGTATAAATATTTTTCTTTCCCCTCTTCTCTTTCTTTCCCCTTCTTTTTTTTAATAGAGCTAATATCACCCAAGCTTCTTTTGAAACAGATAAATTAAAAAGAGGTAGCAATAGAAAGTGGCATCACCCAAGTTTCTTTCCCCTTCTTCTCTTTCTTTCCCCTTCTTTTGAATATCTTTTTAGGTAGTTTACTCCCAGGATAGGAGTAGAACTAGTTTTGGGTGGATCTGAGTGGAATGTATGAATGCGTACTTCAAGGATAAAAGTGGCATGAATGAGTGGAAAAATGCAGGTGCGTACTTCCAGGTTAGAAGTAGCACATATGTAGGTGGAGTGTATGTGGACACTACAAGAAATGTCTCGGTTTTTGATGAAACGTTGATGAAACATGCGTCATAAACCATGCATTTTATTCCATGGTTTGTGACGTTTATATGTTCATGTCACGTCATTTATGATGTTTATATGTTCATAGAATGTTAGAGAACACATTCTCGGACATTCGTTTCGTCACAAACGACGTGACATGAACATATAAACGTCACAAACGATGGAATAAGACACATGGTTTGTGACGCACATTTCATCAACGTTTCATCAAAAACCGAGACATTTCTTGTAGTGGGATCTTGATTTTAACCGCATGACCAGCTCCTAAGGGTCTACACAGCTCGACCACGCTCAATGCTCACAAGCAGTAACAAAATAAGTGTAGAGGTTTTTCCTAATCTAGAAAGCATGTATCTGGCTGTGGTAGGAATTTAAACTCTTGTCATACAGAAACTCATCATGCAGCAATTTTAATTTTTTTTTCAAAAGATAAATTCTCCAGAATTCTAGTATCTCTAGGAACAAGATAAACAACAGCTCAAAACCCTCCCATATCATATCCGTCCACTACCTAGACTTAGATCAAGCATTTGCTACCCACAAGTTCAGGTTTAGAGCAAATCTTAAATCAAAACCATTGTATCCAAAACTCAGGAGAGTTCGAGGCTGAACACTAGGTACTTGAAAGGAATTACGGTAGAGCAACTATTCATCATTTTCATGCAAGAGTTTATTCTAGGGATTTATTTTAGCAAGGTTAAACTCTCCTACATTTTATTTAGCAAACTTAATATCTCACAGAAAAACATCTATATATATGTATATTTATAGAAAAGGGAAATATTTATTTGGTTCCTAAAGGTTATGCATCTTTTTATATGTTTTATATTTTAACAGAGCAGAAATATATAAATAAATAGGTAAGAAAATACTTAGCTGGATACACGGGGAATGCTCTCTCTCAAGCTAGATGTTGACGTAGTCTTGATTGATGCAACAGACAGACAGTAGAGGTGTACTTCCTCTCTCAGAGTGTTTATGATGACTGTTGAGATAGCACGCTGATATAGGACAGATCATCCTCTTGTCTGTTAGCTCCCTTCGATTCTTGAAATTCTGTGAAGCTTAAATAGACAACAAAGCTTATAGAACTGATTAAGTGTTAGTCATAAATCTCTAAGCCTTGAGCATATTAACCCCCTTTAATATATTTGTTTATTTAGCAGGATCTTTCTATTAACAAATATTTTTGTATTTTTATATTATACCATGCAAAAAACTATAAATATGATATATGCATATTTATTTTATTTTTATGCCACCACAACAAATATACCTATGGGTGTTATGCCATAAATTTTTTTGCATGGGGCTTAGCATTTATATGAATGCAATGTATGACATTTTTATTTTCTTTTCTATGATAGCATTAAAGTAAACATGAAGCTAACTATACATTTTAAGGAAAAGCTAAATATGCTGATTAAAAACTTTATGCAATGCTAAAAAGGAAATTATTGATAACTACCAAGTTTACCTCTTGGCACGGCATTCGGTGATTTAAGCCCTCCGAACAGGACCTCTTGTCCGCTTAATCTTCTCAGGGCGTCTTAGATGGCTCGAATGGCACCACTGGCTGAACCTCTTCTTGAATTGAATCTAAAACTGATTTTACCTTTACTTTCCATACCTGTTTTGTTGGTGAGGTTGACTTTGAGGGAGGAGTTGGTTGCACTATCTTCTCTTCTTTGTTCTCCACAGTGACTGGTTCACTTTCTGTTAGGGGTACAACCTCCTCCTCAAGATAAATCTTTTCTTCGGGATATCGATCTTCATACCTTGACACTTCTCCTTCATAATCAGCCCATCCATCATTGGTGATCTGATTCTTCTGATTGCGGGTACGATGCCTTCTTCTTGTTCTATTCTTCTTGGGATCTTCATTGACCATATAGTTATCATTAAAGTAGTGGCGTACCTTCTCTGAGGGGAAGTGAAAGTGCACTTCTCTTGTTCCAATATAGATGATTGCTTTGGTGGTGTTCAAGGACGGCCTTCCAAGCATGATAGGTGGATCATAATCATCTCCTCCCATGTCAATGACTAGGAAGTCTGTAGGGACGAAATGGTCATCAATCTGGACGGGAACATCTTTTGCTAATCCATCCATGAAGCGAAATGACTAATCTGCCATCTGCAGCTATGCGTAGGTGGGATGCAAAGGCATGGTGCCATATAGATACTCATAAGTTACTTTGGCCATTATGTTGACGTCTGACCTAGTGTCACAGACAGCTTTCTAGGAGTTGCGATTGATTGAACATTCAATGGTTGGGACACCTAGGTCACCCTTTTTTATCAAATGTGGGGACTTGTGCTGGTGGTCATGGTCTTTGTGGACTGCAGTGACCATCCTCACTATCTCCATCTGTTGTGGCTTCTTGTTCTTGCTCTTGTTCTTGTTCCTCCTGTTGTTCTTCTTCTTTGGCTCATAGGCGTGTTGATGGTGTGCAGGGAATTATAACACCCGATTCTTGAATGAGAAAGTCTCTCTCTTCCCTTTGATGTTGAAACAGATCTTGGCAGCATTGGCATAGATGATAGCTCCAGCGGTGTTCAAAAATGGGCACCCCAAGATGATGGGTGGCTTCTCATGACCACCTGTCTCTATCACCACAAAGTCTACAGGAACATACGAGCTGCCAACTCACACACAAATGTCTTCTAGGATTCCTTTGGCATAGTAGAGTGACTGGTCTACAAGCTGCAAGCACATGGTTGTACATGATAAAGGATAATCAAACATTCTTTCATAAATCACCTTGGGCATGATGTTGACGCTTGCACCAAAGTCACAGATTGCTTCGTTGAAGTTCACACTTCCAATGGAGATCGGTATGACCGGTCTCCCTAGATCACGTTTCTTGATTAGGAGAGTCTCATCATTCCAATCGGCTGTTAGAACACTCCAGTTACTTCCTGCATTGAAAATATCTACAAGATTTACAGATTCTAGTTCTTCCGGTTTCCCCAGAATCTTACCTTGGCATTCTAGAGGAACAACAGTAACAAGCTGGGATATTTGTGACTCAATCATTTTATTTAAACTATGTTGATTCTTAATAGCAGTAGAAAAGTTATCCATTCTATTATTAATTATTTATAGCATTTTATCATTGGATTCTAACTTCTTAGACAGGTTATCCATTAACTTTCCTTGATTAAGAACTAGCTCTCTTAAAGGTGGCTGATTAAAATTATTGAAAGAATTATTACCTTGATAATTACCTAAATAGTTACCTTTGTAGTTATGTTTTTGCTGTTGATTCCAACCTTGATTCTGTTGAGGACGATAATAGTTGTTGTTGTTGATGTAGTTCACATCCTCATGTAGCTCTAGGCAGGTATTGCTTGAATGCCTAGTTTCTCCACACTCTTCACAAGTCATGCGAGAATCATGAATGTGCATGACTTCCTTCTTCTCACCGGCTCTCTCATCGAGCCTCTTCATCAGTAGGTCCATCTTGGCAGACAACATGTCTACCTCCTTGAGCTGGTGCATACCTCCACCTCTCTTGTGGCCTTGAGTTCTTTCTTCACTCCAACCTTGGTTGGATGCCATCTTCTCCACAAGAGCTATGGCTTGAGAAATGGTAAGTGATAAGAATGCATCTCTAGCAGCAGCATCCATAGTCTCACGGGTGCTATTGTTGAGCCCATGATAGAATGTTTCCATAAGTAGCCAATTCTCCATTCCATGATGAGGACATTCTAGGATGTAATCTTGAAAGCGCTCCCATGCTTCTGGGACAGACTCATCATGTTGTTGAAAACTTGATATTTTCCCATGAAGAGCATTTGTCTTGCCCATGGGAAAGAACTTCGCTAGGAAATTGGTGGAGCAGAGTGCCCACGTAGTATTCTTCTCCTTATTTGCATAAAACCACTGCTTCGCTCTCTCCAAGAGTGAGAATGGGAAAAGGCGAAGTAGTATGGCATCTCTGGGAACATCCTTGATGGTGAAAGTGCTGCAAATCTCCAAAAAGTGTTGGAGATGAGCACTAGCATCTTCATGTGCCTTCCCACAAACTGGCTAGCTTGCACCATGTTGATGAGCGTAGGCTTAAGCTCGAATGGCCGATCAATGTCCGCAGCAGGTCTAGTCCGGATGTTGTCCGTGGTTGGAGCTGAGAACTCATAGAGTGACTTGTTCGCCATGGCTTTGAATGCTGGTGTCAAGTTGCGAATTACTCTTTGGTGATCTTCCTCTTCAGAAGAAACTTCAGACTGAATTGATGATGATGCTTGAGCTTTCTTTAGCTTGGCTCTAGTCCTTCGGAATAATGCTTCTAGATTATCAATAAAATTATTTGGAAGGTCAAACCTATTCATACATTACCTTGCATATGATATATAAAATAGACAAAAGACAAGGGTAAAGTTGTATGAGTGGAGAAAATGATGGTTTCTCAATCACATTAGTGGATGCAAGTGATGGCTCATATCCTTTTGAATAGCTTAATCAACCTTCCCCGACAACGGCGCCAAAAATGCTTGTTGGCATTTCTTAGCGTCAATTAAGCTAGGTTGTCATCCGCAGGATGGTGCTAGAAATGTGGTATTAAATAAATGTAAATGCTCCTCTAGAAATAAATATGAAATCCGCAAGCGCATAGATAATACCGATGTAACATTTTAATCAGGAGTAAACTAGGTATCGTTATTTATATTTTTACCCATGGGAAGGGATAGCTAACGATATGAGCAATGAGCATCACTGCATGTGATAATGGAGAGTATAACCATGTCTTTGTCTATCTCTCATACAGGGTAAGTGTCACATGAAATATATATATATATATATAATGAATGGTAAATGATAAATGATAAGCACATAGCACATAATAAATGATAAGCACAACTCAATAGATTACTCTAAGTCTATATCACTAGCATGGAACTAGGATGAACTACAAGAATAAATCCTAAGTTATTCTAACTATGAGCCATAGCATACAATGATTAGTGCAATTACACTTGGAAATCATGGCAAGACAAAGTTATATCTACGCATAGGGATATTACAAAGGAAGATGAAGAACATAGCAATCACTTCCCTGTAATAGTTGTGTTCTACCTGTCCTATACTCGGGAGGAGGACTACAAATGACTCAATAGGACTGTCACTCCCGCGATCTACCTCATGATCTAGAATATAAGGTGCAATCACATGAAAATACGGTATAGACACCATGCCTACACAATATTTACCACTCACCCATGATATCAATGAGCAAGCGCTATACGATCCTATACTTGAATATAATTCTAATCCAACTATGCCAAGCATATAACCAAAGTAGACTAAGAATATTATAATTAAGAATATAAGCAAATAGAGCAAAGTCATATCCAATATAATAGAATAGAGCAAAGTCATATTCATAGTAGCAGATGAACAATATGAACAACACATGAAATATAGAAGTAGGACAGAATTACCAAGAACTCTCTTGACAGATCCGGAAACCAAGCGAAACTTGACTCCTTCTAGTTCTAATCCTATGTAGTTGTGCTATGACTATGGAGATCTAATTGAGCTGGTGGCTCTAGGGCTTGATCAGGGGCTTCTCTCTTGATGAATAATGAATTGAATGAGAATTAGGGTTTCTCCTAGGGCCAGGGGCCTTGCTTATATAGCCTCCTCAAATGCACCACAGCCGTTAGATCGAACCGACCTTGATACACGGTGTAGATTTATCCTCAAAGGCGGTGGAGGTAGGATCCGTGAGACTAGACCTGATTGGTCCACTTAGGTGGGTAGGCGCCCACATGGACAGGGCGGGCACCCTACCTATGTGGCCAACCAGCCTTCGGTGTGGTCCAATGTCTTCTAGAATTCTATCAGTGTAACCCTATAGCTAGATGATATTTATGTTTAGGTCCTTTTTTCATGCTATGTTGACGGTTAAAAATGATACTTATCTATTGTCAATAGCTCTCTATCCTTGGGTACAACAAGACAATCATCAAACCATAGCACTCCTTGTTGATCCACTCTAAAATGTTTAGTTGGCTTTCTTTTTATTTTCTATTTGATATGGAATATCCCCTTATCTGTTTTCTGGCCCTCTATGATCTTACTTTCTAGGGTGCAACTAATCTGAATATTATGCAACACAACAGGATGCATCAGGTTGAACCCATCCTCAAACAACGGTTGTACAGTAAGAAAATGTGACTTCCTACTCAAGGCATCTGCCACTACGCTTGCCTTTCTTGGATGATAGTGCACAGTTAGGTTATAATCTTTGATCAACTCTAATCACCTTCTTTTGTCTCATGTTCAATTCAGATTGGGTAAATATGTATTTGAGACTCTTGTAATCTGTAAAGATGTTGCACACATTCCTAAGCAAATAGTGTCTCCAAATCTTTAGACCATGCACAATAGCAGCAAGCTCTAAATCATGTGTTGGATAGTTAACCTCATGTTTCCTCAATTGGCGTGAGGCATAAGCAATGACTCTTCCATCTTGCATAAGAACACAACCTAAATCATTCTTAGATGCATCATAGAACATAGCAAAAGGCTTCTCTATATCTGGTTACACTAGAACAGGAGCAGTGGTTAGCAATTTCCGCAAGGTGCGGAAAGCTACCTCACACTCCTCTATCCAGATGAACTTCTTATCCTTCTAAAGCAAACTTGTCATAGGCTTAGCAGTCTTTGAGAAATTTGGAATGAAACGTCGATAGTACCTAGCCAAACCAAGAAAACTCCGAACTTTGAAGACTGAAGTTGGCGCTTTCCAATCCATAACTTCCTAAACCTTGCTGGGGTCTACCGAGATTCCATTTTCTGACAAAACATGACCAAGAAAAGGAGCTCTATTCAACCAAAACTCGCACTTACTAAACTTGGCATACAACTTGTGATCTCGGAGTCTGGTCAAGACAACCCTCAGATGCTCTGCATGATCTTTGGCATTCTTTGAATATACTAGAATGTCATCGATGAACACAATCACAAACTTATCTAAGTTCATCATAAAGACCGAATTCATCAGATACATAAAGTAGGAAGGAGCATTTGTCAAACCAAACGATATGACAAGATACTCATACAATTCGTATCTAGTAGAAAAAGCGGTCTTAGGGATATCCTAGGGTTAGATCTTAATCTGGTGACAACCTGATCTCAAATCAATCTTGGAGAATACTTTGGCCTTGGCTAACTGGTCAAACAATATATGAATTCGAGGTAATGGATACTTATTATTAATGGTCATAGCATTTAATGGCTAGTAATCCACACACATTTGTAATGACTTGTCCTTCTTTTTCTTCATGAACAGTGCAGGACAACCCCATTCAGACGAACTCGGCCGAATAAGAACCTTGGTCAACAGATCCTGAAGTTACTTCTTTAACTCAGCTAACTCATTCGAAGGCATCAGATAAGGCCTTCTTGATATCAGAGCAGTACCAGGTATCAACTCAATTGCAAACTCCACATCTCTATCCGGTGGAAGACCTAGTAATTCTTCTAGAAACACATTCAGAAACTTACACACTACAGGAATCTCATGAAGAGGGGTAACTTGGGTAGCATAGGACACACTTGTAAGGTCTATTCTTTGGGGCAATGGTACTTGGAAGGTACCCTCGCCTTGGGGACCCTTAAGGAAAAGCATCCTACTTCCCGCATCAATAACTACTCCCCATTCCTTCATCCAATTCATCCCCATAATGACATCCAAAACTAACCTAGGCATAACTATTAGGTTTACTCTAAATCTCTTATCACCTATATCAAGGGTTGCCCCTTGAACCATCTAATTTGTTAACACATCAGCCCCTGCTGAGCTTATACGGTAACCATACCCTGATTCTATACACTGTTGATCATACTTTTGTGCCAATGCTTGACTCATAAATGAATGCGATGATTCAGAATCAAACAAAACAACTACAGGATGTTGGTTGATAGGGAACATACTAGCTATCACGGGTTCTCCTTCAGGGATCTTGTCCACTGTGGTGTGATGCATATGAGCTGGGTAGTTCTGTTGCTTCTTCTTGGGAGGATACGGGCAAGACCTCGAGAAGTGTCTAGCTTGACCACAATTGTAGCAGGGTCCCCTCACTGTACCGGCTGCTCCAGTAGAGCTAGCATGTCTTGCATTTGGAACTGTCTTTGCTGGCAGTATTGCCACTTTGTAAGCCTTCTGCGATGCCTGAAAATTGTGAGTCCTCTTCTGTGGTGGCCTGAACCTTACATCAGGAGCAGGCGGATGACATGCAGAATGATTAGCCATAGGAGCTCTTAGCTGTGATAAACCTGACTCAAAGGCCTTCTTACGAGTCCTACCTCCTGCCGGGATGGCCGGGAGCTTTCCAATTTCTCAACCCGCCGGAAATCGAGCTAATCAACCCATCTCCTTCCCGATTTACGCATCCCGTAGTGCTATAAAGCAGGCCGCACCTCTCCCATACTCCAATTGCAAGTTCATTTCACCTATTCGAGCTCACAGTCGAACCAGAAAACCCTAGCTCATTGCCGAGCTTGGGTTCCCATCTTCCGACGCCTCACCGAAGAAATTGGCTTGCCGTCGGTTGTCTTCGCGTGGTATGGAAGCTCCCCGCACCGTTTGTCTATCTCTTGAACCCTCGGTTGACTCACAGGGTGACACCAAACTTGCAGGGGTTAAGCCGGCCACCATTTTCACTCACCCGCCGTCGTCGATCCCTTCCCGCCTCCTTCGTCTACGCGGTGAGACTCCCCATTGTCCCCTCTTTCGTTTAGTACCGGTCCAAAGCCAAACCATGGCCCCTAGGGCCCTATTCACATGCGCCGGCGAGCTCGGTCGCTGCCGGTAATGGCGCGCCGCCGCGCGGCCTTCTTCTTCGGCCGGCAGTCGCCCCCGTCCTCCCCCTTTTAAATCAGGACCGTTCGGATCCGATCCAACGGTCCAGATCGTTGGATACCCCTTCGGGGGTAATTTTCTTAAAGAGCCCCTAGGTTTTTCTTGAATCAAACCCATAGTCCAAAGCGTAAATTCCAAATACGTTTTCTTCTTTTGAAAACGTAGTTGATCTCGGTAAATTCAAGAATACGTTTTCCTTTATTTACAAGTTTGCCACTGATTTTGTTTTAGCCATAAAATGCTCATTTTAACTCCGTTTTGACCCGTTCAATTTCCGTTAGGTTCATATTCGCGAGATCTACATGTTAGTACTGTTGTACAGTAGGATTGTAATATTTAAATTTTGGATTTGTATTATAGTAATTATTTATCTATAGGAAATCTTAGTAAATTCATAACTTTCGCGTTTCAACTCCGTTTTTCATGATCTTTATATCTGTGTGATCGTAGCAACGTGTAGAATAGTGTTATAAACCTTTTAGATTGATTTCTCTCTGTTGATGTACTGTTCTAATCTAGTCTTGTTTTCCTTGCATGGATGTTCTTGGAATGCATGTTGTTGATTGTGGTTCGAGTAGACCGTAATTGCTACATGGGTGACAAGATCTTCTACTGTGATAATTCAGACTAGCAGGAGTTCTACGAGCAAGGCAAGTATAATATGGGATATTCCTTGTTGTCCTATTCATTATCTAATTAGTAATTTGCATGTGTCAATTTGCTCAACATAAGGATATCCTAGTCTTTGATTATCTTGTACCTTGTTACCGATGGGTTACACTTGCATATGGGTAGTTGCTAGCGCTCCACTTAAATACTATGAATATGGACAATGACTAATGATTATATGCAATACTTGTTAAAACTTGATTTTGAGAAACATGGACTTAGGGTGAGAGAGCTTGTGTATCACAATGCTCTTGGCCCTCCATAAGGACTCATTCATTGGCAAAAGCTGGGACCTATAGTACAACTGTGAGAGCCATATGGCTCTGGCTTTAGTCAAGTATGAAGACCTTTTCTAGCATGTTAGAGGTTACCCAAAAGGGCGCAAAAGGGGTCTGCCGACTCGGGTATAGTTTGGCTCCTGTCCCTATGTGTATAGGCTGCGTGTCATTGTGCCATTTGGGAAGGGGGAACCTATATCTGCTTGCCACCAAAACCTAGCGGCCTTAACATGTTAGATGAACTTTTGAAAGGCTCCATAGTGTACACTGCCCACTCACCTTGGAAGTGTTAGGGGGTCGATGGACCCCGGGCATATGGGAATCATGACTCAAAGTGAAAGTGTACACCTTTGCGTAGAGTTTAACAAACTGTTATAACAGCCGTGCCCACGGTTACGGGTGGCCTAGAAAACTGATGGAATAACAGAATCTTTGCTGATGATGATAATAATAATGATTAATAATGATGCGTTACTTATTCATGATACTACTGTGGTTACCTGGGGCTTAAGCATAACCATAACTTAATTAATATTAGGATGTTACATATTTTAAAAGCTAACTGCAGTACAACCAGTGTCAACCTTCTGAGCCTCATGAACCCCATATTATCTTGTTAAGTATGAGATGTACTTATGTTTGTTTATTTTTCGTTATTGGATAAAAATCCCGGATGGGTATAGATGGCAATGAATACGACGATTACTTTGAGGACAACTAGGTTGTTGTCAACCAGTCGACCAGATCCTATGGTGATGGAGACGCCCTTGGAGTGTTTAGTTTATTTTATCAAATCTCTAGACTTTGAGATGTTTTTATTTATGTAATGAACTATGGTTCGCTATTGTAATAAGGCACTAAGTATGATACTTCTCCTTTACAATTTGTTCTATAAGTTCTTTACATATGGTTTGCATCCAAATTTTGTGGTTACAAAATGTGGGCATGACACTCAGCCAAGATCGTTCAAGTTTAGTAGTCACCATTCACATGATTACATAATTTTGCATATAACACGAGTTCATTGGAGTTTGAAATAAAGAGTTATTACAATACTAAGTTCAAATAGAATTAGTGGAAGCGAGTACTTTTCAAACTGCACACACACATAGTTCATTACAGTGCTAGGTACTGATCGAATCCAACAAAAGCATTGAGTTGAGATAAAGAGTGACCACACCCTTGGTCTAATCATCTCCCATAGCTTGGTACAAGTAGTTGATATAGTAGTCGTAGTACATCTATCCATCTACAACAAGTGGGAATAAACCCTGAGTATGAGAATGTACTTAGCTAGACTTACCTGACATAACCAAAAATAAAGTGACTCTAAGGAGTATGAAAGGCTTTATAGTGGGCTAGCTGACTCATTTGCAAAAAGCACATTTAACATTAAGGACTACTTTTTCCAATATTATTGCCTCAAGTTAATAATCATTAACCTGTCAACTAGGTTTGCATCTACACTAGAGCAATTAGTTGATTTAGGCAATCAATGATAACCAAATGATCATTTAGCATTTCATTCTTATCATAACTATCTAAGTGTTCCATAAACATTACTACGATGAAGTAGCTCAAGTCAAGTGCTCACTATCCAGGAGTGATGGTGATTCGAATCGATTACTAACTACACTCACCCACTAAGGTGAGCTACAGGTCACCGAATCAACTTTTTAGGTAAATGTCTCGGGTTCGACAGGAACCACTATACCTAGGGGCTGCCCAACTGCTCATTGGCCTTACCATCACGCCCTTGTGTCCACTCACTACTTACGCCAATACTGTGCATTGCGGTCAACGCCCGGCTCGAATAGTTTCCTAGCTTCACAGTCACAATGACTTATCCTTCCAGTTAAGCATGGGGCATGCATTCAACATGACTCGAGGGACAACAACGATCGGTCCTTAACCGACACAGACGGAATCACTACAGTCCAAAACCCTGCAAGACTTCGTCCGATCTTCATTTCTCAACAACACTTGGTTATACTTCGTGATGCCACATTTAGCCAATAGTAATCCAGGTAACCACCTAAAACTCCCTGGTGACGGGAAATCACCCGACTTCTACAGGTCTAAGCAAGGCTAAGCATTTAACTCAACTTCGTTTACCAAGGTATATCAAAGATAAAATAACAAGGGTAGATAAGGAATAATGTAGCAATGGTTGCAATCAACTCCTAAACTTAATGCATCAATCATAATTAAAGCATAAGTTAAATATTTGCAAACCGAGGAAGATATTCTCCGGGGCTTGCCTCTCTCAAAAGAGCTAGGATGGTGGTCGAGGCACTCTTGAAGCTCTTCATCGGCCTTCTCGTCTGCCTGCACCTCCTGTGTGGGCTCATCCTACGGTGCTCCCTCGTCCTGCTCCTCTGGCTCTGCTACTGCCAACTCCTCCTGCGATCTTGTATGATGCGTATGTATAAGTGATTATGGAAGTGGTGCATCAAATGGAATGGCATATGATGATCAAGAGTGCATGTATGTAGACGAACATGTTTAACTCTATTTGACAAAGTAGGTGCAAATCTCCTCTCTAGTAGAGAAGATTACAACACACCCAAAACATGCACACATATCACACAACATTAATATATTGATTCATACCAGCAAGTTATTAGTGCTTCAAAGATACACCAAAGCAACACATATACACTAATCATGCATATAGAAAGGTTCTTTTATTTCATTTTAAACTAAGGCTACAACAGCAACATATATTTTTGGTGCTCAGAAAATTCTGAGAAATTTATAGTAGCTTCATCATGTAATATATAGTCTACCAAAAAATTTCATTGCATTTGGATAAGTATAGTAGCCAACACAAAAATGGCAAAAAGCTTGTTTTAGGACAAAAGCTCATCCTTGGGAAACGTTCGAATTGTGTTTCTAATTGGTGAAGTGGTTTCTCCTCCAACACCAATCATTGGGCACTTATCTCAAGATTCATGCCAATGAAATTTGCAATATTAATGATAAATATATGCATCTACAACCACCCTTTCAACAATTTTATGAACAAGGAGTATGAAGGGGTTGAAGATCTTGTGTGTGGCAATGTTGGAGAGACCAATTGATTTAGGAGATTTCTCATGTGAGCATGGATTTGATGAGGTGTTCATGAAATAACTCCCATGCTCATCGATGTCATCTTCCATTTCAGGCTCCAAGGGTCTTTCTTCATGAATGTCTATAGTTGGAAACGTTGTCTCAATCATTCCATGCCAATGACATTCATTGGTCATTTTATTGTCCAAGATCTCCCATGGATTGGTGGCTCTCGGGTTGATCTTGTCTAAGGCTTCCTCCAAACTTGGATGAGTCATGTTTGCAAAGGGAATTGAGTTAAACTCACTGTTTGAATCTAGGCCAGGTTTGGATTCTACCCATAAGGCTTTGTCCTTGTCCATCCAATCTTTAGCAATAGCATATGAATTCTTAATACATTCCAGCCAATTCTTAATACATTCAGCCATTATCGTTGCTCTTCTTGGTCATCCTTGTGGTCTTCATGATTCCTATACTTTGGTTGTCTTAATGGATTTCTAGGGTCATCATAAGACTCAGGAGAAAGAGCACAAGAGGGATCATCGAGGTCAAGGATGGTTGAGAGATGGGTTCAAATATGACATCTATGATGGAACCGTCCAAATTATAAGAGCACAAGTACAAAAACAATCACCGAAGTGATCAAATTCTCGCACTTGAGCCCATATAACTCCGGTAGTCCAATGAAATCATGAGGGATTTCATACCAACCAACATACAAACCAAGATCGTAGTGATTCAATATAACAAGTCACATGTTACAACCATTTCACATGTAATTCAATATACATCGGAGTTCAACGTAGTTATTACAACTTAAGTTCAAAAGTAGAGGAAGCAAAGTAATTTGAAACTAACAACACCCTTATTTCAAATACATGCCAGTACCAAGGTCGACTTCCAACAAAAACATTAGAGAGAAGATAACTTAGAAGGATCATGCCCGTGATCACACTCCGCCACTAAGGCAGGAGCCAACCAACTCTTGCAGTCGCCATGATACATCACAGCCTGCAAGAAGTGGGGATAAAACCCTGAGTACGACAATGTACTTAGCTAGACTTACCCATCAAAAACTAGAAATAAAGTGACACCAAGGATTATGCAAGGCTAATATAGAGTGGGGCTAGCTTGACAACATTTTGCATAAAAGCTTAATATAGATGAATAATCATTAATGCTTAAGCCTCAAGTTAATTATCATTAACCTGTCATCTATATTAGAACCTATACTAGAGCACTCACTTGATTAGGAGCAAACAATTTTAACCATAGCAGGTATAAATTGAGGCAACATTTCCATCGTCATCCAATTAACCATCCATTCAATTTAATTGAATCTACGTTGCCGCTGCTCAAGTCAAGTGCTCACTAACCGAGAGCGACGGCGATTCGAATCGAGTTCCTATCCAGCTGGAGGGGTATTTCTAACACTCATCGCGTAGGCCCCTGCCAGGGTCACACAAGCCACCTTTTGTACAATTCAGGAGTCACGGGTTCGACTGATGCCGCATCCCCAAGGGCAACACTCTGCTAGGTGACAGGGACTCTAACCCCCCCTTGGTCTCACGCCAATGTTCCCAAGCACATCCTTACTACCTCCAAGATGTGACCTACCATTCGATTCCTGGTCTAAACTGTATTACTCGGCTTCGCGATCAGAACAACTTATCCGACCAACTAAGTGTTAGACTGCGTTCAACATAACTCAAGGACATACAACGAATCAGTCCTTAAATGACTCAGATGGGGATAGATCCACACCTAAGACCTCCATGCCTTGTTGCTTCACTATCATCATCCCGCCCGATCTCATTTCATTTTATTAACACATGGTTCCTTTCCACGATAGTAAATATAGCCAACCATGCCATATATGAATATTCCTACATCTCGCAGGTGACAGGAAATCACCTGACTTTTACTGCTTAAAGTAGGGCTAACCACCTATTTGATCCTGGTCTACATAGGATTCAAGGTATGCTTTCTGGACAAGGATGGGATATCAATGCAGCAAGTGTTTTCATCCAACACCTATAACTTAATGCAACAATATATATAACATAATACTCAATTGCATTTCAGAAATTAGGAGGCTTATAATGCTCCGGGGCTTGCCTGGGATCCGACTCAAGTTAGAGTTTGTCAGGTGAAACCCGCTTGGTGAGCATCCTCCAATCTAGCACTTGTCAATCCTTCTATCTTCGGGATGGATCCACCAACTCCATCTTTGGGTTTGGCTCCACATCAGGTCCTTCATGTGCTTCAGCTAGTGTACCTAAATGAGGTGCAACAATGCATATGTATGAAAGTATAGAAGTGCAATAAACAAAGCAATCATGCAAGTATAACAAAGTTCTCATAAGCACCTAGAGCTAATTAACTTGATCCTCCCTTAAGGCATAACATAGAAGAGGGCAAGCACATCAATGCCGACACAAGTCTCATAAGATCACTGGGTACTAACCCAAGTATCATCAAAGATATGAGTCACACTTCAACACATTAGCATGGCAAAGTTAATCAAAGCACTAGAACTAGAATTTGCCACCATCTTGACATCAGAACAGCAGCTGAGTAAATTAATTATGACTGAAGATCTACAACTCCAAAAGATGTGTATCAAGACATTCTAGAAACCTTATGATATTTTCTACAATTAATTTATAATCACCTAAGCCTGATTCTCAAGTTTAATGGGTCAAAAAGAGGAAACTACAGAATCTGGTCTGCTCCAAACAGAGAGCAACCAAATCTGGGACCTGACTTTAAACATCTATAACTCATAAACTACTTGGCCAAATGATATCAAATGTTAACAGTAGATAGATACATGAACTATCTACAACTTTTGTATAAACAAGTTTCACAACAAAGCACATTATCATGAAGAACTTTGCTAAGTTCCCAGATCTGTCCAGAAACCTCGTTTGCAAGGAATAATTATTAACTTATGTTGCAAACATATAATTGGACAAAACCAACTTTACTAACATGTCACACATGACTAATGAACATCAGAAAACATAGTGTCCATTCCTAAATAAATTCTTTTAATGCATTTTCTTAATTTATTTAGATAATTAGGTGGAATTATGAACACCTACCAAAATTGCACAATAAATTCTACCAAAACTACAGTGGCCTACATATGCTCTTAATAGTCTAGTTTCCAAATTTCAGGCCATTTGGAGATGTATATCAACCTCTATGAAAAAGACAAATGGATATTGCAATAAATCATGTGAGAGCAAGATACACTAATAACTCACCCATATAGCAACTAAAATTAATGAAATTCTTACCCCACATCAATCATGACATTAGCAACATGCCACAAAAATTTCACTTTATTTAGAGCTATAAATTTGCAGTTATGAAAATGACAGATACAACTAGCATTGAAAACCTAGTTGCATAAATCTATTTTTACAGCTAAAATATTAAACTAAAACATGACATATTATAAATCTACTGCATAGAGAATTTCACAAGGATTACAAAAAGTCCTCATTTGCTATTTTTAAGAATTTTCTATGGTTTACTATGAATTTTCAAAAATCAGGAAAAACTACCACAAATCAGTCCATGCGGCACTATTCATATGAGTCTATGACATTGCAGTTAGGCCTTGACGAAAATTTGATAGAGGAGCTCGTCGGAGGCTCACGGTGTCAGCCGGAGGGGGCTTGCCGACGACGGATGAAGGGCGAGGGAGCACCGGGGAACCCACGCGCACTCGTGGGACAACTCGGCTTGGTTCAGGGGCTGCGGCCGCGACGGCAACGGCAAACGGCGGCGCTAGAGCTCGGAGTAGGGGCCGGCGAGGACGGAGATGCCCTGGCGCACCCATGGGTGGTCGCGTACTGGCGGGAGATGGCTTGTGGCCTTCTGACCACATGTGCGGGTGGCTGTGTGGGCGGCTCGACGGTGGCTGTGCTGGCGGCGTCGGCCCTCCGACGGCACTAGCCCGCAGCAAGCGCGCGTGGGGTAGAGTATGACGAGGTGAAGATGTGGGGCTCACGGCTGCGGCCGTGGTGGCTCAGAGCTGCAGAAACAGTGAAGCTCCAAGGGCGGCCATGGCTATGGTGGGCATGCTCGACGTCCACTCTTTGGCGCAGAGCGAGGAGGGCGAGGGCGAGCTGCTGGGAGGGTGGAAAGGTGAGTGACGAGGTCGAGCGTCCACTTAGGAGGGTGCAGGGTGCTGCAGGAGTGCTAGGACACGCGGTAGCCATGGAAGAACGCAAACTCGTGAATGAACCACACGTCGGCATTTCCACAGACACCTGGCAGGCAATGAAGGAAGCAAGGTGGGTGCCAATTTGGGCTTGTTCTAGGCTGAACTAGGTCTTGGGCCCAAAATGAAGTTTGAAGCACACATGATGCTCTACGATTTTTATTAAGACACTTCAGTCATTAGGGTTCTGGTTTAGAAGATAATCAACTTCGAAGTTGACACTGTCAAGGACTTGATCCAACTAATTCCATCATTTTACATGTTCTTCTCCAAGGAATATACTCCAACTTTTATATTTGGCTCTACTTAAGTTGCATAGCAAAAATGCGAGAACGCGACGTGCCAACCGGTATTGGTGCTAGAATTCCCAGACTTGGAAAATTTTCTGAGTTTGAAACGAACTGCAGCAGATTCAAACTTTGAGCCATGGTTTGACTTATTTCCAAGATGAATCATGGTATGCTCCAAAAATAAAGTTTGTTGCCCTCAAACTAAACTACAACTCTTATTAAGGAATCATCAACTAGTTCGGCCTGGTTAGGAAACTATGCAGCTCCAAAGTAGGGTAGGCGAAACTTGAAAACTGAATTCAGTTTCAAGCCGACTGAAACTGCAGTTTTCTTCCATCTCCATCTCCCAAACCGAGCAAGCAAAGGCTAAACCAATTCCACAACGTTGTAGAGCTATATGAGGACTACAGCTTTTCTCAAATGATTAAGGTTTGGTTCGACTTGGTTTGAGATAGATACTAACCTAAATGAGGGTACATCAAAACTGAAATCAGCTCCAACACTTAGCCAAATTTGCGAAGTCCAAAACAGCAGCTGAATCAATCTTGTGAGCTCTATTTGACTAGGTTAGAGGCCAAACTAGCTCTTGACCATTAAACAAAGTTTGTTCTACACAAGATTAACTACAACTTTTGTGTAAGGTCAAACCTCATAACTGGTATAGAAGTTAAACTTCCACTTTGGTCAATGTAGCAACTTGATAAAGTCTAAACTAGGGTGTTAGGCCAATCAAGGCATTTTCTTGGCATTTGCTCAACATGAACCCTTCATGACTTTTGTTATAGAGTTCACCTAGAGTCATTTGGGTAAGTTTGCAAGGTTTGGTTGATGATCTATAATTCTATTCACTTAATGGTGCAATTTCAATAGGAATAGAACTTATCATTTCATGTGACTTTTTGATTCCAAACATCATGAAACTTTTCTAGGGATCAATATAGATAGGTACTAAGGTGAGACACATGAAGATATTGCAATGACACCACCCAAGCATGTATCTTGAAAAGGGGCCTATATGTAATGCAATGGTGCAACATCCAACTTTAGGTTAGGCTCATCTCCATAGGTTGACCTTGCCATCGTCATCTCCACTTAATCTATCATGTTTGAGCTCAAACCCACTACTTAGTGAGTGACAAACACCTGGGGTGTTACAACCCTCCCCCCTTAAAAGAATCACGCCCCGAGATTCGGTGTGAAGGACTTTTCAAGGGAAGAGAAGCATGTTATCCAATTCTAACATCTGCAAGCGCATTAGGCTACTTAGCTTCAAGCATTAGAGAGGCTAGTTGGTCAAGACAACTTTCCAATACTCGCTCCTCATAGCAAATTTTTTTGTAGAATTCCTTTATCGATTTCCGTGAAGCATTGTTACTTTGGGAGGAATCCGAGACAACGCAATACTTCATTCTCAGTGTATCGAGGTCATTTGGTCTAGGAGCTAACCACTCACAAGTATCTAATTCTTTAGTGAATCACAACATAGGCCATATGAACTTTACACTAGACCAAAATCTTCAGAAGTATACTCGTTAAAATGACTCTATGTTCACAAAGTTTGAAAAGCAGTCCTCTACCAAAATGGCTTGAGCACAACCTTCCAAAAGGGTGAGATCATAGATGACAAACATCGTCTAAGGCTATAGGATACTGACTAACCAATAGACAGGGTCTATGCTAGTCATAAATGTTCAATCATTCAGATATCAAATAATGGAAAGCTACTTACTATTCCATGCATGCAGTTCTCTTTCTCTAATGACAACATTGTATTATCTGAGTTTGTCGAGGGGTTAGTGAATGTGACAGCTGACTCTGTCGGCTTCGTATTTCTGCCAACAGCTATCTAATAAGATTCTTTTATCCAAAGACAATAGTTATCTGGGTTGAATCAGATGAAACCTCTTGGGTAAAATCATTTATAAAGTACCAAAGTATTTCATCATTGGAAAATCATTTACTAAAGAAAAGATGAAGCGAGGCCTTAAGGACAACAAAAGTTGTAAATATTCACTAAACCGCGGGGAGTAGTCTACCACCAAGCGATTGAGTAAAATTTTCCTTGGTGACTTAGTTGTACTGTAAGTTGAGTTGACTTACAGCATAACAACTTTGTCAGGCCAACTTTCACCTTGAGGCTTCCTTTTTAGGATCAAACAACAACTCTAAGATGGGAAATCTGTTGTTTGACACTTTTCAAATTGCTTTTGATTCGCGATGGTATAAATTGATTTGCAGAAACCAGGGCTGCTCGTACATTGGGGATACGAGAAAGCAAAAGCAAATGAAAGAGTGTAAACTAGTGTCTGTGAGACCTCAAAAGGGCCATCCAATAGTAGATCTCGACCATTAACTTACATACTAATCCTATGATGCACACGCTTTGAACTTGCGGGTTACTTTTTCAGGGCAAAACACATACTCTACCTGGAGGATCTTTCTACAAGAATAAGGAATCATTTCTGAATAGTCCTCAATACTTCATCCAATAGAGTTATGAACAAACCGTTTGTGGCACCTAAGGGCACAAGGATGCTAATTGAAACTAGGGCATTCTTTCTCTAATTATTCACTTTAGTTGATAGAACACCTTGCACTCTCTGTGTGATTGTCCAAGATAGAATTGACTTCATCACAATGGCTATGGAAGATAGAGTACCACTCAAGTTGTTGGCTAGTTGATCAACTTCTTGTTGGTTATTGCTCTATAAGACATAGCCTTCGTAGCTACCAAGGAGTCGTTACCTATCTGGAGATTACGTTCCTATTGGTAACTAATCAGTTGTCTCTCAACACTAAAAAGTTCCAAATCTTCATTCTTGATCACAATAATTGTGGTTGACACAAAGTAGATGGTTGCCATCGAAGTCAGCAGATAAGGAGTCACACTAGAGATGGTTGATTTCGACAGTATGGCCATTATGCATACAAAGGTTAAAACTTGCATATTGTCACGATCGAGTCTTATCCCACGGATGACTTGTCCAACAGTAAGTGTTGTGTGTCCTTTTTATCCAACATAGACGAGATACTTTGCTCACTAGATGACGTTCGTCAATACTAGAACAACTAAGTAGAGTCACTTGTCTACCACCTATTGCAGTTTGTTAATGTTTATGTCGGTGACCGGTTCTTCAAAGGTTATCCTCTTAGCAACTATTGACACTTCTTAACATCACTTGTGTTAGGTTGTCATCCCCAACATGACACTAAGAGTGTGGTTGTATTATACTTATGCCATTTAACTAAATAAATATATTATAGTATATATCCATAAGCGCACAGATAAATACAACCATTATAGCATTTCACCCAGGTTTTCCTAAGTATCGTTATTTATAATTTTACCAAGGAAAGGAAAATAAAAATGAGACTATACAAATAGTTACAATGGCAGTAGAGATAATCATTTGCACTTAATCAATAATAAATATCAAAACAACTAATCACTTATCATGAAAGGGGTAAGACAAATAAGATAAATGGTAAATGATAATCGTGGGTATTCCAGAGACAAGAGGGAGTTAACTTTATTCAAGTCAAGTAGCCATGGAGATTAATTTAGAGATGTAAATCATAAGTATTTCTTATTCAATCAGTCTATTAATCAATCTAGCTATACACATTCATCTATGATATAATCAACATGTCATCTATGAATAAGGATCATTACTGAGAGAAAAGTCAAGAATAGAGTAATGATCTCTTCCCTGTAACGGTATTCTACTAAGTTCTATACTCGAGGAGTGGACTATAAAGGACTCAACAGGAATGTCACACCCGCGATCTACAGCATGGCCTGGAGCATAGAGTGCATTCACAGACAAGCATAATCTAAGCACCACGCCTACAATATGCCAGCCACTCAATCCTATCCGGAATTGGATCAAGCTTTCTACGAACATATTCATAAACACTCTACTAATTATATTCATATCAAGAAGTAGAACAAGAATAATCTCAAGAATAGAATGAAGTTGAAATATAGAAATATATTGAAGTAACATAAATTCGAATGATGATTACAACGAAATTACCAAGTCTCCGACGAACGATCCTGATCCCAAGCAGTTGCTTGCCTCTACTTGAATCAATCTAGACTAAACTCTAAACTTGAACTAGAACTCTAACTCTCTTTCTCTCTAGAAACCCTAACTTCTGGCCTTGCCTTCACAAATGAGGAAGAGATGATCTAATTCTTCAACTGATTCCTTGAGAGAGGATCCTAGGGGCTGTTTATATAGCCTAGGGCATGGAACCACAGCCCTTGGATCAAACCGACCTTGGCATGGGGTTTAGATGCATCCTTAGAGGCGGTATAGGTAGCTTGCAAGAGTAGGAACCAAGGTGGCGCAGGAGAGGGTCGGTCGGCCTAGACCTAGGGCCGGTTGGCCCCACCTAGCGGCGGGTTGGCTCGTGTCGCGTGGAGTCGGTTTAGGTCTTCTAGATTCCCTATCCTCATCTGTGACGTGGAGATTAGGCCGATTGCTTCGGTTTCTTCCTTTGGAAGGAGGATAGTTCTGTATTATGCAGCTTAGCCCCTGAAAAACATAGAATCACCAAAACTCATGGAATTTGTTAGTTTAAACCTCTAAACCTACTGTGGTGATCCTTTTTACCATTTATTCCTCTTATGTTGATGGTTTAAAATGATAGTTAATTACCGTCAACAACTCCCCCAAGCTAAACTTTTGCTAGTCCCTTAGCAAAACTAAATCCAGAGATAACTAAGTTACTTCAAATTATCATCCTTCAAAAATACACAAGTCATCATAAAAGAATTATCCTCAAAAAGATGTTGAAAATTTGCACTAGTTCCTTAGCCATGGGGTTTTAACTTTCACTTGAGCTTTGGATAATCAGAAAACAGAAGTAATCAAGTCAAGCACTATGCCTCAAATTCTTCATCTCTATTTCCATCCTGAAGTTTTTAATTATATTTTTGAAATAAAACTCAGAGTCTGTATTGTATGACACTTACAAATCTCTCAATATGTGACATTGGAATTCCTTACCAAGGCAACGATGGTGTTTTGCCTTCTCTCAAGGTATTTTGAAATAAGGCAGAATATCATTGTGCCTTCTCTCTCACTGTAGGACTAAGAAGCTTATATGGATTTTATGGGCGAGATCACTCATACATACTTGCAAAACATATATTGTAAAGTCAAACAATGGATCTAGAGAAACTGGTCATACAATTAAATCAAGATGTGCATGTGTGTGGATACAAGGAATAGGTTAAATATATGGTGGAAGTAATAATGAATCCTAATTCTACCTTGCTCCTTTAGAAAGATTGATCTCTCTTAAAACTTAAGAACTTAGACAAAGAAAGTCTTGGCTATGCATATATATATATATATATATATATATATATATATATATATATATATATATATATATATATTTGTTATTATTTTTTTTCAAAGAGGCGAGTGTCCAGCACCCATTGTTTTGGTAGTACACTTGTCCATGTTTTACTCTCTATATATTTTTTTGAAGAACATTGCTCAAACTTCTTGTCTATCATGAAACAATTGAGAGATAATGACAAAAACATTTGGAGCAATAATAACTGAGGCTATGAAATGTATGAATAGGTGGAAAAATCCTACAAGGCATCTTTTTGTTGTTCACTCCTAGTGTAGGAGTAAAACATTTTTATGGTGGTTCTAAATGGAAAGGCATGTTGTTGAGTACTTCCACTGTAGAAGCAGCATATTTAAGTGGAGTGTACGTGATATTGATTTTAAGAGTATGACAGGTCTCTAAAGGTCAACAAAGTTTGATAGTACTCAATGTAAATACAAGTAGCAATAAAATAAGTGCTGGTTTTCTATCCTAGCATGTATGGCTGTGGTAGGAATTTAATCTCTCTGTCATACAAAGACTCATCATGTGCATTTAATTTTTTTTTCAAAAGTGAACCCTTTAGGACTTCATTGAAACTTAGAACAAGATAAATGGCAGCTCAAAACTCTTTCACTTCTTATCTCCCAACTACCTAAGCTTTGGATCAAGCATATTCCTCCACAGGTTTAAAGATTTGGCAATGAATATTTTTGGAATAGAGGAATAATTCTTAAATGAAGCTAGGTACTTTAGAAGAATTACAGATGAAGCAACTATTTATGATAGTTCAATTTTTTTATTTGACATAAAAACAAGTTCATACACACTCTATTTTTATTTCAAAAGGCTCGCAAAGAAAAATAATCTAAACATATTAATATATATTTTTGTATTTTTATCATATTCCCCATTTTTTAGATATAGTAGTAATACTAATATTAATACTATTACTAATACGGGTGAGAAAAACTTACTATCTGAGGGGGTCCTCCCCCAAGCTTGTTCAACTTCGGTCACTGAGGTGGTGCTGGTGGCGGGTAATCGACACCCATTTGCTCGAAGAAGTAGAGGAGGCCTTTATACGTTTGTGTCCCTTGTTCACGCATCTCCCCGAGCGTGTTGCTCGTGCTCTCCTACCACTGTGTATGTTGATGTAGCGTGTTTATGATACCTTGTTGTCCCGTCTCAAGATGAGTGAGACGGGTATCAAAGTTTGGGAAGTCTGGCTGGTGGTATGGCTGAGGCTGAGGATGAGGCGGGTATTGCTCTAGCTGGTACCCAAGGTAGCCATGAGAGGCATGGTATGAGTATGGTGGTGGTGTAGGTGCTGCATCATGGACTACCCTCGCTGGGAAAGACATGTGTCCTCTCTGGATGTACGCCGAATCTTCGTATTCCTGTGGAACATAATTAGAAAAATTACCTTGCCCCCAATTTTCTTCTAGCGTGGGCGGATCATAGGAAGTTTGATCTTCCCATGCCCGGTGTCTCAGTTCAGATGGTCCTGGTTGGTCAAATCCTTGATAGTGAGTGAAAGCTGGTGTAGGGGGTGCACCATCTTCCCCTATGTACCTAGGCGCAGTGTTTCTCGATATTCTGGCGGACGAACTTCTTCCAACTCCCCTGGTCGGTCTCTGCAAATCAAGCAAAAATGTCTCCACATCATATAGACCAAGTGGTTTGTTTAGCAGTTTATATTTATTTACAAATCCATTATATGTTACAAAGATTTTATTGCCCTTTTGTTTCAATAGATGTGCTTGACTGAAAAAGTAAATATCAAGAGATCGGCGGGGTGTGGAGATGTAGGTAATACTAGCATTCCCTAAGAAATTCAGGTTTTCGGCAAGACGTGTAATCCAAGAAGTGATGGTGAAAGGGCCTCGCAAAGTGTGAAGGATAGCCCAGAATGTTACCACGAGCCTAACAGGAGATATTTTACGTTTCTTGATCATAGCATACATTAATTTCATCTCCTCGATCCTAACTATGCGACCTTCCCTCTAAGGAAAGAAAGTGATCCCTAACCATTTATGCATAATTCTCAAAGTGGGATTGTGAATGTCATTTGTGCATGGGTCGGAACAGTAGTCTTTGTCCGAAATATCTTCCCAAAATTGCTCTCTATGAAAATCGCTCAAAAGTTCATCTATTTCTACTCCGCAAGCATCAGGGAATCCTAGTCTGAGGCTGAATTCTTTCCAAGTAAATTCATATTGTTCGTTAAACAGCCTAAAGGAAAGATAAGTCTCAGTGAAATATAGAGTGTAGAGGAATTCTAAAGTAAGTAATTTGCATCCATCCTCTGAAATACTCCAATTATTATCCCATCCAATATTGCAAAAAATAAGATCGAATTCAGCATCCATACCTATTTTTTGTAAGAAGTAGGGGTCAAAGCTTGGGTTATGCTCGAACTCACGATCTTTGTACAATCTCATCAAATCCTTCTCGTAGGTGGTGTGAAGCTTTATATGACGCTCTTGAAGGAGTACGTGGTGTTCTAGCTGGCTGGCGAACGAGGATTGGGGCACGGATGACATGTCTAAGTCAGAACCAGCCCGTGATGATGATTCGGTCTGCGAGCGGGTTCTCTTGCAAAAAGAGAATGCTCCAGCTGCACTCCTAAATGTTTTCTTGAGTCCACTCATCCTGTTACACAGACAGAAACACAAACACAACTGGTGGAAATAATGAGGGGTTAGAATAAATAAATAGTTAGGAGTCAGTGATCCCAAAGTCAGTCATCCAGAAGTTAGTCGTTCAAGATGGAAATTTTATATCTTGACTTCTCCTAGTACTTAGATTATTCGGGCAGCACTTCTCCTTACTAAATGATTTTCTAAACAACTTCTAGCACTCCTCTCTTACTGATTCTTATCTCAATGTGGCTCTAAAAATTTCAGAATACTTCTCTCCACTCAAGAACTTCCAGAATCTACTCAAAAACTAAGAATTCTCAAACCGTACTTGGATTTTGGAATTTTGAGTTGGGGGTATGTTTTCTGAGTGTTTTGTGGTGTGTGGAGTAGAGGGAGAAGCAGCCTTTTATAGGCGTGAGAGAGGGAGGCCGGGCAGCCTAGTGGTGGGGCCGACTGGCCCTATGTGGGGCCCACTCATCCATCCCTTCCTTCACTAACTTCCTTGCTTCGTGATTAAGAGATGCCTTCACCTGCCGACGCTCCATGTGATGTGGTGGTTGAAAAAGAATGGAGGAGAGTGAAGGTGGTGGAGTGAAGTGATGTGAGGTGATTGAGGTGGGTCCCATGGGTCTGTATGTCTCATATAATCACACAAGTATGCAAAGAAAAAAATTACTTTTATGTATCTATGAAAAATTAGAATTCTAATGATGGTATTTTTATATTTTTCTGCCACCACAGTGATTATTATTTACCAGAGGTTTTCACGCTTGGTAAATATTAATTATATGGGGCTTTAATAATCATGCTAGGAGACTGATTTTTATTATTTTTTCCTATGCATGAATAAGTAAATATGTTATGGAAAAATTAAATGCAGATAAATACTGAGTTACCTCCCAGCGATGGTTTAGGATTTTTAAGTCCACCGAATGTAATGCCCCAGAGTCCAAACGACTCAGGTCCACTCTGCACGCTGAATGAACCACACCTACCACCATCCCACTTACGCTTTCGTCCTCGCTTCGCGTAAAAGGATTAACCCGGTGATGGTGAGATGGACTCTAGAAGCCTTATATGTTGGTCTATCCCACTCTAAACAATCAAGGTGGGACTAAACTCTCTATAATATCTCATAACATTCACATGGGCTACTATAGGCCAAATTCCAAATTGGGCCGGGTGTGACATACACCCCCCCTCAAAGAACCCGACGTCCTCGTCGGGCCCAACATACCCACAATCAGGCAAACGATAACCAGGAACGTTCCCTCTTAGCACACGCAACCGTGCGCCCAGTGTCGGCACATGTGCCACGCCGTGCACTTCGCAGAGCCTACACGCGCAATGAACCCCATGTCCAGCCCCTGGCCCGCACGCACCCGTGGCCGCGAAGGTCGGCTCCGATACCATTTGTAATGCCCCAGAGTCCAAACGGCTCAGATCCACTCTGCACGCTGAATGAACCACACCTACCACCATCCCACTTACGCTTTCGTCCTCGCTTCGCGTAAAAGGATTAACCCGGTGATGGTGAGATGGACTCTAGAAGCCTTATATGTTGGTCTATCCCACTCTAAACAATCAAGGTGGGACTAAACTCTCTATAATATCTCATAACATTCACATGGGCTACTATAGGCCAAATTCCAAATTGGGCCGGGTGTGACATACACCCCCCCTCAAAGAACCCGACGTCCTCGTCGGGCCCAACATACCCACAATCAGGCAAACGATAACCAGGAACGTTCCCTCTTAGCACACGCAACCGTGCGCCCAGTGTAGCCACATGTGCCACGCCGTGCACTTCGCAGAGCCTACACGCGCAACGTCCCCCATTCCAGCCACAGAATAGCAATCAACGTCCACCGCAGCAGAATGGGAATCAAGCACAGCGTCAGGGTCCTTCCAATAGCACTCCTATGAAGACCAGTGCTCCCAATACCCCCAACAAGTGTTTCCGATGTGGAAAAGAAGGTCACTTGTCTTACAATTGCCCGGAGAAGCTTAACCAGCAGACTCCCCAGAGACAGAGCAGCCACCAGAAGACCGCACCTAACTCAGGAAGGGTGAATCACTTGTCCCAGGAAACTGCAGTGGAGGAGCCAGAAGTTATGCTTGGTACGTTCGATGTTCACTCTACTCCCGCCACTGTTCTTTTTGATTCTGGAGCATCACATTCTTTCATATCGCAATCATTTGTTAGAATACATAGAATCCATTTATGTGCCATGAAGAACCCTATCTTAGTAAACTCACCTGGTGGAAGCATGCCAGCATCTTATCGCTGTCTTCCGATTAGTCTCAACTTAAGGGGGGTAGAGTTTACAGTTAGTCCTATAGTATTGAGAACAGCTGGGATTGATCTTATATTGGGAATGGATTGGATGATGCAACAACAAGCAGAGATTCAGTGTAAGGATAAATCAGTTATACTGACAACACCAAAGGGTGATAGAATCAGGGTTGAAGTAAAAGTGCAAAAACAAGAGACTGCTACAGTGAACCAGCTCAATGATGGTGCCAACCAGGAAAATCCAGTTGTGGAGGAGTTTCCAGATGTGTTTCCAGAGGAATTGCCAGGTATGCCACCAGACCGTGACATTGAATTTATTATTGAATTATTACCTGGAACTGCACCTATAGCTAAGCGTCCATATAGAATGGGAGTAAATGAACTAGAAGAACTTAAGAAACAAATTAAGGAGTTGCAGGATAAGGGTTTTATTCGTCCTAGTTCTTCACCTTGGGGAGCACCAGTGATTTTTGTGGATAAGAAAGATGGAACTCAGAGGATGTGTGTAGATTATCGGTCCCTTAATGAGGTTACTATTAAGAACAAGTACCCATTGCCTAGGATTGATGACCTGTTTGATCAGTTGAGAGGAGCTTGTGTATTTTCCAAGATTGATCTTCGTTCTGGATATCATCAGTTGAAGATTCGTGCTAGTGATGTACCAAAGACAGCTTTTACCACACGGTATGGGTTGTATGAGTATACAGTGATGTCTTTTGGTTTAACTAATGCCCCTGCATACTTCATGTACTTAATGAATAAGGTGTTCATGGAATATTTGGATAAGTTTGTAGTGGTATTCATCGATGATATTCTAGTATTTTCCAAGACTGAGGAAGAACATGCGGAACATTTGAGGTTGGTCTTGCAGAAGCTCAGAGAACATCAACTATATGCAAAAAGGAGTAAATGTGAGTTTTGGTTGAAGGAAGTTTCTTTTCTGGGTCACATTGTCTCTAATGGAGGAATATCAGTAGATCCTGGTAAGGTGAAAGATGTATTGAATTGGAAACCACCCATTAATGTGAGTGAGATCCGTAGTTTTTTGGGATTAGCTGGTTATTATAGAAGATTTATAGAGGGATTTTCAAAGCTTGCAAAACCAATGACTGCATTATTGGAGAAGAATGCCAAGTTTGTGTGGTCCGAGAAGTGTCAGGCCAATTTTGAGGAGCTAAAGAAGAGATTGACGACTGCACCCGTCTTAGTTTTGCCAGATCTGAGTAAACCTTTCTCTATCTATTGTGATGCATCTCGATTGGGTTTGGGATGTGTACTGATGCAAGAAGGTAGAGTTGTGGCATATGCATCAAGGCAGTTGAGGAAGCATGAGTTAAATTACCCTACTCATGATTTGGAATTAGCTGCAGTAGTTCATGCATTAAAGATATGGAGACATTATTTGATTGGACACAAGAGTGATATATACACTGATCACAAGAGTTTAAGGTATATCTTTACTCAAACGGATCTGAACTTGAGGCAGCGTAGATGGTTGGAGTTGATAAAAGACTATGATCTAGAGGTACATTATCATCCAGGAAAGGCCAACGTTGTTGCTGATGCTCTTAGTAGAAAAAGTTATGCAAATGAAATACAAGTAATGTCTATGCCAAAGGAATTATGTACCGAGTGCAAGTATTTGAACTTAGGATTTACTACCAATGCAGTGGAATTAGTATTAGAGCCTACTCTAGAGCAAGAAATCCGTAAAGGTCAGCAGAAGGATGAAAAGTTAAGGGAGATAGCTGAAAACATAGCGATAGGTAAATCTCCAGGGTTCCGTAAGGATGATAATGGTACGTTATGGTTTGGAAAAAGGCTGTGTGTGCCTGAAGATAAGGATATCAGAATGGTAATTCTGCGTGAAGCTCATGAGTCAGCTTATTCTATACATCCGGGGAGTACTAAGATGTATTTGGATCTGAGAGAGAAATATTGGTGGTATGGTTTAAAAAGAGATGTTGCTGAGTATGTTGCTTTGTGTGATACTTGTCAAAGAGTGAAAGCGGAACATCAGAGACCTGCAGGATTGTTACAACCTATGCAGATACCCGAGTGGAAATGGGAAGAGGTTGGTATGGATTTTATAGTTGGGTTGCCACGGACTCAAAGAGGATATGATTCAATTTGGGTGATAGTGGATCGTCTGACTAAGGTTGCTCATTTTCTGCCTGTGAAGACTACATATAGCAGTGCAAAGTTGGCAGAATTGTATATGGAAAGAATAGTGAGTCTACATGGAGTACCTAAAAAGATTGTGTCTGACCGAGGTACTCAGTTTACATCTCATTATTGGCAAAAGATACATGAATCATTGGGAACTAAATTAAATTTTAGTACAGCTTATCATCCTCAGACAGATGGTCAAACGGAGAGAATTAATCAGATATTGGAAGATATGTTGAGAGCTTGTGCTTTACAATATGGTACTAGTTGGGATAAGAGTTTGCCTTATGCAGAGTTCTCTTATAACAATAGTTATCAGAAGAGTCTTCAAATGGCACCGTTTGAGGCTCTGTATGGACGAAAATGTAGAACCCCGTTGTTCTGGAATCAGACAGGGGAGAGTCAAGTGTATGGACCTGATGTATTAAAGGATGCTGAAAAGAAAGTGAGAATGATTAGAGATAATCTAAAAATAGCACAGTCTAGACAGAAAAGCTATGCTGATACTCGCAGAAGGGAGTTGACTTTTGAGGTAGGGGATTATGTATATTTGAAAGTATCACCAATGAGGAGTGTGAGAAGGTTCAACATGAAGGGTAAATTGGCACCAAGATATATTGGACCTTTCAAGATTATAGAGAGACGTGGTGAAGTAGCATATCAGTTGGAATTACCTGAAAGTTTGGCAGGTGTACATGATGTGTTCCATGTGTCTCAATTAAAGAAATGTTTACGAGTACCAGAGGAGCAGATTCCATTAGAGGAACTCACTGTTAAGGAGGATCTTACATATGAAGAGTTTCCGGTTAAAATTTTAGAGACTGCAGACAGAGTTACAAGAAGTAGAACAATCAAAATGTGTAAAGTACAATGGAATCGGTACACAGCAGAAGAGGCTACTTGGGAACGAGAAGAGGATCTGAGAAAAACCTACCCGCAACTGTTTGAGTAAGCATCGGTCGAATCTCGGGACGAGATTTATCTTAAGGGGGGTAGAATTGTAACACCCTAAAAATTTGAAAAGAAGAAAAATAGGAAAAACATGATTTTTATATTTATTTTGTGAAGCATGCAAAATTTAGAATAAGAATAATTTTTTTTATAAATTTAAAAAATAAATATAAGGGTAGAAACATGTTTGTGCACTCATGCTGTTGCATTTGAATTTTTGGTTTGAGTGGTTTGATTCAAATTTCAAATTTGATTCCAAAATCATTTGAAAATGCTTTGAAATAATTGAAAAGGAAAAAGAAAAAGAAAATTTCCTTTATTCTTGTTTTTGGCCCAGCTCAGCCGGCAGCCCATTTCCTCCCGCGCCCGCATACTCCTTCTGGGCCGAGCCCAAGCCGCAGCCGCCGGCCCAACCCGCGCGAGCGCTCGCGTCGGCCGCGTCTTCCGCTTGAGCCGCTGACTTGTGGGTCCCACCTGTCAGTGACACTTTCCCCTTTCCTTCTTCTTCCTCCGGTGTTTTCCAAAAACGGACGCCGTCGTTTCCTTCTTCTCCGATCCGAAGCCGCCGCGTATCTCCCTCCTTTCCTTACTTAGCGACGCCTTCGAGCTATAAAAATCGAGCTCGTGCCTCTTTCCGCTCCATCCTATCTCGACGCGGAGCATCGAAATCATCCCGAGAAAGCGTTGCTCGGAGCACCGCCGCGACCACCCGCCATCCCGAGCCGCGCGCCTTCTTTTGGTCTGTCCTCGGTTCCGTTTTTGCGCGAGGTGAGATCGCCTTGCCCTGTACTCCGTCCCGGTACTTTTTATTCGTCGAATGATGCTCGGTCTCGAGTTATAGTGAACTCCGGCTATGGCGCCGCCGCGGGAAGTCACCGTCGGGGTCAAATCCGGCCGGAGCGCCGCCCCGTTTCCCCCGATCCAATCTGGACCGTCCGATCTAAATCCAACGGCTAGAATTAGAAGATACCGGTTCGCTGGTAAAATTGTAAAAGAGTCCCTGTGATTTTTAAGTTTAGAACCCGCAGTCCTAAAACGTAAAGCTCAGAGTACGCTTTGATCGGTTGAAAACGTATTTTGTCTCGGTAAATGAAAAATACGTTTTCTGATATTTACAGTTTTGCCATTCAGATTGTTTTAGTTGTAGAATTTTCGTTTTAGCTCCGATTTGATCCATTCAAATTGCGTTAGATTCATATTTGCGAGCTCTACATGATGATAGAACTGTACAGTAGGTTTGAGATAATTTATTTTCAAGTTTATATTAAAGTATTTATTTTTCTATAGGAAATCTTTGGAAATTCATAACTTTGTCGTTTTAGATCCGATTTTCGTGATCTTTGCGTCTGTGTGATCCTAGCGAGTTGTAGATTCATTTTAAAGACTTTTTATCTTATTTTCTTACTGTTGGTGTAATGTTCTAATTATAGTCTTGTTTGTCTATGCATGATTGCCTCTGGATGTGTGTTGTTGATATTGGTTGATCGAGTTTAGACGGTGAGAAATTCGTTGGAGATCAAGAGCTTTACTACGAGCAAGATCTTCAGGACCAGTTTGAGCAAGGCAAGTATAGCATGGGATTATCCTTGTTGTCCTATTCACCATATGCAATTAATATCATTATGCATTTATTCCTTGTTAAGGATGACTTAGCGATTGATCCTTTACCTTGGTACCTATTAAATTGCATTGAGTAGTTTGGCTAGTGCTTAAACATGGACTATGATCATGTAATTTGACTAATGGAACATGCAATAAACATTAAAAGATGATTTTTATTACTGTTAAAGGGTACTAGAGCATGGGGTTACTTTTGATACTCTAATTGCTCTCCATAAGGACTCATCTATAAGCGACAATCCGGGATTTACAGTACAACTGTGGGGGCTATATGGCTCTGGCTTTAGTCATATAGAAGGACCTTTTCTAGCTTGTTAGAGGTATTCCTTTATGGCGTAAGAATGGCTTGACGAATCGGGTATAGTGCGGCCTCTGTCCTCATGTGTATAGGCTGCGTGTTATTGTGCCATCAGGAAGGGGGGCTCTACATCTGTTTGCCGAGTGAAATCTAATGACCCTAACTTGTTAGACGAACCTTCGAAAGACTTCATAGTGTTTACCCTGCCTGCTCACCTTGGTAGTGTTTTGGGAGTAATTAACCCGGGCATTTGGGTAACACGACTCACAGTGAAAGTGTACAACCTCTGCAGAGTGTAAAACTGTTATAACAGCCGTGCTCACGGTTACGAGTGGCCTTGGACCCTTATGGAATAGTTGATCATTAATAATGGATATGTTTTTGCTATTCGTTAATCATTTCACATGGATCATATGTTTATTGTTTATATTGAGACACTTTGATATCATTGATATACTGAATTAATGCTAAATAAAAGCTACATGCTGATAAACCTATGTTATGCTTTTGAGCCTCATGAACCCATGTTATATTTGTTGAGTTCGATATGGACTCACTCTTGCTATTTCCTCACACTCCAGTGTGTAGTGAGGTGTTGCTTAGAAGAAGGATGAAAGTGTAGTGGAGTTTTCAGAAGTCTTTTCAGAAGTGTTTGGCATATGGAACCCCCAGTCAGCCGTCCCTGTGATGTTGGAGCCTGAAGAAAAGATTAGTGACCGTTCCGCGACACTCTGATAGTTGTAAGTGTTAATATAGTATGTTTTCCGCTTTATATAAACATTGTTTTGATACTTTTTCATTCTGACATATGTGTGGACTTCCTGGGCACACATATGATTAGCCTGGTTTTGTTCTTTAGAAAACCGGGTGTGACACCGAATTAGACTACTCTAGCTGGATTTATTCTTCGGGGGTCATAGTCATCCTTGTGAGTGGTGATTGTGTGACTCCTTCTTCGTCTATCATCTTCGTAGTGGAGCTTAACTCAGGTCTTGGTCTGAATGGAAAACACTCTTCTTGTCCATCAATGTTGAATTTGACTTCTCCAATTCCGATGTCGATGTGGGCATTTGCGTTACTCAAAAAGGGTCTCCCAAGAATGAGTGACACTCTTGAGTTAGGTTGCATGTCCAGAACCACAAAGTCAACTAATATGAAGAATTCTCTGATCTTGACTGGAATATTCTCGGTGATTCCCACAGGGTAACGGAGTGACTGGTCCGCTAGCTGTAGGCACATTGAGGTTGGATCGAGCTTTGCATGTGGAAGTTTATCGAAGATCGCCTTGGGCATCACATTGACCCTCGCTGTACCGGCTGCTCTAGTAGAGCTAGCATGTCCTGCATTTGGAATTGTCTTTGCAGGCAGTATTGCCACTTTGTAAGCCTTCTACGGTGCCTGAAAATTGTGAGTCCTCTTCTGTGGTGGCCTGAACCTTGCATCAGGAGCAGGCGGACAATATGCAGAATGGTTAGCCATAGGAGCTCTTAGCTGTGATAGACCTGACTCAGAGGCCTTCTTGTGAGTCTTGGACGCAGTATACACATTATTGTTCTTTTCTAGTTTTAAGCAGTCACTGATAAAATCATTGAACCTAGTTCTTGTATTGGTACCCACATGCTTCATCATCTTGGGATTGAGGGCCCTCTTGAAACTAGCAATCTTCTTGGCATCAGTGTTAACCATGTCAGGAGCATAACAACACAAATTGTTAAAAGCATGCAAATACTGAGTCACAGTCTTAGTGCCTTGGGTTAGAGCCAAGAATTCTCCCAACTTCATTTATGTCAGACCAGGTGGAATGTAAACTCCACGAAAGGCCTCAGTGAATTCTCTCCATGTAATCTGAGCATTAGGAGGAAAAGTGGTGCGATGATGCTTCCACCACATCCCTGCAAGTCCTTGTAACTGATGAGCGGCATATTCAGTTTTCAACACTTCAGTCATTCTCAGCAGACAAAACTTGTCTTCCATGGTATTTATCCATTCCTTAGCATCTAGTGGCTCTGCTGCTTCCATGAATATCGACGACCTAGTGTCCTGAATTCCTTGAAATTTCTATATTGATTCACTTCATGTCTACCCTGGTTTAACCCACGGTGGGTGTTGTCAACAATGTTGTGAAATGCGGCTTCCATGTTCTGCTACTTATTCTCCATGTTGCGTTGACTTCCTAGAAATTGCACGAAGAACTGTTCTGTAGTGTATGGTGGAGGAGGAGGTGGTGGTGGATCGTGGTTCTCAATTCCAGTAGCACTACCACCTGCCTCAGTGGCATCAACAACTACATGACGAGTGTTTGCCATCTGCATATTTCAGCAACAGTAATTATTAGGCGATGTTGCAATAATTGTAGGTGAATGAAAAATTGTGTCATACTGAATTCACTAGAGAGACTAAATTCATACAATAAAACAGAGGCACAATAAACCATTCCAATTAACATAACATCACTAATTAGATTACTTAAGCACAACACATCGCATACAAAAACAACCAACATTGCCATCATACATACACTAGACTTTTTAGGCGTTCGGATATCGCCATAAACACATCCAAGTTTTCCAATGTTACATCAAGTCTTAGCCATCCTACTAGTGGTTACATGTTAGCAACACAAAAGATCATCATAAAAGAACCCTAGTACTAGCGCAACAACTACTAGCCTACTCGTCGTGCTCGCTGTCTAAGTCGGAGACGTTGCCGTTGTCACCATCAACATCATCATCATCATTAGCTAGTGCCTCAAGCTCTTCAGGATCCTCACCCTCGTCCAGATCCATCTCAGCTGCACCAGGAGGAACATAAGGGTGAAGCTAGTTGTGTAGCTGGTGAACCTCCTCATGCAGATTATCATTGTACTCTTCGGCATTGGCTAGTTGCTGCTCCAGCTTGAACTGTCGAGCCCTCAGAATATCTTCTTAGTGCCAAGCTTCATTCCTCTGCTGCATCATGCCAAGAATCATGCGCTCAACATTCCTATTGGTGGTGGTTAGACGCTCAAGCTACTCTCTTAGTGCATGGATGTCTCCCTCATACACCCCACTCCTCTATGTCGCCTGATCTCTCTGGCGGGTCATCTGAGCTATCTCCTCATTGAGCCTCTCGATCTCAGTGTCATGGTCCTCTAAAGCTAACACCTGTCCTCATGGGCCTAGCAAAGTGCACCAGACACGCATCTCAGACTGCCCTCCACTCCATCAAATGCCTTCATCACTACAAACATGGCACTCATTGGCCTGTTGTCACTGTTCTGCCCTTCAACTGCACCTACCTCCAGAGCTCTTCCCCTAGCCTGCTGCCAAGAGTCAGTGGAGGGATTACCCCTCGGAAAAACTCCAACCATAGTAGCTGCCAACTCCTGAGGAAACTTGTCCATAATGTCCCTTAAAATACCAAAAGCAGCTTTGTCAGCCACTTCCTCGGCATTCCTGCCAATTGACTCATAGCACCAACCTATCCACTCTGAACCATCACCCCAAGGATGAACAATAGCCTCCACAGTGACCAACAGACCTTCACCCAACTGATCGTTGCTCCAAAAGTAGCGAGGCTCCATCCCAATTGGATACCCTACATAGCTGAGCACTCTCCATAGCAGTGTTGGCATACCAAACTCTCCTCGAAAGGTGTGCCTCTAATGAGTATGGGCAGCGAGCTGGTGGTGGGGAGCTCTACCTCCAACGGACTTGCGAGCTGTCTTCTTAGTTCATGCCGTATGTAGCAAAATTTTTATTACCCTAATGAGAACGAATATTAAGTTGTCATTTTTATCAAAATGAGATAATCAATTTATAAGGGGAGGAGCAATGCAATGAATGATATGAACAAACAACATGATGCATGCATGTTCCTTACGTTCTCACACGAGCTCATTGGAGTTCGAAATAAAGAGTTATTACAATACCAAGTTCAAATAGAATTAGCGGAAGCGAGTAGTTTTCAAACTTCACACACACATAGTTCATTACAGTGCTAGGTATTGATCGAATCCAACAAAAGCATTGAGTTGAGATAAAGAGTGACCACACCCTTGGCCTAATCATCTCCCATAGTTTGGTACAAGTAGTTGATATAGTAGCCATAGTACATCTGTCCATCTGCAACAAGTGAGAATAAACCCTGAGTATGAGAATGTACTTAGCTAGACTTACCTGACATAACCAAAAGTAAAGTGACTCCAAGGAGTATGAAAGGCTTTATAGTGGGCTAGCTGACTCATTTGCGAAAAGCACATTTAACATTAAGAACTACTTTTTCTAATATTATTGCCTCAAGTTAATAATCATTAACCTGTCAACTAGGTTTGCATCTAGACTAGAGCAATTAGTTGATTTAGGCAATCAATGATAACCAAATGATCATTTAGCATTTCATTCTTATCAATACCATCTGAGTGTTCCATAAACATTACTACGATGAAGTAGCTCAAGTCAAGAGCTCACTATCCAGGAGCGATGGCGATTCGAATTGATTACTAACCAGCTGATGATTTATTCCCCACAAAAACCACACTCACCCACTAAGGTGAGCTACAGGTCACCGAATCAACTTTTCAGGTAAATGTCTCTGGTTCGACAGGAACCACTATACCCAGGGGCTGCCCAACTACTCATTGGCCTTACCTTCGCGCCCTTGTGTCCACTCACTGCTTACACCAATACAGTGCATTGCGGTCAATGCCTGGCTCAAATAGTTTCCTAGCTTCACGGTCACAACGACTTATCCTTCCAATTAAGCATGGGGCATGCATTCAACATGACTCGACGGACAACAATGATCGGTCCTTAACCGACACAGATGGAATCACTATAGTCCAAAACCCTACAAGACTCCGTCCGGTCTTCATTTCTCAACAACACTTGGTTATACTTCGTGATGCCACATTTAGCCAACAGTAATCTAGGTTGTAACAGAACCGACCAAATTATAAGAGCACAAGTACGAAAACAAGCACCGAAGCGCTCAAATTTTCAAACTTGAGCCCATATAATCCCGGTAGTCAATCGAAATCACGAAGGATTTCAAACCAAACTGCTTACAACCAGGATCACATCATTCAACATACAACATCATACGATACATTTCACAAGTAGTTCTAAAATAAGTTTACACCACAGAGTAGCAAATATTACAAACCAAGTTTGAAAGTAGCGGAAGCATGACACACACACTAGTTAATTAAATACTGCCAGTCTGGATGATCCACATCCCGCAAAAGCATGAGAAAAGTACATAAGATGATCACGCCCAGGTGATCTAGTCATCATCACCCGCAGGGTGGAGACACGTCTTGCAGAATCCCTGATAAAGCATGTCATCTGCAACAGGAGGGAATAAACCCTGAGTACTGGAATGTACTCAGCTAGACTTACCCGTCGAAAACTAGAAATAAAGTGACACCAAGGATTATGCAAGGCTTACACAAGAGGCTAGCTGACATAACATTTTGCATAAAGGCATAAGTAATTTAAACTCTTGTAGCCTGTACTAGCAGTTATTTTTAGCATTTACCTGTCATCTATCTTAGCACCTGTACTAAACATGCACTTGATTATAATCAAACAACATTATTATTATATCCATAGCCGGTATATCATTGCGGCAACATTGTATCATTCCCTTAACCACCAGTTTATTTAATGAGATCTACGTTGCCGCTGCTCAAGTCAAGTGCTCACTAACCGGGAGCGACGGCGATTCGAATCGAATTCCTATCCAGCTGGAGGGGTATTTCTAACACTCACCGCGCAGGCCCCTGCCGGGGTCGCACAAGCCACCGTTTCATATGATTCAGGAATCGCGGGTCCGAATAATGTCGCGACCCCAAGGGCGACACTCTGCCAGGTGATAGGGACTCTAACCCCCCCTTGGTCTCACGCCAATGTCCCCAAGCACATCCTTTCTCTCCTCCAAGAAGCAACCTACCATTCGATTCCCGGCCTGAACCACATTACTCGGCTTCGCGGTCGGAACGGGTTATCCGGCCAACTAAGTGTTAGACTGCGTTCAACATGACTCAAGGACGTACAGCGAATCGGTCCTTAAACGACTCAGACGGGCATAGCTCCACACCCAAGACGTGAAGTGTCTTGCGGCTGTACTATCGAACTCCCGCCCGGTCTCAATTTCATTTTTAAGCATGGTTCCATTCACGATAGCCATAGAGCCACTCGTGACTCCTTCCTACATCTCGCGGATGACCGGAAATCACCCGACTTCTACCGTACTAAGCAGGGCTAAGCATTGACACGTGCCTAAACCTAAAATAGGATTAAGTACGATATCTGGACAAGAACAGGTATAATGCAACAAGTGTTTTCATATAACTCCTACAACTTAATGCATTAAACAATTAAAAGTACTCAAGATTAATTTATAAAACAGTAGGTTCAGCATGCACCGGGGCTTGCCTTTCAGAAAGGTTGCGGGCCGGTGGTCTGGACACTCAGGAAGGTCGTCTACGGGCACTCCTTCGCCTGCTGGATCCTCGGGCTCCTGCTGCTCCTGGTCCTCCTCCGGAATCACAGGCTCGAATTCGAGGAGAGTTACCCCCTCCGGTGCACCTATTGCATGAATGCACAATAAATATAATGGATGCATAAACGGGTGCAACATGCTCGGAATGAAATGCATTTCAGAATAAAATACTCTATTCAAGTTATTTTATTAGTACGTGCAAATCTCTTCTCCAGTAGAGAAGTACTCACCTAATCTACTTAACCTAAGATAAAGCTGCTCATCCTCAGTTAAGGCCCTAACACCTAACAATTACAAAAGTAGCATGTCTTAGGATATTACACCATATCAATCAGCAAAACACCACAGTAAACATTCTGGACAGCAGCTACTTGTTTTTATCATAACTGAAGATTTACAATTCCAAAAGATATGATCTAAGACAATCTGGAAAGCCTAAGAAATGCACTACAATTCATTTTCAGACCTCAACTCCAAACTCCTAAGTTTTCCATGTTAAACTTCCCAAGTTCCAGAATCTGTCCTATCAAAACAGAGAGTAGCAGATTTTGAACTGCCACTTTAAACAACAGTAACTCTCAAACTACTAAGCCAAATGCTTCCAAATTTTGACACAAGCTCATTTACAAGTTTTACTACAACTATGGTATTTACAAGTTTTACAGCAACCACCTTTACCCAAGGTCAAACCTAGAATACTATCAGCTATCCAGAAAACCTAAAATTACAAAGGTTAAATATTTATTGATGTGACCAATCATTCTCTAAGACCAAACTAATACTACTACAAGTTCACAAATGTCGCAAAAACACCAGAAAGTAAGGTGTGCCCACCTAGAATATTTATTTATACTCATTTCTTATTTTACTTAATTAATTAGGTGGAATTTTAAACATATATGTAAACTGCTCCCAAAATTCTACAAAAATTACAGAGGACTCTCTGACCCAAAAAGAGACTACTGTAAAAATTTGAACTAAATTTATTCACAGGAACTCCCTACACAAAATTCACAAGCTAATAAGGCTGATTTTTGCATAAATAGGAAACCCTATTGAAAAGTGTCAAACAACAGATTTCATATTTTTCTTAGACACTTTATGACACCAAGACATTCTTCAAAAATTTATAAGAACATCACACATGTAGAAAAATTACTAAAATTCCTTTAAGCATTTCCTAAAATAACAAGATAGCATTATAACTTGAAAAGTACTTAAGCACTGATGCCCAAATTTTTACCAGAGCTAGGGCTAGCATAGAGTAACCTACCCACCAAATTTTATGATTTATGGAACACTACAGCTCAAGTTATAAATTTAACAAATTTGCATGCATTCCAAAACACATTTAAAGGATCTATTAAATTCTCCTAGAAATTAAACATCACATTCCAGATTTATATTTTTCTAAAATACTACACATCATGTAGACCCTAACAAAATTTACCTCATGATTTTTGGATCATTAAAACCCTATATCTATATTTTTCCAACTTGTACAAAAATCAGTGACAAAATAATAAAAATGAATTTCATTTCGGATGACTGGGCCGGCCCGGAAAACTCGGCCCACACTCGCGCGCGCGCGGCCCGCTCAGCGCTCCCGCCCGCGCGCGACACTGACGGGCGGGCCCCCGCGGTCAGTGACCGGAGACAGGGGAGCGGCAGCCGTGAGCTCCGGCGAGCCCAAGCTCGTCGGAGGGAAGCTTGCCCAGAAAATCGAGCCCACCCACGCGTTCCGTAACGCTTCGATTCATGCTAGTGGATGAGCTTAGGTTGGAGCGGGAGGGCTCGCCGTCGTGAGCGGCGGCCGGTGAGGGTCGGGTGAGGGTATGCCGTCGCCGGTGAGGCCGCACGGCCATATCTAAGCTCGGTACGAGCTACACTACGCCCGGGCGAATCTATTGAGGTAGAAAGGAGGTTTGGAAGAAGTCCTAACTACCCTGGCCACGGAGTGCCGTGACGCGGTGCGGTGAGCGCGACGACGGTGGTCGTCGTGTTCCGCTCCGGCGAGGTCGCATCCCACTGTAAGGTCATGCCTAGAGCTAGAGGAAGGCCTACACTATTCCGAACGCTGACCACAGAGAGAGGAGGGTGAAAGAGGACGTCGGTGGTGAGCTCGCAATGGCGGCGGCCATGGCGGAGCTCCGCACCGCCGAGGTTTGATTGGGTGATTTGCCCTCTACCTTGTCCCAACGGCTGACCCAATGTGCGGAGGTTGTAGAGTATGGGCAGGCGGTGCTGTTCGTGAGCTCTCGGGTGTGGTGGCGCGGTGGTTGGCGCAACCGAAGGCGGCGGAGCCGGCTGTGGGGGCGGAGGACGCTCGGTCGCCTTACCGGTGAGCTGGGGAAGGAGGGCGATGGAAATGGAGGGGGAAGCGGGTCGTCCTGGTCTTCATGCTGAGCTCGCAGGCGACGTGGGGCGTCGGCAGAACACACGCGCCACGCGGCCACCGGGCTCTGCCCGAGCGCCACGACGCGGTCGGCCATCCGACTGAATGGCGAGGTCGACTGACCGATGAGGCCGAACGGTGACTGTCAGTGCAAGTTTGACGCTGATTATCTTCCAACACAGCGCGATTTGGTCCAAGACGACAACATCAAATTCGTAGAGCTATGTGAGGGCAACAAAATTGTCAATTGGAGCTTAGACTGGTTCGGCCTAGATTTGAAACTACAGAGCTCCAAAGTGGGTCACCTGAAAACTAAAACTTAGTTTCAGTCACTACGCCGACTGAAACCCGATTTTCTAGGCACCAAATCTCCTAAACTATTGAGAACCAGGTGATGGTGATATTGACAATGTTGTAGAGCTATGTGTGGACAACAACTTTGTCAATTGGCTCAAAGGCTGGTTTGGCCTGGTTTGTGAGTTACAAGTTGCTAAAGTGAGGTACAGTGAAACTGAAAAGTCCAATTTCCAGACTTAGAATTTTTCTAAGTGTTGATCACCACTCAAGCTGACTTGTGGGCCATTTTTGAGCATGCTCTGGTCATTTTCATGAGATGGCCATATTAGAACTTTTGTTCCTCATGAAATTCTCTACAACTTTACTTAAGGGTGCTCTTCCATGCAAAGTCTCTAAATTAGACTTTTTAACTGGTCAAACTAGAGCCTTCTAGGGTCAAATGGTGGTCAACTCCTCTTGGAGGGCAAATTTGAAATTTTGGTCAACATGAAACTTGTTCCAAATGTTACCCTAAGTATAACTAAGGTGTTGTAGGTCATGATTGGCTACCTTACCTTTTTGTTACACCAACTATCAAATACTTCATGAAATAAATCAAACAAACCCTAAAATAATCACATGTGTTGCATCACATAAAATAACAAACATGAATGATGCATGCTTATGCTTATGCAATGCAAATGCAATGCAATTATGGAGCTAAACACTTGAGGTGTTACAGCCCTCCCCCCTTATAAAAATCTCATCCCGAGATTTGGAAAGCGTACCATTTTTCATAGAATTCCTTATAACCATCCCGCAAATAATCCTCCCGTTCCCACGTAGCATCACTCTCACTTCCCTGATTACTCCACATCACTTTGTACCACTTAACCACTTTACTTCTAGTTACTCGTTCCTGAGTATCGATCACTCGGACTAGCTTTTCTTCATAGGTTAGGTCGGATTCCAGCCTGATATCACCTAAAGGAACTTGTTCCTCAGGAACCCGAAGACACTTTTTAAGCTGAGATACATGGAAAACGTTGAATATGGCTCTCATTTCTGGAGGTAACTGAATTTTGTACGCAACAGCTCCACTCTTGCCTATGATTTGGAAAGGACCCACGTATCTTGGCGCAAGTTTCCGCTTAACACCAAAACGTTGGACACTTTTCATTGGAGAAACTTTCAAATACACGAAGTCTCCAACTTCAAACTCGAGTGGTTTTCTACGACGATCAGCTAACTTTTCTGTCTAGCTTGGGCTGCAGCCATATGTTTTTGGATGGTATGGACTTGTTCCTCAGCTTCCTCAACAAAAGCAATACCATAAAATCTTCTCTCACCAGATTCTATCCAATTTAGTGGGGTTCTACACCTACGACCGTACAAAGCTTCGAATGGAGCCATCTTAATACTCTCTTGATAACTGTTATTGTACGAGAATTCGGCTAAAGGTAACCATTTTTCCCAAGAACCCTTGGATGAAATGACGCATGCTCGCAACAGATCTTCCAAGATTTGGTTAACTCGTTCTGTCTGACCCGATGTCTGGGGGTGATAAGCAGAGCTTCTCACTAACTTGGTTCCCAGAAGGTGATGCAAGTGCTCCCAAAAGCGAGCAGTGAACTGGGGACCACGGTCAGATATGATAGTACGAGGTATCCCATGAAGCCGGACTATCTGATTGAAGTAGAACTCAGCATAGTCAGTGGGACGATAGTCCACTCTCACTGGGATGAAGTGAGCTGATTTGGTCAAACGATCAACAATTACCCAAATAGAGTTATGATTTTTGCCAGTAGGAGGAAGTCCGACAATGAAATCCATACTTATCTCTTCCCATTTCCAGCCTGGAATGGAAAGTGGCTGAAGTAGCCCAGCTTTCATGTGCACAGCTTTAACTCTGCAACAGGTGTCACATCTAGCAACTTATGCAGCTATCTCTTTCCGCATCTTGGTCCACCAATAAAGTGGCTTCAAATCATAATACATCTTATTGCTGCCAGGATGGATGGACAACTTAGAGGAGTGTGCTTCAGACATAATATCATTTCGAAGCTCTCGGTCCTTAGGCACAACTAACCTATCCTTGAACCATAGTACACCCTCTTCATCTATCCTGAACGGTGTAGTTTCTTGCTCTTTCATCTTACGCTTGATGTGGAATATACCAGTGTCAGTCTTTTGGAGCTCAATAATTCTGCTTTTGAGAGTACAACTGACAGTGATGTTGTACAAGACTGATGGATGTAGAAGGCGAGATCGATGAAAATCAGTTTCAGCTAAGGAATGAAAATGAGACTTACGGCTTAAAGCATCCGCAACTACATTTGCCTTTCCTGGATGATAGTGCACTTGAAGGTTATAATCTTTAATCAACTCGAGCCATCTTCTTTGACGCATATTTAGCTCGGGTTGAGTGAAGATGTATTTGAGGCTTTTATGATCGGTGTAGATATTGCAGACATTTCCCAGCAGATAATGCCGCCATACTTTCAAAGCATGAACAACTGCAGCCAGTTCTAAGTCATGCGTTGGACAATTCAACTCATGCTTCCGAAGTTGTCGGGAAGTATATGCAATCACTCGGCCTTCCTGCATCAAAACACCTCCCAAACCTATGCCTGAGGCATCACAGTAAACATCAAAAGGTTTCTCGATATCCGGTTGCGCCAAAACCGGAGCCGAGGTTAGGAGGGTTCGTAGTTGGTGAAAAGCCGCATCACACTCAGGAGTCCAGACAAACCTGGTGTCTTTTTGCAGCAACCGAGTCATTGGCTTGGCTATTTTGGAGAAATCCGGGATGAAGCGACGATAATAGCCAGCCAAACCAAGAAAACTTCGGACCTCGTGAATCGAGATAGGAGCCTTCCAGTTCAGTACTTCCTGTACCTTGGCGGGGTCCACCATAATTCCTCCATCGGACAACACATGCCCAAGGAAAGGTACTTCACGAAGCCAGAATTCGCACTTACTGAACTTTGCATATAGTTGATGTTCACGCAGTCTTGTGAGGACTATACGCAGATGTTCAGCGTGATCCTCCTCATTCACAGAGTATACTAGGATGTCATCAATAAATACCACCACAAACTTGTCCAATTCAGGCATAAACACCGAATTCATCAAGTACATGAAGTGTGCGGGGGCATTTGTCAAGCCGAAAGACATAACAAGATACTCATAAAGACCATATCTGGTAGAAAAGGCTGTCTTTGGAACATCTTCCGGGCGAATTTTAATTTGATGGTAGCCCGATCTTAGATCGATCTTGGAGAAAACTTTAGCTTTAGACAACTGATCGAACAAGATGTCGATTCGCGGTAGAGGGTACTTATTTTTGACAGTGACTGCATTGAGAGGTCTATAATCTACGCACATCCGCAACGACTGATCCTTCTTCTTTACAAAGATAGCAGGACATCCCCACGGCGATGAACTAGGACGAATCAACCCCTTCTTCAAAAGTTCATTCAATTGCACCTTAAGTTCAGCGAGTTCATTTGGAGGCATCCTATAGGGTCTCCTAGAGATGGGTGCCGTGCCAGGCAACAACTCAATTTTAAACTCCACATCCCGATCCGGAGGGAGTCCCGGCAAATCATCGGGAAAAACGTCCGGAAACTCATTTACTACTGGAATTTCGGCCAACGCCTTTGCTTGCACAACATGAATTTCCCCTGACAATTCAACCTTTCTGGGAAGTTGTACTAGAAAACCCTTTTGATCTGTAGGATCTCTGAGCATAACTACCCGAGCGGATGTGTCAATGAGTACCCCATTCTGACTCATCCAATTCATGCCCAAGATAACATCTATGTCTAAACCAGGTAAAACCAATAGGGCAAGCGAATAACTTCGCCCTTCTATCTTAAACTCAAGGTTCCCCACTACTTTGTTTGTGGAAATATTCCCACTTACAGCACTAATACAATAACCCACACCTTCAACCGTATGCAACTTGTGTGCAAATTTGGATGCAAACTTAGGACTGATAAAGGAATGCGAAGCACCTGAATCAAAAAGTACCACTGCGGGGTGTTGGTCGACTAGAAACTTACCAGCGGTGACCACCTCACCAGATGGAATTTCCTCAATGCTGTTATAATGGGCGTGTCCCTGACGACTACCTTGGTTGACATTTTTCTTAGGGTACGGACAGTTCCTGGACCAATGGCCTGGCTTGTTACAGTTCCAGCAAGGCATGTTGCTAGGAGGGACACTGGAGCTGCCTTGGCCCGCATTACTCTTTGGCAGAGCCACTGTATATGCCTTACGAAACCCAGTCTTCATTGGCACCTTCTTTTGTGGAGGACGGAACTTAGCATTTGTGGCAGGAGGGCGAGGAGGAGCCCTCGGGGCAGCTGGAGCTCGAGACTGTGAAGCACTCGCCTCAATGGCCCTTTTGCGGCTCTTAGAGGCAGAATAGATAGCATTGTTGTTCTCTTGAGTTAGAGCATCGCTGATGAAATCATTGAAAGTAGTACATTTGCTAGTACCCATAGTTTTCATCAGTGTTGGGCCGAGGCCCCTTTTGAAGCTAGCAATCTTTTTGGCATCGGTATCCACAAACTCTGTGGCATACCTTGCCAGGTTGTTGAAGGACTGCAAGTATTCATTCAGGCTTTTGTTTCCTTGCGACAGCCTCATAAACTCTGTGTGCTTGATTGCCATAAGACCGGGAGGGATATAATTTCCCCGGAATGCCGCCTTAAACTGATCCCAAGCAATCGGGACATTGGCAGGCAGTGTGGAACGATAGTGGCTCCACCAAATGCCCGCTGGACCATGCAACTGATGGGAAGCATACTCAGTTTTCAGCTCATCAGTTAGGCGTAGCAGACGAAACTTTTGTTCAATGGTATTCAACCACTCGTCAGCCTGCAGTGGTTCTTCCGCTTCCTTGAAGAGCGGGGGCTTTGTATCCAGAAAGTCCTTGAAATCGCTGTACTGATTTGGCTCTGGGCCCTGGCGGCCAGGACGAGCCTCCCGGTTAGCCAGCTGGCGCATAGCATCCGCCAACATGCGCTGCCCTTCGACCACTGTCTGCATCAACTCGGCCAGAGTAGGTGGTGGCGGAGGGGGCGGCTGTTCCTCCTCCTCATTTCCATGACCCCGGCGTAGATTGTACGACATCTGCAAAATGCATAGCCAATGAGCACTAACGATGTGGGAAATTTGTAGATGAATTATTGCGAAATATCAATCTGACTGTATGAATCGATTTCTCATAATAATTAAGGCATAATAATTCATCACAACTGCACAATCCATTCTAGCGCATCATTTGACGAGATCATACTTGGTAATCCAACAAGATGCTCTTTGATAAAGGCTCACTCACAAGGAGCACAACGGTTACCGGACCGTTTTGCATTGCTATCTACGTGATTTTTGACCTTTTGCACGGTACTTGGATTCGATCTCAAGATTTTTAGTTGACTGTGAAAGGCTACTTCAAACTGACCACAAAGAGACTTCTCAATGAAGAGTTCCATGGTGGATCATGACTAGCCACCTCGATACCTGCGTGTGCCAAGCAGCACAGCCTTATGTCGCGCGCCATAGGAGGCCCTCGGTTTCGTCGCGGCACCGAAGGGTGCTAATCGTGACACCATCATCGAACGCAACATAATAAGACATCAAGTTGTGATCGAAATTAACAGGTTCAAACTACATTCAGGAAACATACGGTTCAACCTTACATCCCAAAGTCAAGTTATTACAAGGCCTCACTCCTTCACAGGGAGGGCACAAAAGACGATCCTAACATTATAGGCACGTGATGACTACTCTAAGCATCATCCTCCGAGTCAGTGTCAAGGATCTCCCCGCCGTCCTCATCACTGACAGGCTCTAACTCCTCGTCTTCTTCTTCTTCTGGCTCTTCCTCTGGTGCTTCTGCAGGTGGGGCATCCTGTGGTCCATCAACCTCCACTTCATCATCATCCTCAGCCATGAAGATTCCCGAACCCATGTCCTCATCGACGTTGTTGTTTCGAGGCAGCAGGGGATTAAGCTCGTTGTTCAGGCGGTGCACTTCTTCATGAAGATTATCATTGTATTCTTCAGCGTTCTCCAACTGTTGCTCGAGCTCAAACTGACGAGCTCTCAGAACGTTCTCCTCATGCCAGGCTTCATCCCTCTGTTCCATCACACGGACCAACATGCGCTGACAGTTGCGGTTTGCCACTGTCAACCTCTGGACTGCAAGCGTTTCTTGATCACGATCATGAATCACTTGTTCCAGTTGTTGCCGTGCTGCATTCCTGGCGGCAGTCACTTCAGCCAACTCTGCCCTCAGCCTTTCCACCTCAGTAGGCTCAGGGCGGGGCTCACGTGGAGCGAGCTGGTGACGCGGTGCCCTGCCCCCAGTGGACTTACGAGCGGTCCTCTTGGTACGTGCCATCTGTAGCAACAAGATAAGATACGACTTAAAGTGAGGATCATTTAGGGGATAGGAAATTTACTTTAGTCGGGAGTACAGAAATTTTTAAGGAGGGAGTAAATGATATGTATGATATATTTAAACATGATGCATGCACGTTCCGTACGCCCTCTCACCTTAGTAGAAACCTAAAGTTCTAACGCTAGGCGGTGGCATACATACGTTCTCTCATATAAGCGAAACTATCGGTCTACTCGTTACGCTGTTAGTGTACCTGCAGAAAATTTCATTGCAGCCCAACAATTCCCAATATAAGCACACAAGAAAGCAGTAAATTAAATACTTTCCATATACACATCCCCGGATGTATATATTTTAGTATCAAAGCTACCCAATTGATAGATGCCCACAATTAAGTGCTTTTACATAGTTACATGGTTTAAACATGTAAAGATGTAAGTCACCAAAACTACTCTCCCCTAGACCGCCGGTTGGACGATCATGCTCTCACAACTCACACTTACCAGAGCGTCGAGGTAATTGATCCATACATTACCACCCAAGTGGATGGCATCCATACAATATCACGCCGTATGGACGACGAAACAAAAACAAACAAGGCCCCCAAGTTAGTCTTTATAATAAGCCACCTAAGAGTCCTTATTTGGGCTAAGGGATGTGATCACTGGCATACCTAAAAAATAATTTTTTTGAGTTTAACCCTTTTCGCAAACAAATACTTTTGTTTTTAATTACTCGTAAGATGTGTTTAATGTTGAATTATACTCCGGTACCAGCTGTAACAGAACCGACCAAATTATAAGAGCACAAGTACGAAAACAAGCACCGAAGCGCTCAAATTTTCAAACTTGAGCCCATATAATCCCGGTAGTCAATCGAAATCACGAAGGATTTCAAACCAAACCGCTTACAACCAGGATCGCATCATTCAACATACAACATCATACGATACATTTCATAAGTAGTTCTAAAATAAGTTTACACCACGGAGTAGCAAATATTACAAACCAAGTTTGAAAGTAGCGGAAGCATGACACACACACTAGTTAATTAAATACTGCCAGTCTGGATGATCCACATCCCACAAAAGCATGAGAAAAGTACATAAGATGATCACGCCCAGCTGATCTAGTCATCATCACCCACAGGGTGGAGACACGTCTTGCAGAATCCCTGATAAAGCATGTCATCTGCAACAGGAGGGAATAAACCCTGAGTACTGGAATGTACTCAGCTAGACTTACCCGTCGAAAACCAGAAATAAAGTGACACCAAGGATTATGCAAGGCTTACACAAGAGGCTAGCTGACATAACATTTTGCATAAAGGCATAAGTAATTTAAACTCTTGTAGCCTGTACTAGCAGTTATTTTTAGCATTTACCTGTCATCTATCTTAGCACCTGTACTAAACATGCACTTGATTATAATCAAACAACATTATTATTATATCCATAGCCGGTATATCATTGCGGCAACATTGTATCATTCCCTTAACCACCAGTTTATTTAATGAGATCTACGTTGCCGCTGCTCAAGTCAAGTGCTCACTAACCGGGAGCGACGGCGATTCGAATCGAATTCCTATCCAGCTGGAGGGGTATTTCTAACACTCACCGCGCAGGCCCCTGCCGGGGTCGCACAAGCCACCGTTTCATATGATTCAGGAATCGCGGGTCCGAATAATGTCGCGACCCCAAGGGCGACACTCTGCCAGGTGATAGGGACTCTAACCCCCCCTTGGTCTCACGCCAATGTCCCCAAGCACATCCTTTCTCTCCTCCAAGAAGCAACCTACCATTCGATTCCCGGCCTGAACCACATTACTCGGCTTCGCGGTCGGAACGGGTTATCCGGCCAACTAAGTGTTAGACTGCGTTCAACATGACTCAAGGACGTACAGCGAATCGGTCCTTAAACGACTCAGACGGGCATAGCTCCACACCCAAGACGTGAAGTGTCTTGCGGCTGTACTATCGAACTCCCGCCCGGTCTCAATTTCATTTTTAAGCATGGTTCCATTCACGATAGCCATAGAGCCACTCGTGACTCCTTCCTACATCTCGCGGATGACCGGAAATCACCCGACTTCTACCGTACTAAGCAGGGCTAAGCATTGACACGTGCCTAAACCTAAAATAGGATTAAGTACGATATCTGGACAAGAACAGGTATAATGCAACAAGTGTTTTCATATAACTCCTACAACTTAATGCATTAAACAATTAAAAGTACTCAAGATTAATTTATAAAATAGTAGGTTCAGCATGCACCGGGGCTTGCCTTTCAGAAAGGTTGCGGGCCGGTGGTCTGGACACTCAGGAAGGTCGTCTACGGGCACTCCTTCGCCTGCTGGATCCTCGGGCTCCTGCTGCTCCTGGTCCTCCTCCGGAATCACAGGCTCGAATTCGAGGAGAGTTACCCCCTCCGGTGCACCTATTGCATGAATGCACAATAAATATAATGGATGCATAAACGGGTGCAACATGCTCGGAATGAAATGCATTTCAGAATAAAATACTCTATTCAAGTTATTTTATTAGTACGTGCAAATCTCTTCTCCAGTAGAGAAGTACTCACCTAATCTACTTAACCTAAGATAAAGATGCTCATCCTCAGTTAAGGCCCTAACACCTAACAATTACAAAAGTAGCATGTCTTAGGATATTACACCATATCAATCAGCAAAACACCACAGTAAACATTCTGGACAGCAGCTACTTGTTTTTATCATAACTGAAGATTTACAATTCCAAAAGATATGATCTAAGACAATCTGGAAAGCCTAAGAAATGCACTACAATTTATTTTCAGACCTCAACTCCAAACTCCTAAGTTTTCCATGTTAAACTTCCCAAGTTCCAGAATCTGTCCTATCAAAACAGAGAATAGCAGATTTTGAACTGCCACTTTAAACAACAGTAACTCTCAAACTACTAAGCCAAATGCTTCCAAATTTTGACACAAGCTCATTTACAAGTTTTACTACAACTATGGTATTTACAAGTTTTACAGCAACCACCTTTACCCAAGGTCAAACCTAGAATTACTATCAGCTGTCCAGAAAACCTAAAATTACAAAGGTTAAATATTTATTGATGTGACCAATCATTCTCTAAGACCAAACTAATACTACTACAAGTTCACAAATGTCGCAAAAACACCAGAAAGTAAGGTGTGCCCACCTAGAATATTTATTTATACTCATTTCTTATTTTACTTAATTAATTAGGTGGAATTTTAAACATATATGTAAACTGCTCCCAAAATTCTACAAAAATTACAGAGGACTCTTTGACCCAAAAAGAGACTACTGTAAAAATTTGAACTAAATTTATTCAAAGGAACTCCGTACACAAAATTCACAAGCTAATAAGGCTGATTTTTGCATAAATAGGAAACCCTATTGAAAAGTGTCAAACAACAGATTTCATATTTTTCTTAGACACTTTAAGACACCAAGACATTCTTCAAAAATTTATAAGAACATCACACATGTAGAAAAATTACTAAAATTCCTTTAAGCATTTCCTAAAATAACAAGATAGCATTATAACTTGAAAAGTACTTAAGCACTGATGCCCAAATTTTTACCAGAGCTAGGGCTAGCATAGAGTAACCTACCCACCAAATTTTATGATTTATGGAACACTACAGCTCAAGTTATAAATTTAACAAATTTGCATGCATTCCAAAACACATTTAAAGGATCTATTAAATTCTCCTAGAAATTAAACATCACATTCCAGATTTATATTTTTCTAAAATACTACACATCATGTAGACCCTAACAAAATTTACCTCATGATTTTTGGATCATTAAAACCCTAGATCTATATTTTTCCAACTTGTACAAAAATCAGTGACAAAATAATAAAAATGAATTTCATTTCGGATGACTGGGCCGGCCCGGAAAACTCGGCCCACACTCGCGCGCGCGCGGCCCGCTCAGCGCTCCCGCCCGCGCGCGACACTGACGGGCGGGCCCCCGCGGTCAGTGACCGGAGACAGGGGAGCGGCAGCCGTGAGCTCCGGCGAGCCCAAGCTCGTCGGAGGGAAGCTTGCCCGGAAAATCGAGCCCACCCACGCGTTCCCCGTTCCGTAACGCTTCGATTCATGCTAGTGGATGAGCTTAGGTTGGAGCGGGAGGGCTCGCCGTCATGAGCGGCGGCCGGTGAGGGTCGGGTGAGGGTATGCCGTCGCCGGTGAGGCCGCACGGCCATATCTAAGCTCGGTACGAGCTACACTACGCCCGGGCGAATCTATTGAGGTAGAAAGGAGGTTTGGAAGAGGTCCTAACTACCCTGGCCACGGAGTGCCGTGACGCGGTGCGGTGAGCGCGACGACGGTGGTCGTCGTGTTCCGCTCCGACGAGGTCGCATCCCACTGTAAGGTCATGCCTAGAGCTAGAGGAAGGCCTACACTATTCCGAACGCTGACCACAGAGAGAGGAGGGTGAAAGAGGACGTCGGTGGTGAGCTCGCAATGGCGGCGGCCATGGCGGAGCTCCGCACCGCCGAGGTTTGATTGGGTGATTTGCCCTCTACCTTGTCCCAACGGCTGACCCAATGTGCGGAGGTTGTAGAGTATGGGCAGGCGGTGCTGTTCGTGAGCTCTCGGGTGTGGTGGCGCGGTGGTTGGCGCAACCGAAGGCGGCGGAGCCGGCTGTGGGGGCGGAGGACGCTCGGTCGCCTTACCGGTGAGCTGGGGAAGGAGGGCGATGGAAATGGAGGGGGAAGCGGGTCGTCCTGGTCTTCATGCTGAGCTCGCAGGCGACGTGGGGCGTCGGCAGAACACGCGCGCCACGCGGCCACCGGGCTCTGCCCGAGCGCCACGACGCGGTCGGCCGTCCGACTGAATGGCGAGGTCGACTGACCGATGAGGCCGAACGGTGACTGTCAGTGCAAGTTTGACGCTGATTATCTTCCAACACAGCGCGATTTGGTCCAAGACGACAACATCAAATTCGTAGAGCTGTGTGAGGGCAACAAAATTGTCAATTGGAGCTTAGACTGGTTCGGCCTAGATTTGAAACTACAGAGCTCCAAAGTGGGTCACCTGAAAACTAAAACTTAGTTTCAGTCACTATGCCGACTGAAACCCGATTTTCTAGGCACCAAATCTCCTAAACTATTGAGAACCAGGTGATGGTGATATTGACAATGTTGTAGAGCTATGTGTGGACAACAACTTTGTCAATTGGCTCAAAGGCTGGTTTGGCCTGGTTTGTGAGTTACAAGTTGCTAAAGTGAGGTACAGTGAAACTGAAAAGTCCAATTTCCAGACTTAGAATTTTTCTAAGTGTTGATCACCACTCAAGCTGACTTGTGGGCCATTTTTGAGCATGCTCTGGTCATTTTCATGAGATGGCCATATTAGAACTTTTGTTCCTCATGAAATTCTCTACAACTTTACTTAAGGGTGCTCTTCCATGCAAAGTCTCTAAATTAGACTTTTTAACTGGTCAAACTAGAGCCTTCTAGGGTCAAATGGTGGTCAACTCCTCTTGGAGGGCAAATTTGAAATTTTGGTCAACATGAAACTTGTTCCAAATGTTACCCTAAGTATAACTAAGGTGTTGTAGGTCATGATTGGCTACCTTACCTTTTTGTTACACCAACTATCAAATACTTCATGAAATAAATCAAACAAACCCTAAAATAATCACATGTGTTGCATCACATAAAATAACAAACATGAATGATGCATGCTTATGCTTATGCAATGCAAATGCAATGCAATTATGGAGCTAAACACTTGAGGTGTTACATAGGTAACCACCTAAAACTCGCTGGTGACGGGAAATCACCCGACTTCTACAGGTCTAAGCAAGGCTAAGCATTTAACTCAACTTCGTTTACCAAGGTATATCAAGCATAAAATAACAAGGGTAGACAAGGAATAATGTAGCAATGGTTGCAATCAACTCCTAAACTTAATGCATCAATCATAATTAAAGCATAAGTTAAATATTTGCAAACCGAGGAAGATATGCTCCGGGGCTTGCCTCTCTCAAAAGAGCTAGGATGGTGGTCGGGGCACTCTTGAAGCTCTTCATCGGCCTCCTCGTCTGCCTGCACCTCCTGTGCGGGCTCATTCTACGGTGCTCCCTCGTCCTGCTCCTCTGGCTCTGCTACTGCCAACTCCTCCTGCGATATTGTATGATGCGTATGTATAAGTGATTATGGAAGTGGTGCATCAAATGGAATGGCATATGATGATCATGAGTGCATGTATGTAGATGAACATGTTTAACTCTATTTGACAAAGTAGGTGCAAATCTCCTCTCTAGTAGAGAAGATTACAACACACCCAAAACATGCACACATATCACACAACATTAATATATTGATTCGTACCAGCAAGTTACTAGTGCTTCAAAGATACACCAAAGCAACACATATACACTAATCATGCATAGAGAAAGGTTCATTTATTTCATTTTAAACTAAGGCTACAACAGCAACATATATTTCTGATGCTTAGAAAATTCTGAGAAATTTACAGTAGCTTCATCATGTAATATATAGTCTACCAAAATTTTTCATTGCATTTGGATAAGTATAGTAGCCAACACAAAAATGGCAAAAAGCTTGTTTTGAGACAAAAGCTCATCCTTGGGAAATGTTCGAAATGTGTTTCTAATTGGTGAAGTGGTTTCTCCTCCAACACCAATCATTGGGCACCTATCTCAAGATTCATGCCAACAAAATTTGCAATATTTATGATAAATATATGCATCTACAACCACCCTTTCAACAATTTTATGAACAATGAGTATGAAGGGGTTGAAGATCTCGTCTGTGGCAATGTTGGAGAGACGAATTGATTCAGGAGATTTCTCATGTGAGCATGGATTTGATGAGGTGTTCATGAAATAACTCCCATGCTCATCGATGTCATCTTCCTTTTTAGGCTCCAAGGGTCTTTCTTCATGAATGTCTTTGGGCGGAAACATTGTCTCGATCATTCCATGCCAATGACATTCATTGGTCATTTTATTGTCCAAGATCTCCATGGATTGGTGGCTCTCGGGTTGATCTTGTCTAAGGCTTCCTCCAAACTTGGATGAGTCATGTTTGCAAAGGGAATTGAGTTAAACTCACCGTTTGAATCTAGGCCAGGTTTGGATTCTACCCATAAGGCTTTGTCCTTGTCCATCCAATCTTTAGCAACAGCATATGAATTCTTAATACATTCCAGCCAATTCTTAATACATTCAGCCATTTTCGTTGCTCTTCTTGGTCATCCTTGTGGTCTTCATGATTCCTATAATTCGGTTGTCTTAATGGATTTCTAGGGTCATCATAAGACTTAGGAGAAAGAGCACAAGAGGGATCATCAAGGTCAAGGATGGTTGAGAGATGGGTTCAAATATGACATCTATGACGGAACCGTCCAAATTATAAGAGCACAAGTACAAAAACAATCACCGAAGTGATCAAATTCTCGCACTTGAGCCCCAATAACTCCGGTAGTCCAATGAAATCACGAGGGATTTCATACCAACCAACATACAAACCAAGATCGTAGTGATTCAACATAACAAGTCACATGTTACAACCATTTCACAAGTAATTCAATATACATTGGAGTTCAATGTAGTTATTACAACTTAAGTTCAAAAGTAGCAGAAGCAAAGTAATTTGAAACTAACAACACCCTTATTTCAAATACATGCCAGTACCAAGGTCGACTTCCAACAAAAACATTAGAGAGAAGATAACTTAGAAGGATCATGCCCGTGATCACACTCCGCCACTAAGGTAGGAGCCAACCAACTCTTGCAGTCGCCATGATACATCACAACCTGCAACAAGTGGGGATAAACCCTGAGTACGACAATGTACTCTGCTAGACTTACCCGTCAAAAACCAGAAATAAAGTGACACCAAGGATTATGCAAGGCTGATATAGAGTGGGGCTAGCTTGACAACATTTTGCATAAAAGCTTAATATAGATGAATAATAATTAATGCTTAAACCTCAAGTTAATTATCATTAACCTGTCATATATATTAGAACCTGTACTAGAGCACTCACTTGATTAGGAGCAAACAATATTAACCATAGCAGGTATAAATTGAGGCAACATTTCCATCGTCATCCAATTAACCATCCGTTCAATTTAGTTGAATCTATGTTGCCGCTGCTCAAGTCAAGTGCTCACTAACCGGGAGCGACGGCGATTCGAATTGAGTTCCTATCCAGCTGGAGGGGTATTTCTAACACTCACCGCACAGGCCCTAGCTAGGGTCGCACAAGCCACCTTTCGTACAATTCAGGAGTCACGGGTTTGACTGATGCCGCATCCCCAAGGGCAACACTCTGCCAGGTGATAGGGACTCTAACCCCCCTTGGTCTCACGCCAATGTTCCCAAGCACATCCTTACTACCTACAAGATGTGACCTACCATTCGATTCATGGCCTGAACTGTATTACTTGGCTTCGTGGTCACAACAACTTATCCGGCCAACTAAGTGTTAGACTGCGTTCAACATGACTGAAGGACGTACAGCGAATTGGTCCTTAAACGACTCAGACAGGGATAGATCCACACCCAAGACCTCCATGCCTTGTTGCTTCACTATCGTCATCCCGCCCGATCTCATTTTATTTTATTAACACATGGTTCCTTTCCACGATAGCAAATATAGCCAACCATGCCATATATGAATATTCCTACATCTCACAGGTGACAGGAAATCACCTGACTTTTACTGCTTAAAGCAGGGCTAAGCACCTATTCGATCCTGGTCTACATTGGATTCAAGGTATTCTTTCTGGACAAGGATGGGATATCAATGCAGCAAGTGTTTTCATCCAACACCTATAACTTAATGCAACAATATATATAACATAATACTCAATTGCATTTTAGAAATTAGGAGGCTTATAATGCTCTGGGGCTTGCCTGGGATCCAACTCAAGTTAGAGTTTGTCAGGTGAAACCCGCTTGGTGAGCATCCTCCAATCTAGCACTTGTCCGATCCTTCTATCTTCGGGATGGATCCACCAACTCCATCTTCGGGTTTGGCTCCACATCAGGTCCTTCACATGCTTCAGCTAGCGTACCTAAATAAGGTGCAACAATGCATATGTATGAAAGTATAGAAGTGCAATAAACAAAGCAATCATGCAAGTATACCAAAGTTCTCATAAGCACCTAGAGCTAATTAACTTTATCCTCCCTTAGGGCAAGCACATCAATCAAGACACAAGTTGTCAGGTACTAAAACAAGGGGTACCCACAATCAACGATCAAGAAAAACAAACTCCTAAGAAAACCACGCCAGAAGCTCTGCCCATAAAGACGGGACGAGCCAAAACAATGAACGAAATGCCTCGATCGCGTTCCGACTCGCACGAGGCTCACTTGACGGGACGCCTCGACCACGTTCTGATTTGCACAAGGCTTGCTCCACAAAACACCTCGACCACCGAGAAATCTCTGACTCGCACGACCCTAGGTCGAGCCGGTCGACCCACCTCACTCACCCACTCTAAGACAAAAGTCGGAGCATTTAATGTAACCGCCAACCACTTCCTACCCCCATGGCTATAGCAACAACCGGCATGGAAGTAATACCAGTGTCAAATCTCACCTTTTTACTGCCCACCCAGGGATGGGCGGTGAAAACCTATCACTGTACGCGCCATACCAGGCACTATTCCGCCACTGATCACCCTCGAGGGAGAATACGACGAGTATCGTACCTCAAAATACCCGGGACTCGACCTTATCCATCCATCGTCGACCTACCTCAACCCGTCTTCAACCCAGCCTTGACCAACCACTGGTCAAACAAGAAAGCAAGGCTCGCATGCCACAGGATCCAGAGTCTTTTCACCGTGTCATCCTTTACGTCACCATGGTGTCCAGGGATGGCCGGCCATTCTTGGGGCACATCGCTACAGCGGCCTCTACAGCGGTCAACAAAACTTCACTCCTAAGGCACCCCCACCATCCCAGCCTCCTCTTGACCCTATAAAAGGGCAAGCAGGGGACTCTACGAAAAAAGGGGGGAACGACAGACAACAAAAAAGCAAGTCACCATCCCACCATAGAAGTTCAACATCTCAAACAATTTCCTTTGTACTCTTACTTTTTCTATCTGAGACCTAGGATCGGCTCCCTCTCTCATAGCTTGTAACCCCTACGCAAGCACTTAGGTGCAAGGAAATACAATACTCCCCCCTCCCCGCTGGATGTAGGGTCTTCTTTTGCCCGAACCAGGATAAATCCCTGTGTACTCTCCTTGCATCACCATCCAGATTAGGGACACACAGCACTGATTCACTCATTGGCTTAGGACCCTCGTGGGACTAGACGCCGATAGTTGGCGCCGTAGGTAGGGGACGCTGCGTGCCAACATCGTTTTCCCGCCATTTTTCTAGATGGCTGACCCCGAACCTCCACTCCCGTTGGCCACAGTGATCTGGTTTGGGAGCTTGGAGTTCATGTCTCTTGGCCACAGCTATGACATGGTCCCTCCTCCCACCCAGGAACCCGACCGACGGTGACCACAAACTCTCCCAACCTAGGGGAGCGCTGCGCCGGTATCATCGCTCTCGTCAGGCACGCGCCGCTAGGCGACGGTGAGCCCAGCGCAACCACCGTCATCGCCTCGTGGAGGGCGATGGTATTCCCTTATCCGGCGCCTCTCAGCCAAACGCCAACATGGATTTCCTCACTGAGGATCTGTGTAGGATGAGCTTGGCTGAGGGTAAGATGCCGACAGGGAGTCCCGTCGCTCCACCGCCCGGTGCGGTGCCGCCACCAACCAGTTCGACTACTCCAGTACCAGGAACGACGTCTTCATCAGCATTCCCATTTGGACTAGACTCGGTGCCCGGGCATATGCTTCTTTTGTAAGCACCAGCATGAGTGCTTATGAGGAACTCCTCAGACACCATCTGCGTTCCGTCCTTGACCTCATCGCGTCCATGCCAGCTTCCGAGTACCTAGACTCCACGGAGACCCTAGATATGGAGCTCCGTGCTACTGCCTTTCGACATCATGACCCAGAGAAGAACGACCTCACATGCACCCATTGTACTACTATTTTAGCGCTCTAGACTCTGACTCTACCGATGACACCTACGACCCAACTCGCGGGTGCTTCAATATCGATGGAGCTATCGTGTCGGATTTGGAGGATGAGGCAGTCGTTGGTGGAAGGAACATGCCACCTCAGGTCGAGCTCCCTGCTGCACGGGATAGGCTCAATTCCTTGCAGACCAAGGAATGCAACTTGAGCAAATCCGTGAATTGCAGGATAGGCTCGATGAGGAACAAGAAAATCTATGCCTACTTCAACAAACCCTCGAGCATGAGCGCACGGCACACGCACACGACGGAGGAGCTCGAGAGAGAGCTCACGACGTCAATCATCGTATCGTCGAGGATCGGGCAGTCGAGCCCTCGGTTTTCGGTCGAGCCAGCCAGAATGTTATCGCAGCCGCCATGCTCCTTCGTAACATGCCCGAGCCATCGAACCTCGAGGCCTATCGGGCCCGTGATGAAATCCGAGGACTCCTCGAGACTGCTGCCATGTAGCAGGCCGAGAGTTCCGCCTCGAGGCGACGCAGGCTTGCCCCGGAGCAGCCTGCAGAGCCCTCCCGACAAGAGAGAGAGGCCTCGGTTCATCCTGAGCATGCCCCCCAGTGGAACAAGGCAGCATCTATCCGTGAATGCATCGTCGACAACCGTGAACTTCGAGACGCCTGTGACAACATCACCAAGCATCAGAGGCGCAAGTGTGGTGACGATGCGGCTCGAGGCTACCACGAGCACAGAGGTGGGCGCTACGACAGCTCGGAGGATTGGAGCCCTTCACCTGAGCCACTAGGCCCTCGGGTCTTTAGCAAAGCCATCCGCGAAACATTACTTCTAGCTCAGTTCCGCCCCCCCATGACTCTTACCAAGTATAACAGCGAAACCCAACCCAAACTTTGGCTCGCTGACTTCTGCCTGGCTTGTCAGTTGGGTGGGGCGACCGACGACCGGGTCATCATTCGACAACTTCCCCTATTCCTGTCAAACACCGCTCGAGCCTGGCTCCAGGACCTCCCACCTCGACAAATCCATGACTGGAACGACCTGGTGAGAGTGTTCGAGGGGAACTTCAAAGGGACCTACATGCGCCCCGACAACTCATGGGATCTCTGAAGCTACAAACAGAAGCCGGGCAAGTCCTTCCGGGACTACATCCGGCGTTTCTCCAAATAGCGCACCGAGCTTCCCAACATCACCGACTATGACATCATCATGGCCTTCCTCTCTAGTACCACCTGCAAAGAGTTGGTCCAAGAGCTGGGCCGTAGCACTCCCATCACTGCCAACGGTTTGATGGATATTATCACCAACTTCGTTGCCGGCGAGGAGGCGGTTGATGCCATCTTTGGTAGTGACTAGGACAAAGTGAAGCACAAGGAAGAGGATCTCGTGGGCTCTAGCCAGGGCTCGAAAAGGAACAAGAAGAAGAAGAAGAAAAACCCAGCAGGGCAAACAAGAGGCCTCGGCCGACGACCTTGTTGTCGCTACTGATCGTAAGAAACCTCGAGGACCCCATGGTGGGGGCATTTTCGACAACATGCTCAAAGAACTGTGTCCCTACCACAAAGGGCCCATGAACCACAACCTCGAGGACTACGACATGCTCGGAGATACTTTGAAAGCCTAGGCATCAAGAAAGACGACAAGAAGGAGGATCCCAAGGGAGATGACAATGACGAGGGGTTTCCCGAGATTCATGACTGTTTCATGATATACGGGGAACCCTCGATGCGCCTCTCAACACGGCAGTGCAAACAGGAACGTCGAGAGGTCTTCTCCGTGCAACTCGCAACCCCCCTCTTCCTTGACTGGTCCGAGGTGGCCATCACTTTCGACCGTGATGACCAGCCAGACTACATCCCCAATCCTAGGGTCTACCCACTTGTCGTCAATCCCATCATCGCCAACACACGCCTCACCAGGTGCTCATGGATGGGGGCAGCAGTCTTAACATCATCTATGCCCAGACCCTTGACCTTTTGGGAATCACAAGGACACACCTCCGACCTAGCGTTAGGGGCTTCATGGAGTCGTGCCAGGGAAGCGAGCAGAGCCCGTCGGGCGGGTCAACCTGCCTATCTGTTTCGGCACTCCCGCCAACTTTAGGAAGGAAACTCTCACTTTCAAGGTGGTTGGATTCCATAGGACATACCACGTCATTCTTGGGTGCCCTTGCTACGCTCGGTTCATGGCGGTTCCCAACTACACCTACCTCAAACTCAAAATGTCGGGCCCCAATGGTGTCATTACTGTCGGGCCCTCCTATGAGCACACCTACGAGTGCAACATGGAATGCGTTGAGCATGGGGAAGCCATCTTGGAGTCAGTGACCTTGGTGGTGAACCTCGATGGTTTGGCCAACGAGATCCCCGACCCTAAGCGCCATGCCAGCAACTTTGAACCCGTGGAAGACGTCAAGCTCGTACCCCTCGATCCCACCAACCCAAAAGGAAAGGAGTTGAGCATCAGCGCCGCCCTCAATCCCAAATAGGAAGTAGTGCTCGTCGACTTTCTCCGCGCAAACATTGACATCTTTACGTGGAGTCCCTCGGATATGCCGGGCATACCTAGGGAAGTCGTCGAGCACGCCTTGGAGATCTGAGCCGGCTCCAAACCAGTGAAGCAATGCTTACGCGCTTTGACGAGGAGAAGCGCAAGGTCATCAGCGAGGAGGTCCACAAACTATTAGAGGCCGGATTCATCAAGGAGGTTCATCATCCCGAGTTGCTAGCTAATCCTGTATTAGTTAAGAAAAAGAATGGGAAATGGAGGATGTGTGTAGACTATACTAGTTTGAATAAAGCATGTCCAAAAGTTCCTTTTCCTTTACCACGCATTGATCAAATTGTTGATTCTACTGCGGGATGTGAAACTCTGTCATTCCTAGATGCGTATTTCGGCTACCACCAGATCAAAATGAAGGAGTCTGACTAGCTCGCGACTTCATTCATCATCCCGTTCGGCATGTATTGCTACGTTACTATGCCCTTCAGTCTCTGAAACGCAGGGGCTACGTACCAGCGATGCATGCAACATGTTTTCGGGGAACACATTGGACCAACCGTCGAGGCTTACATCAATGATATCGTTGTTAAAACCAAGAGGGTCAGTAATTTTATAAACGACCTCGACATTGCGTTCAAGTGCCTTAGGGCAAAGAACATTGAGCTCAACCCCGAGAAGTGTGTCTTCGGTGTTCCTCGAGGCATGCTCCTAGGGTTCATCATTTCCGAACGTGGCATCGAGGCCAACCCGGAAAAAAACGCTGCAATAACCAAAATGGGCCCTATCCATGATCTAAAGGGCGTACAGAGGGTCACAGGCTGCCTCGTGGCCCTTAGTCACTTCATTGCACGCCTCGGTGAAAAAGCGCTCCCACTGTATCGTCTCCTAAAGAAATCGGAACACTTTTCATGGACCCTCGAGGCCGAAGAAGCCCTTATAAAGCTCAAAGCTATGTTGTCCAACTCACCGATCCTCGTCCCTCCGGCCATAGGGGAACCCATCCTACTTTACATCGACGCAACGACACAAGTGGTCAGCGCGGTCTTAGTTGTTGAGAGGGCAGAGGAAGGACATACCTTGCTCGTTCAGAGGTCAGTCTACTTCATCAGCGAGGTGCTCTCAGAAACCAAGGTTTGCTACCCGCAAATCCAGAAGCTACTGTACGCCATCATCTTGACGCGGCGCAAACTTCATCACTACTTCGAGAGCCACCCGATGACCATGGTGTCTTCTTTCCCCTTGGGAGAGATAGCCCGGAACAGAGAGGCCACGGGTAGAATAGCAAAGTGGACGGTCGAGCTCATGGGTGAGACCCTCTCTTATGAGCCACGCAAAGCCATCAAATCCTAGGTGCTAGTAGACTTCCTGGCGGAGTGGACTGACACTCAACTTCCTTCGGTTCAGCTCTAGGCCGAGCTTTGGACCATGTACTTCGATGGGTCGCTGATGAAAATGGGAGCAGGCGCGAGCTTGCTCTTCATCTCGCCCCTCGGAGTACACATGAGCTATATAATCCAGCTTTATTTTCTTGCCTCCAACAACATCGCCGAGTATGAGGCGCTCGTCATGGGCCTACGCATCGTCGACGAACTAGGGGTCTGACACCTCAACATTCGTGGTGACTCCTAGCTCATGATCGACCAGGTCATGAAGAGCTCGAACTGCCGTGATCCCAAGATGGAAGCCTACTGTGAGGAGGTACGGCGCCTTGAGGACAAGTTTCACGGCCTCAAGCACAACCACGTTGCACGCAGATATAATGAAGCCGCCGATGAACTCGCGAAAATTGCTTCTAGTCAAACCATAGTTCCACCTGACGTTTTCACGAGAGATCTCCATCAACCGTCCGTCAACATCAGGGCAGACGGAGGGGCCGATGGACCATCACTCGATCCCCCACCTGAGGCGGAAGCCCCCTTGACCAGGGTTGAAGTCATGTAGGTGGAAGGCTCGACCCCACCAGCCAACCTCGAGCCTGACTAGCGTGTTCCGTACCTCGACTATCTTATTCGAGGGGACCTCCCCTCGGCTAAGACCGAGGCTCGACGGATCACTCGCTGGGCCAAGTCCTTTGTGATATTTGGCGACAACAAAGAGCTGTATCGCCGCAGCCCTACGGGCATCCTCCAACACTGTATCACAAACGAGGAAGGTAGGAACCTGCTCAAAGATCTACACTCAGGGGCTTGCGGTCATCACGCGGCACCTCGAACCCTCGTTGGAAATGCATTCTGACAAGGTTTCTATTGGCCAACCATAGTCTCTGACGCTGTCAAGCTAGTGCGCTCCTGCAAAGGATGCCAGTACTACGCAAGACAAACCCACCTCTCGGCTCACGCCCTGCAAACTATTCCCATCACATGGCCGTTCGCTGTTTGGGGGCTCGACTTGGTCGAACCCCTGAAGATGACAACTGGTGGCTTCACCCACTTGCTCGTCGCCATTGACAAATTTCCAAGTGGATCGAGGCCCATCCTATCACTAACATCAGGTCTAAGCAAGCTGTGCTATTTTTCACCGACATCATCCACCGCTTTGGGGTTCCTAACTGCATCATCACGGACAACGGCACCCAATTTACCAGCAAAAAGTTTCTGGATTTCAGTGACAACCATCACATCCGTGTGCTCTGGTCGGCCGTGGCTCATCCAAAAATAAATGGCCAAGTAGAACGTGCCAACGGCATGGTTCTACAAGGCCTAAAGCCGAGAATTTTTGACAAGCTAAATAGACACGGTAAAAAATGGGCCACCGAGCTCCCCTCGGTCCTATGGAGCCTAAGAATGACGCCGAGTCGAGCCATGGGGTTCACTCCATTCTTCTTAGTCTACGGATCCGAGGCTATGCTCCCAACCGATGTAGAATATGGATGCCTGAGGCTAAAAGCCTACAACAAGCAAAACAATGACGCCACAAGAGAGGACACCCTTGACCAGCTCAAGGAAGCTCACGATGTGGCTCTGTTACACTTGGTAATGTATCAGCAAAGTCTCCGATGCTACCACGACAAACACATCCACAGACAGGACCTCAATGTCAGTGACCTAGTGCTACGGCGAAGCCAGAACAACAAGGGATGACACAAGCTTACTCTGCCATGGGAAGGGCCATACATCATCGTGGAAGTATTGAAGCCTGGCACCTACAAACTATCGAACAAGAAAGGTGAAATCTTCACCAACACATGGAACATTGAACAGCTACATCGCTTTTTTCCTTAAAGCCTTAAGACTTTATAAAATTTTTTCGGAATCCCATGATAGAATAAAGAATACGTCGGTGTTCAAAGCATTCTTTCATAAAAACCAGAGAGGATCGACCCTATTTTCTTAGAGTCGACCCTCCCTCGGGGGCTGCAATGGGGGAACCCCCTACGTATCCCCAAAAAACTCTCATTTTTTCAAAAAACAAGAGAACTGTTACATAAGTCGACAAGGCCACAAGCGCACCCTAAGGCTCGAGGACTGCTGAGCCACGAGATCGCCTATGCCTCTGAGCTGTGGTACCTTCACTCGCTCCCCCACGCCAAGGGGTGCAACCGCGCGCTAAGTAGACCTAATAACAGTTCATGATTTTGAAAAAGCTCACGTCTAACATTCCCGTTCGCTTCGAATCATGTTCTTACATGATCCACGAGGCCGCAAACATGCCCTAAGGCTCGAGGGCAGTCGAGCCATGAGATCACTTATGCCTCTGAGGCTACGGTACCTCTACTCGCTCCCTCACGCCAAGGGGTGCAACCGCGCGCTAAGAAAATCATGCAAGAATACGATTCAAACGAGAAAGGGAAGAAAAAACTCGAACAAAAATGGACATTTAGTACAAAATTACATCTAAATGTTTCAAGGCCCCCGAGGCCATCACGACGCAAGTTACAAATATTAACTTATTTACACGGGCCTTCATGGCTAGGTTTGGCTCACAGGCCCTCATCGTCAGCAAGCGGGACCACCTCGACCTCGAAAAGCTTTGCAAGGTGACCACTGGGCTCCTTAGTGGCCTCGATCAGGTTCAGGCAGGCTACTTCATTCTCCTCATCAGTCCGGTCTAGATCCGTGATGAAGCCATCGGCAATGAGGCACATATCATACTTGAAACCCAGACCGAACGATCGCCATGGCCCTCTTCACGCCATGATGCAGCCCGCCTCGTATCTTCTCACAGACGAGGCGACCTAGCGCCGCCATCCAGTGAACAAACGAGTTCCCCGGTGCGTCCTCCTCGGTATCGACATCGGGCTCAACCCCTAGGCCATCACACACTGAGGCGATCGCACCATGGAGCAGCTGAGTCCACCTGGCCTCGGCCTCGAAGAGGTTTTGGAATGAGGTTGCTGTCGCCTGGGCCGCGTGTTGCTGCTTCTCCAGTTCTGAAACACAAACACCAAGTTAGCATAAGCCTAAGACCTCGAGGCCAAGGTCAAAACATGACAAAAGGTTTACCCTTAGCGTGGGTCTGCCAACCCACGACCTCGTCGCGTAACTCCTCGTGCGCCTTCTCCAACACCTAAAGAGCCTCATCCTTGTCACGGACCGCTGCCCTCAACGTCTCAATCTCCCGACCGGTGCCCGAGAGAGCTTCGTCCCTCTCTCGGACCGTCCCTATCAACGTCACAACATCGTCCTCCAAGGTTCCAACGCGAGTGGACACCATCCCGATCTGGATGTTGAGGCCGTCACGTTGACCGCTGACTAAGGTGACATCCTCCTCGAGCTCCTTCAGCGCGCCAGCAACGGCGCGAGGTCCTCATGAGCCTTGTCCACCTCCTCCTGAGCCCTTGCCGCATCTTCACGCGCCTTGGCCTCAGCTTCCCAAGCCTGCGCTGCCTCCTCCCTGACTGATGCATGGACGACGTGGAGCTCGTCCACCTCGGCGCTCTTCTGGGATAGCCGCTTATTAGCTTCCTCGACTAGAGCCCATTGATGAGCAAGCGCCGCCCATACGCCACTCTCATGACGAATCAAGAGTGACTTGCAGCGAGAACGCTCCTTGAGCTCCTGACCACAGTTAAAACCTAAAGATCAAAACCAAGGAGAAAGGAAGGATAAAACGCAAGAAAAGACAAACAAACCCGGCTCACCTCGAAAGCCTCTGACATACCCCGCACCAAGGTATCTGTGACCATGCACAGAGACTGCACGAAGTACAATGCTTCGAATGGGGCCATCTTAATGCTCTCTTGATAACCATTATTATACGAAAACTCAGCTAGAGGCAACCATTTCTCCCATGAACCCTTGGACGAAATAACACATGCCAGTAACATATCCTCCAAGATTTGGTTAACTCGTTCAGTCTGACCTGACGTCTGGGGGTGATAAGCAGAGCTTCTCACTAACTTGGTTCCCAGAAGATGATGCAAAGTGCTCCCAAAAACAAGCAGTGAACTGTGGACCATGGTTAGAAATGATAGTATGAGGTACCCCATGGAGCCAGACTATCTGATTGAAGTACAACTCAGCATAGTCAGTAGGACGATAGTCGACTCGGACAGGAATGAAGTGAGGCGACTTGGTTAAATGATCTACAATTACCCAGATAGAGTTATAATTCTTGATAGTAGGAGGAAGTCCAACAATGAAATCCATACTTATCTCCTCCCATTTCCAACCTGGGATAGAAAGTGGTTGAAGCAATCCAGCTTTCATGTGCACAGCCTTAACCCGACAGCAGGTATCACACCTAGCAACGTATGCAGCTATTTCCTTCCGCATTTTAGTCCACCAATAGTATTGATATGCTCAGGGGGTCCCGATCTTCACGACGTAGGATGATCACCGATAACTAGCTGAAGAACAGCCGGATAACTTGCTGCAAGCAGCGATAACTAGTGCAACCTGGCAAATAAAACTCGAAGCCAACCACCGTCTTTAACCGGCAACCTGAATCGAGGATTCGCCCAACCACACTCTCAAAGAACCAACCAACACAGCCTACAATCAATCGAGGAAACCTCGAAGGGAGTAGGAGCACCAATTGGGAGCGGATGAAGCCGCCGCTTCTGTAAATCCCGCAAAGGAAATCACAAGAGCAAAGGGGTAGAGATCTCTCTCAATATTTGTTAGCACACAGCTGAACAAAAGGGGGTTTATATTCCATTATCAAAAAGTCTGAGATTACAATGAGTCTAGGAGGTATTTATACTAGCAACAGCCCTGCTAGATGGTGGAAACTCGAAAAGAAAAATATAAGACGCACTATGTGAACGGGCCTCCTCGAGATGCCTTCCTAGAGAGTTTTCGCGTGGCTGCTGGTCTTCAGCGCAGTCTTCAGTGTTTTGGCAATAACTCTATCTTGGAAACTCCAAATGACATGCGGTTTGTTGGGTTGGAAAGTTAACTTGATAACCTTTCACACCATGTGCAGCATGTACCACGAAATATTGTAGATTGGTATAGTTTTGCATGGGAACTTGGACATCAGGCTGACTGCTGACTAGCTGACCAGTCTGTACTAAATCAGTCGAATCTCAACATTGGAGAATCCAAATCAAGTGAGAGAACTTGGGCTTGAAACTAGACTTGATAAGCTTTCCAACAAGTCCTCATGGGCCTTCATAGCTTTTGCGAGCAAAACGTTGTGACTGATTCTTTCTGATGGTTCTGTCACACGGGACTGGCTCGAACGTGATCCTCCTCTTTGGTTCACCCTTGGTGTCTTCTTGTCATCCTCCGTGGTGCACCTAAGCAATAGCAATGTGCACGACTTAGGCAGTATATAATTCTCATTAACATTAAAATGATTTTTAGAAAGTAGCGCGTGCACCTCTTGTTGTAGCTTCTTGGCTCGACTACGTGTAATTGGTCCATCAAAGACTTGGACTGGTGATGGTATAACTTGACTTGGAGGTTGTAACATGTTGTTGGTCGTCGTGGTCATATCATCCTCCCCCCCTTGAAAAAGAGTCGTCCTCGACTCTAATCCGTCGAAGTCCAAAAATTGTGCTAGGCCAACAGGGGTAGATGCTATGTTTCTGTTGCAATGTCCTTCTTCCATCACAGCATTGTGTTTGAATCTGTAATCATATAAACCAAGTAGTAGTCTTATAGGTGGAAACCAAAAGGATTTAGAATCAAGTTTAGCTTTCACCTTGAATGGATCCTTAGAATTAAGAGTGAATGTTGATGTCCTTGGTATGATCCTATCATCCTTCCTCTCTTCAAAAAAAACTTGTCCTCTGCTTTTGCTCTCCTGAAAACAGTCTAAAGAAAATAGAGAGCGGATGCATATGCCAATTGCTATGATTACTTGTTGAAGATTGTTCATTATCTTCTTTATAATTCATATGCACATTATTTCCTTTTCGATGAGATGAATAGTTTCTCAGATTTTGTGAACCTGAAATTAACTTTGAAAATGGAAGCACAAAAATTTCTTTTAAACCACTCATTTGATTCAGGTTATCATGTTTTATCTTTGCAAAATCAAACATTTCAATAGATGTGAACGAAGCATGTCTGGTATTCCAATAATTCTTGATGCTCAACTCATGCAAAGGTTTAGTAATGTACCTTTCATACTCAATGGTTCCACATGTATATGGAAAGACTTTGGGTGAATGAACCAAACACATTTGCACAAGATTTCTTTGTTTCAGTGGAGAATATGAACAAGAAAATAACACTGATTGTTCTGAATAGCAAGCTCTAAACAACCTTTTTATCTCAAATAAAGAAAAGTATGGTTCACAAGATGTACAACTCATTTTATTCAACTTCAATTCAGCAATGTTGTGACATGTTATGCAAAGAGCACAAACATAAAATTTATTTATAATATAGTGTCCGATGATGTTAAATGTAAACTTGCAGCAATAGGCATTATTCAAAGATTTCATAGATGATATATCAAGAACGCTTTCAACCATTTTATTAATATCAACAAATTCATCAAGCTTGACATAGAACATACATTCAGCAAGAGATATTCTTCTAAAGAATTCAGCATGACTAATCAATTTCACATGGCCCACATTATCAATATGTAAATTATCATATATTTCAGTCAAAGTATAGCAATGGTCATGCATGATTGAACAATGTTTGTCAACTTTCAAAATTTCAGCACTTGTATCAACATGTGGATCAATCAAATCAGCACAAAGATTTTGTGTATACTCAATTTCAGTTGAAGCAAATTTGTCATTACAATTACTGGTCAATATATGTTGTAGATTCAGTTCTAAATTGTTTGCATTACCTTTCAGATTTTGTGATGGTACATGAATGATGCATTGTATCTCTGAACTTTTACCTTTTTCCTTGTCATGGTTCAGGTTTTGCACAGCATAGAGTTGGTTCTCAATAGTGGCAACCCTCACATTTCTCTGGCCAAGTTTGGGGGTCTTTTGAGCAGCCATCTCCTCTGAATCTTCTTTATAGACCTGCATGTTGGGAGAAACAACACTAAGAGTAGACATTAGTGGGTTACTGTTAAAATCATCCGTGCATGCCTTGCAATAAAGCTCTCTCTTTTTGTGTGGTGTATCTCTCACACTTATATTGTGGATACTCTCAATCTCACATTTGGTGGAATCACACAACTCACTTTTGTTTTCACTCTCACTCAATTTGGCTATGTGGCACTCATTCTCACAAGGGATTTGATGCATAATATTTTCAATGTCTTCTAGAGCAACATATGAATATCTTCCATCATTCATGATGTCATCGATTGCCATTGGGGTAGTAATGGTGGCAGCAACACCATCAGGTTTATCCTCTTCAAACAATGATGATCTCTCAATTGCTGATGTGGATTCATCCCCACTAATATTGCCTTCAATCTGAACTTTCTGTGGCATTGGAACAGCAATAGATGCAACCAAATAATCATCTTTGACCTCTTCCAAAGATGCCGGACTAGCATTAGTATAAGTGGAATCATGTGCACTAATCTTTCCTTCAATAATCTCAACACTCTGTGACATTGGGGAGCACAAAATTTCAGCACCACTGTCCAATAATTCATCACATAATGCAGCTGATGGTACAACACATCTTGACACCACATTTGTGCTTGGAACCATGTTGGTTCGAAACTTCAGATCCATTAGATCATGATGAACTTCACCTTGGATAGATTTATTACTTGCAATATATGGCACAATGGCATCATCTTTGTGCGCACATTCAGCTCTCAAACTGAAACATTGATTGGCCTTCAAATTTAGATTAGATTCACCTTCAAAAATCAGAGTGTTGTCAACCTCTTGGTCATAATTGGGTACTGATTTTTCATCAGATGACATAGAAAATTTTTGGACAGATTTGGAGCATATAACTTCTCCACTTTTAGCACTAGAATAAGACTCAAAACTTTTAAGATCTGCAGCACTTGTGTTCAAACATGGTGGCAGTGCTTCTTGATGAAAATTTTTTAGATTTCCATGGCGTGGAACTGTAGCATGTTCCCTCAACTCAACACACAAAGGATCAGCCTCGATCAGAGAAGTATCTTCTCTAGTTTTACAACTCAACTGATGATCTTCTACAACTTGCATAGTGGCTTCTGCTACCTCACTTTGTGTGTCATGTGCAGCAGAATTTTCTTCTAGATCTTGCTCAAAACTGAGACAAACATTGATGGGAACATTTGCAACTTGATTCTCATCATCCTCAGATTGTAAATGGCACTTTGGAATAGCAACAACATCAAGAGATGGTGTAACACTATGATCCATTGTAATGTCACACACCTCACCATTTTCCATATCAATTTGGGACATAGAGCCTTCTTCTTGCTGCACAACAAAGTTCTTCTTGGAGTTGAATTGTTGATGTTCACTTCTCTTGGTACTAGAATCAACTAAAGAAACTTTTGGGACAACATGTCCTCTCTTCTTGCATGGACTTGATGATTGCTTCTTTCCAACAATGGAGGACATATTGGGCTGCAACTTAACACTTTTATCTTGGCACAAACTAATGTTCTGGGTGACCTTGCCTTGCTGCACCTTTATAACTTTCTTTTCCTCTCTAATTGCACAACTTAGAAGATCTTGCATACTTCTAAAATATTTGCCCTCAAGTGCAGTAGCAATGTTATCATTAAGACCTCTCTCGAAATATTCCATTGCATTCATGTCATCAACAACATTTGCACGATGCAAGGAAGAATTCAGCTTATCATAATATGCTTGGACAGATTTACTACCTTGCTTCACACGCTGCAAACGACGAAGCAAAATCAGCCGATATTCCCTTGGAACAAATTCTTTTCTCATGGCCTTCTTCAAATCTTCCCAATTCTTGATGAGATGCTTATGTGGATATTGTTTCCACCAATCATGAGCATAATCTTCAAATTCAAGCACAACTCGTGATATCTCCTTGGCTTCTGAAAAATCTTGAACCTCAAGTTCAATCTCCATTTCTTCTGCCCAAACGAGAAATTCCTCCGGATCATTACTTCCATAGAATGGAAGATTGGTATATCTTCGGCCTGTCATGGTTATTGCATATGCAAAAATAGCAAGCTTATATGTGGTATAGGAAAATTTGTAGAACTCTCACAACCTCACCTCTCTTACCAACCAAAGCTCTTATGAATTCCCTGCCGCGGATTACAGAGAAACAAATGTGTGGTGGTAACTGAAAGTGATGGCGAGGCGAATACAAGACTAGAGAGTACAGATTACGGTGGTTTGTATGTGGAGCTTGGTGGAGAATAAAACAAGGAATGCAATCTAAATTCTAGTTATTGTAATATTAAGTAACAATCCAAACTAGAAGTTCTCTGCCTAGTGCTGATCACAGAATATGAATGAGATGTAAATCGATCACACACACACGCAAGGAAATTTCAGATTTGATGCAAACAAGGAGTATGATTGGGATGCAAGTGTTGCAATCAAACCCAACCAAAATTTTGCACCTAAACAAGGATAGCACACTGGTTGCACTACTTGATATGAAAACTTTCAGCACTTGTGCACATAAACCTACTGATCTTTCAACCTTTCTTTCTCAGTTTTTCTCTATTCTTTTTTTTTATTTTTCTTTCTTATCTTTTTTTTTTGACACACTTTTTTTTTTATAACTAAACACAAAGACCAGATTAAGACACTTGCACAATTAAGATAAGAACAAAACACAACCGGTAGCTATAATAGGATCAAAGTTTACGCGAAGGACATGATATGAGTTTTCAGATTTTTTTTTGTAGGGATTTTCAGATATATAAAGAGGCTCAAAGGACACGCAAAGGATAATGATCAGCAACTAAAACAAAGACTCTAATGAACTGAAACTTAACAAAACTCACTAAAATAACAGATTGAAACAAAGGGCTAAAGCAATGTATTTTTTTAGGCTTTTTGGTGGATAGGACGAAACAAAATATATAAGTAGCTAAGGGAAAGAAATCCTACCGTGGTAACGAAAGCTTTGATACCAGATGATACGCTCAGGGGGTCCCGATCTTCACGACGTAGGATGATCACCGATAACTAGCTGAAGAACAGCCGGATAACTTGCTGCAAGCAGCGATAACTAGTGCAACCTGGCAAATAAAACTCGAAGCCAACCACCGTCTTTAACCGGCAACCTGAATCGAGGATTCGCCCAACCACACTCTCAAAGAACCAACCAACACAGCCTACAATCAATCGAGGAAACCTCGAAGGGAGTAGGAGCACCAATTGAGAGCGGATGAAGCCGCCGCTTCTGTAAATCCCGCAAAGGAAATCACAAGAGCAAAGGGGTAGAGATCTCTCTCAATATTTGTTAGCACACAGCTGAACAAAAGGGGGTTTATATTCTATTATCAAAAAGTCTGAGATTACAATGAGTCTAGGAGGTATTTATACTAGCAATAGCCCTGCTAGATGGTGGAAACTCGAAAAGAAAAATATAAGACGCACTATGTGAACGGGCCTCCTCGAGATGCCTTCCTAGAGAGTTTTCGCGTGGCTGCTGGTCTTCAGCGCAGTCTTCAGTGCTTTGGCAATAACTCTATCTTGGAAACTCCAAATGACATGCGGTTTGTTGGGTTGGAAAGTTAACTTGATAACCTTTCACACCATGTGCAGCATGTACCACGAAATATTGTAGATTGGTATAGTTTTGCATGGGAACTTGGACATCAGGCTGATTGCTGACTAGCTGACCAGTCTGTACTAAATCAGTCGAATCTCAACATTGGAGAATCCAAATCAAGTGAGAGAACTTGGGCTTGAAACTAGACTTGATAAGCTTTCCAATAAGTCCTCATGGGCCTTCATAGCTTTTGCGAGCAAAACGTTGTGACTGATTCTTTCTGATGGTTCTGTCACACGGGACTGGCTCGAACGTGATCCTCCTCTTTGGTTCACCCTTGGTGTCTTCTTGTCATCCTCCATGGTGCACCTAAGCAATAGCAATGTGCACGACTTAGGCAGTATATAATTCTCATTAACATTAAAATGATTTTCATAAAGTAGCGCGTGCACCTCTTGTTGTAGCTTCTTGGCTCGACTACGTGTAATTGGTCGATCAAAGACTTGGACTGGTGATGGTATAACTTGACTTGGAGGTTGTAACATGTTGTTGGTTGTCGTGGTCATATCAAGTATGGCTTCAAATCGTAATACATCTTATTGCTACCAGGATGGATGGACAACTTAGAGGAGTGTGCTTCAGACATGATATGATTTCTAAGCTCTCGGTCCTTAGGCACAACTAACCTATCCTTGAACCATAGTACACCCTCTTCATCTACCCTGAAATGTTTAGTTTTTTGCTCTTTCATTTTACGCTTGATGTGGAATATACCAGTGTCAGTCTTTTGGAGCTCAATAATTCTACTCTTGAGAGTGCAACTGATAGTGACGTTGTACATAATTGCTAGGTGTAGAAGGTGAGATAGATGAAAATCACTTTCAACTAAGGAGTGACAATGAGACTTATGACTTAAAGCATCGGCAACCACATTTGCCTTGCCAGGATGATAGTGCACTTGAAGATTATAATCTTTAATTAACTCAAGTCATCTTCTTTGACGCATATTCAACTCAGGTTGGGTGAAGATATATTTGAGGCTTTTATGGTCAGTATAGATATTGCAAACATTGCCCAACAGATAGTGCCACTAGGCCTTCAAAGCATGAACAACTACAGCGAGTTCTAAGTCATGCGTTGGATAATTCACCTCATGCTTCAGAAGTTGTCGAGAGGTATATGCAATGACTCGGCCTTCTTGCATCAGAACACCTCCCAAGCCTATACCTGAGGCATCACAATACATATCAAATGATTTCTCGATATCCGGTTGTGCCAAAACCAGAGCCGAGGTTAGGAGAGTTCGCAGTTTATGAAAAGCCGCATCACACTCAGGAGTCCAGACAAACCTGGTGTCTTTTTGCAGCAACCGAGTCATTGGCTTGGCTATTTTAGAAAAATTTGGGATGAAGCGACGATAATAGCCAGCCAATCCAAGAAAACTCCGGACCTCGTGAACCGAGATAGGAGCCTTCTAGTTCAGTACTTCTTGTACCTTGGCGGGATCCACCATAATTCCCCCATCGGACAACACATGCCCAAGGAAAGGTACTTCATGAAGCCAGAATTCACACTTACTGAATTTTGCATATAGTTGATGTTCACGCAGTCTGGTGAGGACTATATGCAGATGTTCAGCGTGGTCTTCCTCATTTTTAGAATATATCAAGATGTCATCAATAAATACCACCACAAACTTGTCCAATTCAGGCATAAACACCGAATTCATCAAGTACATGAAGTGTGCAGGGCCGTTGGTCAAGCCGAAGGACATAACAAGATACTCATAAAGATCGTATCTTGTAGAGAAAGCTGTTTTTAGGACATCTTCTGGATGGATTTTTATTTGATAGTAGCCAGACCTCAAATCGATCTTAGAAAAGACTTTAGCTTTAGACAACTGATCAAACAAGATGTCGACTTGTTTTTGACAGTGACTGCATTCAGAGGCCTATAATCTACGCACATCCGCAATGACTAGTCCTTCTTCTTTACAAAGATAGCAGGACATCCCCATGGAGATGAACTAGGACGAATCAGCCCCTTCTTCAAAAGTTCATTCAACTGCACCTTAAGTTCAGCTAGTTCATTCGGAGGCATCCTATAGGTTCTTCTAGAGATGGGTGCCATGCTAGGCAACAACTCGATTTTAAACTCCACATCCCGATCCGGAGGTAGTCCCGGCAAATCATCAGGAAAAACTTCAGGAAACTCACTCACTACGGGAATATCAGCTAATGCCTTCGCTTGCACCGCATGAACTTCACTAGAAAGATCAATTTTCCTAGGAAGTTGCACTAGAAAACCTTTTTGATCAGTAGGATCTCTAAGCATAACTACCCGGGTGGATGTATCAATGAGTACCCCATTCTGACTCATCCAATTCATGCCCAAAATAACATCTATGCCTAATCTTGGCAAAACCACTAAGGTAAGCGAGTACTTTTGCCCTTCTATTTCAAACTCTAGATCTCTTACTACTTGATTTGTGGAAATATTCCCACTTGCCGCTCTAATGTAATAATCCCCACCTTCAACAGTATGTAATTTGGGTGCAAACTTTGATGCAAACATAGGACTAATAAAGGAATGCGAAGCACCTGAATCAAATAGCACCACTACAGAATGTTGATCAACTAGGAACTTACCAGCAGTGACTACCTCACCAGATGGAATTTCTTCAATACTGTTATAATGAACATGCCCTTGACAACCACCTTGATTTGCATTCTTCTTGGGATATGGACAATTCCTAGACCAATGACCTAGTTTGTTGCAGTTCCAGCAAGGCATGTTGCTTGGAGGGACACTGGAGCTGCCTTGGCTAGAACTACCCTTTGGCAGAGACACTGTATATGCTTTGCGAAATCCAGTCTTAGCTGGAGCCTTTTTCTGGGGGGGACGGAACTTAGCACTTATGGCAGGAGGGTGAGGGGGAGCCCTCGATGCAGCTGGAGCTCGGGACTGTGAAGCACCTGCCTCAAGGGCCCTCTTGCGGTTCTTGGAAGCAGCATAGATAGAATTATTGTTTTCTTGGGTCAGAGCATCACTGATAAAATCATTAAAAGTAGCACATTTGCTGGTGCCCATGGTCTTCATCAGCTTTGGACCGAGGCCACGCTTGAAGCTAGCAATCTTCTTAGCATCAGTATCCACAAACTCAGTTGCATATCTTACAAGGTTGTTAGAGACTTGTAGGTAGTCTGTCAAACTCTTATTGCCTTGGGTTAATCTCATGAACTCAGTGTGCTTTATAGCCATCAAACCTGGAGGAATGTAATTTTTGTGGAAAGCCGTTTTAAACTAGTCCCAAGCGATCAGGACATTAGGAGGCAACGTGGAGCGGTAGTGACTCCACCAAATACCAGTCGGGCCATGTAGTTGGTGGGAAGCATACTCGGTCTTCAACTCCTCAGTCAGACGAAGCAGACGGAACTTCTGCTCAATGGTATTCAATCACTCATCAGCTTGCAGAGGTTCCTCCACCTCCTTAAAGAGCGGGGGCTTGGTGTCAAGAAAATCCTTGAAGTCACTATGCTGATTTGGTTCCGGTCCCTGACGACCGTGCCGAGCATCCCGGTTGACTAGCTGGCGCATAGCGTCTGCTAACAGGCGCTGACCTTCAACCACCGTCTGCATCAGTTCCGTCGGAGTGGGTGGTGGCGGAGGGGGTGGCTGTTCCTCATCCTCAACGCCACGACCACGATGGAGGTTGTACACCATCTGCAAAATGCATAGCCAATGAGCACTGATGATGTGAGAAATTTGTAGATGAATTGTGTAAATATGCCAAACTGATTTCATTAGAAATAAATTTGCAAACAATCGAGGCACAATAATTCATCACAACCACACAAACTCATCAAGTGCACCAATTGACGCAATTATGCGATGGACACAACAAACAAGATATCTTCCGATGAAAAGATGGAATTTATTAAAGGTTCTCATGTAGGGAGCACCAACATGACTGAACAGGTTACATTAATATCAGCGGAATTTCAACCTTACGTAACGGGTGTCCGGATTCGAACTAAACTTCTAGCCGAATAGAAAAGGCTGACAAAGAAATGACCACGAGGAGACAGCTCATTGGTAGAGTTCCATGGTGGATCATGACTAGCCACCTCGATACCAGCGCATGCCAAGCAGCACAGCCTTATGTCACGCGCCACAGGAGGCCCTCGGTTTCGTCGCGGCACCGAAGGGTGCTAATCGTGACACCATCACCGAACACAACGCAATGAGATACCCATTTGTGACCGAAATTTAACATGTTCAAACTAACATCCAGGATAACATAGGGTTTGATATTACATCCCAAAAGCTAAGTTATTACAAAGCCCCACTCCTACACATGGAGGGCACAAAATATAACTCTAGCGTCATAGCTATGCGATGACTACTCTAAGCATCGTCCTCAGAGTTAGTGTCGAAGATCTCCCCGCCATCCTCGTCACTAGCAGGCTCTAGCTCCTCATCTTTTTCCTCTTCTTCTTCTGGTGGGACATCCTGTGGCCCATTGACCTCCATGTCATCATCACCTTCAGGGATGAAGACTCCAGAGCCCATCTCCTCATCCTTGTCATTGTCATGAGGAAGCAGAGGATTGAGCTGATTGTTTAGGCAGTGCACTTCCTCATGAAGATTTTCATTGTATTCTTCTGCAGCTTCCAATTGTTGCTCAAGCTCCACCTGACAAGCTCTCAGGATGTTCTCTTCGTGCCAGGCTTCATCCTGCTGGTTCATCACATGGACCAGCATGCGCTAACAGTTGCGATCCGCCACAGTCAACCTCTAGACCGCAAGTGTCCCCTGATCTCTGTCATGTATCACTTGCTCCAGCTGTTGCTGAGCCGCATTTCTAGCAGCAGTCACCTCAGCCAACTCGGCCCTCAACCTTTCCACCTCGGTGGGCTCAGGGCGGGGCTCACGTGGAGCGAGCTGGTGGCGAGGGACCCTGCCTCCAGTTGACTTGCGAGCGGTCCTCTTGGTGCGAGCCATCTGTAGCAACAAGATATGACTTAAGGTGAGGATAATTTAGGGGATACAAAATTTAATTTAGTCGAGACCATCGAAATTTTTAAGGAGGGAGTAAAATGAAATGTATGACATGAATTAAACATGATGCATGCATGTTTTGTACGCCCTCTCACCCTAGTAGAATCATAAACTTCTAACGCTAGGCAGTGGCATACATACGTTCTCTCATATAGGCAAAACTATTGGTCTACTCGTTTACGCTGTTAGTGTACCTGCAGAAAATCTCATTTCAGCCCAACAGTTCCCCAATATAAGCACACAAGTAAGCAGTAAACTAAATACTTTTCATATACACATCCCCAATGTATATACTTCAGTATCACGACTACCCGACAGATATACCCATAATTAAGTACTTTCATAATTACATGGTTTGAACATGTAAGTATGCAAGTAACCACAACTACTCTCCCCTAGACCGCCAGTTGGACGATCATGCTCTCACAACTCACACTTACCAGAGCGTCGAGGTATTTGATCCATACATTACCACCCAAAAGGATGACATCCATACAATATCACGCCGTATGGACGACAAAACAAAAACAAACAAGACCCCCAAGTTAGTCTTTTTAATAAGCCACCTAAGAGTCCTTATTTGTGCTAAGGGATGTGATCACTGGCATACTTATAGAAATAAATTTCAGATTTTTAACACTTTTTGCAAACCAACACTTTTGTTTTCAAATACTCGTATGATGCGTTTAATATTGAATTCTGCTCCGGTACCAGCTGTAACAGAACCGACAAAATTATAAGAGCACAAGTACAAAAACAAGTGTGGAAACGCCCAAATTTTTGAACTTGAGCCCATATAATCCCGGTAGTCAATCGAAAATCACGAAGGATTTCAAACCAACTCGTTTACAACCAAGATCGCATCATTCAACATAACACATCACACGTTACATTTCACAAGGAGTTCGGAAATCCACTTACAACACACGGAGTCGCAAATTATTACAAACCGAGTTTATAAAGTAGCGGAAGCATAACACACGCACCCTGTTCAAATACTACTGCCAGTCTTATAGATCAACATCCCACAAAAGCATTAAGGAAAGTAGCTAACAGACGATCACGCCCGAGTGATCTAGTCCTCGTCACCCGTGGGGTGGAGGCAGGTCTTGCAGAAGCCCTGATAAAGCATGTCATCTGCAATAGGAGGGAATAAACCCTGAGTACTGGAAAATAAGAGACACCACGGATCATGCAAGGCTTTCATAAGTGGGGCTGGCTAACATCACCTTTGCGAAAAAGCATAAGTAATTTAAACTCTTTTAACCTGTACTAGCAGTTATTTGAGCATTAACCTATCATCTATCTTAGCACCTGTACTAAACATTCACTTGATTATAATCAAACAATAATATTATTATATCCATAGCAGGTATAAATTTGTGGCAACTTTAAATCATTCGCTTAACCATTTGTTCAATTTAACGAGATCTATGTTGCCGCTGTTCAAGTCAAGTGCTCACTAACCGGGAGCGACGACGATTCGAATCGAATTCCTATCCAGCTAGAGGGGTATTTCTAACACTCACCGCGCAGGCCCCTTTCAGGGTCGCACAAGCCACCTTTCATACAATTCATGAGTCGTGGGTCCAAATGATGCCGCATCCCCAAGGGCAACACTCTGCCAGGTGATAGGGACTCTAACTCCCCCTTGGTCTCACGCCAATGTCCCCAAGCACATCCTTACTACCTCCAAGATGCAACCTACCATTCGATTCCTGGCCTGAACCATATTACTCGGCTTTGCGGTCGGAATGGCTTATCCGGCCAACTAAGTGTTAGACTGCGTTCAACATGACTCAAGGACGTACAATGAATCGGTCCTTAAACGACTCAGACGGGCATAGCTCCGCACCCAAGACGTGAACTATCTTGCGGCTGCACTATCGAACTCCCGCCCGGTCTCAAATTCATTTTAAGGCATGGTTCCATCCATGATAGCCAACATAGCCACTCGTGACCCATTCCTACATCTCGCGGATGACCAGAAATCACCCGACTTCTACCGGATTAAGCAGGGCTAAGCATTGACACGTGCCTAAACCTAATTTGGGGTTTAAGTACGATATCTGGACAAGGACAGGTATAATGCAACAACTGTTTTCACACAACTCCTACAACTTAATGTAGTAAAGAAGTAAAAGTACTCAAGATTGATATATAAAACAATTGGGTCAGCATGCACCGGGGCTTGCCTTTCAGGAACAAGGACGGGCGATGATCCGGGCACTCAGGTAGATTGTCTATGGGAACTCCTTCGCTGGCTAGGTCCTTAGGCTCCCTCGGCTGCTCCTGATCCTCCTCCGGAATCGCTCCCTCGAACTCGAGGAGTGTCACTCCCTCCGGTACACCTATTGCATGAATGCATAATAAATCTCATGGATGCATAAGAAGGAATGCAGCATGCTCGGGATGAAATGCACTATAGAAATTCCTATTGCTCTATTCAAATCACTTCAATAATAAGTGCAAATCTCTTCTCCGGTAGAGAAGTACTAACCTAATCTACACAACCTAATGTATAAATGTTCCTCTTCAGTTAAGGCCCTAACACCTAAAAATCACAAGAACAACATTACTTAGGTTACCACCAACCAATCATAAAATATCGCAACAACACCTTCTGCCCAGCAGCTAAGTATTTCCATCACAACTGTAGATTCAAAAATTCAAATGACATGATACAAGACAATATGGAAAGCTTATAAAATGCTATACAATTCACTTTCATACCTCAACACTTAATTCTAAAGTTTACTTAGTCAAAATTCCAAAGATCCAGAAATCTATCCCCTCCAAACAGAGAGCAGCCATTTCTGGACAGCCACTTTAAACAGCTACAACTCCTAGACTACTAGGCCAAATGCCACCAAATTTTGACACAAGTTAGTTTAACAAGTTTCCCAGCAAACACTTTATCAAGGTTCAAACCCAAAAATGCTACCAGCTGTCCAGAGAACCTAGAAATGTGAAAATTAATTATTTATTCATATGTCAAACTACCCTTATGACCAAACTAATGATGCTACTAGTTGACACATGACCCAAAAACACCAGAAAGTAGGGTGTGCCAACCCAAGACATTTATTTCAACCCCTTTCTTAATTTACTTAATTAATTAAGTGGGAAATTAAACTCATATGCAAACTGCTTAGAAAATTCTATAACAAAATACAGGAGGCTCTCTGCCCTACTAGGAGGCTATTGTAAAAATTTGAACTAAAGTTATTCACAGAAACTCCCTACACAAAATTCACAAGCCAAAAAGGCTGATTTTTGCATAATTAATAAATCACATTGAAAAGTGTCAAACGGTAGAAACCGCATTTTTCTTAGCAATCTTATGGTACCAGGACACTCTCTATAAAAGTTCAGGAGCATTGCACATACAGAACAATTATGAAAATTCATTCAAGTATCTCCTAATATAAAATGACAACATCATAACTTGAAAACTACTCAAGCAATAGGATCCAAACTTTTACCAGAGCTAGTATATACATGAAATAACATACTCACCAAATTTCATAATTTTTGGAACACTACAACTCAAGTTATCCATTTAACAAGTTTATATTTATTTTAAAACACATTTCAAAGGCCTAATTAAATCTTCCAGAAAATAAACATTACATATATATTTGATATTTTTCCTAAATACTACACTTCAACCAGAGTCCAAAATTTAAATCACAATTTCTAGACAAGCCAAACCCTAGATATGAAAATCACAAATAACATTCAAAACTGTGAAAATAAATAAAGGAAAAACCAAAATTTTAAAACCCAAAAAGGGCTACTGGGCCGGCCTGTCACGCCAGCACGACCTAGATAACGCGCAGCCCTATCTTGAACTCCCGCCCGCGCGCGCCTGACAGGGGGGTCCGCATGTCAGCGACACCGGGCAGGGGAGGCGGACGGTGGTGGTTGGAGCTCGCCACCGGTGGGTCGGCCGGCGAAACCGAGGCCACCAGCACGATCTCCGTCCTTCCCAGAGCCGATTGAGGTAGGATGGAGAGGTTAGGTCAGTCGGAGGCGGCTCTTCGACGGGAACGGCGGCTCGACGGTGGCTGACCGCCGTGCTCCGGCCATCTTCGGTGACCAAAATGGCAAGACCAAGAGGGAAAAGGACCAGTGAGCACAGGCGGAGAAAATGAGGTACACCTAATGGGCGGTGGTTCGACGGAGAGACCGGGCCACGTGCTCAGTACCACGGCGGCGCACAGTTCACTCCGGCGAGCTCCACGTTCCGGCTAGGCTACGGTGGCATTGGGCACTCTGTCTTAGGAGGATGCACTACGACTGACGGCGCACTCCATGCGCGCACTAGGGAGAGGAGAGATAGTCAGGACAAGGCTCGCCGTGGAGGTTTGCCATTGGCGGCCATGGCGGGCGCGGCCAGCGCGCGACGCACCCGCAGGCCGTTCTGGCTCGCCCGGACAGTTTTCGGCAGTAACATCTAACCCCGAGCATCCACATAGGTTGAGGAAGTGGGGACAGAGGTCAGAGAAAGAAAAGAGCGGTGGAAACAAGCTAGCCATGGTGGACCATGACGAGGGCGATGACCCGGTGAGCTCCGAGCGAAAATAAGTCGGTAATGTGCCCTTACCTCCGCGCAATCGGCTCAGGCAAGAGGTGGAGGATGTAGAGGGGTCCAAGGCAGAGTTGTGGTCAAGGTGGATTGAAGAATGGGGTGGTGGTGCGGCTGTGACGCTCGAGCGTGAGCTCCGGGTCAGCAATGGTGATGGCGGTGGTGACCTCGTGCTCTCCGCGTGCGTGGGTGAAGGAGTGAGGCCAAAGGCGGAGAATTTGGAGCCGTGTGGTCCTGCTAGAGCCCGACAACACCTCCCCAAGTCACCAGGCAGCCGGCGTGTGGCCTCCATGCATCGAGCACACCCTGCCACCGGTCGGCGATGATGGAGTTCAGAAACTCCGGTTTCAGTTACGTTGGCCGTCTGATAGCGATTTTTCAAGCCTCCACATCTCCTAATCTAGCTCGAGTTAGCAAAAGATGATAACATCAATTTTGTAGAGCTATGTGAGGACTACAAGTTTGTCAATTGGAGCTTGGACTAGTTCGGCTAGGTTTTTGAGTTACACGGCGTTGAATTGGGGTACATTGAAACTGAAATTCAAATTTTCAGACTTAGAAATTTTCTAAGTGTTGGGCAGCCCCTCAACCGACTTGTGGGCCATTTTTTAGCATGTTCTATTCATTTTCATGAGATGGCCATATTAGAACTTTTGTTCCTTATGAAATTCTGTACAACTTTGCTTAAGGTTGCTTCTCCATGCAAGATCTCCAAGCTAGAAGTTTTAAATGGTCAAACCAAAGCACTCTAGGGGTCCAAACCTAGTCAACAACAGTTGGATGGGCAATTTGGTCATTTTGGTCAACATGAACATTGCTCCACCATTTACCCTAAATGTAATTAAGGTGTTATAAGATCTAATTAGCCACTCTACACATTGGTTACACAAACTTCCTAGTGTCACATAAGTTGAAACAAGCAAAACAATTGTTTTCCCCAAAATGTTGCACTACCATGTTGCACATGTTTCAAGACCTTGTTGCATCAATTGAACCTATCATGGTATACTAACAACATTGTTATGTTTCCAAGTATGAGATCCCATGTTGTATCTACAAGTTGCACCACTCACATTTCATAAGCAAGTAAATTGTGAAACAAGCACATTAGGGTATGTTGCATACTCCTGTTGCAAGCAAAATAAATGCATGAATGAGATGATTGATGCTCATGCTTATGAAATGCAATGCAATTATGGAAGCCAAACACCTGAGGTGTTACAGTAGTGATCCTTTTTATCATTTATTCCTCTTATGTTGATGGTTTAAAATGATAGTTAATTACCATCAATAACTCCCCCAAGCTAAACTTTTGCTAGTCCCTCAACAAAACTAAATCTAGAGATAACTAAGTTACTTCAAATTATCATCCTTCAAAAATACATAAGCCATCAGAAAAGAATTATCCTCAAAAAGAATTTGAAAATTTGCTCTAGTTCCTTAGCCATGGGGTTTTAACTTTCACTTGAGCTTTGGATAATCAGAAAACAAAAGTAATCAAGTCAAGCACTATGTCTCAAATTCTTCATCTCTATTTCCATCCTGAAGTTTTTAATTATATTTTTGAAATAAAATTCAGAGTCTATATTGTATGACACTTACAAATCTCTCAATATGTGACATTGGAATTCCTTACCATGGCAACGATGGTGTTTTGCCTTCTCTCAAGGTATTTTGGAATAAGGCAGAATATCATTGTGCCTTCTCTCTCACCGTATGACTAAGAAGCTTATATGGAGTTTATGGGTGAGATCACTCATACCTACTTGCAAAACATATATTGTAAATCAAATAATGGATCTAGAGAAACTAGTCATACAATCAAATCAAGATGTGCATGTGTGTGGATACAAGGAATAGGTTAAATATATGGTGGAAGTAATAATGAATCCTAATTCTACCTTGCCCCTTTAGAAAGATTGATCTCTCTTAAAACTTAAGAACTTAGACAAAGAAAGTCTTGGCTATGCATAAATATATATATTTGTTATTATTTTTTTTAGAGAGGCGAGTGTCTAGCACCCATTGTTTTGGTAGGACACTTGTCCATGTTTTACTCTCTATATATTTTTTTTTGAAGAACATAGCTCAAACTTCTTGTATATCATGAAACAATTGAGAGATAATAACAATAAACATTTGGAGCAATAATAACTGAGGCTACGAAATGTATGAATAGGTGGAAAAATCCTACAAGGCATGTTTTTGTTGTTCACTCCCAGTGTAGGAGTAAAACAGTTTTATGGTAGTTCTAAATGGAAAGGCATGTTGTTGCGTACTTCTAGTGTAGAAGCAGCATATTTAAGTGAAGTGTACGTGATCTTGATTTTAAGAGTATGACAGGTCTCTAAAGGTCAACAAAGTTTGATAGTACTCAATGTAAATACAAGTAGCAATAAAATAAGTGTTGGTTTTCTATCCTAGCATGTATGGTTGTGGTAGGAATTTAATCTCTCTATCATACAAAGACTCATCATGTGCATTTAATTTTTTTCAAAAGTGAACTCTTCAAGACTTCATTGAAACTTAGAACAAGATAAATGGAAGCTCAAAACTCTTTCACTTCTTATCTCCCAACTACCTAAGCTTTGGATTAAGCATATTGCTCCACAGGTTTAAAGATTTGGCAGTGAATATTTTTGGAACAGAGGAATAATTCTTAAATGAAGCTAGGTACTTCAGAAGAATTACAAATGAAGCAACTATTTATGATAGTTCAAGTTTTTTTATTTGACACAAAAACAAGTTCATACACACTGTATTTTTATTTCAAAAGGCTCGCAAAGAAAAATAATCTAAACATATTAATATATATTTTTGTATTTTTATCATATTCCCCAATTTTTAGATATAGTAGTAATACTAATATTAATACTAATAATAATACGGGTAAGAAAAACTTACTGTCTGAGGGGGTCCTCCCCCAAGCTGGCTCAACTTCGGTCACTGAGGTGGTGCTGGTGGCGGGTAATCGACACCCATTTGCTCGAAGAAGTAGAGGAGGCCTTCATACGTTTGTGTCCCTTGTTCACGCATCTCCCCAAGCGTGTTGCTCGTGCTCTCCTACCACTGTGTATGCTGATGTAGCGTGTTTATGATACCTTGTTGCCCCGTCTCAAGATGAGTGAGACGAGTATCAAAGTTCTGGAAGTCTGGCTGGTGGTACGGTTGAGGCTGAGGATGAGGCGGGTATTGCTCCGGCTGGTACCCGGGGTAGCCATGAGAGGCATGGTATGAGTATAGTGGTGCTGTAGGTGTTGCATCATGGACTCCCCTCGCAGAGAAAGACATGTGTCCTCTCTGGATGTACGCCAAATCTTCGTATTCCTACGGAACATAATTAGAAAAATTACCTTGCCCCAATTTTCTTCTGGTGTGGGCGGATCATAGGAAGTTTGATCTTCCCATGCCTGGTGTCTCGGTTCAGATGGTCCTAGTTGGTCAAATCCTTGATAGTGAGTGAAAGCTGGTGCAGGGGGCGCACCATCTTCCCCTATGTACCTAGGCACAGTGTTTCTCGTTATTCTAGCGAACGGACTTCTTCCAACTCCCCTGGTCGGTCTCTGCAAATCAAGCAAAAATGTCTCCATGGCATATAGACCAAGTGGTCTGTTTGGCAGCTCATATTCATTTACAAATCCCTTGTATGTTACAAAGATTCTATTGCCCTTTTGTTTCAATAGATGTGCTTGACTGAAAAAGTAAATGTCAAGAGATCGGCGGGGTGTGGAGATGTAGGTAATACTAGCATTCCCTAACAAATTCAGGTTTTTGGCAAGACGTGTAATCCAAGAAGTGATGGTGATAGGGCCTCGCAAAGTGTGAAGGATAGCCTAGAATGTTACCATGAGCCTAACAGGAGATATTTTACGTTTCTTGATCATAGCATACATTAATTTCATCTCCTCGATCCTAACTATGCGACCTTCCCTCCAAGGAAAGAAAGTGATCCCTAACCATTTATGCATAATTCTCAAAGTGGGATTGTGAATGTCATTCGTGCATGGGTCAGAACAGTAGTCTTTGCCCAAAATATCTTCCCAAAATTGCTCTCTATGAAAATCGCTCAAAAGTTCATCTATTTCTACTCCGCAAGCATCAGGGAATCCTAGTCTGAGGCTGAATTCTTTCCAAGTAAATTCATATTGTTCATTAAACAGCCTAAAGGAAACACAAGTCTCGGTGAAAGATAGAGTGAAGAGGAATTCTAAAGTAAGTAATTTGCATCCATCCTCCGAAATACTCCAATTATTATCCCATCCAATATTGCGAAAAATAAGATCGAATTCATCATCCATACCTGTTTTTTGTAAGAAGTAGGGGTCAAAGGTTGGGGTATGCTCGAACTCACGATCTTTGTACAACCTCATTAGATCCTTCTCGTAGGTGGTGCGAAGCTTTATATGACGCTCTTGAAGGAGTACGTGGTGTTCTGGCTAGCCGGCGGACGAGGACCGGGGCACGGATGACATGTCTAAGTCAGAACCAGCCCATGATGATGATCCGGTCTGTGAGCGGGTTCTCTTGCAAAAAGAGAATGCTCCAGCCACACTCCTAAATGTTTTCTTGAGTCCACTCATCCTGTTACATAGACAGAAACACAAACACAATTGGTGGAAATAATGAGGGGTTACAATAAATAAATAGTTAGGAGTCAGTGATCCCAAAGTCAGTCATCTAGAAGTTAGTCGTTCAAGATGGAAATTTTATATCTTGACTTCTCCTGGTACTTAGATTATTCGGGCAGCACTTCTCCTTACTAAATGATTTTCTAAACAACTTCTAGCACTTCTCTCTTACTGATTCTTATCTCAATGTGGCTCTAAAAATTTTAGAATACTTCTCTCCACTTAAGAACTTCCAGAATCTACTCAAAAACTAAGAATTCTTAAACCGTACTTGGATTTTGGAATTTTGAGTTGGGGTATGTTTTCTAAGTGTTTTGCGGTGTGTGGAGTAGAGGGAGAAGCAGCCTTTTTATAGGCGTGAGAGGGGGAGGCCGGCCAGCCTGGTGGTGGGGCCAACCAGCCCCATGTGGGGTCCACTCATCTATCACTTCCTTCACTAACTTCCTTGCTTCGTGATAAAGAGATGCCTTCACCTGCCGACGCTCCATGTGATGTGGTTGAAAAAGAATGGAGGAGAGTGAAGGTGGTGGAGTGAAGTGATGTGAAGTGATGTGAGGTGATTGAGGTGGGTCCCATGGGTCTGTATGTCTCGTATATTCACACAGGTATGCAAAGAAAAAAATTACTTTTATGTATCTATGAAAAATTAGAATTCTAATGATGGTATTTTTATATTTTTTGCCACCACTGTGATTCTTATTTACCAAAGGTTTTCATGCTCGGTAAATATTAATTATATGGGGCTTTAATAATCATGCTAGGAGATTGATTTTTATTATTTTTTCCTATGCATGAATAAGTAAATATGCTATGCAAAAATTAAATGCAGATAAATACTAAGTTACCTCCCAGCGATGGTTCAGGATTTTTAAGTCCACCGAATCAGACTACTCTAGCTGGATTTATTCTTCGGGGGTCATAGTCATCCCTGTGAGTGGTGACAATGTGACTCCTTCATCTATCATCTTCGCAGTGGAGCTTAACTCAGGTCTTGGTCTAAATGGAAAACACTCTTCTCATCCATCAATGTTGAATTTGACTTCTCCAATTCCGACGTCGATGTGGGCATTTGCGGTACTCAAAAAGGGTCTCCCAAGAATGAGTGACACTCTTGAGTCAGGTTGCATGTCTAGAACCACAAAGTCGACTAGTATGAAGAATTCTCTGATCTTGACTAGAATATTCTCGGTGATTCCCACAGGGTAACAGAGTGACTGGTCCGCTAGCTACAGGCACATTGTGGTTGGATCGAGCTTTGCATGTGGAAGTTTATCGAAGATCGCCTTGGGAATCACACTGACACTTGCTCCAAGGTCACACAACGCATTGTCAAAATGTTGATCTCCAATTGAACAGTTGATAGTGGGGCATCCTAGATCCTTCTTCTTGATTGATGTGTTGAGGATGGCCGCACTACACTCTTCTATCAGCTTGATCACTTCAGTGGTAGGCAGTGGTCTTTTATTGTTGAGGATGTCTCGAACATACTTTGCATAGGTGGGAACCCACAATGCATCTAACAAAGGGACATTGATATATAATTTTTGAATAATCTCAACAAACTTACTGAACTGTGCATCCATCTTGAGTTTTCGATCTCTGCGTGGGAAGGGTAATATATTGGTGTCTTGGAAATCTTGCACTTGTGGTTGAACTTCTTCTACTTCATCATCCTTTTCTTCTGTCACTATGGGTATCACTGGTACTGGTTTTCTCTATGCCCCTTATGGATAAGGTGGGTCTTTAGTAGTTTTACCATGTCTGGTGGTTATACCCTTGACCTGCTCATTATTAGTGGCAAAAGAAGCAACTAACCGTGGTAATTGAGTTTCTACCTTTTTATTATGATCAAGTTGGTCTTTTATAGCAGAAGAAAAGTTATCCATTTTAGTATTTATATCCTCTAGAATTTTATCATTAGAAGCAAGTTTCTTAACAATAGTATCATTAATTCTAGCTTGTTCCAAAATTATATTTCATAGAGGGGGTTGCTTAAAATTGGAAGAATTATTAAAATTGCCTAAGTACTTAGCTGGATATGTAGTTTGTTGCTTTTGATTCCATCTTTGCTTTTGCAGCGTGGAAGAGTTGTTGATGATGTTTGCATCTTCTTGATTCTTCAGAATTTCCATTCCTAGGTACTCTTCACATCTGGTCTAAGCATCCAATGCATCTTGAATTGCTTGACGATCTTTTTCGAAATTGGCTCCTTGGTCAAGCCAGTACAACAGTGTATCCATCTTTGTTGATAGTGCACACACTTCTTCTAGAACTTCTTCAATTTGGCGACAGAGTTGAGTGTTGTCTTGTTTCCAACTCTGGTTCTTTGCTATCTTCTCCATCAGATATTCTGCTTTTCCAAGAGTGAGTGACATGAATGAACCTCCAGCAGTAGCATCTAGTTGCTCACGCGATCTTTGGGTTAATCCATAGTAGAATCTGTGCATGAGTAACCAATCTTCCATTCCATGGTGTGGGCATTCCAAGATGTTCTCTTGAAAATGTTCCCATGCCTCTAAAATGGTTTCTCCTTTTTGCTGCTAAAAATTGTAAATCTTTCCTCTTAAGGCATGAGTTTTGCCTATAGGGAAAAACTTTGACAGAAAGGCCTTTGAACATCTATCCCATGTGTTGATGTCTTCTTTGTTGGTGTAGAACCACTGCTTCGCTCTCCCTTCTAGTGAGAATGGAAAGAGATGAAGGAGCATGATGTCTTGGGCGACGTCCTTGATGATGATGGTGCTTCCAATCTCCAGAAAATTCTGCAGATGTTTAGTGGCATCTTCTTCTTCCTTTCCACCAAATGTAGTAGCTTGCACTAGGTTGATTAGACCTGGCTTGAGCTCGAATTTAAGATTGTCTGTCTGGAGTGTTGGTCCAATACGAATGTTCCTTAAACTTGGAGCTAAACATTCAAGTAAAGTCTTATTAGCCATAGCTTCACTACTGGTGTTGATCTTCCTCTAGATTTGGTTGACTCTTGGATTACAAATTGATAAGTCATGACTGAACCTGTATTACCCTGCATAAGATATGAACAAAGATGAAACAAGGGTAAGCCTGTCAAGACAGAGGTACTAGTTGTGATTTTTATTATGAGTAAGTGGTATTGATTAATCTCTTATTGCCATAAAGGTAATTCCCTTGAAAAGTAAATCCCTATGACATCCTGTGTTGGAAAATGAAGTTTTCCATATCCCCGGCAATGGTGCCAGAAATGCTTGTTGACACTTCTTAACGTCACTCGTGTTAGGTTGTCATCCCCAACATGACACCAAGAGTGTGGTTGTATTATACTTATGCCATTTAACTAAATAAAGATATTATAGTATATATCCACAAGTGCACAGATAAATACACCCATTGTAGCATTTCACCTAGGTTTTCCTAAGTATCGTTATTTATAATTTTACCAAGGAAAGGAAAATTGAAACGAGACTATATAAATAGTTACAATGGCAGTAGAGATAATCATTTGCACTTACTCAATAATAAATATCAAAACAACAAATCACTTGTCAAGAAAGGGGTAAAACAAATAAGATAAATGGTAAATGATAATCATGGGTATTCCAGAGACAAGAGGGAGTTAACATTATTCAAGTCAAGTAGTCATGGAGATTAATTTAGAGATGTAAATCATAAGTATTTCTTATTCAATCAGTTTATTAATCAATCTAGCTATACACAATCATCTATGATATAATCAACATGTCATCTATGAATAAGGAACATTACTAAGAGAAAAGTCAAGAACAGAGTAATGATCTCTTCCCTATAACCGCGTTCTACGAAGTTCTATACTCGAGGAGTGGACTACAAAGGACTCAACATGAATGTCACACCCGCGATCTACCACATGGCCTAGAGCATAGAGTGCATTCGCAGACAAGCATAATCTAATCACCACGCCTACAATATGCCAACCACTCAATCCTATCCAGAATTGGATCAAGCTTTCTATGAACATATTCATAAACTCTCTACTAATCATATTCATATCAAGATGTAGAATAAGAACAATCTAAAGAACAGAATGAAGTAGAAATATAGAAATATATTGAAGTAACATAAAGTCGAATGATGATTACAACGAAATTACTAAGTCTCCGACGAACGATCCTGATCCCAAGCAGTTGCTTGCCTCTACTTGAATCAATCTAGACTAAACTCTAAACTTGAACTAGAACTCTAACTCTCTTTCTCTCTAGAAACCCTAACTTCTGGCCTTGCCTTCACAAATGAGGAAGAGATGATCTAATTCTTTAACTGATTCCTTGAGAGGGGATCCTAGGGGCTATTTATATAGCCCAGGGCATGGAACCACAGCCCTTGGATCAAACCGACCTTGGCATGGGGTTTAGATGCATCCTTAGAGGCGGTATAGGTAGCTTGCAAGAGAAGGAACTGAGGCGGCACAGGGGAGGGCCGATCAGCCCCACCTGGTGGCGGGTTGGCTCATGTCGCCTCATGGAGTCAGTTTAGGTCTTCTAGAATCCCTATCCGCATCCGTGACGTGGAGATTAGCCCGATTGCTTCGGTTTCTTCCTTTGGAAGGAGGATAGTTCTGTATTATGCAGCTTAGCCCCTAAAAAACATAGAATCACCAAAACTCATGGAATTTGTTAGTTTAAACGTCTAAACCTACTATGGTGATCCTTTTTATCATTTATTCCTCTTATGTTGATGGTTTAAAATGATAGTTAATTACCATCAACAGCAACTTCAGAAGGAAACTCCACTACTTTCTATCTAATATGATATGGAGAGATAACCAAGAAAGGAACACAAGAAAATAACACATCGACTGTCATTTCATAATGGATTATGACTAGAAACCGTGATACCAGCGCGTGCCAAGCAGCCAGCCATGTGTCTGCAGCCACAGGAGGCCCTTGGTTTCATCGCGGCACCATCAGCGGCTACTCATAACACCATTACTAAATGCACAACGAAAGTGAAATTTCAAGTGGCACCAATGGGTTGTAAGAACAAACGCCATAAAAGGAGAGATAGAAAGCAAAGGTAGTCACAAGGTTTAGAATCAATAGGGAAGCTATTCGCAGATCAAAACACATCACAAGAGAACATAGCTCCATTGCCGAAGGCGACTGGGCATGTGATTTTTGTGTAATTCCACGCACACCTAGCGTTGACTAAGGAAACTACTAAATAATTAATTAATGGAGATTTGATCATGTTGAGCAACAACATGAGATCAAGACTGATAAACATTCTGAGACTTGGGAATGTTAGGGGTGGATTAATCAAACTTCAAGGAAAAAAACCAATATGTCAATCAGAGATTGAGTTGATAAGGTAGATACACAAATTTACAAGCAAACGATTTTGAGATCAGACGACGAAAGATTATCATTGCACCAGATCACCTGTAGGAGAGGCAATCGGTAGGTCCAATATGGATTCAGTTATGGGTCTTACAACTTGGCATCCAACAACTATGGCCAAAAGGAAGAGTTGGAGAGAATCTATCTTGGTTGGTAGATCAAACAAAGGTATTCACGTGCAAGTACAGGACAACCATGGTATACGCAAATATTTAAGGGTCCAGGCTCAGACTTAGATATCAAGCAAAGGCATTGTGGACAAACATTCAAAGCAAGCAACCACGACTACAAGCTCAGGCTCATAAGGAAAAGAACCTAATTGGAGATAACACCAAGAGATCATTTCGCGTAACTCGAGTGTTGCTCTAAGATAAAGCTATTCAACACTCGCATGCTTACCGAGGACAAACGAGGTGACAACTATGGCACTACCTAGATAACAATCATACATACAACATCACTGTCAAGTAGACAATTGAGAAAATTCAAATGAATGAGCTTAAGCAATCAATACAAAGCACAAGGCTCACCCAAAATAAGCATTTATCTCAAGCACGAACTAACTACAAGTTTAGCTCAAAACAAACGCTAGCTAAGGTGACTAACTTAGCATGGGCACAGAATCTGGACAGCAGCACGGTAGTTACTTGTTTCAACCATAACTGAGGTTGTAGACATCCCACAAAGGTGATCCTAGACTTTATAGAAAGCTTAGGAAGTTTTCAATATGTTTGTTATTCCTACCAAAAGCTAAATCATAGGTTAACATGGCCAAACATGCTGATGTTTTAGATCTATACAAACATGGGCAGAAAACTGACATGAACTTCAAAAATGCGTAACTGGAGTTCTAGTGACCCAACAAGGCTGATCCTTAACTTGATGTAAAGCTTATTAAGTTTTCCATAACTTTATTATTATCATATTAAGATGATTCTACAGATAACAAGGCCAAACAAGACAAAGAAGACATCTCTGCCCAGATTTGGACAGATTCTGTCATTCCACTTTGCAAGCTCATAACTAGAGATTTAGACCACCACAATTAGTGCTATAGGGAATTTTGGAAAGCTTAGAAAAAGTACTACACTTCTTATATTATCTCCAAGACAAGATTCCATATGCACACAGGTCAAACAAACCAAATATTCAGATCTATTCAGAGTATAAGCAAAAACCTGACAGTAACTTCTAAAATTCATAACTCCCAAACCATAAGGCCTAATGTCATGAAATTTCAGGACAAGCTAGACGAGTCAGTTAGCTACAACCTTGGTATTCTCCATAACCACAGAAAACACCATTATGGACACGAAAGCATCACTACAACAGAAACTATTCTAGCAACCAACGTTCAATAAGCAAAACAAAGCTTGCCTTTGTTCTACTTAACAAGAGAGCACACAAACGTGTCATCCTAGTAGCTCTAAACATTGTTACCTTAGACCAACACCAATTTAATTCATTCATGAGAATCCAAATTACTGAAGTGAGGTCTAAAGCATTTGCAAACGCTTGTATGAACAACATATCCACCACTTGGCTAAACTAGAGGACATTTACAGGTTCAAGCATGTACCCATAATTATTTCTAACAAGACTAAGCACACACTTTTCTCAAGCAACATGGAACAAGGCATTCTTGTTTTACTCCACACAAGGAAGATAATGTACCACATCAATCATAAGTTACTCACTATAGAACAAGGGTGAGAGGAGCATAGCTATGCACAAAGCAACAATCAGGATGATGCATGCTTCGTCCTATTCGTCCTCACAAGATTGCCAACCTAAGGTGGCGATCATGTTCTATGTCGGTGGCATAACACGCACTCTCTCGATATATAGCTAGTTGATAGCTACATTCGACTTACGCATTTGTGGTTAGCGTACCTACAGAAAAGTTTCATTGTAGTCCAATAATTCCCCAATATATGGCACACAATGAAAGCAGGAAAGTAAAATTCTAAGTACTCCCATATACATATACCCCCGTATACGTACATGGAGCACCAAAACTACCTGAATCATCAATCACCCACAATTAAGTACCTTCATATATACATGTGTGTACATGTAAATAATCCAGTAACCAAAACTAGCTCTCCCCTAGACCGAGGGTTGGACGGTCATGCTCTCACAACTCACACTTACCTGAGCGTAGGTGCGACGTTGCATAAAAGTAAACTAGCAACATATATGGCTATTTCATATATGAAGGCTACCTCTAATCTGACACATTGGGTAGCATAGTGTGGGAGAGTTATCACACATACATACCTTGCCTGGGCGTAGATGCATAATGAAAACCCCCCAAGTTAGTACTTATATAAGCCACCTAATAATCCTTATACGGGCATAAGGAAATTGACCACTAGCATACTTAGGTTTAAAATTCAGATTTGACAAACCTATATATATTGCTATAAGTTGATAAAACTGATTTTATCAAACAAAACCTTTGTTTTAAATACGCATATGACAAGTTTAATGTTGAATCTTGCTCCGATGCCAGCTGTGATGGAACCGTCCAAATTATAAGAGCACAAGTACAAAAATAATCACCGAAGTGATCAAATTCTCGCACTTGAGCCCATATAACTCTGGTAGTCCAATGAAATCACGAGGGATTTCATACCAACCAATATACAAACCAAGATCGTAGTGATTCAACATAACAAGTCACATGTTACAACCAATTCACAAGTAATTCAATATACATCGGAGTTCAACGTAGTTATTACAACTTAAGTTCAAAAGTAGTGGAAGCAAAGTAATTTGAAACTAACAACACCTTTATTTCAAATACATGCTAGTACCAAGGTCGACTTCCAACAAAAACATTAGAGAGAAGATAACTTAGAAGGATCATGCCCGTGATCACACTCCGCCACTAAGGCAGGAGCCAACCAACTCTTGCAGTCACCATGATACATCACAACCTGCAACAAGTGGGGATAAAACCATGAGTACGACAATGTACTTAGCTAGACTTACCCATCAAAAACCAAAAATAAAGTGACACCAAGGATTATGCAAGGCTGATATAGAGTGGGGCTAGCTTGACAACATTTTACATAAAAGCTTAATATAGATGAATAATCATTAATGCTTAAGCCTCAAGTTAATTATCATTAACCTGTCATCTATATTAGAACCTGTACTAGAGCACTCACTTGATTAGGAGCAAACAATATTAACCATAGCAGGTATAAATTGAGGCAACATTTCCGTTGTCATCCAATTAACCATCCATTCAATTTAATTGAATCTACGTTGCCACTGCTCAAGTCAACTGCTCACTAACTGGGAGCGACGACGATTCAAATTGAGTTCCTATCCAGCTGGAGGGGTATTTCTGACACTCACCATGCAGGCCCCTGCCAAGGTTGCACAAGCCACCTTTCGTACAATTCAGGAGTCACGGGTTCGACTGATGCCGCATCCCCAAGGGCAACACTCTACTAGGTGATAGGGACTCTAACCCCCCTTGGTCTCACACCAATGTTCCCAAGCACATCCTTACTACCTCCAAGATGTGACCTACCATTCGATTCCCGGTCTGAACTGTATTACTCGGCTTCGCGGTCGGAACGACTTATCTGGCCAACTAAGTGTTAGACTGCGTTCAACGTGACTCAAGGACGTATAGCGAATCAGTCCTTAAATGACTCGGACAGGGATAGATCCACACCCAAGACCTCCATGCCTTGTTGCTTCACTATCATCATCCCGTCCGGTCTCATTTGATTTTATTAACACATGGTTCCATTCCACGATAGCAAATATAGCCAACCGTGCCATATATGAATATTCCTACATTTCGCAGGTGACAGGAAATCACCTGACTTTTACCGCTTAAAGCAGGGCTAAGCACCTATTCGATCCTGGTCTACATAGGATTCAAGGTATGCTTTCTGGACAAGGATGGGATATCAATGTAGCAAGTGTTTTCATCCAACACCTATAACTTAATGCAACAATATATATAACATAATACTTAATTGCATTTTAGAAATTACGAGGCTTATAATGCTCTAGGGCTTGCCTGGGATCTGACTCAAGTTAGAGTTTGTCAGGTGAAACCCGCTTGGCGAGCATCCTCCAATCTAGCACATTTCCGATCCTTCTATCTTCGGGATGGATCCACCAACTCCATCTTCGGGTTTGGCTCCACATTAGGTCCTTCACGTGCTTCAGCTAGCGTACCTAAATGAGGTGCAACAATGCATATGTATGAAAGTATAGAAGTGCAATAAACAAAGCAATCATGCAAGCATACCAAAGTTCTCATAAGCACCTAGAGCTAATTAACTTGATCCTCCCTTAAGGCATAACATAGATTAGGGCAAGCACATCAATCAAGACACAAGTCTCACAAGATCACCGGGTATTAACCCAAGTATCATCAAAGATATGAGTCACATGTAACAGAACCGTCCAAATTATAAGAGCACAAGTACAAAAACAATCACCGGAGTGATCAAATTCTCGCACTTGAGCCCATATAACTCCGGTAGTCCAATGAAATCACGAGGGATTTCAAACCAACCAACATACAAGCCAAGATCGTAGTGATTCAACATAACAAGTCACATGTTACATCCATTTCACAAGTAATTCAATATACATCGGAGTTCAACAAAGTTATTACAACTTAAGTTCAAAAGTAGCGGAAGCAAAGTAATTTGAAACTATGACACCCTTATATCAAATACATGCCAGTACCAATGTTGACTTCCAACAAAAGCATTAGAGAGAAGATAACTTAGAAGGATCATGCCTGTGATCATACTCCGCCACTACGGCAGGAGCCAACCAACTTTTGCAGCCGCCATGATACATCACAACCTGCCACAAGTGGGAAAATAAAACCCTAAGTACGACAATGTACTTAGCTAGACTTACCCGTTAGAAAACAGAAATAAGGTGACACCAAGGATCATGCAAGGCTGATATAAAGTGGGCTAGCTTGACAACACTTTGCATAAAAGCTTAATATAGATGATCAATCATTAATGCTTAAGCATCAAGTTAATTATCATTAACCTGACATCTATATTAGCACCTGTACTAGAGCACTCAGTTTATTTGGAGCAAATAATATTAACCATAGCAAGTATAAATTGAGGCAACATTTCCATCGTTATCCAATTAACCATCCGTTCAATTTAATTGAATCTACGTTGCCGCTGCTCAAGTCAAGTACTCACTAACCGGGAGCGATGGCGATTCAAATCGAGTTCCTATCCAGCTGGAGGGGTATTTCTAACACTCACCGCATAGGCCCCTACCAGGGTTGCACAAGCCACCTTTCGTACAATTCAGGAGCCGTGGGTTTGAATGATGCCGCATCCCCAAGGGCGACACTCTGCCAGGTGCTAGGGACTCTAACCCCGCTTGGTCTCATGCCAATGTCCCCAAGCACATCCTTACTCTCCTCCAAGATGCGACCTACCATTCGATTCCTGGCCTGAACCGCATTACTCGGCTTCGTGGTCGGAACGACTTATCCGGCCAACTAAGTGTTAGACTGCGTTCAACATGACTCAAGGACGTACAGCGAATCGGTCCTCAAACGACTCAGACGGGGATAGATCTACACCCAAGACCTCCATGCCTTGTTGCTTCACTATCGTCATCCCGCCTGGTCTCATTTCATTTTATTAACACATGGTTCCTTTCCACGATAGCAAATATAGCCAACCGTGCCATATATGAATATCCCTACATCTCGCAGGTGACAGGAAATCATCTGACTTCTACCACTTAAAGCAGGGCTAAGCATCTACTCGATCCTAGTCTATGTAGGATTCAAGGATTCATATATTTGGACAAGGAATGATATAATGCAGCAGGGGTTTTCAACCAACTCCTACCACTTAATGCAACAATATTTATAACATATATAGAATTAATTGCTTTGAAGGTAGGAGGCTTATAATGCTCTGGGGCTTGCCTGGGATCCGACTCAAGTTAGAGTTTGTCAGATAAAACCCACTTGGCGAGCATCCTCCAATCTACCACTTGTCCGGTCCTTTGATCTGCGAGGTAGATCCACCAACTCCATCTTCGGGTTTGGCTCCACATCAGGTCCTTCACGTGCTTTAGCTAGCGTACCTAAATGAGGTGCAACAATGCATATGTTTGAATGCATAGAAGTGAATAAACAAAGTAATCAAGTAAGCATACCAAAGTTCACGTAAGCACCTAGAGCTAATTAACTTAATCCTCATTAAGGCATAACATAGAAGAAGGCAAGCACATCAATCAAGGCACAAGTATCATAAGATTACTGGGTACCAAGTAGCAACACCAACCTACTTATGTAACTCAAACTATGCTTGACAGAAAGGTTCAGATTTGCAATCAGCATGAACAGTCACAAATAACATCATTTCAGGAGCTACACAATTCTAAATGTTGTGCAAGAGGATAATCTAGAAAGCTTATGAAATTGTCTACTATTCACTAAATATCCACTAAGCCTAATTCCCAAGTTAAATAGGCCGAAAAGATAAAACTACAGACTCTGGTCTGCTCCAAACAGAGAGCAACTAAATCTGGGATCTGACTTTAAATATCTATAACTCAAAAACTACTCAGTCAAATACTACCAAATTTTAACACAAGCTAGATACATGAATTATATACAACTTTGCTATAGACAAGATGCTCAGAAAACACCATTAACATGGGGTAATCTATATTGCCCCCAGAACTGTCTAGAAACTAATAATTGCAAGAAATAATTATTAACATATGTTGCAAACATATAATTGTGCAAAACCAACTTTACCAACATGTCACACATGACTAATGAACACCAGAAAACATGGTGTCAAATGCTAGATAAATTCTTTTAATGCATTTTCTTAATTTATTTAGATAAGTAGGTGGAATTATGAACACATAGCAAAAGTGCACAATAAATTTTACTAAAATTGCAGTGACCTACCAATGCTCCCAAAAGCCTACCGTCCAAATTTCAAGCCATTTGGACATGTATATCAACCTCTATGAAAAAGACAAATGGCTAATACAATAAATCATGTGAGAGCGAGTTAAACCTAAAACTCAATATTTTTTATGAACACATGGCCCCAGCATGAATCAATATGATATATAAACATCATACTAAGCTAATGGAACAACATTTTCCACTTTATCAATTATATATTGTTTACAAGCTATTTATCAAGCCATAAACAAGTTAAATCAATAACTTGATCATACAGTAAGCAATGACCATGAAATTTATACCACAGTATATTCATAGCATGATAAGACTACCATAAAAATTTCACATTATTTAGAGCAACACAACTCAAGATATAAAAATGACAAGCAATATAATGTAGATTTGCTTATTTATCAAGGTCAAATCAAAACCTTAAGAAAACAGTGAATAACTAGTGTGTTTGATATTTTTCCTAGCAATTACATGTCATCACAAAATTAACAAAACAAGAATCACTATTTTTGGAGTTCTAAAACTCAAGATATGGCTCTGGTCAAGTTTATAAGCATTTTTGGAATACTTTTCAAAGCTTAAATAGAGACATCAGAAACCATCTGCAAAAATATAATATTTTATGACTCTACTGCATAGATAACTTCTCAAGGTTTCCAAAAAGTCCACATTTACTATTTTTAGAGCTTCCTAGCATCCGATATGGAATTTAGAAGATTTACACAAAATCTGAAATCCAAAAACAAATTAACTCAAACCCTAACTTAACTCGCTAAGCGCACCCGAACATGCACCCAAATCTACCACTTACTTAAACTACCACATGGGACCCACTGTCCAGCTGGTCCCACATGTCAGACATACAAAGAGAGATAGAGAAAGGAGACGGCCGGTCTTCAACCTCCGGCACCGGGAACCAGGGGAGGCGGTGGTCCCGCTCGGCCGGCCGGTAGAGGGCGGCGCCGATGGCGAGGAAGCGGCCGGTGAGGGTCGTGGCGTCGAGGCGCATCCAAAGGTGGTCACGGCTCGGCGTGAGGTGGCCCATGGCCTCCTAACCGTGTGCACGGTGACATGCCGGGGCACTGCTCCGACAGCGGCGGCTCTCCGACGGGCTAGCAACGGCGGACGACGGTGGTGGGAGGGCCGACCGACTTCGTGGCTATGAGGCACATTCATATGCGCAGGCGGCGTGGGCCGAGGTCGCCCATGGCCGGCTCGCTATGGAAGCGGGTGGCGGCATGCGAGCAGCTCCGGAGGCAGCTGTCGACAGCGGCGGGAGAGGCCAGAGGAAGGGCGCGTTGAGGGCAGCGAATGGTGGAGAAGGTGCAGTGGTACTAGGATAGGACAGGGAAGGCATGGAGAAGCGGATTGGTTGGCGGCCATTGAGGTCTACTTGGCCGGCAATGGCGGCCATGGCCACGGTGGCGTGCGCGCTCGCGAGCAGGAACAGAGAGGCAGAGGAAGGCAGGTGAGGGCGAGTGGAAGGCTCATAATGGAGCTCGGCGAGTGCCCTAGCGCTCCCCACGTCGAGCGAGGCATAGGGGCACGCGTTGGCCATGGCGGACGCGCGGCCAGCGCATGGAGGATGCGTGGGTATTCTCCCGAATAGGTGGCGGGCGAAAGACTGAGCACCTCGGTTGCCGTTTTTGAGCATATTCCACGCAGATTCGGCTCCAACTCCTTAAACAAATTTTGTTGTTCTCCTGATGCTCCACAACTTTCATTTAGGGTGCAAGATCATTAGTGCTGTAGATTAGGACATAATTAGCATCTAAGTTAGCAATGTCAACACATTACTAACCAATAAGGAAACTCAATTTTGCTGATCAAAATGAGGTCAAACTTAAGCCAACTTTTTGCATGATCTACTACACCACATACACTCCAACTTTTATTTTGGGACCATGTTAAGTTGTTTAACAAAATTTCGAGAACGCGGCATGTCAACATGTCAAGGTCAATGAGTGATAAAACAACTTTTTGCTATTTTGGAAACTCTTATTGAAGGTCCAACTAAGCTCCATTTTGAGTGACACTTGATCCATTGTTTCCATCATGAAAAGTACTACAACTCATATTAAGGAACCTAATTGAGCTACCATATGAAATTGGAAGATAAAATGTCACGAACATGTTGACTTTATGCTGCCGATTAGGGACTTAGAATATGCTAAGTGTTGGGAAACAGCCCTAAATTTGACTTGTGGGCCCTTTTTTAGCATGTTCTACACATTTTCATGACTTGACTTCTAAACAATGTTTGTTACTTATAAAATTTTCTACAACTTTGTAAAAGGGTGCACAGTCATGCAAAGCTTCTAGGTCACACTTTGGAAATGGTCAAACAAAAGTGTTCTAGGGTCCATACATGGTCAACCATCACTTAGAAGCATATTTAGGCAAAATGATCAACATGAACTTTGTTCCATTAAGTGTCCTAAGTGTAGTTAAGGTGTTGTAGAGGCCAAAAATACACACCACGCATAGGTTGCACAAAAGTGTAGGCATCACATGCATTGAAACATAGAAGACACTATAATTGTAGTGCTTGTTTCAAGGCCATATTTCAATTGTTTCATGTGTTGTTGTAAGGTACATGCTACCCATGCTTCCCTAGGTTGTTCCACATGTTGCAAAGGTTTGTTGCACATGTTGCACTTGTATGTTGCATAAGCACTAGTTCCCATGGGATGTAAGGCATGTTTCAGTTATAATCCAAACAAGCATATAACTTATCATTTCATGTGACTTTTTGATTCCAAACTTCGTGAAACTTTTCCAGGGATCAATATAGATAGGTACTAAGGTGAGACACCTGAATATATTGTAATAACACTACCCAAGCATATATCTTTGAACGTGGCCTATATGTAAAGCAATGGTGCAACATCCAAGTTTAGGTTAGGCTCATCTCCATAGTTGGCCTTGACATCGTCATCTCCACTTAATCTGTCATGTTTGAGCTCAAACCCATTGCTTAGTGAGTGACAAACACTTGGGGTGTTACAGCCCTCCCCCTTAAAAGAATCGCGTCCTGAGATTCGGAATAGAAGACCTTTTAAGGAAGAGAGGCACGTTATCTAGTTCTCAACATCTGCTATAGCATTCAGCTACAAAGCTTCAACATCGGTGAACGATTTGGCCAAAGGCGCTTTCTGATACTTACTCTTCATGGTAAAATTTGTCTAAAAAATTTCCTTCATTGACTTCCATGAAGCATTGTTACTTTGGGAGGAATCCTAGATAGCATGTTACTGCATCCTCAAAGTACGGAGATCATTTGGTCCGTGAGCGAACCCCACACAAGTATCCGATTCTTTAGTGGACACAACATAGGCCATATGAACTTGACACTAGACCAAAATCTTCAGAAGTATACTCATTGAATTGACTCTATGTTCACAAAGTTTGAGAAGTAGTCCTCTTCCAGAGTGGCTTGAGCATAACCTTCCAAAAAGTGTGGGATCATAGATGACAAACATCCTCTAAGGTTATAGGATACTGACTAACCAATTGACAGAGTCTATGTTGGTCGTAAATGTTCAATCCTTCTGATATCAACTAATGAAAAACTACTTAAGGTTCCATGTGTGTAGTTCTCTTCCTCTGATGACAACACTGTATTATCTGAGTCTGTTGAGGGGTTAGTGAATGTGATAACTGACTCTGTCGGCTTCGTATTTCTGCCAAATGTTACCTAAGAACATTCTCTTATCCAATGGCAACAATTATTTGGGTTGAATCAGATGCAACCTCTTGGGTAAAAATGTTTATAAGGTACCAAAGTATGTCATCATTAGAAAATCATTACCAAAGAAAGATGTAGCAAGGCCTTAAGGACAACAAAAGTTGTAATATTTACTAAACCGCGGGAAGTAGTCTACCACCAAGCAATTGAGTAAAATTTTCCTTGGTGACTTAGTTGTACTGTAAGTTGAGTTGACTTGCAGCATAACAACTTTGTCAGGCCATCTTTCACCTTGAGGCTTCCTTTTTATGATCAAACAGTAGTTCTAAAATGGGAAATCTGTTATTTGACACTTTTCAAATTGCTTTTGATTCGCGATGGTATAAATTGATTTGCAGAACCAAGGCTGCTCATACATTGGGGATATGAGAAAGCAAAAGCAAATGAAAGAGTGTAAACTAGTATCTGTGGGACCTCAAAAGGGGCATCCAACAGCAGATCTCGATCATTAATTTACATACAAATCCGAGGATGCACACGCTTTGAACTTGCAGGTTACTTTTGCAAGGCAAAACACATACTCTGCCTGGAGAACATTCCTACAAGGATAAGGAACCGCTTCCGAATATTCCTCGACACTTCGTCCAATAAAGTTATGGACAAACCATTTGTGGCACCTATGGGCACAAGGATATAGATCAGAACTAGGGCATACTTTCTCTAATTCTTTACTTTAGTTGATAGAACACCTTGCACTATCTGCGTGATTGTCCAAGATGGAATTGACTTGATCACAATGGCTCTAGAAGATAGAGTATCGCTCAAGTTGTTGACTAGTTGATTAACTTCTTGTTGGTTATTGCTTTGTAATACATAGCCTTCATAGCTACCAAGGAGTCGTTACCTAGTTGGAGGTTAACCTTCCTATTGGTAACTAATCAGTTGTCTCTCAACACTAAAAAGTTCCAAATCTTCCCTCTTGTCCACAATAATCGTAGTTGATGTAGACGGATGGTGGATATTGAAGTCTACAGATAGGGAGTCACACCAGAGATGGTTGATTTCAATTGTATGGTCATTATGCACACAAGGTTGAGATTTGCATAATGTGATGACTGATGCTTATCCAACAAATGACTTGTCCAACCTTAAGTGTTGTGTGTCCTTTTTATCCAACAGGGATGAGATATTTTTCTCACTAGATGGTGGTCGTCAATATTGGGACAACTAATTAGAGTCACTTGTCTACCACCTATTGCAGTCCATTAATGTTTATGTCGGTGACTTGTTCTTCAAGGGTTATCCTCTTAGCAACTTCAGAAGAAAACTCCACTACTTTTGGTCTAAGATATGGATCTTACGATACGATATAGAGAGATAACCAAGGAAGGAACACGAGAAAATAACACATCGACTGTCATTTCATAATGGGTCATGACTAGAAACTATGATACCAGCGCGTGCCAAGCAGCCAGCCATGTGTCTATAGCCACAGGAGCCCTTGGTTTCGTCATGACACCATCAGTCGCTACTCACAACCATTACCAATCATACAACCAATGTCAAATTCCCAAGTAGCACAAATTGGGTTATGAGAACAAACACCATACAAAGAAGGGATAGCAAGCAAAGGTAGTCACAAGGTTTAGAATCAACAAGGAGGTGATCTGGAGATCAAAACATAGCACAAGAGAACACAACTCAATTGCCAGAGACAACGGAGCTTGAGATCTTTGTTTAAATCGACGCACACCTTGCGTCCACTAAGGTGATTACCAGATGAAAGATTAATAGGAGCTTCGATCATGTTGAGCAACAACATGAGATCAAGACTGATAAATATCCCGAGACTTGGGAAGGTTGGAGATGAAGTAAGTAAACTTCAAGGGTGAAAACCGATATGTCAATCAGAGATTGGGTCGATAAGGTAGTTACACGAATTTGCAAGCAAACGATTTTGAGGCCATAGCAAAGAGACATTGCGTCACACTAACTAACCTTTGGGAGAGGCAACCGGGAGGTCCAACATGGATTTGGGTACGGTCTCCACAACTGGCAATGTACGAACCATGGTCAAAGGCTAGCGTTGATGAGAGCTAACTTGGTTGGTCAGACGACAAGGGTCTTCATATAGAAAGGGTTGCAAAACATCCACGGCTCATGCAAACAAATAGGATAACTAAACTTTGGGCTTTCGGTCAAGCAAAGGCATAGATACAAACATTCAAGGGCTAACCACCAAGTCTACTGGCTCAGGCTCCTAAGATAGAGAACCTAATGGAAGACAACAACCATACAATTACGTATGTGAACGTTGTTCTAGGATAAAGCTATGTGACCCTCGTATGCTCACCGAGGACAAACGAGGTGACAACTAGAGCACTACCTAGATAACAAGCATACATACACATCACCGTCAAGCAGACATTTGAGAAAATTCAAATGAATGAGTTTAAGCAACCAATACTAAGCACCAGGCTCACCCATAACAAACATTTATCTAAAGCAAGAACTAACTACAAGTTTAGCCTAAGACAAACGCTAACTAAGGTAGCCAACTTAGTATGTGCACAGAATCTGAATGGCAGCACAGTAGTTACTTGTTTTAACCATAACTAAGGTTGTAGACATCCCACAAAGGTGATCCTAGACTTTCTAGAAGATTAGAGAGTTTTCCACCCTTTTGTTATTCATACCAAAAGCTAAATCATTGGTTAACATGGCCAAACATGCTGATGTTTCAGATCTGTACCAATATGGACAGAAAACTGACAAGAACTTCTAAAATTCATAACTCTCAAACCATAAGACCTAGGGTCACAAAATTTTTGGACAAGCTAGATAAGTAAGTTAGCTACAACTTTGGTATTCTCTATAACTACAGAACACCATTATGACCACAAAAACATCACTACAACAGAAATCGTTCTAGCAGCCAATGTCCAACAAGCAAAAGAAAGCTTGCCTTTGTTCTACTTAACAAGAGAGCACACAAACATGTTATTCTAGTAGCTCTAAACATTATTACCTTAGACCAACCAATCTAATTCATTAATAAGAATCACAATTACTTAGGTGAGGTCTAAAGCATTTGCAAACACTTGGGTGAACAATATACCCACCACTTGACTAAACTAGAGGACATTTATAGGTTCAAGCATGTAACCACACTTATTTCTAGCAAGGCTAAGCACAAACTTTCCCCAAGTACTTTCTATTCAAGCCACCTTGAACAAGACATTCATGTCTAACTCCACGGAAGAAAGATAGTGTAACACACTAATCACAAGTTACTCACTATAGAACAAGGGTGAGAGGAGCATAGCTATGCATAAGGCAACAATCATGAAGATGCATGTTTTGTCCTATTCGTCCTCACAAGACTGCCAACCTAAGGTGGCAATCACGTTCTATGTCGGTGGCATAACACGCGCTCTTTCGATATATAGCTAGTCACCAGCTACATTCGACTTACACATTCGTGGTTAGCGTACATGCAGAAAATTTTTCATTGCAGCCCAATAATTCCCCAATATATGGCACACAATGAAAGCAGTAAGTAAAATTTTAAGTACTCCCATATACATATACCCCCGTATATATACATGTAGCAACAAAACTACTCGAATCATTCGATCACCCATAATTAAGTACCTTCATATATACATGTGTGTAACATGTAAATACTCCAGCAACCAAAACTAGCTCTCCCCTAGACCGCTGGTTGGACGGTCATGCTCTCACAACTCACACTTACCTGAGCGTAGGTGCGATGTTGCATAAAAGTAAACTAGCGACATATATGGCTATTTCATATATGAAGGCTACCTCTAATCTGACACACTGGGTAGCATAGTGTGAGAGAGTTATCACACATACATACCTTGGCTTGGACATAGATGCATAAATGAAAAACCCCCAAGTTAGTACTTTTATAAGCCACCTAATAATCCTTATATGGGCATAAGAAAATTGACCACTGGCATATTAGGTTTAGAATTCAGATTTCACAAACCTATATATAGCTATAAGTTGATAAAACTAATTTTATAAAACAAAATCTTTGTTTTAAATACACATACGACAAGTTTAATGTTGAATCTTGCTCCAATACTAGTTGTAACAGAACCGTCCAAATTATAAGAGCATAAGTACAAAAACAATCACCGAAGTGATCAAATTCTCGCACTTGAGCCCATATAACTCCGATAGTCCAATGAAATCATGAGGGATTTCAAACCAACCAACATACAAGCCAAGATCGTAGTGATTCAACATAACAAGTCACATGTTACATCCATTTCACAAGTAATTCAATATACATCGGAGTTCAACAAAGTTATTACAACTTAAGTTCAAAAGTAGCGGAAGCAAAGTAATTTGAAACTACGACACCCTTATATCAAATACATGCCAGTACCTAGGTCGACTTCCAACAAAAGCATTAGAGAGAAGATAACTCAGAAGGATCATGCCCGTGATCATACTCCGCCACTATGCCAGGAGCCAACCAACTTTTGCAGCCGCCATGATACATCACAACCTGCAACAAGTGGGAAAATAAAACCCTGAGTACGACAATGTACTCAGCTAGACTTACTCGTCAGAAACCAGAAATAAGGTGACACCAAGGATCATGCAAGGCTAATATAAAGTGGGCGAGCTTGACAACACTTGGCATAAAAGCTTAATATAGATGATCAATCATTAATGCTTAAGCATCAAGTTAATTATCATTAACCTGACATCTATATTAGCACCTGTACTAGAGCACTCAGTTTATTAGGAGCAAACAATATTAACCATAGCAGGTATAAATTGAGGCAACATTTCCATCATTATCCAATTAACCATCCGTTTAATTTAATTAAATCTACGTTGCCGCTGCTCAAGTCAAGTGCTCACTAACCGGGAGCGACGGCAATTCGAATCGAGTTCCTATCCAGCTAGAGGGGTATTTCTAACACTCACCGCGCAGGCCCCTGCCAGGCTCGCATAAGCCACCTTTCGTACAATTCAGGAGCCGCGGGTTCGAATGATGCCGCATCCCCAAGGGTGACACTCTGCCAGGTGCTAGGGACTCTAACCCCCCTTGGTCTCACGCCAATGTCCCCAAGCACATCCTTACTCTCCTCCAAGATGCGACCTACCATTCGATTCTTGGCATGAACCGCATTACTCGGCTTCACGGTCGGAACGACTTATCTGGCCAACTAAGTGTTAGACTGCGTTCAACATGACTCAAGGACGTACAATGAATCGGTCCTTAAACGACTCAGATGGGGATAAATCTACACCCAAGACCTCCATGCCTTGTTGCTTCACTATCGTCATCCCGCCCGGTCTCATTTCATTTTATAGGCACATGGTTCCTTTCCACGATAGCAAATATAGCCAACCGTGCCGTATATGAATATCCCTATATCTCGCAGGTGACAGGAAATCACCTGACTTCTATCGCTTAAAGCAGGGCTAAGCATCTACTCGATCCTAGTCTATGTAGGATTCAAGGATTCATATATCTGGACAAGGAATGATATAATACAGCAAGGGTTTCCAACCAACTCCTACCACTTAATGCAACAATACTTATAACATATATAGAATTAATTGCTTTGAAGGTAGGAGGCTTATAATGCTCCGGGGCTTGCCTGGGATCCGACTCAAGTTAGAGTTTGTCAGATAAAACCCGCTTGGCGAGCATCCTCCAATCTACCACTTGTCTGGTCCTTCGATCTGCGGGGTAGATCCACCAACTTCATCTTCGGGTTTGGCTCCACATTAGGTCCTTCATGTGCTTCAGCTAGTGTACCTAAATGAGGTGCAACAATGCATATGTATGAATGCATAGAAGTGCTATAAACAAAGTAATCAAGTAAGCATACCAAAGTTCACGTAAGCACCTAGAGCTAATTAACTTAATCCTCATTAAGGAATAACATAGAAGAAGGCAAGCACATCAATCAAGGCACAAGTATCATAAGATTACAGGGTACCAAGTAGCAACACCAACCTACTTATGTAACTCAAACTATGCTTGACAGAAAGGTTCAGATTTGCAATTAGCATGAACAGTCCAGAAATAACATCATTTCAGGAGCTACACAATTCTAAATGTTGTGCAAGAGGATAATCTGGAAAGCTTATGAAATTGTCTACTATTCACTAAATATCCACTAAGCCTAATTCCCAAGTTAAATAGGCCGAAAAGATAAAACTACAGACTCTAATCTGCTCCAAACAGAGAGCAACTAAATCTGGGATCTAACTTTAAATATCTATAACTCAAAAACTACTCAGTCAGATACCACCAAATTTTAACACAAGCTAGATACATGAATTATATACAACTTTGCTATAGACAAGATGCTCAGAAAACACCATTAACATGGGGTAATCTATATTGCCCCCAGAACTGTCCAGAAACTAATAATTGCAAGAAATAATTATTAACATATGTTGCAAACATATAATTGTGCAAAACCAACTTTACCAACATGTCACACATGACTAATGAACACCAGAAAACATGGTGTCAAATGCTAGATAAATTCTTTTAATGCATTTTCTTAATTTATTTAGATAAGTAGGTGGAATTATGAACACATATCAAAAGTGCACAATAAATTCTAGCAAAATTACAGTGACCTACCAATGCTCCCAAAAGCATACTGTCCAAATTTCAAGCCATTTGGACATGTATATCAACCTCTATGAAAAAGACAAATGGCTAATACAATAAATCATGTTAGAGCGAGTTAAACCTAAAACTCAATATTTTCTATGAACACATGGCCCTAGCATGAATCAATATGATATATAAACATCATACTAAGCTAATGGAACAGCATTTTCCATTTTATCAATTATATATTGTTTACAAGCTATTTATCAAGCCATAAACAAGTTAAATCAATAACTTGATCATACAGTAAGCAATGACCATGAAATCTGTACCACAGTATATTCATAGCATGATAAGACTACCATAAAAATTTCACATTATTTGGAGCAACACAACTCAAGATATAAAAATGACAAGCAATATAATGTAGATTTCCTTATTTATCAAGGTCAAATCAAAACCTTAAGAAAACAGTGAATAACTAGTGTGTTTTATATTTTTCCTAGCAAGTACATGTCATCACAAAATTAACAAAATAAGAATCACTATTTTTGGAGTTCTAAAACTCAAGATATGGCTTTGGTCATGTTTATAAGCATTTTTGGAATACTTTTCAAAGCTTAAATTGAGACATCAGAAACCATCTGTGAACACCTAATATTTTATGACTCTACTGCATAGATAACTTCTCAAGGTTTCCAAAAAGTCCACATTTACTATTTTTGGAGCTTCCTAGCATCAGATATGGAATTTAGAAGATTTACACAAAATCTGAAATCCAAAAACAAATTAACTCAAACCCTAACTTAACTCACTAAGCGCACCCGAACATGCACCCAAATCTACCACTTACTTAAACCGCCACGCGGGACCCACTGTCCGGCTAGTCCCAAACGTCAGACATACAGAGAGAGATAGAGAAAGGAGACGGCCGGTCTTCAACCTCCGGCACCGGGAACCAGGGGAGGTGGTGGTCCGGCTCGGCCGACCGGTGCGGGTCGTGGCGTCGAGGCGCATCCAAAGGTGGTCGCGGCTCGGCATGAGGTGGCCCATGGCCTCCTGACCGCGTGCGCGGTGACATGCCGGGGCACTGCTCCGACAGCGGTGGCGTTCTGGTAGGCTAGCAACGGCGGACGACGGTGGTGGGAGGGCCGACCGGCTTCGTGGCTGCGAGGAGCGTTCGTACGCGCAGGCGGCGTGGGCCGAGGTCGCCCATGGCCGGCTGGCCATGGAAGCGGGTGGTGGCGTGCGAGCAGCTCCAGAGGCAGCCGTCGGCAACGGCGGGAGAGGCCAGAGGAAGGGCACATCGAGGGCGGCGGATGGTGGTGAAGGTGCAGCGGTACTAGGATTGGACAGGGAAGGCATGGAGAAGCGGATTGGTTGGTGGCCATTGAGCTCTACTCGGCCGGCAATGGCGGCCACGGCCACGGTGGCGTGCGCGCTTGCGAGCAGGAACAGAGAGGCAGAGGAAGGCAGGTGAGGGTGAGTGGAAGGCTCAGAATGGAGCTCGACGAGTGCCTTGGTGCTCCCCACGTCGAGCGACGTGCAGGGGCATGCGTCGGCCATGGCGGACGCGCGGCCAGCGCATGGAGGACGCGTGGGCATTCTCCCGAACAGGTGGCGGGCGAAAGACTGAGCACCTCGGTTGCCATTTTTGAGCATATTCCGTGCAGATTCGGCTCTGACTCCTTAAACAAATTTTGTTGTTCTCCTGATGCTCCACAACTTTCATTTAGGGTGCAAGATCATTAGTGTTGTAGATTAGGAGATAATTAGCATCTAAGTTAGCAATGTCAACACATTACTAACCAATAAGGAAACTCAATTTTGCTGATCAAAATGAGGTCAAACTTAAGCCAACTTTTTGCATGATCTACTACACCACATACACTCCAACTTTTATTTTGGGACCATGTTAAGTTGTTTAACAAAATTTCGAGAACGCGGCATGTCAGCTTGTCAAGGTCAATTAGTGATAAAACAACTTTTTGCTGTTTTGGAAACTCTTATTGAAGGTCCAACTAAGCTCCATTTTGAGTGACACTTGATCCATTGTTTCCATCATGAAAAGTACTACAACTCATATTAAGGAACCTAATTGAGCTACCATATGAAATTGGAAGATAAAATGTCACGAACATGTTGACTTGATGCTGCCGATTAGGGACTTAGAATATGCAAAGTGTTGGGAAACAGCCCTAAATTTGACTTGTGGGCCCTTTTTGAGCATGTTCCACACATTTTCATGACTTGACTCCTAAACAAAGTTTGTTCCTTATAAAATTCTCTACAACTTTGTAAAAGGGTGCATAGTCATGCAAAGCTTCTAGGTCACACTTTGGAAATGGTCAAACAAAAGTGTTCTAGGGTCCATACATGGTAAACCATCACTTAGAAGCATATTTAGGCAAAATGATCAACATGAACTTTGTTCCATTAAGTGTCCTTAGTGTAGTTAAGGTGTTGTAGAGGCAAAAAATACACACCACGCATAGGTTGCACAAAAGTGTAGGCCTCACATGCATTGAAACATAGAAGTCACTATAATTGTAGTGCTTGTTTCAAGGCCATATTTCAATTGTTTCATGTGTTGTTGTAAGGTACATGCTACCCATGCTTCCCTAGGTTGTTCCACATGTTGCAAAGGTTTGTTGCACATGTTGCACTTGTATGTTGCATAAGCACTAGTTCCCATGGGATGTAAGGCATGTTTCAGTTATAATCCAAACAAGCATATAACTTATCATTTCATGTGACTTTTTGATTCCAAACTTCGTGAAACTTTTCTAGGGATCAATATAGATAGGTACTAAGGTGAGACACCTGAATATATTGTAATAACACTACCCAAGCATATATCTTTGAACGTGGCCTATATGTAAAGCAATGGTGCAGCATCTAAGTTTAGGTTAGGCTCATCTCCATAGTTGGCCTTGACATCGTCATCTCCACTTAATCTGTCATGTTTGAGCTCAAACCCACTGCTTAGTGAGTGAAAAACACCTAGGGTGTTACATCACACTTCAACACACTTGCATGGCAAAGTTAATCAAAGCACTAGAACTAGAATTTGCCACCATCTGGACATCAGAACAGCAGCTGCGTAAATTAATCGTGAATGGAGATCTACAACTCTAAAAGATGTGAATTAAGACATTCTAGAAAGCTTATGAAATTGTCTACAATTCATTTATAATCACCTAATCCTGATTCTCAAGTTTAATGGGTCAAAAAGAGGAAACTACAGAATCTGGTCTGCTCCAAACAGAGAGCAACCAAATCTGGGACATGACTTTAAACATCTATAAATCATAAACTACTTGGCCAAATGACACCAAATTTTAACAGCAACTAGATACATGAATTATCTACAACTTTTTTATAAACAAGTTTCACAACAAAAGTACATTATCATGAAAAACTTTGCTAAGTTCCTAGATCTTTCCAGAAACCTCGTTTGCAAGGTATAATTATTAACTTATGTTGCAAACATATAGATAGGTACTAAGGTTAGACACATGAATATATTACAATAACACCACCCAAGCATATATCTTGAAAAGGGGCCTATATGTAATGCAATGGTGCAACATCCAACTTTGGATTAGGCTCATCTCCATAGGTTGACCTTGCCATTGTCATCTCCACTTAATCTATCATGTTTGAGCTCAAACCCACTACTTAGTGAGTGACAAACACCTGGGGTGTTACAGCCCTCCCCCTTAAAAGAATCGCGTCCCGAGATTCGGTGCGAAGGACTTTTCAAGGGAAGAGAAGCATGTTATCCAATTCCAACATCTGCAAGCGCATTAGGGAAGAGAGGCTAGTTGGTCAAGACAACTTTCCAATACTCGCTCCTCATAGCAAATTTTTTTGTAGAATTCCTTTATCGATTTCCGTGAAGCATTGTTACTTTGGGAGGAATCTGAGACAACGCAATACTTCATTCTCAGTGTATCGAGGTCATTTGGTCTAGGAGCTAACCACTCACAAGTATCTAATTCTTTAGTGAATCACAACATAGGCCATATGAACTTTACACTAGACCAAAATCTTCAGAAGTATACTCGTTAAAATGACTCTATGTTCACAAAGTTTGAAAAGCAGTCCTCTACCAAAATGGCTTGAGCACAACCTTCCAAAAGGGTGAGATCATAGATGACAAACATCGTCTAAGGCTATAGGATACTGACTAACCAATAGACAGGGTCTATGCTAGTCATAAATGTTCAATCATTCAGATATCAAATAATGGAAAGCTACTTACTATTCCATGCATGCAGTTCTCTTTCTCTAATGACAACATTGTATTATCTGAGTTTGTCGAGGGGTTAGTGAATGTGACAGCTGACTTTGTCGGCTTCGTATTTCTGCCAATAGCTATCTAATAAGATTCTTTTATCCAAAGACAACAGTTATCTGGGTTGAATCAGATGAAACCTCTTGGGTAAAATCATTTATAAAGTACCAAAGTATTTCATCATTGGAAAATCATTTACTAAAGAAAAGATGAAGCGAGGCCTTAAGGACAACAAAAGTTGTAAATATTCACTAAACCGCGGGGAGTAGTCTACCACCAAGCGATTGAGTAAAATTTTCCTTGGTGACTTAGTTGTACTGTAAGTTGAGTTGACTTACAGCATAAAAACTTTGTCAGGCCAACTTTCACCTTGAGGCTTCCTTTTTAGGATCAAACAACAACTCTAAGATGGGAAATCTGTTGTTTGACACTTTTCAAATTGCTTTTGATTCGCGATGGTATAAATTGATTTGCAGAAACCAGGGCTGCTCGTACATTGGGGATACGAGAAAGCAAAAGCAAATGAAAGAGTGTAAACTAGTGTCTGTGAGACCTCAAAAGGGCCATCCAATAGTAGATCTCAACCATTAACTTACATACTAATCCTATGATGCACACGCTTTGAACTTGCGGGTTACTTTTTCAGGGCAAAACACATACTCTACCTGGAGGATCTTTCTACAAGAATAAGGAATCATTTCTGAATAGTCCTCAATACTTCATCCAATAGAGTTATGAACAAACCGTTTGTGGCACCTAAGGGCACAAGGATGCTAATTGAAACTAGGGCATTCTTTCTCTAATTATTCACTTTAGTTGATAGAACACCTTGCACTCTCTGTGTGATTGTCCAAGATAGAATTGACTTCATCACAATGGCTATGGAAGATAGAGTACCACTCAAGTTGTTGGCTAGTTGATCAACTTCTTGTTGGTTATTGCTCTATAAGACATAGCCTTCATAGCTACCAAGGAGTCGTTACCTATCTGGAGATTACGTTCCTATTGGTAACTAATCAGTTGTCTCTCAACACTAAAAAGTTCCAAATCTTCATTCTTGATCACAATAATTGTGGTTGATACAAAGCAGATGGTTGCCATCGAAGTCAGCAGATAAGGAGTCACACCAGAGATGGTTGATTTCGACGGTATGGCCATTATGCATACAAAGGTTAAAACTTGCATATTGTCACGATCGAGTCTTATCCCACGGATGACTTGTCCAATAGTAAGTGTTGTGTGTCCTTTTTATCCAACATAGATGAGATACTTTGCTCACTAGATGACGTTCGTCAATACTAGAACAACTAAGTAGAGTCACTTGTCTACCACCTATTGCAGTTTGTTAATGTTTATGTCGGTGACCGGTTCTTCAAAGGTTATCCTCTTAGCAACTATTGACACTTCTTAACATCACTTGTGTTAGGTTGTCATCCCCAACATGACACTAAGAGTGTGGTTGTATTATACTTATGCCATTTAACTAAATAAATATATTATAGTATATATCCATAAGCGCACAGATAAATACAACCATTGTAGCATTTCACCTAGGTTTTCCTAAGTATCGTTATTTATAATTTTACCAAGGAAAGGAAAATGAAAATGAGACTATACAAATAGTTACAATGGCAGTAGAGATAATCATTTGCACTTAATCAATAATAAATATCAAAACAACTAATCACTTATCATGAAAGGGGTAAGACAAATAAGATAAATGGTAAATGATAATCATGGGTATTCCAGAGACAAGAGGGAGTTAACTTTATTCAAGTCAAGTAGCCATAGAGATTAATTTAGAGATGTAAATCATAAGTATTTCTTATTCAATCAGTCTATTAATCAATCTAGCTATACACATTCATCTATGATATAATCAACATGTCATCTATGAATAAGGATCATTACTGAGAGAAAAGTCAAGAATAGAGTAATGATCTCTTCCCTGTAACGGTATTCTACTAAGTTCTATACTCGAGGAGTGGACTACAAAGGACTCAACAGGAATGTCACACCCGCGATCTACAGCATGGCCTGGAGCATAGAGTGCATTCACAGACAAGCATAATCTAAGCACCACGCCTACAATATGCCAGCCACTCAATCCTATCCGGAATTGGATCAAGCTTTCTACGAACATATTCATAAACACTCTACTAATTATATTCATATCAAGAAGTAGAACAAGAATAATCTCAAGAATAGAATGAAGTTGAAATATAGAAATATATTGAAGTAACATAAATTCGAATGATGATTACAACGAAATTACCAAGTCTCCGACAAACAATCCTGATCCCAAGCAGTTGCTTGCCTCTACTTGAATCAATCTAGACTAAACTCTAAACTTGAACTAGAACTCTAACTCTCTTTCTCTCTAGAAACCCTAACTTCTGGCCTTGCCTTCACAAATGAGGAAGAGATGATCTAATTCTTCAACTGATTCCTTGAGAGAGGATCCTAGGGGCTGTTTATATAGCCTAGGGCATGGAACCACAGCCCTTGGATCAAACCGACCTTGGCATGGGGTTTAGATGCATCCTTAGAGGCGGTATAGGTAGCTTGCAAGAGTAGGAACCAAGGTGGCGCAGGAGAGGGTCGGTCAGCCTAGACCTAGGGCCGGTTGGCCCCACCTAGCGGCGGGTTGGCTCGTGTCGCGTGGAGTTGGTTTAGGTCTTCTAGATTCCCTATCCTCATCTGTGACGTGGAGATTAGGCCGATTGCTTCGGTTTCTTCCTTTGGAAGGAGGATAGTTCTGTATTATGCAGCTTAGCCCCTGAAAAACATAGAATCACCAAAACTCGTGGAATTTGTTAGTTTAAACCTCTAAACCTACTGTGGTGATCCTTTTTACCATTTATTCCTCTTATGTTGATGGTTTAAAATGATAGTTAATTACCGTCAACAACTCCCCCAAGCTAAACTTTTGCTAGTCCCTTTGCAAAACTAAATCCAGAGATAACTAAGTTACTTCAAATTATCATCCTTCAAAAATACACAAGTCATCATAAAAGAATTATCCTCAAAAAGATGTTGAAAATTTGCACTAGTTCCTTAGCCATGGGGTTTTAACTTTCACTTGAGCTTTGGATAATTAGAAAATAGAAGTAATCAAGTCAAGCACTATGCCTCAAATTCTTCATCTCTATTTCCATCCTGAAGTTTTTAATTATATTTTCGAAATAAAACTCAGAGTCTGTATTGTATGACACTTACAAATCTCTCAATATGTGACATTGGAATTCCTTACCAAGGCAACGATGGTGTTTTGCCTTCTCTCAAGGTATTTTGAAATAAGGCAGAATATCATTGTGCCTTCTCTCTCACTGTAGGACTAAGAAGCTTATATGGAGTTTATGGGCGAGATCACTCATACATACTTGCAAAACATATATTGTAAAGTCAAACAATGGATCTAGAGAAACTAGTCATACAATTAAATCAAGATGTGCATGTGTGTGGATACAAGGAATAGGTTAAATATATGGTGGAAGTAATAATGAATCCTAATTCTACCTTGCTCCTTTAGAAAGATTGATCTCTCTTAAAACTTAAGAACTTAGACAAAGAAAGTCTTGGCTATGCATATATATATATATATTTGTTATTATTTTTTTTCAAAGAGGCGAGTGTCCAGCACCCATTGTTTTGGTAGTACACTTGTCCATGTTTTACTCTCTATATATTTTTTTGAAGAACATTGCTCAAACTTCTTGTCTATCATGAAACAATTGAGAGATAATGACAAAAACATTTGGAGCAATAATAACTGAGGCTATGAAATGTATGAATAGGTGGAAAAATCCTACAAGGCATCTTTTTGTTGTTCACTCCTAGTGTAGGAGTAAAACATTTTTATGGTGGTTCTAAATGGAAAGGCATGTTGTTGCGTACTTCCACTGTAGAAGCAGCATATTTAAGTGGAGTGTACGTGATATTGATTTTAAGAGTATGACAGGTCTCTAAAGGTCAACAAAGTTTGATAGTACTCAATGTAAATACAAGTAGCAATAAAATAAGTGTTGGTTTTCTATCCTAGCATGTATGGCTGTGGTAGGAATTTAATCTCTCTGTCATACAAAGACTCATCATGTGCATTTAATTTTTTTTCAAAAGTGAACCCTTCAGGACTTCATTGAAACTTAGAACAAGATAAATGGCAGCTCAAAACTCTTTCACTTCTTATCTCCCAACTACCTAAGCTTTGGATCAAGCATATTCCTCCACAGGTTTAAAGATTTGGCAATGAATATTTTTGGAATAGAGGAATAATTCTTAAATGAAGCTAGGTACTTTAGAAGAATTACAGATGAAGCAACTATTTATGATAGTTCAATTTTTTTATTTGACATAAAAACAAGTTCATACACACTCTATTTTTATTTCAAAAGGCTCGCAAAGAAAAATAATCTAAACATATTAATATATATTTTTGTATTTTTATCATATTCCCCATTTTTTAGATATAGTAGTAATACTAATATTAATACTAATACTAATACGGGTGAGAAAAACTTACTGTCTGAGGGGGTCCTCCCCCAAGCTTGTTCAACTTTGGTCACTGAGGTGGTGCTAGTGGCGGGTAATCGACACCCATTTGCTCGAAGAAGTAGAGGAGGCCTTCATACGTTTGTGTCCCTTGTTCACGCATCTCCCCAAGCGTGTTGCTCGTGCTCTCCTACCACTGTGTATGTTGATGTAGCGTGTTTATGATACCTTGTTGTCCCGTCTCAAGATGAGTGAGACGGGTATCAAAGTTTGGGAAGTCTGGCTGGTGGTACAGCTGAGGCTGAGGATGAGGCGGGTATTGCTCTAGCTGGTACCCAAGGTAGCCATGAGAGGCATGGTATGAGTATGGTGGTGGTGTAGGTGCTGCATCATGGACTCCCCTCGCTGGGAAAGACATGTGTCCTCTCTGGATGTACGCCGAATCTTCGTATTCCTGTGGAACATAATTAGAAAAATTACCTTGCCCCCAATTTTCTTCTGGCGTGGGCGGATCATAGGAAGTTTGATCCCCATGCCCGGTGTCTCAGTTCAGATGGTCCTGGTTGGTCAAATCCTTGATAGTGAGTGAAAGCTGGTGTAGGGGGTGCACCATCTTCCCCTATGTACCTAGGCGCAGTGTTTCTCGATATTCTGGCGGACGAACTTCTTCCAACTCCCCTGGTCGGTCTCTGCAAATCAAGCAAAAATGTCTCCACATCATATAGACCAAGTGGTTTGTTTAGCAGTTTATATTTATTTACAAATCCCTTATATGTTACAAAGATTTTATTGCCCTTTTGTTTCAATAGATGTGCTTGACTGAAAAAGTAAATATCAAGAGATCGGCGGGGTGTGGAGATGTAGGTAATACTAGCATTCCCTAAGAAATTCAGGTTTTCGGCAAGACGTGTAATCCAAGAAGTGATGGTGAAAGGGCCTCGCAAAGTGTGAAGGATAGCCCAGAATGTTACCACGAGCCTAACAGGAGATATTTTACATTTCTTGATCATAGCATACATTAATTTCATCTCCTCGATCCTAACTATGCGACCTTCCCTCTAAGGAAAGAAAGTGATCCCTAACCATTTATGCATAATTCTCAAAGTGGGATTGTGAATGTCATTTGTGCATGGGTCGGAATAGTAGTCTTTGTCTGAAATATCTTCCCAAAATTGCTCTCTATGAAAATCGCTCAAAAGTTCATCTATTTCTACTCCGCAAGCATCAGGGAATCCTAGTCTGAGGCTGAATTCTTTCCAAGTAAATTCATATTGTTCGTTAAACAGCCTAAAGGAATGATAAGTCTCGGTGAAATATAGAGTGTAGAGGAATTCTAAAGTAAGTAATTTGCATCCATCCTCTGAAATACTCCAATTATTATCCCATCCAATATTGCAAAAAATAAGATCGAATTCAGCATCCATACCTATTTTTTGTAAGAAGTAGGGGTCAAAGCTTGGGTTATGCTCGAACTCACGATCTTTGTACAATCTCATCAATTCCTTCTCGTAGGTGGTGTGAAGCTTTATATGACGCTCTTGAAGGAGTACGTGGTGTTCTGGCTGGCTGGCGAACGAGGATCGGGGCACGGATGACATGTCTAAGTCAGAACCAGCCCGTGATGATGATTCGGTCTGCGAGCGGGTTCTCTTGCAAAAAGAGAATGCTCCAGCTGCACTCCTAAATGTTTTCTTGAGTCCACACATCCTGTTACACAGACAGAAACACAAACACAACTGGTGGAAATAATGAGGGGTTAGAATAAATAAATAGTTAGGAGTCAGTGATCCCAAAGTCAGTCATCCAGAAGTTAGTCGTTCAAGATGGAAATTTTATATCTTGACTTCTCCTAGTACTTAGATTATTCGGGCTGCACTTCTCCTTACTAAATGATTTTCTAAACAACTTCTAGCACTCCTCTCTTATTGATTCTTATCTCAATGTGGCTCTAAAAATTTCAGAATACTTCTCTCCACTCAAGAACTTCCAGAATCTACTCAAAAACTAAGAATTCTCAAACCGTACTTGGATTTTGGAATTTTGAGTTGGGGGTATGTTTTCTGAGTGTTTTGCGGTGTGTGGAGTAGAGGGAGAAGCAGCCTTTTATAGGCGTGAGAGAGGGAGGCCGGGCAGCCTAGTGGTGGGGCCGACCGGCCCCGTGTGGGGCCCACTCATCCATCCCTTCCTTCACTAACTTCCTTGCTTCGTGATTAAGAGATGCCTTCACCTGCCGACGCTCCATGTGATGTGGTGGTTGAAAAAGAATGGAGGAGAGTGAAGGTGGTGGAGTGAAGTGATGTGAAGTGATGTGAGGTGATTGAGGTGGGTCCCATGGGTCCGTATGTCTCATATAATCACACAAGTATGCAAAGAAAAAAATTACTTTTATGTATCTATGAAAAATTAGAATTCTAATGATGGTATTTTTATATTTTTCTGCCACCACAGTGATTATTATTTACCAGAGGTTTTCACGCTCGGTAAATATTAATTATATGGGGCTTTAATAATCATGCTAGGAGACTGATTTTTATTATTTTTTCCTATGCATGAATAAGTAAATATGTTATGGAAAAATTAAATGCAGATAAATACTGAGTTACCTCCCAGCGATGGTTTAGGATTTTTAAGTCCACCGAATTAGACTACTCTAGCTGGATTTATTCTTCGGGGGTCATAGTCATCCTTGTGAGTGGTGACTGTGTGACTCCTTCTTCGTCTATCATCTTCGTAGTGGAGCTTAACTCAGGTCTTGGTCTGAATGGAAAACACTCTTCTTGTCCATCAATGTTGAATTTGACTTCTCCAATTCCGATGTCGATGTGGGCATTTGCGTTACTCAAAAAGGGTCTCCCAAGAATGAGTGACACTCTTGAGTTAGGTTGCATGTCCAGAACCACAAAGTCAACTAATATGAAGAATTCTCTAATCTTGACTGGAATATTCTCGGTGATTCTCACAGGGTAACGGAGTGACTGGTCCGCTAGCTGTAGGCACATTGAGGTTGGATCGAGCTTTGCATGTGGAAGTTTATCGAAGATCGCCTTGGGCATCACATTGACCCTCGCTGTACCGGCTGCTCTAGTAGAGCTAGCATGTCCTACATTTGGAACTGTCTTTGCAGGCAGTATTGCCACTTTGTAAGCCTTCTGCGGTGCCTGAAAATTGTGAGTCCTCTTCTGTGGTGGCCTGAACCTTGCATCAGGAGCAGGCGGACAATATGCAGAATGGTTAGCCATAGGAGCTCTTAGCTGTGATAGACCTGACTCAAAGGCCTTCTTGTGAGTCTTGGACGCAGTATACACATTATTGTTCTTTTCTAGTTTTAAGCAGTAACTGATAAAATCATTGAACCTAGTTCTTGTATTGGTACCCACATGCTTCATCATCTTGGGATTGAGGGCCCTCTTGAAACTAGCAATCTTCTTGGGATCAGTGTTAACCATGTCAGGAGCATAACAACACAAATTGTTAAAAGCATGCAAATACTGAGTCATAGTCTTAGTGCCTTGGGTTAGAGCCAAGAATTCTCCCAACTTCATTTATGTCAGACCAGGTGGAATGTAAACTCCACGAAAGGCCTCAGTGAATTCTCTCCATGTAATCTGAGCATTAGGAGGAAAAGTGGTGCGATGATGCTTCCACCACATCCCTGCAAGTCCTTGTAACTGATGAGCGGCATATTCAGTTTTCAACAGTTCAGTCATTCTCAGCAGACAAAACTTGTCTTCCATGGTATTTATCTATTCCTTAGCATCTAGTGGCTCTGCTGCTTCCATGAATATCGATGACCTAGTGTCCTGAATTCCTTGAAATTTCTATATTGATTCACTTCATGTCTACCCTGGTTTAACCTACGGTGGGTATTGTCAACAATGTTGTGAAATGCGGCTTCCATGTTCTGCTACTTATTCTCCATGTTGCGTTGACTTCCTAGAAATTGCATGAAGAACTGTTCTGTAGTGTATGGTGGAGGAGGAGGTGGTGGTGGATCGTGGTTCTCAATTCCAGTAGCACTACCACCTGCCTCAGTGGCATCAACAACTACATGACGAGTGTTTGCCATCTGCATATTTCAGCAACAGTAATTATTAGGCGATGTTGCAATAATTGTAGGTGAATGAAAAATTGTGTCATACTGAATTCACTAGAGAGACTAAATTCATACAATAAAACAGAGGCACAATAAACCATTCCAATTAACATAACATCACTAATTAGATTACTTAAGCACAACACATCGCATACAAAAACAACCAACATTGCCATCATACATACACTAGACTTTTTAGGCGTTCGGATATCGCCATAAACACATCCAAGTTTTCCAATGTTACATCAAGTCTTAGTCATCCTACTAGTGGTTACATGTTAGCAACACAAAAGATCATCATAAAAGAACCCTAGTACTAGCGCAACAACTACTAGCCTACTCGTCGTGCTCGCTGTCTAAGTCGGAGACGTTGCCGTTGTCACCATCAACATCATCATCATCATTAGCTAGTGCCTCAAGCTCTTTAGGATCCTCACCCTCGTCCAGATCCATCTCAGCTGCACCAGGAGGAACGTAAGGGTGAAGCTAGTTGTGTAGCTGGTGAACCTCCTCATGCAGGTTATCATTGTACTCTTTGGCATTGGCTAGTTGCTGCTCCAGCTTGAACTGTCGAGCCCTCAGAATATCTTCTTAGTGCCAAGCTTCATTCCTCTGCTGCATCATGCCAAGAATCATGCGCTCAACATTCCTATTGGTGGTGGTTAGACGCTCAAGCTACTCTCTTAGTGCATGGATGTCTCCCTCATACACCCCACTCCTCTATGTCGCCTGATCTCTCTGGCGGGTCATCTGAGCTATCTCCTCATTGAGCCTCTCGACCTCAGTGTCATGGTCCTCTAAAGCTAACACCTGTCCTCATGGGCCTAGCAAAGTGCACCAGACACGCATCTCAGACTGCCCTCCACTCCATCAAATGCCTTCATCACTACAAACATGGCACTCATTGGCCTGTTGTCACTGTTCTGCCCTTCAACTGCACCTACCTCCAGAGCTCTTCCCCTAGCCTGCTGCCAAGAGTTAGTGGAGGGATTACCCCTCGGAAAAACTCCAACCATAGTAGCTGCCAACTCCTGAGGAAACTTGTCCATAATGTCCCTTAAAATACCAAAAGCAGCTTTGTCAGCCACTTCCTCGGCATTCCTGCCAATTGACTCATAGCACCAACCTATCCACTCTGAACCATCACCCCTAGGGTGAACAATAGCCTCCACAGTGACCAACAGACCTTCACCCAACTGATCGTTGCTCCAAAAGTAGCGAGGCTCCATCCCAATTGGATACCCTACATAGCTGAGCACTCTCCATAGCAGTGTTGGCATACCAAACTCTCCTCGAAAGGTGTGCCTCTGATGAGTATGGGGAGCGAGCTGGTGGTGGGGAGCTCTACCTCCAACGGACTTGCGAGCTGTCTTCTTAGTTCATGCCGTATGTAGCAAAATTTTTATTACCCTAATGAGAACGAATATTAAGTTGTCATTTTTATCAAAATGAGATAATCAATTTATAAGGGGAGGAGCAATGCAATGAATGATATGAACAAACAACATGATGCATGCATGTTCCATACGTTCTCACACGAGCTCATTGGAGTTCGAAATAAAGAGTTATTACAATACCAAGTTCAAATAGAATTAGCGGAAGCGAGTAGTTTTCAAACTTCACACACACATAGTTCATTACAGTGCTAGGTATTGATCGAATCCAACAAAAGCATTGAGTTGAGATAAAGAGTGACCACACCCTTGGCCTAATCATCTCCCATAGCTTGGTACAAGTAGTTGATATAGTAGCCATAGTACATCTGTCCATCTGCAACAAGTGGGAATAAACCCTGAGTATGAGAATGTACTTAGCTAGACTTATCCGACATAACCAAAAGTAAAGTGACTCCAAGGAGTATGAAAGGCTTTATAGTGGGCTAGCTGACTCATTTGCGAAAAGCACATTTAACATTAAGAACTACTTTTTTCTAATATTATTGCCTCAAGTTAATAATCATTAACCTGTCAACTAGGTTTGCATCTAGACTAGAGCAATTAGTTGATTTAGGCAATCAATGATAACCAAATGATCATTTAGCATTTCATTCTTATCATAACCATCTGAGTGTTCCATAAACATTACTACGATGAAGTAGCTCAAGTCAAGTGCTCACTATCCAGGAGCGATGGCGATTCGAATTGATTACTAACCAGCTGATGATTTATTCCCCACAAAAACCACACTCACCCACTAAGGTGAGCTACAGGTCACCGAATCAACTTTTCAGGTAAATGTCTCTGGTTCGACAGGAACCACTATACCCAGGGGCTGCCCAACTGCTCATTGGCCTTACCTTCGCGCCCTTGTGTCCACTCACTGCTTACACCAATACAGTGCATTGCGGTCAATGCCTGGCTCAAATAGTTTCCTAGCTTCACGGTCACAACGACTTATCCTTCCAATTAAGCATGGGGCATGCATTCAACATGACTCGACGGACAACAATGATCGGTCCTTAACCGACACAGATGGAATCACTATAGTCCAAAACCCTACAAGACTCCGTCCGGTCTTCATTTCTCAACAACACTTGGTTATACTTCGTGATGCCACATTTAGCCAACAGTAATCTAGGTAACCACCTAAAACTTGCTGGTGACGGGAAATCACCCGACTTCTACAGGTCTAAGCAAGGCTAAGCATTTAACTCAACTTTGTTTACCAAGGTATATCAAGCATAAAATAACAAGGGTAGACAAGGAATAATGTAGCAATGGTTGCAATCAACTCCTAAACTTAATGCATCAATCATAATTAAAGCATAAGTTAAATATTTGCAAACCGAGGAAGATATGCTCCGGGGCTTGCCTCTCTCAAAAGAGCTAGGACGGTGGTCGGGGCACTCTTGAAGCTCTTCATCGGCCTCCTCGTCTGCCTGCACCTCCTGTGCGGGCTCATTCTACGGTGCTCCCTCGTCCTGCTCCTCTGGCTCTGCTACTGCCAACTCCTCCTGCGATCTTGTATGATGCGTATTTATAAGTGATTATGGAAGTGGTGCATCAAATGGAATGGCATATGATGATCATGAGTGCATGTATGTAGATGAACATGTTTAACTCTATTTGACAAAGTAGGTGCAAATCTCCTCTCTAGTAGAGAAGATTACAACACACCCAAAACATGCACACATATCACACAACATTAATATATTGATTCGTACCAGCAAGTTACTAGTGCTTCAAAGATACACCAAAGCAACACATATACACTAATCATGCATAGAGAAAGGTTCATTTATTTCATTTTAAACTAAGGCTACAACAGCAACATATATTTCTGATGCTCATAAAATTCTGAGAAATTTACAGTAGCTTCATCATGTAATATATAGTCTACCAAAATTTTTCATTGCATTTGGATGAGTATAGTAGCCAACACAAAAATGGCAAAAAGCTTGTTTTGAGACAAAAGCTCATCCTTGGGAAATGTTCGAAATGTGTTTCTAATTGGTGAAGTGGTTTCTCCTCCAACACCAATCATTGGGCACCTATCTCAAGATTCATGCCAACGAAATTTGCAATATTTATGATAAATATATGCATCTACAACCACCCTTTCAACAATTTTATGAACAATGAGTATGAAGGGGTTGAAGATCTCGTCTGTGGCAATGTTGGAGAGACGAATTGATTCAGGAGATTTCTCATGTGAGCATGGATTTGATGAGGTGTTCATGAAATAACTCCCATGCTCATCGATGTCATCTTCCTTTTTAGGCTCCAAGGGTCTTTCTTCATGAATGTCTTTGGGCGGAAACATTGTCTCGATCATTCCATGCTAATGACATTCATTGGTCATTTTATTGTCCAAGATCTCCATGGATTGGTGGCTCTCGGGTTGATCTTGTCTAAGGCTTCCTCCAAACTTGGATGAGTCATGTTTGCAAAGGGAATTGAGTTAAACTCACCGTTTGAATCTAGGCCAGGTTTGGATTCTACCCATAAGGCTTTGTCCTTGTCCATCCAATCTTTAGCAACAGCATATGAATTCTTAATACATTCCAGCCAATTCTTAATACATTTAGCCATTTTCGTTGCTCTTCTTGGTCATCCTTATGGTCTTCATGATTCCTATAATTCGGTTGTCTTAATGGATTTCTAGGGTCATCATAAGACTTAGGAGAAAGAGCACAAGAGGGATCATCAAGGTCAAGGATGGTTGAGAGATGGGTTCAAATATGACATCTATGACGGAACCGTCCAAATTATAAGAGCACAAGTACAAAAACAATCACCGAAGTGATCAAATTCTCGCACTTGAGCCCCAATAACTCCGGTAGTCCAATGAAATCACGAGGGATTTCATACCAACCAACATACAAACCAAGATCGTAGTGATTCAACATAACAAGTCACATGTTACAACCATTTCACAAGTAATTCAATATACATTGGAGTTCAATGTAGTTATTACAACTTAAGTTCAAAAGTAGCAGAAGCAAAGTAATTTGAAACTAACAACACCCTTATTTCAAATACATGTCAGTACCAAGGTCGACTTCCAACAAAAACATTAGAGAGAAGATAACTTAGAAGGATCATGCCCGTGATCACACTCCGCCACTAAGGTAGGAGCCAACCAACTCTTGTAGTCGCCATGATACATCACAACCTGCAACAAGTGGGGATAAACCCTGGGTATGACAATATACTCAGCTAGACTTACCCGTCAAAAACCAGAAATAAAGTGACACCAAGGATTATGCAAGGCTGATATAGAGTGGGGCTAGCTTGACAACATTTTGCATAAAAGCTTAATATAGATGAATAATAATTAATGCTTAAACCTCAAGTTAATTATCATTAACCTGTCATATATATTAGAACCTGTACTAGAGCACTCACTTGATTAGGAGCAAACAATATTAACCATAGCAGGTATAAATTGAGGCAACATTTCCATCATCATCCAATTAACCATCCGTTCAATTTAGTTGAATCTATGTTGCCGCTGCTCAAGTCAAGTGCTCACTAACCGGGAGCGACGGCGATTCGAATTGAGTTCCTATCTAGCTGGAGGGGTATTTCTAACACTCACCGCACAGGCCCTAGCTAGGGTCGCACAAGCCACCTTTCGTACAATTCAGGAGTCCGCGTTTGACTGATGCCGCATCCCCAAGGGCAACACTCTGCCAGGTGATAGGGACTCTAACCCCCCTTGGTCTCACGCCAATGTTCCCAAGCACATCCTTACTACCTACAAGATGTGACCTACCATTCGATTCCTGGCCTGAACTGTATTACTTGGCTTCGTGGTCACAACAACTTATCCGGCCAACTAAGTGTTAGACTGCGTTCAACATGACTGAAGGACGTACAGCGAATTGGTCCTTAAACGACTCAGACAGGGATAGATCCACACCCAAGACCTCCATGCCTTGTTGCTTCACTATCGTCATCCCGCCCGATCTCATTTTATTTTATTAACACATGGTTCCTTTCCACGATAGCAAATATAGCCAACCATGCCATATATGAATATTCCTACATCTCACAGGTGACAGGAAATCACCTGACTTTTACTGCTTAAAGCAGGGCTAAGCACCTATTCGATCCTGGTCTACATTGGATTCAAGGTATTCTTTCTAGACAAGGATGGGATATCAATGCAGCAAGTGTTTTCATCCAACACCTATAACTTAATGCAACAATATATATAACATAATACTCAATTGCATTTCAGAAATTAGGAGGCTTATAATGCTCTGGGGCTTGCCTGGGATCCAACTCAAGTTAGAGTTTGTCAGGTGAAACCCGCTTGGTGAGCATCCTCCAATCTAGCACTTGTCCGATCCTTCTATCTTCGGGATGGATCCACCAACTCCATCTTCGGGTTTGGCTCCACATCAGGTCCTTCACATGCTTCAGCTAGCGTACCTAAATAAGGTGCAACAATGCATATGTATGAAAGTATAGAAGTGCAATAAACAAAGCAATCATGCAAGTATACCAAAGTTCTCATAAGCACCTAGAGCTAATTAACTTTATCCTCCCTTAGGGCAAGCACATCAATCAAGACACAAGTTGTCAGGTACTAAAACAAGGGGTACCCACAATCAACGATCAAGAAAAACAAACTCCTAAGAAAACCACGCCAGAAGCTCTGCCCACAAAGACGGGACGAGCCGAAACAATGAACGAAATGCCTCGATCGCGTTCCGACTCACACGAGGCTCACTTGACGGGACGCCTCGACCACGTTCTGATTTGCACAAGGCTTGCTCCACAAAACACCTTGACCACCGAGAAATCTCTGACTCGCACGACCCTAGGTCGAGCCGGTCGACCCACCTCACTCACCCACTCTAAGACAAAAGTCAGAGCATTTAATGTAACCGCCAACCACTTCCTACCCCCATGGCTATAGCAACAACCGGCATGGAAGCAATACCAGTGTCAAATCTCACCTTTTTACTGCCCACCCAGGGATGGGCGGTGAAAACCTATCACTGTACGCGCCATACCGGGCACTATTCCGCCACTGATCACCCTCGAGGGAGAATACGACGAGTATCGTACCTCAAAATACCCGGGACTCGACCTTATCCATCCATCGTCGACCTACCTCAACCCGTCTTCAACCCAGCCTTGACCAACTGCTGGTCAAACAAGAAAGCAAGGCTCGCATGCCACAGGATCCAGAGTCTTTTCACCGTGTCATCCTTTACGTCACCATGGTGTCCAGGGATGGCCGGCCATTCTCGGGGCACATCGCTACAGCGGCCTCTACAGCGGTCAACAAAACTTCACTCCTAAGGCACCCCCACCATCCCAGCCTCCTCTTGACCCTATAAAAGGGCAAGCAGGGGACTCTATGAAAAAAGGGGGGAACGACAGACAACAAAAAAGCAAGTCACCATCCCACCATATAAGTTCAACATCTCAAACAATTTCCTTTGTACTCTTACTTTTTCTATCTGAGACCTAGGATCGGCTCCCTCTCTCATAGCTTGTAACCCCTACGCAAGCAGTTAGGTGCAAGGAAATACAATACTCCCCCCTCCCCGCTGGATGTAGGGTCTTCTTTTGCCCGAACCAGGATAAATCCCTGTGTACTCTCCTTGCATCACCATCCAGATTAGGGACACACAGCACTGATTCACTCATTGGCTTAGGACCCTCGTGGGACTAGACGCCGACAGTTGGCGCCGTAGGTAGGGGACGCTGCGTGCCAACATCGTTTTCCCGCCATTTTTCTAGATGGCTAACCCCGAACCTCCACTCCCGTTGGCCACAGTGATCTGGTTTGGGAGCTTGGAGTTCATGTCTCTTGGCCACGGCTATGACATGGTCCTCCTCCCACCCAGGAACCCGACCGACGGTGACCACAAACTCTCCCAACCTGGGGGAGCGCTGCGCCGGTATCATCGCTCTCGTCAGGCACGCGCCGCTAGGCGACGGTGAGCCCAGTGCAACCACCGTCATCGCCTCGTGGAGGGCGATGGTATTCCCTTATCCGGCGCCTCTCAGCCAAACGCCGACATGGATTTCCTCACTGAGGATCTGTGTAGGATGAGCTTGGCTGAGGGTAAGATGCCGACAGGGAGTCCCGTCGCTCCACCGCCCGGTGCGGTGCCGCCACCAACCAGTTCGACTACTCCAGTACCAGGAACGACGTCTTCATCAGCATTCCCATTTGGACTAGACTCGGTGCCCAGGCATATGCTTCTTTTGTAAGCACCAGCATGAGTGCTTACGAGGAACTCCTCAGACACCATCTATGTTCCGTCCTTGACCTCGTCGCGTCCATGCCAGCTTCCGAGTACCTAGACTCCACGGAGACCCTAGATATGGAGCTCCGTGCTACTGCCTTTCGACATCATGACCCAGAGAAGCACGACCTCACATGCACCCATTGTACTACTATTTCAGCGCTCTAGACTCTGACTCTACCGATGACACCTACGACCCAACTCACGGGTGCTTCAATATCGATGGAGCTATCATGTCGGATTTGGAGGATGAGGCAGTCGTTGGTGGAAGGAACATGCCACCTCAGGTCGAGCTCCCTGCTGCACGGGATAGGCTCAATTCCTTGCGGACCAAGGAATGCAACTTGAGCAAATCCGTGAATTGCAGGATAGGCTCGATGAGGAACAAGAAAATCTATGCCTACTTCAACAAACCCTCGAGCATGAGCGCACGGCACATGCACACGACGGAGGAGCTCAAGAGAGAGCTCACGACATCAATCATCGTATCGTCGAGGATCGGGCAGTCGAGCCCCCGGTTTTCGGTCGAGCCAGCCAGAATGTTATCGCAGCCGCCATGCTCCTTCGTAACATGCCCGAGCCATCGAACCTCGAGGCCTATCGGGCCCGTGATGAAATCCGAGGACTCCTCGAGACTGCTGCCATGTAGCAGGCCGAGAGTTCCGCCTCGAGGCGACACAGGCTTGCCCCGGAGCAGCCTGCGGAGCCCTCCCGACAAGAGAGAGAGGCCTCGGTTCATCCTGAGCATGCCCCCCAGTGGAACAAGGCAGCATCTATCCGTGAACGCATCGTCGACAACCGTGAACCTCGAGACACCTGTGACAACATCACTGAGCATCAGAGGCGCAAGTGTGGTGACGATGCGGCTCGAGGCTACCACGAGCACAGAGGTGGGCGCTACGACAGCTCGGAGGATTGGAGCCCTTCACCTGAGCCACCAGGCCCTCGGGTCTTTAGCAAAGCCATCCGCGAAACATTACTTCTAGCTCAGTTCCGCCCCCCATGACTCTTACCAAGTATAACAGCGAAACCCAACCCAAACTTTGGCTCGCTGACTTCTGCCTGGCTTGTCAGTTGGGTGGGGCGACCGATGACCAGGTCATCATTCGACAACTTCCCCTGTTCCTGTCAAACACCGCTCGAGCCTGGCTCCAGGACCTCCCACCTCGACAAATCCACGACTGGAACGACCTGGTGAGAGTGTTCGAGGGGAACTTCAAAGGGACCTACATGCGCCCCGACAACTCATGGGATCTCTGAAGCTACAAACAGAAGCCGGGCAAGTCCTTCCGGGACTACATCCGGTGTTTCTCCAAATAGCGCACCGAGCTTCCCAACATCACCGACTATGACATCATCATGGCCTTCCTCTCTGGTACCACCTGCAAAGAGTTGGTCCAAGAGCTGGGCCGTAGCACTCCCATCACTGCCAACGGTTTGATGGATATTATCACCAACTTCGTTGCCGGCGAGGAGGCGGTTGATGCCATCTTTGGTAGTGACTAGGACAAAGTGAAGCACAAGGAAGAGGATCTCGTGGGCTCTAGCCAGGGCTCGAAAAGGAACAAGAAGAAGAAGAAGAAAAACCAGCAGGGCAAACAAGAGGCCTCGGCCGACGACCTTGTTGCCGCTACTGATCGTAAGAAACCTCGAGGACCCCATGGTGGGGGCATTTTCGACAACATGCTCAAAGAACTGTGTCCCTACCACAAAGGGCCCACGAACCACAACCTCGAGGACTACGACATGCTCCGGAGATACTTTGAAAGCCTAGGCATCAAGAAAGACGACAAGAAGGAGGATCCCAAGGGAGATGACAATGACGAGGGGTTTCCCGAGATTCATGACTGTTTCATGATATACGGGGAACCCTCGATGCGCCTCTCAACACGGCAGTGCAAACAGGAACGTCGAGAGGTCTTCTCCGTGCAACTCACAACCCCCCTCTTCCTTGACTGGTCCGAGGTGGCCATCACTTTCGACCGTGATGACCAGCCAGACTACATCCCCAATCCTAGGGTCTACCCACTTGTCGTCAATCCCATCATCGCCAACACACGCCTCACCAAGGTGCTCATGGATGGGGGCAGCAGTCTTAACATCATCTATGCCCAGACCCTTGACCTTTTGGGAATCACAAGGACACACCTCCGACCTAGCGTTAGGGGCTTCATGGAGTCGTGCTAGGGAAGCGAGCAGAGCCCATCGGGCGGGTCGACCTGCCTATCTGTTTCGGCACTCCCGCCAACTTTAGGAAGGAAACTCTCACTTTCAAGGTGGTTGGATTCCATAGGACATACCACGCCATTCTTGGGTGCCCTTGCTACGCTCGGTTCATGGCGGTTCCCAACTACACCTACCTCAAACTCAAAATGTCGGGCCCCAATGGTGTCATTACTGTCGGGCCCTCCTATGAGCACACCTACGAGTGCAACATGGAATGCGTTGAGCATGGGGAAGCCATCTTGGAGTCAGTGACCTTGGTGGTGAACCTCAATGGTTTGGCCAACGAGATCCCCGACCCTAAGCGCCATGCCAGCAACTTCGAACCCATGGAAGACGTCAAGCTCGTACCCCTCGATCCCACCAACCCAAAAGGAAAGGAGTTGAGCATCAGCGCCACCCTCAATCCCAAATAGGAAGCAATGCTCGTCGACTTTCTCCGCGCAAACATTGACATCTTTACGTGGAGTCCCTCGGATATGCCGGGCATACCTAGGGAAGTCGTCGAGCACGCCTTGGAGATCTGAGCCGGCTCCAAACCAGTGAAGCAATGCTTGCGCCGCTTTGACGAGGAGAAGCGCAAGGTCATCAGCGAGGAGGTCCACAAACTATTAGAGGCCGGATTCATCAAGGAGGTTCATCATCCCGAGTTGCTAGCTAATCCTGTATTAGTTAAGAAAAAGAATGGGAAATGGAGGATGTGTGTAGACTATACTAGTTTGAATAAAGCATGTCCAAAAGTTCCTTTTCCTTTACCACGCATTGATCAAATTGTTGATTCTACTGCGGGATGTGAAACTCTGTCATTCCTAGATGCGTATTTCGGCTACCACCAGATCAAAATGAAGGAGTCCGACTAGCTCGCGACTTCATTCATCATCCCGTTCGGCATGTATTGCTACGTTACTATGCCCTTCAGTCTCTGAAACGCAGGGGCTACGTACCAGCGATGCATGCAACATGTTTTCGAGGAACACATTGGACCAACCGTCGAGGCTTACATCGATGATATCGTTGTTAAAACCAAGAGGGTCAGTAATTTTATAAACGACCTCGACATTGCGTTCAAGTGCCTTAGGGCAAAGAACATTGAGCTCAACCCCAAGAAGTGTGTCTTCGGTGTTCCTCGAGGCATGCTCCTAGGGTTCATCATTTCCGAACGTGGCATCGAGGCCAACCCGGAAAAAATCGCTGCAATAACCAAAATGGGCCCTATCCGTGATCTAAAGGGCGTACAGAGGGTCACAGGCTGCCTCGTGGCCCTTAGTCACTTCATTGCACGCCTCAGTGAAAAAGCGCTCCCACTGTATCGTCTCCTAAAGAAATCGGAACACTTTTCATGGACCCTCGAGGCAGAAGAAGCCCTTATAAAGCTCAAAGCTATGTTGTCCAACTCACCGATCCTCGTCCCTCCGGCCATAGGGGAACCCATCCTACTTTACATCGACGCAACGACACAAGTGGTCAGCGCGGTCTTAGTTGTTGAGAGGGCAGAGGAAGGACATACCTTGCTCGTTCAGAGGTCAGTCTACTTCATCAGCGAGGTGCTCTCAGAAACCAAGGTTTGCTACTCGCAAATCCAGAAGCTACTGTACGCCATCATCTTGACGCGGCGCAAACTTCATCACTACTTCGAGAGCCACCCGATGACCATGTTGTCTTCTTTCCCCTTGGGAGAGATAGCCCAGAACAGAGAGGCCACGGGTAGAATAGCAAAGTGGATGGTCGAGCTCATGGGTGAGACCCTCTCTTATGAGCCACGCAAAGCCATCAAATCCTAGGTGCTAGTAGACTTCCTGGCGGAGTGGACTGACACTCAACTTCCTCCGGTTCAGCTCCAGGCCGAGCTTTGGACCATGTACTTCGATGGGTCGCTGATGAAAATGGGAGCAGGCGCGAGCTTGCTCTTCATCTCGCCCCTCGGAGTACACATGAGCTATATAATCTGGCTTTATTTTCTTGCCTCCAACAACATCGCTGAGTACGAGGCGCTCGTCACGGGCCTACGCATCGTCGTCGAACTAGGGGTCTGACACCTCAACATTCGTGGTGACTCCTAGCTCGTGATCGACCAGGTCATGAAGAGCTCGAACTGCCGTGATCCCAAGATGGAAGCCTACTGTGAGGAGGTACGGCGCCTTGAGGACAAGTTTCACGGCCTCAAGCACAACCACGTTGCACACAGATATAATGAAGCCGCCGATGAACTCGTGAAAATTGCTTCTAGTCAAACCATAGTTCCACCTGACGTTTTCACGAGAGATCTCCATCAACCGTCTGTCAACATCAGGGCAGACGGAGGGGCCGATGGACCATCACTCGATCCCCCACCTGAGGCGGAAGCCCCCTTGACCAGGGTTGAAGTCATGTAGGTGGAAGGCTCGACCCCACCAGCCAACCTCGAGCCCGACTGGCGTGTTCCGTACCTCGACTATCTTATTCGAGGGGACCTCCCCTCGGCTAAGACCGAGGCTCGACGGATCACTCGCTGGGCCAAGTCCTTTGTGATATTTGGCGACAACAAAGAGCTGTATCGCCGCAGCCCTACGGGCATCCTCCAACACTGTATCACAAATGAGGAAGGTAGGAACCTACTCAAAGATCTACACTCAGGGGCTTGCGGTCATCACGCGGCACCTCGAACCCTCGTTGGAAATGCATTCTGACAAGGTTTCTATTGGCCAACCATAGTCTCTGACGCTGTCAAGCTAGTGCACTCCTGCAAAGGATGCCAGTACTATGCAAGACAAACCCACCTCTCGGCTCACGCCCTGCAAACTATTCCCATCACATGGCCGTTCGCTGTTTGGGGGCTCGACTTGGTCGGACCCCTGAAGATGACAACTGGTGGCTTCACCCACTTGCTCGTCGCCATTGACAAATTTCCAAGTGGATCGAGGCCCATCCTATCACTAACATCAGGTCTAAGCAAGCTGTGCTATTTTTCACCGATATCGTCCACCGCTTTGGGGTTCCTAACTGCATCATCACGGACAACGGCACCCAATTTACTAGCAAAAAGTTTCTGGATTTCAGTGACAACCATCACATCCATGTGCTCTGGTCGGTCGTGGCTCATTCAAAAATAAATGGCCAAGTAGAACGTGCCAACGGCATGGTTCTACAAGGCCTAAAGCCGAGAATTTTTGACAAGCTAAATAGACACGGTAAAAAATGGGCCGCCGAGCTCCCCTCGGTCCTATGGAGCCTAAGAACGACGCCGAGTCGAGCCATGGGGTTCACTCCATTCTTCTTAGTCTACGGATCCGAGGCTATGCTCCCAACCGATGTAGAATATGGATGCCTGAGGCTAAAAGCCTACAACAAGCAAAACAATGACGCCACAAGAGAGGACACCCTCGACCAGCTCAAGGAAGCTCACGATGTGGCTCTGTTACACTTAGCAATGTATCAGCAAAGTCTTCGATGCTACCACGACAAACACGTCCACAGATGGGACCTCAATGTCAGTGACCTGGTGCTACGGCGAAGCCAGAACAACAAGGGATGACACAAGCTTACTCTGCCATGGGAAGGGCCATACATCATCGTGGAAGTATTGAAGCCTGGCACCTACAAACTATCGAACGAGAAAGGTGAAATCTTCACCAACACATGGAACATTAAACAGCTACATCGCTTTTTTCCTTAAAGCCTTAAGACTTTATAAAATTTTTTCGGAATCCCATGATAGAATAAAGAATACGTCGGTGTTCAAAGCATTCTTTCATAAAAACCAGAGAGGATCGACCCTATTTTCTTAGAGTCGACCCTCCCTCGGGGGCTGCAAGGGGGGAACCCCCTACGTATCCCCAAAAAACTCTCATTTTTTCAAAAAACAAGAGAACTGTTACATAAGTCGACAAGGCCACAAGCGCACCCTAAGGCTCGAGGACTGCTGAGCCACGAGATCACCTATGCCTCTGAGCTATGGTACCTTCACTCGCTCCCCCACACCAAGGGGTGCAACCGCGCGCTAAGTAGACCTAATAACAGTTCATGATTTTGAAAAAGCTCACGTCTAACATTCCCGTTCGCTTCGAATCATGTTCTTACATGATCCACGAGGCCGCAAACGCACCCTAAGGCTCGAGGGCAGTCGAGCCATGAGATCACTTATGCCTCTGAGGCTACGGTACCTCTACTCGCTCCCTCACGCCAAGGGGTGCAACCGCGCGCTAAGAAAATCATGCAAGAATACGATTCAAACGAGAAAGGGAAGAAAAAACTCGAACGAAAATGGACATTTAGTACAAAATTACATCTAAATGTTTCAAGGCCCCTGAGGCCATCATGACGCAAGTTACAAATATTAACTTATTTACACGGGCCTTCATGGCTAGGTTTGGCTCACAGGCCCTCATCGTCAGCAAGCGGGACCACCTCGACCTCGAAAAGCTTTGCAAGGCGACCACTGGGCTCCTTAGTGGCCTCGATCAGGTTCAGGCAGGCTACTTCATTCTCCTCATCAGTCCGGTCTAGATCCGTGATGAAGCCATCGGCAATGAGGCACATATCATACTTGAAACCCAGACCAAACGATCGCCATGGCCCTCTTCACGCCATGATGCAGCCCGCCTCGTATCTTCTCACAGACGAGGCGACCTAGCGCCGCCATCCGGCGAACAAATGAGTTCCCCGGTGCATCCTCCTCGGTATCGACATCGGGCTCAACCCCTAGGCCATCACACACTGAGGCGATCGCACCATGGAGCAGCTGAGTCCACCTGGCCTCGGCCTCGAAGAGGTTTTGGAATGAGGTTGCTGTCGCCTGGGCCACATGTTGCTGCTTCTCCAGTTCTGAAACACAAACACCAAGTTAGCATAAGCCTAAGACCTCGAGGCCAAGGTCAAAACATGACAAAAGGTTTACCCTTAGCGTGGGTCTGCCAACCCACGACCTCGTCGCGTAACTCCTCGTGCGCCTTCTCCAACACCTAAAGAGCCTCATCCTTGTCACGGACCGCTGCCCTCAACGTCTCAATCTCCCGACCGGTGCCCGAGAGAGCTTCGTCCCTCTCTCGGACCGTCCCTATCAACGTCGCAACATCGTCCTCCAAGGTTCCAATGCGAGTGGACACCATCCCGATCTGGATGTTGAGGGCGTCACGCTGACCACTGACTAAGGTGACATCGTCCTCGAGCTCCTTCACGCGCGCCAGCAATGGCGCGAGGTCCTCATGAGCCTTGTCCACCTCCTCCTGAGCCCTTGCCACATCTTCACGCGCCTTGGCCTCGGCTTCCCAAGCCTGCGCTGCCTCCTCCCTGACCGATGCATGGACGACATGGAGCTCGTCCACCTCGGCGCTCTTCTGGGATAGCCGCTTATTAGCTTCCTCGACTAGAGCCCGTTGACGAGCAAGCGCCGCCCATACGCCACTCTCATGACGAATCAAGAGTGACTTGCAGCGAGAACGCTCCTTGAGCTCCTGACCACAGTTAAAACCTAAAGATCAGAACCAAGGAGAAAGGAAGGATAAAACGCAAGAAAAGACAAACAAACCCAGCTCACCTCGAAAGCCTCTGACATACCCCGCACCAAGGTATCTGCGACCATGCACAAAGACTGCACGAAGTGCTTACAGAGGCAGGGACGCCGGGGGTGCCTCTACAGCGGTCGACAAAACTTCACTCCTAAGGCACCCCCGGCGTCCCTGCCTTCTCTTGACCCTATAAAAGGGCAGGCAGGGGACTCTACGAAAAAAGGGGGAACGACGGACAACAAAAAAGCCACTCACCATCCCACCATAGAAGATCAACATCTCAAGCAATCTCCTTTGTACTCTTACTTCTTCTATCTGAGACCTAGGATCAGCTCCCTCTCTCACAGCTTGTAACCCATACGCAAGCACATAGGTGCAAGGAAATACAATACTCCCCCCTCCCAGCTGGACGTAGGGCCTTCTTTTGCCCGAACTAGGATAAATCCCCGTGTACTCTTCTTGCATCACCATCCAGATTAGGGACACACAGCACTGATTCACTCGTTGGCTTAGGACCCTCGTGGGACTAGACGCCGACACAAGTCTCATAAGATCACAGGGTACTAACCCAAGTATCATCAAAGATATGAGTCACACTTCAACACACTAGCATGGCAAAGTTAATCAAAGCACTAGAACTAGAATTTGCCACCATCTTGACATCAGAACAGCAGATGAGTAAATTAACCGTGACTAGAGATCTACAACTCCAAAAGATGTGCATCAAGACATTCTAGAAATCTTATGAAATTTTCTACAATTCATTTATAATCACCTAAGCCTGATTCTCAAGTTTAATGGGTCAAAAAGAGGAAACTACAGAATTTGGTCTGCTCCAAACAGAGAGCAACCAAATCTGGGACCTGACTTTAAACATCTATAACTCATAAACTACTTGGCCAAATGACACCAAATTTTAACAGCAGCTATATACATGAATTATCCACAATGTTTGTATAAACAAGTTTCACAACAAAGTATATTATCATGAAGAACTTTGCTAAGTTTCCAGATCTATCCAGAAAACTCGTTTGCAAGGAATAATTATTAACATATGTTGCAAACATATAATTGGACAAAACCAACTTTACTAACATGTCACTCATGACTAATGAACATCAGAAAACATAGTGTCCATTCCTAAATAAATTCTTTTAATGCATTTTCTTAATTTATTTAGATAATTAGGTGGAATTATGAACACCTAACAAATGTGCACAATAAATTCTACCAAAATTACAGTGGCCTACATATGATCTGAGTAGTCTGCTGTCCAAAATTCAAGCCATTTCGACATGTATATCAACCTCTATGAAAAAGACAAATGAATATTACAATAAATCATGTGAGAGCAAGATACACTAATAACTCACCCATATAGCAACTAAAATTCATTCAATTTTTACCCAACATCAAACATGACATGAGTAACATGCCAAAAAAATTTCACTTTATTTAGAGCTCTAAATTTGCAGTCATGAAAATGACAAATACAACTAGCATTGAAAACCTAGTTGCATAAATCTATTTTTATAGCAAAACTATTAAACTAAAACATGACATATTATAAATCTACTGCATAGATAATTTCACAGGGATTCCAAAAAGTCCTCATTTGCTATTTTACGAATTTTCTATGATTTACTATGAATTTTCAAAAATCAGGAAAAACTACCACAAATCAGTCCTTATGGCACTATTTATATGAGTCTATGACATTGCAGTTAGGCCCCTGCCTTTTCTCGAATTCTGACTCAAGGTCCTTGACGGAAATTTGACAGAGGAGCTCGTCGGAGGCTCACGGTGCCGGCCGGAGGGGGCTCGCCGGCGGCGGATAAAGGGCAAGGGAGCACCGTTGAAACCACGTGCACTCGTGGGACAGCTCGGCTTGGTCCGAGACGGCCCGAGTTGGCCCGGGCACGTGAGCACGGTGGTTCAGGGGCTGCGGCCACAACGGCAACAGCGAACGGCGGCGCTGGAGCTCGGAGTAGGGGCCAACGAGGACCGAGATGCCCTGGCGCACCCATAGGTGGTCGCGTACCGGCAGGAGATGGCTTGTGGCCTTCCGGCCACATGTGCGGGTGGCTGTGCGGGCGGCTCGACGGTGGTCGTGCTGGCGGCGTCGGCCCTACGGCGGCGCTGGCCTGTAGCAAGCGCGTGCGGGGTAGAGTATGATGAGGTGAAGACGTGGGGCTCACGGCTGCGGCCGTGGTGGCTCGGAGCTGCAGAAACAGCGAAGCTCCAAGGGCGGCCATGGCTATGGTGGGCGTGCTCGATGTCCGCTCTCTAGCGCAGAGCGAGGAGGGCGAGGGCGAGTTGCTAGGATGGTGGAGAGGTGAGTGACGAGGTCGAGCATCCACTTAGGAGGGTGCAGGGTGCTGTAGGAGAGCTGGGACGCGCGGAAGCCATGGAAGAACGTGAACTCGTGCATGAACCACATGTCGGCATTTCCACAGACACCTAGCAGGCAATGAAGGAAGCAAGATGGGCGCCGATTTGGGCTTGTTCTGGGATGAACTGGGTCTTGGGCACAAAATGAAGTTTGAAGCACACATGATGCTCTACGAATTTTATTAAGACACTTCAGTCATTAGGGTTCTGGTTTAGAAGATAATCAACTTCGAAGTTGACACTGTCAAGGACTTGACAGTGATTAGGCTTTGCTCGGTTTTCACTAGTTTTGGGATGCCAAACTTGATCCAACTAATTCCATCATTTTACATGTTCTTCTCCAAGGAATATACTCTAACTTTTATATTTGGCTCTACTTAAGTTGCTTAGCAAAAATGCGAGAACGCGACGTGCGAACCAGTATTGGTGCTGGAATTCCCAGACTTAGAAAAATTTCTGAGTTTGAAACACACTGCAGCAGATTCAAACTTTGAACCATGGTTTGACTTATTTCCAAGATGAATCATGGTATGCTCCAAAAATAAAGTTTGTTGCCCTCAAACTAAACTACAACTCTTATTAAGGAATCATCAACTAGTTCAGCCTGGTTAGGAAACTACGCAGCTCCAAAGTAGGGTAGGCGAAACTTGAAAACTGAATTCAGTTTCAAGCCGACTGAAACTACAGTCTTCTTCCATCTCCATCTCCCAAACCGAGCAAGCAAAGGCAAAACCAATTCCACAGCATTGTAGAGCTATATGAGGACTACAACTTTTCTCAAATGATTAAGGTTTGGTTTGACTTGGTTTGAGATAGATACTATCCTAAATGAGGGTACATCAAAATTGAAATCAGCTCCAACACTTAGCCAAATTTGCGAAGTCCAAAACAGCAGCTGAATCAATCTTGTGAGCTCTATTTGACTAGGTTAGAGGCCAAACTAGCTCTTGACCATTAAACAAAGTTTGTTCTACACAAGATTAACTAAAACTTTTGTTTAAGGTCAAACCTCATAACTTATACATAAGTTTAACTTCCACTTTGGTCAAAGTAGCAACTCGATAAAGTCTAAACTAGGGTTTTAGGCCAATTAAGGCATTTTCTTGGCATTTGCTCAAAATGAACACTTCATAACTTTTGTTGTTGTGTTCACCTAGAGTCATTTGGGTAAGTTTTCAAGGTTTGGTTGATGATCTATAATTCTATTCACTTAATGGTGCAATTTCAATAGGAATAGAACTTATCATTTCATGTGACTTTTTGATTCCAAACGTCATAAAGGGGATCAATATAGATAGGTACTAAGGTGAGACACATGAAGATATTGCAATAACACCACCCAAGCATATATCTTGAAAAGGGGCCTATATGTAAAGCAATGGTGCAACATCCAACTTTAGGTTAGGCTCATCTCCATAGGTTGACCTTGCCATCGTCATCTCCACTTAATCTATCATGTTTGAGCTCAAACCCACTACTTAGTGAGTGACAAACACCTGGGGTGTTACAGCCCTCCTCCCTTAAAAGAATCGCGTCCCGAGATTCGGTGCGAAGGACTTTTCAAGGGAAGAGAAGCATGTTATCCAATTCCAACATATGCAAGCGCATTAGGCTACTTAGCTTCAAGCATCAGAGAGGCTAGTTGGTCAAGACAACTTTCCAATACTCGCTCCTCGTAGCAAATTTTTTTGTAGAATTCCTTTATTGATTTCCGTGAAGCATTGTTAGTTTGGGAGGAATCCAAGACAACGCAGTACTTCATTCTCAGTGTATAGAGGTCATTTGGTCCAGGAGCTAACCACTCACAAGTATCTAATTCTTTAGTGAATCATAGCATAGCCCATATGAACTTTACACTAGACCGAAAATCTTCAGATGTATACTCGTTAAAATGACTGTATGTTCACAAAGTTTGAAAAGCAGTCCTCTACCAAAATGGATTGAGCACAACCTTCCAAAAGGGTGAGATCATAGACGATAAACATCCTCTGAGGCTATAGGATACTGACTAACCAATAGACAGGGTCTATGTTGGTCGTAAATGTTCAATCATTCAGATATCAAATAATGGAAAGCTACTTACTATTCCATGTGTGCAGTTCTCTTTCTCTGATGACAACACTGTATTATCTGAGTCTGTCGAGGGGTTAGTCAATGTGATAGCTGACTCTGTCGGCTTCGTATTTCTACCAACAGCTATCTAATAAGATTCTTTTATCCAAAGATAATAGTTATCTGGGTTGAATCAGATGAAACCTCTTGGGTAAAAACATTTATAAGTACCAAAGTATGTCATCATTGGAAAATCATTTACCAAAGAAAAGATGAAGCGAGGCCTTAAGGACAACAAAAGTTGTAAATATTCACTAAACCGCGGGGAGTAGTCTACCACCAAGCGATTGAGTAAAATTTTCCTTGGTCACTTAGTTATACTGTAAGTTGAGTTGACTTACAGCATAATAACTTTGTCAGGCCAACTTTCACCTTGAGGCTTCCTTTTTAGGATCAAACAACAACTCTAAGATGGGAAATCTATTGTTTGACACTTTTCAAATTGCTTTTGATTCGTGATGGTATAAATTGATTTGCAGAAACCAAGGCTGCTCGTACATTGGGGATACGAGAAAGCAAAAGCAAATGAAAGAGTGTAAACTAGTATCTGTGAGACCTCAAAAGGGCCATCCAATAGTAGATCTCGACCATTAACTTACATACTAATCCTATGATGCACACGCTTTGAACTTGCGGGTTACTTTTGCAGGGCAAAACGCATACTCTGCCTGGGGGATCTTTCTACAAGAATAAGGAACCATTTCTGAATAGTCCTCAATACTTCATCCAATAGAGTTATGAACAAACCGTTTGTGGCACCTAAGGGCACAAGGATGCTAATTGAAACTAGGGCATGCTTTCTCTAATTCTTCACTTTAGTTGATAGAACACCTTGCACTCTCTGTGTGATTGTACAAGATGGAATTGACTTGGTCACAATGGCTGTGGAAGATAGAGTATCACTCAAGTTGTTGGCTAGTTGATCAACTTCTTATTGGTTATTGCTCTGTAAGACATAGCCTTCGTAGCTACCAAGGAGTCATTACCTATCTGGAGATTATGTTCCTATTGGTAACTAATCAGTTGTCTCTCAACACTAAAAAGTTCCAAATCTTCATTCTTGATCACAATAATTGTGGTTGATACAAAGCAGATGGTTGCCATCGAAGTCAGCAGATAAGGAGTCACACCAGAGATGGTTGATTTCGAAGGTATGGCCACTATGCACACAAAGGTAAAAACTTGCATATTGTGATGATCGAGTCTTATCCCACGGATGACTTGTCTAATAGTAAGTGTTGTGTGTCCTTTTTATCCAACATAGATGAGATACTTTGCTCACTAGATGACGTTCGTCAATACTAGAACAACTAAGTAGAGTCACTTGTCTACCAACTATTGCAGTCTGTTAATGTTTATGTCGGTGACCGGTTCTTCAAAGGTTATCCTCTTAGCAACTGTTGACAATTCTTAACGTCACTCGTGTTAGGTTGTCATCCCCAACATGACACCAAGAGTGTGGTTGTATTATACTCATGCCATTTAACTAAATAAAGATATTATAGTATATATCCATAAGCGCATAGATAAATACACCAATTGTAGCATTTCACCTAGGTTTTCCTAAGTATCATTATTTATAATTTTACCAAGGAAAGGAAAATCAAAACGGGACTATACAAATAGTTACAATGGCAGTAGAGATAATTATTTGCACTTACTCAATAATAAATATCAAAACAACTAATCACTTATCATGAAAGGGGTAAGACAAAAAAAGATAAATGGTAAATGATAATCATGGGTATTCCAGAGACAAGAGGGACTAAACATTATTCAAGTCAAGTAGCCATGGAGATTAATTTAGAGATGTAAATCATTACTATTTCTTATTCAATCAGTCTATTAATCAATCTAGCTATACACATTCATCTATGATATAATCAACATGTCATCTATGAATAAGGAACATTATTGAGAGAAAAGTCAAGAATAGAGTAATGATATCTTCCTTGTAACTGTGTTCTACTAAGTTCTATACTCGAGGCACTACAAAGGACTCAATAGGAATGTCACACCCGCGATCTACCTCATGGCCCGGAGCATAGAGTGCATTCGCAGACAAGCATAATCTAAGCACCACGCCTACAATATGCCAGCCACTCAATCCTATCTAGAATTGGATCAAGCTTTCTACGAACATATTCATAAACTCTCTACTAATCATATTCATATCAAGATGTAGAACAAGAACAATCTCAATAACAGAATGAAGTTGAAATATAGAAATATATTGAAGTAACCTAAATTCGAATGATGATTACAACAAAATTACCAAGTCTCCGACGAACGATCCTGATCCCAAGAAGTTGCTTGCCTCTACTTGAATCAATCTAGACTAAACTCTAAACTTGAACTAGAACTCTAACTCTCTTTATCTCTAGAAACCCTAACTTCTGGCCTTGCCTTCACAAATGAGGAAGAGATGATCTAATTCTCCAACTGATTCCTTGAGAGGGGATCCTAGGGGTTGTTTATATAGCCCAGGGCGTGGAACCACAACCCTTGGATCAAACCAACCTTGGCGTGGGGTTTAGATGCATCCTTGGAGGCGATATAGGTAGCTTGCAAGAGAAGGAACCGAGGCGACGTAGGGGAGGGCCGGTCAGCCTAGACCTAGGGCCAGTCAGCACCACCTGGCGGCGGGTTGGCTCGTGTCGCCTCGTCGAGTCAGTTTAGGTCTTCTAGAATCCCTATCCGCATCCATGACATGGAGATTAGGCCGATTGCTTCGGTTTCTTCCTTTGGAAGGAGGATAGTTCTGTATTATGTAGCTTAGCCCCTGAAAAATACAGAATCACCAAAACTCATGGAATTTGTTACTTTAAACGTCTAAACCTACTATGGTTATAACAAAACCGACCAAATTATAAGAGCACAAGTACAAAAATAAACGCCGAAATGCTCAAATTTTCGAACTTGAGTCCATATAATCCCGGTAACCAATCAAAATCACGAAGGATTTCAAACCAACTTGTTTACAACCAAGATCGCATCATTCAACATAACACATCACACGTTACATTTCACAAGGAGTTCAGAAATCCACTTACAACACATGGAGTCACAAATTATTACAAATCGAGTTTATAAAGTAGCGGAAGCATAACACACGCACCCTGTTCAAATACTACTGCCAGTCTTACAGATCAACATCCCACAAAAGCATTAAGGAAAGTAACTAATAGATGATCACGCCCAAGTGATCTAGTCCTCATCACCCACGGGGTGGAGGCAGGTCTTGTAGAAGCCCTGATAAAGCATGTCATCTGCAATAGGAGGGAATAAACCCTGAGTACTGGAATGTACTTAGCTAGACTTACCCATTGAAACAGAAAATAAGAGACACCAAGGATCATGCAAGGCTTTCATAAGTGGGGCTGGCTGACATCACCTTTGTGGAAAAGCATAAGTAATTTAAACTCTTTTAACCAGTACTAGCAGTTATTTGAGCATTAACCTGTCATCTATCTTAGCACCTGTACTAAACATTCACTTGATTATAATCAAACAATAATATTATTATATCCATAGCAGGTATAAATTTGCGGCAACATTAAATCATTCGCTTAACCATCTGTTCAATTTAATGAGATCTACGTTGCCACTGCTCAAGTCAAGTGCTCACTAACCGGGAGCGACGGCGATTCGAATCGAATTCCTATCCAACTGGAGGGGTATTTCTAACACTAACCATGCTGGCCCCTGCTAAGGTCGCACAAGCCACCTTTCATACAATTTAGGAGTCGCGGGTCTAAATGATGCCGCATCCCTAAGGGCAACACTCTGCCCGATGATAGGGACTCTAACCCCCCCTTGGTCTCACGCCAATGTCCCTAAGCACATCCTTATTACCTCTAAGATGCGACCTACCATTCGATTCCTGACCTAAACCGTATTACTCGGCTTCGCGGTTGGAACGGCTTATCCGGCCAACTAAGTGTTAGACTGCGTTCAATATGACTCAAGGACGTACAGCGAATCGGTCCTTAAACGACTCAGACGGGCATAGCTCTGCACCCAAGATGTGAAGTGTCTTGTGGCTGCACTATCGAACTCCCGCCCGGTCTCAAATTCATTTTAAGGTATGGTTCCATCCACGATAGCCAACATAGCCACTCATGACCCATTCCTACATCTCGCGGATAACCGGAAATCACCCGACTTCTACCGGACTAAGCAGGGCTAAGCATTGACACATGCCTAAACCTAATTTAGGGTTTAAGTATGATATCTAGACAAGGACAGGTATAATGCAACAAGTGTTTTCACATAACTCCTACAACTTAATGTAGTAAACAAGTAAAAGTACTCAAGATTGATATATAAAACAATTGGGTTAGCATGCACCGGGGCTTGCCTTTCAGGAACGAGGATAGGCGATGATCCGGGCACTCAGGTAGATCATCTATAGGAACTCCTTCGCCGGCTAGGTCCTCAGGCTCCCTCAACTCGAGGAGTGTCACTCCCTCCGGTACACCTATTGCATGAATGCACAATAAATCTTATGGATGCATAAGAAGGAATGCAGCATGCTCGGGATGAAATGCACTACAGAAATTCCTAATGCTCTATTCAAATCACTTTAATAATAAGTGCAAATCTCTTCTCCGGTAGAGAAGTACTAACCTAATCTACACAACCTAATGTATAAATGTTCCTCTTCAGTTAAGGCCCTAACACCTAAAAATCACAAGAACAACATTACTTAGGTTACCACCAACCAATCATAAAATATCACAACAACACCTTCTGGCCAGCAGCTAAGTATTTCCATCAAAACTATAGATTCAAAAATCCAAATGACATGATACAAGACAATATGGAAAGCATATAAAATGCTCTACAATTCACTTTCAGACCTCAACACTTAATTCCAAAGTTTACTTAGTCAAAATTTCAAAGTTCCAGAAATATATCCCCTCCAAACAGAGAGCAGCCATTTCTGGACAGCCACTTTAAACAGCTACAACTCCTAGACTACTAGGCCAAATGCCAACAAATTTTGACACAAGTTAGTTTAACAAGTTTCCCAGCAAACACCTTTATCAACGTTCAAACCCAAAAATTCTACCAGCTGTCCAGAGAACCTAGAAATGTGAAAATTAATTATTTATTCTTGTGTCAAACTACCCTTACAACCAAACTAATGATGCTACTAGTTGACACATGACCCAAAACAACCAGAAAGTAGGGTGTGCCAGCCCAAGACATTAATTAATTGGGAAGAAAACTCTATAAAAATTACAGGAGCCTCTCTGTCCTACTAGGAGGCTACTGTAAAAATTTGAACTAAAGTTATTCACAGAAACTCCCTACACAAAATTCACAAGCCAAAAAGGCTAATTTTTGCATAATTAATAAATCACATTGAAAAGTGTCAAACAATAGAAACCATATTTTTCTTAGCAACCTTAGGGTACCAGGACACTCTCTATAAAATTTTAGGAGCATTGCACATACAGAAAAATTGTGAAAATTCATTCAAGTATCTCCTAATATAAAATGACAACATCATAACTTGAAAACTACACAAGCAATAGGATCCAAACTTTTACCAGAGCTAGTATATACATGAAATAACATACTCACCAAATTTCATAATTTTTGGAATACTACAACTCAAGTTATCCATTTAACAAGTTTATATTTATTTTAAAACACATTTCAAAGGCCTAATTAAATCTTCCAGAAAATAAACATTACATATATATTTGATATTTTTCCTAAATACTACACTTCAACCAAAGTCCAACAAAATTTAAATCACAAACAACATTCAAAACTGTGAAATAAATAAAGGAAAAACCAAATTTTTAGAACCCAAAAAGGGCTACTGGGCTGGCCTGTCACGCCAGCGCGGCCCAGATCGCGCGCGGCCCTGTCTTGAACTCCCGCCCGCGCGTGCGTGATAGGGGGTCTGCGTGTCAGCAACACCGGGCAGGGGAGGCGGACGGCGGTGGTCGGAGCTCGCCGCCGGTGGGTCGGCCGATGAAACCGAGGCCACCAGCACGATCTCCGTCCTTCCCCGAGCCGATTGAGGTAGGATGGAGAGGTTAGGTCAGTCGGAGGCGGCTCACCGACGGGAATGGCGGCTTGACGGTGGCTGACCGCCATGCTTCGGCCATCTCCGGTGACAAAAACGGCAAGACAGAGAGGGAAAAGGACTAGTGAGCTCAGGCGGAGAAAATGAGGTACACCAAACAAGCGGTGGTTCGACGGAGAGACCGGGCCACGTGCTCAGTACCACGGCGGCACACAGTTCACTCCGGCGAGCTCCACGTTCCGGCTAGGCTACGACGGCATTGGGCACTCCGTCTTAGGAGGATGCACTACGACTAACGGCGCACTCCATGCATGCACTAGGGAGAGTAGAGACAGTCAGGACAAGGCTCACTGTGGAGGTTTGCCATCGGCAGCCATGGCGGGCGCGGCTAGCGCGCGACGCACCCACGGGCCGTTTCGGCTCGCCCGGACAGTTTCCAGCGGTAACATCTAACCCCGAGCATCCACACGGGTTGAGGAAGTGGGGACAGAGGTCAGAGAAAGAAAAGAGCGGCGGAGACGAGCAGGCCACGGTGGACCGTGATGACGGTGATGACCCGGTGAGCTCCGAGCAAAAACAAGCCAGTAATGTGCCCTTACCTCCGCGCAATCAGCTCAGGCAAGAGGTGGAGGATGTAGAGGGGTCCAAGGCGGAGCTGTGGCTAAGGTGGATTGAAGAATGGGGTGGTGGTGCGGCTGTGACGCTCGAGCGCGAGCTCTGGGTCAGCAATGGTGATGGCGGTGGTGACCTCGTGCTCTCCGCGCACGTGGGTGAAGGAGTGAGGCCAAAGGCAGAGAATTTGGAGGCGCGTGGTCCTGCTAGAGCCCGACAACACCTCCCCAAGTCACCAGGCGGCCGGCGCATGGCCTCCATGTGTCGAGCACACCCTGCCACCGGTCGGCGACGATGGAGTTCAGAAACTCCGGTTTCAGTTACGTTGGTCGACTGACAGCGATTTTTCAAGCCTCCACATCTCCTAATCTAGCTCGAGTCAGCAAAAGATGATAACAACAATTTTGTAGAGATATGTGAGGACTACAAGTTTTTCAATTGGAGCTTGGACTAGTTCAGCCTGGTTTTTGAGTTGCATGGCGTTGAAGTGGGGTACATTGAAACTGAAATTCAAATTTTCAGACTTAGAAATTTTCTAAGTGTTGGGCAGCCCCTCAACCGACATGTGGGCCATTCTTGAGCATGTTCTGTTCATTTTCATGAGATGGCCATATTAGAACTTTTGTTCCTTATGAAATTCTCTACAACTTTGTTTAAGGTTGCTTCTCCATGCAAGATCTCCAAGCTGGACTTTTTAAACGGTCAAACCAAAGCACTCTAGGGGTCCAAACCTAGTCAACAACATTTGGAAGGGCAATTTGGTCATTTTGGTCAACATAAACATTGCTCCACTATTTACCCTAAATGTAATTAAGGTGTTATAAGATCTAATTAGCCACTCTACACATTGGTTATACAAACTTCCTAGTGTCACATAAGTTGAAACAAGCAAAACAATTATTTTCCCCAAAATGTTGCACTACCATGTTGCACATGTTTCAAGACCTTGTTGCATCAATTGAACCTATCATGGTATACTAACAACATTGTTATGTTTCCAAGTATGAGATCCCATGTTGTATCTACAAGTTGCACCACTCACATTTCATAAGCAAGTAAATTGTGAAACAAGCAAATTAGGGTATGTTGCACACTCCTGTTGCAAGCAAAATAAATGCATGAATGAGATGATTGATGCTCATGCTTATGAAATGCAATGCAATTATGGAAGCCAAACACCTGAGGTGTTACAGCCCTCCCCGCTTATAAAAATGTCATCCTGAGATTTGGAAAGCATACCATTATTGATAGAATTCCCTATAACCATCACTTAAATAGTCTTCTCGCTCCCACGTAGCATCACTCTCACTACCCTGATTACTCCACATTACTTTATACCACTTAACCACTCGACTTCTAGTTACCCGCTCTTGAGTGTTAATCACATGGATGGGCTTTTCTATGTAAGTTAGGTCAGATTCTAGCCTGATATCCCCTAATGGAACTCTTTCTTCAGGAACCCGAAGACATTTCTTTAACTGAGATACATGGAAAACATTGAAAATGGCACGCATTTCAAGAGGTAACTAGATCTTATATGCGACAACACCACTCTTTCCTATGATCTAGAAAGGACCCACGTATCTTGGTGCAAGCTTCCGCTTCACACCAAAACGTTGTACACTCTTCATAGGGGAAACTTTCAGATATATGAACTCTCCAACTTCAAACTCGATTGGTTTTCTATGGCGATCAGCGTAACTTTTCTATCTAGATTGAGCTACAGCCATATGGATTTTGATGGTACGAACTTGTTCCTCAGCTTCCTCGATAAAATCAATACCATAATACCTTCTCTCGCCAGCTTCTATCCAATTTAGTGGGGTTCTACACTTATGACCGTACAATGCTTCGAATGGGGCCATCTTAATGCTCTCTTGATAACTATTATTATACAAAAACTCAGCTAGAGGCAACCATTTCTCCCATGAACCCTTGGACGAAATAACACATGCCAGTAACATATCCTCCAAGATTTGGCTAACTCGTTCAGTCTGACCTGACGTCTGGGGGTGATAAGCAGAGCTTCTCACTAACTTGGTTCCCAGAAGATGATGCAAAGTGCTCCCAAAAACAAGCAGTGAATTGTGGACCACGGTTAGAAATGATAGTATGAGGTACCCCATGGAGCCGGACTATCTGATTGAAGTACAACTCAGCATAGTCAGTAGGACGATAGTCTACTCGGACAGGAATGAAGTGAGGCGACTTGGTTAAACGATCTACAATTACCTAGATAGAGTTATAATTTTTGACAGTAGGAGGAAGTCCAACAATGAAATCCATACTTATCTCCTCCCATTTCCAACCTGGGATAGAAAGTGGTTGAAGCAATCCAGCTTTCATGTGCACAGCCTTAACCCGACAGTAGGTATCACACCTAGCAACGTATGCAGCTATTTCCTTCCGCATTTTGGTCCACCAATAGTATGGCTTCAAATCGTAATACATCTTATTGCTACCAGGATGGATGGACAACTTAGAGGAGTGTGCTTCAGACATGATATGATTTCTAAGCTCTCGGTCCTTAGGCACAACTAACCTATCCTTGAACCATAGTACACCCTCTTCATCTACCCTGAAATGTTTAGTTTTTTGCTCTTTCATTTTACGCTTGATGTGGAATATACCAGTGTCAGTCTTTTGGAGCTCAATAATTCTACTCTTGAGAGTGCAACTGATAGTGACGTTGTACATAATTGCTAGGTGTAGAAGGTGAGATAGATGAAAATCACTTTCAACTAAGGAGTGACAATGAGACTTACAACTTAAAGCATCGGCAACCACATTTGCCTTGCCAGGATGATAGTGCACTTGAAGATTATAATCTTTAATTAACTCAAGTCATCTTCTTTGACGCATATTCAACTCAGGTTGGGTGAAGATATATTTGAGGCTTTTATGGTCAGTATAGATATTGCAAACATTGCCCAACAGATAGTGCCACTAGGCCTTCAAAGCATGAACAACTGCAGCGAGTTCTAAGTCATGCGTTGGATAATTCACCTCAAGCTTCAGAAGTTGTCGAGAGGTATATGCAATGACTCGGCCTTCTTGCATCAGAACACCTCCCAAGCCTATGCCTGAGGCATCACAATACATATCAAATGATTTCTCGATATCCGGTTGTGCCAAAACTAGAGCCGAGGTTAGGAGAGTTCGCAGTTTATGAAAAGCCCCATCACACTCAGGAGTCCAGACAAACCTGGTGTCTTTTTGCAGCAACCGAGTCATTGGCTTGGCTATTTTAGAGAAATTTGGGATGAAGCGACGATAATAGCCAGCCAATCCAAGAAAACTCCGGACCTCGTGAACCGAGATAGGAGCCTTCTAGTTCAGTACTTCTTGTACCTTGGCGGGATCCACCATAATTCCCCCATCGGACAACACATGCCCAAGGAAAGGTACTTCATGAAGCCAGAATTCACACTTACTAAATTTTGCATATAGTTGATGTTCACGCAGTCTGGTGAGGACTATATGCAGATGTTCAGCGTGGTCTTCCTCATTTTCAGAATATATCAAGATGTCATCAATAAATACCACCACAAACTTGTCCAATTCGGGCATAAACACCGAATTCATCAAGTACATGAAGTGTGCAGGGGCGTTGGTCAAGCCGAAGGACATAACAAGATACTCATAAAGACCGTATCTTGTAGAGAAAGCTATTTTTAGAACATCTTCTGGATGGATTTTAATTTGATAGTAGCCAAACCTCAAATCGATCTTAGAAAAGACTTTAGCTTTAGACAACTGATCAAACAAGATGTCGACTTGTTTTTGACAGTGACTGCATTCAGAGGCCTATAATCTACGCACATCCGCAATGACTAGTCCTTCTTCTTTACAAAGATAGCAGGACATCCCCATGGAGATGAACTAGGACGAATCAGCCCCTTCTTCAAAAGTTCATTCAACTGCACCTTAAGTTCAGCTAGTTCATTCAGAGGCATCCTATAGGTTCTTCTAGAGATGGGTGCCGTGCTAGGCAACAACTCGATTTTAAACTCCACATCCCGATCCGGAGGTAGTCCCGGCAAATCATCAGGAAAAACGTCAGGAAACTCACTCACTACGGGAATATCAGCTAATGCCTTCGCTTGCACCACATGAACTTCACTAGAAAGATCAATTTTCCTAGGAAGTTGCACTAGAAAACCTTTTTGATCAGTAGGATCTCTAAGCATAACTACCCGGGTGGATGTATCAATGAGTACCCCATTCTGACTCATCCAATTCATGCCCAAAATAACATCTATGCCTAATCTTGGCAAAACCACTAAGGTAAGCGAGTACTTTTGCCCTTCTATTTCAAACTCTAGATCTCTTACTACTTGATTTGTGGAAATATTCCCACTTGCCGCTCTAATGTAATAATCCCCACCTTCAACAGTATGTAATTTGGGTGCAAACTTTGATGCAAACATAGGACTAATAAAGGAATGCGAAGCACCTGAATCAAATAGCACCACTGCAGAATGTTGATCAACTAGGAACTTACCAGCAGTGACTACCTCACCAGATGGAATTTCTTCAATACTGTTATAATGAACATGCCCTTGACAGCCACCTTGATTTGCATTCTTCTTGGGATATGGACAATTTCTAGACCAATGACCTAGTTTGTTGCAGTTCCAGCAAGGCATGTTGCTTGGAGGGACACTGGAGCTGCCTTGGCCAGAACTACCCTTTGGCAGAGACACTGTATATGCTTTGCGAAATCCAGTCTTAGCTGGAGCCTTTTTCTATGGGGGACGGAACTTAGCACTTATGGCAGGAGGGCGAGGGGGAGCCCTCGGTGCAGCTGGAGCTCGGGACTGTGAAGCACCCGCCTCAAGGGCCCTCTTGCGGTTCTTGGAAGCAGCATAGATAGAATTATTGTTTTCTTGGGTCAGAGCATCACTAATAAAATCATTAAAAGTAGCACATTTGCTGGTGCCCATGGTCTTCATCAGCTTTGGACCGAGGCCACGCTTGAAGCTAGCAATCTTCTTAGCATCAGTATCCACAAACTCAGTTGCATATCTTACAAGGTTGTTAGAGACTTGTAGGTAGTCTGTCAAACTCTTATTGCCTTGGGTTAATCTCATGAACTCAGTGTGCTTTATAGCCATCAAACCTGGAGGAATGTAATTTTTGTGGAAAGCCGTTTTAAACTAGTCCCAAGCGATCAGGACATTAGGAGGCAACGTGGAGCGGTAGTGACTCCACCAAATACCAGTCGGGCCATGTAGTTGGTGGGAAGCATACTCGGTCTTCAACTCCTCAGTCAGACGAAGCAGACGGAACTTCTGCTCAATGGTATTCAATCACTCATCAGCTTGCAGAGGTTCCTCCACCTCCTTAAAGAGCGGGGGCTTGGTGTCAAGAAAATCCTTGAAGTCACTATGCTGATTTGGTTCCGGTCCCTGACGACCGTGCCGAGCATCCCGGTTGACTAGCTGGCGCATAGCGTCTGCTAACAGGCGCTGACCTTCAACCACCGTCTGCATCAGTTCCGTCGGAGTGGGTGGTGGCGGAGGGGGTGGCTGTTCCTCATCCTCAACGCCACGACCACGATGGAGGTTGTACACCATCTGCAAAATGCATAGCCAATGAGCACTGATGATGTGAGAAATTTGTAGATGAATCGTGTAAATATGCCAAACTAATTTCATTAGAAATAAATTCGCAAACAATCGAGGCACAATAATTCATCACAACCACACAAACTCATCAAGTGCACCAATTGACGCAATTATGCGATGGACACAACAAACAAGATATCTTCCAATGAAAAGATGGAATTTATTAAAGGTTCTCATGTAGGGAGCACCAACATGACTGAACAGGTTACATTAATATCAACGGAATTTCAACCTTATGTAATGGGTGTCCGGATTCGAACTAAACTTCTAGCCGAATAGAAAAGGCTGACAAAGAAATGACCACGAGGAGACAGCTCATTGGTAGAGTTCCATGGTGGATCATGACTAGCCACCTCGATACCAGCGCATGCCAAGCAGCACAGCCTTATGTCACGCGCCACAGGAGGCCCTCGGTTTCGTCGCGGCACCGAAGGGTGCTAATCGTGACACCATCACCGAACACAACGCAATGAGATACCCATTTGTGACCGAAATTTAACATGTTCAAACTAACATCCAGGATAACATAGGGTTTGATATTACATCCCAAAAGCTAAGTTATTACAAAGCCCCACTCCTACGCATGGAGGGCACAAAATATAACTCTAGCGTCATAGCTATACGATGACTACTCTAAGCATCGTCCTCAGAGTTAGTGTCGAAGATCTCCCCGCCATCCTCGTCACTAGCAGGCTCTAGCTCCTCATCTTTTTCCTCTTCTTCTTCTGGTGGGACATCCTATGGCCCATTGACCTCCATGTCATCATCACCTTCAGGGATGAAGACTCTAGAGCCCATCTCCTCATCCTCGTCATTGTCATGAGGAAGCAGAGGATTGAGCTGATTGTTTAGGCAGTGCACTTCCTCATGAAGATTTTCATTGTATTCTTCTGCAGCTTCCAACTGTTGCTCAAGCTCCACCTGACAAGCTCTCAGGATGTTCTCTTCGTGCCAGGCTTCATCCTGCTGGTTCATCACATGGACCAGCATGCGCTAACAGTTGCGATCCACCACAGTCAACCTCTAGACCGCAAGTGTCCCCTGATCTCTGTCATGTATCACTTGCTCCAGCTGTTGCTGAGCCGCATTTCTAGCAGCAGTCACCTCAGCCAACTCGGCCCTCAACCTTTCCACCTCGGTGGGCTCAGGGCGGGGCTCACGTGGAGCGAGCTGGTGGCGAGGGACCCTGCCTCCAGTTGACTTGCGAGCGGTCCTCTTAGTGCGAGCCATCTGTAGCAACAAGATATGACTTAAGGTGAGGATAATTTAGGGGATACAAAATTAATTTAGTCGAGACCATCGAAATTTTTAAGGAGGGAGTAAAATGAAATGTATGACATGAATTAAACATGATGCATGCATGTTTTGTACGCCCTCTCACCCTAGTAGAATCATAAACTTCTAACGCTAGGCAGTGGCATACATACGTTCTCTCATATAGGCAAAACTATTGGTCTACTCGTTTACGCTGTTAGTGTACCTGCAGAAAATCTCATTTCAGCCCAACAGATCCCCAATATAAGCACACAAGTAAGCAGTAAACTAAATACTTTTCATATACACATCCCCAATGTATATACTTCAGTATCACGACTACCCGACAGATATACCCATAATTAAGTACTTTCATAATTACATGGTTTGAACATGTAAGTATGCAAGTAACCACAACTACTCTCCCCTAGACCGCCAGTTGGACGATCATGCTCTCACAACTCACACTTACCAGAGCGTCGAGGTATTTGATCCATACATTACCACCCAAAAGGATGACATCCATACAATATCACGCCGTATGGACGACAAAACAAAAACAAACAAGACCCCCAAGTTAGTCTTTTTAATAAGCCACCTAAGAGTCCTTATTTGTGCTAAGGGATGTGATCACTGGCATACTTATAGAAATAAATTTCAGATTTTTAACACTTTTTGCAAACCAACACTTTTGTTTTCAAATACTCGTATGATGCGTTTAATATTGAATTCTGCTCCGGTACCAGCTGTAACAGAACCGACAAAATTATAAGAGCACAAGTACAAAAACAAGTGCCGAAACGCCCAAATTTTTGAACTTGAGCCCATATAATCCCGGTAGTCAATCGAAAATCATGAAGGATTTCAAACCAACTCGTTTACAACCAAGATCGCATCATTCAACATAACACATCACACGTTACATTTCACAAGGAGTTCGGAAATCCACTTACAAAACACGGAGTCGCAAATTATTACAAACCGAGTTTATAAAGTAGCAAAAGCATAACACACGCACCCTGTTCAAATACTACTGCCAGTCTTATAGATCAACATCCCACAAAAGCATTAAGGAAAGTAGCTAACAGACGATCACGCCCGAGTGATCTAGTCCTCGTCACCCGCGGGGTGGAGGCAGGTCTTGCAGAAGCCCTGATAAAGCATGTCATCTGCAATAGGAGGGAATAAACCCTGAGTACTGGAAAATAAGAGACACCACGGATCATGCAAGGCTTTCATAAGTGGGGCTGGCTAACATCACCTTTGCGAAAAAGCATAAGTAATTTAAACTCTTTTAACCTGTACTAGCAGTTATTTGAGCATTAACCTATCATCTATCTTAGCACCTGTACTAAACATTCACTTGATTATAATCAAACAATAATATTATTATATCCATAGCAGGTATAAATTTGTGGCAACTTTAAATCATTCGCTTAACCATTTGTTCAATTTAACGAGATCTATGTTGCCGCTGTTCAAGTCAAGTGCTCACTAACCGGGAGCGACGACGATTCGAATCGAATTCCTATCCAGCTAGAGGGGTATTTCTAACACTCACCGCGCAGGCCCCTGCCAGGGTCGCACAAGCCACCTTTCATACAATTCATGAGTCGTGGGTCCAAATGATGCTGCATCCCCAAGGGCAACACTCTGCCAGGTGATAGGGACTCTAACTCCCCCTTGGTCTCACGCCAATGTCCCCAAGCACATCCTTACTACCTCCAAGATGCAACCTACCATTCGATTCCTGGCCTGAACCATATTACTCGGCTTCGCGGTCGGAATGGCTTATCTGGCCAACTAAGTGTTAGACTGCGTTCAACATGACTCAAGGACGTACAACGAATCGGTCCTTAAACGACTCAGACGGGCATAGCTCCGCACCCAAGACGTGAACTATCTTGCGGCTGCACTATCGAACTCCCGCCCGGTCTCAAATTCATTTTAAGGCATGGTTCCATCCATGATAGCCAACATAGCCACTCGTGACCCATTCCTACATCTCGCGGATGACCAGAAATCACCCGACTTCTACCGGATTAAGCAGGGCTAAGCATTGACACGTGCCTAAACCTAATTTGGGGTTTAAGTACGATATCTGGACAAGGACAGGTATAATGCAACAACTGTTTTCACACAACTCCTACAACTTAATGCAGTAAAGAAGTAAAAGTACTCAAGATTGATATATAAAACAATTGGGTCAGCATGCACCGGGGCTTGCCTTTCAGGAACGAGGACGGGCGATGATCTGGGCACTCAGGTAGATTGTCTATGGGAACTCCTTCGCTGGCTGGGTCCTTAGGCTCCCTCGGCTGCTCCTGATCCTCCTCCAGAATCGCTCCCTCAAACTCGAGGAGTGTCACTCCCTCCGGTACACCTATTGCATGAATGCATAATAAATCTCATGGATGCATAAGAAGGAATGCAGCATGCTCGGGATGAAATGCACTACAGAAATTCCTATTGCTCTATTCAAATCACTTCAATAATAAGTGCAAATCTCTTCTCCGGTAGAGAAGTACTAACCTAATCTACACAACCTAATGTATAAATGTTCCTCTTCAGTTAAGGCCCTAACACCTAAAAATCACAAGAACAACATTACTTAGGTTACCACCAACCAATCATAAAATATCGCAACAACACCTTCTGCCCAGCAGCTAAGTATTTCCATCACAACTGTAGATTCAAAAATCCAAATGACATGATACAAGACAATATGGAAAGCTTATAAAATGCTATACAATTCACGTTCATACCTCAACACTTAATTCTAAAGTTTACTTAGTCAAAATTCCAAAGATCTAGAAATCTATCCCCTCCAAACAGAGAGCAGCCATTTCTGGACAGCCACTTTAAACAGCTACAACTCCTAGACTACTAGGCCAAATGCCACCAAATTTTGACACAAGTTAGTTTAACAAGTTTCCCAGCAAAAACTTTATCAAGGTTCAAACCCAAAAATGCTACCAGCTGTCCAGAGAACCTAGAAATGTGAAAATTAATTATTTATTCATATGTCATACTACCCTTATGACCAAACTAATGATGCTACTAGTTGACACATGACCCAAAAACACCAGAAAGTAGGGTGTGCCAACCCAAGACATTTATTTCAACCCCTTTCTTAATTTACTTAATTAATTAAGTGGGAAATTAAACTCATATGCAAACTGCTTAGAAAATTCTATAACAAAATACAGGAGGCTCTCTGCCCTACTAGGTGGCTATTGTAAAAATTTGAACTAAAGTTATTCACAGAAACTCCCTACACAAAATTCACAAGCCAAAAAGGCTGATTTTTGCATAATTAATAAATCACATTGAAAAGTGTCAAACGGTAGAAACCGCATTTTTCTTAGCAATCTTATGGTACCAGGACACTCTCTATAAAAGTTCAGGAGCATTGCACATACAGAACAATTATGAAAATTCATTCAAGTATCTCCTAATATAAAATGACAACATCATAACTTGAAAACTACTCAAGCAATAGGATCCAAACTTTTACCAGAGCTAGTATATACATGAAATAACATACTCACCAAATTTCATAATTTTTGAAACACTACAACTCAAGTTATCCATTTAACAAGTTTATATTTATTTTAAAACACATTTCAAAGGCCTAATTAAATCTTCCAGAAAATAAACATTACATATATATTTGATATTTTTCCTAAATACTACACTTCAACCAGAGTCCAAAATTTAAATCACAATTTCTAGACAAGCCAAACCCTAGATATGAAAATCACAAATAACATTCAAAACTGTGAAAATAAATAAAGGAAAAACCAAATTTTTAAAACCCAAAAAGGGCTACTGGGCCGGCCTGTCACGCCAGCACGACCCAGATAACGCGCAGCCCTATCTTGAACTCCCGCCCACGCGCGCCTGACAGGGGGGTCCGCATGTCAGCGACACCGGGCAGGGGAGGCGGACGGCGGTGGTTGGAGCTCGCCACCGGTGGGTCGGCCGGCGAAACCAAGGCCACCAGCACGATCTCCGTCCTTCCCAGAGCCGATTGAGGTAGGATGGAGAGGTTAGGTCAGTCGGAGGCGGCTCTTCGACGGGAACGGTGGCTCGACGGTGGCTGACCACCGTGCTCCGGCCATCTCCGGTGACCAAAATGGCAAGACCAAGAGGGAAAAGGACCAGTGAGCACAGGCGGAGAAAATGAGGTACACCTAATGGGTGGTGGTTCGACGGAGAGATCGGGCCACGTGCTCAGTACCACGGCGGCGCACAGTTCACTCCGGCGAGCTCCACGTTCCGGCTAGGCTACGGTGGCATTGGGCACTCTGTCTTAGGAGGATGCACTACGACTGACGGCGCACTCCATGCACACACTAGGGAGAGGAGAGACAGTCAGGACAAGGCTCGCCGTGGAGGTTTGCCATTGGCGGCCATGGCGGGCGCGGCCAGCGCGCGACGCACCCGCAGGCCGTTCTGGCTCGCCCAGACAGTTTCCGGCAGTAACATCTAACCCCGAGCATCCACACAGGTTGAGAAAGTGGGGACGGAGGTCAGAGAAAGAAAAGAGCGGTGGAAACAAGCTAGCCATGGTGGACCATGACGACGGCGATGACCCGGTGAGCTCCGAGCGAAAACAAGTCGGTAATGTGCCCTTACCTCCGCGCAATCGGCTCAGGCAAGAGGTGGAGGATGTAGAGGGGTCCAAGGCAGAGTTGTGGTCAAGGTGGATTGAAGAATGGGGTGGTGGTGCGGCTGTGACGCTCGAGCGTGAGCTCTGGGTCAGCAATGGTGATGGCGGTGGCGACCTCGTGCTCTCCGCGTGCGTGGGTGAAGGAGTGAGGCCAAAGGCGGAGAATTTGGAGCCGTGTGGTCCTGCTAGAGCCCGACAACACCTCCCCAAGTCACCAGGCAGCCGGCGTGTGGCCTCCACGCATCGAGCACACCCTGCCACCGGTCGGCGACGATGGAGTTCAGAAACTCCGGTTTCAGTTACGTTGGCCGTCTGATAGCAATTTTTCAAGCCTCCACATCTCCTAATCTAGCTCGAGTTAGCAAAAGATGATAACATCAATTTTGTAGAGCTATGTGAGGACTACAAGTTTGTCAATTGGAGCTTGGACTAGTTCGGCCAGGTTTTTGAGTTACACGGCGTTGAATTGGGGTACATTGAAACTGAAATTCAAATTTTCAGACTTAGAAATTTTCTAAGTGTTGGGCAGCCCCTCAACCGACTTGTGGGCCATTTTTTAGCATGTTCTATTCATTTTCATGAGATGGCCATATTAGAACTTTTGTTCCTTATGAAATTCTGTACAACTTTGCTTAAGGTTGCTTCTCCATGCAAGATGTCCAAGCTAGAAGTTTTAAATGGTCAAACCAAAGCACTCTAGGGGTCCAAACCTAGTCAACAACAGTTGGAAGGGCAATTTGGTCATTTTGGTCAACATGAACATTGCTCCACCATTTACCCTAAATGTAATTAAGGTGTTATAAGATCTAATTAGCCACTCTACACATTGGTTACACAAACTTCCTAGTGTCACATAAGTTGAAACAAGCAAAACAATTGTTTTCCCCAAAATGTTGCACTACCATGTTGCACATGTTTCAAGACCTTGTTGCATCAATTGAACCTATCATGGTATACTAACAACATTGTTATGTTTCCAAGTATGAGATCCCATGTTGTATCTACAAGTTGCACCACTCACATTTCATAAGCAAGTAAATTGTGAAACAAGCACATTAGGGTATGTTGCATACTCCTGTTGCAAGCAAAATAAATGCATGATTGAGATGATTGATGCTCATGCTTATGAAATGCAATGCAATTATGGAAGCCAAACACCTGAGGTGTTACAGTAGTGATCCTTTTTATCATTTATTCCTCTTATGTTGATGGTTTAAAATGATAGTTAATTAACATCAATAACTCCCCCAAGCTAAACTTTTGCTAGTCCCTCAACAAAACTAAATCTAGAGATAACTAAGTTACTTCAAATTATCATCCTTCAAAAATACATAAGCCATCAGAAAAGAATTATCCTCAAAAAGAATTTGAAAATTTGCTCTAGTTCCTTAGCCATGGGGTTTTAACTTTCACTTGAGCTTTGGATAATCAGAAAACAAAAGTAATCAAGTCAAGCACTATGTCTCAAATTCTTCATCTCTATTTCCATCCTGAAGTTTTTAATTATATTTTTGAAATAAAATTCAGAGTCTATATTGTATGACACTTACAAATCTCTCAATATGTGACATTGGAATTCCTTACCATGGCAACGATGGTGTTTTGCCTTCTCTCAAGGTATTTTGGAATAATGCAGAATATCATTGTGCCTTCTCTCTCACCGTATGACTAAGAAGCTTATATGGAGTTTATGGGTGAGATCACTCATACCTACTTGCAAAACATATATTGTAAATCAAATAATGGATCTAGAGAAACTAGTCATACAATCAAATCAAGATGTGCATGTGTGTGGATACAAGGAATAGGTTAAATATATGGTGGAAGTAATAATGAATCCTAATTCTACCTTGCCCCTTTAGAAAGATTGATCTCTCTTAAAACTTAAGAACTTAGACAAAGAAAGTCTTGGCTATGCATAAATATATATATTTGTTATTATTTTTTTCAGAGAGGCGAGTGTCTAGCACCCATTGTTTTGGTAGGACACTTGTCCATGTTTTACTCTCTATATATTTTTTTTTGAAGAACATAGCTCAGACTTCTTGTATATCATGAAACAATTGAGAGATAATAACAATAAACATTTGGAGCAATAATAACTGAGGCTATGAAATGTATGAATAGGTGGAAAAATCCTACAAGGCATGTTTTTGTTGTTCACTCCCAGTGTAAAACAGTTTTATGGTAGTTCTAAATGGAAAGGCATGTTGTTGCGTACTTCTAGTGTAGAAGCAGCATATTTAAGTGGAGTGTACGTGATCTTGATTTTAAGAGTATGACAGGTCTCTAAAGGTCAACAAAGTTTGATAGTACTCAATGTAAATACAAGTAGCAATAAAATAAGTGTTGGTTTTCTATCCTAGCATGTATGGCTGTGGTAGGAATTTAATCTCTCTATCATACAAAGACTCATCATGTGCATTTATTTTTTTTCAAAAGTGAACTCTTCAAGACTTCATTGAAACTTAGAACAAGATAAATGGAAGCTCAAAACTCTTTCACTTCTTATCTCCCAACTACCTAAGCTTTGGATTAAGCATATTCCTCCACAGGTTTAAAGATTTGGCAGTGAATATTTTTGGAACAGAGGAATAATTCTTAAATGAAGCTAGGTACTTCAGAAGAATTACAAATAAAGCAACTATTTATGATAGTTCAAGTTTTTTTATTTGACACAAAAACAAGTTCATACACACTCTATTTTTATTTCAAAAGGCTCGCAAAGAAAAATAATCTAAACATATTAATATATATTTTTGTATTTTTATCATATTCCCCAATTTTTAGATATAGTAGTAATACTAATATTAATACTAATAATAATACGGGTAAGAAAAACTTACTGTCTGAGGGGGTCCTCCCCCAAGCTGGCTCAACTTCGGTCACTGAGGTGGTGCTGGTGGCGGGTAATCGACACCCATTTGCTCGAAGAAGTAGAGGAGGCCTTCATACGTTTGTGTCCCTTGTTCACGCATCTCCCCAAGCGTGTTGCTCGTGCTCTCCTACCACTGTGTATGCTGATGTAGCGTGTTTATGATACCTTGTTGCCCCGTCTCAAGATGAGTGAGACGAGTATCAAAGTTCTGGAAGTCTGGCTGGTGGTACGGTTGAGGCTGAGGATGAGGCGGGTATTGCTCCGGCTGGTACCCGGGGTAGCCATGAGAGGCATGGTATGAGTACAGTGGTGCTGTAGGTGTTGCATCATGGACTCTCCTCACAGAGAAAGACATGTGTCCTCTCTGGATGTACGCCAAATCTTCGTATTCCTGCGGAACATAATTAGAAAAATTACCTTGCCCCAATTTTCTTCTGGTGTGGGCGGATCATAGGAAGTTTGATCTTCCCATGCCCGGTGTCTCGGTTCAGATGGTCCTGGTTGGTCAAATCCTTGATAGTGAGTGAAAGCTGGTGCAGGGGGCTCACCATCTTCCCCTATGTACCTAGGCACAATGTTTCTCGTTATTCTAGCGAACGGACTTCTTCCAACTCGCCTGGTCGGTCTCTGCAAATCAAGCAAAAATGTCTCCATGGCATATAGACCAAGTGGTCTGTTTGGCAGCTCATATTCATTTACAAATCCCTTGTATGTTACAAAGATTCTATTGCCCTTTTGTTTCAACAGATGTGCTTGACTGAAAAAGTAAATGTCAAGAGATCGGCGGGGTGTGGAGATGTAGGTAATACTAGCATTCCCTAACAAATTCAGGTTTTTGGCAAGACGTGTAATCCAAGAAGTGATGGTGATAGGGCCTCGCAAAGTGTGAAGGATAGCCTAGAATGTTACCATGAGCCTAACAGGAGATATTTTACGTTTCTTGATCATAGCATACATTAATTTCATCTCCTCGATCCTAACTATGCGACCTTCCCTCCAAGGAAAGAAAGTGATCCCTAACCATTTATGCATAATTCTCAAAGTGGGATTGTGAATGTCATTCGTGCATGGGTCAGAACAGTAGTCTTTGCCCAAAATATCTTCCCAAAATTGCTCTCTATGAAAATCGCTCAAAAGTTCATCTATTTCTACTCCGCAAGCATCAGGGAATCCTAGTCTGAGGCTGAATTCTTTCCAAGTAAATTCATATTGTTCATTAAACAGCCTAAAGGAAACACAAGTCTCGGTGAAAGATAGAGTGAAGAGGAATTCTAAAGTAAGTAATTTCCATCCATCCTCCGAAATACTCCAATTATTATCCCATCCAATATTGCGAAAAATAAGATCGAATTCATCATCCATACCTGTTTTTTGTAAGAAGTAGGGGTCAAAGGTTGGGGTATGCTCGAACTCACGATCTTTGTACAACCTCATTAGATCCTTCTCGTAGGTGGTGCGAAGCTTTATATGACGCTCTTGAAGGAGTACGTGGTGTTCTGGCTAGCCGGCGGACGAGGACCGGGGCACGGATGACATGTCTAAGTCAGAACCAGCCCATGATGATGATCTGGTCTGTGAGCGGGTTCTCTTGCAAAAAGAGAATGCTCCAGCCACACTCCTAAATGTTTTCTTGAGTCCACTCATCCTGTTACATAGACAGAAAACACAAACACAACTGGTGGAAATAATGAGGGGTTACAATAAATAAATAGTTAGGAGTTAGTGATCCCAAAGTCAGTCATCTAGAAGTTAGTCGTTCAAGATGGAAATTTTATATCTTGACTTCTCCTGGTACTTAGATTATTCGGGCAGCACTTCTCCTTACTAAATGATTTTCTAAACAACTTCTAGCACTTCTCTCTTACTGATTCTTATCTCAATGTGGCTCTAAAAATTTTAGAATACTTCTCTCCACTTAAGAACTTCCAGAATCTACTCAAAAACTAAGAATTCTTAAACCGTACTTGGATTTTGGAATTTTGAGTTGGGGTATGTTTTCTAAGTGTTTTGCGGTGTGTGGAGTAGAGGGAGAAGCAGCCTTTTTATAGGCGTGAGAGGGGGAGGCCGGCCAGCCTGGTGGTGGGGCCAACCAGCCCCATGTGGGGTCCACTCATCTATCACTTCCTTCACTAACTTCCTTGCTTCATGATAAAGAGATGCCTTCACCTGCCGACGCTCCATGTGATGTGGTTGAAAAAGAATGGAGGAGAGTGAAGGTGGTGGAGTGAAGTGATGTGAAGTGATGTGAGGTGATTGAGGTGGGTCCCATGGGTCTGTATGTCTCGTATATTCACACAAGTATGCAAAGAAAAAAATTACTTTTATGTATCTATGAAAAATTAGAATTCTAATGATGGTATTTTTATATTTTTTGCCACCACTGTGATTCTTATTTACCAAAGGTTTTCATGCTCGGTAAATATTAATTATATGGGGCTTTAATAATCATGCTAGGAGATTGATTTTTATTATTTTTTCCTATGCATGAATAAGTAAATATGCTATGCAAAAATTAAATGCAGATAAATACTAAGTTACCTCCCAGCGATGGTTCAGGATTTTTAAGTCCACCGAATCAGACTACTCTAGCTAGATTTATTCTTCGGGGGTCATAGTCATCCCTGTGAGCGGTGACAATGTGACTCCTTCATCTATCATCTTCGCAGTGGAGCTTAACTCAGGTCTTGGTCTAAATGGAAAACACTCTTCTCATCCATCAATGTTGAATTTGACTTCTCCAATTCCGACGTCGATGTGGGCATTTGCGGTACTCAAAAAGGGTCTCCCAAGAATGAGTGACACTCTTGAGTCAGGTTGCATGTCTAGAACCACAAAGTCGACTAGTATGAAGAATTCTCTGATCTTGACTAGAATATTCTCGGTGATTCCCATAGGGTAACAGAGTGACTGGTCCGCTAGCTACAGGCACATTGTGGTTGGATCGAGCTTTGCATGTGGAAGTTTATCGAAGATCGCCTTGGGAATCACACTGACACTTGCTCCAAGGTCACACAACGCATTGTCAAAATGTTGATCTCCAATTGAACAGTTGATAGTGGGGCATCCTAGATCCTTCTTCTTGATTGATGTGTTGAGGATGGCCGCACTACACTCTTCTATCAGCTTGATCACTTCAGTGGTAGGCAGTGGTCTTTTATTGTTGAGGATGTCTCGAACATACTTTGCATAGGTGGGAACCCACAATGCATCTAACAAAGGGACATTGATATATAATTTTTGAATAATCTCAACAAACTTACTGAACTGTGCATCCATCTTGAGTTTTCGATCTCTGCGTGGGAAGGGTAAGATATTGGTGTCTTGGAAATCTTGCACTTGTGGTTGAACTTCTTCTACTTCATCATCCTTTTCTTCTGTCACTATGGGTATCACTGGTACTGGTTTTCTCTGTGCCCCTTATGGATAAGGTGGGTCTTTAGTAGTTTTACCATGTCTGGTGGTTATACCCTTGACCTGCTCATTATTAGTGGCAAAAGAAGCAACTAACCGTGGTAATTGAGTTTCTACCTTTTTATTATGATCAAGTTGGTCTTTTATAGCAGAAGAAAAGTTATCCATTTTAGTATTTATATCCTCTAGAATTTTATCATTAGAAGCAAGTTTCTTAACAATAGTATCATTAATTCTAGCTTGTTCCAAAATTATATTTCATAGAGGGGGTTGCTTAAAATTGGAAGAATTATTAAAATTGCCTAAGTACTTAGCTGGATATGTAGTTTGTTGCTTTTGATTCCATCTTTGCTTTTGCAGCGTGGAAGAGTTGTTGATGATGTTTGCATCTTCTTGATTCTTCAGAATTTCCATTCCTAGGTACTCTTCACATCTGGTCTAAGCATCCAATGCATCTTGAATTGCTTGACGATCTTTTTTGAAATTGGCTCCTTGGTCAAGCCAGTACAACAGTGTATCCATCTTTGTGGATAGTGCACACACTTCTTCTAGAACTTCTTCAATTTGGCGACAGAGTTGAGTGTTGTCTTGTTTCCAACTCTGGTTCTTTGCTATCTTCTCCATCAGATATTCTGCTTTTCCAAGAGTGAGTGACATGAATGAACCTCCAGCAGTAGCATCTAGTTGCTCACGCGATCTTTGGGTTAATCCATAGTAGAATCTGTGCATGAGTAACCAATCTTCCATTCCATGGTGTGGGCATTCCAAGATGTTCTCTTGAAAATGTTCCCATGCCTCTAAAATGGTTTCTCCTTTTTGCTGCTGAAAATTGTAAATCTTTCCTCTTAAGGCATGAGTTTTGCCTATAGGGAAAAACTTTGACAGAAAGGCCTTTGAACATCTATCCCATGTGTTGATGTCTTCTTTGTTGGTGTAGAACCACTGCTTCGCTCTCCCTTCTAGTGAGAATGGAAAGAGATGAAGGAGCATGATGTCTTGGGCGACGTCCTTGATGATGATGGTGCTTCCAATCTCCAGAAAATTCTACAGATGTTTAGTGGCATCTTCTTCTTCCTTTCCACCAAATGTAGTAGCTTGCACTAGGTTGATTAGACCTGGCTTGAGCTCGAATTTAAGATTGTCCGTCTGGAGTGTTGGTCCAATACGAATGTTCCTTAAACTTGGAGCTAAACATTCAAGTAAAGTCTTATTAGCCATAGCTTCACTACTGGTGTTGATCTTCCTCTAGATTTGGTTGACTCTTGGATTACAAATTGATAAGTCACGACTGAACCTGTATTACCCTGCATAAGATATGAACAAAGATGAAACAAGGGTAAGCCTGTCAAGACAGAGGTACTAGTTGTGATTTTTATTATGTGTAAGTGGTATTGATTAATCTCTTATTGCCATAAAGGTAATTCCCTTGAAAAGTAAATCCCTATGACATCCTGTGTTGGAAAATGAAGTTTTCCATATCCCCGGCAATGGTGCCAGAAATGCTTGTTGACACTTCTTAACGTCACTCGTGTTAGGTTGTCATCCCCAACATGACACCAAGAGTGTGGTTGTATTATACTTATGCCATTTAACTAAATAAAGATATTATAGTATATATCCGCAAGCACACAGATAAATACACCCATTGTAGCATTTCACCTAGGTTTTCCTAAGTATCGTTATTTATAATTTTACCAAGGAAAGGAAAATTGAAACGAGACTATATAAATAGTTACAATGGCAGTAGAGATAATCATTTGCACTTACTCAATAATAAATATCAAAACAACAAATCACTTGTCAAGAAAGGGGTAAAACAAATAAGATAAATGGTAAATGATAATCATGGGTATTCCAGAGACAAGAGGGAGTTAACATTATTCAAGTCAAGTAGTCATGGAGATTAATTTAGAGATGTAAATCATAAGTATTTCTTATTCAATCAGTCTATTAATCAATCTAGCTATACACAATCATCTATGATATAATCAACATGTCATCTATGAATAAGGAACATTACTAAGAGAAAAGTCAAGAACAGAGTAATGATCTCTTCCCTATAACCGCGTTCTACGAAGTTCTATACTCGAGGAGTGGACTACAAAGGACTCAACATGAATGTCACACCCGCGATCTACCACATGGCCTAGAGCATAGAGTGCATTCACAGACAAGCATAATCTAAGCACCACGCCTACAATATGCCAACCACTCAATCCTATCCAGAATTGGATCAAGCTTTCTACGAACATATTCATAAACTCTCTACTAATCATATTCATATCAAGATGTAGAATAAGAACAATCAAAAGAATAGAATGAAGTAGAAATATAGAAATATATTGAAGTAACATAAAGTCGAATGATGATTACAACAAAATTACTAAGTCTCCGACGAACGATCCTGATCCCAAGCAGTTGCTTGCCTCTACTTGAATCAATCTAGACTAAACTCTAAACTTGAACTAGAACACTAACTCTCTTTCTCTCTAGAAACCCTAACTTCTGGCCTTGCCTTCACAAATGAGGAAGAGATGATCTAATTCTTTAACTGATTCCTTGAGAGGGGATCCTAGGGGCTATTTATATAGCCCAGGGCATGGAACCACAGCCCTTGGATCAAACCGACCTTGGCATGGGGTTTAGATGCATCCTTAGAGGCGGTATAGGTAGCTTGCAAGAGAAGGAACTGAGGCGGCACAGGGGAGGGCCGATCAGCCCCACCTGGTGGCGGGTTGGCTCATGTCGCCTCATGTAGTCGGTTTAGGTCTTCTAGAATCCCTATCCGCATCCGTGACGTGGAGATTAGGCCGATTGCTTCGGTTTCTTCCTTTGGAAGGAGGATAGTTCTGTATTATGCAGCTTAGCCCCTAAAAAACATAGAATCACCAAAACTCATGGAATTTGTTAGTTTAAACGTCTAAACCTACTATGGTGATCCTTTTTATCATTTATTCCTCTTATGTTGATGGTTTAAAATGATAGTTAATTACCATCAACAGCAACTTCAGAAGGAAACTCCACTACTTTCTGTCTAATATGATATGGAGAGATAACCAAGAAAGGAACACAAGAAAATAACACATCGACTGTCATTTCATAATGGATTATGACTAGAAACCGTGATACCAGCGCGTGCCAAGCAGCCAGCCATGTGTCTGCAGCCACAGGAGGCCCTTGGTTTCATCGCGGCACCATCAGCGGCTACTCATAACACCATTACTAAATGCACAACGAAAGTGAAATTTCAAGTGGCACCAATGGGTTGTAAGAACAAACGCCATAAAAGGAGAGATAGAAAGCAAAGGTAGTCACAAGGTTTAGAATCAATAGGGAAGCTATTCACAGATCAAAACACATCACAAGAGAACATAGCTCCATTGCCGAAGGCGACTGGGCATGTGATTTTTGTGTAATTCCATGCACACCTAGCATTGACTAAGGAAACTACTAAATAATTAATTAATGGAGATTTGATCATGTTGAGCAACAACATGAGATCAAGACTGATAAACATTCTGAGACTTGGGAATGTTAGGGGTGGATTAATCAAACTTCAAGGACAAAAACCAATATGTCAATCAGAGATTGAGTTGATAAGGTAGATACACAAATTTACAAGCAAACAATTTTGAGATCAGACGACGAAAGATTATCATTGCACCAGATCACCTGTAGGAGAGGCAATCGGTAGGTCCAATATGGATTCAGTTATGGGTCTTACAACTTGGCATCCAACAACTATGGCCAAAAGGAAGAGTTGGAGAGAATCTATCTTGGTTGGTAGATCAAACAAAGGTATTCACGTGCAAGTACAGGACAACCATGGTATACGCAAATATTTAAGGGTCCAGGCTCAGACTTAGATATCAAGCAAAGGCATTGTGGACAAACATTCAAAGCAAGCAACCACGACTACAAGCTCAGGCTCATAAGGAAAAGAACCTAATTGGAGATAACACCAAGAGATCATTTCACGTAACTCGAGTGTTGCTCTAAGATAAAGCTATTCAACACTCGCATGCTTACCGAGGACAAACGAGGTGACAACTATGGCACTACCTAGATAACAATCATACATACAACATCACTGTCAAGCAGACAATTGAGAAAATTCAAATGAATGAGCTTAAGCAATCAATACAAAGCACAAGGCTCACCCAAAATAAGCATTTATATCAAGCACGAACTAACTACAAGTTTAGCTCAAAACAAACGCTAGCTAAGGTGACTAACTTAGCATGGGCACAGAATCTGGACAGCAGCACGGTAGTTACTTGTTTCAACCATAACTGAGGTTGTAGACATCCCACAAAGGTGATCCTAGACTTTATAGAAAGCTTAGGAAGTTTTCAATATGTTTGTTATTCCTACCAAAAGCTAAATCACAGGTTAACATGGCCAAACATGCTGATGTTTTAGATCTATACAAACATGGGCAGAAAACTGACATGAACTTCAAAAATGCGTAACTGGAGTTCTAGTGACCCAACAAGGCTGATCCTTAACTTGATGTAAAGCTTATTAAGTTTTCCATAACTTTATTATTATCATATTAAGATGATTCTACAGATAACAAGGCCAAACAAGACAAAGAAGACATCTCTGCCCAGATTTGGACAGATTCTGTCATTCCACTTTGCAAGCTCATAACTAGAGATTTAGACCACCACAATTAGTGCTATAGGGAATTTTGGAAAGCTTAGAAAAAGTACTACACTTCTTATATTATCTCCAAGACAAGATTCCATATGCACACAGGTCAAACAAACCAAACATTCAGATCTATTCAGAGTATAAGCAAAAACCTGACAGTAACTTCTAAAATTCATAACTCCCAAACCATAAGGCCTAATGTCATGAAATTTCAGGACAAGCTAGACGAGTCAGTTAGCTACAACCTTGGTATTCTCCATAACCACAGAAAACACCATTATGGACACGAAAGCATCACTACAACAGAAACTATTCTAGCAACCAACGTTCAATAAGCAAAACAAAGCTTGCCTTTGTTCTACTTAACAAGAGAGCACACAAACGTGTCATCCTAGTAGCTCTAAACATTGTTACCTTAGACCAACACCAATTTAATTCATTCATGAGAATCCAAATTACTGAAGTGAGGTCTAAAGCGTTTGCAAACGCTTGTATGAACAACATATCCACCACTTGGCTAAACTAGAGGACATTTATAGCTTCAAGCATGTACCCATAATTATTTCTAACAAGACTAAGCACACACTTTTCTCAAGCAACATGGAACAAGGCATTCTTGTTTTACTCCACACAAGGAAGATAATGTACCACATCAATCATAAGTTACTCACTATAGAACAAGGGTGAGAGGAGCATAGCTATGCACAAAGCAACAATCAGGATGATGCATGCTTCGTCCTATTCGTCCTCACAAGATTGCCAACCTAAGGTGGCGATCATGTTCTATGTCGGTGGCATAACACGCACTCTCTCGATATATAGCTAGTTGATAGCTACATTCGACTTACGCATTTGTGGTTAGCGTACCTACAGAAAAGTTTCATTGTAGTCCAATAATTCCCCAATATATGGCACACAATGAAAGCAGGAAAGTAAAATTCTAAGTACTCCCATATACATATACCCCCGTATACGTACATGGAGCACCAAAACTACCTGAATCATCAATCACCCACAATTAAGTACCTTCATATATACATGTGTGTACATGTAAATAATCCAGTAACCAAAACTAGCTCTCCCCTAGACCGAGGGTTGGACGGTCATGCTCTCACAACTCACACTTACCTGAGCGTAGGTGCGACGTTGCATAAAAGTAAACTAGCAACATATATGGCTATTTCATATATGAAGGCTACCTCTAATCTGACACATTGGGTAGCATAGTGTGGGAGAGTTATCACACATACATACCTTGCCTGGGCGTAGATGCATAATGAAAACCCCCCAAGTTAGTACTTATATAAGCCACCTAATAATCCTTATACGGGCATAAGGAAATTGACCACTAGCATACTTAGGTTTAAAATTCAGATTTGACAAACCTATATATATTGCTATAAGTTGATAAAACTGATTTTATCAAACAAAACCTTTGTTTTAAATACGCATATGACAAGTTTAATGTTGAATCTTGCTCCGATGCCAGCTGTGATGGAACCGTCCAAATTATAAGAGCACAAGTACAAAAATAATCACCGAAGTGATCAAATTCTCGCACTTGAGCCCATATAACTCCGGTAGTCCAATGAAATCACGAGGGATTTCATACCAACCAATATACAAACCAAGATCGTAGTGATTCAACATAACAAGTCACATGTTATAACCAATTCACAAGTAATTCAATATACATCGGAGTTCAACGTAGTTATTACAACTTAAGTTCAAAAGTAGTGGAAGCAAAGTAATTTGAAACTAACAACACCCTTATTTCAAATACATGCTAGTACCAAGGTCGACTTCCAACAAAAACATTAGAGAGAAGATAACTTAGAAGGATCATGCCCGTGATCACACTCCGCCACTAAGGCAGGAGCCAACCAACTCTTGCAGTCACCATGATACATCACAACCTGCAACAAGTGGGGATAAAACCATGAGTACGACAATGCACTTAGCTAGACTTACCCGTCAAAAACCAAAAATAAAGTGACACCAAGGATTATGCAAGGCTGATATAGAGTGGGGCTAGCTTGACAACATTTTACATAAAAGCTTAATATAGATGAATAATCATTAATGCTTAAGCCTCAAGTTAATTATCATTAACCTATCATCTATATTAGAACCTGTACTAGAGCACTCACTTGATTAGGAGCAAACAATATTAACCATAGCAGGTATAAATTGAGGCAACATTTCCGTTGTCATCCAATTAACCATCCATTCAATTTAATTGAATCTACGTTGCCACTGCTCAAGTCAACTGCTCACTAACCGGGAGCGACGACGATTCAAATCGAGTTCCTATCCAGCTGGAGGGGTATTTCTAACACTCACCATGCAGGCCCCTGCCAAGGTCGCACAAGCCACCTTTCGTACAATTCAGGAGTCACGGGTTCGACTGATGCCGCATCCCCAAGGGCAACACTCTACTAGGTGATAGGGACTCTAACCCCCCTTGGTCTCACACCAATGTTCCCAAGCACATCCTTACTACCTCCAAGATGTGACCTACCATTCGATTCCCGGTCTGAACTGTATTACTCGGCTTCGCGGTCGGAACGACTTATCTGGCCAACTAAGTGTTAGACTGCGTTCAACGTGACTCAAGGACGTACAGCGAATCAGTCCTTAAATGACTCGGACAGGGATAGATCCACACCCAAGACCTCCATGCCTTGTTGCTTCACTATCGTCATCCCGTCCGGTCTCATTTGATTTTATTAACACATGGTTCCATTCCACGATAGCAAATATAGCCAACCGTGCCATATATGAATATTCCTACATTTCGCAGGTGACAGGAAATCACCTGACTTTTACCGCTTAAAGCAGGGCTAAGCACCTATTCGATCCTGGTCTACATAGGATTCAAGGTATGCTTTCTGGACAAGGATGGGATATCAATGTAGCAAGTGTTTTCATCCAACACCTATAACTTAATGCAACAATATATATAACATAATACTTAATTGCATTTTAGAAATTACGAGGCTTATAATGCTCTAGGGCTTGCCTGGGATCTGACTCAAGTTAGAGTTTGTCAGGTGAAACCCGCTTGGCGAGCATCCTCCAATCTAGCACATTTCCGATCCTTCTATCTTCGGGATGGATCCACCAACTCCATCTTCGGGTTTGGCTCCACATTAGGTCCTTCACGTGCTTCAGCTAGCGTACCTAAATGAGGTGCAACAATGCATATGTATGAAAGTATAGAAGTGCAATAAACAAAGCAATCATGCAAGCATACCAAAGTTCTCATAAGCACCTAGAGCTAATTAACTTGATCCTCCCTTAAGGCATAACATAGATTAGGGCAAGCACATCAATCAAGACACAAGTCTCACAAGATCACTGGGTATTAACCCAAGTATCATCAAAGATATGAGTCACATGTAACATAACCGTCCAAATTATAAGAGCACAAGTACAAAAACAATCACCGGAGTGATCAAATTCTCGCACTTGAGCCCATATAACTCCGGTAGTCCAATGAAATCACGAGGGATTTCAAACCAACCAACATACAAGCCAAGATCGTAGTGATTCAACATAACAAGTCACATGTTACATCCATTTCACAAGTAATTCAATATACATCGGAGTTCAACAAAGTTATTACAACTTAAGTTCAAAAGTAGCGGAAGCAAAGTAATTTGAAACTATGACACCCTTATATCAAATACATGCCAGTACCAATGTTGACTTCCAACAAAAGCATTAGAGAGAAGATAACTTAGAAGGATCATGCCTGTGATCATACTCCGCCACTACGGCAGGAGCCAACCAACTTTTGCAGCCGCCATGATACATCACAACCTGCCACAAGTGGGAAAATAAAACCCTGAGTACGACAATGTACTTAGCTAGACTTACCCGTCAGAAAACAGAAATAAGGTGACACCAAGGATCATGCAAGGCTGATATAAAGTGGGCTAGCTTGACAACACTTTGCATAAAAGCTTAACATAGATGATCAATCATTAATGCTTAAGCATCAAGTTAATTATCATTAACCTGACATCTATATTATCACCTGTACTAGAGCACTCAGTTTATTTGGAGCAAATAATATTAACCATAGCAGGTATAAATTGAGGCAACATTTCCATCGTTATCCAATTAACCATCCGTTCAATTTAATTGAATCTATGTTGCCGCTGCTCAAGTCAAGTACTCACTAACCGGGAGCGATGGCGATTCAAATCGAGTTCCTATCCAGCTGGAGGGGTATTTCTAACACTCACCGCGTAGGCCCCTACCAGGGTCGCACAAGCCACCTTTCGTACAATTCAGGAGCCGTGGGTTTGAATGATGCCGCATCCCCAAGGGCCACTCTCTGCCAGGTGCTAGGGACTCTAACCCCGCTTGGTCTCATGCCAATGTCCCCAAGCACATCCTTACTCTCCTCCAAGATGCGACCTACCATTCGATTCCTGGCCTGAACCGCATTACTCAGCTTCGTGGTCGGAACGACTTATCCGGCCAACTAAGTGTTAGACTGCGTTCAACATGACTCAAGGACGTACAGCGAATCGGTCCTTAAACGACTCAGACGGGGATAGATCTACACCCAAGACCTCCATGCCTTGTTGCTTCACTATCGTCATCCCGCCTGGTCTCATTTCATTTTATTAACACATGGTTCCTTTCCACGATAGCAAATATAGCCAACCGTGCCATATATGAATATCCCTACATCTCGCAGGTGACAGGAAATCATCTGACTTCTACCACTTAAAGCAGGGCTAAGCATCTACTCGATCCTAGTCTATGTAGGATTCAAGGATTCATATATTTGGACAAGGAATGATATAATGCAGCAGGGGTTTCCAACCAACTCCTACCACTTAATGCAACAATACTTATAACATATATAGAATTAATTGCTTTGAAGGTAGGAGGCTTATAATGCTCTGGGGCTTGCCTGGGATCCGACTCAAGTTAGAGTTTGTCAGATAAAACCCACTTGGCGAGCATCCTCCAATCTACCACTTGTCCGGTCCTTTGATCTGCGAGGTAGATCCACCAACTCCATCTTCGGGTTTGGCTCCACATCAGGTCCTTCACGTGCTTTAGCTAGCGTACCTAAATGAGGTGCAACAATGCATATGTTTGAATGCATAGAAGTGAATAAACAAAGTAATCAAGTAAGCATACCAAAGTTCACGTAAGCACCTAGAGCTAATTAACTTAATCCTCATTAAGGCATAACATAGAAGAAGGCAAGCACATCAATCAAGGCACAAGTATCATAAGATTACTGGGTACCAAGTAGCAACACCAACCTACTTATGTAACTCAAACTATGCTTGACAGAAAGGTTCAGATTTGCAATCAGCATGAACAGTCCACAAATAACATCATTTCAGGAGCTACACAATTCTAAATGTTGTGCAAGAGGATAATCTGGAAAGCTTATGAAATTGTCTACTATTCACTAAATATCCACTAAGCCTAATTCCCAAGTTAAATAGGCCGAAAAGATAAAACTACAGACTCTGGTCTGCTCCAAACAGAGAGCAACTAAATCTGGGATCTGACTTTAAATATCTATAACTCAAAAACTACTCAGTCAAATACTACCAAATTTTAACACAAGCTAGATACATGAATTATATACAACTTTGCTATAGACAAGATGCTCAGAAAACACCATTAACATGGGGTAATCTATATTGCCCCCAGAACTGTCTATAAACTAATAATTGCAAGAAATAATTATTAACATATGTTGCAAACATATAATTGTGCAAAACCAACTTTACCAACATGTCACACATGACTAATGAACACCAGAAAACATGGTGTCAAATGCTAGATAAATTCTTTTAATGCATTTTCTTAATTTATTTAGATAAGTAGGTGGAATTATGAACACATAGCAAAAGTGCACAATAAATTTTACTAAAATTACAGTGACCTACCAATGCTCCCAAAAGCCTACCGTCCAAATTTCAAGCCATTTGGACATGTATATCAACCTCTATGAAAAAGACAAATGGCTAATACAATAAATCATGTGAGAGCGAGTTAAACCTAAAACTCAATATTTTTTATGAACACATGGCCCCAGCATGAATCAATATGATATATAAACATCATACTAAGCTAATGGAACAACATTTTCCACTTTATCAATTATATATTGTTTACAAGCTATTTATCAAGCCATAAACAAGTTAAATCAATAACTTGATCATACAGTAAGCAATGACCATGAAATTTATACCACAGTATATTCATAGCATGATAAGACTACCATAAAAATTTCACATTATTTAGAGCAACACAACTCAAGATATAAAAATGACAAGCAATATAATGTAGATTTCCTTATTTATCAAGGTCAAATCAAAACCTTAAGAAAACAGTGAATAACTCGTGTGTTTGATATTTTTCCTAGCAAGTACATGTCATCACAAAATTAACAAAACAAGAATCACTATTTTTGGAGTTCTAAAACTCAAAATATGGCTCTGGTCAAGTTTATAAGCATTTTTGGAATACTTTTCAAAGCTTAAATAGAGACATCAGAAACCATCTGCAAAAATCTAATATTTTATGACTCTACTGCATAGATAACTTCTCAAGGTTTCCAAAAAGTCTACATTTACTATTTTTAGAGCTTCCTAGCATCCGATATGGAATTTAGAAGATTTACACAAAATCTGAAATCCAAAAACAAATTAACTCAAACCCTAACTTAACTCGCTAAGCGCACCCGAACATGCACCCAAATCTACCACTTACTTAAACTACCACATGGGACCCACTGTCCAGCTAGTCCCACATGTCAGACATACAAAGATAGATAGAGAAAGGAGACGGCCGGTCTTCAACCTCCGGCACCGGGAACCAGGGGAGGCGGTGGTCCGGCTCGGCCGACCGGTAGAGGGCAGCGCCGATGGCGAGGAAGCGGCCGGTGAGGGTCGTGGCGTCGAGGCGCATCCAAAGGTGGTCACGGCTCGGCGTGAGGTGGCCCATGGCCTCCTGACCGCGTGCACGGTGACATGCCGGGGCACTGCTCCGACAGCGGCGGCGCTCCGACGGGCTAGCAACGGCGGACGACGGCGGTGGGAGGGCCGACCGACTTCATGGCTACGAGGCACATTCATATGCGCAGGCGGCGTGGGCCGAGGTCGCCCATGGTCGGCTGGCTATGGAAGCGGGTGGCGGCATGCGAGCAGCTCCGGAGGCAGCTGTCGGCAGCGGCGGGAGAGGCCAGAGGAAGGGCGCGTTGAGGGCAGCGGATGGTGGTGAAGGTGCAGTGGTACTAGGATAGGACAGGGAAGGCATGGAGAAGCGGATTGGTTGGCGGCCATTGAGGTCTACTTGGCCGGCAATGGCGGCCATGGCCACGGTGGCGTGCGCGCTCGCGAGCAGGAACAGAGAGGCAGAGGAAGGCAGGTGAGGGCGAGTGGAAGGCTCGTAATGGAGCTCGGCGAGTGCCCTGGCGCTCCCCACGTCGAGCGAGGCATAGGGGCACGCGTTGGCCATGGCGGACGCGCGGCCAGCGCATGGAGGATGCGTGGGTATTCTCCCGAATAGGTGGCGGGCGAAAGACTGAGCACCTCGGTTGCCGTTTTTGAGCATATTCCACGCAGATTCGGCTCCAACTCCTTAAACAAATTTTGTTGTTCTCCTGATGCTCCACAACTTTCATTTAGGGTGCAAGATCATTAGTGCTGTAGATTAGGACATAATTAGCATCTAATTTAGCAATGTCAACACATTACTAACCAATAAGGAAACTCAATTTTGCTGATCAAAATGAGGTCAAACTTAAGCCAACTTTTTGCATGATCTACTACACCACATACACTCCAACTTTTATTTTGGGACCATGTTAAGTTGTTTAACAAAATTTCGAGAACGCGGCATGTCAACATGTCAAGGTCAATGAGTGATAAAACAACTTTTTGCTGTTTTGGAAACTCTTATTGAAGGTCCAACTAAGCTCCATTTTGAGTGACACTTGATCCATTGTTTCCATCATGAAAAGTACTACAACTCATATTAAGGAACCTAATTGAGCTACCATATGAAATTGGAAGATAAAATGTCACGAACATGTTGACTTTATGCTGCCGATTAGGGACTTAGAATATGCTAAGTGTTGGGAAACAGCCCTAAATTTGACTTGTGGGCCCTTTTTTAGCATGTTCCACACATTTTCATGACTTGAATTCTAAACAATGTTTGTTACTTATAAAATTTTCTACAACTTTGTAAAAGGGTGCACAGTCATGCAAAGCTTCTAGGTCACACTTTGGAAATGGTCAAACAAAAGTGTTCTAGGGTCCATACATGGTCAACCATCACTTAGAAGCATATTTAGGCAAAATGATCAACATGAAATTTGTTCCATTAAGTGTCCTAAGTGTAGTTAAGGTGTTGTAGAGGCCAAAAATACACACCACGCATAGGTTGCACAAAAGTGTAGGCATCACATGCATTGAAACATAGAAGACACTATAATTGTAGTGCTTGTTTCAAGGCCATATTTCAATTGTTTCATGTGTTGTTGTAAGGTACATGCTACCCATGCTTCCCTAGGTTGTTCCACATGTTGCAAAGGTTTGTTGCACATGTTGCACTTGTATGTTGCATAAGCACTAGTTCCCATGGGATGTAAGGCATGTTTTAGTTATAATCCAAACAAGCATATAACTTATCATTTCATGTGACTTTTTGATTCCAAACTTCATGAAACTTTTCCAGGGATCAATATAGATAGGTACTAAGGTGAGACACCTGAATATATTGTAATAACACTACCCAAGCATATATCTTTGAACGTGGCCTATATGTAAAGCAATGGTGCAACATCCAAGTTTAGGTTAGGCTCATCTCCATAGTTGGCCTTGACATCGTCATCTCCACTTAATCTGTCATGTTTGAGCTCAAACCCATTGCTTAGTGAGTGACAAACACCTGGGGTGTTACAGCCCTCCCCCTTAAAAGAATCGCGTCCTGAGATTCGGAATAGAAGACCTTTTAAGGAAGAGAGGCACGTTATCTAGTTCTCAACATCTGCTATAGCATTCAGCTACAAAGCTTCAACATCGGTGAACGATTTGGCCAAAGGCGCTTTCTGATACTTACTCTTCATGGTAAAATTTGTCTAAAAAATTTCCTTCATTGACTTCCATGAAGCATTGTTACTTTGGGAGGAATCCTAGATAGCATGTTACTGCATCCTCAAAGTACGGAGATCATTTGGTCCATGAGCGAACCCCACACAAGTATCCGATTCTTTAGTGGACACAACATAGGCCATATGAACTTGACACTAGACCAAAATCTTCAGAAGTATACTCATTGAATTGACTCTATGTTCACAAAGTTTGAGAAGTAGTCCTCTTCCAGAGTGGCTTGAGCATAACCTTCCAAAAAGTGTGGGATCATAGATGACAAACATCCTCTAAGGTTATAGGATACTGACTAACCAATTGACAGAGTCTATGTTGGTCGTAAATGTTCAATCCTTCTGATATCAACTAATGAAAAACTACTTAAGGTTCCATGTGTGTAGTTCTCTTCCTCTGATGACAACACTGTATTATCTGAGTCTGTCGAGGGGTTAGTGAATGTGATAACTGACTCTGTCGGCTTCGTATTTCTGCCAAATGTTACCTAAGAACATTCTCTTATCCAATGGCAACAATTATTTGGGTTGAATCAGATGCAACCTCTTGGGTAAAAACGTTTATAAGGTACCAAAGTATGTCATCATTAGAAAATCATTACCAAAGAAAGATGTAGCAAGGCCTTAAGGACAACAAAAGTTGTAATATTTACTAAACCGCGGGAAGTAGTCTACCACCAAGCAATTGAGTAAAATTTTCCTTGGTGACTTAGTTGTACTGTAAGTTGAGTTGACTTGCAGCATAACAACTTTGTCAGGCCAACTTTCACCTTGAGGCTTCCTTTTTATGATCAAACAGTAGTTCTAAAATGGGAAATCTGTTATTTGACACTTTTTGTAACACCCTGAAATTTTGAAGAAATGAAAAATAGGAAAAATATGATTTTTATATATTTTTGTGAGCATGCAACTTTAGAGTAATAATAATTTTTTAACTTAAAATCAAATATAAGAGTAGAAACATGTTTGTGCACTCATGTTGTTGCATTTAAATTTTTGAGATGAGTGGTTTGATCAAATTCAAATTTGGATTTGAAAATCTTTTGAAAATTGGCTTTGAAAAATTAGAAAAAGAAAAAGAAAAGAGAAATCCGTTTCATTCGGAATTCGGCCCGTTTCTTTCCGCAGCCCAGCGCACGTGGCCCGCCGTTTTCCCGCGTCCGCTCCCGCTTGGGCCGAGCCCAGCCAGCGGCCGCCGGCCCAGCTTCACCGCACGAGCGCGTTTCCCCGCTCCCGCGTCGCTGACAGCCCGGACCCACGTGTCAGGCGCTTCTTCCTCCCCACGCCGTCGGATTCCTTTCCCTCTTTTCCCCGATCCGATTCCATCTCCTCAATCCTCCCCTTTCCTTCTTTAGCGATGCCTTCGGGCTATAAAAACGAGACCCCTGCATCGCACCGCCCTCATCTCACCCTTTTGGAGCAGCCAAAACCGCCTAGCGCCGCCACCGTGAGCACCACCGCCTCCACCGTCCGCCTCTCCGAGCCGCACGCGCTCCTCGCTTCGTTCTCGGCCTCGATTTTGCTCTAGGTAAGATCGCATTGAAGTTATCTACCCGTTGGTGTATTTCTTTCGCGAGGTAATGCTCTGTAGCGCGAGGAAGCCATCTCCGGCCATGGCGCCGCCACGGAGACTGCCGTCGCGGCCCTGTTCCGGCCGGAGCGCCGCCGGGTCTTCCCAGATCCAATCTGGACCCTCCGATTTGAATCCGACGGTCTAAATTAGAAGATACCGATTCGGCCGGCATTTTTGCTAAAGAGACCCTATGTTTTTCAATTGATTAACCCGCAGTCCAAAGCGTAATCTGGAAAATACGTTTTGATTTATTGAAAACGTAATTCGTTTCGGTAATTGAAAAATACGCTTTCTGATATTTACAGTTTTGCCACTGAGTTTGTTTTAGTCATAAATTATCCGTTTTAACTCCGATTTGACCCGTTCAAATTTCGTTAGATTCGTATTTGCGAGCTCTACATGATGATAGAACTGTACAGTAGGTTTGAGATAATTTATTTTTGAGTTTATATTAAAGTAATTATTTATCTATAGGAAATCTTAGAAAATTCATAATTTTTACGTTTTAAATCCAAATTTCATGATCTTTATGTCTATGTGATCGTAGTAACGTGTAGAAGAGTTTTACAAACTTGTTATACTGTTAGTGTTACTGTTGGTTAGGTTTTCTATTTTTTTAGTTCCGATGTGAGATTTAATCTATTACTTTAATAAAGTAAATCTTGTTTAAATCATATCTTCTACGTTTTAGATCCGTTTTAGCTCATTCGAGTTGCGTTAGATTCATAGCAAGAGATCTACGCGTTAGTGACAGTATTTACCATATTATTAATTCTGAAATTTTATTGTTTAAATCATATCTTGATTAATAATTATGCAACTGGGTTTTGTAAATAAATTATGATTTGTTTTACTTTAGTTTTATAATTTGAATCTAAATTTGACTTAATTCCGTATATAGTATTTATAAAATATTTTATATATGTTATTATATAATTAAAACTCATGAAGATAATAGTTTTATATTTTCTCCTATGAGCAAATCTTTCGGTAGATGTATCTTTTCAACCGTAGCTCTGATTAGTGTGCTTTTCGCGTCTGTGTATTCGTAGCGAGACGTAGATTCGTTCTACAAACTTTTCATCTTAATTTTATGTTTGGTGTACTGTTCTAATTTAGATCTATTGTTTGTTTCGTGTATGATTGTATGGATACGTGTGTGGTGATTTATGATTTCGTCCAGTCGGTGAGATATACGAGGTTATCAAGAAGAAGAAGAAGAACGTTGAAGATTAAAGCTTACCGAAGGATCGGTGTTTAAGGCAAGTATAGCATGGGATTATCTTTGTTTCCTATTCACCTTTAATATACTTAATTCATGTGCATGTGTCTACCTTGTTACCACTAAGGATATCCTAGCTTTTATATCTTGTACCTTGACACCCATGGGACGTTGCATTGGGTAGTATTTATGCTAGTGCTCAAGATAAATAACCATGATCTGTAACTTGACTAATGATATATGCAATAAACGTTTAAATGATGCTTTAAAGCAATATGGCTCAAGAGGGCTAGAGCATATTTGGTTGTTTTTATGGTGCTCTAGTTTCTCTCCATAAGGACTTATCTGTAAGCGAAAATCCGGGACTTACAGTACAACTGTGAGGGCTAAAATGGCTCTGGCTTTAGTCAAGTATGAGGACCTTTTCTAGCTTGTTAGTGGTAACCTTCATGGCGTAAGAACGGCTTGACGAATCGGGTATAGTGCGGCCTCTGTCCTCATGTGTATAGGCTGCGCGTTATTGTGCCATTTGGAAGGGGGGCTCTACATCTGTTTGCCGAGTGAATCTAATGGCCCTAACTTGTTAGACGAACCTTTGAAAGGCTTCATAGTGAACCCTGCCGACCTTCCTTGGAAGTGGGTCAAGAGATTAGCTACCTCGAGCGAAAGGGTAAATCACGACTCACAGTGAAAGTGTACAACCTCTGCAGAGTGTAAAACTATTATAACAGCCGTGCTCACGGTCACGAGTGGCCTTGGACCCTTACAGAATAAATGATGAACACTGATGATAATGATAATACTGATGATATTGATGCTCACTAATGATTATTGTTTCTTGCTATACATTATTCTCGTTTACATGATCATGAGGTTATTTGGGATTTTGGTAAACTTGTTGCTACTCAATTGCTAAAAGATGACTCACTAAAAGCTATTGCAGTAAACCGTGTCAAACTTTTTGAGCTTCATGAACCCTATGATATATTTGCTGAGTTCGACATGGACTCACTCTTGCTATTTCCCCACATCTTAGGAAGGGTACCAGACTGTTAGATTCTGGAATTGTTAGGCTTGTGATCAACCAGTTAGTTTGATCCTGGAGTGAAGATTGCACCCGGTGTTCGGAGTTGTCTTTCCGCTGTGTTGCTCTTTAAGGTATATTTTATACTATTGTGTTATGTATATTAAGCATTTGTCTTTTGATATTACACTTATCTATGGCTATATGTGAGATTTGTCTTCTTTATTTCACATATGGTGTATGTCTGGTTTTGTCCTTAAAACCGGGTGTGACAGATTGGTATCAGAGCAATGCTGACTATAGGACGCAAGCCTAGTTAGAACTGGACGTTTAGCATGTTCTCATTGTTGCCTATTTCTTGCTTCTCTTTAACTTTGTTATTTTCTCAAAGTTATGCTTAATTCTATCACCGTTCTGTTATAAAAACCTTGTCTCTATTTTGAATCTTTTCTCCTTGTCTATTAGACGGCTCGTGACGAGAAGACTGTGGATTTCAGAGGTTAAGAGGACTAAATTGTGTCGCTCTTGCTCACTTTTGACAAGAAACCACTAGCGATGCAAAACCAATTGCTAGAAGAAATGGCTCAACATGGGAATTCTCAACGATGCTTATCTCAAGGTCAAGCCAACATATCCAAGGGGTCAGAGAAGATTCAAGTAGCAGAAGCTTGGAAGAATATGAAATCCAATAAAGATGTTGATAGTAAGGCATTTGGAGAGCAGGAACAATGTCACTGCTGTAAGCATTATGGTTTTCCCTGTCTTCGAAACGAGTCTAATAAGGGGAAAGTCAAGGTGGATCCAAATTTTGCGATCAACATGGACAAGAAGAGAAAGGCAATCTCATTAGAACCACTTGTGGAAAGCAATCAGCAAGCGAGTTATACTACATTGTCACATGCAGCCCTGATCCCCTGTCAAACAAATCCAAACCCTGAAGAGATAGAAGCCCCTCCCGCTAAAACTACTCCCCATGAAGTAGTCATAGATGGATGGACAATTACCTATAAGGAGTATCAACCCCGAAAGGCCAAACAAGCTAAGAAACAAGCCAAAGGGACGAAGGTGAACTTCTATGGCCAGCAAGATAGCAGCATACCAAACAACAGTTCCTTGGAGTATGACATCACAAAAGATCCAGCTAAGAGAAAGTGTTATCATTGCCAGCAGGAAGGACATTATATCAAATCTTGCCCACAGAAGAATCCACAACAGCGAGACCCAGGACAGGATGTCCAAAAGGAGCATGTGCAGGGAAATAAATTAAAGAGAAATTACATCCATGGAAGGTTGAAACATGTGGATATTTCCACCATTCCTGGAACTAAGGAGGTCGTGTTTGGATCAATTCCAGTAAGTTCAGGAAATGCCAAGGTTTTGTTTGACCCCAGTGCCTCACATTCGTTCATATCTAGACAATATGTAAAAGATCATAACATACTTATGCTTCCAAGGGGGAAAACCGTGATGATTAAAACTCCAAGAGGTGAAATAAAGGCAGACCGCGTATGCCCAAAAGTTAGTCTTGACATAAAGGGGGTAAATTTTAAGGTAAACCTCATTGTTTTGGAATTAATGGGCATTGATGTTATCCTTGGAATAGACTGGTTATCTATTTGTAAAGGAGTGATTGAGTATGCCCAATGTTCAGTGTTTCTAACTACACTTTCAGGAGAAAGGATTAAGTATGAGGGTATTAAATCTATACCTGAGGGATGCCAGGTTGACCCATCTTAAGGTATGAGTTATAAGAATGGTAGATGCAGAGATTCAGATGTCCATATAAAGCAATAAGGAATGTAAGAGACATTATCTACTCTGGATGCTGCTACAATCACACCATGTTTAAGGAATAGGAGTTATGTCCCGTGTAATAAAACCGTTAGTAGCCAAGTTGAGTCATCTTAATGTGTGGCTAATGAACATTTAAGTGTTTAGTTGCTTTGTGCTTATGTTTATGCTTGAGTTGGAATTTTGTAATGAGTGGAATGATCTCTTGGGTTTTGACCATGATTTCATTTAGTTTATATGTATAAGGTATAAGGATTAATGAAATAAATAGCTGGGTTTTGGTTATCTCCTGCTTTCTATATCTTGTCTTTCGGAGCAGCCTGTCTTTATCAACTTATATATCTGTTCTTGAAAGACCAAAAATCATGAGAGAATTCTGGACAAGAGTGGACTTCAACATCTCTCTCTAAATGCAAGAACTACCCTCATAGTTGTTTTGGTTTGGGAGATACAAAAAGCATAAGGCAATGTATATGTGCTGTCATAAACCTGGAACAGTTTCTGATAAGTACTGTTTTCGACCAAGTTAACTACAGAATCTGGAAGTGTGTTCTATAAGAAAGTTGCAGAGAATTTTATAAGCTTTCCATCGGTGTAAGCTACAGTTTCATTGGATTAACATAATGAGAGTTACAGCTGTTTTACTGCACTGCTGATTTTCTGCTCGTGAGAAATTTCAGATTTCTTGTTCTTACCCATGTACAAGAGTATCATTGGGATGTCAGAACACTTTTTAACTCATCTAGAAGAAAAAGGTTCAAAGCTACCCTATTTGGTGTCTCTTATTTTAAGGGGGGTAGCCAATGTAAAGAAGGATTATTAAGATTGAACTCTTTAGTTGGAAGTATTGGTTAGTCTCCATGATTGAGTTGCCACTCTTGAGCAAAAATGTTCTGTGAACAAGGTTGATAATTTTGGATCCATGGAGACAAGAGTTGTCCTTTTGGATAGTTCATGATTATGATCATCTATACTTGCTCGTGTTGCTGATGTTGGTCACTTGATGACAGGAAGTGTAGTGTCTCATGACTCAGGTGCCCTATATGACGTCTCGCACTAATATGTGGGAAAAGATTGATGTTTCTGCCATTGAAGGATGTTATGGGTATGATGAAGCCGAGCACTATCAAAACAACAATGTTGAAGAGCAAGTTGGGAGTGAACTAAGTCAGAATCCACAACAACGAAAGCGAAAAAGGAAAGCCCATAAGAAGCCTGCTCAAGGAAGCAAAGCGCAGCAAAACTATGTCAATGGAAGACTGAGCAATGTGGATATGGATAAAATTCATGGAGTTACCAAAGTAGTGGGAGGTTATATTCAAGTAAGTTCAGTACAAGTTTTTGCTTTATTTGACCCTAGTGCTTCGCATTCTTTCATTTCCGCCGACATGGAAGAGACGTGCAAGATGGTGAAGTGTCCAATGAGGAGGCCTTTGCTAGTTCAAACCCCAGTGGGAGAAATGCAGGCAGATCAGATATGCCCGAATGTCAGTCTTGTCATAAACAAAGAAAACTTCACCGCGACACTCATTGTGTTGGAGTCACTTAAAATTCGCGTGGTTCTTGGTAATGGATGGCTCAGTGCACACAAAGGAGTGATTCATGGTACTCGGTGCACAATGCTCTTAACAACACCGTCAAGGAAAAGAATTGAGTATCAAGGTGGTCGACTTTTACCTGAGGGAGATGAGAATGACCAATTAGAAGATAGGTACACCAAGGATAGTAAAGTGGACCATGAGTTTACTGAAGTCATAACAAAGGAACAAATAATTTTGGAGGAGTTCAATAGGAGAGATGATCATGTTTAGGCGGATTAGTCAGTTGGGATATGAGAAACTGTCTCATGACTCTGCACGAAAGAGTAATTTGGAAAATGAGGATCAAATAAAGACAAAGTGTCATTATCTCTTTTATCATCATCTTCCGAATCTTGGGACGAGATTCATCTTAAGGGGGGTAGAATTGTAACACCCTGAAATTTTGAAGAAATGAAAAATAGGAAAAATATGATTTTTATATATTTTTGTGAGCATGCAACTTTAGAGTAATAATAATTTTTTAACTTAAAATCAAATATAAGAGTAGAAACATGTTTGTGCACTCATGTTGTTGCATTTAAATTTTTGAGATGAGTGGTTTGATCAAATTCAAATTTGGATTTGAAAATCTTTTGAAAATTGGCTTTGAAAAATTAGAAAAAGAAAAAGAAAAGAGAAATCCGTTTCATTCGGAATTCGGCCCGTTTCTTTCCACAGCCCAGCGCACGTGGCCCGCCGTTTTCCCGCGTCCGCTCCCGCTTGGGGCGAGCCCAGCCAGCGGCCGCCAGCCCAGCTTCACCGCGCGAGCGCGTTTCCCCGCTCCCGCGTCGCTGACAGCCCGGACCCACGTGTCAGGCGCTTCTTCCTCCCCACGTCGACGGATTCCTTTCCCTCTTTTCCCCGATCCGATTCCATCTCCTCAATCCTCCCCTTTCCTTCTTTAGCGATGCCTTCGAGCTATAAAAACGAGACCCCTGCATCGCACCGCCCTCATCTCACCCTTTTGGAGCAGCCAAAACCGCCTAGCGCCGCCACCGTGAGCACCACCGCCTCCACCGTCCGCCTCTCCGAGCCGCACGCGCTCCTCGCTTCATTCTCGGCCTCGATTTTGCTCTAGGTAAGATCGCGTTGAAGTTATCTACCCGTTGGTGTATTTCTTTCGCGAGGTAATGCTCTGTAGCGCGAGGAAGCCATCTCCGGCCATGGCGCCGCCGCGGAGACTGCCGTCGCGGCCCTGTTCCGGCCGGAGCGCCGCCGGGTCTTCCCAGATCCAATCTGGACCCTCCGATTTGAATCCGACGGTCTAAATTAGAAGATACCAATTCGGCCGGCGTTTTTGCTAAAGAGACCCTGTGTTTTTCAATTGATTAACCCACAGTCCAAAGCGTAATCTGGAAAATACGTTTTGATTTATTGAAAACGTAATTCGTTTCGGTAATTGAAAAATACGCTTTCTAATATTTACAGTTTTGCCACTGAGTTTGTTTTAGTCATAAATTATCCGTTTTAACTCCGATTTGACCCGTTCAAATTTCGTTAGATTCGTATTTGCGAGCTCTACATGATGATAGAACTGTACAGTAGGTTTGAGATAATTTATTTTCGAGTTTATATTAAAGTAATTATTTATCTATAGGAAATCTTAGAAAATTCATAATTTTTACGTTTTAAATCCAAATTTCATGATCTTTATGTCTATGTGATCGTAGTAACGTGTAGAAGAGTTTTACAAACTTGTTATACTGTTAGTGTTACTGTTGGTTAGGTTTTCTATTTTTTTAGTTCCGATGTGAGATTTAATCTATTACTTTAATAAAGTAAATCTTGTTTAAATCATATCTTCTACGTTTTAGATCCGTTTTAGCTCATTCGAGTTGCGTTAGATTCATAGCAAGAGATCTACGCGTTAGTGACAGTATTTACCATATTATTAATTCTGAAATTTTATTGTTTAAATCATATCTTGATTAATAATTATGCAACTGGGTTTTGTAAATAAATTATGATTTGTTTTACTTTAGTTTTATAATTTGAATCTAAATTTGACTTAATTCCGTATATAGTATTTATAAAATATTTTATATATGTTATTATATAATTAAAACTCATGAAGATAATAGTTTTATATTTTCTCCTATGAGCAAATCTTTCGGTAGATGTATCTTTTCAACCGTAGCTCTGATTAGTGTGCTTTTCGCGTCTGTGTATTCGTAGCGAGACGTAGATTCGTTCTACAAACTTTTCATCTTAATTTTATGTTTGGTGTACTGTTCTAATTTAGATCTATTGTTTGTTTCGTGTATGATTGTATGGATACGTGTGTGGTGATTTATGATTTCGTCCAGTCGGTGAGATATACGAGGTTATCAAGAAGAAGAAGAAGAACGTTGAAGATTAAAGCTTACCAAAGGATCGGTGTTTAAGGCAAGTATAGCATGGGATTATCCTTATTTCCTATTCACCTTTAATATACTTAATTCATGTGCATGTGTCTACCTTGTTACCACTAAGGATATCCTAGCTTTTATATCTTGTACCTTGACACCCATGGGACGTTGCATTGGGTAGTATTTATGCTAGTGCCCAAGATAAATAACCATGATCTGTAACTTGACTAATGATATATGCAATAAACGTTTAAATGATGCTTTAAAGCAATATGGCTCAAGAGGGCTAGAGCATATTTGGTTGTTTTTATGGTGCTCTAGTTTCTCTCCATAAGGACTTATTTGTAAGCAAAAATCCGGGACTTACAGTACAACTGTGAGGGCTAAAATGGCTCTGGCTTTAGTCAAGTATGAGGACCTTTTCTAGCTTGTTAGTGGTAACCTTCATGGCGTAAGAATGGCTTGACGAATCGGGTATAGTGCGGCCTCTGTCCTCATGTGTATAGGCTGCGCGTTATTGTGCCATTTGGAAGGGGGGCTCTACATCTGTTTGCCGAGTGAATCTAATGGCCCTAACTTGTTAGACGAACCTTTGAAAGGCTTCATAGTGAACCCTGCCGACCTTCCTTGGAAGTGGGTCAAGAGATTAGCTACCTCGGGCGAAAGGGTAAATCACGACTCACAGTGAAAGTGTACAACCTCTGCAGAGTGTAAAACTGTTATAACAGCCGTGCTCACGGTCACGAGTGGCCTTGGACCCTTACAGAATAAATGATGAACACTGATGATAATGATAATACTGATGATATTGATGCTCACTAATGATTATTGTTTCTTGCTATACATTATTCTCGTTTACATGATCATGAGGTTATTTGGGATTTTGGTAAACTTGTTGCTACTCAATTGCTAAAAGATGACTCACTAAAAGCTATTGCAGTAAACCGTGTCAAACTTTTTGAGCTTCATGAACCCTATGATATATTTGCTGAGTTCGACATGGACTCACTCTTGCTATTTCCCCACATCTCAGGAAGGGTACCAGACTGTTAGATTCTGGAATTGTTAGGCTTGTGATCAACCAGTTAGTTTGATCCTGGAGTGAAGATTGCACCCGGTGTTCGGAGTTGTCTTTCCGCTGTGTTGCTCTTTAAGGTATATTTTATACTATTGTGTTATGTATATTAAGCATTTGTCTTTTGATATTACACTTATCTGTGGCTATATGTGAGATTTGTCTTCTTTATTTCACATATGGTGTATGTCTGGTTTTGTCCTTAAAACCGGGTGTGACACTTTTCAAATTGCTTTTGATTCGCGATGGTATAAATTGATTTGCAGAACCAAGGCTGCTCATACATTGGGGATATGAGAAAGCAAAAGCAAATGAAAGAGTGTAAACTAGTATCTGTGGGACCTCAAAAGGGGCATCCAACAGCAGATCTCGATCATTAATTTACATACCAATCCGAGGATGCACACGCTTTGAACTTGCAGGTTACTTTTGCAAGGCAAAACACATACTCTGCCTGGAGAACATTCCTACAAGGATAAGGAACCGCTTCCGAATATTCCTCGACACTTCGTCCAATAAAGTTATGGACAAACCATTTGTGGCACCTATGGGCACAAGGATACAGATCAGAACTAGGGCATACTTTCTCTAATTCTTTACTTTAGTTGATAGAACACCTTGCACTATCTGCGTGATTGTCCAAGATGGAATTGACTTGATCACAATGGCTCTAGAAGATAGAGTATCGCTCAAGTTGTTGACTAGTTGATTAACTTCTTGTTGGTTATTGCTTTGTAATACATAGCCTTCATAGCTACCAAGGAGTCGTTACCTAGTTGGAGGTTAACCTTCCTATTGGTAACTAATCAGTTGTCTCTCAACACTAAAAAGTTCCAAATCTTCCCTCTTGTCCACAATAATCGTAGTTGATGTAGACGGATGGTGGATATTGAAGTCTACAGATAGGGAGTCACACCAGAGATGGTTGATTTCAATTGTATGGTCATTATGCACACAAGGTTGAGATTTGCATAATGTGATGACTGATGCTTATCCAACAGATGACTTGTCCAACCTTAAGTGTTGTGTGTCCTTTTTATCCAACAGGGATGAGATATTTTTCTCACTAGATGGTGGTCGTCAATATTGGGACAACTAATTAGAGTCACTTGTCTACCACCTATTGCAGTCCATTAATGTTTATGTCGGTGACTTGTTCTTCAAGGGCTATCCTCTTAGCAACTTCAGAAGAAAACTCCACTACTTTTGGTCTAAGATATGGATCTTACGATACGATATAGAGAGATAACCAAGGAAGGAACACGAGAAAATAACACATCGACTGTCGTTTCATAATGGGTCATGACTAGAAACTATGATACCAGCGCGTGCCAAGCAGCCAGCCATGTGTCTATAGCCACAGGAGCCCTTGGTTTCGTCATGACACCATCAGTCGCTACTCACAACCATTACCAATCATACAACCAATGTGAAATTCCCAAGTAGCACAAATTGGGTTATGAAAACAAACACCATACAAAGAAGGGATAGCAAGCAAAGGTAGTCACAAGGTTTAGAATCAACAAGGAGGTGATCTGGAGATCAAAACATAGCACAAGAGAACACAACTCAATTGCCGGAGACAACGGAGCTTGAGATCTTTGTTTAAATCGACGCACACCTTGCGTCCACTAAGGTGATTACCAGATGAAAGATTAATAGGAGCTTCGATCATGTTGAGCAACAACATGAGATCAAGACTGATAAATATCCCGAGACTTGGGAAGGTTGGAGATGAAGTAAGTAAACTTCAAGGGTGAAAACCGATATGTCAATCAGAGATTGGGTCGATAAGGTAGTTACACGAATTTGCAAGCAAACGATTTTGAGGCCATAGCAAAGAGACATTGCGTCACACTAACTAACCTTTGGGAGAGGCAACCGGGAGGTCCAACATGGATTTGGGTACGGTCTCCACAACTGGCAATGTACGAACCATGGTCAAAGGCTAGCGTTGATGAGAGCTAACTTGGTTGGTCATACGACAAGGGTCTTCATATAGAAAGGGTTGCAAAACATCCATGGCTCATGCAAACAAATAGGATAACTAAACTTTGGGCTTTCGGTCAAGCAAAGGCATGGATACAAACATTCAAGGGCTAACCACCAAGTCTATAGGCTCAGGCTCCTAAGATAGAGAACCTAATGGAAGACAACAACCATACAATTACGTATGTGAACGTTGTTCTAGGATAAAGCTATGTGACCCTCGTATGCTCACCGAGGACAAACGAGGTGACAACTAGAGCACTACCTAGATAACAAGCATACATACACATCACCGTCAAGCAGACATTTGAGAAAATTCAAATGAATGAGTTTAAGCAACCAATACTAAGCACCAAGCTCACCCATAACAAACATTTATCTAAAGCAAGAACTAACTACAAGTTTAGCCTAAGACAAACGCTAGCTAAGGTAGCCAACTTAGTATGTGCACAGAATCTGAATGGCAGCACAGTAGTTACTTGTTTTAACCATAACTAAGGTTGTAGACATCCCACAAAGGTGATCCTAGACTTTCTAGAAGCTTAGAGAGTTTTCCACCCTTTTGTTATTCATACCAAAAGCTAAATCATTGGTTAACATGGCCAAACATGCTGATGTTTCAGATCTGTACCAATATGGACAGAAAACTGACAAGAACTTCTAAAATTCATAACTCTCAAACCATAAGACCTAGGGTCACGAAATTTTTGGACAAGCTAGATAAGTAAGTTAGCTACAACTTTGGTATTCTCTATAACTACAGAACACCATTATGACCACAAAAACATCACTACAACAGAAATCGTTCTAGCAGCCAATGTCCAACAAGCAAAAGAAAGCTTGCCTTTGTTCTACTTAACAAGAGAGCACACAAACATGTTATTCTAGTAGCTCTAAACATTATTACCTTAGACCAACCAATCTAATTCATTAATAAGAATCACAATTACTTAGGTGAGGTCTAAAGCATTTGCAAACACTTGGGTGAACAATATACCCACCACTTGACTAAACTAGAGGACATTTATAGGTTCAAGCATGTAACCACACTTATTTCTAGCAAGGCTAAGCACAAACTTTCCCCAAGTACTTTCTATTCAAGCCACCTTGAACAAGACATTCATGTCTAACTCCACGGAAGAAAGATAGTGTAACACACTAATCACAAGTTACTCACTATAGAACAAGGGTGAGAGGAGCATAGCTATGCATAAGGCAACAATCATGAAGATGCATGTTTTGTCCTATTCGTCCTCACAAGACTGCCAACCTAAGGTGGCAATCACGTTCTATGTCGGTGGCATAACACGCGCTCTTTCGATATATAGCTAGTCGCCAGCTACATTCGACTTACACATTCGTGGTTAGCGTACATGCAGAAAATTTTTCATTGCAGCCCAATAATTCCCCAATATATGGCACACAATGAAAGCAGTAAGTAAAATTTTAAGTACTCCCATATACATATACCCCCGTATATATACATGTAGCAACAAAACTACTCGAATCATTCGATCACCCATAATTAAGTACCTTCATATATACATGTGTGTAACATGTAAATACTCCAGCAACCAAAACTAGCTCTCCCCTAGACCGCTGGTTGGACGGTCATGCTCTCACAACTCACACTTACCTGAGCGTAGGTGCGATGTTGCATAAAAGTAAACTAGCGACATATATGGCTATTTCATATATGAAGGCTACCTCTAATCTGACACACTGGGTAGCATAGTGTGAGAGAGTTATCACACATACATACCTTGGCTTGGACGTAGATGCATAAATGAAAAACCCCCAAGTTAGTACTTTTATAAGCCACCTAATAATCCTTATATGGGCATAAGAAAATTGACCACTGGCATATTAGGTTTAGAATTCAAATTTCACAAACCTATATATAGCTATAAGTTGATAAAACTAATTTTATAAAACAAAATCTTTGTTTTAAATACACATACGACAAGTTTAATGTTGAATCTTGCTCCAATACTAGTTGTAACAGAACCGTCCAAATTATAAGAGCATAAGTACAAAAACAATCACCGAAGTGATCAAATTCTCGCACTTGAGCCCATATAACTCCGATAGTCCAATGAAATCATGAGGGATTTCAAACCAACCAACATACAAGCCAAGATCGTAGTGATTCAACATAACAAGTCACATGTTACATCCATTTCACAAGTAATTCAATATACATCGGAGTTCAACAAAGTTATTACAACTTAAGTTCAAAAGTAGCGGAAGCAAAGTAATTTGAAACTACGACACCCTTATATCAAATACATGTCAGTACCTAGGTCGACTTCCAACAAAAGCATTAGAGAGAAGATAACTCAGAAGGATCATGCCCGTGATCATACTCCGCCACTATGCCAGGAGCCAACCAACTTTTGCAGCCGCCATGATACATCACAACCTGCAACAAGTGGGAAAATAAAACCCTGAGTACGACAATGTACTCAGCTAGACTTACTCGTCAGAAACCAGAAATAAGGTGACACCAAGGATCATGCAAGGCTAATATAAAGTGGGCGAGCTTGACAACACTTTGCATAAAAGCTTAATATAGATGATCAATCATTAATGCTTAAGCATCAAGTTAATTATCATTAACCTGACATCTATATTAGCACCTGTACTAGAGCACTTAGTTTATTAGGAGCAAACAATATTAACCATAGCAGGTATAAATTGAGGCAACATTTCCATCGTTATCCAATTAACCATCCGTTTAATTTAATTGAATCTACGTTGCCGCTGCTCAAGTCAAGTGCTCACTAACCGGGAGCGACGGCGATTCAAATCGAGTTCCTATCCAGCTAGAGGGGTATTTCTAACACTCACCGCGCTGGCCCCTGCCAGGCTCGCACAAGCCACCTTTCGTACAATTCAGGAGCCGCGGGTTCGAATGATGCCGCATCCCCAAGGGCGACACTCTGCCAGGTGCTAGGGACTCTAACCCCCCTTGGTCTCACGCCAATGTCCCCAAGCACATCCTTACTCTCCTCCAAGATGCGACCTACCATTCGATTCTTGGCATGAACCGCATTACTCGGCTTCACGGTCGGAACGACTTATCTGGCCAACTAAGTGTTAGACTGTGTTCAACATGACTCAAGGACGTACAACGAATCGGTCCTTAAACGACTCAGATGGGGATAGATCTACACCCAAGACCTCCATGCCTTGTTGCTTCACTATCGTCATCCCGCCCGGTCTCATTTCATTTTATAGGCACATGGTTCCTTTCCACGATAGCAAATATAGCCAACCGTGCCGTATATGAATATCCCTATATCTCGCAGGTGACAGGAAATCACCTGACTTCTATCGCTTAAAGCAGGGCTAAGCATCTACTCGATCCTAGTCTATGTAGGATTCAAGGATTCATATATCTGGACAAGGAATGATATAATGCAGCAAGGGTTTCCAACCAACTCCTACCACTTAATGCAACAATACTTATAACATATATAGAATTAATTGCTTTGAAGGTAGGAGGCTTATAATGCTCCGGGGCTTGCCTGGGATCCGACTCAAGTTAGAGTTTGTCAGATAAAACCCGCTTGGCGAGCATCCTCCAATCTACCACTTGTCCGGTCCTTCGATCTGCGGGGTAGATCCACCAACTCCATCTTCGGGTTTGGCTCCACATCAGGTCCTTCATGTGCTTCAGCTAGCGTACCTAAATGAGGTGCAACAATGCATATGTATGAATGCATATAAGTGCAATAAACAAAGTAATCAAGTAAGCATACCAAAGTTCACGTAAGCACCTAGAGCTAATTAACTTAATCCTCATTAAGGAATAACATAGAAGAAGGCAAGCACATCAATCAAGGCACAAGTATCATAAGATTACAGGGTACAAAGTAGCAACACCAACCTACTTATGTAACTCAAACTATGCTTGACAGAAAGGTTCAGATTTGCAATTAGCATGAACAGTCCAGAAATAACATCATTTCAGGAGCTACACAATTCTAAATGTTGTGCAAGAGGATAATCTGGAAAGCTTATGAAATTGTCTACTATTCACTAAATATCCACTAAGCCTAATTCCCAAGTTAAATAGGCCGAAAAGATAAAAATACAGACTCTAATCTGCTCCAAACAGAGAGCAACTAAATCTGGGATCTAACTTTAAATATCTATAACTCAAAAACTACTCAGTCAGATACCACCAAATTTTAACACAAGCTAGATACATGAATTATATACAACTTTGCTATAGACAAGATGCTCAGAAAACACCATTAACATGTGGTAATCTATATTGCCCCCAGAACTGTCCAGAAACTAATAATTGCAAGAAATAATTATTAACATATGTTGCAAACATATAATTGTGCAAAACCAACTTTACCAACATGTCGCACATGACTAATGAACACCAGAAAACATGGTGTCAAATGCTAGATAAATTCTTTTAATGCATTTTCTTAATTTATTTAGATAAGTAGGTCGAATTATGAACACATATCAAAAGTACACAATAAATTCTACCAAAATTACAGTGACCTACCAATGCTCCCAAAAGCATACTGTCCAAATTTCAAGCCATTTGGACATGTATATCAACCTCTATGAAAAAGACAAATGGCTAATACAATAAATCATGTGAGAGCGAGTTAAACCTAAAACTCAATATTTTCTATGAACACATGGCCCTAGCATGAATCAGTATGATATATAAACATCATACTAAGCTAATGGAACAGCATTTTCCATTTTATCAATTATATATTGTTTACAAGCTATTTATCAACCCATAAACAAGTTAAATCAATAACTTGATCATACAGTAAGCAATGACCATGAAATCTGTACCACAGTATATTCATAGCATGATAAGACTACCATAAAAATTTCACATTATTTAGAGCAACACAACTCAAGATATAAAAATGACAAGCAATATAATGTAGATTTCCTTATTTATCAAGGTCAAATCAAAACCTTAAGAAAACAGTGAATAACTAGTATGTTTTATATTTTTCCTAGCAAGTACATGTCATCACAAAATTAACAAAATAAGAATCACTATTTTTGGAGTTCTAAAACTCAAGATATGGCTCTGGTCATGTTTATAAGCATTTTTGGAATACTTTTCAAAGCTTAAATTGAGACATCAGAAACCATCTGTGAACACCTAATATTTTATGACTCTACTGCATAGATAACTTCTCAAGGTTTCCAAAAAGTCCACATTTACTATTTTTGGAGCTTCCTAGCATCAGATATGGAATTTAGAAGATTTACACAAAATCTGAAATCCAAAAACAAATTAACTCAAACCCTAACTTAACTCACTAAGCGCACCCGAACATGCACCCAAATCTACCACTTACTTAAACTGCCACGCGGGACCCACTGTCCGGCTAGTCCCAAACGTCAGACATACAGAGAGAGATAGAGAAAGGAGACGGCCGGTCTTCAACCTCCGGCACCAGGAACCAGGGGAGGCAGTGGTCCGGCTCGGCCGGCCGGTGAGGGTCGTGGCGTCGAGGCGCATCCAAAGGTGGTCGCGGCTCGGCGTGAGGTGGCCCATGGCCTCCTGACCGCGTGCGCGGTGACATGCCGGGGCACTGCTCCGACAGCGGTGGCGTTCCGGCAGGCTAGCAACGGCGGACGACGGTGGTGGGAGGGCCGACCGGCTTCGTGGCTGCGAGGAGCGTTCGTACGCGCAGGCGGCGTGGGCCGAGGTCGCCCATGGCCGGCTAGCCATGGAAGCGGGTGGCGGCGTGCGAGCAGCTCCAGAGGCAGCCGTCGGCAGCGGCGGGAGAGGCCAGAGGAAGGGCACATCGAGGGCGGCGAATGGTGGTGAAGGTGCAGCGGTACTAGGATTGGACAGGGAAGGCATGGAGAAGCGGATTGGTTGGTGGCCATTGAGCTCTACTCGGCCGGCAATGGCGGCCACGGCCACGGTGGCGTGCGCGCTTGCGAGCAGGAACAGAGAGGCAGAGGAAGGCAGGTGAGGGTGAGTGGAAGGCTCAGAATGGAGCTCGACGAGTGCCTTGGTGCTCCCCACGTCGAGCGAGGTGCAGGGGCATGCGTCGGCCATGGCGGACGCGCGGCTAGCGCATGGAGGACGCGTGGGCATTCTCCCGAACAGGTGGCGGGCGAAAGACTGAGCACCTCGGTTGCCATTTTTGAGCATATTCCGTGCAGATTCGGCTCTGACTCCTTAAACAAATTTTGTTGTTCTCCTGATGCTCCACAACTTTCATTTAGGGTGCAAGATCATTAGTGTTGTAGATTAGGAGATAATTAGCATCTAAGTTAGCAATGTCAAGACATTACTAACCAATAAGGAAACTCAATTTTGCTGATCAAAATGAGGTCAAACTTAAGCCAACTTTTTGCATGATCTACTACACCACATACACTCCAACTTTTATTTTGGGACCATGTTAAGTTGTTTAACAAAATTTCGAGAACGCGGCATGTCAGCTTGTCAAGGTCAATTAGTGATAAAACAACTTTTTGCTGTTTTGGAAACTCTTATTGAAGGTCCAACTAAGCTCCATTTTGAGTGACACTTGATCCATTGTTTCCATCATGAAAAGTACTACAACTCATATTAAGGAACCTAATTGAGCTACCATATGAAATTGGAAGATAAAATGTCACGAACATGTTGACTTGATGCTGCCGATTAGGGACTTAGAATATGCATAGTGTTGGGAAACAGCCCTAAATTTGACTTGTGGGCCTTTTTTGAGCATGTTCCACACATTTTCATGACTTGACTCCTAAACAAAGTTTGTTCCTTATAAAATTCTCTACAACTTTGTAAAAGGGTGCACAGTCATGCAAAGCTTCTAGGTCACACTTTGGAAATGGTCAAACAAAAGTGTTCTAGGGTCCATACATGGTAAACCATCACTTAGAAGCATATTTAGGCAAAATGATCAACATGAACTTTGTTCCATTAAGTGTCCTTAGTGTAGTTAAGGTGTTGTAGAGGCCAAAAATACACACCACGCATAGGTTGCACAAAAGTGTAGGCCTCACATGCATTGAAACATAGAAGTCACTATAATTGTAGTGCTTGTTTCAAGGCCATATTTCAATTGTTTCATGTGTTGTTGTAAGGTACATGCTACCCATGCTTCCCTAGGTTGTTCCACATGTTGCAAAGGTTTGTTGCACATGTTGCACTTGTATGTTGCATAAGCACTAGTTCCCATGGGATGTAAGGCATGTTTCAGTTATAATCCAAACAAGCATATAACTTATCATTTCATGTGACTTTTTGATTCCAAACTTCATGAAACTTTTCTAGGGATCAATATAGATAGGTACTAAGGTGAGACACCTGAATATATTGTAATAACACTACCCAAGCATATATCTTTGAACGTGGCCTATATGTAAAGCAATGGTGCAGCATCTAAGTTTAGGTTAGGCTCATCTCCATAGTTGGCCTTGACATCGTCATCTCCACTTAATCTGTCATGTTTGAGCTCAAACCCACTGCTTAGTGAGTGAAAAACACCTAGGGTGTTACATCACACTTCAACACACTTGCATGGCAAAGTTAATCAAAGCACTAGAACTAGAATTTGCCACCATCTGGACATCAGAACAGCAGCTGCATAAATTAATCATGAATGGAGATCTACAACTCTAAAAGATGTGAATCAAGACATTCTAGAAAGCTTATGAAATTGTCTACAATTCATTTATAATCACCTAATCCTGATTCTCAAGTTTAATGGGTCAAAAAGAGGAAACTACAGAATCTGGTCTGCTCCAAACAGAGAGCAACCAAATCTGGGACATGACTTTAAACATCTATAAATCATAAACTACTTGGCCAAATGACACCAAATTTTAACAGCAACTAGATACATGAATTATCTACAACTTTTTTATAAACAAGTTTCACAACAAAAGTACATTATCATGAAAAACTTTGCTAAGTTCCTAGATCTTTCCAGAAACCTCGTTTGCAAGGTATAATTATTAACTTATGTTGCAAACATATAATTAGACAAAACCAACTTTACTAACATGTCACACATGACTAATGAACACCAGAAAACATAGTTTCCATTCCTAAATAAATTCTTTTAATGCATTTTCTTAATTTATTTAGATAATTAGGTGGAATTATGAACACCTACCAAAAGTGCACAATAAATTCTACCAAACTTACAGTGGCCTACATATGCTCTCAATAGTCTATTGTCCAAATTTCAAGCCATTTTGACATGTATATCAACCTCTATGAAAAAGACAAATGTATATTGCAATAAATCATGTGAGAGCAAGATACACTAATAACTCACTCCTATAGCAACTAAAATTCATGAAATTATTACCCCACATCAAACATGACATGAGTAACATGCCACAAAAATTTCACTTAATTTAGAGCTCTAAATTTGCAGTTATGAAAATGACAAATACAACAAGCATTTAAAACCTAGTTGCATAAATCTATTTTTACAGCTAAAATATTAAACTAAAACATGACATATTATAAATCTACTGCATAGAGAATTTCACAAGGATTCCAAAAAGTCCTCATTTGCTATTTTAAGAATTTTCTATGATTTACTATGAATTTTCAAAAATCAGGAAAAACTACCACAAATCAGTCCTTACGGCACTATTCATATGAGTCTATGACATTACAGTTAGGCCCCTGCCTTTTCTTGAATTCTGACTCGAGGTCCTTGATGGAAATTTGACAGAGGAGCTCATCGGAGGCTCACGGTGCCGCCCGGAGGGGGCTCGCCGGCGACGGATGAAGGGCGAGGGAGCACCGGGGAACCCACGCGCACTCGTGGGACAGCTCGGCTTGGTCCGAGATGGCCCGAGTTGTCCCGGCCACATGAGCGCGGTGGTTCAGGGGCTACGGCCACGACGGCAATGGTGAATAGTGGCACTGGATCTCGGAGATGCCCTAGCACACCCACGGGTGGTTGCTGATGAGGTCATGACCATGCTTGGAGAATTACATGGAGGCCAAGGAGATCAGCAAGGGCATCCAAATCGAGAAGGAGGCCTAAAACTTATCTGGTTCGAGTCACCAAGGTGGAGGCCCAAATCAAGTTTGAGTCCACCTCGGAATCCAGGACCAGTCTGCCTTGAACTGGTCACCCAGGACACGTACGGACTCCGTTTTCGATGATCCATATATGGATGGAAAGCTTATTTGTTAAGGAAGCCAACCCAAGTGGTCCTACATCAAAAGATGTTTGGAACCAACAGGAATCGTCCAAACAATTCACCGTCCAGAATCTGTCAGGGCGCTGTGTCGCCATCTTTTGGGCCAACTTGGCCATGTATCGTGTCGGGCCTTAAGCCCAAGTTGTGGGTGCCCAACCCCTGGCCGTTCACAACCCTAGGTTGAGTCTTAGACTATAAACACAGCCGCCGCCACTGTTAGACAATTGGGTTTTGTTTAGAGTTTAGTTTTCCATCGAGAAACTGAATTGTTCATTGTAACTGTGGTGACAAATCCTTTTACAGTGATCCAGGGCCCCTGTTCTTGATCTCCTCCACTGTGTCGATTAGTCCTTTGGAACCGAGTTGTTGATGCAAAAGTAGATCTGCAAACACAAAGGGCTAATACCCGAAATCGATATCCAAAGCGTGCCAGTCGATTTGACCTGTTAATCAACAAGGATGAAGATACGAGCACTTTGGTCCTGACAACAGCGATACGCCCGGAAGTCATGGCCAAGAGGTACTCACGCAGAACTCAAGGATCGCCGAAGATTGTGTAACAGAACCGTCCAAATTATAAGAGCACAAGTACAAAAACAATCACCGAAATGATCAAATTCTCGCACTTGAGCCCATATAACTCCGGTAGTCCAATGAAATCACGAGGGATCTCAAACCAACCAATATACAAGCCAAGATCATAGTGATTCAACATAACAAGTCATATGTTACAACCATTTCACAAGTAATTTAATATACATCGGAGTTCAATATAGTTATTACAACTTAAGTTCAAAAGTAGCGGAAGCAAAGTAATTTAAAACTAACATAAATCTTATTTCAAATACATGCCAGTACCATGGTCGACTTCCAACAAAAGCATTAGAGACAAGATAAATAAGAAGGATCATGCCCGTGATCACACTCCGCCACTACGGCAGGAGTCAACCAACTCTTGCAGCCGCCATGATACATCATAACCTGCAACAAGTGGGGATAAAACCCTGAGTACAAGAAGGTACTCAGCTAGACTTACCCGTCAGAAACCAGAAATAAGGTGACACCAAGGATCATGCAAGGCTGATATAAAGTGGGGCTAGCTTGACAACATTTTGCATAAAAGCTTAATATAGATGATCAATCATTAATGCTTAAGCATCAAGTTAATTATCATTAACCTATCATCTATATTAGAACATGTACTAGAGCACTCACTTTATTAGGAGCAAACAATATTAACCATAGCAGGTATAAATTGAGGCAACCTTTCCATCGTGATCCAATTAATCATCAGTTCAATTTAATTGAATCTACGTTGCCGCTGCTCAAGTCAAGTGCTCACTAACCGGGAGCGACGGCGATTCGAATCGAATTCCTATCCAGCTGGAGGGGTATTTCTAACACTCACCGTGCAGACCCCTGCCAGGGTCGCACAGGCCACCGTTTCATATGATTCAGGAATCGCGGGCCCGAATGATGTCGCGACCCCAAGGGCGACACTCTGCCAGGTGATAGGGACTCTAACCCCCACTTGGTCTCACGCCAATGTCCCCAAGCACATCCTTTCTCTCCTCCAAGAAGCAACCTACCATTCGATTCCCGGCCTGAACCACATTACTCGGCTTCGCAGTCGGAACGGCTTATCCGACCAACTAAGTGTTAGACTACGTTCAACATGACTCAAGGACGTACAGCGAATCGGTCCTTAAACGACTCAGATGGGGATAGATTCACACCCAAGACCTCCATGCCTTGTTGCTTCACTATCGTCATCCCGCCCGGTCTCATTTCATTTTATTAACACATGGTTCCATTCCACGATAGCAAATATAGCCAACCGTGCCATATATGAATATCCCTATATCTCGCAGGTGACAGGAAATCACCTGACTTCTACCGCTTAAAGCAGGGCTAAGCATCTACTCGATCCTAGTCTATGTAGGATTCAAGGATTCATATATCTGGACAAGGAATGATATAATGCAGCAAGGGTTTCCAACCAACTCCTACCACTTAATGCAACCATACTTATAACATATATAGAATTAATTGCTTTGAAGATAGGAGGCTTATAATGCTCCGGGGCTTGCCTGGGATCCGACTCAAGTTAGAGTATGTCAGAGGAGTTCGCTTGGCGAGCATCTTCCAATCTACCACTTGTCCGGTCCTTCGATCTTCGGGATGGATCCACCAACTCCATCTTCGGGTTTGGCTCCACCTTAGGTCCTTCACGTGCTTCAGCTAACGTACCTAAATGAGGTGCAACAATGCATATGTATGAATGCGTAGAAGTGCAATAAACAGAGTAATCAAACAAGCATACTAAAGTTCTCATAAACACCTAGAGCTAATTAACTTAATCCTCACAAAGGCATAACATAGAAGAGGGCAAGCACATAACTCAAGAAATAAGTCTCCCAAGATTACAGGGTACCACTCAAGTATCATCAAAGATATGAGTCACATTTCAATACCCAAGCATGACAAAGTTAATCAAAGTACTAGAACTAGAAATTGCTACCTTCTGGATATCAGACCAACAGCTAAGTAATTTAATCATAACTGGAGATCTACAACTCCAAATGACTTGCAAGAAGACATTATGGAAAGCTTAGGAAATTATCTACAACTTTTGTATAAACAAGTTTCACAACAAAGCACATTATCATGAAGAACTTTGCTAAGTTTCCAGATCTGTCCAGAAACCTTGTTTGCAAGGAATAATTATTAACTTATGTTGCAAACATATACTTGGACAAAACTAACTTTACCAACATGTCACACAAGACTAATGAACACCAGAAAACATAGTGTCAATTACTAAATAAATTCTTTTAATACATTTTCTTAATTTATTTGGATAATTAGGTGGAATTATGAACACCTATCAAAAGTGCATAATAAATTCTACCAAAATTACAGAGGCCTACACATGCTCTCAAAAGTCTACTGTCCAAATTTGAAACCATTTGGACATGTATCACAACTTCTATGAAAAAGACAAATGGCTATTGCAATAAATCATGTAAAAGCAAATTAAACCTAAAACTCAATATTTTCTGTGAACCCAAGGCCATATTATGAATCAATATGATAGAGAAACATCATACTAAGGTAATGGGGCAACATTTTCTATTTTATCATTTATATAACATTTATAAGCTATTTATCAAGCCATAAACAAGTTAACTCAATAACTTGAGCATACAATAAGCAATGGCTATGAAATTTATACAACAGTACATCCATAGCATGACAAGCCTACCATAAAAATTTCACACCAAATGGAGCAACACAACTCTAGATATAAAATGACAAGCAATATAATGCAGATTTCCTCATTTATCAAGGTCAAATCGAAACCCTAAGAAAACAGTGAATAAATAGTGTGTTTAACATTTTTCCTAGCAAGTACATGTCATCACAAAATTAACAAAACAAGAATCACCATTTTTGGGGTTCTAAAACTCCAGATCTTGCTCTGGTTAGGTTTAGAGGCATTTTTAGAGCATTTTTAAAACTTAATAAATACATTAGAAAATACCTACAAACATGTAACATATTATGACTGCACTGCATAGATCTCTTCACAAGGTTTCCAAAAAGTCCACATTTGCTATTTTTGGAATTACCTAGCTTGAGATATGAATTTTAGAAGATTTACATGAAATGGAAATTAAAAATCAGAATTAAAACCACCCTTAACCGCATCTGCTAGGCGCACCCGAAAACATACCCAAACAGCCACCGCCTTAACTGACATGCGGGGCCTACTGCCCGGTTGGACCCACATGTCACTCACACAGAGGAAGACAGAGAGAGAGGGAACCGCCCCCTTCCTCTGGACGCCGGGAAAGCAGAGGGAACTCGCCGGAGCTCGCTGCTCCGGGCGATGAGGGCCTCACCGGCGTCGCGGAAGCGGCGGGGAAGGACCGTGGTGCTCGAGCGCACCCACAGGTGGCCTTGCCACAGCCTGGGGTGGCTCGTGACCGCCTGACCACGGTGACCGGCGGTGCTGCCGCGGCGGCTCCGTCGCTGGAGCTTGCCGGCGGCCAACGGGGCCGAGGAAGGGGTGCTTCGCGGGCGGTGCGACGAGGTCAGGGTGGTGCTAAGCACGGTTGAGGACAAGGAGGCTCGGGGTTAGAGGAACATCGGTGGCCATGGAGCTCGGCCATGGCGACCATGTCGATGGCGGCGCTCGGTGAGCAACAGCCGGGCAGCGACAACGGCTCCTATCAAGCGTGTACAAGGCGTAAGGGGAGTTTCCAGGGCTGGTGACGGCTTGGCTTGGCCGCAACGCGTGAAGCCATGGGGGTGCCGAACGGCCCTGCCCGCGGTGGCCATGGCTGCGGCGCTTGCTCTCGCGCACCCAGAGCGGAGAAGAGGCGAGAGAGAAGTGGAGAGGCGCTCGGTTGCAGCTCGGGCTTTACCAACACGAGAGGGAACGAGGACGCGCGGCAATGCGGTGGGGACGCGGCACGGGCATGACCGCCACGCCACGGAGCACGCGTCGGCCGTCTTGGCATTCTGCCGAACACGTGTCGGGTTACAACGTGGGCCGGTTGGACGACGATTTGAGCTAGATACTGGTCGAACTGGACCTTGGGCCAAGAACCAAAGTTGTTGCCCACGTAACCCTCTACAATATCTATTTAGGGTTCATGACCATTAGTGCTCTGGATTAGGAGATAACTAAGTGCCAAAATGACATTGTCAAAGCATTCCAAGCGATTAACAAAACTCCAATTTGCTAGGCGAAAAGTAGTCGAACAAGTGCCATTTTCGGGCATTATCCTCTCCACAATATACTCTTCAACTTTTGTATTTGGACCAACTTGAGTTGCTTAGCAATTTTTGGAGAACGCGTGATGCCAACGTCGACGACACCGAAATCAGGGATTAAAATGGCTAAGTGCTGAAATCAGCCCTAAAACTGACTTGTGGGCCCTGTTTGAGCATGTTACACACATTTTCATGACTCGACTCTTAAACAAAGTTTGTTCCTTATAAAATTCTCTACAACTTTGTCAAAGGGTGCATAGTCATGCAAAGCTTCTAGGTCACACTTTTGAAATGGTCAAACCAAAGTGTTCCCAGGTCCATACATGGTCAACCATTACTTAGAAGCATATTTAGGCAAAATAACCAACATGAACATTGTTCCATTAAGTGCCCTAAGTGTAGTTAAGGTGTTGTAGAGTTCATCTGGAGTCATTTGGACAAGTTTGCAAGGTTTGGCTGATGATCTACAATTCCATTCACTTAATGATGCAAGTTCCAATAGGAATGGAACTTATCATTTTATGTGACTTTTTGCTTCCAAACTCCATGAAACTTTTCCAGGGCTTCATATAGATAGTTACTGATGTGAGACATGTGAAGATACTTTGATAACAACACCCAAGCATATATCTTAAAAATGGCCTATATGCAAAGAAGGGTGCAGCATCCAAATTTAGATTAGGGTTTATTTCCATAGGTTTGGCTTTGGCATCGTCATCTCCACTAATTTGTCATGTTTGAGCTTAAACCCACCACTTAATTGGTGATAAACACCTAGGGTGTTACAGCCCTCCCCCCTTAAAAGAATTGCGTCTCGAGATTCGGAATAGAAGATCTTTTAAGGAAGAGAGACACGTTATCTAGTTCCCAACATCTGCTATAGCATTCAGCTAAAAGCTTCAACATCGGTGAACAATTTGACCAAAGGCACTTTCTGATACTTACTTTTCATGATAAAATTTGTCTGAAGAATTTCCTTTATTGACTTCCTTGAAGCATTGTTACTTTGGGAGGAATCCAAGATAGCACATACTGCATTCTCAGTGTACGGAGATCATTTGGTCCATGAGTGAACCACTCACAAGTATCTGACTTTCTAATGACCACAACATAGGCCATATGAACTTGACACTAGACCGAAATAATCAGAAGTATACTCGTTAAAATGACTCTATGTTCACAAAGTTTGAAAAGCAGTCCTCTACCAAAATGGCTTGAGCACAACCTTCCAAAAGTGTGAGACCATAGACGGCAAATATACTCTGAGACTTTAGGATACTGACTAACCAATAGACAAGGTCTATGTTGGTCGTAAATGTTCATTTATTTAGGCACCAACTAATGGAAAACTACTTAAGGTTCCATGTGTGCAGTTCTCTTTCTCTGATGACAACACTGTATTATCTGAGTCTATCGAGAGGTTAGTGAATGTGATAGCTGACTCTGTTGGCTTTCTATTTCTGCCAACAGCTATCTAAAAGATTCTTTTATCCAAAGACAACAGTTATCTGAGTTGAATCAGATGCAACCTCTTGGCTAAAAACATGTATAAGGTACCAAAGTATGTCATTATTGGAAAATAATTCCCTAAGAAAGATGTAATGAGGCCTTAAGGACAATAAAAGTTGTAATTATTCACTTAACCGCGGGGAGTAGTCTACCACCAAGCGATTGAGTAAAATCCTCCTTGGTGACTTAGTTGTACTGTAAGTTGAGTTGACTTGCAGCATAACAACTTTGTCAGGCCAACTTTCACGTTGAGGCTTCCTTTTTAGGATCAAACAGCAGCTCTAAGATAGGAAATCTGTTGTTTAACACTTCTCAAATTTCTTTCCCAGTTATGGGCAAACCGTTTGTGGCACCTATGGACACAAGGATGCTAATGGAAACTAGGGCATGCTTTCTCTAATTCTTCACCTTAGCTGATAGAACACCTTGCACTATCTGTGTGATTGTCCAAGATGGAATTGACTTGGTCGCAATGACTCTGGACGATAGAGTATCACTCCAGTTATTGGCTAGTTGATGAACTTCTTGTTAGTTATCGCTCTATAAGACATAGCCTTCATAGCTACCAAGGGGTCGTTACCTAGCTAGAGATTAACCTTCCTAATGGTAACTAATCAGTTGTCTCTCAACACTAAAAGTTTCAACTCTTCACTCTTGACCACAACAACTGTGGTTGATGCAGAACAGATGGTTGCCATCGAAGTTAGCAAATAAGGAGTCACACCAGAGATGGTTGATTTCGACGGTATGGCCATTATGCATACAAAGGTTAAAACTTGCATAATGTGACGATCGAGTCTTATCCAACGGATGACTTGTCCAGTAGTAAGTGTTGGATGTCCTTTTTATCCAACAGAAATGAGATACGTTGCTCACTAGATTGAGTTGTCAATACTAGAACAACTAAGTAGAGTCACTTGTCTATCACCTATTGCAGTTTGTTAATGTTTATGTCAGTAACCTGTTCTTCAAAGGTTATCCTCTTAGCAACTTTAGGAGAAAGCTCTACTACTTTTGGATCGATATAAGGGTCTTTTGATAAGATATGGGAAAACAATCAAGGAAGAAGGTCACGTAAACATCACATCAGTGTTGTTCTGCAATGGATTACGATTAGAAACCATGATACCAGCGCGTGCCGAGCAGCACAACCTTGTGTGTGCACCCACAGGAGGCTCTCGGTTTCGTCGCGGCACCATTAGTTGCTACTCACAACACCATTACTGAACATGCACCCGATGAGGAATTTCAAATGGCATAGATTGGGTTGTCAAGGTAGATGAATGAATTTGCAAGCACACGATTTAGAGGCCCTAGCAGAGAGACGTTGCGTCACACTAGCTAACCTTTGGGAGAGGTAACCAGAAGGTCCAACCTGGATTTGGGTACGGTCTCCACAACTGGCAATGTACGAACCATGGTCAAAGGCTAGCGTTGATGAAAGTTAACTTGGTTGGTCAGTCAATAAAGGTCTTCACAAAAAGGGTTGGAAAACACCCACGGCTCATGCAAACATATAGGAGAACTAAACTTTGGTCTTTCGGTCAAGCAAAAGGCATGGATACAAGCACTCAAGGCAAGCAACCATGTCTACCGGCTCAGGCTCCTAAGATAGAGAACCTAATGGAAGACAACAACCATACAATTACATACGTGAACGTTGTTCTAGGATAAAGCTATGTGACCCTCGTATGCTCACCGAGGACAAACGAGGTGACAACTAGGGCACTACCAAGATAACAAGCATACATACAACATCACAATCAAGCAATTATTTGAGAAAATTCAAACAATGAGCTTAAGCAACCAATATAAAGCACAAGGCTCACCCAAAATAAGCATTTATCTCAAGCATGAACTCACTACAAGTTTAGTCCAAACAAACGTTAGTTAAAGAGGCCAACTTAGCATGTGCCCAGAATCTGGACAGCAGCACAGTAGTTACTTGTTTCTACCATAACTGAGGTTGTAGACATCTCACAAAGGTGATCCTAGACTTTCTAGGAAGCTTAGGAAGATGGCTATACTTTAGTTATTCATACCAAAATCAAATTCATAGATTAACATGACCAAAAATGCTAATATTTCAGTTCTGTACCAATATGGACAGAAAACTGACAAGAACTTCAAAAATGCATAACTGGAGTTCTAGGGATCCAACAAGGCTGAGCCTTAACTTTATGTAAAGCTTATTAAGTTGTCTATAACTTTCTTATTATCATATTAAGATGATTCTATATCTAACAAGGCCAGACAAGACAAAGAAGACATCTCTGCCCCGATTTGGACAGATTCTGTCGTTCCACTTTGCAAGCTCATAACTAGAGATTTAGACCACCACAATTGGTGTTATAGGACACTTTGGAAAGCTTAGAAAAAGTACTACACTTCTTCTATTATCTCCAAGACATGATTCCATGTGCACATAGGTCAAACAAACCAAATATTCAGATCTGTTCTGAACATGAGCAGATTTTGACAACAAACTTCTAAAATTTATAACTCTCAAACCATAAGACCTAGGGTCATAAAATTTTAGGACAAGCTAGAGAAGCAAGTTTGCTACAACTTTGGTATTCTCTATAACTACAGAAAACACATTTATGACCACGAAAGCATCAATACATCAGAAACCGTTCTAGCAGCCAACGTTCAATAAGCAAAACAAAGCTTGCCTTTGTTCTACTTAACAACAGAGCACACAACATGTTATTCTAGTAGCTCTAAATTTTGTTACCTTAGACCAACATGAATTTAATTCATTCATGAGAATCCATAATTATTTAAGTGAGGTCTAAAGCATTGGCAAACGCTTGGGTGAACAACATATCCATCACTTTGCTAAGCTAGAGGACATCTATAGGTTCAAACATGTAACCAAAATTATTTCTAGCAAGGCTAAGCACACACCTTTTTTTTAAGCGCTTTCTATTCAAGCAATCATTGAAAAAGGCATTCATATCTAACTCCACACAAGAAAGATAGTGTACCACATCAATCATAAGTTACTTCGTATAGGACAAGGGTGAGAGGAGCATAGTTATGCATAAAGCAACAATCATGAAGATGCATGCTTCGTCCTATTCGTCCTCACCAGATTGCCAACCTAAGGTGGTGATCACGTCCTATGTCGGCGGCATAACACGCACTCTCTCGATATATAGCTAGTCGTCAGCTACATTCGACTTACGCATTCGTGGTTAGCGTACCTGCAGAAAAGTTTCATTGCAGCCCAACATTTCCCAATATAGCACACAATGAACGCAGAGAAGTAAAATTCTAAGTACTTCCATGTACATATACCCCTGTATACGTACATGTAATACCAAAACTACCCGAATCTTCGATCACCCACAATTAAGTACCTTCATATATACATGTGTGTAACATGTAAATAATCCAGTAACCAAACTAGCTCTCCCCTAGACCGCAGTTTGTACGGTCATGCTCTCACAACTCACACTTACCTGAGCGTAGGTGCGATGTTGCATAAAAGTAAACTAGCAACATATATGGCTATTTCATATATGAAGGCTACCTCTAATCTGACACACCGAGTAGCATAGTGTGGGAGAGTTATCACACATACATACCTTGGCCTGGACGTAGATGCATAAATGAAAAACCCCCAAGTTAGTACTTATATAAGCCACCTAATAATCCTTATATGGGCAATAAGGAATTTGACCACTGGCATACTTAGGTTTAAAATTTAGATTTGGCAAACCTATATATAGCTATAAGTTGATAAAACTGATTTTATAAAACAAAACCTTTGTTTTAAATACACATACGACAAGTTTAATGTTGAATCTTGCTCTGATACCAGCTGTAACAGAACCGTCCAAATTATAAGAGCACAAGTACAAAAACAATCACCGAAATGATCAAATTCTCGCACTTGAGCCCATATAACTCCGGTAGTCCAATGAAATCATGAGGGATCTCAAACCAACCAATATACAAGCCAAGATCGTAGTGATTCAACATAACAAGTCATATGTTACAACCATTTCACAAGTAATTTAATATACATCGGAGTTCAATATAGTTATTACAACTTAAGTTCAAAAGTAGCGGAAGCAAAGTAATTTAAAACTAACATAAATCTTATTTCAAATACATGCCAGTACCATGGTCGACTTCCAACAAAAGCATTAGAGACAAGATAAATAAGAAGGATCATGCCCGTGATCACACTCCGCCACTACGGCAGGAGTCAACCAACTCTTGCAGCCGCCATGATACATCATAACCTGCAACAAGTGGGGATAAAACCCTGAGTACAAGAAGATACTCAGCTAGACTTACCCGTCAGAAACCAGAAATAAGGTGACACCAAGGATCATGCAAGGCTGATATAAAGTGGGGCTAGCTTGACAACATTTTGCATAAAAGCTTAATATAGATGATCAATCATTAATGCTTAAGCATCAAGTTAATTATCATTAACCTATCATCTATATTAGAACCTGTACTAGAGCACTCACTTTATTAGGAGCAAACAATATTAACCATAGCAGGTATAAATTGAGGCAACCTTTCCATCGTGATCCAATTAATCATCAGTTCAATTTAATTGAATCTACGTTGCCGCTGCTCAAGTCAAGTGCTCACTAACCGGGAGCGACGGCGATTCGAATCGAATTCCTATCCAGCTGGAGGGGTATTTCTAACACTCACCGTGCAGACCCCTGCCAGGGTCGCACAGGCCACCGTTTCATATGATTCAGGAATCGCGGGCCCGAATGATGTCGCGACCCCAAGGGCGACACTCTGCCAGGTGATAGGGACTCTAACCCCCCCCTTGGTCTCACGCCAATGTCCCCAAGCACATCCTTTCTCTCCTCCAAGAAGCAACCTACCATTCGATTCCCGGCCTGAACCACATTACTCGGCTTCGCGGTCGGAACGGCTTATCCGGCCAACTAAGTGTTAGACTGCGTTCAACATGACTCAAGGACGTACAGCGAATCGGTCCTTAAACGACTCAGACGGGGATAGATTCACACCCAAGACCTCCATGCCTTGTTGCTTCACTATCGTCATCCCGCCCGGTCTCATTTCATTTTATTAACACATGGTTCCATTCCACGATAGCAAATATAGCCAACCGTGCCATATATGAATATCCCTATATCTCGCAGGTGACAGGAAATCACCTGACTTCTACCGCTTAAAGCAGGGCTAAGCATCTACTCGATCCTAGTCTATGTAGGATTCAAGGATTCATATATCTGGACAAGGAATGATATAATGCAGCAAGGGTTTCCAACCAACTCCTACCACTTAATGCAACCATACTTATAACATATATAGAATTAATTGCTTTGAAGATAGGAGGCTTATAATGCTCCGGGGCTTGCCTGGGATCCGACTCAAGTTAGAGTATGTCAGAGGAGTTCGCTTGGCGAGCATCTTCCAATCTACCACTTGTCCGGTCCTTCGATCTTCGGGATGGATCCACCAACTCCATCTTCGGGTTTGGCTCCACCTTAGGTCCTTCACGTGCTTCAGCTAACGTACCTAAATGAGGTGCAACAATGCATATGTATGAATGCGTAGAAGTGCAATAAACAGAGTAATCAAACAAGCATACCAAAGTTCTCATAAACACCTAGAGCTAATTAACTTAATCCTCACAAAGGCATAACATAGAAGAGGGCAAGCACATAACTCAAGAAACAAGTCTCCCAAGATTACAGGGTACCACTCAAGTATCATCAAAGATATGAGTCACATTTCAATACCCAAGCATGACAAAGTTAATCAAAGTACTAGAACTAGAAATTGCTACCTTCTGGATATCAGACCAACAGCTAAGTAATTTAATCATAACTGGAGATCTACAACTCCAAATGACTTGCAAGAAGACATTATGGAAAGCTTAGGAAATTATCTACAACTTTTGTATAAACAAGTTTCACAACAAAGCACATTATCATGAAGAACTTTGCTAAGTTTCCAGATCTGTCCAGAAACCTTGTTTGCAAGGAATAATTATTAACTTATGTTGCAAACATATACTTGGACAAAACTAACTTTACCAACATGTCACACAAGACTAATGAACACCAGAAAACATAGTGTCAATTACTAAATAAATTCTTTTAATACATTTTCTTAATTTATTTGGATAATTAGGTGGAATTATGAACACCTATCAAAAGTGCATAATAAATTCTACCAAAATTACAGAGGCATACACATGCTCTCAAAAGTCTACTGTCCAAATTTGAAACCATTTGGACATGTATCACAACCTCTATGAAAAAGACAAATGGCTATTGCAATAAATCATGTAAAAGCAAATTAAACCTAAAACTCAATATTTTCTGTGAACCCAAGGCCATATTATGAATCAATATGATAGAGAAACATCATACTAAGGTAATGGGGCAACATTTTCTATTTTATCATTTATATAACATTTATAAGCTATTTATCAAGCCATAAACAAGTTAACTCAATAACTTGAGCATACAATAAGCAATGGCCATGAAATTTATACAACAGTACATCCATAGCATGACAAGCCTACCATAAAAATTTCACACCAAATGGAGCAACACAACTCCAGATATAAAATGACAAGCAATATAATGCAGATTTCCTCATTTATCAAGGTCAAATCGAAACCCTAAGAAAACAGTGAATAAATAGTGTGTTTAACATTTTTCCTAGCAAGTACATGTCATCACAAAATTAACAAAACAAGAATCACCATTTTTGGGGTTCTAAAACTCCAGATCTTGCTCTGGTTAGGTTTAGAGGCATTTTTAGAGCATTTTTAAAACTTAATAAATACATTAGAAAATACCTACAAACATGTAACATATTATGACTGCACTGCATAGATCTCTTCACAAGGTTTCCAAAAAGTCCACATTTGCTATTTTTGGAATTACCTAGCTGGAGATATGAATTTTAGAAGATTTACATGAAATGGAAATTAAAAATCAGAATTAAAACCACCCTTAACCGCATCTGCTAGGCGCACCCGAAAACATACCCAAACAGACACCGCCTTAACTGACATGCGGGGCCTACTGCCCGGTTGGACCCACATGTCACTCACACAGAGGAAGACAGAGAGAGAGGGAACCGCCCCCTTCCTCTGGACGCCGGGAAAGCAGAGGGAACTCGCCGGAGCTCGCTGCTCCGGGCGATGAGGGCCTCACCGGCGTCGCGGAAGCGGCGGGGAAGGACCGCGGTGCTCGGGCGCACCCACAGGTGGCCTTGCCACAGCCTGGGGTGGCTCGTGACCGCCTGACCACGGTGACCGGCGGTGCTGCCGCGGCGGCTCCGTCGCTGGAGCTTGCCGGCGGCCAACGGGGCCGAGGAAGGGGTGCTTCGCGGGCGGTGCGACGAGGTCAGGGTGGTGCTAAGCACGGTTGAGGACAAGGAGGCTCGAGGTTAGAGGAACATCGGTGGCCATGGAGCTCGGCCATGGCGACCATGTCGATGGCGGCGCTCGGTGAGCAACAGCCGGATGAAGGCAGCGACAACGGCTCCTATCGAGCGTGTACAAGGCGTAAGGGGAGTTTCTAGGGCCGGTGACGGCTTGGCTTGGCCGCAACGCGTGAAGCCATGGGGGTGCCGAACGGCCCTGCCCGCGGTGGCCATGGCTGCGGCGCTTGCTCTCGCGCACCCAGAGCGGAGAAGAGGCGAGAGAGAAGTGGAGAGGCGCTCGGTTGCAGCTCGGGCTTTACCAACACGAGAGGGAACGAGGACGCGCGGCAATGCGGTGGGGACGCGGCACGGGCATGACCGCCACGCCACGGCGCACGCGTCGGCCGTCTTGGCATTCTGCCGAACACGTGTCGGGTTACAACGTGGGCCGGTTGGACGACGATTTGAGCTAGATACTGGTCGAACTGGACCTTGGGCCAAGAACCAAAGTTGTTGCCCACGTAACCCTCTACAATATCTATTTAGGGTTCATGACCATCAGTGCTCTGGATTAGGAGATAACTAAGTGCCAAAATGACATTGTCAAAGCATTCCAAGCGATTAACAAAACTCCAATTTGCTAGGCGAAAAGTAGTCGAACAAGTGCCATTTTCGGGCATTATCCTCTCCACAATATACTCTTCAACTTTTGTATTTGGACCAACTTGAGTTGCTTAGCAATTTTTGGAGAACGCGTGATGCCAACGTCGACGACACCGAAATCAGGGATTAAAATGGCTAAGTGCTGAAATCAGCCCTAAAACTGACTTGTGGGCCCTGTTTGAGCATGTTACACACATTTTCATGACTCGACTCTTAAACAAAGTTTGTTCCTTATAAAATTCTCTACAACTTTGTCAAAGGGTGCATAGTCATGCAAAGCTTCTAGGTCACACTTTTGAAATGGTCAAACCAAAGTGTTCCCAGGTCCATACATGGTCAACCATTACTTAGAAGCATATTTAGGCAAAATAACCAACATGAACATTGTTCCATTAAGTGCCCTAAGTGTAGTTAAGGTGTTGTAGAGTTCATCTGGAGTCATTTGGACAAGTTTGCAAGGTTTGGCTGATGATCTACAATTCCATTCACTTAATGATGCAAGTTCCAATAGGAATGGAACTTATCATTTTATGTGACTTTTTGCTTCCAAACTCCATGAAACTTTTCCAGGGCTTCATATAGATAGTTACTGATGTGAGACATGTGAAGATACTTTGATAACAACACCCAAGCATATATCTTAAAAATGGCCTATATGCAAAGAAGGGTGCAGCATCCAAATTTAGATTAGGGTTTATTTCCATAGGTTTGGCTTTGGCATCGTCATCTCCACTAATTTGTCATGTTTGAGCTTAAACCCACCACTTAATTGGTGATAAACACCTAGGGTGTTACAGATTGCACTAGAGCAATGCAACTCGCCGAATCGATGAGAACTCATAAAAAAGAAAAATATGCAAATTGACGAAGTCGTCGAAAGTAGATGTAAATAAGAATAAAAGCTGTTTTTGATGTATTGATTGATCTCTTTTTTTACATTGCCCTTCACCCTATATTTATATCCTGATCTACAGAAATGTAACCAAATACGACTAGGACACTAAATCCAAATCTATGGAAACACATGACTTTGATACAACTCAGACTCTAATAAACGTATATAAGGAAATTAACTCCTATCTTATTCCATAGTCCGCCTCAGTCACGATGGTATTCTCATCGACCTCCTTTTTATCGGCACAATCCCTGTTCCATCGGCAGCAGCCTTCAAGTTCCTTCCATCGGTACATTCCCTGTTTCATCGGCAGTAGTCTTCAAACCATCTTTCATCGGCATCGGCAATAATACCCTTAACCTTATTGGCAACATTTCAATTTGAACCCATACGCCGCTACCACTCATAAGCAAACTCATTTTCATCAGCTATCAATCTACACAATAATCTTTCCTCTGCTGATTAGCCCTTCCTGACCATCTTGACACGTGCTAAAAAACGATGTCAACACATGCCCCCCAATTTCGGAGTATAAGATATTGATGCTCCAAAATTTACTCTAGATAATGCCTGCTATTACCTATTTTTCAACCCATTCTCCAAGCATAACATGATCTGTTACTAGATTTAATCAAATCTAGATCTAATCCATGTATCTCAGCAAATATCGCATATTTTCCAACTGTTTTTTGCCTCAATTATGGTTGAGATACCAAAATAACAATCCATCGGCAAGATCTTATCACAGCAACATCACCATTTTAGAACTGAAAGATCCTGTATCAAAATATCCTTCAAGTCATGACTACTTGACATGCCATCAAATCTTCTGTACAATCCCTTGATTGTCGTGCGAACAGTTACCATATCTATCTGAACCACCTCGATCCATCTGCATACGGCATAGAGATAAGTCAAGAATACCCCTACCCCAAATGGCCTATAAATAGATTTCTCCAAACTGCTCATCTTCTACCTTCAAATTGCAACCTTTGGCATTCTCTCTCCGGCGGCAACCCTAACTGCGCATCCTCAACCCACCAGAGCTCCTTCCATCGTCATTTTCCAATCTCCAGCTCGTGCCCTCATCCTTCTCAAAACAATGGCGGTCAACTTCAACGTCCCTACGGTTCGTTCTTTTTTTTATTACTTTTACTTCGACCCTTCTGGCCCCTTGCGAATTCTTATAGTTGGTATTTTTTTCTACTTCTTCCATTCTCTTGATCTTCCAAACTCAGGAACTACGCAACACACTGGTTATTCCAACCAACCAACCTCCCCTCCATTGCCTAGGTCCAATGGGTGATCCAGATCCAACCGACCTGATCAATGCAGAGGCTAATCGTATTCCCTTCAAAGCTCAAAATTTCTCTTTGAATCTATGGAAAGATACATTTCGATCTTGGCCCAAACCTACCAAAGGGTGGAAAAACTGGTACTTGAGAGTCAACAGATCAATGCAAGTGTTCTGGGCAGAACGGAAGATAGATCAATGTATCAGGCTATCCATTGCTGATATGCAAAGGAATGAATCCATGATGATAGCTGCTGCTCATTTTTGGTCAGATACCACAAATACCTTCATGTTCGGTCATGGCCCATGTGCCCCTACTCTTGCCGATGTATATATGCTCACCGGCTTGGATATCTCAACTGTCGATGAAGGCCACATTTTTGGCAGAAAAACTGAGTATAGAGTAAATACACGCAACATCGGTGGCTGGATAGGATACATCCAAGAGTACCAAAAAACTGGTACTGTCAATCAAAGGGAACACGCCATATTCCTGAACATGTGGCTGGAGAAGTTTATCTTCTGTGGTCGATCGGTAGGACCAACTAACGCCTTCCTCCCAGCAGCGGAACTCTTGGCCAACGGTGTCAGATTCCCACTTGGCCGATACCTCCTGAGCTCAACTTACCACCTTCTCCACCAAGCGTCTCAGAAGCTTCTACTTGGTGAACCCATCGGCAATCTGGGAGGCCCGTGGTGGTTCATCAATATGTGGTTAAACGCTCACATGCATAAGTGTCTATAATGGGATTTCTTTGCCTAAGAATTCCCACGAGAGATCGCCGAAGATTACATCCTTGGAGATGATGAATCGGCAACACGCCCTCCTCTCAACTTCGGCGAAGCCATAATCATCCTTCCTGGAACAGAGTCCAATGAAGATCAAATTGGCAGGTTTTTTCAGAATTTCTACCATGGTCTCCCTCGTGATCTCAGAGCTTGGGTACCCTATATCGATGAGGATAACAAGTTCCCTCTTCTTTTCAATTTTGCCGATAGTGATCTGAACCAAGATAATGATCTTATGATGGCTATTATTACCCCCAGAGCAATCCCAGTAAACACATTTGGTAGCGGGAAGAATTCCCATATCACTTATGAATTCTACAATCCATCGGCAGTGTCTCGCCAATTAGCCTTTGGGCAACTGCCAATCAAGCTATGCTTTGCCGATGTGATTAAGCCCAGAGAAATTATTACAGCTGGAACTGAATGGAGTAGAGTAGTAAGACTTGCTCCTGATGCTGATATTTCAAATGTTGATCTCTCCGCCTGGTCACCAGCGTCTTTCATCACAGAGTCATATAAGCAATGGTGGCAAGAGTGGAAAGAACAGTTGTTTTCAACATCCGTTCATACATATCGGCACATGATCGATCCCGACTATGCTGTTCCTGACGATGTAGTAAGTTCCTTTTAACTTTCATCTCTCTCCTTCCTTTTATATGTATATTGGTAACTAATCTTCCCTGAAACAGGCCGATGATCCAGTTTCATCAATAAGCAAAAGTGAAAGACCCTTCAACCTCCACCCTATTTCTCCAGTCTCAATAATTGGCTACAACGCCCCTACCTTAGAGGCCTTAACCTTTCAGAGGACTTGCGCCAAAACTATCACCTCCAGACCAAGACTAGCAACATCCAGGGCCACTCCAATGGCTGCTGCTTCAAGTCTAATCAAGGTTTTTAAGGTAATAACCTTGCTTACTTTGTTTTTCTGTCGATGCACACTATATTAATATATAACTATCAGGATGTGAGAGCTGCAGCTGGATCATCATCAGCAACTCTTCCAATATCAAGCACCACGACCTCTACTCCTCCTTCAGAGGTATTCTCTTATTTTTACATTTTTTCTATTAAATATCCAATCTTATACTCGTTTTTGCGGCAACAAATGGGCACATTGGCAAGCACACCAAGCATGCAAGCTCCCCAATCAACACATGTCGATGCCCCCCAGCCAATTGTTGTTGAGGCCCAAACAAAGCGCAAAGCTTTAACCGATGCTGAAACTCAACAAAAGCGACAGAAATCTACACCAGCCCCTTCATCCGCTCTAACACCTGTCAATCGACCCACTGATATAATTGAACAAGCTGCTTCTTCTGTACAAGATACACCATCAGCCATTATACCCCAAGGGCCGACTACTGATGAGGTTGTAGAAGACATTCCATCGGCATCCTCTATCGATCCTTCGCATGATCTTTTTCAAGCCGCTCCCTCAAGCCAGGCTCAAGAAATTGCCCTGAAGCAGGTAAACCGATTAACTATTTGGTTTATAATATCCCCAGACACCATAAATAGGATTCCTAACTCTCTTTATTTCACAGGAACAAGATTCTCCTGATAGCTTGTTTTCTCTTGCTATCGACATCTCCGATGATGATGGAGAAGAGGCGAGTTCTTCGCTAGCATTGGGAACAATATCGACAGATACCTATGGCAAACTAGAAGTTCTCCTGAATCTGCTGCAACAAGATACTATTCAACTGGTGATCGATTCAGACCCTGCAAGGACCATCTTCAAAACAATCCGTGGCCAAGTCCCTGCCGATGTTGAAGAAATCATCTTCCCAGCAGTCCATCTGGAGAGCAGACAACTTCAATATCAAAAGGCTGTTCATCGTATTGTCGACAGAGCAGCTCAGGCTCAACTTAAGGAAGAAATGCTGCAGCTGAAGCAAACTGCCGATGAGAAGCACAAAAGCATCAGCAACTTGCAAGCCTCTGGTGCTGATCTTAAACAGAAAATCTTAGACCTATCGGCAAAAAGGGCAGCTCTGCTAGCCGAACTGGAAAAGGTTGAAACAGCCCTGACTCAAGCCAAGCAAGAAGAAGACCAGCTTCCTGACGCTATCAAGGCCCTTCAGCAAGAACGAGACGTCCAAGCTCGCAAGGCCTTGGTTCTCAAGAAGAAACTCAAGCCTGTGGAAGGAAGTGCCGATGAAGATGCCAAGGAATTAAAAGAAACCGATGAAATTCGCCTGCGTGCGATATCGGCTATCCAAGCTTTGTTAAATTAGCGCATCGGCAATGATTGATACTTTGTTTCGACTCTAGCCGATAGGATTGTTATCGGCAATTACTCTTTTATGCATCCATCCAGACACTAGGGTAATATTTCTTTAAATATTTTCCATTTAATGCTCTGGGAAATACAACTCCTTCAAGAGTTTCAAGAATATATGCATTACCAGGAACAGATTGATTTATCCGATATGGACCTTCCCAATTAGGTGACCATTTGCCAAACTTAGAACTTTTAGTCCCAATCCATAAAATCAACTTCCAAACCAATTCTCCATCGACAAATTCCTTTACCTTCACCTTCTTGTCATACCATCTAGCTACTCTTTTCTTATTCTCCTCGATGCTAACTAAAGCTTTTAACCGATGACCTGCTACATCTTCCAACTCATCTTCATAAGGATATCATAATCATCGGCTGCCAATTGATCTTGAGAGCGTATTCGCCTAGAACCAATTTTAATCTCCCAAGGTAAGACTGCATCGTGTCCATACACCAACTGATAAGGTGTTACCTTGGTTGCACCATGACATGCCATCCGATATGACCACAAAGCTTCATTTAATATTGTATGCCACTTCTTAGGATACTCTTTAATCTTGCGCTTAATGAGCTTGATAATTCCTTTATTAGATACTTCAGCCTGACCATTAGCCTGGGCATAATACGGTGAAGAATTCAAAACTTTAATCCCCATTCCTATAGCAAACTCATCAAATTCACCCGATGTAAACATATTGCCCTGATCGGTAGTGATGGTTTGAGGGATGCCAAATCGGTAAACAATATGCTCCTTCACAAAATCAATCATATTAGCCGATGTCACCTTTTTTAAAGGAATTGCTTCAACCCACTTTGTGAAATAATCGGTAGCAACCAGAATAAACTTATGCCCTTTACTCGATGGTGGATAAATCTAACCGATGAGATCAATAGCCCAACCCCGGAACGGCCAAGGCTTAATTATAGGGTTCATAGCCGATGCGGGTGCCCTTTGAATATTACCAAATTTCTAACATTCCTGACATCCTTTAAAATATTTAAAATAATCTTCAAGAATAGTCGGCCAATAATATCCATTTCTTCTGATCATCCATTTCATCTTGAAGGCTGACTGATGAGCCCCACATACTCCTTCATGAATTTCACCCATCAGGCCTTTTGATTCCTCTATGCTAACACACCTGAGTAAAACTCCATCTATGGTACGGTAATACAATTCATCATTGTGGAGTACATACTTGGTAGCTTGGAACCTTATACGTCTTTCAACCTTTTTAGATGGATTCTTTAAATAATCAATAATTTCCTTCCTGTAGTCATCGGTATCAGCTGCTGATATTAATACTTCTTGAACAGGTTGATATCCTGAAGCATGCTGAGCCAATCGGTTATCCTCTTCATTATGCATCCGAGAAATATGTTCCAGATGAAAACTCCTGAACCCTTTTAATAATCTCAAACACTTTTCATGATATGAAATTAGAATTTCACTTCAGCATTCATAAATCCCAGTCAACTGATTTATAACTAACATAGAATCACCAAAGATCTCAACAGCATCAGCATGTACTTCCTTGAGCAATTCTAACCCTTTTATCAGGGCTTGGTACTCAGCTTGATTGTTTGTCGATGTAGCAACAATCGGCAATGAGAACTCATACTTCTTCCCCTGAGGGGAAATTAATACGATACTAATCCCTGCCCCTTCACCACAAGTAGACCCATCAAAGAAAAGTGTCCACGGAGCAATTTCCAGAGAATCCACCGTGTTGCAATGTTGAGTAACGAAATCGGCCATAACCTGTCCTTTAACTGCCTTAGCTGATTCATAACATAGGTCAAATTCTGATAATGCTAAAATCCATTTACCAATCCTACCATTCAGTATCGGCATTGACAGCATATACTTGACCACGTCATCTTTGCATATGACAGTACATTCAGCCGATAGTAAATAATGTCCCAGCTTAATACAAGAAAAGTATAAACATAGACATAATTTCTCAATGGCCGAATACCTGGTTTCAGCATCTATTAACCGTCTGCTCAAATAATAGATAACACGCTCCTTTCCTTCAAATTCTTGAATAAGAGCTGAACCGATAACAGTATCTTCAGGTGATAAATACAATCTGAAAGGTTTTCCATGTTGGGGTGGAACTAACACTGGAGGATTTGTTAAATAACTCTTAATTTCATCTAAGGCTAACTGCTGTTCATCCCCCCATTTAAATTCCTGATCGGCTTTCAATTTCAATAATGGACTGAAAGCCTTGATCTTACCTGACAAATTAGATATGAATCTTCTGATGAAATTAATCTTACCGATCAAGGATTATAATTCAGTTTTATCGGCAGGAGCAACAATCTTGTTGATTGCCTCAATAGATTTTCTACTAATTTCAATACCCCGCTGATGCACCATAAAACCCAAGAATTGTCCTGCCGATACACCAAATGCACATTTATTAGGATTCATCTTTAATCCATGTTTTCTTGTGCACTCCAATATCTTCTGTAGATCGGTTAGATGCTTTGTGATGTCTCCAGACTTAATCACTATGTCATCAATGTAGATTTCCACCAACGTGCCGATATATTCATGGAAAATAAAGTTCATAGCTCTTTGATAAGTAGCACCGGCATTTTTCAAACCAAATGTCATAACTATCCACTCAAATAATCCCACATGTCCTGGACATCTAAAAGCAGTCTTAGAAATATCTTCTTCAGTCATGAATATTTGATTATAACCTGCATTACCATCCATGAAACTGATAATCTGATGCCCTGCTGCAGCATCAATCAACAAATCAGCAATCGGCATTGGGTAACCATCCATCGGTGTGGCCTTATTGAGATTCCTGAAATCAATACAAACACGAAGTTTCCCATTTTTCTTGTATACAGGAACCACATTAGAAATCCACTCTGCATATCGACACTGCCGAATAAACTTTGCCTCAATTAATTTAGTTATTTCGGCCTTAATATCAAGAAGTATATTAGGATTGTAGCGGCGTGCCGGCTGCTGATGTGGCCAAAATCCAGATTTAATAGGCAACCGATGTTCAACTATAGATCGGTCTAACCCAGGCATTTCAGTATAATCCCAAGCAAACCAATCTTTATATTCCTTTAACAAATCAACTAGTTGCTGTTTACACTTGGAATTTAACTTAGCGCTAATAAAAGTGGGCCTTGGCCCATCGCCTTCACCAATATCTACTTCTATTAAATCATCTGCCGATGTAAATCCTTGACCTAATTTTCCATCATCGGCAAATCTATCCATTAAAACTCTTCTTCAGAACCGACTGCTTGGATCGGTAGAATTTCGTAATCGGCAACCTTGAGGAACTCTTTTTCCCAAGCTTCTCCTGATATGCACCTAGTTCGCTCATAAGTGTCTGATTCTGCCGATGCGATGATATAAGAAGAATCACCAGGAACAACTTCAATTTTATCTCCAACCCATTGTATAAGACACTGATGCATTGTAGAAGGAACACAACAATTAGCATGAATCCAATCCCTTCCTAAAAGCAGATTATATGCACCCTTGCCATTAATAACAAAGAAAGTTGTCGGTAAGGTTTTACTGCCGATGGTCAATTCAACACACACTGCCCCTTTAGCTGGTGATACATTGCCTTCAAAGTCCTTTAGCATCATATCAGTCTTAGTTAAGTCTTGATCTCCCTTACCAAGCTTCCGATACATCACATAAGGCATAATATTAATTGCAGCTCCTCCATCAATAAGTATCTTAGATACAGGCTGCCCATCAACTCTGCCTTTTACAAACAAGGCCTTGAGGTGTTGTCTCTCATCATCGGCAGGCTTCTCAAAAATAGCCATCATTAGATCTAGTGTTAATTGAGCTATTTGGTCAAAGAAAAAAACTTCTTCTTTGCTATCAGATAGAGCCAAAAATTTCATCGGCAACATAAACACCACATTGACATCTGCCGATGGGCCTTTATTTTTGTGCCTTATCTGCCACTGCTGATTATCAGATTTCTCATTGGAGGGACTTCCTTCTTGGTAAAAGTCTTTTTGACGCTCTCGCTGCATTTTCCTCTTCTGTGTCTTTGTCAAACCCTCTGGACACCATTGAGGAAGTTTAGTTTTCCACACTGGCTGATAGGTCCTGGTTGTCTCCACACGACGTATATTAGGATCCCTGTAAAATATTTCTTCATCAGGAACTCTTGCATTTGCCATCTCTTCAAGTTCCTCTTGGTTTCTCAGAAAATATGCAAATTGTTTACCAAGCCTTTCATGTACACTGAGCCTGCCCCCCAGCCGATCATATACTGATGCTCTCCTTCTGATCGGCTCATTAATGGACAAACCTTGATTACCAGATTGAAATCTCCTTATTGGACGATTAACTCCATAATAACCATTGCACTCTGGGCAATCTTCAATAGTAGGTAACTTAATACCTTCCTCCAAACAATGAATAAAAAATGGACAATTCCAATGATCCTTATGCCGATTCCACTCTTCTTGACATCTTTCCTCTTGCTGTTGTCGATATCGGTCCCTTCGCTGACGCCAGCCTTCCTGTTGTCTTTGTTGAGTAATCATGATGCCAGATCGAGGAGGCTTTCTAGAACTGCCACCTTCTATCAATAGCCCCTTGCCTTTTGCATCATGGGTAGTTATCCGATGTTGGGGATCTACTGATGCATTCTTTTTAGCAGCTTCCGATGTCAACACCTTAATTTTACCTTCAGTATCCAACATATTTGCTGGAAAAAGGATGATGATCAATTTTCATCGGCTTCTGAATCTTGGAATTGCCAAATTTTATTCTCCCAGACTCAATAGCTAACTATAATTGTTGTCTAAATACTTTGCACTCATTTGTACTGTGTGAAGTTGCATTATGCCATTTGCAATACAGCATATGCTTCAACTCTTCTGCCGATGGGATCACATGATTAGGTGACAACTTAATCTGGCCCTCCTGAAGCAAAAGATCAAATATCTTATCAGCTTTGGTGATGTTGAAAGTAAACTTCTCTGGCTCTTTGTGACCAAAGGGACAAGATATCGGCTTTTTATTCTTAACCCACTCAGCCAAACCGATAACTGGTTCTTCATCCGAATCAGAATCTTCTACTTCTTCGACAAATGAAACTTTCTTATTCCAATTCCTTTTAGGTTCAAAAACCCTAGTGTCTTGATCAGAAATTCTTTGCACTAGATGACTTAGGCTTTCGAACTCCTGAGAAGCATATCTGTCCTTAAGGTGTGGCAACAATCCTTTAAAGGCCAAATCGGCAAGCTACCGATCATCCAACACCAGGCTATAACATTTGTTCTTTACATCTCGTAGCCTTTGCACAAAGCCTTCTACCGATTCATCATTGCGCTGTTTCATCTTTACCAAATCGGTAAGCTTCTTTTCATGAACTCCAGCAAAGAAATACTTATGAAATTGCTTTTCCAGATCAGCCCAAGTAATAATAGAATTTGGCGGTAGTGAGATAAACCATGTAAATGCTGATCTAGATAGAGATGATGAAAACAAATGAACTCTCAATTCATCTCTACAAGCTGCCTCTCCACATTGAATAATAAAACGATTAACATGCTCCATGGTTGATGTATCGTCCTGCCCAAAAAACTTAGTGAAATCTGGCACCTTGTAACAATTTGGGAGAGGAATTAAATCATATGCCAGAGGATACGGAGTCCGATAAGAATAGGTATTAACTTTGGGCTTGATCCCAAACTGATCCTTCATAATTTCTGCTATTTTATCGGCCCAAAAAGCATCAACATCTTGTTGACGACATGGTTGAATCTCCACTGGAGGTACTTGTTGATACCCTTCTGCATACCTTTGTGGCCCACAATCTCCAGCAATTGGCATATTTGTCACTATTTGTGGTCCATTAACCTGCTGAAAAGGGTTCATCGGTTGAGCTGCCGATGCTTGATTATGAAAACTAGCATGCATGTGACCTTGATGAACACATGTGGCTTGCTAATTTGGCTGAACTGAATGTTGAGTGGGAAACTGCCCTGGCCAATTATTAGCGTTCATCAGTACAAAATTTGCCGATGGTTGGTAACTTGTTGGCATTGCCGGATAATTACAACTAACTTGAGGTAAAACCTGGACTCCAGGTTGACTTACGATTGGAGCATTTTGTTGCATCGGTAACAAATTTACCGATGGACTTGAACTAGATGTTTGACCCAAAGACACCTGGAAACCTCCTAGAGTTGGTTGTACAGTAGTTGCTGTAGTATATTGGGGTACTTGAGCTATCAGTGAACCGACCGATAGCATAGGAGCTTTTCCCGTTGCATCAAACACTTGAGGTGATCCATGGTTAAAAACAGATGGCTCTGGAGGCATACCATATCCCCACCAATTAGCAGGAGTCTGATTATTCTGTGGTACAGGACCTGATAAAGCCGATGCTGATAGATCTGTATTAAGCTGAACTCGTCCTGATAATGCTGAATCCGAACGCATCGGTGTAGACTGTACGTTAGATAAACCTGCTGATACTGGAAGAGAAGAAATCTCTATACCCGCAACGGCCGGGGGAGCCGATGGAGCAATAGCAGATGCTGATTCTGGTTGATGATAAGCAGGCCCAACGTAACGAGGTGACGCTTGCCCTTCTTTGAAAGTTCGAATCACAACATTATGAACAGTATTGGATAGCACGTTGGAATGATTAATTAAAGCATGATTCACTGCAGAATTAACCATCTCTTGAAGTTTACCCGGATTAGAATCAAAGGTAACTTGCCGAGGCAACAACAAGTCTTGCTTCTGGATGACTTGTCCACTTTTGTTCAAACTGAATGACTTCAAGCAGAGCTGTCTGTATTCTTCTATAGCCCTCTCCATAGCCTGCTTCTGATCGTCCTTAAGATCTTCTTCTGTTACCACGATGATGTTCCCCGCATCGATCTTAGGATTAAGCATCTTGACTAGATCTGTCCCACCAGGCGTGCCAAAAGATGTGTTGATGCAAAAGTAGATCTGCAAACACAAAGGGCTAATACCCGAAATCGATATCCAAAGCATGCCAGTCGATTTGACCTGTTATTCGACAAGGATGAAGATACGAGCACTTTGGTCCTGACAACAGCGATACGCCCGAAAGTCACGGCCAAGAGGTACTCACGCGGAACTCGAGGATCGCCGAAGATTGCACTGGAGCAATACAACTCGCCGAATCGATGAGAACTCGTAAAAAAGAAAAATATGCAAATTGACGAAGTTGTCGAAAGTAGATGTAAATAAGAATAAAAGTTGTTTTTGATATATTGATTGATCTCTTTTTTTTACATTGCCCTTCACCCTATATTTATATCCTGATCTACAGAAACGTAACCAAATACGACTAGGACACTAAATCCAAATCTATGGAAACACATGACTTTGATACAACTTAGACTCTAATAAACGTATATAAGGAAATTAACTCCTATCTTATTCCATAGTCCGCCTCAGTCACGATGGTATTCTCATCGACCTCCTTTTTATCGGCACAATCCCTGTTCCATCGGCACAATCCCTGTTCCATCGGCAGCAGCCTTCAAGTTCCTTCCATCGGTACATTCCCTGTTTCATCGGCAGCAGTCTTCAAACCATCTTTCATCGGCATCGGCAATAATACCCTTAACCTTATTGGCAACATTTCAATTTGAACCCATACGCCGCTACCACTCATAAGCAAACTCATTTTCATCAGCTATCAATCTACACAATAATCTTTCCTCTGCTGATTAGCCCTTCCTGACCATCTTGACACGTGCTAAAAAATGATGTCAACACGAGTTCTTGAACCCTTTATTGATATTCGCATCATTCATATTTGCAATTTCAGATTGCGTGTTTTTACCTTCTTGCTTGTGCTCTTCGATTCGCTTGCAGGAAAAGCCTTCTTGGCGAGGTCAATCAAGTTGTACTTGGTTGATAACCAACGGAGCAGTGTGTAACGGTTGCAGGGTTCGAATCGTGTCTGATTTGAAGCCGGATCGCCAACGTCGAGATCTCCACAAATCGAACTTACCGGTTACCTCTCGGAAGATCGGGCCAGTATTCATCAATTGGTATCAGAGCCAGGTTTACCCGCGAGGTATACTCTCGTTTGCCTTAGATTCATATTTGTTCATTACCTAGAGTCCACAAAAAGCCCAATACTATTACAATTTCTGCTGTCCTATCACCTTTGTGCCTTTGCAATTTCGTTTCAGATTCGCGTTGTTGAGTTTGTGTCTGTGGTCGAGTCTCGTTGCTGGTTTAGGATTGTGTTCGTAGTCGTAGTTCAATCGCCCGTTGCTATGATTTTTGTTTTCCGCCGCTATCCTATCCATCGTTTCCAAATAATAAGTCAAAGCCACCACATTACTCGACTTGCCCCGCTAGCCGCCTTGTGTAACTTTTCGCCACCGCGCAAACCCTAGATAGGTTGCCAGCCGCTCTTATTTTGCCTGCATCGCAGCCCTCCTTACATCATCAGGCGAATACCTACTGCTGTTAGTCACAGGAACCATCTTGTGATCGGTGCGAATACCTACTGCTGTTAGTCACAGGAATCATCTTGTGATCGGTGTTGGAGTTTAGGGACGTTTTGCCCTAACTGCCGTATTGTGCCTTCCGGAAAATATAACTTGAGATACCTTCGGTAAAACAGGCATAACTTTTCGCTCGTTTATCAGAAAAATCTAAAATTTTTTGAGCAGCTTCTTGACACCATTTGAGGCCGACACAAACTGGCTTTGCCTTGTTTGGTTTCATCAAAATTGCCAAAAAAATCAGGAAAATAAAGAAAAAAAATTGTTAAAGTTTTTGCACGCTTTTAAGAGAACTTGCTGTATTTCTGTAGACCACATCCCAACTCCGTTGTAGGTGCCAATTTTTGTGGTTGCATCTTTTTTGATCCTTGTTCAGAGAAAAATATAAAAAAAATAGCAAAAAAAATAAAAAAGTTTGATTCCTACTAGTGCCTTTTGGGAAATTTCGGGAAAAATTCAGAAAAAGGAAAAATTCGGGTTATTTGCTTGTTCTGTGAGTTCTTTCCATCGTCCTTTGCTTTCACCTTGATGCACTATGTCTCGACACGTCTTAGCTAGCAGCTGTGATTTGTACTTTGGATCCGGATTGAACAATTGCTAATCTGCATTCGTTAATTGCTAATTCTTGCTGTCATATTGTATGCCTACCCATAGCTCCACATATTCTTCTGTCACCACAGGTTCATCTTGCAACTGTTACCCACGCTCAACAACAAATTACTTCGCCATTTTGGTTTGGCTCTTGTTTGGCATTGGTAAGAATACAGGCAAGACGGTGATAAGCCGCTTGTGATTTTGCATTCCACTTTCACCACCACCACTTGTTTCCTTTTAGTAGATTATTAGGGATAACTTTCACTGTTTCTTCCTATTTTGTGTCTACAATGACAGGTTATAACACTCATCGATATGAGACAACAATGATGCATGAGCCACGTACTATTGCTGCTACACCTCCTTCCGCAGGTAGTTCTATTCTTTCTTCTCCACCTACTTATGATGGTGTTGGTGCTAATGAGTACATTGGGTGGGAAAGTAAAATAGATAATATTTTTGCACATTGTCATATGTGTGAGCGGAGGAAGATTAAGAATGCATCTAGTGTTTTGAGACTTAGCATCAATTTGGTGGGAGTCTTTAAGTTTTTCAGATAAACCTCATACATGGAACGATATGAAAATTCTTATGAGAGAAAATTTTATTAATCCATCTCTTGTAATTAATTCATATAATGAGGAACATCAACTAGACCAATCTCCTATTATTTCTCCTGTTGTGCCTAACCTTTTGCAGGATAATGCACAAAAGAGCAGGGATGACATGACAGAAAATGAGGTGCTCTCAGTTTCATGTGAACATTCAACACATGTTACTTCCGCTGACAGTGAGAGCCAAGGTAATGCCAATGATGCTAATCTCACAGAAGATGATAGTTCTCTTGATGTGCTGAATTTTTCCACCAATCATGTTATGATAGAGCAAATATTAGTGGAACCTTCGTTTGATTTACCTTTGTCACAAGATGATTTGCTTGATGTTCCTTGTGATAAAGATGACTTGAATGATGATATTTATATTATTCCAATAATGAATGATCATGCTATATGTATGTTGGAATCGAACACTATTAATGAAAGTAGACATGTTATTTATAATGCTAGCGATATTGATGAGCTAAAGTTGATGTCTTCTTTAAATACATTGGGATACATTGATTTTAATGTTCTTTGCAATCTTAATTATTTAGAGGAAAAACTTTATGCATATGCTGATTTTCCATGGTTGTCTAGACATACATATCATGTTTTTGGCAAATATAGCAACCAAGGACAATATATGGTACAACGAGTTTACATTTGTACAACTGTGAATTCTTCTTTTGTTGTGCAAAATAATGATCAATTAGAGGACTATAAAATCAACAATGTTGTCATGCCATATTCCTCTCGTTTTGCTTTACAATCCCAAGTGGAATCCAAAGAAGTGGAGCATATGTTTCTTGTTACTACTAATCTTTTACAGGATAGTATTGACAACGATCGTGTGCATTTTAATCGAGGAGACTACATGTTTGTAGGAGAAGGCATGCTGCCAACCAAAACATGTGGTCATATTCTTTCTCCCAACATTGTCAATTCCCAATATTTTGGCAACCTCATTTGTCTTCATGTTGTGCAGAATGGCATTCAAGCAACATCGACGCCGAGGACGGCTTTTCATCAAGAAGGGGAGGATGATGAGGTCATGACCATGCTTGGAGAATTACATGGAGGCCAAGGAGATTAGCAAGGGAATCCAAATCGAGAAGGAGGCCCAAAACTTATCCGGTTCGAGTCACCAAGGTGGAGGCCCAAATCAAGTTTGAGTCCACCTCGGAATCCAGGACCAGTCTGCCTTGAACTGGTCACCCAGGACGCATACGGACTCCGTTTTCGATGATCCATATATGGATGGAAAGCTTATTTGTTAAGGAAGCCAACCCAAGTGGTCCTACATCAAAAGATGTTCGGAACCAATGGGAATCGTCGAAACAAGTCACCGTCCAGAATCTGTCAGGGCGCTGTGTCAGGGCTCGAAGCTACAGAAACGGCGAAGCTCCAAGGGCGGCCATGGCTATGATGGGCGTGCTCGACGTCCGCTCTCTAGCACAGAGCGAGGAGGGCAAGGGTGAGCTGCTGGGAGGGTGGAGAGGCGAGTGACGAGGTTGGGCGTCCACTTAGGAGGGTGCAGGGTGCTGCAGGAGAGCTGGGACACGCGACAGCCATGGAAGAACGTGAACTCATGCATGAACCACACGTCGGCATTTCCACAGACACCTGGCAGGCAATGAAGGGAGCAAGGTGGGCGCTGATTTGGGCTTGTTCTGGGCTGAACTGGGTCTTGGGCCCAAAATGAAGTTCGAAGCCCACATGATGCTCTACGATTTTTATTAAGACACTTCAGTCATTAGGGTTCTGGTTTAGGAGATAATCAACTTTGAAGTTGACACTATCAAGGACTTGACAGTGATTAAGCTTTGCTTGGTTTTCACTAGTTTTGGGATGCCAAACTTGATCCAACTAATTCCATCTTTTTACATGTTCTTCTCCAAGGAATATACTCCAACTTTTATAATTGGCTCAACTTGGGTTGCTTAGCAAAAACGCGAGAACATGACGTGCCAACCGGTATTGGTGTTGGAATTCCCAAAATTGGAAAAATTTCTAAGTCTAAAATAAACTACAGCACATTCAAACTTTGAGCCATGGTTTGAGTTATTTCCAAGATGAATCATGGTATGCTCCAAAAATAAAGTTTGTTGCCCTCAAACTAAACTACAACTCTTATTAAGGAATCATCAATTAGTTTGGCCTGGTTAGGAAACTACGCAGCTCCAAAGTAGGGTAGGTGAAACTTGAACACTGAATTCAGTTTCAAGCCGACTGAAACTGCAGTCTTCTTCCATCTCCATCTCCCAAACCGAGCAAGCAAAGGCTAAACCAATTCCACAACGTTGTAGAGATATATGAGGACTACAACTTTTCTCAAATTATTAAGGTTTGGTTCGACTTGGTTTGAGATAGATACTATCCTAAATGAGGGTACATCAAAACTAAAATCAGCTCTAACACCTAGCCAAATTTGCGAAGTCCAAAACAGCAGCTGAATCAATCTTGTTAGCTCTATTTGACTAGGTTAGAGGCCAAACTAGCTCTTGACCATTAAACAAAGTTTGTTCTACACAAGATTATCTACAACTTTTGTTGAAGGTCAAAGCTCATAATTGGTACATAATTTAAACTTCCACTTTGGTCAAAGTAGCAACTCGTTAAAGTCAAACCTAGGGTTTTAGGCCAATTAAGGCATTTTCTTGGCATTTGCTCAACATGAACCCTTCATGAATTTTGTTGTAGAGTTCACCTAGAGTCATTTGGGTAAGTTTGCAAGGTTTGGTTGATGATCTATAATTCTATTCACTTAATGGTGCAATTTCAATAGGAATAGAACTTATCATTTCATGTGAATTTTTGATTCCAAACGTCATAAAACTTTTTCAGGGATCAATATAGATAGGTACTAAGGTGAGACACATCAAGATATTGCAATAACACCACCCAAGAATATATCTTAAAAAGGGGCCTATATGTAAAGTAATGGTGCAACATCCAACTTTAGGTTAGGCTCATCTCCATAGGTTGACCTTGCCATCGTCATCTCCACTTAATCTATCATGTTTGAGCTCAAACCCACTGCTTAGTGAGTGATAAACACCTAGGGTGTTACAACATCTAATGTGGGCATAGAAGGGGAGAGGATAGGAGTGGCTTCTAAATGGCTTGACTCTCCTTCTATGGCATCACTTGACATGCCATCCTTGAATTCTTCCCAATGTCCTACATGGGAATAAGGATGCTTTCTAAGAGATCCCTTCTTGAGAGGATTTGAATTATATTCGCTTAAAGGTCTCTTATGAGAATTCAATGCTTTCCTAAAATCAGCACCAAAGAGGTCATTCTTAATCTCAACAGGGATTTCCAAAGGTGGAATTCCTTCTTTTGGAGGATTTTGGGGTATTGGTGGTTCGAGATTGATAGCTAAATCTTGGGATCAGAGTGGTTGTGATTTGTCTATCAAAACTTCCTTTTCTTGTTTGGGAAAGGATTCCTTCTCTTCTTTGAGGAGTTTATTATGAATGCTAGTGCAGGGAGTCTTTCCACTAATTTTATCAAGCATCGCCCTTGCTTCACTAGTAGACAAATGAAGGAAAACTCCTCTAGAGGCTGCATCAAGAGATTCCCTAGAATCATTTCTAAGACCCATGTAAAAATGTTACAGAAGTATAGTGTCTTGAATGGCAAGGTCCGGGCCAATGATGACGAGTTCATTAAAATGATCCCATGATGTACCAAGGGATTCTTCTTCTAGTTGCTTAAAATTTAGAACCTTTTTTCAAAGGCTGACTACTTTAGAGATGGGAAAGAGATGTAAACAAAATTTTAAGCATAATGTTTACCAATCTCCTTGCATACTTCCTATGGTTAGACTATACCATTGTTTAGCTCTTCTCGTGAAAGAGAATGGGAGTAACTTCCATCTTAAGGTTTTGTTAGATATGCCAATGATACGCAAGCATGCACAGGTCTATTCAAACTCCCATAGGTGTGCGTATGGGTTTTCATCGCCTTCTCCCAAAAAGGATTTATCTCGAATCAATTTTATAAAACACGGGCACAGCTCATAGCCAGGTGTTATGATAGGCTCTGAAGATTTTGGTGTCTCTAGCCATGGACTCGTGGGTTTAGCATATTGATAGATAGGAATGAAATCCATTCTAAAGAAAAAGTAAAAGAAAGAACAAAAGATAAAAGGTTAAGCTAGGCTTATTGTTAATTCAGCAATTGTTTCCTCGGTAATGGCGCTAGAAACCTTATTGGTATAAATTAATGCGCACAGATAAATCCACAAGTGCACGGATACTGCTGTAGATTTCACCTAGAGGTATTCCAAGTATCGTATCCACAGGAAAATGTGTGAGATTAACTATGGTCTAACTTAACTAGGGATAGCAACAATGTTAGGATAAATAGGAGCATAGAGAGGATAACCGAGGTTGTCTACTTCTAACTTGGGTAAGCTATGTCTTCTACTATTCAACTAGGGATGTTACTAGCGAAAGACACCAACAGAGGATGCTTTCCTTCACAACCGTGTCCTACATACGTCTACAGATGGGAGGTGGACTACAAAGGATAAGCGAAGCTATATAGAACTTATGTCACTCATGCGATCTACAACCTTTCGAAATGCATGGGGCCTCCACGATTAACCCAAGTCTGAGCACCACGCTTACACTTATGATTAATACTTTAACCTAGAGCATCTATAGATTAAAGCACTCAAAAGAGAGTCATGATCCTGATGAACAATATAAACAATTACTTACTTGAATTAGAAGTTGATTACTAGAGAAATCTCGAAGGCGAGCTCAAGTAGAACTTGGATCCGCCAAGGTACAAGCCTTAGCGAGAGCACCGATAGGCCGGTACGTCCTCCAAACACTTCCCTCACTATCTATCTCACTATAATTTACAAGACTAGATCCTATAGAAGACTAATTTTCTCTTGATAGCTGGCTCTGATCCTCATGATATGAATTAGGGTTTTAGGGATCTGCTGAGGGAGGGGGTACAGGGCTGTTTATATAGGCCAAAGCGTTCATTGTGAGCTCTTGGATCAAACTGACTTAAAGAGCGGCGTAGATAGAACCTAGGATGTGGTGTAGAACTGACAAAATGAGGCGAAGGCTGACGGGTGGACCTAGGGGCCAAGCGACCTGACCTGGCAGCCCTCGGCTCTTGCTTTGGTGTGGTGTCCTCTAGAGTCCTCTAGAACCTTCTGATGCCTATTTCATGGTGGATAAGCACGATTAATTCTGACATGTAGGTCTGCCTTGACGGTTTTCTGAATAAACCCTGCAGAAAATACAGATTCACCAAAACTCATGGAATTTGTTAGTTTAAACCCCAATACCTCTGTTTGGTGATGGAATTAAGTATATATGCAGGTTATGTTCACACTTTATAATTGATTTTAGTGAACGTCAACACCTATCGTCTGATCCTTCTTCGAATTGTTCCACCCCACCGCATGATGGTCCGGGGCCCCCAAAAGGGGCATCCTCAAGGGGTCAAGGCTGGCGCATAGGGCTTCAACGCCACCCGAAGCAAATAAAAGTACGAGGACTGTTTGGGAGGCAAACGCACGTGGTTTTAGCTAGGGTGCCTAGACGTGCCTCGACCGTTGTGATGAATGATGTCTGAGTACTGACTTGAGTCGCTCATGGTGACCCAACGAGGGAGGCAGCGAGCCCTCAAGTACCGATAGATGGGCTCGGGAGCTATATGAGTGGCTCAATCGGGAAGCCGAGGATCTCCCTTTTGGGGGAAATGACCGGGGCACGAAACGATCGTAAACCCAAGGTTCTCACAAACTTACCCACTGGCAGCACGGGCGTGGCAATTTTGGCCAATGAGGCCATCATCGTAAAAGCCCAGCCCAACGAGGGATCAAGTTTTTGAGCATGACTCGAGAGCAAAATGGGATTACACACAAAAGTAATTTCATTTTGTCAATTGGGAACGACCCAATTACAATATGTGGTGGCAAAAATCGCTACAAGATGTGGAGTACCGGCGCCGTGGCTGGGCACCAGGAAAAGCCCATCGGTGACCAGCCATGCAACTGACCCCACCTCCCTTGAAGCTTGGTCTTCATTGAGACCAAAGAGAAGGGTCAGGGCCTAAGCCCAGAAGCTAACAAAGCTGCTCGCAGGAGAGGCAGAGCGCACTAAGATGAGGCAAAGATTTCCTAGTCGTTGCTTGGAGATTGGCGCCATCCACAGCGGCCTGACCCCTCTGGAGAGCACCACTTTCGGCCTGACTTTAGGGCTAAAATGCCACAACAAGAAGCCCAGGTGTCCTGAGCCTCACAGGTGTAACACCCCAAGTGTTTATCACTATTAAGCAATGAGTTTGAGCCCAAACATGGCAAGTTAGGTGGTGATGAAGATGTCAAAGCCAAATCTATGAGCATTGGCCCAACTTAAACTTGGATATTGCACCCTTGTTGTGGCCCGTTTTAATATATATATTTGGGTAATGTTATTAGGACCTCTTTCATGTGTCTCACATCAATTTCCATCTATATTGATCCATGGAAAAGTTTCATGAAATTTGGAATCAAGAAGTCACATGAAATGATAAGTTATATCTTTGATTGAATTGCACTATTAAGTGAATGGAAACATGTGTCATCAACCAAACCTTGCAACCTTGCCCAAAGGACTCTAGATGAACTCTACAACAAAAATCATGAAAGGTTCATGTTGAGCAAATGCCCAGAAAATGCTCCAATTGATCACAAAGGATAATTTAACCTTTATCATGATACTACTTTGGTCAAAGTAGAACTATAGGTTCTATACCAGTTTTGATGTTGGACCTTAAATAAAAGTTGGAGTCCATGTTGTGTAGAACAAACTTCATTTAAGGGTCAAGAGTTAATTGGGTCCCTAACCTAGTCAAATAGAACTCACAAGATTCAATGCAGTGCCATTTTAGAGCCCAAGAATCTAGCCCAACTGTTGTTTCAGTTTCGTGTACCACACTTTGGAGCTTTATATCTTGCAACCCAAGCTGATATAGACCTTGATCCTTTAATGAAAGTTGTGGTTTAGTTTGTGCTCTGCAAATAATGTTTTTAGACCAAGAGCCAGATCTCCTTGGAAATAAGTCAAACCAAGGCTCAAACTTTGAATCTGCTGTAAGTTTTGGCACTAAGTATCCAAGACCGGTATTACTACCAACTTGATTGACATACCACATTCTCTAAATTTTGTTAAACAACTTGAGTTGGTCCAAAAATAAAAGTTAGAGCTAATTCAATGGAGTAGAGTACGATAGAAGTTGGATCAAGTTTGATCATGTTTGGATCAAGTAAATTGAGTTCGAGCAGAGCAAGGCTTGACCCTAGTTAAGTTGTTGACAGCGTCAACTTGGAGCTTAATTAGCCACTAATGGAGGACCCTAATGGCCATACACCCTGAACAGAATTTGTAGAGCATCAAGAATACAACAAACTTTATTTTTGGCCCAATGTCCAATTCGGCCCGGATCTAGCCCAAGCCGGCCCCCTTTTCCCTACTCCATCGCCCGACACATGTTCGTCAAAATGCGGCCATGGCGACCATGCACCATGCCACGCGTCCTCCCCCCTACCGCGTGTCCCAGCGAGCCCGCGTCGATGGGGTGACACCCTAGCTCAGTCCGTGCCTCTCTAGACACTCGTCCTCACTCTTCCTCGCCTCAACGTCGGTGAACGGCCGTGTCCACCATGGCCGCCTTGAGCTTCGGCCACTGCCCGCATTCTCACTGTTCCGCACCTCCTCGCTCCCCACGAGCACTGCCATTAGCTTTGCCTCCATCTCCTGCGCACCGTGCTCATGCTCGCCATCCTGATCTGTCGTCGTAGACGCCAGTGCCCTGGCCACAGTCGTCGCTGCCAGTGCGCGCGCATGGCCAGCGAGCCACAGGCATCCTCTGGATGAGCTGCACCCCTTGGTGGGTTCGCCTGACCATAGGGAAGCTGTGTCGCCACTCTTTGGCCACCGGCGTGAGCTCCTCCGGCTGACACTGCAAGCTCCCAGCGACCCCCTCGGTTAAATTTGCGTTAGGGACCTCATACTAGAATTAGAAGAAAGGGAGGGGCCTGTTTGCACACTCGTAGACTTGGATAAATAGTGCTCCCAAGGACCTATTTGTTTTAAATTGACAGAAACTTTGGAAAGTCATAATAAATCATAGAAAAAATCATAAAATAGCAAATGAGGATGTTTTGGAATCCTTGTAAGTAAGTCTACCCAGTGAAGTCATAATATGATAGGTGTTAGTAGAAAGTTTTTGCTATTTTTATTTATTCTTGTAAAGTGCTTTTAAAGGTGCTTTTAAATTGGATAGATACATATCTTGAGTTATAGAAGTCCAAAAATTGTAATTCTAGTTTTGTTAGTCTTGTGATGACATGCTCTAGCTAAGAAAAATATTAAACTTGCTAGTTATGTACTATTTCTATAGTGTTTTGGTTTAATCTTATTAAATAGGAAATTCTAGCTTATGTTGCTTATTAGTTTCATATCTGGAGTTGTCGTGCTCAAATTGCTATGAAATTTTTATGGTAGGCTAATGATGCTATAGATGAGCTCTAGTTAAAGTTTCATGAGTATTGGATGCAGCATGAGTGAGTCATAGATTTATCTTGCTCTCACATGTTTTTCAATAGCAATTTGTCTTTTTCATAAAGATTGCTATACTTGTTCAAATGCTATGAAATTTATACAGTAACCTATTGGGGACATGTATGAGCCACTATAATTTTTGTAGAATTTATTGTGCACTTTTGATGTATGTTCATAATTCCACCTAATTATCTAAATATATTAATAAAGGCATGAAAAGAATTTATTTGGGGTTGGCCACTATGTTTTCTAGTGTTCTATTGATGTATATGAACTGTTGATACCATTGATCTTGCTCATAATGCAATCTCCAACATAAATAATTATTTGCTTGCAAATGCTGTTTCTGGGCAGTTTTCAGGACTGTTTGGATTACATCATGATAATAATGTTTTCTGGGAAACTTATTAATAACAAAGTTGTAGATAACTCACTTGTCTAGCTTGTGTTAAAATATGGTGATATTTGGCCATGTGGTTTGTGAGTTAGGCCTGTTCAAAGTTGGGTTTCAGAAATGGCTGCTCTCTGTCAATTCTGGACCAGTTTCTGTAAATGTGTATATTTGACCTGGTTAACTTGTGAATCGTGCTGAGATGTTTAAAGATGAAATGTTGAAAATTTCATAAGATTTCCAGAATGTCTTGTTTCATATCATTTAGATTTATAGAACTCCAGTTATGATTTAATTAGTCAGCTGCTGCCTGTGTGTCTAGAAATTGGTAGATTCTAGTTTTAGTTGTTTGCTTCACTTTGCCTTGCTTTGCATATTGATAAGTGTGATTCATATCTTGGTGGTGATTAAGTAACACCTAAGACCTTGTGAAACTTATGTCATGCTTGGTGTTGTCATTTTTTCTATCTTGGAATGATAAATTGTGTGACGTTTAAAGTAAGCAAGGCGAAGTGCTTAAGTTTGTTTAGCGTAATCTTATGCTTGTCTTGCTTATTGTATTGATGCATTGTCTATTGCACTTCCAAATATTCATGCACTTGCATCTTGCATCTCATCTAGGTACGCTAGATGCACCGCGTGAAGGACGAGATGTGGAGCCGAACTCGAAGATGGTGTTTGGTGGACCTATCCAGGAGATGGAAGGGTTGCGCAAGAGCTAGGATGGGACATGTTCGCCAAGCGAGTGTCATCTAACAAACACTAACCTAAGTGTTGGTTCCCAGGCAAGCCCCGGAGCATTCTAAGCCTCCTACTTTATAAAAGCAATTGAGTATATATATATATATATGTTATATATGAATTGTTGCATTAAGTATAGGAGTTGTCTGGAACCCTTGCTCCATATATACCTTCTCCTTGTCCAGCAAATATACCTTGAATCCTATTTAGGTTTAGGATTGAATACTTGCTTAGCCATGCTTAGACTAGTGGAAGTTGGGTGATTCCCTGTCACCTGCAAGATAAGACCTATCTGGTCACGGTTGGCTATATTTGCTATCGTGGAAATAACCATGTGTTAAAAATATAAATGAAGACCGGGCGGGATATAGATAGTGAAGCAACAAGGAAAGAGTTGGCATTTCTTAAAGTCACCACCAAGAGCAGGCATGATGGTCTACCCTCAGCAGTGGCGCTAGAAATGCCGGTGGAGGTAGCATCCCATAATACCACGGTTAGGACATGGAGGACCCTAACGACAGCACTATGGAACTCCAACCCTCGATAGGTCTTTACGTTTACATATGGAATCCGCAAGCGCACGGATCTATCATTGTAGCATTTCATCCGAAAGTATTCAGGGTATCATTATTTATATTTTCCCTAGGGAAGGCAGGGATAACAAATGGTCTGACATGAGTATGGGCACGACAAACATACATGCATAATATCCAAATGATCATAACAGGGGTAAACAGTTGAAGTTCAAGATAGTGGACACACACACTTATACAAGTCAAGAGATTCCTACACTCGAGAATAAAGAATAAAAGAATGTCCTAGTCAAGAGTAGAGGGTTCTGTATAGTTAGATTGCTATGAGCTAAGTTATCATACATGCTAGGTATGTGTGAGGTGGATTGGGACGCCACTGAGTACTGGTCTGCCAGCAACCTCATGTGACAATTTACGTACTCCTACACCATGGTCAAACGTGGGGGAATTCAATGGACGGATAGGACTATCACCACCAGCCGCTTACCCCTCGACTATGGGACATGAAATGCATTCACCCACCACTATATACCTAGGCACCTCGCTCGCATATATAATGACCACCCAAGTCCCCCCGGGTCCCCAACTCGATGGATTGGTAGGTAAGAGACTTGGGTGTACAAGAAAGCATGATGAACCACCCCCTCAACACACAAATAGCTCTACTCATGAACATGATATGAGAGTGAAGCTCCTAAGCCAACTTAGCATATACATGATATGTAAACTATAGATTAGTTTAAATATCACATATAGACTAAGTAGACTATACATAGCCAAGTATGAAATGAGCATAACATATGAACTATATAGTAGCACACATATCATGAACATGTCAACATGACTATACTCTAGTTCATAGCATCTACTATATGAATATAACAAAGCTAATTGGAAGAACATGATGAATATAAGAATGAAATGATTCATCTTTATTCTCACCAAATCCTACCAAGGAGCCAAGCTCTCCTTGTAGCTTCTCTTCTCTTCTACTATTTCCTAATCTAACCTAAGCTAAAGAAGAGGTCGAGAGGGAGTGAGGATGTAATAGAACCGTCCAAATTATAAGAGCACAAGTACAAAAACAAACACCAAAATGATCAAATTCTCACACTTGAGCCCATATAACTCTGGTAGTCCAATGAAATCACGAGGGATTTCAAACCAACCAACATACAAGCCAAGATCGTAGTGATTCAACATAACAAGTCACATGTTACAACCATTTCGCAAGTAATTCAATATACATCGGAGTTCAACATAGTTATTAGAACTTACATTGAAAAGTAGTGGAAGAAAAGTAATTTGAAACTAACATTATTCTTATTTCAAATACATGCCAGTACCACGGTCGACTTCCAACAAAAGCATTAGAGATAAGGTAACTCAGAAGGATCATACCCATGATCACACTCCGCCACAAGGCAGGAGCCAACCAACTCTTGCAGTCGCCATGATACAACACAACCTACAACAAGTGGGGATAAAACCCTGAGTACAAGAAGGTACTCAGCTAGACTTACCCGTCAGAAACTAGAAATAAGGTGACACCAAGGATCATGCAAGGCTGATATGAAGTGGGGCTAGCTTGACAACATTTTGCATAAAAGCTTAATATAGATGATCAATTATTAATGCTTAAGCATCAAGTTAATTATCATTAATTTATCATCTATATTAGAACCTGTACTAGAGCACTCACTTTATTAGGAGCAAACAATATTAACCATAGCAGGTATAAATTGAGGCAACAATTCCATCTTATCCAATTAACCATCCGTTCAATTTAATGGAATCTACGTTGCCGCTGCTCAAGTCAAGTGCTCACTAACCGGGAGCGACGACGATTCAAATCGAATTCCTATCCAGCTGGAGGGGTATTTCTAACACTCACCGCGCAAGCCCCTGCCAGGGTCGCACAAGCCACCTTTTCATATGATTCAGGAATTGTGGGTCCGAATGATGTCGCGACCCCAAGGGCGACACTCTGCCAGGTGATAGGGACTCTAACCCCCCTTGGTCTCACGCCAATGTCCCCAAGCACATCCTTTCTCTTCTCCAAGAAGCAACCTACCATTCGAGTCCCGGCCTGAATCACATTACTCGGCTTCGTGGTCGGAACGACTTATCCGGCCAACTAAGTGTTAGACTGCGTTCAACATGACTCAAGGACGTACAGCGAATCGGTCCTTAAACGACTCAGACGGGGATAGATTCACACCCAAGACCTCCATGCCTTGTCGCTTCACTATCATCATCCCGCCTGGTCTCATTTCATTTTATTAACACCAGGTTCATTTCCACGATAGCAAATATAGCCAACCGTGCCATATATGAATATCCCTATATCTCGCAGGTGACAGGAAATCACCTGACTTCTACCGCTTAAAGCAGGGCTAAGCATCTACTCGATCCTAGTCTATGTAGGATTCAAGGATTCATATATCTGGACAAGGAGTGATATAATGCAGCAAGGTTTTCAACCAACTCCTACCACTTAATGCAACAATACTTATAACATATATAGAATTAATTGCTTTGAAGGTAGGAGGCTTATAATGCTCCGGGGCTTGCCTGGGATCTGACTCAAGTTAGAGTATGTCAGATGAAGTCACTTGGCGAGCAACCTCCAATCTATCACTTGTCCGATCCTTCTATCTTCGGAATGGATCCACCAACTCCATCTTCGGGTTGGATCCACATCACGTCCTTCACGTTTTTCAGCTAGCATACCTAAATGAGGTGCAACAATGCATATGTATGAATACATAGAAATGCAATAACACAACATTCATACCAGCACACCAAGTTCACATGGGCACTAGAGTTAATCAACTTAACTATCACTTAAGCATATCCTTAGAAGATGACCAGCATATCGATCATGACACAAGTCACACAAGATCTCAAGCACACTTAATACTAACAAGGTGTATATCACTCTTAGAAATCAACATAGCAAAGCAAGGTGAAGCAACAACTTAATTTAGAATCTACCATTTTTCGAAGATCAGAACAGCAGCTGGTTAAATCAAACATAACTGGAGTTCTGTAACTCCAATTGACTTGTAACAAGACATTCTGGAAAGCTTATGAAATTATCTATATTTCATTTATAATCATCACAGCATGATTCCAAAGTTTAACATGTCAAATTTACACAAACACAGAAACTGGTCTAACAAGACAGAGAGCAAGCAATTCCGTACCCTAACTTTAAACAGCTATAACTCCTAAACCACATTGTTAAATACCACCAAATTTTAACAGCATCTATATACATAAATTATCTACAACTTTTATGTAAACAAGTTTTATAACAAAGCAAATTATCATGAAGAACTTTGCTAAGTTCCCAGATCTGTCCGGAAACCTCATTTGCAAGAAATAATTATTAACTTCCATTGAAAACATATAATTAGACAAAACCAACTTTACCAACATGTCACACATGAATAATGAACACCAGGAAACATAGTGTCCATTCCTAAATAATTTCTTTTAATGCATTTTCTTGATTTATTTAGATAATTTGGTGGAATTATGAACACATATCAAAAGTGCATAATAAATTCTACCAAAATTACAGAGGCCTACACATGCTCCCAAAAGTCTACTATCCAAATTTGAAACCATTTGGACATGTATAACAACCTCTATGAAAAAGACAAATGGCCATAGCAATAAATCATGTGAGAGCAAGTTAAACTTAACACTCAATATTTTCTATGAACACAAGGCCATATTATGAATCAATATGATAGAGAAACATCATACTAAGGTAATGGAACAACATTTTCTATTTTATCATTTATATATTATTTATAAGCTATTTATCAAGCTATAAACAAGTTAAATCAATAACTTGAGCATACAGTAAGCAATGACCATGAAATTTATACCACAGTACATCCATAGCATCACAAGCCTACCATAAAAATTTCACATCAATTGGAGTAGCACAACTCAAGATATAAAAATAACAAGCAATATAATGTAAATTCCTTATTTATCAAGGTCCAATCAAAACCTTAAGAAAACAGTGAAAAACTAGTGTGTTTAATATTTTTCCTAGCAAGTACATGTCATCACAAAATTAATAAAACAAGAATCACTATTTTTGGATATCTAAAACTCAAGATATGGCTCTGGTCAAGTTTATAAGCAATTTTGGAACCTTTTTAAAGCTTAAATAAAGACATCAGAAAACTTCTACAAACACTTAACATATTTTCACTCCACTGCATAGATCTTTTCTCAAGGTTTCCAAAAAGTCCACATTTTCCATTTTTGGAATTACCTAGCATGAGATATGGATTTTCAAAGATAACATGAAATCTGAAATTCAAAAACAAAATCACTCAAACCCTACTTAATGCTAGGTGCACCCGAACGTCTACTCAACTGGGTCACTCGTGGCGCTGTCATGCGGGGCCCGCTGTCCACCTGACCCCACCTATCACCGAAAGGAGAGAGACCGGAGGGGAAAATAGAGGAGGCGGGGGCGCTTCACCGGCGGCGCCTGTTCCGGCTAGGGGAAAGCCAACGACGGCGAGCGCTGGGCCGCGCGTCCATGTCTGTGCCCGAGCACCCCTGTCGGTGGTCGTGGATGACCAAGAGAGGGATTGTGGCTCGCTGACCATGGCAACCGGCGGCGGCGCATGAGCAGCGCCGGCGGCGGCTGTTTGCAGTGGCGACAAATGGCGGGGAAAGGGCGCATCGAGGGCGGTGGTTGGCGGTGGAGGTGCAGCGGTACCCGACTGAGATGGGGAAGGCATGGGGAAGCTGATCGGATGGCGGCCATGGAGCTCTGCTCGGCTGGCCATGGCGGCATCCGCGACCGCGAGCGGCAGCGGTGGCTCTGGTTGGGTGTTGCCGCGATGAATGCACGTGAGGGAGGTAGGGAGGTGAGGCGGACATGGTGGCATGCTCAGTTTGTCTGGTGGCCAACTATGGTGGCGCAACGACGGCGGATAGGAAGCTCGCCCACCGGCAATGGTAGGCCGCGACGGCGACGTCGTTCGTGGCCGCGAGCAGAGAGTGTGAGGGCGTGTGCCAACCGTCTGGGGAGCTCGGGCAAGTGTTTTGGTACTCCCCATCACGAGCAGAAGGTAGGGGCACGCGGCAGCCGTGGTGGGGCGCGCTCACGCGCATGGAGGACACGCACTAGACCACGTGTCGGCGGTTGAGGCAAATCATCGAGCACGTGGTGTGCGTGCATCCGTCCGACTTGGAGGCCCTGTTTGGGCCAATTATGGGCCGAACTGGGCTATGGGCCTAAAATCAAAGTTGTAGCCCATACCATGCTCTACAAATGTCATTAAGGCACCTAGATCATTAGGACCATAGATTAGGAGATAATCAGTCCCCAAATCATCAGCATCAACATGCTAAACTAGGGCTCGGTTTTTGGGACTTTGCAATGCCAAACTTGGTCAAATTGAGCCCAACTTCTTACATGTTGCTCTCCAATAAATGGTTTCCAACTTTCATTTTTGGCTCTACTAGAGTTACTCCACGAAATTCGGAGAACATGAGATGCCAATGTCAAGGCGATGAATTCTAGACTTAGAAATTTCTAAGTGTTGGAAACAACCCTCAATCTGACCTGTGGGCCATTTTTGAGCATGTTCCACACATTTTCATGACTTGACTCTTAAATAAAGTTTGTTCCTTATAAAATTCTCTACAACTTTGTCAAAGGGTGCATAGTCATGCAAAGCTTCTAGGTCACACTTTTGAAATGGTCAAACAAAAGCGTTCCTAGGTCCACACATGGTCAACCATCACTTAGAGACACAATTAGTCAACATGGTCAACATGAACATTGTTCCATTAAGTGTCCTAAGCATAGTTAAGGTGTTGTAGAGGCCAAACATACACACCATGCATAGGTTGCACAAAAGTGTAGGCCTCACATGCCTTGAAACATAGAACTCAAGTGAAATGCTATAGTTGTTTCACCACCATGTTTCAATTGTCTCATGTGTTTGTTTCAAGATACATGCTACACATGTTTCACTAGGTTGTCCCACATGTGTCCAAGATGTGTTGCACATGTTGCATTTGTATGTTGCATAAACACTAGTTTCCATGGGATGTAAGGCAGGTTTTAGTTATAATCCAAACAAGCATATAACTTATCATTTCATGTGACTTTTTGACTCCAAACTTCATGAAACTTTTTCAGGGATCAATATAGATAGGTACTAAGGTGAGACACATGAAGATATTGCCATAAAACTGCCCAAGCATATATCTTGAAAATGTCCTATATGCAAAGCAAAGGAGTAACATCCAAGTTTAGATTAGGCTCACCTCCACTTAATCTATCATGTTTGAGCTCAAACCCACTGCTTAGTGAATGACAAACACCTGGGGTGTTACAGAGGAGCTCTCTTGAGCTAGTGTGGAGTGTGGTATGTGTTGTTGTGTGTGTGTGTGTGTTAGGGGGAGTCGCCTCCTTCTTATATAGGGTGGGGACAGGTGGTTGCAGAGGAAATATTCCCGAGTGCACCCCCGCACCGTCCTCCTCTCCATCAATGCTATCAGCATGAGCGAGGTGGGCCAAGGCTGCGCCACAGGGGGTGCTGCCGCGCCCTAGGTGCGCCCTCCTGGGCCAGCCCCCCTTGGGCCCATCTTCGCATGGCTGCCTCTCCTCTGCTCCTGGAGCACCGTGGCATGGTGGGCTCAGCCTGGTTTTGCACGAAGTTGGCCTGTTGCTCCTCCTTGCCCCTCTACGCCTTCCAGAAAGTGCCTTTCTAACTATGTTTCATGGTTTTCCAGCCCTTGTTTCTGCAATTGTGATTATTCTAATCATATACGTGGAAATAGGTCAGTTGCACATGTATATGTGTGTATAGATGTATATTTTCCTCCTTTTTAGGCTTATGTTGGAGGTATAAATCTATCGATATGGACCACCAACAAACTCCCCCAAGCTTACACTTTGCTCATCCTAGACCAAAAGCTAAGATGTTGGTTGTTGATCAGGAGTTGCTACAATGCCGATTACATTTCAAATATGCCAAGATTATAACAAAGTTTTCTATCGTAATTTGAATGAATTTGCTTTCTTGCTTACCCGTTATTACCTTGTTCCTTGTGGGGCTTTTGGCCTTCTCTAGTCTTGGGTAGTTGCAAGACACAACAAATGAACAGACATGCTTATCGTTTGTTCTTTTAATTTGACTATCTTTTCAGAGCTTTTGAAAGTTTTTTGCAAGATAAATGTAGTTCCTCAAATGATACACTCAATCGCTCAAAGTGTATGTGTATTCCTCGCCAAAGGCTTTTTGACTTTGCCATTTTTCATTCTACCATCTACATAGGCATTTGTGGAGCTTGGTAATGATAAAATGTGGCCTACTTGCATCATGTCATGTTGCTAAGTCAAAAATCGGACCATAGGAGAGACTAGTCATACACTTTGATCAAGATTGTGCAAGTGTGAATATTTTTGTGTTTTTGAACTCAAATGTCATACTTCTCTCCTTTTGAAATCTTTGAGAGCATGTGCTATCTTTTATTCTTACTGGCAGGTGTCTTTGCACCCATTGTTTTCTCTCTTTTTGGCGGGCATCTAAGTACCCATTATTTTCTCTCTTTTTTGGCTCATGCTTTCACTTAGCATGGCATCCTTTTTTACAGCCCAAGACTCTCTAGATAACTTTTGAACAGAAATATTTGACATAGAGTTTTATTTATAACGTGTACGTGAATATTGATCATAGGTGCATGAAAAGAATCTCAACATTGGTCACAACAATTTGACAAAGCTCACCATGAATACAAGTAGCATATGACTAAGGTTTTTGGATATGAATGTGTCATATGGCTTCGGTAGGAATTTGAATCATTGAGAAACTTTTGATTTTAGCTTTTGAAAATAAAATCTCCGGATATCAAGTCTTTCTTGAACAAAGTCATATCAAGGTCTATTTCTGTGTATCATGTCAGGCAACAACTTAGACTAGATTAAGCATTTTGCTAGCCACAAGTTTCAAGTTTTTTAGGGTGAACATTTTTAAGCCAATAAACTCAAACATTGGAGAAAACAAAGCTATAAGCTAGGCATAGTATGAAACATAAGACAGAGCAACTATTTATCATTTCAACAAGGATGGAATCAACATTTCTACAACACATATGTATGGAGTGGAAATGTTTTATTTATTTTTATTTTATTTTATTTTTATTTATTATTACTACTATTACTATTATTTTTATTTTTAGTTTTCTATGCATGATAAAACAAATATGCTAAAAGAAAATAAATATGCGAGAAAGTGAATATGCAATGCATCATACTTGAGCGGGGCCCACCCCCAAGCTAGCTCAATGTTGGAGGTATGAGGTTGCTTGAAGAAGTCTCTGAGGTAGGTACTTTATTTGTTTTTGGATTTTGATATTTTATTCTTGCTTTATACTTAGTAGTTTTGGAACAATGATCAAATTAAGCAAAGTTGTTCAATTTGATCAAAGTAGACTAATCAACCCAAGCACCATGCTTAATTTGAAAAGTCTATGAAAACATGATTGTACACAGAACCATACTTTCAAACCAAAGCATACTAGTATGAACAAGATTTTATTCAAAGCGATAAATATTTTTGGTTTGGTTTATCATTCAAAGTTCTATACTTAGCAAGTTTTAGGACAATGATCAAATTCAAAATTTAATCAAGATAGGCATTTTAACCATAGCACCATGCTAGTTTAAAAAGCCTATGAAGACACGGTCATGTTAAATCATGCTTCAAACTAAAACATGCTTCATATATTACTTAGAAGATTAACCGAATTTTATCAATTTATGAAATATTTTTGTTTTCATTTCATATGCAAACAATTCTAACTCGATGACCAAACTAAGAATCTTAGCATGGTAAAAGTAGGCTGAATAATCCAAGCACCATGCTTGCATTATAGAGCCTATGGGGTGATGATGGATCAAGCATCACTCCCCCAAGCTAGATGGTTTGTATAGGAATGAAATTTTTAGTTTTGAAAATAGAAAATGTTTTTGTTGTTTTCATTTTTTTATCATTACTAACTATACTAGCAATGTTTATTTATGCAAGAAAAATGATAACTACCATTTACCTGCAACAAGGGTCCATGGTTTAGAGTCCTATGAATAGGACTGTCTCCCCCTTCATTGCTTGCTTGATGAAGGGTTCTCCGTACCCGGGTGAGTGGGTACGGGTGTCTCCTTTTTCTTGGGCATCCACACCTTCTTCTTTGGTGTGATGGTGGACTTGGGAGCTTCTTCTTGCGGCTTCCACACCTTTTTAGAAGATGTGAGAACAACCCTTGGAGATTCTTTCATGAGCTTGGGGTTGTTCTTTTTCTTCTGCTCTGGCCTCTTGTTCTTCTTCTTGAGGCCCTCCACCATTCGGGGTTGAATCTCAACCTCTGTGATGCCTTGTTGATTCAGACCATATTTGATCTGAACCATGGAGCATTGCTCCTCTTGTGCCTGCCAAACAGGGTTGTGTGCATGTTTGCTGGTTTGCTTGCTTTTAGTTTGTTTATACATGTTATATCCAGTGAATGGGCAGGTTAATGTTCTGCCCTGAATGTAAAAGAGAGCAAACCCTGTCCCCACATGTAATTCAACATGAGTGGTAAATAGGAATGGTCTCCTGAGAAGGAGAGGAACTTTCCTCTTTGGGCCTATGTCGAGGATGACAAAGTCGGTAGGGGCATATTGGTCTTGTATTCTTATCAGTATGTCTCTTGCTATCTCTACCAGCTTTCATGACGATTGGTCCGCCATCTGCATTCTAAAATCTGTGGGGTCAAGAGGACCTCCTAGAATTTCATCGTAGTTACCTTGGACATCATGTTGATGCTTGCTCCAAGGTCGCAGTAGGCATTGGTGATGACGTGTGGGCCAATGGCACATGTGATTTGTAACACCTCAGGTGTTTAGCTCCATAATTGCATTGCATTGCATGAGCATAAGCATGCATCATTTCATGTTAATTCATGTGGTTGCAACAAATGTGATTGTTTTTAGAACTTTGTTTGGCTCACATCATGTGACACTAGAGAGTTGGTGTAACTAAAGGGTAGAGTAGCCAATTATATCTCACAACACTTTAGTTATACTTAGGGTCACTAATGGAGCAAGGTTCATGTTGACCAAAATCACTAAAATGCCCTCCAAGGTGTAGTTGACCAGCATTTAGCCCTAGGATGCTCTAGTTTGACCATTTAAAAAGTCTAGCTTAGAGGCCTTGCATGGAGGAGCACCCTTAAGCAAAGTTGTAGGGAATTCTATGGGGAACAAAAGTTCTAATATGGCCATCTCATGAACATGATCAGAACATGCTCAAAAATGGCCCACAAGTCAGTATTAGAGGCTGTTTTGGGACTCAGCAAATTTGGCTAAGTGTGAAGCTGAAAACCGTTTCACTGTACCTCACTTTGGCAACTTGTAACTCACAAACTAGGCCGAACCAGTCCTTGAGCCAATTGACAAAGTTGTTGTCCACACATAGCTCTACAACATTGTCAACATCAGCATCACCTGGTTCTAAATGGTTTAGGAGATATGGTGCTTTGAAAAATGGGGTTCAGTCGGCATAGTTGACTGAAACTCAGTTTCAGTTTTCGGGTACCCCATTTAGAGCTCGGTAGTTTCAAATCTAAGCCGAACCAGTCCAAGCTCCAATTGACAAAGTTGTAGCCCTCACGAAGCTCTACAATTTTGGTGTTATCATCTTCGACTAACTTGAAACGGTTTGAGAGATAATCAATGTCAAAATGTCGCTGTCAGACCACCACGTCGGCTCCTTTCAGTCGACAGACAGCCTCGCTGTCGTGGCGGCCGCGCAGAGCAAGGGAGCCGCGTGGCGCTCGCGCCCTGCCGTCGCCTCCACATCGCAAGCATGCGCGCGGGCGTGAAGTCGGGGCCGCCACCTCAACCCCCACCACTCGCGCTCACCATTCCCTCCTTCTCTGCTTCCTCCTCCACGCGCGGGCGGTGACCGGAGAAGCGGAACAGTGACCGCGTTCGAGCCATTCTCCCAAACCACAGCTCCATTGGCCAAACCGTCTAGACCACCGCACCACCGTGAGCCCCTCCACCTCCTCGTCCTCACCGAACCATCTCTATCGCTTCAGGTGAGCTACACCGCGAAGGCGGCTCCACCGGGCCGCCACGTCCGCCGCCGTCGAGCTCGCATGTGGCCATGCCATTCAGGCCCCCCCTATCCTATCTCCTCCATGCTGTAGGTATAGTTAGGTATGCTGAAGCTCATAGGGTAGGCAAATTGAGCCGGGATGCTGGCGACTCGTCAGAGTTGGTCGAGCCGCGGCCGCATGCTGCCATGACCGGTGCCATCCTCTCTGGCCGCCATAATCCTAGCAATTGAGGGTACCCCTAGGTGCGCGAGGTTGAGGTGAACGCGTTGGTACCGTAGCTTCGCCGGAGGCGCCGTCGTCGGCGAGCTAGAGCTCGCCGGAGTCGCGGCCATCTCCTCCCCTCCGCTCTTCTCTCTATGGCCTACGGGCCCGCGCTGTCAGCCCCCCCGCGCGCGCGGGCGGGACGGCCTGAGCAGGCCGCGCGCGAAGTTGGGCCGCGTCCGCGAAGAGGCCGGCCCAGTAGCGAGTTGGGTTCGGTTTTTGTTTTTCTTTGCATTTTGTCACAGATTTTAGTGATGATTGGAAAATGTAGATCTAGGGATTTACTTGCTCAAAAATTATGAGATAAATTTTGTTGGGATCTACAGGGTGTGTAGTATTTTAGAAAAATATGAATTGGTTATGTGATGTTTAGTTTCTGGAAGATTTAAATAGGTTTTTGAAAGGTGTTTTAGATTGCATGCAAACTTGTTTAAATCATATCTTGAGTTTCAGTATTTCAAAATTTATGAAATTTGGTGGGTAGGCTAATTTATACATATGTTAGCTCTGGTAAAAATTTGGGCAGTAGTGCTTAAGTACTTTTCAAGTTATAATGCTATCTTTTTATTTTAGGAAATACTTAAATGAATTTTAGTAATTTTTCTACACGTGCAATGTTCTTATAACTTTTTGGAGAATGTCTTGGTACCATAGAGTGTCTAAGAAAATTAGGAAATCTATTGTTTGACACTTTTTACTATGCTTTGTTATTTATACAAAAATCAGCCTTTTTGGCTTGTGAATTTTGTTTGGGGAGTTTCTTTAAATAATTTTAGTTCAAATTTTTACAGTGGTCTCTTTTTGGTTCATAGAGTCTCCTGTAATTGTTGTAGAATTTTAGGAGCAGTTTACATATATGTTTAAAATCCCACTTAATTAATTGAGTAAATTAAGAAATGAGTTTAAATAAATATTCTAGGTGGGCACACCTTACTTTCTGGTGTTTTTGTGACCTTTGTGAACTTGTGGTAACATTAGTTTGGTCTTAGAGAATGTTTGCCACATAAATAAATATTTAACCTTTGCAATTTTAGGTTTTCTGGACAGCTGGTAGTATTTCTAGGTTTGACCTTTGATAAAGGTGGTTGCTGGAAAACTTGTAAATACCAAAGTTGTAGTAAACTTGATAAATTAGCTTGTTTCAAAATTTGGGAGCATTTGGCTTAGTAGTTTGGGAGTTATTGCTGTTTTAAGTGACAGTCCAGAATTGGCTGCTCTCTGTTTGGGGAGGGCAGATTCTGGAACTTTGGAATTTCGACTAGGTAAACTTTGGAATTAAGTGTTGTGGTCTGAAAATATTTTGTGGTGCATTTCATAAGCTTTCTAGATTGTCTTAGATCATATCTTTTGGAGTTGGGAATCTCCAGTTATGTTAGAATCTTTGGGCTGCTGCCCAGAATGTCTTACTGTTGTATTTTGGGTTGGATGTGGTAACCAAAGTAATGCTACTCTTGTAATTGTTAGGTGCTAGGGCCTTAACCGAAGAAGAACATCTATATCTTAGGTTGGGTAGATTAGGTAAGTACTTCTCCACCTGAGAAGAGATTTGCACGTATTGATGAAGTGACTTGAATAGAGTATTTTATTTCTGAAATGCATTTCATTCCGAGCATGTTGCACCCATTATGCATCCATAATATTTATTGTGCACTCATGCAATAGGTGTTCCGGAGGGGGTAACTCTCCTCGAATTCGAGCCTGTGATTCCGGAGGAAGTCCAGGACCTACCGGAGCAGCCAGAGGAACCAACCGGCGACGAAGCTCCTGTCGAAGATCTACCCGAGTGTCCTGACCACCGGCCATCGACCTTTCTGAAAGGCAAGCCCCGGTGCATGCTGAACCTACTGTTTTATAAAGTAATCTTGAGTACTTTTAATTGTTTACTGCATTAAGTTGTAGGAGTTATATGAAAACACTTGTTGCATTATACCTGTCCTTGTCCAGATATCGTACTTAATCCTATATTAGGTTTAGGCACGTGTTAATGCTTAGCCCTGCTTAGTGCGGTAGAAGTCGGGTGATTTCCGGTCATCCGCGAGATGTAGGAAAGAGTCACGAGTGGCTTTATGGCTATCGTGGATGGAACCATGCTTTAAAATGAAATTGAGACCGGGCGGGAGTTCGATAGTACAGCCGCAAGACACTTCACGTCTTGGGTGTGGAGCTATGCCCGTCTGAGTCTTTTAAGGACCAATTCAATGTACGTCCTTGAGTCATGTTGAACGCAGTCTAACACTTAGTTGGCTGGATAAGTCGTTCCGACCGTGAAGCCGAGTAATGTGGTTCAGGCCGGGAATCGAATGGTAGGTTGCTTCTTGGAGGAGAGAAAGGATGTGCTTGGGGACATTGGCGTGAGACCAAGGGGGGGTTAGAGTCCCTATCACCTGGCAGAGTGTTGCCCTTGGGGTCGCGACATTATTCGGACCCACGATTCCTGAATCATATGAAACGGTGGCCTGTGCGACCCTAGTAGGGGTCTGCACGGTGAGTGTTAGAAATACCCCTCCAGCTGGATAGGAATTCGATTCGAATCACCGTCGCTCCCGGTTAGTGAGCACTTGACTTGAGCAGCGGCAACGTAGATCTCATTAAATGAACAGGTGGTTAAGGGAATGATACAATGTTGCCACAATTCATACCTGCTCTGGATATAATAATGATAATTGTTTGATTATAATCAAGTGCATGCTTAGTATAGGTGCTAAGATAGATGATAGGTAAATGCTAAAAATAAATGCTAGTACAGGTTAAAAGAGTTTAAATTACTTATGCTTTTCCGCAAAAAGGTAATGTCAGCCAGCTCCAATTATGAAAGCCTTGCATAATCCTTGGTGTCATCTTATTTCTGGTTTTCGATGGGTAAGTCTAGCTGAGTACATTCCAGTACTCAGGGTTTATTCCCTCCTGTTGCAGATGATATGCTCTACCAAGGCTTCTGCAAAAATTGTCTCCACCCTGCGGGTGACGAAGACTAGATCACTAGGGCGTGATCATCTTTTATGTACTTTCCTGATGCTTTTGCGGGTTGTTGATCAACAAGACTGGCAGTAGTTAAACAACTAGTGTGTGTTTGCTTCCGCTACTTTTATAAACTTGGTTTGTAATAATTGTGACTCCGTGTGTGTAAACTTATTTCGGAACTCCTTGTGAAATGTAATGTATGATGTTGTATGTTGAATGATGCGATCTTGGTTGTAAGCAAGTTGGTTTGAAATCCTTCGTGGTTTCGATTGACTACCGGGATTATATGGGCTCAAGTTCGAAAATTGGAGCGCTTCGGTGCTTGTTTTTGTACTTGTGCTCTTATAATTTGGTCGGTTCTGTTACATGATTGTCGGGCGGCCTGGGTCTCCCTTCTTGGTGATGAAAGGTGGGTATACAAAGTAGCCATGCCTTTTCTAGAACATGCGCTTACTTTTGACTATGGAGACCAAGTTAACTGATTCAAACTAGACCTCGGGTTTCCCCGGAGTCTTCTCCAAATCAGGTATAGGTATAGCAGCCACCAGTTGAGCTATTTGTTTTTCTAGATGTTTGTTAAAGCTCAACTGCGTTTGGACAATAGCCGACAAACTTTCAAGTTTTGTATTTATATTTTCTAGTATTTTATCATTATTAGTTATCTTTTTGGTAAGATTTTCATTTATTTTCACTTGGCCTAGTACCAAATCCTTTAGAGAAGGTTGATTCGAATTGTAATTTGAATTGAGATTGGATTTGAAATTTGAATTACCTTGGAATGGTGGTCAAGGTTGGTTACTCCAGCCATTATTTCCTCCTCCTTGTTGGCGAAACTCGTTGTTGATGTAGGTAGCGTCCTCATGGGTCTCCGAGCAGTCATTGCCTGAATGGCCAACATTCACACAGACATTGCATGTCATCTGCGAGTCCAGGGCTTTGACGGGGCCGGTGTTGACGTCGGTGGCACGCTCGTCAAACCTCTTGAGTAGTAGATCTATTTTTGTGGCAAGCATATCCGCCTCCATCATGGTGTGCATGCCTTTTTTCTATTTTAGCTAGGGTTTTGTCCTTCCCTAGCCTTGGTTGGTCACCATCTTATCGATTAAGGCCATAGCCTCATCAATAGTGAGTGACAAGAATGTGCCTCCAGCAGTGGCATCAAGGTGCCCCTTTGACATGGGTGCTAACCCATTGTAGAAGTTCTAGAGCACCAGCTAGTTCTCCATCCTATGGTGGGGATAGGCTTGGATGTACTCCTGCAGCCTCTCCCACGCCTCTGGAATGGGTTCCATCAGAGTTTGCTGGAAATTGGCGATCCTTCCCCGAAGAGCATTGGTTTTGCCCATGGGGAAGAACTTGGTGAGGAACACAGTAGAGCATTTGCTCCAGGTGTTAACAGCTTCCTTGTACTTGTAGAACCACTGTTTCACCTTTCCCATAAGGGAAAAGGCAAACAGACGGAGCTTGATAAGCCCGGTTTGTAGTTCAAAGTTCTTGTCCCCAAGGTTGACAGTAGGCCCGGTAGGCACATTGGCAACAGCTAGAACTGAGAACTCACGAAGTGACTTCTAGGCCATGTTAATGGTAGTAGCCCGTACAGACATGAGTGGTTCAGTTGTCGGTGGTGTGGCAGAGGAAGTAGAAGCATGAGTCCCCTTCCTTAGGAGTGCCTCCAGATCTGGAATGAAGCTTTTCAGCAAGTTGAATCCACTCATACACTATCCTATTTTCATCCACAACAAGGAAGAAAACATAGAAGATTAGCCTGTACAAGCAAATGGCTACCATACATGCATGCATACTTTGAACATATCATGCTAGGCATTTGTTATCCTTTGCCTTCCCTGGCAATGGCACCAGAAATGCTTGTTGGCATTTCTTAGCATCACCACCAAGAGCAGGCACGATGGTCTATCCCTAGCAACGATGCTAGAAATGCTTGTTGGTATTTCTTAGCGTCACCACCAAGAGCAGGCACGATGGTCTACCGTTGGCAGCGGCGCCAGAAATGCCGGTGGAGCTGGCATCCCATAATACCACCGTTAGGACCTGGAGGACCCTAATGACAGCACTATGGAACGCAACCCCTGATAGGTCTTTACATTTACAGACAAAATTCCCAAGCGCATGGATCTATCGTTGTAGCATTTCACCCAGAAGTATTTAGGGTATCGTTATTTATATTTTCCTAAGGGAAGGCAGGGATAACAAATGGTCTGACATGAGTATGGGCAAATCAAACATATGTGCATAATATCCAAATGATCATAACAGGGGTAAACAGTTGTAGTTCAAGATAGTGGACACACACACTTATACTAGTCAGGAGATTCCTACATTCAGGAATAAAGAATAATAAATTTTCCTAGTCAGGAGTAGAGGGTTCTATATAGTTAGATTGCTATGAGCTAACTTATCATACATGTACACAAAATAGTGCTAGGTATGTGTGAGGTGGATTGGGAGGCCACTAAGTACTGGTTTGTCAGCAACCTCATGTGACAATTTACATACTCCTACACCATGGTTGAACGTGGGGGAATTAAATGGATGGACAGGGCTATCACCACTAGCCACCTACCCCTCGACCGTTGGACATGAAATGCATTCACCTGCCACTGTATACCCGGGCACCTCGCCCGCATATATAATGACCACCCAAGTCCCCCTGGGTCCCCGACCCTACGGATCGACAGGTAAGAGACTTGGGTGTACCCGAACACATGATGAACCACCCCCTCAACACACAAATAGCTCTACTCATGAATATGATATGAGAGTGAAGCTCCTAAGCCAACTTAGCATATACATGATATGTAAACTATAGATTAGTCTAAATATCACATATAGACTAAGTAGACTATACAAAGCCAAGTATGAAATGAGCATAACATATGAACTATATACTAGCACACATATCATACACATGTCAACATGACTATACTCTAGTTCATAGCATCTACTATATGAATATAAGAACAAAGCTAATTGGAAGAACATGATGAATGTAAGAATGGAATGATTCATCTTTATTCTCACAAAATCCTACCAAGGAGCCAAGCTCTCCTTGTAGCTTCTCTTCTCCTCTTCTACTATTTCCTAATCTTACCTAAGCTATAGAAGAGGTGGAGAGGGAGTGAGGAGCTCTCTTGAGCTAGTGTGGAGTGTGGTATGTGTTGTGTGTGTTGTGTGTGTTAGGGGGAGCCTCCCCCCTTCTTATATAGGGTGGAGACAGGCGGTTGCGGAGGGAATATTCTTGAGTGCACCCCCGCACCATCCTCATCTCCATTAATGCTGTTGGCACAAGCGAGGTGGGCCATGGCGATGCCACGGGGGGAGTTGCTACGCCCCTCGAGCCTGTCTTCACGTGGTCGCCTCTCCTCTGCTCCTGGAGCATCGTGGCATCGTGGGCTCGGCCTGGTTTTGCACGAAGTTGGCCTATTGCTCCTCCTTGCCCCTCTACACCTTCCAGAAAGTGCCTTTCTAACTCTGTTTCATTGTTTTCCAGCTCTTATTTCTGCAATTGTAATTATTCTATAGGTATACATGGAAATAGGTTAGTTGCACATGTATATGTGTATAGATGTATATTTTCCTCCTTTTTGGGCTTATGTTAGCAGTATAAATCTATCGATAAGGACTGCCAACAGCAAGAATGTCTTGGGTATGGATCTATCCCCATCTGTGTTGATTAAGGACTGAGGCATGGAGCCTTTCTTGTCATTTTAAACACATGCCTCTCACTTAGCTGGCCGGATCCGATGAACCGACCGCGAAGCCAAGTAGCTCAGCTTAGGCTGGAAGCTGGTCTGTTAGAGTGCGCATCAAAGGGGAGCCCCTGCTATTTTCCAAGGGTAGGTGTTTAAAAGCCCTAATCATCCTAGTGGCCTGGTATCCCTGAGAATGTGGCACTGATCGGGCCCGCAATTCCTGAGTTGTACCAAAGGTGACCTGATACTCCACGATAGGGGAAGTATGGGTTTGTGTTAGGAATAATTTCCCAGCTGGGTAGTAATTGATTCGAGTTGCCGTCTCTCCCGGATAGTGAGAAACTTGACAGGAATATCTCCATTGTAGTCACACTAAATGACTTGATGGTTTAGTAATGATGATATTTATGAGGGCCTTATTAAACTTGATATGGTTATTAATGTTTTCTCCTTAATCAAGTGAATGTTATAGTACAGGTGCTAATCTAGATATCAGGTTAATGATTATTAACTTGATGCTTAAGCAATAAATGGTTACTGATGTTACTTAAGCTTTTAAGAAAAAATGTTGTCAAGCTAGATCCATTGATAAAGCATTGCATACTCCTTGGTGTTACTTTATTTCTGGTTTATGACGGGTAAGTCTAGCTAAGTACATTCTCATACTTAGGGTTTATTCCCACTTGTTGCAGGTTGTGATGTATCATGGCTACTGCATGAATTGGATGACTCCTTCCATAGTGGAGGAGTAAGATCATGGGCATGATCCTTCTTAGTTATCTTGTCTATGATGCTTTTATTGGAGTTGACCTTGGTACTGGCATGTATTTGAAATAAGGGTGATGTTAGTTTCAACTACTTTGCTTCCGCTACTTTTGAACTTGAGTTTTAATAAGTCTGTTGAACTTTGATGTATGTTTAACTACTTGTGAAATGGATGTAACATGTGACTTGTTATGTTGAATCACTAGGATCTTGGCTTGTATGTTGGTTGGTTCGAAATCCCTCGTGATTTGATTGGACTACCAAAATTATATGGGTTCAAGTATGACAATTTGATCACTTCGGTAATTGTTTTTGTACTTGTGCTCTTATAATTTAGGCGGTTCTATGGCAGCTGGTATCGGAGCAAGATTCAACATTAAACATGTCATATGTGTATTTAAAAAAAGGTTTTTGTTCACAAAAAAATAGTTTTTGACAATTTATAGCCACTAGGTGTGTTTAAATTTGAATTTTAATCTAAGTATGCCAGTGGTCATTTCCTTTATGCCCAAATAAGGACTTTTAGGTGGCTTATTTAAGTACTAACTTGGGGTTTTAATTTTGCATCTATGCCTAGGCCAAGGTATGTATGTGTGATAACTTGACCGCACTATGTTGTCCTGTGGTCTGAGGTTGGAGGTAGCCTTCATATATGAAATAGCCATATATGTTGATAGTTCACATTTATGCAACATCACACCTATGCTCAGGTAAGTGTGAGCTAGGAGAGCATGGCTGAACATCCGTCGGCCTAGGGGAGTGCTAGCTTTGGTTATTGGATTAGCTCCATGTCACCAACCATGTAGCTATGAAGGTACTTAATTGTGGATGATCCGTTGGTGATCTGATGGTTCAGGTAGTGTGACACCAAAGTGTGCATATCTGGGGATGTGTGCATGGAGTGTGTATTACTTTACCGCTTTCATTGTGTGCTATATATCTTGTGGGGTTCAGGGCTGCAATGAAATTTTCTACAGGTATGCTAACCACGAATGCGTAGATTGAATGTAGTTGTCGACTAGATATATATCGAAAGAGTGCGTGTTATGCCACTGATATAGAATGTGATTGCCACCTTTGGCTGGCAATCTTGTGAGGATGAATATGATGAAGCATGCATCGTCATGATTGTTGCTTTATGCATAACTATGCCTCTCTCACTTTTGTTCTATTAATAAGTGACTTGTGATTAATGTGATGCACTATCTTCCCTATGTGGAGTTAGACAAGAATGACTTATTCTATGTTGCTTGAATAGGAAGTGCTTGAAGATAGTGTGTGCTTAGACTTGCTAGAAATAATTGAGGCTACATGCTTGAACTTATATCCCCTAGTTTAGCCAAGTGGTGGATATGGTGCTCATACAAGCTTTTGCAAATGCTTTAGGCCTCACTTAAGTAATTGTGATTCTTGTGACTAAACTAAATTATGGTTGGTCTAAGGTAATAATGTTTGGAGCTACTAGAATAACACGTTTGGGTGCTCTCTTGTTAGTAGAACAAGGGGAAGCTTTGTTTTATTTGTTGCACATTGCTTGCTAGAATAGTTTCTATTGTAGTGGTGTTTTCATGGTCATAATGGTGTTTTCTGTGAATGTGGTAAATACCAAAGTTGTAGCTAACTTCTTTATCTTGCTTGTCCTAAAATTTCATCACTATAGGCCTGATGGTCTAGGAGTTGTTGATTTTAGAAGTTTGTTGTCAGGTTTTGCTTATGCTCTAAAAAGATCTGAATGATTGGTTTGTTTGACCTATGTGCATATAGAATCATGTCTTGGAGATAATATAAGAAGTATATTACTTTTGTTAATCTTTCCAAAATGTTAAAGATCACTTGTTTTGGTGGTCTAAATCTCCAGTTATGGGCTTCTGAAGTGGAATGACAGAATCTATCCAAATCTGGACATAGATGTCTTTTTTGTGTAGTTTGGCCTTGTTAGCTATAGAATCATCTTAAGGTTATAATAATAAAGTTATAGATAACTTAATAATATTTCCATGAAGTTATGGACAATGTTTGTTGGACCCCTAGAACTCTAGTTACGTATTTCTGAAGTTCATGTCAGTTTTCTGTCTATGTTTGTGCAGACCTTAAATATTGGCATGTTTGGTCATGTTAACTGTGAATTAACTTCTAGTGTGAATAACAAAGTTGTGGACAACTTCCTAAACTTTCCAAAAAGTCTAGGGTTGCTTTTTTTATGCCTATAACTTCAGTTATGGTTGAAACAAGTAACTACTGTATTGTTGTCCAGGTTCTATGCATATACTAAGTTGGTTACTTGATCTTACTTTTATTTTGGCTAAACTTGTAGTTAATTCTTGTTTGGTAAATGCTTAATATCTCTATGTTAGACATGACATGAATAGCTTGCTCTTTAAGTGCTCAAATCCATGTGCCTTTTGGTCTAGCGATGACCAAAACCCTTTTGGACCCCTTGCTTGTTACCTATCTGAATAAAATCATCTTGTCCCTGAAAACTTGATCATATCCACCTGCTTAGTGGCATATCCCGCATCATGTTCCTTGTACTTGGAATCAATGTGTTGTGTTTCTATAGATAAATGCTTGTTAGGTGTGAGCTTTGTGCTTGGTATTGGTTACTTAAGCTAACTTGATTGAATTTCTCAAGTGTCTGCTTAACTGTGATGATTGTGCGGATGCTTGTTATCTAGGAAGTGACAAGTTGTCACCTCAGTTGTCCTCGATGAGCATACGAGTGTTGAAGAGCTTTATCCTAGAACAATGCTAAAGTTACATAATCGCATGGTTGTCATCTCCAACTAGGATCTATCTCTTAGGAGCCTGAGCCTGTAGACATGGTTGTTAGCCCTTGAATGTTTGTGTATCTATGCCTTTGCTTAACCAAAAAGCCAAGCTTGTTCCATTATAGGTTTGCATATGTCATGGATGTTCTGCAACCCTGTAACACCTTGGGTGTTAAGCATGCATTAAGCATTTCAAATCATGAGCATGAGCATCATCTTGCATATATAATCACATGTAATATAAGTGTAACATTGAGTTGAAACATGCGAAACAAGACTTCGAAACATAAATGTTGCATGTGCTTGTTTAAATACAATTTTGCAATGATTATGCTTGTTAGGCCATTAAAACATGTTTGGTTATAAGTGCAAATCATTTATAAATGTTTAGCATAAAATTTGGAGCAAGTTTGGTATTCAAAATTTCCTTAAAATTTTCTTTTAAAAATAATCTAGAAAAAATGGAAATTTGATTTAAAATGGACTTTGAATCTCTATTTCAAAATCTATTTGGAATTTCAAAATGTTCCCTAAAGCAATGTTGTAGAGAATTAAATTTTGAACAACTTTTGTTTGGGGGTCAAGTTTTGAAAATGCCTTTTTCCACTTCAAATTTGAAATTTGACACTGTTAGTAAAATTTAGATTTGAAAATAGAAGAGAAAAGGGTTTTTCTTGCTTATTGGGCCGCCGCCTCCCTTTTGGCCCGCTCGCGCAAGCCAGCCTAGCCCAGCACCCTCGCCTGCTCCACCTCGCGTGCTCCCTCTCCCGTGCCCACGCCCGACTGTGGCAGGGGAAGGCCGTCGGCGTACGACTCCCGCTGGCACCTGGCGTCTCGGTGGCCCCCGCACCCACGCCTCACTCACCAAAGCGCCTAGCACCGCACTCTGCCTCCCCGCTCGCCCCATTCCTCCTCCCTCGCTCTCCTCACTGCAGTGCAGCTAGCAATCGCCCACTGCCCCGCCTCATCGGAGTTGGTGCTTACTGCCGCTAGAGCTCACCGCCCAACTCTCGGACTTCACCAGAGCTCCACCATGACTCCCCGCATCGAGTGCTCGCCTTGGTAAGCCTTGGCAAGGCTCACGGCCGCAGCAATAGCTCACCGGACTTTGGCTCGGTTGACCGGAGCGCACTGCGCAGCGGGTCTAGCCCCTCCGCTCCATCTCTCACCCTCTTTTCTAGCGCACGAGCACCCCACCATGTCCCTGATGCTCTCGAGCGCCTCCGCTCACTATTCCATGGCCGGGAACACCTCACCGATGACGACTCGTGCCGCCGCTCCACCATGCACGGTGGCGGCTGGCTTCCCGAGCTCCTTGGGCCACACCGCGGGCACTGTTGGGATCGCGCAAGGGTAGAGATCACGCCGGTCATCTTAGCTTGGCCGGAGACCTCACCATCGGTAAGGTCACGCCGGTCAGCGCCATCCCTGTGTGGGGCTGGCTGATGGGTGGGGTCCCTTTGACCCGAGGGCTCACCTGTCTGTCTCTATGTGCTGATCTAGGGTGAAGGAGTGGGGTGCGCGTAGCAGTTTGAGCCGGGTGGATTTTTAGGTTTGAAATAAAATTGTTTCCAGAAATTGTGAAAAATACTTCCAAAAATCATATCTTGAAAAATATGGCTCCAAAAATGATGAAACCAATTTTGGTAGACTTCTTAGGAGTAGATCTAAAGCATATGGGTGTTAAGCATGCATTAAGCATTTCAAATCATGAGCATGAGCATCATCTTGCATATATAATCACATGTAATATAAGTGTAACATTGAGTTGAAACATGCGAAACAAGACTTCGAAACATAAATGTTGCATGTGCTTGTTTAAATACAATTTTGCAATGATTATGCTTGTTAGGCCATTAAAACATGTTTGGTTATAAGTGCAAATCATTTATAAATGTTTAGCATAAAATTTGGAGCAAGTTTGGTATTCAAAATTTCCTTAAAATTTTCTTTTAAAAATAATCTAGAAAAAATGGAAATTTGATTTAAAATGGACTTTGAATCTCTATTTCAAAATCTGTTTGGAATTTCAAAATGTTCCCTAAAGCAATGTTGTAGAGAATTAAATTTTGAACAACTTTTGTTTGGGGGTCAAGTTTTGAAAATGCCTTTTTCCACTTCAAATTTGAAATTTGACACTGTTAGTAAAATTTAGATTTGAAAATAGAAGAGAAAAGGGTTTTTCTTGCTTATTGGGCCGCCGCCTCCCTTTTGGCCCGCTCGCGCAAGCCAGCCTAGCCCAGCACCCTCGCCTGCTCCACCTCGCGTGCTCCCTCTCCCGTGCCCATGCCCGACTGTGGCAGGGGAAGGCCGCCGGCGTACGACTCCCGCTGGCACCTGGCGTCTCGGTGGCCCCCGCACCCACGCCTCACTCACCAAAGCGCCTAGCACCGCACTCTGCCTCCCCGCTCGCCCCATTCCTCCTCCCTCGCTCTCCTCACTGCAGTGCAGCTAGCAATCGCCCACTGCCCCGCCTCATCGGAGTTGGTGCTTACTGCCGCTAGAGCTCACCGCCCAACTCTCGGACTTCACCAGAGCTCCACCATGACTCCCCGCATCGAGTGCTCGCCTTGGTAAGCCTTGGCAAGGCTCACGGCCGCAGCAATAGCTCACCGGACTTTGGCTCGGTTGACCGGAGCGCACTGCGCAGCGGGTCTAGCCCCTCCGCTCCATCTCTCACCCTCTTTTCTAGCGCACGAGCACCCCACCATGTCCCTGATTGCTCTCGAGCGCCTCCGCTCACTGTTCCATGGCCGGGAACACCTCCCCGATGACGACTCGTGCCGCCGCTCCACCATGCACGGTGGCGGCTGGCTTCCCGAGCTCCTTGGGCCACACCGCGGGCACTGTTGGGATCGCGCAAGGGTAGAGATCACGCCGGTCATCTTAGCTTGGCCGGAGACCTCACCATCGGTAAGGTCACGCCGGTCAGCGCCATCCCTGTGTGGGGCTGGCTGATGGGTGGGGTCCCTTTGACCCGAGGGCTCACCTGTCTGTCTCTATGTGCTGATCTAGGGTGAAGGAGTGGGGTGCGCGTAGCAGTTTGAGCCGGGTGGATTTTTAGGTTTGAAATAAAATTGTTTCCAGAAATTGTGAAAATACTTCCAAAAATCATATCTTGAAAAATATGGCTCCAAAAATGATGAAACCAATTTTGGTAGACTTCTTAGGAGTAGATCTAAAGCATAAAAATATTGTGTGTCAACTTTGTGATACTTTTGTATAGGGTTTTATTTAATTCTTGAAATTTCTATTTTCTTAGGAAATGCATAATAAATCATAGGAAGCTCAGAAAAATATGATTCCAAGTTTGTTATTCTTCTTATGTGATGTGTTTTGTATGAAAAATATATGTCATGCATATTCTGTAGAAAAATTTTGATGTGTAGTTCAAGTGCCTTTATTGGCTGATTTTTGTAATTTTTGCTAGAGAGCAAACTTTGTATAAAACATGCATGTGATAAATTTTGTATAGTGTTTGTTTACTGTGTAGATCATAGGAAAAATACTAAATCTATTGTTTGATACTTTTCATAATACAAATTATTTTCATGCTAATTTTTATGCCATAGCTTGTCATTTTTGTGTAGGCTGTTTTACTTATCCAAATACCATGAAAATTTTATGGTAGGCTACTTAGAGTAGGACTATGCTACTGTAATTTTATAGATTTTCTATGCACTAGAAAATATAGGTTGCTGTGGTAACCATAGTTTAAAGTGAATATGAAGTAATATTCTTTATGTATATTTAGTTTAATAAGGAAGCTTTGGTGTATCGTTGAAGCACCAAATTACTTGCTAGTTTTGCTTGACAAGTTAATGTGGTTGTGTTGATAAAGTATAGTAGCACTCATGTTAGAGTTATATGTTAGTTAGCAGAAAAGATGAGAATTATTAGCAAAAGAGAATGCAGTAGATGACGTGCACTAGTGGTAACTATCATTTGAATGACATTGACTACCTTGTAGAATACTTTTTCCTTTGTGCCATCCAATAAGTATTGATGTGTTCATCTGCATATCATGTCATCATGATCATCGCATGCCATCGCATTTGATGCACCGTTTGCATATTCAATTATACACTTGCATCATACAGGATCGCAGGAGGAAGCGCTAGTAGCAGTGTAAGACGAGCAGACTGAGTCTGATCCACAAGAAACCCAAGCACAACAGGTGCCCGAGGTAGACATGCAAGAAGAGGATCTACCTAAGTGTGTGGACCACCAACCTAGTTCCTTGGAACAAGGCAAGCCCTAGAGCATTCTAAGTCTCCTACTTTTTAAAAGCAATTCCTTATATATATATATGAGTTTATATATGGTTCCATTAAGTTATAGGAGTTGAGTGAAACCGTTGATGCATTTATTTCTATCCTTGCCTACTTTATTACATTCTTACCCTGTTAGGTTTAGGATCGAATACTGCTTAGCCCTGCTTAGACCGGTAGCGATCGGTGATTTCTGGTCACCTGCAATTATAGGTGGTTACTGGAATGTTTTAGCTATGGAATGGATGAAATCCTAGAAATAACCATGTGTTGATGTATAACTAGAGAACGGATGGAAAAGTTGGAGGCAACCAGACAGGGTTCTAGGGTACTGTTAGTTTTCCGTCTGTGTCGATTAAGGACCGATCATTGCTTGTCCCTCTTGTCATGTTAAACGCATGCCTCACATTTAGCTGGCTGAATAAAGTACCTTTCAAACGTGAAGCTAGTGACACTTTTTGGGCTGGGTTAAATTCAAATTGGCAGACTAGTGTCGAAGGGGGTAAGATGAGGACGCAAAGAGTGAGCCCAAGGTGCGTCCTGGCAGTCAGGTGGTCCCTAGGTAGTGCAGTCCATGATTGTTACCCCGTGACATTTACTTGGAAAGTGTCATTGGTGATCTATAGCTCACCTAATCGGTGAGTGTGATTTGTGTGAGGAATAAATCACCAGCTGGTTAGGAATCGATTCGAATCGCCATCACTCCTGGATAGTGAGCACTTGACTCGAGTTACGACATCGTAGTAATGATGATGGAACACTGATGGCTATATGGACGATGTTGGAAATGCTAAACCTGAAATGGTAACTGAATGTTATTGGTTAATTAAGTGATTGCTATAGTGTAGGTGCTTACCTTGATGGATATGTTATAATAAAATGATGCAAATTACTTGAAATGGTTTATTCATGATAGCTTATGCTTTTCGTAAATGAGTTAGCTAGTCCACTACAAGAAAGCCTTGCATACTCCTTGGTGTCACTTTATTTTGGTTTATGATGGGTAAGTCTAGCTGAGAACTTTCTCGTACTCAGGGTGTTGTTCCCATTGTTGTTGCAGATGGTCAGATGTACTATGACTATTGCATCAACTGCCTGTATCTGGCGATGGGTGACAACTAGGACCAAGGGCAATGGTCACTCCGTATGTCTTACCTAATGCTTTTGTGGAAAGTGACTATCTTCTGGCACTGTATTTGAACTAAGTGTGTGTGTGTGTGGTTTATGAAATGATTTGCTTCCGCTACTTTATTGTGAACTTGGTTTGTAATAACTTTATGTTCTAAACTCTGATGTATTTAATTGTCATTGTGAACTTTATGTAATATGTGACTGTTGCAGCTAAACTTGTATGATCTTGGTTTGTATGTTGGTTGGTTTGAAATCCTTCATGGTTTCATGGACTACCAGGTTATATAGGCTTAAGTTTGCTAAATTATCTGCTTTGGCGGGTGATTTTCTTACTTAATTTCGTATAATTGGTCGGTTCTGTTACAACCCCCTTTTAGGAAGATCCTTGTTGATCGAACATAGCCAAATCCATGTTAGACCTCCCGGTTGCCTCTCCCAAAGGTTAGCTAGTTGTTGATGGTAGATAAGTGTCAATTTTAATCATCAACGAAACATGAAAAAGGAACTAAAACATATTTATCACTTAGATATAGGGGTTTTACTGACATAATTCCATGAGTTTTGATGAATGTCTGTTTCTACAGGGTGTCAGCTAAAAAGAACCAAGGAAGGCCCACATGTCAGGTTTACATAGACACAACAGGGCCACGCATAACTTTTCTGTAATCTAGAAGGTACGAGAAGACTCTAGAAACACACGGGAGGCAAAACAGGCCCGGAAATGGGGCGCCCGCCCCCCTCCTTGGGCGCTCACCCTACCTGCAAAGCCAATCAGGATCCGTCTCATGGATCATGCCTCCACCGCCTTTGAGGATTAATAAAAAGTCATTGAACAAGGTCGGTTTGATCCGAGGGCTGTGGTGCTTCCTAGAGGGCTATATAAGCAAGGGCCTTGGCCCCTAGAGGAGGCATCCCATAAACCCTAATTTCGTTATCTCTCAACGGGGATTAGAGGTAGAGGTGTCCCATGAAAGGATGACCTCTCCTCCCTAGAGAATTAGGGCTAGACATTCCAATGTAGTAGATTAGATCTAGATGAGAGTTAGGGAGAGCGAAGCTGCGCTCCAGTTCTAGAGAAGTCTTTAGAGATTTGGTATGTCTTTGTATCTATTCTTTACAAGACTTATGATTTATATTTTTTCATCTTCTCTATTTACTTTATGCCTTTATTATGTATGGTTAGTATAGTTGTTATACCTTGGCATGGGATCTTAGCTCGTATTGAGTGCTTTAGTTATTGCGCATAGCTAGAGTAGTAATCGATAGTTTGGGCATGGTGTCTAGGCTATAGGTTACCTGAGGTTGCGCTCAACCCCATGTATGGTTGTGGTAGCCCCAGAGGTGATAGCTCTGTAAGGCCTTCGTAATCCACCACGTTCGGGTTGATGTTCGTAGAGCTTTTGGCAGCCTTCCCTTGACTACTTTCTTCCCAGCCTCTTTCGAGAGTCGGAAAGGTACTGTTGCTCCAAAGTGTCATGTGTATGATCGCTATATCTATTCATGCTTTAGTTATTAAAGAACCAAAGTAATAGAGAAGTACATAGGAACCTTGATCTCTCCCGTTGTCCTCTCACTTTAGCTAGCTACTCATTTATCCTAGAATTCTCCTATGTGTGCTTTTATTCATATACCTATCATATATCATTTACCCCCTGCTTTAGTCTAGTTGGTTTACTAAGTTAGAAGATACATGATGGTGAATTATCAGATTCTTTAACCATTGCATCCCTATGGTAAAATATAAATAATGATACCTGGTTTACTCCCGGTAAAATGCTACAATGGTATATTCTGTGCGCTTGCAGAATCCTTCATATTTTAGTTGCACTTAATTTATACCAATAAGCTTTTTTGGCGCTGTTGCCAAGAAAGCAATTGGCGTAAAAATTTTAATAATGATCTTGATGTCTGCTAATTTAGTGTATCATTAGCTTTAGTAGGATTACCACTTGTTTTGTTGAGTGTGAAATAGATAGGACAAAAGATGTCGTTTTGACCTTTCGACAAGCTTTCGCAAATTAAAGAGCCCAGGGTGCCTCAACATTCAACATTCATCAATATTGGAACCCTTCCATCTCACAGGTTTGCATATACATATATATTATTCTAACCCTATGTAGATTGGAGACAAGGTCATCGTCACAAGAATTCAACTCACATCTCAAGTGACAAATTTAGAAGCTACACCACTCGCAACCATTTTGTGAGTCATGGTAAGTATGATCAAGAAAGGTGAAATAGTCTCACAGCATGTTTACTTTCAACAATTCATGCATTCACTCCATTTAGTTTATAATGTTTTCTCATCCATTTCATGATTAGTTCCTTGCATATAATCCATGTTGCCTGCATCTTTATATATATATATAAAATAATTCTCACCATGATCATGCTCTTTCATCTCCACTTGAGTAAAATCTCTATAGTGGTTTCATGCTACCTTTGTTTGCTAAAGAATGTTTCGGTTTGGAAGTACTAGCTATACTTCTAGAGGCTTTTAAATTAAGCGTGGTGCTTAGATTAAATACCCTTCCTTAATCCAATTAGACATGGAGTCTAGTTTGGTTATTGAACTAAAATTGTGCTTTAGTAGATATTGGTTATTTTGTCAGACTAACCCCTGCAGAAAATTCATAAATCCAATTTGGGTAAGTCAAGAGAAGAACTCACATGAGAGGTGAAGCAAGGCATATAATGAACTCCAACAACTTCGCACAAAAAGACACAACTCATTCATCGTCAAAGGAAGAATTGTAAGTATCAAATATCATTCACATTATCTTTTGCTGCATGTTACCTTTGCCTTGAACCATGTTAAAGTGCCATAAAAAAGTTGTTAGAAAACATGATAAATAAATCCTATACTAAAGTAACTCGAAAACCATCTCTTTGTTAGCATAGATGAAATTCAAATAGATAGTGGATAATAGCCCATAGCTTGAACTTGTTGCAATCCTTCGGGTATGTGTCCACTAACATTTTGTAGGAAAGAATCTACGATGTGCTTGTTCATGGTTTGTCATGAACCTGCCAAATCACCACTTCGCTGATGGAACAAAGAAGGAGACAAGAGTGCCACAAGATGGATCAACATCTTGAACTCACTCAAAAGAAGTGGATGAACAAGGCGACAAGCTATGAGCAACCTTGAAGACATCATAGCATTGAGCCCAAAACTCGAGCTAGGATGCCGATGAGGAGCAGGGTGCAACTAACCTCATTTTAGCCAACCAAAGACCTGCTCTCATTGTTCGTGAAGACAACATCTTGCATATCGGCGACAAGGACAAGGATGACATGATAGCATGCATCCTTGTGTCAACCAAATCACTAGTCAAGGGTTGACTACCGACCAAGCCTTGAAAGACCATGACTATGGTTGCAAGATGATGTCCCTAAGCCATTGGAGATGAAGCCTGCATGCCAATATTAATGAAGCTCCTTCCTTGATCATCAAGACAGATGGCGTATCATTAACTGAACAACTCTTCGCCATGCCGCCAGAAGACAAAGACCATCAAGGAATAACTCGAGTCTATATCTCCAATGAACATTAATTCATTAACCAAGACTCAACAAAATAATCAAGAGTGGTTGATAAAAGAAGATCATACAACTGTCTGTATCCTCATCTCCTGGATTGGACAGTCCAAAGAAAAGCAGAATGCAAAGGAGAGATCTTTACTCAATGGACCTAGAATCAAGAGCCCTCTCCGATAGATTGAAGAACAGAGGACAAATAGTGTCTGAGGACATGGAGTTATAACACACTTTGAGGGATGATTCAACACTCACACTTGGCTTCAAGTGATGAGCAACAGCAAGGCTCAAGCTTGGGGGAAAAAGGCCACCGACTCTTTTAATGATGATCTAGCAGTGCTCCTTCTCTTCTCAAGCCCTCGTTGCTCTGGCACGCTGAGAAGAAACAATGAGTGGAGCCAAAGGTCTGGACATAATGAAAAAAGAGGAAGGAAAAAGAAGGAGTGCAAATCTAGAAGACAAGATGCTCATGAACAAGTCAAGGAGAGAGGTGCACCGAGCGAGGCAAAATCCAAGAAGAAGGAAAAGACCACTAGAAGCATCTACTCTTCATCACAGGGTGCTCTAGTTATAAAGGTAACATCCTAAGGTAAGTGGTCATTATTTATAAAGCTTTACCATGACTCTGGTATGCACCTAAAGAAAAGAATAAACATGTTTGAGTTACAACTTGCTTGATTCAATCAGACTAAACATGTCTTATTTCTTAAGCTTGTTCATAACATTACTATCTTGATTTCATAGACATAATTAAATGAGCTAAATGTTGCATCTTTAGAAGATGATTGTCTTAATCCTGAAAATGTTTGATACATAAATGTAAAGTTGATAATTCTTCCATTGGTTAAGCAATTCCACTCTTTTTGACAAAAGTATTTAAATGCTACATTCATGCTCATCCTTCTGATCTTGCCACCCATAAAATGAACAACACACATCAATCTCATCATGTTCAATGTGCCTAAGGTTAAAGAAGAATAAATAGGGTTATAGTTCTGTTGGTGTTTTTTCACCAACAGGACCTATGCACTTGATCTCTACCTTGTCTTTGCAAGCAGGACACACTTTAAGAAAAATGAAGGGGAATTAGTTGATTTCCCAAACCCTACAATTCAAACTGCTGGACAAGCAAAAAAACATGGGTGACACCTTCCTCAGAGTTACCATCTCAAGAGGTGCAGTTATCAAGGTCTCTACCTTTGGGATCAGATGGTGCACCTAAGGAGTGAACATGATGAGAAGTCCTATTCAGAGGACCTAAGTCACCGAACCCTCGCCAGGTAGGTAAACTTGGTAGTTATCCATATTTCCCTTTTTGGCATTGCATTCTCATTAAGCATATCTACTTTTCCACATTATCATAATCAATTTAGGTTGTATATTCACTTTGCTAGATCTACTTTAGAAAAGAAAATAAATATGTCTTGCATTGCATCTTAAACTACTAAGCCCCATGTGAATAAATTTGTGGCATAAAACCCATAAGTCTATTTGCTGAGGTGGCATAAAAATAAAATAAATTTACATTCATCATTCTTTATAATTTCTTGCATAGTGTAAAAGTATACAGAGATCCTGCTAGAAAGATACATATTTTAAGAGGTTCTAGATGTTTAAGGCTTAGAGGTTTATCACTAACACTTAATCCAGTTCCATAAGCTTTGTTGTCTATTTGAGCTTCATAGAATTTGAAGGATCAAGGAAAGCAAACAAATAGAAGGACAATCTGTCCCCTATCGGAGTGTTGTCTCAACAATCATCATCATGAGCACTCTGATGAGGGAAGTACAACTTCACTGTCTACCAGCTTCATCAAGCAAGACTATGTCAACATCTAGCTTGGGGGAGGGCATCCCCCATGTATCTAGCTAAGTATTTTCTTACCTATCTATTTACTTATATATTTCTACTTTGAGAAATGAAACAAATAAAAAGATGCATAATCTATAGAAACCCAAATAAATATTTTCTTATACATATATATGTTTTCTGTATGATCTTTAAGTTTGCTCAATAAATATAGGGGAGTGTGCAAAGTTTTACCTTACTAAAGTGAACCCCTAGAGTAATCTCTTGCATGGAAATGATGAATAGTTGCTCTGCCGTAATTCCTTTCAAGTACCTAGTTTTTAACCTCGAACTATCCCAAGTTTTGAACACAACTATTTTGATCTAAGATTTGCTCTGAACCTAAAACTTGTGGGTAGCAAATGTTTGATCTAAGTCTAGGTAGTTGGCAGATATGATATGGGAAGGTCTGAGCTGCTATTTATCTTGTTCCTAGAGATACTAGAGTTATGGAGATTTTATCTTTTGAAAAACATAAAAAATGTTGCATGATGAGTTCCTGTATGATGAGAGCTTGAATTCCTACCACAGCCATATGTACATGCTTGTAGACTAGGAAAGCTTCCACTTATATTTACTGCTTGTGAGCATTGAGTATGGTCAAGCTATGTCAACCCTTAGGGATTGGTCATGCAGTTAAAATCAAGATCTCGCACACTCCACCTACTTATGCTGCTTCTACCCTAGAAGTATGCATCTAAATATTTTCCATTAGACACATCCCAATAAATTGTTCTACTCCTACACTGGGAGTGAACAAAACCCTTCATCCATTGCTAGTCCCTTTTGTTATAAGCTCCAGATTCATATTGCTACCTTTTATCTATGTTTCAAAAAGAGTCTTGGGAAGTATTTATCCTATTTAGTTCCTATTCAAAAAAGAAGAAGAAGAAAAAAGAAAGAAGAAGAAAAAAAAGAGTGAGAAAGGAAATAAAGAGAGAATAAAAGGACAAGGGTCCTAATTATGAGAGATTTTTAGCAACCCAAGTTATCTTCAAGTTCTTCAAAGTTCAAGAGAGGTATAAATTTCCTTCAAGGAGCAAAAGTAGAATTAGATGTTCACCATTATTCTTCTACCCCCTTATTTCCACTTACATCTTACATCCTCCATCATTTCCACTACGTATCCACTCAGCCCATATTTAGGATCACACACATGCACATCTTGGTTTGACTGTATGGCCGGACTTGTCCCTCTTGATCCATGGTCTGACTATGCAATAAATGTTCGCAAGTATGAATTCCTTGTCTCCCCACCTATGAGCTCCATATAAGCCTATTAGAAGTAGGGTGAGAGAGAAGGTATAATGTTACTATGCCTTATGCCAAAAATACAACATATCTTGAGAGAAGAAAGAAGGCATACACCATTAGTGCCTTGGTAAGGATCCAAAAATACCATAAAGGAGAGATATGAAAGGGTCATACACAGGAATCTCTGAGTTTTATTTGAAAACCCTGCAAAACTCTGGAATAATGGTTGATCAAAGAGCTTGAGACATAACGCTTGACTTGACTATTCTATCTTTCAACTGCTCAAGACCCAAGTGATGGCTACAAGCCCCATGGTAAAAGGTAATATGGGTAAGTTTGAAAGTCAGAATAGTTCACTCTAAACTAGAGAAGAGTTCTTGTTTGAATGCATGTGTACTTTTGAGGTGTGAAAGCATTGTAGCAACTCCTGATCCATCACTGAGTTTATCTTTGCTTAGGGACGAGCAAAGGGTAAGCTTGGGGGAGTTTGTTGATGGTAGATAAGTGTCAATTTAAACCATCAACAGAACATGAAAAAGGACCTAAAACATATTTACCACTTAGATATAGGGGTTTTACTGACATAATTCCATGAGTTTTGGTGAATATCTGTTTCTACAGGGTGTCAGCTGAAAAGAACCAAGGAAGGCCCACATGTCAGGTTTACATAGAGACAACAGGGCCATGCATAACTTTTCTATAATCTAGAAGGTATGAGAAGACTCTGGAAACAAACGGGAGGCAAAATGGGCCTGGAAGTGGGGCACCCGCCCCCCTCCTTGGGTGCCCACCCCACCTGCAGAGCCAATCAGGCTCCGTCTCATGGATCATGCCTCCACCGCCTTTGAGGATTAATAAAAAGTTATTGATCAAGGTCGGTTTGATCCGAGGGCTGTGGTGCTTCCTAGAGTGCTATATAAGCAAGGCCCCTAGCCCCTGGAGGAGGCATCCCATAAACCCTAATTTCATTATCTCTTAGCGGAGATCAGAGGTAGAGGTGTCCCATGAAAGGATGACCTCTCCTCCCTAGAGAATTAGGGCTAGACATTCCAATGTAGTAGATTAGATCTAGATGAGAGTTAGGGAGAGTGGACCTGCGCTCCGGTTCTAGAGAAGTCTTCAGAGATTTGGTATGTCTTTGTATCTATTCTTTACAAGACTTATGATTTATATATTTTCATCTTCTCTATTTACTTTATGCCTTTATTATGTATGGTTAGTATAGTTGTTATACCTTGGCATGCGATCTTAGCTCGTATTGAGTGCTTTAGTTATTGCGCATAGCTAGAGTAGTAATCGATAGTTTGGGCATGGTGTCTAGGCTATAGGTTACCTAAGGTTGCGCTCAACCCCACGTATGGTTGTGGTAGCCCCAGAGGTGACAGCTCTGTAAGGCCTTCATAATCCACCACGTTTGGGTTGATGTTCGTAGAGCTTTTGGCAACCTTCCCCCGACTACTTTCTTCCCAGCCTCTTTCGAGAGTCGGAAAGGTACTATTGCTCCAAAGTGTCATGTGTATGATCGCTATTTCTATTCATGCTTTAGTTATTAAAGAACCAAAGTAATAGAGAAGTACATAGGAACCTTGATCTCTCCTGTTGTCCTCTCACTTTAGCTAGCTACTCATTTATCCTAGAATTCTCCTATGTGTGCTTTTATTCATATACCTATCATATATCATTTACCCCCTGCTTTAGTCTAGTTGGTTTACTAAGTTAGAAGATACATGATGGTGAATTATCAGATTCTTTAACCCTTGCTTTCCTGTGGTAAAATATAAATAACGATACCTGGTTTACTCCCGGTAAAATACTACAATGGTATATTTTGTGCGCTTGCAGAATCCTTCATATTTTAGTTGCACTTAATTTATACCAACTCTAGTGTAACGCAATATCTCTTTGCCATGGCCTTGAAATCTTTGCTTGCAAAATCATGTGGCTACCTTGTCAACCCAATCTTTGATCGGTGTATCAGTTTTGCTCTGGAAGTTTGCTAATTTCATCTCTAACTTCCTAAGTCTCTCAACATTTATCAGTCTTGATCTCATGTTATTGCCCAACATGACCGGATCTCATGTTAATCTTTCATTGGGTAATCACCTTGGTGGATGCAAGTCATGCGAGGAATTTAAGCAAGAGTCCCCTGCTCAGTTGTCTTCGACAATTAAGCTATGTTCTCTTGTGCTGTGTTTTGATCTGCGGATCGCCCCCTTGTTGACCCTAAACCTTGTGACTACCTTTGCTTGCTATCCCTCCTTTGTATGGTGCTTGTTCTTACAACCTAATCTATGCCACTTGAAATTTTACTTTGGTTGTATGTATGGTAATGGTGTTACGATTAACATTCTATGGTGCCACGACGAAACCGAGAGCCTCCTATAGGCACGTGACACAAGGTTGTGCTGCTCGGCATGTGCTGGTATCGAGATTGCTAGTCATGATCCATTATGGGACTACATCGATGTGTTATTTCATGTGAGCTTTTCCTTGGTTATCTCCCCATATTTTATCAAAAGATCCTTATATCGGACCAATTGTAGTAGAGCTTCCTCCTGAAGTTGCTAAGTGGATAACCTTTGAAGAGCAGGTCATCGACATAAACATTTATAGACTGCAAGAGGTGGTAGACAAGTGCTGTAACAGAACCGACCAAATTATAAGAGCACAAGTACAAAAACAAGCACCGAAGCGCTCAAATTTTCGAACTTGAGCCCATATAATCCCGGTAGTCAATCAAAACCACGAAGGATTTCAAACCAACTTGCTTACAACCAAGATCGCATCATTCAACATACAACATCATACGTTACATTTCGCAAGTAGTTCCGAAATAAGTTTACACACACGGAGTCGCAATTATTACAAACCAAGTTTATAAAGTAGCGGAAGCAAACACACACCAGTTGTTTAACTACTGCCAGTCTTGTTGATCAACAACCCACAAAAGCATCAGGAAAGTACATAGAAGATGATCACGCCCTAGTGATCTAGTCTTCGTCACCCACAGGGTGGAGACAATTTTTGCAGAAGCCTTGATAGAGCATATCATCTGCAACAGGAGGGAATAAACCCTGAGTACTGGAATGTACTCAGCTAGACTTACCCGTCGAAAACCAGAAATAAGATGACACCAAGGATTATGCAAGTCTTACACATTAGGCTAGCTGACATCACATTTTGCATAAAGGCATAAGTAATTGAGACTCTTGTAACCTGTACTAGCAGTTATTTTTAGCATTTACCTGTCATCTATCTTAGCACCTGTACTAAGCATGCACTTGATTATAATCAAACAATTATCAGCATTATATCCAGAGCAGGTATGAATTGTGGCAACATTGTATCATTCCCTTAACCACCAGTTCGTTTAATGAGATCTACGTTGCCACTGCTCAAGTCAAGTGCTCACTAACCGGGAGCGACGGCGATTCGAATCGAATTCCTATCCAGCTGGAGGGGTATTTCTAACACTCACCGAGTCACGCCTGGCGAGGGCTGCTCAGGTCATCTTTTGTACAGTTCAGGAATCGTGGGCCTGAATAATGTCGCGTCCCCAAGGGCGACACTCTGCCAGGTGCTAGGGACTCTTGGTCTCACGCTAATGTCCCCAAGCACATCCTTTCTTTCCTCCAAGATGCAACCTACCATTCGATTCCCGGCCTGAACCAAACTACTCGACTTTGCGGTCAGAACGGCTTATCTGGCCAACTAAGTGTTAGACTGCGTTCAACATGACTCAAGGACGTACAGCGAATCGGTCCTTAAACGACTCAGACGGGCATAGCTCCACACCCAAGACGTGTAGTGTCTTGCGGCTGTACTATCGAACTCCCGCCCGGTCTCAATTTCATTTTTAAAGCATGTTTCCATCCACGATAGCCATAAAGCCACTCGGGACTCCTTCCTACATCTCGCGGATGACCGGAAATCACCCGACTTCTACCGAACTAAGCAGGGCTAAGCATTGACACATGCCTAAACCTAATATAGGATTAAGTACGATATCTAGACAAGGACAGGTATAATGCAACAAGTGTTTTCATATAACTCCTATAACTTAATGCAGTAAACAATTAAAAGTACTCAAGATTAATTTATAAAACAGTAGGTTTAGCATGCACCGGGGCTTGCCTTTCAGAAAGGTCGAGGGCCGGTGGTCAGGGCACTCGGGCAAGTCTTCAGCAGCGTCTCCTCCGCCGACTGGTTCCGCTGGCTCCTCTGGCTGGTCCTGGACTTCCTCCGAAATCACTGGCTCGAATTCGAGGAGAGTTACCCCCTCCGGTACACCTATTGCATGAATGCACAATAAATATCATGGATGCATAAAGGTGCAACATGCTCGGAATGAAATGCATTTCAGAAATAAAAACGATAATCTAATCAAGTCACTTTATCAGTACGTGCAAATCTCTTCTCCGGTGGAGAAGTACTTGCCTAAGCTACTCAACCTAAGATACAGCTGTTCTTCTTCGGTTAAGGCCCTAACACCTAACAACACAAGAGTAATATTACTTAGGTTACCACAGTAAGACATTCTGGACAGCAGCTCAAAGATTCTAACATAACTGAAGATTCCTAACCCCAAAAGATATGATCTAAGACAATCTGAAAAGCTTAAGAAATGCACTACAATTCATTTTCAGACCTCAACCCATAATTCCTAAGTTTTCCATGTCGAATTTCCCAAGTTCCAGAATCTGTTCTCTCTAAACAGAGAGTAGCCAATTCTGAACTGTCACTTTAAACAGCAATAACTCCCAAACTATTAAGCCAAATGCTCCCAATTTTTGACACAAGCTAGTGTATCAGGTTTACTACAACTTGGTATTTACAAGTTTTCCAGCAAACACTTTTATCAAAGGCCAAACCCAAGGATACTACCAGCTGTCCAGAAAACCTAGAATTGCAAAGATTAATTATTTATTTATGTGGCAAACATCCCTTAAGACCAAACTAATGTTACCACAAGTTCACATAGGTCACAACAACACCAGAAAGTAAGGTGTGCCTACCTAAAATATTTATTTAAACTCATTTCTTAATTTACTTAAGTAATTAAGTGGAATTTTAAACATATATGTAAACTGCTCCTAAAATTATACAAAATTTACAGGAGGCTCTATGAACCAAAAAGAGACCACTGTAAAAATTTGAACTAAAATTATTTACAGAAACTCCCTACACAAAATTCACAAGCCAAAAAGGATGATTTTTGCATAATTAACAAATCATATTAAAAAGTGTCAAACAACAGATTTCCAATTTTTCTTAGGCACTCTAGGGTACCAAGACATTCTCCAAAAAGTTATAAGAACATTTCACATGTAGAAAAATTACAAAAATTCATTTAATTATTTTCTAAAATAACAAGATAGCATTATAACTTGAAATGTACTTAAGCACTACTACCCAAATTTTTACCAAAGCTAGAGCAAGTATAAATTAGCCTACCCACCAAATTTCATAATTTTTGGAACACTGAAACTCAAGATATGATTTAAACAAGTTTGCATGCAATCTAAAACACATTTCAAAAACCTATTTAAATCTCCCAGAAACTAAACATCACATAACCAATTCATATTTTTCTAAAATACTACACACCCTGTAGATCCTAACAAAATTTATCTCATAATTTTTGAGCAAGTAAAACCCTAGATCTACATTTCCTAAACATTATCAAAAACTGTGATAGAATAAAGAAAATGACATAATTCCTATTCGCTACTGGGCCGGCCTGGGAACCGACGCGGCCCACTGCACGCACGCGGCCTGCTTGGGCTCCCGCCCGCGCGCGACACCTGACAGGCGGGCCCCCACGGTCAGGGACAGAGGGATAGGGGAGCGGCGGCCGTGAGCTCCGGCGAGCGATTTCTCGCCGCCGGCGGCTCCTCCGCCCACCCCGAGTACACCGGTGGCTTGCCCTGACCTAACCGCACCGAGGCCAACCCTTTTCCCCAAAGCTACTGCACCGTAGCACCCATGCCGACGGAGATGGCGGACGGCCGTGACGCCTGGCGGTACGTCGGCGAGTCCTGGCCGCTGGACGGCCGACCGAAGGGTGCACCACCTTCCTGGAACCCTAGCGGACTTCCCGAGACTACACACTCAGATGGGGATGGAGCGGAGCCGCTTGACCGCGTGAGCACCTGGCCGGCAGCCATGGCACGGCAGTGCGCAGTCGTGTTCTGGCCCGACCAGACCGATGATGGCGGTAGCATCTTCACCCGAGCATCTACGTGGGGTGGGAAAGAGAGAACATGAGCGAGGGAAGGCAGAGGGCTACGGTGCGGTGCTGGCCATGGTGTCCCGAAACACGGCGGAGCTCCGGTGGCATTTGGAACGGGCGGAGGTGGCAATGCGGCTCACCTCGGGCTCAATCGAAGCCACCGGCTGATCGAGGAGGTACAAGGCGGTGTGGCGGAGTGAAGGACACGGTTTGGTGGGCGGTGGTGCGGTGACGAGCGCGCGCGGCGATGGCGAAGCTCGCGGTAGCGGCGGCGACCTCGGTTCCGCTCGGCGCGCACAGAGGAATGGAGAAGGGAAATGGAGGGAGTGAGGGGTGAAGCGACGGACTCGTGGCGTCTTTGAGCACGTCGTGGACTGACCGATGGGGTCACGGCCGATGTACGGTCGCCACCGCGCGGCCACGCGTCGACGATGGCCTGTGGCCGGTCGGCCACTCCACTGATGAACTGAATCAGCGTTGCAATTGTGGCCTCAAAGACCGACTGACAGAGCAAGTTCAACGATGATTATCTCCAAAACCGGTTCGAGTTAGGAGAAGATGATAACATCAAAATTGTAGGGCTTCGTGAGGGCTACAACTTTGCTAATTGGCTCAAGAACAGATTCGGTTTGGATTTGAAACTACATAGCTCCAAAGTGGTGCCCTTTGAAACTAAAACGTAGTTTCAGTGATTAAAACCGACTGAAACCCTTTTTTCTCGACACCATATCTCCTAAACCATTTAGAACTAGGTGATGGTGATGTTGGCAATGTTGTAGAGCTACATGAGTACTACAAAAGTGTCAACATGAGTTGGAGCTGGTTTGGTCTGGTTTGCAAACTACAAGCTTCCAAAGTAGGTCACAGTAAAACTGGAGGGACACTTTTGAGACTTAGAAAAATTCTAAGTGTTGAGATAGCCCCTCTAGCTGACTTGTGGGCCATTTTTGAGCATGTTCTGGCCAGTTTCATGAGATGGTCATATTGAGACTTTTGTTCCCCATAAAATTCCCTACAACTTTGCTTAAGGGTGCTCCTCCATGCAAGGTCTCTAAGCTAGACTTTTTAATTGGTCAAACTAGAGCATCCTAGGGCTAAATGCTGGTCAACTACACCTTGGAGGGCATTTTGGTGATTTTGGTCAACATGAACCTTGCTCCATTAGTGACCCTAAGTATAGCTAAGGTGTTGTGAGATATAATTGGCTACTCTACCCTTTAGTTACACCAACCCCCTAGTGTCACATGATGTGAGCCAAACAAAATTCTAAAAACAACCACATTTGTTGCAACCACATAAAATAACATGAATGATGCATGCTTATGCTTATGCAAATGCAATGCAATTAAGGAGCTAAACACCTGAGGTGTTACAAGTGCCTCTACTTGACTATCCCTATATTGACATCAGTCGTCTAGTGAACAACTTGTGTCACCACTATTGGATCAAAGGGACACGTAACAATTAATGTTGGACTAGTTATCAGTTGGATAAAGAATCGATCGTCACATTTTGGTTATAACCTGGTTATCCAAGTCTTAGTCTTTGTAGGCATAATGATCATACAGTTGAAATCAACCATCTTTAGTGCGACTCCTTATCTGCAGACTTCGATGGTGACCATCTGTTCTTTATCAACCACAATTGCTATGGTCAAGAGTGAAGCTTTGGAACTTTTTAGTGTTGAGAGACAACTCATTAGCTATCAGTAGGAAGGTTAATCTCTAGCTAGGTAACGACTCATTGGTATATATGAAGACCATGTCTCACAGAATGATGTTGAGCAAGGAAACAACAAAGCCACTCAACAATGCAAGTACCACTTTCTTCGCCAGACCTTGTGTTACCAAGTCAATTCCATCTTGGACAATCACAAAGATAATGCAAATGTTGTATCAGCTAGGTGAGGAACTAGAGAAAGCATGTCCCTAGTTTCGATCTGTATCATTATGCATCTAGGTGTTGCAAAAGGATTTGTTTAGGACTCTATTGGATAAAGTGTTGAAGGATAGTCAAGAATGGTCCCTCATCTTTGTAAGACTATCCCTCCATGTAGAGTATGCTTGGTGCCCCACAAGTCAGCCCCAACTCTAATGCTTGTGCATTGTCGGGTTGGTATATAAATCAATGGTTGAGGTTGTTCCCTAAGAAGCATGCGAGGTAGACCTTAGCCTCCATCCTCAAAGGGAAATGTTGCTGCTGCAGTACAAAGAGTTAGAAAGTGCAAAACACACCTCAACATGTGAAGCAAAGAAAAAGAAGGACAAGAAATCCGTCTAGATTTTGTAGCACTAAATTGGTTATCTTTAAGCCGGTGGATAGTGACTCAAATGTGGTTGGATTGGCCCCAAACTTGGCGATCTCATTCCTCACTTAGGACACTTCGATGCCTTAAGTTGGTTTGAGGATTTGCTGAGTAAAACATCGGATTTGAGAGGTTTGGTCAGTCCATTTTGCTGCAATTTGAGAACAGATCAGATCTGGTAGATCAATAGTTTGGATAGTCAAACGGTGTCTGTTTGAGCTGAATTTTGGTCAGCAGTTAGAGGACTCATGGATCTATATCCCCACCAAAATTTGTGCAAAATGGAGCAGTAGTTTGTGAGATATGAGCAGAAAACCAAAGGGTACAGAATCTGCCATTTTCCGGTAACTGTGCTCATTCCTCGCATAAGAAGGTTGTGATAGTGGTAGATGTCCTGGTGCGGACCATGGTCGAGATCTGCTATTGGATGGCCCTTTAGTGGTCTCAAGTATACTATGTTACACTCTTTCATTTTGCTTTTGCTTTCTCGTATCAATAATGTATGAGCAGCCATGGTGTTCTACAAATTAATTTGTACCATCACGAATCAAAAGCAATATGAAAGGTGTCAAACCATAGATTTTTTATTATGGTTTTAAGATATTGATTGACCTTAGAATGGAAGCCTCAAGATCAAATGCAGTTCAAGAAGGCTAGTTTTGCTACGGTGCAAGTCAACCCAACTTACTATGGAACTGCACCATAAAGGAAAATTGTACTCGACCTGCTCGATAGTGAACTATTTCCCTAGTTTGATGAATACTTGCCACTTTTGTTGTCCTCCTAGGCCTCGCTATCACCTTTCTTCGATAACTATTGCAACTTGGGTGCGAAGGCTCCCCTAATGATGGATCATCGAGAACGTTGAGCCGACAGAGTCAGCTATCACATTCACCCCTTACTTGACAGACTTGGATAATACAGTGTTGTTATTAGAGAAAGAGAATTGCACACATGGAACCTTATGTAGTTTTCCATTAGTTGGCATCTGAGTTGTTGAATAGTTACAACTAGCATGGACATTGTCTGTTGGTTAGTCAGTTTCTCATAGCCTTAGAAGATATTTACCATCTATGATCTTATCTGTTATGGAGAAGTTGTACTCAAGCCACTTTGGTAGAGGACTGCTTTTCAAACCTTGTGAACAAACATGGAACCATTGCAATGAGTATCCTTCAGAAGATTATGGTCTAGTGCAAAGTTCATATGGCTAAGCTATGTTCACTAGAGAAAGAGATACTTATGAGTGGTTAGTTCATAAACCAAATGATCTCCGTACATCGAGAACAAAGTATTGTGCTGTCTTGGATTCCTCCCAAAGTAACAATTTTTCATGAAAGTCAATAAAGGAAATCCTTTAGACAAAATCTACCATGAAGAACAAGTATTAGAAAGTGTCTTAACCAAATTAGCCTCTCTGATGCTCAAAACTAAGTAGCCTAATGCTATTGCAGATGTTGAAAATGGATAACATGCTTTTCTTCCCTTGAAAGTCTTCCACCCTAAATCACGGGACGAGATTCTTTTAAGGGGGAGGGCTGTAACACCCTAGGTGTTTGTCACCAGTAAGCAATGAGTTTGAGCCCAAACATGGCAAGTTAGGTGGTGATGAAGATGTCAAAGCCCATTCTATGAGCATGAGCCCAACTTAAACTTGGATATTGCACCCTTGCTTAGGCCTATTTCAAGATATATGTTTGGGTAATGTTATTGGGACCTCTTTCATGTGTCTCACATCAATTTCCATCTATATTGATCCATGGAAAAGTTTCATGAAATTTGGAATCAAGAAGTCAAATGAAATGATAAGTTATATCTTTGATTGAATTGCACTATTAAGTGAGTGGAAACATGGGTCATCAACCAAACCTTGCAACCTTACCCAAATGACTCTAGATGGACTCTACAACAAAAGTCATGAAAGGTTCATGTTTAGCAAATGCCCAAAAAAATGCTCCAATGGATCACAAAGGATAATTTAAGCTTTATCGTGATACTACATTGGTCAAAGTAGAACTATAGGTTCTATACTAGTTTTGATGTTGGACCTTAAATAAAAGTTGTAGTCCATGTTGTGTAGAACAAACTTCATTTAAGGGTCAAGAGCTAGTTGGGTCCCTAACCTAGTCAAATAGAGCTCATAAGATTCAATGCAGTGCTGTTTTGGAGCCCAAGAATCTGGCCCAACTGCTGTTTTAGTTTCGTGTACCACACTTTGGAGCTTTATATCTTGCAACCCAAGCTGATCTAGACCTTGATCCTTTAATGAAATTTATGGTTTAGTTTGTGCTCTACAAATAATGTTTTTGGACCAAGAGCCAGATCTACTTGGAAATAAGTCAAACCAAGGCTCAAACTTTGAATCTATTGTAAGTTTTGGCACTAAGTATCCAAGACCGGGATTAGTACCAACTTGATTGACGTACCACGTTCTCTAAATTTTGTTAAACAACTTGAGTTGGTGCAAAAATAAAAGTTGGAGATAATTCAATGGAGAAGAGTATGAAAGAAGTTGGATCAAGTTTGATCATGTTTGTTCGGTGTAAGAAACAGTGGTTCTAGCACCAACGAGTAATATGTGTCTACACATCGGGGATCCGGATGGTGTGCAAGAAGAACACAAGTGATTTATACTGGTTCGGGCCGAAGAATTCCCTACGTCCAGTGGTGGAGGGGAGTCTTGTATTATCTTGCACCGAAGTGCTTGTAGTAGGGGTTACAAGCGGGTGAGAGAGGGAGGAACTCCCAGGTCTCAAGATGTGAGTGGAGTGTGTGTATTCGCTTTTGATGAGTCGAACAACCTATGGATTTGTCTTCTGTCTCCTCTGAAATGGTCCCTGCCCTCCCCTTTTATAGACGCAAGAGAAACGGTGGGTTACATGCATGTGCTACATGATATTTTTCCTGGGAAGGAAGATTTGAGGCCTTCACTCTTGCCCTATAGTTGGTGACATGCCACTGTTGGAGGAGTGACCCCTGTCCTTTGATGTTGTAGCGACGTGCCTTGACATACGTGGTTCTATGGATGTTGTAGCTACAACACATAGAGTCGTGATTATCCCTGTGGCGACGTGCCTATCCTTTGGTTTGACTAGTGTAGAGGGTTGAGGCCTCGGAGGCGTGAATCATGGCATGATTTTGCTCCGTTCGAGGGAATAGTGGCCTAGAGCAGTGTTTTGTACAACGCACAGGCATGGATAGTGCGTATAGTGCTAGTATGGGTGGCATAGTGACTAGTAGCTCTTTCCGATGCTGTCATGGGTGACGACGTCGTGATTTGACTGCTATCATTCCTGGCCTGTCTGATTGGTCAGTGCAAGAATGTGGGTGATGTCACAGGGGGTCTCAAGCGTGCCAATGGGGGAGCGACATCAGAGGCCGGTCTCGGGCGAGGTGGAGATAGATGATGCCATTTCCAGGGCTCGGACAAGACGCTAATGATGCTGTGGGTTGGTCTATGCCTGAGCCCCAGTGCTAGCGTCTCGGGCGAGTCGGAGGTGTTCCGAGACCCCTTGTGAGAGGCCTCGAATGAAGTGGAGAGATGGGCTGGTACACTCACGTGGTTTGCTAGAGGCCCAGCAAGGGGAGAGTTAGCCTATAGGTCTCTTTAGTTGATTTTTCCCTTAGACGGAGCAGATTAATCATTTGTTTTGGGAGGCCGAGCGATTTTACACCTTAATTTGGGTAACCCTAATTATTGTACCCAACAATGGCCCCCGAGGCTATGGAGGAGTAGGGATACTCCTCCTGAGGCTATACGTCGGGTTTGCTCTTTGCCGGCCTTTAGCTAGGTTGTTGTCGGGGCCTTGGCTTGCCTTTGTGCTACTTTTTTCTAGGGGGTGTGCGCGAGTGCACCCACTGGGTGTAGCCCCTGAGGCCTTGGAAGGATAGGATATGCTTCTAAGGTCTTGACTTTATGCGAGGTATGAATCCAAGGCCTTGGCCTTAGTGCAAGGGTAGCCCCCGAGCCTCTGCTCATGGCGAGAGGACGGTCAAGGGTACCTCATCTTTTTCCACGTCCCTCATGCATCTCTTTTCCCAAGAGGAGGGGTTGAATATGCTATGCTATCCTTGGCGGGCGGGCAATAGCACTTTTGGTGAGCATTTTAACGGGTAAGTCCGGGTGGAAGCCCGAGCCGTATTCGCTTAGGGTTGGCTAGTGGTCCCGAGACACATTCCAAGTCACCCAAGGCTCGTCTAGTGGGCCTCAGACCCATTGGATGGACTCTGAGGGCTCGGCACCTCCCTCGGATGGGATTCCACTGGTCAACGCCTACGGGGTCCCAGACATGGCTTAGGGTGCACTAGGCATTATTGCTCGGGCTTGGCCATAGAGGGGATCACCCTTACCTATCCCTGACTCTTTTGTCCTAGGGCGACTGTCAAACTCTAGGCAAGCTAGCCCTTGAACCCCTAGACCATAGAGGGTTTCACACCTGTGGTTCCTTCTCGGACAAGGTACCTAGCGAGAGGGTCGGTCGTCTGCTGTGCATAGAGGACGGGCGTGCCTTTTTAGGCGGCTTTCTCGGGGAGGTGGAACGGGTGTTGCAATAGCCGTGGTGGGATGGGATGTTTCGACAGTGGGCAGGTGCAGTTAATGCGGTGTGTGTGCACGCGCAGTTTAGCGAGAAAAAAGAGAAAGTAATTATGGTAGTTCCCGCAGTTTTAGCATTAAACACGTAGATTTAGTGGTCTCCTTAGATTCGTCTGTTCGCCTTCTCATTCTTGCTATACAAGCATGCACTGGGCGCTGTGTCTCCTTACCTTGCCATTTGCCCTTGCCTTCCTTGTCCCGGTGCCACGGTCATGAACAAGGAAAACTAGAGTAAGGAGAGAGAGAAGAAAAGAAAAGAAACCGCCCTTGCTGCCGTCATCCCACCGCCACCAATCTCATGGCCGCTCCTACATTGCCCATGGAGCCCTAGAGCCACTCTTTCGTCACCCAGGAGAGGCTAGAGGAGCTCGTCTAGGAGGGTCTTCTTTGTCCTATCACCCAGGAGAGCCCTAGAGCCGCTCTTTCGTCACCCAGGAGAGGCTAGAGGAGCTCGCCAGAGGAGGGCATCGACGTTCTGAATCCGCCTGCGGGCTATGTCCTGAGCTTCGTGGCATTGCATGAGCGGGGGCTAGGGATTTTGGTGAGCTGGTTCCTATGGGCGCTCCCCTCCTGGTATGAGGTGGAGCTCCACAACTTCAACCCCAACTCTATCTCACAGGCAGCCATCTTCGTCACCGTCTGCGAGGGCTACTTAGGTATTACTCCCCACTGGAACCTCTAGCTCCACCTCTTCAAGGTGGAGCACTTCACCAAGGCGACCGATGGTGGAGGCTCACGGAAGATGGTGAGGGCCGGTGGTTGTACCCTGCAGGTGCGCCAAGAGCGATTGATCCTGTACATCCCCGCCCAGCTTACGTTGTTGAACAGGGGATGGCAGGAGGGCTGGTTCTACCTCTGCAACAATGACAACCAGCTGCCTCCATACACGGGCTGCATGGTGACAGAGAGGCCGCCCAAGTGGAGATAGGGAGCCCTTAGTCTTGAGCAGCCTAAGCTACAGCCCCTGCTTGACTCCCTAAAGAGCCTATGGGACGGCGGTCTTACCGCGGCCGGGGTCGTTGCCGCCTTTCACCGGTGGCATGTGCTGCTGCTGATGGCGCGGTGGCTGCTTTTGGACTAGATGGAGGAGGGAGCATCGTTGGAGGGGTGTCGGATGTCCGACACTTCTCTTACGACAGTCAAGGTTACCAGGAGGGTGACCTACATGGTGGCCGCGGGGTTCACCATGGTAGACCGGAACCGGGTCAAGATGCGTCCTACTCGGGGATACATATCTTTGGTGAGTATGACTACCCTTCCCTTACACTTTCTATCCTCCATGGGTCTCCTCTTCTGTCACTAATGTAGTTTCATCGTTAGGCGTTGGAGAGGATGGTGAGAGACTCCGAGCCCCCGGTCCTAGAGGACCACGAGCGGTGGGAGCGGAACCACCTCTTGGCCGAGGATCAGAAGCAGAAGAAGGACGCCATGAAGAGGAAGCGCGATGAAGTCAATCGCATGAGAGAGGCCCTGGAGAAGCACCATCGGTAGCAAGCACGCGATGGACTTCCCTAGGAAGAGTCTCCGTCATAGCTAGAATTAGATGGCGAGGACTTTTATATTTTTTTGGATGAGGAGGAGGTGCAGGGCTTCAAGGGCGTGGTGCCCCCATCAGGGGCTCCTGCTAGGGGGCCATGGCCTCAGGGAGCTTGGTCCTCTTAGAAGAGATGGCAGGGGTCTGGCCCCTCGGCCCTAGTGAGATGACGACGCTGCGGGAGGGTTCTACCTCGGTGCCTAGACCCAAAGGGCCCCGAGGGAGCCTGACGCTCCCAGGAGGAGGCGGGGATGCCTCCGAGCAAAGGGCTGCCTATTCTGAGGTGTCGGTGGCTGCGCCCGAGGTGGGGACGGTAGGCAAATCTTCCTCTAGGGAGATACCTCTGCCACTCCCTCAGAGGTCCAAAGAGGCGGTCATAGCTGCTGGAGGTCGGCATCCGGCTCATGATGCCCTAGTGTCACATGACCTGGGGTCTTCAACGACAGAGGTCTCTGTTGCCCTGCCATCACCACTGCCACCGCCGCCCCAACGACAGGAGCCAGGGGCAGGGGCAGCCACAGCGGTCATCACGGTGACGAAGAAAAGGAAGATGGCCTTCCCTAAGTCGAGGTATGTACAACGAGGTAATTTTGTGTTCTTTTATGGCTCTTCCTTATTCTCTTGACTGACCTGCTTTGTCTCTTCTCGCAGTGTGCGCCAAAGGGCCAGGGTGCCTCCCTTGGCGCCCTATAAGGCACTCAAGTCAGGGCCCTCTCTTCCCCCAGTGAGGCCAGTCAGATGGCCCAGTGGGCGGCTGCTGCCGGGGCTGCCCTACAGCACGGAGCCATCTCAGTCCAAGCCAACAAGGCGGTACGGGCCACGTAGGAGAAGGCAGCCACTGAGGCAGAGGCTGCCAAGAAGCAAGAGGCTAAAGCGGCCATGGTTTGTGAGGCCTTGGCGACCAAGATCTATGAGGCCATGACGGCCAAAGTCGACGAGGCCGAGGCGATCAAGGCCTTCAAGGAGGCAGCGCTTGTTGACATGGGGAAGACAGCGGTGGAGGTGGCCTCAACATCGCCCTAGATGGAAGACCAGCCAGGGGGTCATGGCGGGAAGAGGGATGTCCACACCATCTCCTCGGACGAACCCCCTAGGCCACATGGAAAGGTGGTGATGGACGCTGAGTGGTCCAGTACAGTGGAGATGGTTGCCCCGGGTGCACCGGAGGGGCTAGAGGTCGAGGGGAATTTGGCCCTCGTCCACATCGAGACCGACCCATGGCCGCCCCGATGCCCGTTTTCTTGAGCGGCCCTAAGGAGGAGGAGGAAGCGCACTAGGCGATCCTCGGTGGGTTTGGGAACCTGGCTGAGCGGTCTTTGAAGATGGCGCAACGTATCCTCACCAAAGATCTTCCCAGCGCTATCGAGGTGAGTCCCTCTTTATTTTCATAAAGCTATTCCTTCTACCTTTGAGTTTCCATGGAAGGCCCTAAAACTAGCTCTTTCTATTTCAAGAGCTCAAGGGGAGGTCTTGGGCTAAGGCCGAGCTCCTCCGCCAAAAGAAGAGTCTCCGGGCTCAGCTTGATCAGTAGAGGGAGTCCCTCGCCTGGACGAGTAGGTTGTTGGCTGAGCGGAGCGCCGAGACAGTAGATCTCCGTGTGTGCTGCTTCATCCTAAACGCAGAGCTAGCCACAACTTGGAGGAAGTCACTTCCCTGGCAGATAAAACACAGGGGTTGGAGGATGGGCTCGCTCAGGTAAGTACTGAGGTGGAGCGCAAGGCTACTCCCACCTAGAGCCTCCACACCGAGTTGGCAAAGATGAAGACGGAGCTTCAGTTAAAAGAGGCCACCGTGGCTCAGGCTGCCCAATCGGTCGAAGCGGCCTATGCGAAGACTCTGCAGTGGAAGCAGAAAGTGGAAGGTATTGTTCCTTCGACTGTACTCTGAGTTTTGGCTGCTGTTTTAGTGCTTATCCCCTTGTCTCTACTTGTTTGGAGCAGGCTTAGAGAGAAAACTGGCCGACGCTACCACGGCCTCTGATGTGCTGCAGACGGCCTTGGATGCCAAGACCAAGGAGCATGCCACCTTGCAAAGTGCCACAAGGGTGGTCTGTGTAACAGAACCGTCCAAATTATAAGAGCACAAGTATAAAAACAATCACCGAAGTGATCAAATTCTCACACTTGAGCCCATATAACTCCGGTAGTCCAATGAAATCACGAGGGATTTCAAACCAACCAACATACAAGCCAAGATCGTAGTGATTCAACATAACAAGTCACATGTTACATCCATTTCACAAGTAATTCAATATACATCAGAGTTCAACATAGTTATTACAACTTACATTGAAAAGTAGCAGAAGCAAAGTAATTTGAAACTAACATTAATTTTATTTCAAATACATGCCAGTACCCCGGTCGACTTCCAACAAAAGGATTAGAGATAAGGTAAATAAGAAGGATCATGCCCATGATCACACTCCGCCACAAAGGCAGGAGCCAACCAATTCTTGCAGTCGCCATGATACATCACAACCTGCAACAAGTGGGGATAAAACCCTGAGTACAAGAAGGTACTCAGCTAGACTTACCCGTCAGAAACTAGAAATAAGGTGACACCAAGGATCATGCAAGGCTGATATAAAGTGGGGCTAGCTCGACAGCATTTTGCATAAAAGCTTAATATAGATGATCAATCATTAATGCTTAAGCATCAAGTTAATTATCATTAACCTATCATCTATATTAGAACCTGTACTAGAGCACTCACTTTATTAGGAGCAAACAATATTAACCATAGCAGGTATAAATTTAGGCAACCTTTCCATCGTTATCCAATTAACCATCCGTTCAATTTAATGGCATCTACGTTGTCGCTGCTCAAGTCAAGTGCTCACTAACCGGGAGCGACGGCGATTCGAATCGAATTCCTATCCAGCTGGAGGGGTATTTCTAACAATCACAGCGCAGGCCTCTGCCAGGGTCGCACAAGCCACCTTTCGTACGATTCAGGAGTCGCGGGTTCGAATGATGCCGCATCCCCAAGGGCGACACTCTGCCAGGTGCTAGGGACTCTAACCCCCCTTGGTCTCACGCCAATGTCCCCAAGCACAACGTTTCTCTCCTCCAAGATGCGACCTACCATTCGACTCCCGGCCTGAACCAAATTACTCGGCTTCGCGGTCAGAACGACTTATCCGGCCAACTAAGTGTTAAACTGCGTTCAACATGACTCAAGGACGTACAGCGAATCGGTCCTTAAACGACTCAGACGGGGATAGATTCACACCCAAGACCTCCATGCCTTGTCGCTTCACTATCAACATCCCGCCCGGTCTCACTTCATTTTATTAACACATGGTTCCTTTCCACGATAGCACATATAGCCAACCATGCCATATATGAGCATCTCTATATCTCGCAGGTGATAGGAAATCACCTGACTTCTACCGCTTAAAGCAGGGCTAAGCATCTACTCGATCCTAGTCAATGTAGGATTCAAGGATTCATATATCTGGACAAGGAATGATATAATGCAGCAAGGGTTTCCAACCAACTCCTACCACTTAATGCAACAATACGTATAACATATATAGAATTAATTGCTTTGAAGGTAGGAGGCTTGTAATGCTCCGGGGCTTGCCTAGGATCCGACTCAAGTTAGAGTTTGTCAGGTGAAATCCGCTTGGCGAGCATCCTCCAAACTAGCACTCGTCCGATCCTTCTGCCTTCTGGATGGACCCACCAAACACCGTCTTCGGGTTTGGCTCCAACGCTATTTCCTTCACACGTTTATGCTAGCGTACCTATATGAGATGCAAGATGCAAGTGCATGAATACATGGAAGTATAATGGACAAAGCATCACATACAGTAAGCTAGACAAACACCATAATACACTCCACAAGCATAGACACTTCATGTTGCTTAAATAAACATCTCTCAACCTAATATAAAAGATGACAAGCATATTAGGCATGGCACACAAGGTTTCACAAGATCTCATGTGTATTAACTTAACTACCCTTAAAGACATAAGTCACACTTAACAATATACAAGCAAACAACTATAATTGGAATTTATCCATTTCTGGACAAGCAAACAGTAGCTTTATAATTCAATCATATCTGGAGTTTTATAAATCCAAATGACTTGAAAGAAGACATTATGGAAAGCTTATGAAATTCTCTACATTTAATTTATAATCATCACATCATGATTCCAAAGTTTAACATGTCGAATTTACACAAACAAAGAAACTGGTCTAACAAGACAGAGAGCAAGCAATTCTGTAACCCAACTTTAAACAGCTATAATTCCTAAACCACATGGCCAAATACCACCAAATTTTAACAGCAGCTAGATATATAAATTATCTACAACTTTTGTATAAATAAGTTTCACAACAAAGCACATTATCATTAAGAACTTTGCCAAGTTTCCAGATCTATCCAGAAACTTCATTTGCAAGAAATAATTATTAACTTATGTTGCAAATATATAATTGGACAAAACCAACTTTACCAACATTTCACACATGACTAATGAACACCAGAAAACATAGTGTCCATTACTAAATAAATTCTTTTAATACATTTTCTTAATTCATTTAGATAATTAGGTGGAATTATGAACACCTATCAAAAGTACACAATAAATTCTACCAAAATTACAGTGGCCTAAATATGCTCCAAATAGTCTAGTGTCCAAATTTCAAGCCATTGGACATGTATATCAACCTCACCGGCCAAGACAAATGGATATTGCAATAAATCATGTGAGAGCAAATTAAACCTAAAACTCCATATTTTTTATAAACACAAGGCCCTAGCATGAATCAATATGATATATAAACATCATACTAAGCTAATGGAATAACATTTTCCATTTTATCAATTATAAATTATTTCCAACCTATATATCAAGACATAAACAAGTTAAATCAATAACTTGATCATACAGTAAGCAATGACCATGAAATTTATACCACAGTACATTCATATCATGGAAAGACTACCATAAAAATTTCACATCATTTGGAGCCACACAACTTAAGATATAAAAATGACAAGCAATATAATGTAGATTTCCTTATTTATCAAGGTCAAATTAAAACCTTAAGAAAACAGTGAACAACTAGTGTGTTTGATATTTTTCCTAGCAAGTACATGTCCTCACAAAATTAACAAAACAAGAATCACTATTTTTGGATATCTAAAACTCCAGATCTTGCTCTGGTCAATGTTTAAGGCATTTTTAGAGCATTTTTAAAGCTTAAATGAAGACATCAGAAAACATCTACAAACATGTAACATATTATGACTCTACTACATAGATCTTTTCTCAAGGTTTCCAAAAAGTCCACATTTTCTATTTTTGGAATTACCTAGCATGAGATATGGATTTTCAAAGATTAACATGAAATGGAAATTCAAAATCAGCATTACCTAACCCTAACTTAACTTGCTAAGCGCACCTGAACAAGCACCCAAATCAGTCACCACTTAACCCGACATGTGGGACCCGATGTTCATCTGGACCCGCTCGTCAGTCACTCACACAAAGAGACACAGAGACAGGAGAGGGGAAGCCGGCTTTCATCCCCCCCCCCCGGCACCAGAAACAGGGGAGGCGGCCGGTGGCTTGCTGGCCGGCCATCTTCTGGCCGGTGAGGCCGGTGACGGCGGTGGGGAAGGGCAGCGCGAGCTCCACCATGCCAGCCCACATCCGTAGGTGGCCGAATCGTGACCGAAGATGGGCTGTGGCCTGCTGTCCACGTGAGCAGACAGCTCGGCGGCGGCCGTGCCGACGACGGTGGCTCTCCAGCGGTGAATGGCGGTGGAGTAGTGGTAGGGGAGCATGGGGGTGGTCCACTGCGCCTGGGGGAGGCTCCAGTTAGGCCAGGGACAGACCCCAGTGGCTCGGCCACGAGCATGTGCGGCGCACGGAGGCGTAGCTCGCCAGCGGCCGTTACAGCGGCGATACGGCCAGGGAAAATGGCAGTGTCGAGGGCGGCGGATGGCGGTGAAGGTGCAGCGGTACTAGGATAGGACAGGGAAGGCATGGAGAAGTGGAATTGTGGGCGGCCATTAAGCTCTATTCGGCCAGAAATGGCGACGGCGTCTGCGCGACGCGAGGCCGCGGGCACAGAGCGAGAGATGAGAGCGAGCGCTCGTCTTCTCCACTTGACAAGGCAACACGCAGGCGTAGTGAGGGGCGACGATGGAGCATGGGCACCACGCGGCAGGGAGGTGGGGGCGCAACGCGAGCATGGCCGCCACATCCAGAGCACGTGTCGGTGGTTCAGACATTGTGTCGAGTACGTGTCGTGCATTGCTGTGCCTGACTTGGAGACCAATTTTGGGCTGGCTCGGGTCTGAATTGGACAATGGGCCCAAAACAAGATGTGATCATCTCTAAATACTCTCCAACTTTGATTAAGGGTCCATAGTCATTAGGACTCTGGCTTAGGAGATAATTGGCTCCAAAGTTGCCAATGTCAGTGACTTGATAACAATGATCAACTATCCAAAATGGGGGTCAAAATGAATTGCAACTGGTGCCATCTTCTTATATGTTCTTCCTCAATAGGTAAGCTCCAACTTTTGTATTTGGACCAAATTAAGTTGCTTAGCAAAAACTCGAGAACGAGGGATGCCAATGTCGAAGACACTGAAATCGGGCTTTTAAAATTGCTAAGTGTTGGAAACAGTCCAAATTCTGACTTGTGGGCCCTTTTTGAGCACTTTCCACACATTTTCATGACTTGACTCTTAAACAAAATTTGTTCCTTATAAAATTCTCTAGAACTTTGTAAAAGGGTGCACAGTCATGCAAAGCTTCTAGGTTCCACTTTTGAAATGGTCAAACAAAAGTGTTCTAGGGTTCATACATGTCAACCATCACTTAGAAGCACATTTAGGCAAAATGATGAACATGAACATTGTTCCATTAAGTGTCCTAAGTGTAGTTAAGGTGTTGTAGAGTCCAAACATACACACCATGCATAGGTTGCACAAAAGTGTAGGTTTCACATGCATTGAAACATAGAAATCCCTATAATTGAAATGCTTGCTTCAAAGCTATATTTCAATTGTTTCATGTGTTTGCTTCGAGGTACATGCTACATATGTTTCACTAGGTTGTTCCTCATGTGTCCAAGATGTGTTGCACATGTTGCATTTGTATGTTGCCTAAACACAAGTTCCCATGGGATCTAAGGCATGTTTTAGTTATAATCCAAACGAGCATATAACTTATCATTTCATGTGACTTTTTGATTCCAAACTTCATGAAACTTTTCTAGGGATCAATATAGATAGAATGTGATGTGAGACACATGAAGATATTGCCATAACACCACCCAAGCATATATTTTGAAAGGGCCAATATGTAAAGCAATGGTGTAACATCCAACTTTAGGTTAGGCTCATCACCATAGGTTGACCTTGACATTGTCATCTCCACTTAATCTATCATGTTTGAGCTCAAACCCACTGCTTAATGAGTGACAAACACCTGGGGTGTTACAGCCCTCCCCCCTTAAAAGAATCGCGTCCCGAGATTCAGAATGGAAGACCTTTTAAGGAAAAGTGGCACGTTATCTAATTCCCAACATTTGCTATAGCATTCAGCTACAAAGCTTCAACATCGGTGAACAATTTGGTCAAAGGCACTTTCTGATACTTGCTCATCATGGTAAAATTTGTCTGAAGAATTTTCTTCATTGACTTCCATGAAGCATTATTAATTTGGGAGGAATCCAAGACAACGCAGTACTTCATTCTCAATGTACAGAGATCCTTGGATCCATGAGCTAACCACTAACAAGTATCTGATTCTTTAGTGGACACAACATAGGCCATATGAACTTTACACTATACTGAAATCTTCAGAAGTATACTTGTTGAAATGACTCTATGTTGACAAAGTTTGAAAAGTAGCCCTCTACCAGAATGGCTTGAGCGCAACCTTCCAAATGGGGTGAGATCATAGATGACAAACATCCTCTAAGGTTATAGGATACTGACTAACCAATAGATAGGGTCTATGTTGGTCGTAAATGTTCAATCCTTCCGATATCAACTAATGGAAAACTACTTAAGATTCCATGTGTGCAGTTCTCTTTCTCTGATGACAACACTGTATTATCTGAGTCTATCAATGGGATAGTGAATGTGATAGCTGACTCTGTCGGCTCCATCTTTCTGCCAAATGTTACCTAAGAAGACTCTCTTATCCAAGGCAATAGTTATCTGGGTTGAATCAGATGCAACCTATTGGGTAAAAACATTTATAAGGTACTAAAGTATGTCATCATTGGAAAATTAGTACCAAAGCAAAATGTAGTGAGGCCTTAAGGACAACAAAAGTTGTACTATTTACTAAACCGCGGGAAGTAGTCTACCCCCAAGCGATTGAGTAAAATTTTCCTTGATGACTTAGTTGTACTGTAAGTTGAGTTGACTTGCAGCATAACAACTTTGTCAGGCCAACTTTCACCTTGAGGCTTCCCTTTTAGGATCAAACAACAGCTCTAAGATGGGAAATCTGTTGTTTGACACTTTTCAAATTGCTTCTGATTCACGATGGTATAAATTGATTTGCAGAAACCAAGGTTGCTCGTACATTGGGGATACGAGAAAGCAAAAGCAAATGAAAGAGTGTAAACTAGTATCTGTGGGACCTCAAAAGGGCCATCCAACAGTAGATCTCGACCATTAATTTATATATCAATCCGATGATGCACACGCTTTGAACTTGCAGGTTACTTTTGCAGGACAAAACACATACTCTGCCTGGAGAACATTCCTACAAGGATAAGGAACTGCTTCTGAATATTCCTTGACACTTCATCCAATAAAGTTATGGACAAACCATTTGTGGTACCTATGGGCATAAGGATACTAATTGAAACTAAGGACATGCTTTCTCTAATTCTTCACTTTAGCTGATAGAACACCTTGCACTATTTGTGTGATTGTCCAAGATGGAATTGACTTGATCACAATGGCTCTAGAAGATAGAGTATCACTCCAGTTATTGGCTAGTTGATTAACTTCTTGTTGGTTATTGCTCTGTAAGACATAGCCTTCGTAGCTACCAAGGGGTCGTTACCTAGCTAGAGATTAACCTTCCTATTGGTAACTAATTAGTTATCTCTCAACACTAAAAAGTTCCAAATCTTCATTCTTGATCACAATAATTGTGGTTGATACAAAGCAGATGGTTGCCATCGAAGTCAGCAGATACAGAGTCTCACCAGAGATGGTTGATCTCAATGGTATGGTCATTATGCATACAAAGGTTAAAGCTTGCTTAATGTGATGATCGAGTCTTATCCAACGGATGACTTGTCCAGTAGTAAGTGTTGTGTCCTTTTTATCCAACAGGAATGAGATACGTTGCTCACTAGATGACGTTCGCCAATACTGGGACAACTAAGTAGAGTCACTTGTCTACGACCTATTGTAGTCCGTTAATGTTTATGTTGGTGACCTGTTCTTCAAAGGTTATCCTCTTAGCAACTTCAGAAGGACTCCCCTACTTTTGGTCTAAGATATGGATCTTATGATACAATATGGAGAGATAACCAAGAAGGAACACGAGAAAATAACACATCGTCTGTCGTTTGATAATGGATCATGACTAGAAACTGTGATACCAGCGCGTGCCAAGCAGCCAGCCATGTGTCTGTAGCCACAGGAGGCCCTTGGTTTCATCGCGGCACCATCAGTGGCTACTCATAACACCATTACTAAACGCACAACGAAGGTGAAATTTCAAGTGGCACCAATGGGCTATAAGAACAAGTGCCATACAAGGAGGGATAGCAAGTAAAGGTAGTCACAAGGTTTAGAATCAACAAGTAGGTATCCGCAGATCAAAACACTACACAAGAGAACATAGCTCAATTGCCGAAGGTGACTAAGCATGAGATTTTTGCTTGATTCCACTCACGCCTAGAGTTCACCAAAGTGAGGACAAACTGAAAGATTACCACAAGATTTGGTCATATTAGGCAACATGAGATTAAGACTGGTAACCATCCTGAGACTTGGGAAGGTTGGGAATGGACTAAACCAACTTCAAGGGTGAAAACTGGTATGTAATCAGAGATTGAGTCGATAAGGTAGATGCATGAATTTGCAAGCACAAGATTCAGAGGCCATAGCAGAGAGACGTTGTGTCACACTAGCTAACCTTTGGGAGAGGCAACCAGAAGATCCAACATGGATTTGGGTACAGTCTCCACAATTGGCAACGTACGAACCATGGTCAAAGGCTAGCATTGATGAGAGTTACTTGGTTGGTCAGACAAAAAGGTCTTCACACAAAAAGGGTTGCAAAACATCCACGGCTCAAGCAAACATATCGGATAACTAAACTTTGGGCTTTCGGTCAAGCAAAGGCATGGATACAAACATTCAAGGCAAGCAACCACGGCTACAGGATCAGACTCCTAAGAGAGAGAACCTAACTAGAGATGACAACCATGCGATTACATAACGTGAACGTTGTTCTTAGGATAAAGCTATTCGACACTCGTATGCTCACCGAGGACAAACGAGGTGACAACTATGGCACTAAATAAATAACAAGCATACATACAAACATCACAGCCAAGCATTGGAGAGATCCAATCCAATTAGCTTAAGCAACCATTACTAAGCACCAGGCTCACCCATAACAAACATTTATCTAAAGCAAGAACTAACTACGAGTTTAGCCTAAGACAAACGCTAGCTAAGGTAGCCAACTTAGTATGTGCACAGAATCTGGACAGTAGCACAGTAGTTACTTGTTTCAACCATAACTGAGGTTGTAGACATCCCACCAAGGTGATCCTAGACTTTCTAGAAAGCTTAGGAAGATTACTACACTTTAGTTATTCATTCCAACAGCTAATTCATAGATTAACATAACCAAAATTGCTAAGGTTTCAGATCTATACCAATATGGACAGAAAACTGACAAGAACTTCAAAAATACATAACTGGAGTTCTAGGGACACAACAAGGCTGAGCCTTAACTTTATGTAAAGCTTATTAAGTTGTCTATAACTTTCTTATTATCATATTAATATGATTCTATAACTAACAAGGCCAAACAAGATAAAGAAGACATCTCTGCCCAGATTTGGACAGATTCTGTCATTCCACTTGACAAGCTCATAACTAGAAACTTCGACCACCAATATTAGTGCTATAGGACACTTTGGAAAGCTTAGAAAAAGTACTACACTTCTTCTATTATCTCCAAGACATGATTCCATATGCACACAGGTCAAACAAACCAACATTCAGATCTAATCAGAGCATAAGCAAAACCTGATAGTAAACTTTTGGAATTCATAACTCTCAAATCATAAGACCTAGGATCATGAAATTTTTAGGACAAGCTAGAAAAGTAAGTTAGCTAAAATTTTGGTATTCTCCATAACCACAGAAAACACCATTATGACCATGAAAGCATCGCCACAACAGAAACCATTCTAGCAAAGCTAAACACACATTTTTCTCAAGCACCTTCGATTTACGCAACATGGAACAAGGCATTCTTGTTTTACTCCACACAAGAAAGATAGTGTACCACATCAATCACAAGTTACTTAATATAGGATAAGGGTGAGAGGAACATAGCCATGTATAAAGAAACAATCATGAAGATGCATGCTTCATCCTATTCGTCCTCACAAGATTGCCAACCTAAGGTGGCGATCACGTTCTATGTCGGTGGCATAACAAGCACTCTCTCGATATATAGCTAGTCGTCAGCTACATTCGACTTACGCATTCGTGGTTAGCGTACCTACAGAAAAGTTTCATTGCAGCCCAACATTTCCCAATATAGCACACAATGAAAGCAGAGAAGTAAAATTCTAAGTACTCCCATGTACATATGCCCCCGTATATATACATGTAGCACCAAAACTACCCAAATTATTCGATCACCCACAATTAAGTAATATATACATGTGTGTAACATGTAAATAATCTAGTAACCAAAACTAGCTCTCCCCTAGACCGAGGGTTGGACGGTCATGTTCTCACAATTCACACTTACCTGAGCGTAGGTGCGATGTTGCATAAAAGTAAACTAACAACATATATGGCTATTTCATATATGAAGGCTACCTCTAATCTGACACGCCGGGTAGCATAGTGTGAGAGAGTCATCACACATACATACCTTGGCAAGGGCGTAGATGCATAAATGAAAAACCTCCAAGTGAGTACTTATATAAGCCACATAATAATCCTTATATGGGCATAAGAAAATTGATCACTGGCATACTTAGTTTTAAAATTTAGATTTGGCAAACCTATATATAGCTATAAGTTAATAAAACTGATTTTATAAAACAAAACCTTTGTTTTAAATACACATATGACAAGTTTAATGTTGAATCTTGCTCTGATACCAGCTGTAACAGAACTGTCCAAATTATAAGAACACAAGTATAAAAACAATCACCGAAGTGATCAAATTCTCACACTTGAGCCCATATAACTCCGGTAGTCCAATGAAATCACGAGGGATTTCAAACCAACCAACATACAAGCCAAGATTGTAGTGATTCAACATAACAAGTCACATGTTACATCCATTTCACAAGTAATTCAATATACATTAGAGTTCAACATAGTTATTACAACTTACATTGAAAAGTAGCGGAAGCAAAGTAATTTGAAACTAACATTAATCTTATTTCAAATACATGTCAGTACCCCGGTCGACTTCCAACAAAAGCATTAGAGATAAGGTAAATAAGAAGGATCATGCCCATGATCACACTCTGCCACTAAAGCAGGAGCCAACCAACTCTTGCAGTCGCCATGATACATCACAACCTGCAACAAGTGGGAAAAAAACTCTGAGTACAAGAAGGTACTCAACTAGACTTACCCGTCAGAAACCAGAAATAAGGTGACACCAAGGATCATGCAAGGCTGATATAAAGTGGGGCTAGCTTGACAACATTTTGCATAAAAGCTTAATATAGATGATCAATCATTAATGCTTAAGCATCAAGTTAATTATCATTAACCTATCATCTATATTAGAACCTGTACTAGAGCACTTACTTTATTAGGAGCAAACAATATTAACCATAGCAGGTATAAATTTAGGCAACCTTTCCATATTTATCCAATTAACCATCCGTTCAATTTAATGGAATCTACGTTGCCGCTGCTCAAGTCAAGTGCTCACTAACCAGGAGCGACGGCGATTTGAATCGAATTCCTATCCAGCTGGAGGGGTATTTCTAACACTCACCGCGTAGGCCCCTGCCAGGGTCGCACAAGCCACCTTTCGTACGATTCAGGAGTCGTGGGTTCGAATGATGCCGCATCCCCAAGGGCGACACTCTGCTAGGTGCTAGGGACTCTAACCCCCCCTTGGTCTCACGCCAATGTCCCCAAGCACAACGTTTCTCTCCTCCAAGATGCGACCTACCATTCGACTCCCGGCCTGAACCGAATTACTCGGCTTCGCGGTCGGAACGACTTATCCGGCTAACTAAGTGTTAGACTGCGTTCAACATGACTCAAGGACGTACAGCGAATCGGTCCTTAAATGACTCAGATAGGGATAGATTCACACCCAAGACCTCCATGCCTTGTCGCTTCACTATCATCATCCTGCCCGGTCTCATTTCATTTTATTAACACATGGTTCCTTTCCACGATAGCACATATAGCCAACCGTGCCATATATGAGCATATCTAAATCTCGCAGGTGACAGGAAATCACCTGACTTCTACTGCTTAAAGCAGGGCTAAGCATCTACTTGATCCTAGTCTATGTAGGATTCAAGGATTCATATATCTGGACAAGGAATGATATAATGCAGCAAGGGTTTCCAACCAACTCCTACCACTTAATGCAACAATACGTATAACATATATAGAATTAATTGCTTTGAAGGTAGGAGGCTTGTAATGCTCCGGGGCTTGCCTGGGATCCGACTCAAGTTAGAGTTTGTCAGGTGAAATCCGCTTGGCGAGCATCCTCCAAACTAGCACTCGTCCGATCCTTCTGCCTTCTGGATGGACCCACCAAACACCGTCTTCGGGTTTGGCTCCAACGCCATTTCCTTCACACGTTTATGCTAGCGTACCTATATGAGATGCAAGATGCAAGTGCATGAATACATGGAAGTATAATGGTCAAAGCATCACATACAGTAAGCTAGACAAACACCATAATACACTCCACAAGCATAGACACTTCATGTTGCTTAAATAAACATCTCTCAACCTAATATAAAAGATGACAAGAATATTAGGCATGGCACACAAGGTTTCACAAGATCTCATGTGTATTAACTTAACTACCCTCAAAGACATAATTCACACTTAACAATATACAAGCAAACAACTATAATTGGAATTTATCCATTTCTGGACAAGCAAACAGTAGCTTTATAATTTAATCATATCTGGAGTTTTATAAATCCAAATGACTTGAAAGAAGACATTATGGAAAGCTTATGAAATTCTCTACATTTAATTTAAAATCATCACAGCATGATTCCAAAGTTTAACATGTCAAATTTACACAAACACAGAAACTGGTCTAACAAGACAGAGAGCAAGCAATTCTGTAACCCAACTTTAAACAGCTATAATTCCTAAACCACATGGCCAAATACCACCAAATTTTAACAGCAGCTAGATATATAAATTATCTACAACTTTTGTATAAACAAGTTTCACAACAAAGCAAATTATCATTAAGAACTTTGCCAAGTTTCCAGATCTGTCCAGAAACTTCATTTGCAAGAAATAATTATTAACTTATATTGCAAACATATAATTGGACAAAACCAACTTTACCAACATTTCACACATGACTAATGAACACCAGAAAACATAGTGTCCATTACTAAATAAATACTTTTAATACATTTTCTTAATTCATTTAGATAATTAGGTGGAATTATGAACACCTATCAAAAGTGCACAATAAATTCTACCAAAATTACAGTGGCCTAAATATGCTCCAAATAGTCTAGTGTCCAAATGTCAAGCCATTTGGACATGTATATCAACCTCTATGTAAAAGACAAATGGATATTGCAATAAATCATGTGAGAGCAAGTTAAACCTAAAACTCCATATTTTCTATGAACACAAGGCCCTAGCATGAATCAATATGATATATAAACATCATACTAAGCTAATGGAACAACATTTTCCATTTTATCAATTATAAATTATTTCCAAGCTATTTATCAAGCCATAAACAAGTTAAATCAATAACTTGATCATACAGTAAGCAATGACCATGAAATTTATACCACAGTACATTCATATCATGGAAAGACTACCATAAAAATTTCACATCATTTGGAGCCACACAACTTAAGATATAAAAATGACAAGCAATATAATGTAGATTTCCTTATTTATCAAGGTCAAATTAAAACCTTAAGAAAACAGTGAACAACTAGTGTGTTTGATATTTTTTCCAAGCAAGTACATGTCCTCACAAAATTAACAAAACAAGAATCACTATTTTTGGATATCTAAAACTCCAGATCTTGCTCTGGTCAATGTTTAAGGCATTTTTAGAGCATTTTTGAAGCTTAAATGAAGACATCAGAAAACATCTACAAACATGTAACATATTATGACTCTACTGCATAGATCTTTTCTCAAGGTTTCCGAAAAGTCCACATTTGCTATTTTTGGAATTACCTAGCATGAGATATGGATTTTCAAAGATTAACATGAAATGGAAATTCAAAATCAGCATTACCTAACCCTAACTTAACTTGCTAAGCGCACCCGAACAAGCACCCAAATCAGTCACCACTTAACCCAACATGTGGGACCCACTGTTCATCTGGGCCCACTCGTCAGTCACTCACACAGAGAGACACAGAGACAGGAGAGGGGAAGCCGGCTTTCATCCCCCCGGCACCGGAAACAGGGGAGGCAGCTGGTGGCTTGCCGGCCGGCCATCTTCTGGCCGGTGAGGCCGGTGCCAGCGGCGGGGAAGGGCAGCGTGAGCTCCACGATGCCAGCCCGCATCCATAGGTGGCCGAATCGTGCCTACTGTCCACGCAAGCAGATAGCTCGGCGGCGGCCATGCCGACGACGATGGCTCTCCAGCGGTGAATGGCGGTGGAGTAGTGGTAGGAGAGCATGGGGGCGGTCCACCGCGCCCGGGGGTGGCTCCAGTTAGGCCAAGGATGGACCCCAGTGGCTTGGCCATGAGCATGTGCAGCGCACGGAGGCAGTGTTGAGGGCGGCGGATGGCGGTGAAGGTGCAGCGGTACTAGGATAGGACAGGGAAGGCATGGAGAAGTGGATTGGTGGGTGGCCATTGAGCTCTATTCAGCCGGAAATGGCGACGGCGTCTGCGCGACGCGAGGCTGCGGGCACAGAGCGAGAGAGGGGTGAGCGAGAGACGAGAGCGAGCGCTCGGCTTCTCCACTCGACGAGGCAACACGCAGGCATTGTGAGGGGCAACGATGGAGCATGGGCACCACACGGCAGGGAGGTGGGGGCGCGACGCGAGCATGGCCACCACGTCCAGAGCACGTGTCGGTGGTTCAGACATTGTGTCGAGTACGTGTCGTGCGTTGTTGTGCCTGACTTGGAGACAAATTTTGGGCCGGCTCAGGTCCGAATTGGACAATGGGCCCAAAACAAGATGTGATCATCTCTAAATACTCTCCAACTTTGATTAAGGGTCCACAGTCATTAGGGCTCTGGCTTAGGAGATAATTGGCTCCAAAGTTGCCAATGTCAGTGACTTGATAACAATGATCAACTATCCAAAATGGGGGTCAAAATGAATTGCAACTGGTGCCAGCTTCTTATATGTTCTTCCTCAATAGGTAAGCTCCAACTTTTGTATTTGGACCAAATTAAGTTGCTTAGCAAAAACTTGAGAACGAGGGATGCCAATGTCGAAGACACTGAAAATCGGGCTTTTAAAATTGCTAAGTGTTGGAAACAGTCCAAATTCTGACTTGTGGGCCCTTTTTGAGCACTTTCCACACATTTTCATGACTTGACTATTAGACAAAATTTGTTCCTTATAAAATTCTCTAGAACTTTGTAAAAGGGTGCATAGTCATGCAAAGCTTCTGGGTCTCACTTTTGAAATGGTCAAACAAAAGTGTTCTAGGGTTCATACGTGGTCAACCATCACTTAGAAGCACATTTAGGCAAAATGATCAACATGAACATTGTTCCATTAAGTGTCCTAAGTGTAGTTAAGGTGTTGTAGAGTCCAAACATACACACCATGCATAGGTTTCACAAAAGTGTAGGTTTCACATGCATTGAAACATAGAAATCCCTATAATTGAAATGCTTGCTTCAAAGCTATATTTCAATTATTTCATGTGTTTGCTTCGAGGTACATGCTACATATGTTTCACTAGGTTGTTCCTCATGTGTCCAAGATGTGTTGCACATGTTGCATTTGTATGTTGCCTAAACACTAGTTCCTAAGGGATCTAAGGCATGTTTCAGTTATAATCCAAACGAGCATATAACTTATCATTTCATGTGACTTTTTGATTCCAAACTTCATGAAACTTTTCCAAGGATCAATATAGATAGAATGTGATGTGAGACACATGAAGATATTGCCATAACACCACCCAAGCATATATTTTGAAAAGGGTCGATATGTAAAGCAATGGTGCAACATCCAACTTTAGGTTAGGCTCATCACCATAGGTTGACCTTGACATTGTCATCTCCACTTAATCTGTCATGTTTGAGCTCAAACCCACTGCTTAATGAGTGACAAACACCTAGGGTGTTACAGTCTGCAATGCTCTCGAGACCTAAGAGGGGGTGCAGTCAGGTAGCTCTCTCCAGAGCCGCCTTATCGCCCTCTATGGTGGTGTGCATGAGCGGGTACGCGATGCCCTCCATACTGGCATGAAGTGGGCTCTGGCGGTGATGACCTCATACTACGATGGTCTTGACCTCCAGCACGTCAGCAAGGGTTTCGTCGACATGCCCGACCCTGACTTGGAGAAGCTTGTTGACGTAGCTGAGGCTCCTAGCGCCGCCTTGGCGGCCCACTTTGAGGGTGAAGTCGTCCCCCCTCCTCTTGACCTATGAAGAAGCCTAGGCCATTGTGCCCGTGTAATAGGTTAGCTTTTATGGTGGGATAAGTGTGCGGCCCTTCGAGGCCTTTGTAATGAAAGCACTTGTAATTCATGTGTGTTATTTTCTTTCGAGTTCCCATGCTTGTGCGTGCCTCTTGACTTGCGGTCTGACCTCAGGGACTTAGTGTTTCTTAGGGGTGCCATAGCCTTGGCAGTGTAGGCAAAGGCCACACTATGTTCGTCCAATCCGAGGGGTTCTCACTTTGCTATATTCACGCCATTAGGTACCTCAGAAAGCAAGTTTTTGATCATTTTTTTGCTTTGTCTCCTGAACCCTTGTCTCTCATTCCACACTTGGGCGAATTTCCATGAAGTCTCTTCGGAGCATGAGTTGTTCCTTAGGTGAAGGGTGGTGAGTGGAGGTGCCATAGCCCAAGGGCATAGGTGGTATCGCGACTCAACCGACCTTGGCCTTAGTACATTCTCTTGCTCCTTTGGATTTCATGTTTTTTTGCCAATGTGGAAGAGAGAGATTAGGATGGAGTATTTTTTGATAAAGCGGTCAAAAAAGAAAAAACTAGTGGGACTTGGGCGGTTCCCCCACCTAGCCCCTCAGGGAGGCTTAGCCCTATCAGTGGCAGGGTCGGGCCTCGCTCTGATTGCGTGGTAAAGGAAAGACGCTTCCGACCCTGCTAGCGGGTTAGGAATGATTCTTGAAAGTACAACAAATAAAGAATGCCTCTTTATTGCTTTTGAGATAAAAATATGTACAAAGCTTGGGAGCTTAAGGGTAAAAGCGACGTAGCTGCTCGATGTTCCAGGCATTGGTGAAGATCTCACCCTTCTCATTGGCCAGCTTGTAGGTTCCAGGCTTTAGCACCTCAGTGACGATGAACGGGCCTTCCCATGGTGGTGTAAACTTGTGACGCCCTTTGTTGCATTGTCTTAGCCTTAGCACCAAACCTTCGACATTGAAGGCTCGGCTTCGGACACATCGAGAATGGTAGCGCCATAGAGCTTGCTGGTATCTAGCTGAGTGTAGTAGCGCAACGTCTCGAGTCTCGTCTAATTGGTCCAGCACCTCTTCATGGGTGGTCTGATTGCCCTGTTCGTCATAGGCTCTGATCCTTAGGGCACCGTATTCTAGATCTATGGGGAGGACGGCCTCGGACCCATAGACCATGAAAAATGGCATTAATCCCATAGCACGGCTCGGGGTTGTTCTCAAACTCCAAATGACCAAGGGGAGCTCGGTAAGCCATTTTCTGCCGAACTTGTTCAAACAATTGAAGATTCTTGGCTTTAGGCCCTAAAGGATCATGCCATTGGCATGTTCAACTTGGCCATTTGTCTTTGGGTGAGCCACTGCTGACTAGTCCACACGGATGTGGTGGTCGTCGCAGAACTCCAAGAACTTCCTACCAATGAATTATGTGCCATTGTCGGTGATGATAGAATTAGGAACCCCAAAGCGGTGGATGATATCCGTGAAGAACAGCACCGCTTGTTTGGACTTGATATTGGAGATGGGGCAAGCCTCGATCCACTTAGAGAACTTGTCCACGGCGACGAGTAAGTGCGTGTAGCCCCCAGGTGCCTTTTGTAAAGGCCCGACTAGGTCGAGACCCCACACGGCAAAGGCCCATGTAATGGGAATTATCTGGAGAGCTTGGGCTGAGAGATGCGTCTACTGCGCATAGAATTGGCACCCCTCACAAGAGTGTACGATCTCAGTGGCGTCGGCCATAGCAATTGGCCAGTAAAAGCCTTGTCGAAAGGCGTTCCCGACCAATGTTCAAGGCACTGCGTGGTGGCCACAAGCCCCCGAGTGTATTTCCTAATGCAACTGCCTCCCCTCCTTGGTGGGAATGCAACACTACAGGATTCTCGGGGCGCTGCGTTTGTATAGTTCCCTATCTATTAGCATGAATGACTTGACCCGTCGGGCGAGCCGCCATGCTTGCATCTGATCTGGGGGGAGCAACCCCTGGACGAGATGTGGTAGATATGGGATCCACCAATCTGGTTCATCATTGTGGTCGAGTCGTTCCCCATCTATTTCCATGACCTTGGGTTCAAGAGTCGAGAGGGGTTGGATCCTTCGGGAGGATCCGACCCTAGTGTAGGCTCGGGCAGCTAGTTGCCTTCTTGTCTTGGCTTCTCGTAATCAACGGAGGGTTTGTGGAGGTCACTGGTGAAGATGTCTGGGGGACCATGGTTTGACCCGTCGCAATCTTTGCCAGTTGATCTACGGCCTCGTTGTACTTGCACACGATGTGAATGAGCTCAAGGCCGTCGAACTTGTCCTCCAAGCACCGTACCGTTTTGCAGTAAGCTTCCATCTTGGGGTCCTGATAGCTTGACTCCTTCATTACTTGGTCAACAATGAGTTGTGAGTCTCCTCGGACGTCGAGGTGCTTAATCCCTAGCTCGGCGGCAATGTGGAGGCCATTGACAAGGGCCTCATATTCCGCTATATTGTTAGAGGCTGCAAAGTGGAGCCGGATCACATACCGCATGCAAACTCCGAGAGGAGAGATGAAGACGAGACCAACACCTGCACTAGTCTTCATTAAAGACCCATCGAACTACATTGTACAGCATTCGGCCTGGACTTGGGTTGGTGGCAATTGGGACCCAGTCCACTCGGCTAGGAAGTCAACGAGGATCTGCGACTTGATTGCCTTTCGGGGTGCATAGGCGAGGCTATCACCCATGAGCTCCACTGCCCACTTGGTGATTCTACCTATTGTCTCTCGGTTTTGGATCACCTCCCCCAAGGGGAAGGATGAGACCATGGTCACCGGATGAGACTCGAAGTAGTGATGTAGCTTGCGCCGAGCCAAGACCATGACGTAGAGTAGCTTCTAGATCTGTGGATATCGGGTTTTAGTCTCGGACAAGACTTCATTAATGAAGTATACTGGCCATTGGACCAGGAGCGCATGCCACTCCTCTCGTCACTCGATGACGATAGCTGCGCTGACCACCTGGTTGGTCGACGCGACATATAGCAAGAGGGGTTCCTTTTCTGAGGGTGACACGAGGATAGGAGAATTGGAGAGCAGCGCTTTGAGCTTGTTGAGGGCCTCCTGGGCCTCAGCGGTCTAGGAGAAGTGTTCATATTTCTTGAGGAGGCAGTATAGGGGCAGACCTTTTTCACCGAGGTGTGAGATGAAGCGGCTGAGGGATGCGAGGCATCCCATGAGCCTCTGTACTCCCTTCAGATTTTGGATTGGCACCATGTTGGCGATGGCCGAGATTTTTTCTGGGTTAGCCTCGATGCCACGCTCGAAGACAATGAACCCTAAGGGCATGCCTCGAGGTACACCAAAGACACACTTCTCAGGGTTTAGCTTGATGTTTTTCTCCTTGAGGCAATGGAATGTTGTGTCTAGATCAGTGATGAGGTCGTTGGCCTCTCTAGACTTGACAACGATATCATCTATGTACGCCGCAATGGTTCGCCCGATGAGGTCCCCAAAAACTCTAAGCATGCATCGCTGGTACGTGGCTCCCGGGTTTTTTAGGCCAAACGGCATGGTTACGTAGTAATACGTGCCCATGGAGTGATGAAAGAAGTTACGAGCTAGTCAGACTCTTTTATTTTTATTTGGTGATAGCCAGAATATGCATCAAGGAAGGATAACAATTCACATCCCGCAGTGGAATCAACTATTTGATTGATACGGGGTAAAGGGAAAGGGTGCTTTGGACATGCCTTATTTAGACTAGTATAATGTACACACATTCTCCATTTCCCATTCTTCTTCTTAACTAACATAGGATTAGCTAACCACTCACGATGGAATACCTCCTTGATGAATCCAGCCACCAAAAGTTTATGCACCTCCTCCCTGATGGCTCGGCGCTTCTCCTCGTCAAATCATCGCAGACGCTGCTTCACTGGTTTGGAGCCAGCTCGGATGTCCAAGGAGTGCTTGGTGACCTCCCTTAGGATGACTAGCATGTCCGAGGGACCCCACGCAAAAATGTCTACATTTGCACGGAGAAATTCGACGAGCACGACTTCCTATTTGGGGTCAAGCGCAGCTTTGACCTTGAGCACCTTACTGTCGGGGTCGTTGAGGCAGAGCGGGGTGAGTTTGACTTCCTCTGCCAGCTCAAAGCTACCGGCATGATGCTTGGGGTCGGGGATCTCCTTGGAGAGCCTCTCCAAATCGGTGGTCAAGGCCTCTGACTCAAAGAGGGCCTCGGCGTACTCGGTGCAATCCACGTCGCACTCGTAGGCATGCTTGTACGCGGATCCAACGGTGATGACGCCATTGGGGCCAAGCATCTTCAACTAAGGTAGGTGTAATTGGGGACGGCCATGAACTTGGCGTAGCATGGTCGTCCTAGAATGGCATGGTAGGTTCCACAAAACCCGACAACCTCAAAGGTGAGGGTTTCGCTCCTGAAGTTGGAAGGAGTCCCAAAGTAGACGGGTAGATCGATCTATTCAAGAGGGGTGGCGTGTTGTCCTAGAACAACACCATGGAATGGCGCTACATCGGCTCACAGCCGAGACCTACTGATCCCCATGAGGTCAAGAGTCTCGGCGTACAGGATGTTGAGGCCACTGCCCCCATCCATCAGGACCTTAGTGAGTCAGACATTTGAAAGCCCAAGTTTGGTTAGATCATGAAGTAATGCACATAAAATGATGGACATGATGTTCAAGTGGAGGAGAAGGATCTAAGAGCGCAAAGCAAAGGTATAACCATAGGGTTTTCCTTTTGCCGGTCTAAGATGAGTAGAAAAGTGATTGACTGGGTTTAGGATACATAGCCGACAATCAAGAGGGGCAATCACGGTTAGCTCGGGAATCAAGTGCCACTAGATCAATGTCTTGAGCATATGCATTAGGATCTAGTAGAGAGCTAACATAACGCCTTGAAAAATGTTTGTGAAATGCTAACACACATGCACATGGTGGTGTACACTTGGTGGTGTTAGCACATTTGCGAAGGCGGTGAAGTTTGAGCGGTAGAGAGGGGTTTGGGTTCCTTTCTTCATCCCACCGAGCTTGTGAGGTGGGATTTGATGCTTTTTGGGGAAGTGAATCGCCTATTTTCTACTATGCTAGAGGCGGAGAAACAGAGGCGTAAGTCCGGTGTGTTTCTCTCTGAAAAACAGTGACCGAACGCTGGACCGAACGTGGTCCAAGGTGGACCTGCGCGTCCGGTCAGCTCAAGTTGAGGGCTGAGGCGCAGCGCGCCTAGGGTTTGTGACTAGACGCTGGTCTAGCCTGACTAGCGCGTCTGGTCAGTTCACCTGGGCACAGAGAAAGGCGCGCAACCGGTGCGTCCGGTCCCTCACGGAACTAGTGCGTCCGGTTGGGAACCTAGAGGAGCAGAGCGTGGCGAGGAGCTAATCGGACGCGCGGCGCATCCGGTCACGTGTGACCAGACGTGTTCGATCACATGGGGAGCTCTCTAGACTCCGATCGGATGCCGGGTGCAGCGCGTCCGGTCATTTGGTGAAGTGTGTTCGGTCACGACAACGGCTCCCTCTGACGCGCACTGTTGCTGCTTGTTCTGTAGTGACCGGACGCATCCGTTCACCCTGACTGGTGCATCCGGTCATCACGTTTTTCACTGTGTCATCCGGTAACGGCTAGCTGTGTACCCCTTCGCTATAAATAGAAGTTGGCCAGGGTTTGGGGGCATCTCTTGCATTCTTGCTGACCTTAAGACATCTTTTGAGCTAGAGAACAACCCCTCCACTCATCTCTTTGCTTGGTTGCACATCTTGAGTGAGATTGAGTGAGATTCAAGTGCATTACACTAAGAGTTGCATCTAGTGGCACTTGATCTTCATGTTTGCTACGGATTGCTTGTTACTCTTGGGTGTTTCCTGACACCCTAGATGGCTTGGAGCAACGGTGGTGTTGAGCTCAACCTTGGAGATTGTTTTGAGCCTCACCAAGTTGATTGTGAGGGGTTCTTGAGCCTTCCCCATGAGAGTTCGCGAATTGGCTACTCTAGTGAAGAATGTGGCTTGGAGGATCCCCATCTTGTGAGTGGATGTGCGGCACCCGCTGAGGGTTCAACTCTTGATAGTTGATTAGCTCGTGATCCATCAAGTGGGTGCATCGCCACAACGAGGAGTAGCTTGCTAGGAAGCAAGTGAACCTCGGTAAAAATCTTGTGTCGTCTCTTTGCCGAGGATTTCTCTTATGATTGCTAATTGTGATTGATTCTTCGAGTGCATTACTTCTCTACATCATTGGTATAAGAATCAAGTCACTTGCTCTTTACTTTCTTGTACTAGTCCTAGTGTAGTTTGCTTAGTGTAGCCTTTATCACATAGGAGTAAGTAGCTTAGGGACTTAGCCTTGTTGGTGTGTATTAGAGATCATAGTCTTGCTTCACTAGAATTGTATAGGTGGCTTGCATAGTGTAGTTGAGCTAGTGCTAGAATTAGCTTAGCCATCTTTTATACTAACATGGTTGTTTACTGAAGCTTGTAGAAGTTTTAAATAGGCTATTCACCCCCCTCTAGCCATTTGGACCTTACAAGTGGTATCGGAGCCGAGGCACCATTTATTTGAGGCTTAACAACCTACGGTGAAGAAGAAATGGCTCAATTAAGTTTGCACATCAACAACACCAAGAAGGCACCTCACTTTGATGGCACAAATTATGCATATTGGAAGGTTAAGATGACCGCACACCTCAAGTCAATCAATAGAGAAGTGTGGAAGGTCATCGAAACCAAATTTGAGGTTGCTAATCCGGAAGCACCAACACCGGTGGAAGAAAAGAAGCTCCAATGCAATGACATTGCCATTAGTGCTCTTCATGAGGCACTAGATGACAAGACATTTGAGCAAGTGAAAAATATTGAAATTGCTCATGATGCTTGGGCAAAGCTAGAAGAGACTTATGAGGGCACCGAAGGCACCAAGACCGCCAAAGCATACATTTTACAAGCAAAGTTCTCTAGCTTCAAGATGCAAGAAGATGAGAGTGTGCCAGAGATGTTTCATAGATTGCAAGTCATTGTGAATGAACTCAAGGACTTGGTGAGGAGGTCAAGGACAATCAATTCTCCATGAAGTTGTTGAGAAGCTTACCCAAGAGGTTTGACATGTTGATCACTGTACTTGTGAGGACAACATTGAAAGATTCAACTCCTCAACAAGTATTCCAAGAAGTGATGACCGATGATTCATATAGAGAAGATAATGAGAAAGAGGAGTTGGTCAAAAAGAAGAAGAAGGAAAGTGAGAAAAAGGATGATGAGAAGAAGAAGAGTGTGGCATTCAAAGCCACCACATCCAAGGGCAAGTCCAAGATTGAATCATAAAGTGATGAAGACTCAAGCTCTTGTGATAGTGATGACATTGATGAGAAGATGGCTCTCTTTGTCAAGCAATTTGGCAAATTTATGAAGAAGAAGGGCTATCATGCAAGGAGGAGGAAGAACTCATCTAAGAAGAATGAGCATACCATGAGATGCTTTAGATGCCATAGCAAAGACCATCTCATTGCAAAGTGTCCTTATGATAGTGATGATGAAGATGCTATCAAGAAGGAGAGAAAGAAGCAAAAGAAGAGGCAAGAAAAGAAGGAGAGCTCTCATAAATAGAAGAATGATTCTCATGTTGCTACATGGGATAGTGATGATTCCTCAAGTGATGATGAGGATGACAACAAGAGCTAGAAGAAGGGACATGCTAGCATTGCCATCCAAGAGAAGGTCTCCCTCTTTGACACTCCATCGTGCTTCATGGCTAAGGCCGCTAAGGTATCATCCGACGATGAGAGTGATCATGATAGTGCTAGTGATAGTGATAGTGATGATGATGATCTAACTAAAATGAACTAATCACTATGCTAGAAGATTGCACTCAACATTTTAAAAAATCTAGAAAGGAGTGCAAGAGCTGGCTTAAGGATAAGAAAAACCTCATGCAAGAACTTGATGAGCTTAGGGCATCTTATGAGAGTCTAAAGGTAGACCATAAGAAGCTTCAAAAGTCTCACACTAAGCTTAAAGAAGCTCATTCCTCTCTAGTTGAAAAATGTGAAAACATGCCAATAAATATTGAGAAAGCTAAAACTTGCAACATAGGCATATCTTGTGATATAATTGATGAATTTGTCATAAGCCTATTGTTGTTGCTCCCACTAACCCTTCATGTAGCTCATCTACATCATCCTCATCTAGTAGTGACGGTTTCACTTATGACTTCACACTAATAGTTGAGAATGAAAATCTTAAGAAGGATGTAAAAGAGCTCAATCACACATTAGCTAAGGCTTATGGTGGTGAGGATCGCTTGCTTATGTGCTTGGGTAGCCAAAGGGCTTCTCTATATAAAGAGGGATTGGGCTATAACCTCAAGAAAGGCAAGGCCACTTTTGCTCCTCACAAGATTCGTTTTGTGAAGAATAATGGTAGCTATTGTAAAGTGTGCAAGCAAGTTGGTCACATAGAGCAATAATGCATGAACAAGAAATCAAATGCTAATGTATCCTCAATTAAGCTTGACTCTTTCTATATGCTTACCAAGGGTACTAATGGTGTTCATGCTAAGTTCATTGGTACACCATGGATGGGCTCAAAAAAGAAAGCTATTTGGGTACCAAAGAGCTTGGTCACTAACCTTAGAGGACCCAAACAAGTTTGGGTACCTAAAAAGAATTAATCTTGTTTTGTAGGTCAATTATAAAGCCGGAGGAAGGCATTGGGTGCTTGATAGTGGGTGCACTCAACATATGATTGGGAATTCTTGTATGTTCAAATCAATTGATACAAGTCAAAATGGTGGTTTTGATGCTATTACTTTCGGCAACGACAAGAGAGGCAAGGTCAAAGGGCTTGGTAAAATTGATATCTCCAATGACATGAGCATATCCAATGTGTTGCTAGTTGAGAGCTTGGACTTCAACTTATTGTCAATAGCACAACTTTGTGATCTCGGTTTCAAATGCATATTTGGTAGTGATGATGTTGAAGTTGTTAGTGTTGATGGTAAAAATTTGATATTCAAAGGATTTAGACATGGTAGCTTATACTTGGTTGACTTCAATGATAGTGAGACACAATTGACTTCATGCTTGCTTAGCAAATCTAGTATGGGATGGTTGTGGCATAGAAGGCTTGGTCATATTGGAATGAAACAATTGAACAAACTTTTGAAGCATGACTTAGTTAGAGGCTTGAAGGATGTCACATTTGAGAAAGATAAACCTTGTAGTGCTTATCAAGCCAGTAAACAAGTTGGAAATGCACATCCTAGCAAGAGTGAAATGAGCACTTCTAAGGCATTTGAGTTATTACACATGGACTTGTTTGGACCAACAACATACACTAGTATTGGTGGGAACAAGTATGGTTTTGTGATAGTGGATGACTACACTAGATACACTTGGGTGTTCTTTCTCTATGACAGGAGTGATGTTTATGATCTATTCAAGTCTTTTGTCAAGAGAGTGCAAAATGAGTTTGAGACAACTATCAAGAAGATTAGAAGTGACAATGGTAGTGAGTTCAAGAACACAAGAATTGAACATTTGTGTGATGATCTTGGTATTGGACATCAATTCTCACCAACATACACTCCTCAATCCAATGGGGTAGTTAAAAGGAAAAATATAACTTTGATTGATATGGCTAGATCAATGCTTAGTGAATACAATGTGAGTCATTCATTTTGGAGTGAAGCCATCAACAGGGCTTGCTATTGTAACAACCATCTCTATTGCCATGGGAAGCTTGGGAAGACACCATATGAGCTATTGAATGGAAGAAAGCCCAACATTGCATACTTTAGAGTGTTTGGTTGCAAATGCTATATTCTCAAGAAAGGCACTAGATTGAGCAAGTTTGAAAAGAAATGTGATGAAGGGTTCTTACTTGGGTATTCTACCATAAGCAAAGCATATAGAGTTTGGAATCTCACAAATGGCACCTTGGAAGAAGTTCATGATGTTGAGTTTGATGAAACCCAAGGATCTCAAAATAAAGATCAAAACCTTGATGATGTAAGAGGAGATCAACTGTCAAATGCAATGAAGAACATTGACATTGGTGATATAAAGCCGAGGCAAGATGATGATGATGGTGACATACATATGATTAATCAACATGTGGAAATTGATACAAATCAAGCAAGCTCAAGTGGTACTCATGATGAAGCTCAAGTTCAAGGTCAAACAAGTGGAAGCAATCAACTCCCAATACTCCAACCTACTAGCATTGCAAGAGATCATCCATTGGACCAAATCATTGGTGGAATTCAAAGTGGTGTTCAAACTAGATCAATATTAGCATCCTTTTGTGAGCACTACTCATTTGTGTCACTTGAAGAACCTAAGAAAATAGAAGACGCATTGAAGGATTCCGATTGGGTAAATGCCATGCATGAAGAGTGAAACAACTTCACTAGAAATCAAGTTTGGGAGCTTGTTGAGAGGCCAAAGAACTATAATGTGATTGGTACCAAGTGGGTCTTTAGAAACAAGCAAGATCAAGATGGTGTAGTTGTGAGAAACAAAGCAAGATTGGTAGTACAAGATTACACTCAAGTTGAAGGTCTTTACTTTGGAGAGACATATGCACCGGTTGCAAGATTGGAGGCAATTAGAATCTTATTAGCATATGCTTGTGCACACAACATCAAGCTCTATCAAATGGATGTCAAGAGTGCATTTCTCAATGGCTACATCAATAAAGAAGTTTATGTTGAGCAACCTCCCGGTTTTGAAGATGACAAGAAACCCGACCATGTGTACAAGCTAAGAAAGGCATTGTATGGTTTGAAGCAAGCACCTAGAGCATGGTATGAGAGATTAAGGGATTTCCTTCTCTCTAAGGGATTTAATATGGGAAAGGTTGACACCACTCTATTCACCAAGAAAATTGGGAATGACTTGTTTGTGTTGCAAATCTATGTGGATGACATTATCTTTGGATCAACTAACCAAGACTTTTATAAAGAGTTTGGAAATATGATGGCAAAAGAGTTTGAGATGTCTATGATTGGAGAGCTTAGTTACTTTCTTGGACTTCAAATCAAGCAAATGAAGAATGGCACTTTTGTAAGTCAAGGGAAGTACATCAAGGACATGCCAAGAAGTTTGGATTGCAAGATGCTAAGCCAATGAGTACACCTATGTGCACTAATGATTAATTGAGTATTGATGGTAGTGGAAACATGGTAGATCAAAAGCAATACCGGTCCATGATTGGAAGTTTGCTATATGTCACCGCTTCTAGGCCCGATGTGATGTTTAGTGTGTGCAAGTGTGCAAGATATCAAGCTTCACCTAGAGAAAGTCACTTGAAAGCAACCAAAAGGATTTTGAGATATCTTAAGGGCACTCATAATGTTGGATTATAGTTTCCAAAGGGGTCTAATTTTGAGTTTATTAGATATTCGGACTCCGACTATGGTGGTTGCAAGATTGATAAAATGAGCACAAGTGGTACTTGTCAATTGCTTGGAAGGTCTCTTGTTTCATGGTCATCAAAGAAACAAAATAGTGTTGCACTATCTACCACCGAGGCCGAATACATTAGTGCCGGTAGTTGTTGTGCACAATTGCTTTGGATGAAGGCCACTTTGAATGACTTTGGAATCAAGTTCAAGAATGTGCCATTGTTTTGTGACAATGAAAGTGCAATCAAGATGACTCAAAATCCGATTCAACATTTAAGAACGAAGCACATTGACATAAGGCATCACTTCATAAGAGACCATCAACAAAAGGGTGATATTATCATTGAAAGCATTGGCACCGAAGATCAATTAGCCGACATATTTACAAAGCCACTTGATGAGAATAGATTTTACAAGTTAAAGAATGAATTGAACATACTTGACTTCTCCAACTTGAAATGAGTGCACCCCCACATTCTTATATGACATGCCTCCCCTTCGAAAATTCAAGGTAAAGTTGTTTGGCATACCATTCATACTTTGCTAAGGACATGTTTAGAACATATAGACACATTTGCATGACAAATAGGCTCATTCATGAAAATCAAATGATTTTGATGTATATATGGTACCACTATTGCGTCTATGCTTGTTTGATATAGTGGTAGCATATGACATGGTTGTGGGCTTGCAAACCTAGTGTTGAATCTAGAAAATGAGCTCATGATGTGTAATTCAACATGGTCAAGATAACCCTTATACTTTATGAGGTGTGAAGAAGCTTGTCCTTGGATCAAACCGAATTACATATTCTAGGCAAGTGATCTATATTGAACCATAATTTGGACTCCCTCATATTGATTGACTTGACTCTCACTAAAATTGGCACCTTTTTGGTGATTGTTGATAAAGGGGGAGAGAAAAGTCACAAAGATAAAAAGTTAAGTTGCAAAGGGGGAGAAGTAAGTCACAAAGGTATAGTAAGGGGGATAAAGATATAGTAAGGGGGAGAGAAATCAAAGATATGACATTAGAAAGGACATTGGAAAGGGATCAAATTAAAATTGAGCACATGAGTAGGGGGAGCAAGCTCATGAATCATTTGTTTCATTTGTATGTGCATTAACATGATGAATTGTTGCATTGCAAAGCTTAAATTCATATTCATGATTGTGTGGTGTATGCTAGAAATAGAACTTGAATGATGATTTGTTGAGAGTAGCTTTACAAGTGGTATCTAGACACCTTTGCTTATAATGTTGATCTCATGAGGTATTTTAGTGTTTGTAATTTTTACAAGTGATGTATTACAAGTGGTGTCTAGCTACATCGATGCTAAGGATGGTATATAAAGGCAACTCTGATTGGTATCACACTTCAAAGGTCCATTCTATATACCCTAGCATCAATTTGATAGTAGTAACTCTCCCAAAATTCAAATCCATACATATGTGCACAATTGAACCAAACTCATGGAAGCACATATGTAGGGGGAGCTAATACTATTGAAATTGAAAATTGATTTCATTTCATATCTTTGTGATGGTTGTCATCAATTAGCAAAAAGGGGGAGATTGAAAACCCAAGTTTGGTTTTGGTAATTAATGACACCAAGTTGCTAATGCTATTGTATCAAGTGTGACTAAGCTACGCATAAGCAACATGTGATGGACGTGGAAATGGCATGGAGAGATGGCCACAAGACCACATGATTTGGTGCATGAAATGATGAGCAAGATCAGCACATAAAATGATGGACATGATGTTCAAGTGGAGGAGAAGGATCTAAGAGCGCAAGGCAAAGGTATAACCATAGGGTTTTCCTTTTGCCAGTCTAAGATGAGTAGAGAAGTGATTGACCGGGTTTAGGATACAAAGCCGACTATCAAGAGGGGCAATCACGGTTAGCTCAGGAATCAAGTGCCACTAGATCAATGTCTTGAGCATATGCATTAGGATCTAGTAGAGAGCTAACACAACACCTTGAAAAATGTTTGTGAAATGCTAACACACATGCACATGGTGGTGCACACTTAATGATGTTAGCACATTTGTGAAGGCGGTGGAGTTTGAGCGGTAGAGAGGGGTTTGGGTTCCTTTCTCCCTCCCGCCGAGGTTGCGAGGCGGGATTCGGTGTTTTTTGGGGAAGTGAATCGCCTATTTTCTACTGCACTGGAGGCGGAGAAACGGAGGCATAAGTCCGGTGTGGCGAGGAGCTGATCGGACGCGCGGCGCGTCCGGTCATGTGCGACCAGACGCGTCCAATCACGCGGGGAGCTCTCTGGACTCCGATCGGACGCCGGGTGCAGCGCGTCCGGTCATTTGGTGAAGCGCGTCCGATCACGGCAATGGCTCCCTCTGACGTGCACTATTGCTGCTTGTCCTGTAGTGACCGGACATGTCCAGTCACCCTAACCGGTGTATTCAGTCGTCATGTTTTTCACTGTGTCATCCGGTAACGGCTAGCTACGTACCCCTTCGCTATAAATAGAAGTTGGCCGGGGTTTGGGGGCATCTCTTGCATTCTTGCTGACCCTGAGACATCTTTTGAGCTAGAGAACAACCCCTCCACTCATCTCTTGCTTGGTTGCACATCTTGAGTGAGATTGAGTAAGATTCAAGTGCATTACATTGAGAGTAGCATCTAGTGGCACTCGATCTTCATGTTTGCTGCGGATTGCTTATTACTCTTGGGTGTTTCCTGACACCCTAGATGGCTTGGAGCAGCGGTGGTGTTGAGCTCAACCTTAGAGATTGTTTCGAGCCTCACCAAGTTGATTGTGAGGGGTTCTTGAGCCTTCCCGCGGGAGTTCGCGAATTGGCTACTCTAGTGAAGCACGTGGCTTGGAGGATCCCCATCTTGTGAGTGGATGTGCGGCACCCGCTGAGGGTTAAACTCTTGATAGTTGATTAGCTCGTGATCCATCAAGTGGGTGCATCGCCACAACGAGGAGTAGCTTGCCGGGAAGCAAGTGAACCTCGGTAAAAATCTTGTGTCATCTCTTTGTCGGGGATTTCTCTTGTGATTGCTAATTGTGATTGATTCTTTGAGTGCATTACTTCTCTACATCGTTGATATAAGAATCAAGTCACTTGTTCTTTACTTTCTTGTACTAGTCGTAGTGTAGTTTGCTTAGTGTAGCCTTTATCACATAGGAGTAAGTAGCTTAGTGACTTAGCCTTGTTGGTGTGTATTAGAGATCATAGTCTTGCTTCACTAGAATTGTATAGGTGGCTTGCATAGTGTAGTTGAGCTAGTGCTAGAATTAGCTTAGCCATCTTTTATACTAACGTGGTTGTTTAGTGAAGCTTGTAGAAGTTTTAAATAGGCTATTCACCCCCCTCTAGCCATTTGGACCTTACAACATTACCGATGATAGGGTCAACGACGAGTGGGTAATGCCCTGGGTTCGGGATGTGATCCAGGTGGTCATCATGGCCAAACATGATGGCCTCCTCGGACCAATCGAGGAACATCGAGTTGGCGGGCTCCGTTGCGTAGACCTCTCGGCATTCGTGTTTTCTTTGGCGCGCCGTGAGTTGCGCCGACCGACCGCCGTAGATCATGAAATAGTTCTTCACTTTGGGGAACCCATCGTCCTTGTTGTCGCCCTCTTGAGCATCTATCGCTTCCTTCTTGGCGTCGTCCTTGGGCTGACCATTCCGGGAGAAGTAATGCCACATCATAGTGCACTCCTCCAGGGTGTGCTTCGTCGGGCCCCAATGATAGGGGCATGGCTTCTTGAGCATCTCGTCGAAAACTCCTAGGGCCCCAAGAGTGGGGCCTTGAGGTTTCTTGTGGTCTATAGCGGCGACGAGGGAGTCCTTCTAGTGCTGCTACTTCCCTAGCCTGCCTTTCTTCTTCTTCTTCTTGGGGTCGCGGGAGGCGGAGTCCTCAGCGGCGTCCTCCTTCCGCTTGCCCTTGGCATCAAGGAAGATGGCTCTGACCAGCTCCTTGACCATGGCGAAGTTGGTGGCGATGTCTAGGAGCTCGCTTGCCTTGGTGGGAGACTTGCAGCCCAGCTCGTGGACTAGCTCCCTACAGGTGGTGCCAGAGATGAACGCCCCAATGACATTTGAATCGGTGACATTGGGGAGCTCAGTGCATTGCTTGGAGAAACGCCTAATGAACTTGTGGAGAGTCTCATCTAGGTTCTGGCGGCAACTTCTGAGGTCCCAGGTTTTCCCAGGGCACACGTATGTGCCCTGGAAGTTCCCCATGAAGACCCTGACTAGGTCAGCCCAATCACAAATCCACCGTAGTGGAAGGTGTTCCAGCCACGCTCTCACTGAGTCAGCCAAGAATAGAGGAAGGTTGCGAATGATGAGCAGGTCATCATCCATGCCGCCCAGCTGACAAGCTAGGCGATAGTCAGCAAGTCACACATTAGGGTTCATTTCCCTAGAGTATTTGATAATGTTGGTCGGTTGACGAAATCGGGCTAGAAATCGAGCCCTCCGGATGGCCTCACTGAAGATGCGAGGACCCAGAGGCTCGGGCGAGGGGCTCCGATCCTCCTCGCTATCATATCGTCCACCTCGGCGCGGGTGATAGCCACGTGTAGCACCATCCTCCTAGTTGCAATGACATGCATTGAGAATGACACGCGCGTCGGCGTTGTCGCTGAGATGGCCGCATACCGATGGGGCCTTATTGCGTTCTAGCACCCCTCGTGGTTTAGGATGAACTAAGGCCTCCCTTTCTTGTTGAGAGGGCACTGCAGGTGGCTCGGCCTTGGGCTCGCGTCGTCGAGACGCGAAGCTCTCAGCCTGCTGCACCGCGGCGCATTCAAGAAGCCTATGAAGCTCACCGCGGACTTGTTGCCCCTCCGTAGTGGTTGGCACTAGCATCGTTCAAAGCAGTATTATCACCATAGTGACATTCTGGCTATCCCTGGCAAAGGGTGGGGGTTGATCGCCCCTCTTGTCGTTGTTGATGCGGCGATAGACATCGCGAGCCCTGCGCTGGGCTACTCCGCCATCACCCCTACCAGAGCGCTCCTGCTCGAGGGTGGCCCTGAGGTGCACCAGCTGCTAGCGGTCCTTGTCGATCTTGGCCTCGAGCTCGTGAAGCTACTCAAGCTCGGCCCGCCGAGACCCCTCGGGGGCAGACACCACGGCCTGCCCTTGTGGGGGCCCCGTGGGCCGCACTTGCTAATACGGAGCATGAACGCCCTGCCCTATGGGGGTGGAATCTCCTGGGGCTATCTCCTCGACCTCCATGTGAAAGCATTCACATGAAGGGTCATACTTATCCTCATCAGAATCGGGGCAGCCAAAGAGGTAGTCATATGCGCCCATTAATAGGATCAGACCCTCTGGGTTACAAAGCCCAGAGAAGTCCGCTTTGGCCCACCCATCACTGTCCTCCACGGAGTCAGTGCTGGATGTCACTGATGTGGTCGCAAGGAGCATAAGGGGGGTGCGTAGATGATGCTCGAGAAGCCCCCTGTAGGAGCTCATGGTGGAACGCATCGAGCGGGAGTAACCCGTGGCAGTATTGTCGAGCCCATAAGGGAATGGTGATGGTGCTACCGCATGCCCTCCTACCACCAACGCGGACGCCGGGGAGCATGATGGTCCACTAGAGCATTGCCCTGCTGACGCGCCCTACGCCATCGGTGCTTTTCCGTGGCCAGGTGTATGCTAGATAGGTCCTTCGTGGGGATCCTATCCCGGTAGCCAAGCGAGAAGACTAGGGAGAGCTTGGGGAGTCACCCTCAGTCCCTGAGCAGGGATGAGGGTTCTTTCGCACCCACCGCGTGCGATGAGCATGACGAGAGCGATGACCATGCTTGCCTGGATGCCTCCCATGCCTCTAGCGGTGCGGAGAGGAGTCGCTGTTGGACGGAGCCCTGGGTGGGAGGACCATGTCGTAGTCATAACCCAGAGACATGAACTCCAAGTTCCTAAACCAGATCACCGTGCCGAGATGAAGTGGAGTTGCCATCCAAAACTCGCAAGGAATGGTGGCTGTGACGTGCAAACGACCCCTACCTGGCGCACCAACTGTCGGTGTAAGAAATGGCGGTTCTAGCACCAACGAATAATATGTGCCTACGCATCGGGGATCCCGATGGTGTGCAAGAAGAACACAAGCGATTTTATACTGGCTTGGGCCGAAGAATGCCCTACGTCCAGTGGGAGAGGGGAGTCTTGTATTATTTTGCACCGAAGTGCTTATAGTAGGGGTTACAAGCGGGTGAGAGAGGGAGGAACTCCCAGGTCTCAAGATGTGAGTGGAGTGTGCGTATTCGCTTCTGATGAGTTAAACAGCCTATGCATTTGCCTTCTGTCTCCTATGAACTGGTCCTTGCCCTCCCCTTTTATAGACGTAAGGGGAACGCCAGGTTACATGCATGTGCTACATGATATTTTTCCTAGGAAGGAAGATCTCAGGCCTTCACGCTTGTCCTGTAGTTGGTGACGTGCCACTATTAGAGGAGTGACCCCTATCCTTTGATGCTGTAGCGATGTGCCTTGACATACGTGGTTCTATGGATGTCGTAGCTATGACACGTAGAGTCATGATTATCCCTGTGGTGACGTGGTTGTCCTTCAGTTTGACTGGCGTAGAGGGCCAAGGCCTCGAAGGCGTGAATCATTGCGTGATTTTGCTCCATTAGAGGGAATAGTGGCTTAGAGCGGCGTTTCGTACGCCGCGTAGGCATGGATCGTGCGTATAGTGCCAGTATGGATGGCATAGTGACCAGCAGCTCTTCCCCATGCTGTCATGGGTGACAGCATCATGATTTGACCGCTGTCATTCCTGGCCTATCCGGTTGATTGGTGCAAGAACGTGGGTGACATTAGAGGGGGTCTCGAGCATGCCAATGGGGGAGCGGCATCAGAGGCCGATCTCGGGCGAGGCGAAGACAAATGATGCCATCTCCCGGGCTCGGACGAGACAGTGATGATGCTGCAGGTTGGCCTATGCCTGTGCCCTAGCGCTGGGGTCTCGGGCTAGTTGGAGGTGTTCCAAGACCCCTTGTGAGAGGCCTCGAATGAAGTGGAGAGATGGGCTAGTATGCTCACGCGGCTCGCTGGAGGCCCAGCAAGGGGAGAGTTGGCCCGTAGGTCTCTTTAGTTGATTTTTCCCTTAGACGGGGCAGATTAATCATTTGTTTTGGGAGGCCAGGGGATTTTCCACCTTAATTTGGGTACCCCTAATAATGGTACCCGATAGTTTGGATCAAGTAAGCAGAGCAAGGCTTGATCCTTGTGATAGCGTCAACTTGGAGCTTAATTAGCTGCTAATGGAGGACCCTAATGGCCATACACCCTTAACATAATTTGTAGAGCATCAAGAATACAACAAACTTCATTTTTGGCCCAATGTCCAATTTGGCCCGGATCTAGCCCAAATCGGCGCCCACTTTCCCTACTCCGTCGCCTGACATGTGTTCGTCAAAATGCTGTCGTGGCGACCATGCACCATGCCGTGCGTCCTCCCCCTGCCACGTATTCCAGTGAGCCCATGTCCATAGGGAGACGCCCTAGCTCAGTCCGTGCCTCTCCAGACACTCACCATCACTCTTCCTTGCCTCAACGCTGGTGAACGGCCATGTCCGCCATGTCTGCCTTGAGCTCTGGTCGCCACCTGCGTTTCGCTGTTCTGCACGTCCTCGCTCACCATGTGCACCACCATTAGCTTTGCCTCCATCTCCTACACATCGTGCTCATGCTCACCATCCTGATCCATCACCGTAGCCGCCGGTGCCCCAGCCGCAGCCGCTACCAGTGCGCGCGCGTGGCCAGCAAGCCACGGGCGTCCTCTAGATGAGCCGCACCTCTTGGTGGGTTTGCCTGACCGTAGGGAAGCTACACCGCCACTCCCTGGCCACCAGCATAAGCTCCTCCGGTTGGCACTGTCATGGAACCGTCCAAATTATAAGAGCACAAGTCCAAAAACAATCACCGCGCGCGATCAAATTCTCAAACTTGAGCCCATATAACTCCGGTAGTCCACAAAATCATGAGCAATTTCAAACCAAACCGAGAACAAACCAAGATCGTAGTGATTCAACATAACACACCACCTGTTACAATAGTTCATAAGTAGTTCTCATACCTCGGAGTACGAATAAGTTATTACAAACCAAATTAGGAATAGCGGAAGCAACATAGTTTTGAAACCACATTTAGTTCGAATACTGCCAGTGTGTAGTCACATCCTGCAAAAGCATATTAGGAGAGAATACTACAGAGACCATGCCCAATGGTATAGTCTTCACACCCAACAGCGAAGACAGTACTTCAGGTGACTAGTAAGAATCTGCTACCTGCAACAAGGTGGGAATAAACCATGAGTACGAGAATGTACTCAGCTAGACTTACCCGCCAAAAACTAGAAATAAAGTGACACCAAGGAGTATGCAAGGCTTTATATAAGTGGGCTAGCTTAACACATTTGCATAAAAGCTTAAGTACAGATAAGTAATCATTATTGATTTAAGCATCAAGTTAATCATTATTAACATGTCCTCTAGATTAGTACCTGTACTATAGCAATCACTTGATTCAGCTAAGCAAACAATAGTAACCATATCAGGTTTATAAGGCCATCATTATATCATCATCATCTTCAGAACCATTAGTAGATTTAGTGAAATCTATGTTGCCTCTACTCTGTCAAGTTTCTCACTATCCGGGAGAGATGGCGATTCTAATCGATTCCAACTCAGCTGAGGGGGGTATTCCAAACACCAACTAGGCATACTTTGCAAGAGTCGTCAACAATCACCTTTGGTATAACTCAGGATGGGCCCGAACAGCGCTGCACTCTCAGGGATTCCAGTGGCCAGGAAGCTCAGGACTTTTAACTCACCTGCCCTTGGTCCCACCTAGCTCCCCTCCGAGGTGACTTACACTTTTCGGCTTCACAGCCTAAGTTGAGCTACTCGGCTTCACGGTCGGCAACCTCAGGCCGATTAGCTAAGTGTTAGGCTGCGTTCAAAATAACAAAGGAAGTACAGCGGATCGGTCCTTAACCGACACAGACGGGGATAGTTCCACACCCAAGACCTCCATGCCTTGTTGCTTCGCTATCGACATCCCGCCCGGTCTAAGTTCATTATTAACACTTGGTTCTTTTTCACGATAGCAAATATAGCCAACCGTGACCAAATACTTCCTACTTTGCAGGTGATAGGAGATCACCTGACATTACCATTCTAATTAAGCAGGTCTAAGCATATAGACGATCCTATCTACATAGGATTCAGGGATTCATATATCTGGACAAGGAATGATATAATGCAGCAAGGGTTCCAAACAACTCCTACCACTTAATGCAACAATACATATAACATATATAATTAATTGCTTTAAAAGTAGGAGGCTTATAATGCTCCGGGGCTTGCCTTAATCGACAGAGGAAGACTTTGGGCTCGGCTTCACGAATAGCTCCCGCGTTTCCTCCGGTTTCTTCGGATTGGACCTCTAGTTCTTGAACGGACTCCAACTTCGGGGTTCACGCCTTGCAGAGCTTCGCTCGTACTATGATCCTTGGCACACCTATTGCATGTATATGCACTAAGGGGAACATGATGATTTATGCACATGTAAGAATGATGCGGGATGAGTGTAATGACATAGCAATATCCTAAACACAAGACTAAGTCATGTGGTGCTCTATTCAACTCACTTTAAGCTTAGGTGCAAATTTCCTCTCTGGTATTAACATGTTTAAACATCTCTAAGTAACCACTAAGTACCACAAAGTTCATACTTAGCACACATATAACAAGTTCCAACAATTTAGCACATCGACATGTTGACTGCAACAACTTATAAAGTTCATAACTGGAGTTCTATAACTCCAATGGACATGCATGAGGAAAATCTGGAAATATTATGAAATTTTCTACAATTAATTTATAAACATCTAAGCATGATTTTATCATTTACCAGGTCGAATTAGCACATACACAGAAACTATTCTAAAAAGACAGAGAGCAAAATAATTCTGACTCGAACTTTTAACAGCTGCCATTTCTAAATCATGAGTCCAAATGTCATCAAATTTTACCAGAAACTAGTTCATGAAGTTCTTAACAACTTTGTTATAGTTCACCATGCATGAAAGCATCGTTAGCATAGGTTAATTCTGTTAACTAGCAAATCTGTCCAGAATGGCAGATTCTCTAAATTAAATAATGAATGATGATGCAAAAGCACAATTGGACCAAACCAACTTTACTAACAGCTAGAGCATGTTAAAGTAACACCAGATCATATCATGTTACTTGCATACACATTTATTTAATTGACCTTTTCTATTTATTTAATTGCATAGGCATAAATAACATTACTTATAAAATATGTCCAGGAAATTCTAATAAAATTAAAGAGGCACATACACGATAGCAGGAGGCTACTATAAAAATTTCAGCTCAATTTGACAAGTAGAATTGGAGATATCATAATAAACAAAAAGATAAGCACTATAACGCCTATAACCAAGAAATTTCATAGCTGAAGCATATTACACCCAATATAGCTCAAAATTTAACTAGAGCATCTTCATATCATACTTAACATCCCACAAAAATTTAATGGCAATTGGATTAATACACAGAGAGCTACAAAATTATCTAAATCACCTAATTAAATAAAGTGCTAAACAAAAATAATTACCAACTTCAGAAAAACACAAATTAACATGCCATATTTTATTACACTACTGCAAAGTACACATCTCAAGGATTCCATAAAGTCCATATTTTCCTTTTTAGGATTTTTCTACAATTTTCTATGAATATCCAAACATTAGTAACATATAAGGCATTTCAGAAAAGAATAAAACTTAAACCTAAATAGGCCTGAGCCAACAGGCAGTCCCACGAAGGCATTGGGCCTCTTCGGCCCGCAAGCCCACCTAGTGGCCCAACATGCACAAAACAGAGGCGACGGCTCGCCGGCCGATTCCTCGCCGCTGATGAGGTTTCCGACGAGGCTGACCCCACCACCGTGTTCCTATCGACGAACCGCACCCATTGATGTGCTATAGTGGCGCTAGGGTTAGACCGAGATGGCTCACCATCGGCAATGGTGGGCGGCGGTGCTCGGTGGTGGCATGCCAGCTGGTAGGGTGCACGGCTACGGGCGGTGATGATGCTTACGTGCTCATGGTGTCAAGGCGAAGCTGCTAGGACCGTTATCGAGACGACAGGGTGGCCGGAGCGGTCTAGTCCGTGCGGGTGTTATGGCGGTGACGGTGAGCCAACGGTAGCACTCGATGTTCAACGCCGAAGGGGGCACAGTAAGGAGTAACATCAAGCATGCTACGAGCTCTAGACCTAAGATGGCCCGGACACCAAGGAGAAAGGTAGAAGAGAACACGAACAGGGAGCAATCAAGCTCTATGCCTAGGCGGACATGGTTTAGCGCGCTCTACGCATCGACGCACTCTGATGCATACAAGCCAGTAGAGACTAAATCGATTGCAGCTACACAACCTATTGAAGATGGTGACCATGGAACAGGGTACAAAAGGCACAGCGATGCTCCGTAGCCACCTGGCCACGGCGAGCTCCTACCCGCCGAAGTTGGAAATGACGGCGAAGCGGAGGAAGCACGAGTAGATGGGTACGACTGCCCCAATGAGGAGGATAGGGAGGTAGAGCGGGGGATTGCGAAGCTACAGGTGCACAGGATTCAAGCTTGCTGCCCTAGCGGCAGCACAGCACATGGCGAGGTGATGGCGGCAGCGGCAGCGCCCTAAGCCGCCGCGGCGGGCTCAGTGAGAAGAGAGGAAGAGAATGAGGGCAACAACGACGCTCTTGGATGGCTCCATGGCCTTATTCATGCGAGCGTGGGCACGGCAGCGACGCGTAGCAGCCACGCGGCCACCAAGTCCTGCACGCGGTCGGCCACGACCAAAGTTCAAGTTTTCTGAACTCTGAACCCCTTCGTGAATCGACTGACGGCCATACTTTGCTCGATCAAAAATCCAAATCAGTGCAGTGATTTGCTCAACCGAAAGAACTACGTGATAGAGCTACATGAGGTCTACAAATGTGTCAACTGGAGCTCGAGCTAGATTAGCACGGTTTAAGAGATAGAAAGAGCCAAAGTGGGGTACTTAGAAACGGTGCAGTCAAGATAAGTCTGACAGCGCACTTTCATCGATCTCCGACTCACAAACCATCGCGAGTTAGATGAAGGTGCAAGAGACTTTTAGTTAGAGCTAAGTAAGATCTAGGAGAAAGTCTACTAGCACAAGGGCCAGTTCAGCAAGGTTAGAAAGATTCAAGCCTCCAAAGAGGGGTATCTTGAAACTAAACTTCAGGTTAGGACTTAGCAAAAATGGCTAGGTGCTGAAAACAGCCTCAAACCTGACTTGTGGGCCATGTATGGGCAAGTTCCAAGCATTTTGATGAGTTGACCACTGAACACTTTTTGTTCCTCATGAAATTTGGCACAAACTTTGTTAAGGTGGCATCTACATGCAAGGGCTCTAGGTTAGACTTTCTAAAAGGTCAAACAAAGAAGGTCCTAAAGGTCACTAGTCAAAGCACGAGTCAAAATAGAATTAGGGCATGGCATAAACATAAACCCTAGCTCAAAATGCTTAACTAACATTTTAGAAACACTAGCAAGGCACAATTTACTATGTAGCATCACATGTAAGTAAAACTCAAGCAAAAGTACACTAAAACACCACTATTTGCACTATTGCAACATTGCTTTGCAACTACATGTTACCTAAGCTAACTTTAGGTGTTGCACATGTTTCATGAGCATGTTTCACATGTTCCAAACATAACAAGCCTAGTACATGAACTAACATGGTCCAGATACATGATATTATCACTAGCACCCATAACATACATATGTTGCAATGTTTCAAGGTCATGTTTCAAGCAAGGATGCACATGAATTGATGATGCTTGTGGTAATGCCATGCCATGACCATGCTCAAATGATGCTAAAATGCAAGGCAAACACCTAGGGTGTTATAGGCACCGCAAGCTCCTGGTGACCCCCTTGGTTAAATTTGCATCAGGGACCTCGTACTAGAATTAGAAGAAAGGGAGGGGCCTGTTAGCACACTCGTAGACTCGGATGAATAGTGCTCCCAGGGACCTATTTGTTTTAAATTGACAAAAACTTTGGAAAATCATAATAAATCGTAGAACAATCATAAAATAGCAAATGAGGACATTTTGGAATCCTTGAACGTAGATCTACCCAGTGGAGTCATAACATAATAGGTGTTAGTAGAAAGTTTTTGCTGTTTTTATTTATTCTTGTAAAGTAATTTTAAAGGTGCTTTTAAATTGGATAGATACATATCTTGAGTTATAAAAGTCCAAAAATTGTAATTCTAATTTTGTTTGTCTTGTGATGACATGCTTTAGCTAAGAAAAATATTAAACATGCAAGCTGTGTACTATTTTTTAGTGTTTTGGTTCAATCTTGTTAAATAGGAAACTCTAGCTTGTGTTGCTTGTTATTTTCATATCTAGAGTTGTCGTCCTCAAATTGCTATGAAATTTTTATGGTGGGCTAATGATGCTATAGATGAGCTCTGGTTAAAATTTCATGAGTGTTGGATGCAGTATGAGTGAGTTATAGATTTATCTTGCTCTCACATGTTTTTTTGCAATAGCAATTTGTCTTTTTCATAGAGATTGCTATACTTATTCAAATGCTATTAAATTTGTACAGTAGCCTATTGGGTACATGTATGAGCCACTGTAATTTTTGTAGAATTTACTGTGCACTTTTGGTGTATGTTCATAATTTCACCAAATTATCTAAATAAATTAATAAAGGTATGAAAAGAATTTATTTAGGGTTGGCCACTATGTTTAGTGTTCTATTGATGTATATAAACTGTTGATACTATTGGTCTTGCTCATAATGCAATCTCCAACATGGGTTAATAATTATTTGCTTGCAATTTTTGTTTCTAGGCAGTTTCTGGGACTGTTTGGATTACATCATGATAATGATGTTTTATGGGAAAGTTATTAATAAAAAAGTTGTAGATAACTCACTCATCTAGCTTGTGTTAAAATTTGGTGGCATTTGTCCCCGTGCTTTATGAGTTACGCCTGTTCAAAGTTGGGTTTCAGAAATGGCTGCTCTCTGTCAATTCTGGACCAGTTTCTGTAAATGTGTATGTTTGACCAGGTTAACTTGCGAATCATGCTGAGATATTTAAAGATGAAATGTAGAAAATTGCATAAGATTTCTAGAATATCATGTTGAATGTCATTTGGATTTATAGAACTCCAGTTATGATTTAATTACTCAGCTGCTGCCTGTGTGTCCAGAAATTGGTAGATTCTAGTTTTAGTTGTTTGCTTCTCTTTGCCTTGCTTCGCATGTTGATAAGTGTGATCCATGTCTTGGTGGTGATTAAGTAATACACCTAAGACCTTGTGAAACTTATGCCATGCTTGGTGTTGCCTTCTTTTCTATCTTGGCATGATAAATTATGCGATGTTTAAAGTAAGCAACGCAAAGTGTTTAAGTATGTTTAGTGTAATCTTGTGCTTGTCTTGCTTACTGTATTGATGCATTGTCTATTGCGCTTCCATATATTCATGCGCTTGCATCTTGCATCTCATCTAGGTACGCTAGATGCACCACGTGAAGGAAGAGATGTGGAGCTAAGCTCAAAGATGGTGTTTGGTGGACCTATCTAGGAGATGGAAGGGCTGCGCAAGAGCCAGGATGGGAGATGCTCACCAAGCGAGTGTCATCTAACAAACACTAACCTAAGTGTTGGATCCCAGGCAAGCCCCGGAGCATTCTAAGCCTCCTACTTTATCAAAGCAATTGAGTATATATATATATACTATATGTATTATTGCATTAAGTATAGGAGTTGTCTAGAACCCTTGTTGCATATATACCTTCTCCTTGTCCAGCAAATATACCTTGAATCCTATTTATGTTTAGGATCGAATACTTGCTTAGCCATGCTTAGACCGGTAGAAGTCGGGCGATTCCCTGTCACCTGCAAGATAGGATCTATCTGGTCACGGTTGGCTATATTTGCTATCGTGGAAATAACCATGTGTTGATAATATGAATGAAGACCGGGCGGGATGTAGATAGTGAAGCAACAAGGAAAGGAGGTCTTGGGTGTGGATCTATCCCCGTCTGTGTCGATTAAGGACTGAGGCATGGAGCCTTTCTTGTCATTTTGAATGCATGCCTCTCACTTAACTGGTCGGATCCGATGAACCGACCGTGAAGCCGAGTAGCTCAGCTCAGGCCGGAAGTTGGTCTGTTATAGTGTGCATCGAAGGGGAGCCACTACTATTTTCCAAGGGCAGGTGTTTAAAGTCCTGATCATCCTGGTGGCCTAGTATCCCTGAGAATGCGGCGCTGATCGGGCCCACGATTCTTGAGTTGTACCAAAGGTGACCTGATACTCCTCGATGGGGGAAGTATGGGATTGTGTTAGGAGTAATTCCGTAGCTGGGTAGTAATCGATTCAAGTCACCGTCTTTTTCGGATAGTGAGAAACTTGACTGGAATATCTCCATTGTAGTCGCACTAAATGACTTGTTGGTTCAATAATGATGATATTGATGAGGGCCTTATTAAACCTAATATGGTTATTAATGTTTGCTACTTAATCAAGTGAATGTTATAGTACAAGTGCTAATCTAGATGATAGGTTAATGATTATTAACTTGATTCTTAAGCAATAAATGGTTACTGATGTTACTTAAGCTTTTATTGCAAAAATGTTGTCAAGCTAGATCCACTGATAAAGCCTTGGATACTCCTTGGTGTCACTTCATTTCTAATTTATGACGGGTAAGTCTAGCTGAGTACATTCTCGTACTCAGGGTTTATTCCCACTTCTTGCCAGTTGTGATGTATCATGGTTACTGCAAGAATTGGATGACTCCTACCATAGTGGAGGAGTAAGATCATGGGCATGATCCTTCTTAGTTATCTTGTCTATGATGCTCTTATTCGACTTGACATTGGTACTGGCATGTATTTGAAATAAGGGTGATGTTAGTTTCAACTACTTTGCTTCCGCTACTTTTGAACTTGAGTTGTAATAACTCTATGGAACTCCGATGTATGTTGAACTACTTGTGAAATGGATGTAATATGTGACTTGTTATGTTGAATCACTAGGATCTTGGCTTGTATGTTGGTTGGTTTGAAATCCCTCGTGATTTCATTGGACTACTAGAGTTATATGGGTTCAACTATGAAAATTTGATCACTTCGGTGATGTTTTTGTACTTGTGCTCCTATAATTTGGGTGGTTCCATGACAGCAGGAGACTAGAAGCCTGTGGTGTCCATGTGGTGCCACCTCGCCCTTGACAACGTCACCTCCAGTGATGAAGCTATAGAGGCGACATAGGACCGTGGGGCTAACAGCCCGCTACCTTGTGCTGACGTGGGTACGATGCCGCACCAGTGGCAAGCCACCGGATCATGGGCTCGACCGCCTTAGCCTATGCCCCATGGTTTGCTAGAGTCCTTCCACCCTTGAAGAAGTGGTCGCCCGACGAACAACACCAAGCTCATCCGTAGGGAAGCATCGCACTTCATCACCACCGCCATCGCCATCGAAGAAGAAGAGAAGGGGCCAGAGGAAGGGATTGAAGATGCCACGTCCCCTGGGGGCCTCCCTTTTGTCACAGAACTGTCCCAATTATGAGAGCACAAGTACAAAAATAATCACCGGAGTGATCAAATTCCCGTACTTGAGCCCATATAACTCTGGTAGTCTAATGAAATCTCGAAGGATTTCAAACAAACCAACAACAAAACAAGATCATACATGATTCAACACAACATACCATCTGTTATAACATTTCACAAGTAGCTTACAGTAGCTCACATACATCAGAGTTCAAATAAGTTATTACAAACCAAGTTGAAAGTAGTGGAAGCAACATAGTTTCAAAATCACAACACGAGTATTTCAAATACATTGCCAGCTCATAGTCATATCCCACAAAAGCATTTCTGGAGTGAACTCTAATAGAGATCGTGCCCAATGGTTTAGTCTTCATCCCCGGTAGGGAGAAGGCAGTACTTGCAACAACCATAGTAGAAAAGGTCATCTGCAACAAGAGGGAATAAACCCTGAGTACGGTAATGTACTCAGCTAGACTTATCCGTCAAGAACCAAAAAAATAAATTGACATTAAGGAGTAAACAAGGCTTTATCAGTGGAGCTAGCTTGACAACATTTTTGCATAAAAACTTAAGTAACATAAGTAATCATTTATTGCTTAAGCATCCGATCCAATATAATTAACCTATCATCTAGATTGGCACCTGTTCTATAGCAACCACTTGATTAAGGAGCAAACAGTAATAACCATATCCGGTGTAATAAGGCCATCATCAAGATTGTCATTACTAAACCATTAAGTCATTTAGTGAATCTATAATGGAGATATTCCTGTCAAGTTCTCACTAACTGGGAGAGACGACGACTCGAATCGATTACTACCCAGCTAGGGAAATATTCCTAACCCTCACTCAGGCATACTTTGCAAGGTAGCCTTAGGTCACCTTTGGTACAACTCAAAAACCAACTTCATAGGTCCGATTAGCGCCAGCACTCTCGGGGATACTCTTCTGCTAGGAAGTTCAAGACTTTTAAACACCTGCCCTTGGACTCACGCAAAGGGCTCCCCTCCGAGGCACACTTTATACTTGCTGGGTCTCGGCCTGAATTGAGCTACTCAGCTTCGTGGTCGGCCATCAAACCGGCCAGCTAAGTGATAGGCATGCATTCAACATGATCAGGAAAGGCCCCATGCCTTGGTCCTTAATCAACACGGATAGAGCCACTATAAGCATAACAGCCCCCTATATGGCTCTGTCCGGTCTTCATTCATTATATGCACAAGATAAGGATCATAGATGCATAGGAGATGACATGATATGATGGCATGAATGAAGAACAATTAATTAACATAGCATCACTGGATATTCATCGACCGAGTAGGTGCAACGCTCTACTCGAATCACTTTAAGGAGTACGTGCATATCTCCTCTCTAAAGAGCAAGAATACACTTACCCCGCTGGCATAACTTAAGATACAAAAGCTCATCCTCAGTTATAGGTCTAGCACCTGCAGCTAGCAACTTAAACCAATTAGCCTAAGCACCTAAAACATGACAAGCATGCTCAAGCAAAGCAATAGCACACTCAGACCAATTTTAGGATTTCAGGCATACATGTAGCAGTTCAGTAATTAATTAACAGCAGGAGATTTATAAGTCCAAATGACTTGTAACAAGATATTCTGGAAATCTTATGAAATTATCTACATTTCATCTTTAATCATTATATCATATTCCCAAGTTTAATAGGTTGAAATTATACATTTACAGAAACTGGTCTAAACAAGACAGAGAGCAAGCAAATCAGTGACCCAACTTTGAACAGCTGAAAATCCTAAACCACTTAGCCAAATGCCACAAAATTTTAACAGTAGCTAGATACATGAATTATCTACAACTTTTGTATTCATAAGTTTCCTAGCAAACCAAACTAACATGGTGAACTTTACAAAGTTCCCAAAACTGTCCAGAATTGCCAGATTCAAGTAAATAGTTATTTAGTGATGTGGCAAACTCACTTTTGGACCAAACCAACTTTACCAACATATTACACATGACTCATGAACACTAGAATACATAGGTTCCATCACCAAATAAATTTATTTAATGCATTTCTTAATTTATTTGGATAACAAGGTGTAATTATGAACATACATCAAAAGTACACAGTAAACTCTATAAAAATTACAACAGCTAGTATATGCTTCTAGTAGGTTAGCATAAAAAGTTAATAGCATTTGAACATGTATATCATGCTATACCAAAAATGTAAAACAACAGGGCTGATTTTAGCATAAATAGGAAATCCTATTGAAAAGTGTCAAACAACAGATTTCATGTTTTTCTAGCTTCATACTAACATAAGAAAACTATTCACCAAATTTCACCTTTACTGGTTCATAGATTAATTATGAAAATTAGCACAAGAATCGCCCAATTAAACAAGTGAAATTCATAACTTAATCATACTACCAAAAAAGCATGAAACTTAAACTACAACCTATATACAGCATGAATAGCACCTTATAAAATTTTCATAGCATTTGGAGCTATACAATAAGAGATATGATTTTCCACTTTTTATCCATGAATAAAAGAGATAAATAATAACTATTTATTTTTCTACAGAACATGGCATGTTTCATATTTTTAATAAAAATTAGACTACACCAAGAACACAACAAAATTTGAACCACTCAATTTGGAGCTCTAAAACTCTAGATATGAATTTCCAAAGATTCATACAAAAAATGAATTTGAATAAACCCTAAACCTGAAGTGCTGCCACTGATGGGTGGGACCCGTGGGGTCAATGGGCCCACAAGATAGCAGCACAGAGAACAGGGGATGCCGTTGACCGGTGAGAACTCGACGATGGTGAGGAATCTGGCGGAGGGGGTGGCACCATTGTGCTCCCCATGGCCTTCCGCGTCGGATGGTGGTGCTAGATGAGCGGCAGAGCTAGCGGGAAGGGCTCACCGGCGGTGATGGTGGTGCGGCAGAGATGCCTAATGATACGCTGGCATTCTTCGACCAGTAGCGGCTTGGCCGAGCTTGAATCGAGCATCTCGATGATTCAAGAAGTGCAAGGGAGAAGAGCGGAGGCGACGAGGTGCTCTCGGTGAGGCTAGCCATGGAGCTCACAAACTCTGGCGAGGTTCCGGCAGTGCAGAACACGTGATTCAATGCCAGCGAAGTCACCAAGGGTCTGACGGTCATGACTATAGCGAAACCTAGACCTAGGCTTCATCGCGCTCAAGAGAGAAGAGAGAGGGAATGAGCGAGCCACACGACGGTGAGCTCCCCGTGCCAGTGACCATGGTGAACAGGACCTTGGCGAGATTCAAGTGGGCAATACGCCCTATACCTTCACATGCAAGCTCGACAAAGGGGACAATGAGGTAGAGGAGATCAAGGCGAAGTAATGGGTGTGCTAGCTTGACCAGAGAAGCAGCAGTGGTGGCGCTACGCGATGGCGGAGCTCGCGGTGGCACTGGCTGATGCGAGTGCGAGCGAAAGAGGGGACAAGGGCGAGACTGGACGATGGCAACAACACCGGGGCGCCCTCCTCTCCACTTCAGTCCGGCCAGGCCTAACATGTGGGCCCACCGACGACGTATGACCTCCATGCGACCACTGCATGCTAGCATGGTCAGCCACAACAGTCAGCCCAATCCAGCCATCAGCTCCCCATCAACTGACTGAAACCTTATTTTTGACGTTCAATATCTCCCAAATTGGCTCGAGTTGGATCAAGATGTAATTGACAAAGTTGTAGAGCTACAAGTGTATTCAATTTTATCAATTGGAGCTCGAGCTGGTTCAGCCTACATTGAGAGATATAGTGCTCCAAAGATGGCTACCTAGAAACTTGTAACACCCCAGGTGTTTGTCACTCACTAAGCAGTGGGTTTGAGCTCAAGCATGACAGATTAAGTGGAGATGACAAAGTCAAGGTCAACCTATGGAGATAGGCCTATCTTAAAGTTGGATGTTGCACCATTGCTTTACATATAGGCCTCTTTTCAAGATATATGCTTGAGTGGTGTTATGGCAATATCTTCATGTGTCTCACCTTAGTACCTATCTATATTGATCCCTAGAAAAGTTTCATGGAGTTTGGAATCAAAAAGTCACATGAAATGATAAGTTATGTGCTTGTTTGGATTATAACTAAAACCTGCCTTACATCCCATGGGAACTAATGTTTATGCAACCTACAAATGCAACATGTGCAACACATCTTGGACACATGTGGAACACCCTAGTGGAACATGTGTGGCATGCACTTGATTTCTATGTTTCAATACATGTGAGGCCTACACTTTTGTGCAACCTATGCATGGTGGGTATGTTTGGCCTCTACAACACCTTAACTACACTTAGGACACTTAATGGAACAATGTTCATGTTGATCATTTTGCCTAAATGTGCTTCTAAGTGATGGTTGACCATATATGGACCCTAGAACACATTTGTTTGACCATTTCAAAAGTGTGACCTAGAAGCTTTGCATGACTGTGCACCCTTTTACAAAGTGTAGAGAATTTTATAAGGAACAAACTTTGTTTAAGGGTCAAGTCATGAAAATGTTGGGAACATGCTCAAATAGGGCCCATAAGTCAGAATTAGGGCTGTTTCCAACACTTGGCAATTTCTAAGTCTGAAATTCTTGTCTTCTGGGCTGGCACGTCGTGTTCTCCAAATTTTGTTGAGCAACTGGAATTGATCCAAAAATAAAAGTTGGAGATAACTCTCTTGTGGAGAGTATGCAAAAGGTTGGAATCAATTTGATCGAGTTTGGCCCTTCAAAATACAAGAAAACCGAGCCCTACTCTAGTAATAGTTAAATTGTTGACACTACCTAATTAGAGCTTAATTACCCACTGATCTAAAACCCTAATGACCATGGATCCTTAATCAAATTTGTGGAGCATTGTGTGGGCTACAACTTTGCTTTTAGGTCCAAGACCCAGATCGGCCCAGAGCAAGCCCAAATTTGGACTCCAACCGAACCACTTCACTGCCTGCCACGTGGTCGACGAAATGCCGCAATGGCCGCCGCGTGCCCTGAGCGTGGCCACCATGCAGAGCTGCCGCGCACCCTCCACCGTGCCAGCACCACTGCCGCGTGCCCTTGCCGTGCGTCGATGCAAGGGAGTTGGACGCGGTTCCTCGCCACTTCCTTCTCCTTCTCTTCGCCATTCCTCTCGCCCTGCTCACCGCTAGGGAGCGCGCCTCGATGGCCACCATGACCGAGCCATGCTACCGCGAGCAGAGCTCCATGGCCACCACCCAACCAGCTCCCCCATGCCTTTCCCCATCCTGGCCAAGTACCGCTGTACCTCCACTGCTAACCGCCGCCATCGACGCGCCTTTCCTCTAGTCTCTCCCGCCGCTGCGGACGGCCACCGCCGGAGCTGCTCGCGCGCCGCCGCCTGCTTCCATGGCTAGCCGGCCGTGGGACACCTTGAGCTGAGCCAAGCGGTTCCTCAATTGCGCACAGAACCATGGGTGCTCGCGCTGTCCTTCCCCTCGGCCCGCCGCCGTCTGTGCTTGCTGGCCGCGGTTGGTCACGGCCGCCGCCACCTGCAAACGTGGCCAGGAGGCCACGGGCCACCTCAGCCCACGCCGCAAGTGCGTGCGGTTGTGCCTCACAGCCACGAAGCCGGCCCACTCGACCACCGCCATCGAAACACCGGCGGTCGGCCGGCGAAACCGGCCCGGCGGTCACCCCCCCTTTCTCTGCTTTCACCGGAGAAGGAAGAAGCCGACACCCCTCTCTATTTCTTTGTGTGGGTGACAAGTAGGCCCAATGGTCCAGCGGGTCCCACATGTCGGTTATGTGGTGACAGACTTGGGTGTGTAACCGGGTGCACCTAGCGTTAAGTTAGGGTTTGAGTAATTCTGTTTTTGAATTTCAGAATTTTGTAAATCTTCTAAAATTCATATCTCATGCTAGGTAATTCCAAAATCAGCAAAAGTGGACTTTTTGGAAACCTTGGGAAGAGATCTATGCAGTGGAGTCATAAAATGTTAGGAGTTTATAGGTGTTTTCTGATGTATTTATTTAAGTTTTAAAAAGTGCTCTAAAAATAGTGATTTTGTGATGACATGTACTTGCTAGGAAAAATATTAAACACACTAGTTATTCACTGTTTTCTTAAGGTTTTGATTTGACCTTGATAAATAAGGAAATCTATATTATATGGCTTGTCATTTTTATATCTTGAGTTGTGTTGCTCCAAATAATGTGAAATTGTTATGGTTGTCTTATCATGCTATGAATATACTGTGGTATAAATTTCATGGTCATTGCTTACTGTATGATCAAGTTATTGATTTAACTTGTTTATGGCTTGATAAATAGCTTGTAAATAATATATAATTGATAAAATGGAAAATGTTGTTTCATTAGCTTAGTATGATGTTTATATATCATATTGATTCATGCTAGGGCCATGTGTTCATAGAAAATATGGAGTTTTAGGTTTAACTTGCTCTCACATGATTTATTGTATTAGCCATTTGTCTTTTTCATAGAGGTTGATAGACATGTCCAAATGGCTTGAAATTTGGACAGTAGGCTTTTGGGAGCATTGGTAGGTCACTGTAAGTTTGGTAGAATTTATTGTGCACTTTTGATAGGTGTTCATAATTCCACCTAATTATCTAAATAAATTAAGAAGATGTATTAAAAGAATTTATTTAGGTGTCACACCCGGTTTTAAGGACAAAACCAGATTTACACTATATGTGAAATAAAGAGGTCAAATCTCACATATAGCTGCAGATAAGTGTAATATCAAGAAACAAATGCTTATTAAACATAACACAATAGTATAAGATATAACCTTAGAGAGCAACACAGCGGCAAGACAACTCCGAACACCGGGTGTAACCTTCACTCCAGGATCAAACTGACTGATTGATCACAAGCCTAACAATTCTAGAATCTAGCAGTCTGGTACCCTTCTTGAGATGTGGGAAATAGCAAGGGTGAGTCCATGTCGAACTCAACAAGCATAACATGGGGTTCATGAGGCTCAAAAGGCATGACACGGGTTTAACTGCATGTAGCTTTTAGTTGGCAAAGTTTTAGCATATGAGTAGCATCAAGTTGTCTTTAATTCCAGAATCAACATATGATCAGGTAATATGAAGAATGAATAGCAAAAACATAAGCATATTATAGTTCAATAGTGATTATCTATTCCATAAGGGTCCAAGGCCGCTCGTGACCGTGAGCACGGCTGATATACCAGTTTTACACTCTGCAGAGGTTGTACACTTTCACTGTGAGTCGTGATCCCCATAAGCCCGAGGTTTGCAAGGCCTCAATGGGCAGACAGGTTTCACTATGAAGTCTTTCCAAGGTTCGTCTAACAAGTTAGGGCCGCTAGGTTTCTGTAACCTGCGAATGTAGAGCTCCCCTTCCGTATGGCACAATGACGCGTAGCCTATACACATAAGGACAGAAGCCGCACTACACCTAACCCGAGAAACACCCCTTTTGCGCCCTTTAAGGTAACCTCTAACAAGCTAGAAAAGGTTCTCTTATATGACTAAAGCCAGAGCCATGTAGCCCTCACAGCTGTACTGTAAGTCCTGGATGTTCGCTTATAGATAAGTCTTTATGGAGAGAAACTAGAGCACCAAAAGATAGCCCAAGGCTCTAGCCCTCTTTCATTATGTTACTAAAAAGTCATCTTTTAATGTTATTGCATATTCCATTAGTCAAATTACAAGATCATAGTTTATGTTGAGCACTAGCAATAACTACCCAATGCAAAACCATAGGCGACAAGGTACAAGATCAATTTCCAAGGCATCCTTAACAAGGAGACACATGTATAGTGATTTAAGTACTTTAAAAGTGATTAGGTAACAAGGATGATCCCATGCTATACTTGCCTTAACTTGCTTTTCCCTCAAAGAAATACGCTTGAAAGCCTTTAGTATTTAACTTTCAATCTTCTGCTTCCAATTCTCAGCTTCTAGTCTTTAGAGAATAGCTTCTTAATCACCACGTAAACCTCACCGATTGACTAAACCATATAACACCACACAATCATCCATACAATCATACACGAAGCAAACAATAGATCTATATTAGAATAGTACACCAATCATACAAAAATAAGTAAAAGAGTTTGAAACACGATTCTTCGCATCGCTACGAACACAAAGTCACGAAAAGCACGCTAATCGGAGCTACGGTTGAAAAGGTATAACTACCGATAGATTTACCCATAAAACTATTAGCTTCATGTATCTTAATGGTATAAAAACATATATAAGATATTTTATAGAGATTATAATTTAAGTCAAATTTAGATTCGAATTATAAAACTAAAGTAAAACAAATCATATTTTATTTATAAAACCTAGTTGCATAATTGTTATTTAAGATATGATTCAAACCATGAAATTCCAATATTAGTGACATGATAAACACTGTTACAAATGCGTAGATCTCGTTGCTATGAATCTAACGCAACTTGAATGGCTCAAAACAGAGTTGAAACGTAGAAGATATGAAATAAACAAGATTTCCTCTATTAAAATAATAGATTAAATCTAATCATGAATTTTAAAAGTTGAAAACCTACTTAACAGTAGTATTAACATGTAGATTATGAAATTACGAACCTAACGCAAGTTGAACGGATCAAATCGGAGTTAAAACGGAGAAGTTATGGCTAAAACAAAATCAGTGGCAATTCTGTAAATAGCTGAAAACGTAATTTATTCTTAACCAAAACAAAATACGCTTTCAAATGAAGAAAACAAAATCTATAAACATGTTTTGGACTGCGGGTTTATTCTCCAAGAATACAGGGACGACGGCGGACTTGTTGCCGAGGAGAGTATGGCCGGGCTAGGCAGCGCGGCGGCGACGGCGACGGCGACAGCAACGGCGAGAGAAAGAGGAGAAAAATATAATTTATTATACGAGAGATTTCCCAAACTAGGGGCTCCTCTTACGGTAGTTTTGGTATGCTTTGCCCATGGGGTAGGTCCATACTTATTGGGAGAAAAACTCTCCACCTTCACATCAACTAGCAATATGGTACTAATTGAAGTTGCACCCTCCGTCTCTACTAACGGACCTAATTAATCATCAAAGCCCATTAGTAAATAAATGTATGGGTCTTTGAGATTTATTAGGATTATTGCACATGGGCTTTGAGCGTTAGGGAAAATGAGAGATTTATTATTTTCGGAATTAATTATTTTTATGGATAAAATAATTCTAGAAAAGTCCAGAATTATTATTTAAGCCGCGAAAAATACTCTGAAAGCTCCTAAAATTCGGGAAAATTTTCCAGAGACATTATGGAACATGAGGAACCCAAATAAAGTATTTGGAGCTCATGATAAGATATTTTGGAGCATCTAAAAATTAGATTATGCTCACAGATAAGTGGAAACAAGCTACAGAAAAGTCAGAAAAATTCCCGAGAAGTTTGTAGAGGTTGATTGACGGATGAGAAACAAGGAATTTGATTGTAGAAAAAATGATATATGTATATCAGAGAAGGAAAATTGACCTAAACGCATTTTGAAAGAACAACTTGAATTCATTTTGATCTTTGGTCAAAACCAAGCAATACAAAAACACAAATACATCAGCATGAATGCATCAACAAGTTGCTAAACCTTATGATAAATTTCAATTTAATGAAAAATATTATTTCCCTATGTTTTCATGATTACAAATATTCAAAATTAACTCGTTTTAGCTCTATTTGCAAAGAAGCAAATTTTAGGGTGTTACAATTCTACCCCCCTTGAGATGAATCTCGTCCCGAGATTCGGAAGATAGTGATCCAAGATATATGGAAACTCTGACTATAGATCTTCTTCACTTGTTCGAGTAACCTCATCCTCTTAGCGTCTCTCTATTGTTTCTACATACCTTGATAATCTTACTTTGAGTAATTGACTCACTATTTCTGAGATTTTGACAGGTATTCCAATCAGCCTTGAGATAACTCCAAACCAATTCTTGGGTAACTTCCAACTGTTGGGCCATTCCTCATTTCTTTGCTAGCAACCTTAAATGAATCGTTGTGGCAGGAAACTTGCTCACTCTTCACATCAACATTCTTTACACTTCTCATAAAGGCAACCTTGTGATCACTTTGTATGATAAACTCTTGTCCCCATTGATCCAAACTGCATTCCAATAACTCTTCACAATGATTGGCTATATCCCTTTCTAACCCATACTATCCAACCTCCTACTTCGTACAATCATCTTTCAATGAAGCCTCCTTGCTTTCTTTGCCCAAAGTAGGTTCTATCATCAATCTTCATATCCAGGTTAAGTTGTTAAACACTTAAGAACAATGCTTAGTCCTTGGTGTCATCCAAATCTTCTTAGCACACTTTCCCTTGCTAAGGGCATCAGCAATACTTTTGCTTCTTCCAAATGATAGCACCTTCCATGTCTTAATCAACCCAAATCAAATGATAACATCACCAACTCAACCCTAACTTAGTGTAAATACCTTCTAGACTTTTAATTCCATGTAGATATCTCTCTTATGTCCAAGAAGATGTTCCACAGTGGATATCTCCAATGATCCTCTAATAGATTCTCATGATCCCAAAGTAACTTTAAGTCACACCTCATCCTTGGGGAATTCTAACTTAACGCATCAATTCTTGTGTTCTTCTTCATAATTCCACTGCTAGAGATAACCTATCCAAAACTTACTAGCCATGCTTGGTATAGCAGTGAGGTTTCCTAAGTCCCTGTAGAACCAACCCTAGATTTCCAACATCACCTTCCTACGTTATCCATGCCAATTTAACTTGGGTATGTTGAAGGTTGAACTCCCAACTGATGATAGCTCGAATTGAAGACCAATCCTGATGATTACCCGAGCTCTGTGTAGATGATCCAACAAGTCATCAATCCTAAGAAAAGATGTCCGTACTCAATAGTGACTTCTCCACCGTGAGGATAACCGATTCTTCCAAGTGACACACTCGAATGTTTGAATCCTTCAACTTGCAACTTCTTTAACTCGGCTACCCCCTTAAGAAAATATCAACAAGGGGAACGAATGAGTAGCCTGAACCTTCTTCTAAGTAAGTTTACTATCATGATGACCTTCTAATATCCAATAAAAACTCGTGTGCATAAACATGAACAAGTAATATGAAATTCCTTGCGAGAAGAAAAATAGCAGTACAGAAAAACAGCTATAACTCGAGTTATGTTAATCCAATTAAGTTGCATCTTATACCGTTGGAAAGCTTATCAACTCCTCTACAACTTTCGTACAGAACACTTTTCCAGATTCTGAAGTTATCTTGGTCATAAACAGTGCACAACCAAAACTGTTCCAGGTTGTTGACAGCATAGTTGTATCATCTTGTGATTTTCATAACTCCCAATCCAAAATAGCTATGAGGGTGGTTCTTGCACTCAGAGAAAGATATTGAAGTCTAATGTTGTCCAGAATTTTCTCATGATTTATGATTATCCAAAATCAGAGATATAAAGCGAAGAGTGCAGGCTGCTTCAAAAAGACAGGATGGAGAGAATAGAAGAAAACCATATCCCAACTATTTATTTCACTAATCCTTATACCTTAGGCCTATAAACTAAATGAAATTGTGGGAACACCCAACAAGTTCATTGCAATCATTACAAAGATCCAAAACAAGCATAGGCATAAAGACAAGCCAACAAGGCAATATAGGAGCATAACTCAACATTGATTCAACTTGCGATGCTATCGTTTTCTTCATATAAAGGGAAAAGATCCTAATGCTTCTCTTCCGATGTCGCAAGAAGATGGTAAGATGAGGTTCTAAAATCATACCAAATCAAGGAGTAAAGATGAGAACAAAGATTTTTAAAATAAGCAACAAGGCGGGGATAATATCAAGGGCAAGGATACAGTATGGAAGAAAATACCAAGGTTTATAGAACAAGGATTTTAGTGGCAACTCTTAGACCTTATAACGACTAGTTTCTACTAGGCTTGCGTCCTACAGTCAGCATTGCTCTGATACCACTCTGTCACACCCGGTTTTAAGGACAAAACCAGATTTACACTATATGTGAAATAAAGAGGTCAAATCTCACGTACAGCTGCAGATAAGTGTAATATCAAGAAATAAATGTGTAACACCCCGGTGTTACGCAAGCATTTGCATTGCAATCATAAGCATGACATTTCATATCATCCATAATCATATATGGTAATAATATAACTTGAATGAAATAAAAGCTTGGAAAGTGGTATTCATGATGTAATATGTTAATGTGCTAATTACCTTTCATCAAAATTTTGCAACTACAAATTTTGTATCACTTAGAATTATAGGTCAAATTTTTGGAGCAACTAAATTACTCAAAATTTTGTCAAAAATTGGTTTCAAAAATGTATTATGAAAATATTCAAAAATACTCCCTATTTTAGCTTTTATTCTACAATTCAAAATCTGTTGAGAATTTTTTGTTGGCCCCTTAATCAAAGTTGTAGAGAATTAAATTCTAAGCAACTTTTATTTTTGGGTCATTTCCAGAAAAGGTCTTTTTCTTGTTCAAAGTAGGGTTTGAAAACTGTATTTGAAAATTGTTTAAAAATAGAAATTTGAAAAATAAAAACCTAACCTAAGCAGGCTGCCGCCTCGGTTTTGGCCCACAGCCGGAAGCGGCCCGCCTCCGCGCGCGTGCGCCCGCGCCCTAAACCCGCCTCGGCCCGGCCCAGTCCGGCCTCTCTCTTCCCCCTCCCGCTCTCACGCGCGCGGCTCGCTGGCGCCGCGGCAGAACGCGCCCGCCGCGTGGCGGCCGCATGCCGGCGACGCCCCGCGTGGCCGCCCGTGGACCCCGCGCGCGCTCCACCTCAATTCATCACGAGCATCTGGTCTCTAGTCCATTCACTGCCTCGCTCGCCCCCTCTTCCCTTCCTCCAGAGAAACCGAGCGGGAGCGCCGCTCGCCACCGTACGTTCTCGCCTTCACCGTCGTGTTCCGACGCTAGTGAACCACCACCGTTCGATTGCCCATGCACGGAGCTCCGCCACCTTCTCCTCTGCTCTGAATGGACCTCTGTTTGACTTGTTCGTCTACGGTAAGGCTCAATCGAGCTCTTCCCGCTGCGCCACCACGTCGGGGCCGCCGAGCTCGCGCTCCGTCCATCGCCTCCCTCGCTCCCTCTCTATCCTCCTGAGCCTCCCTCTCGAGTTTGCTATCTCCTCACGAACACCGTGCGTACGCCCGCTGGTCAGTTCATGGCTGGAGATGGCCGTTGGCCGCCGGCAACCGCCGCACTGCCGCGGTCCAGAGCGCCGGCGAGGCCGCCCTCTGTTTTCCCTTCGGTCTTCCGCTGGGCCGCCGCGCCTATGGGCCGCGCCTCCGAGTGGGCCGGCTCGCCTTTCCCCGCACGCGCGAACTAGGCCGAGAACGGCCACGGGCCGGTTAACTCCCACGGGCCGGCCCAGTACCAATATTGAAAAATCAATTTCTGTTTTCTTTTATTATTTCATGATGAAAAATACTTTGGAAAATGTTTTGTAGTCCTTTAGCTTCAAAAATTGTGAAATAAATTTCTATAGACTCATTGGGACTAGATCTACAGTTTAAAAATATTGCATGTCAAGATTTAAATACTTTGCTGTAGAGTTTTTATTTAATCACTAAAACTGTTGTTTTCTTATTAAATATGTAGTAAATCACAGAAAGCCCAGAAAAATATGGTTCCACTTGCTATAATTTTCTTTTGTGATGTACTTGCTAGAAAAAATATATGCCATTCATGTTCTGTGGAAAAATCTTGAGTGGTAGTACAAGTGTTTAATATTGCTAATAATTTTTGTTTTTGCTAGAGAGAAAAATATAAATAAAACATGCATGTAATAATTTTTCTATAGTAATTATTTATTGTGAAGAATGTAGGAAAAATGTTAAATCTATTGTTTGATACTTTTCATAGTATAAAGTATTTTTATGCTCATTTTTAGGCCCTAGCTTGTTATTTTTGGGATAGACAGTTCTAGTAATTCAAATGCAATGAAATTTTTGTGGTATGCTAGATTAGATGATAGAAAGCTACTGTAATTTTCTTAGATTTTTCTGTGCTACTAAAATAGGTGTTGCTATTTGAACCTAGTTGCAATTAGGGTTTTATTTAACCTTGTTAATGCATGACTAGTGAATAAGATTTGTTTTGGTGTATCTTTGAAGCATTTAATAAAATGTGCTGGCTTAGCATGGTAGTGGTAGAAGAGAATGCAGTAGATGACATATGTTTGTAGTCTGTATTCATGGATGTTGTTGACTACCTTATAGAAGAAATGTATTCCTACTTTATGAAATAAAGTGAACCTAATTATCTGCATTTCATTCATCATGACCATTACATGTCATTTTCGCAATGCACCTAGGCATAAGCACTTATACGATTGCATCATATAGGATCGCATGAAGTAACGTCAGTAGCAGTTCCCGAGGAGCCCGAGGAGCAGGAAGTGCCCGAAGCCGACGAGGAGGTCGGTGAGGATCTTCTGGAGTGCCCAGACCACCATCCGAGCTCTTTCGAGAGAGGCAAGCCCCAGAGCATTTCTCTTCCCCGGTTTGTAAATATTTTATTAATGCTTTACTTAAACTGCTGCATTAAGTTTAGGAGTTGTTTGCAACCGTTGCTGCATTATACCTTGTTTCACCTTGCTTTACCGATCCTTGTCACCCTGGTGTTCGCAGTCAAGTAATTGCTTAGCTTGCTTAGACCGGTAGAAGTCGGGTGATTTCCTGTCACCTACGAGCTATAGGTGTTTACCTAGATCTGATTGAGATAAGATGTCATCATGAAATAACTAAGTGTTAATGTGAAATTGAGACCGGACGGAAACTTGCAGGGTTTAGGACTGTAGTGTTTTCCGTCTGTGTCGATTAAGGACCGTCCGTTGTTGGGCCTCGGGTCATGTTGAACGCATGCCTCACATATAACTGGCCGGATAAAGTACCTTCCGACCGCGAAGCTGGGAGATTATTCGGGCCGAGTGGATTGCCCACAACGCACTGTACCGGAGTAGTAGTGGTAGGATACGGGGGCGCAATGATAAGGCCAAAGAGCAGTCGGGCGGACCCCGGGTACATGTGGTTCCTGGCAAGCTCGCGACTTTACCTAAATGGTTGACTCGGTGACCAACACCTCACTTTAGCGGGTGAGTGAGGTTTGTGTGAGGAATAACTTACCAGCTGGTTAATAATCGATTCGAATCGCCATCGTTCACTGGATAGTGAGCACTTGAATTGAGCTACTTCATCATAGTAATATTGATGGAACACTTGGACAGTTATATGAAATATGACATAATGGAAGTTGTTAATGATCATTGGTTATCATTACCTGTTTATTTACATGTTACTCTAGTACAGGTGCAAATGTAGTTGACAGGTTAATAAAGATTTAACTTGATGCAAAGCTTTTGTAAAGATTTTCTAAATACTAAAAATGCCTTTTTGCAAATGAGTCAGCTACCCACCAGACAGCCTGTCATGATTCCTTGGTGTCTTTTATTTCTGGTTTATGATGGGTAAGTCTAGCTGAGTACCTTCTCGTACTCAGGGCTTTGTTCCCACTTGTTGCAGATGGGCAGATGTATTACGGCTACTGTATCAACTGCCTCTATCCTGTAATGGGAGAAGCTTAGGACCATGGGCAATGGTCATTCACTACCTCTCGTCTAATGCTTTTGATGGAAGATGATCCTAAACTGGCAATGTATTTTGAACTCTGTGTGCGTGTGTGATTTGAACTAAATGCTTTCGCTACTTTCATTCGAAAAATGGTTTGTAATAGCTATGTTTAAACTCTGATGTATTTGTGTCGTGAACTTTTATGTAACTTGTGATGGTGACCGCTGAACTTATTACGATCTTAGCTGGTATGCAAGTTGGTTTGAAATCCGTCGTGATTTCACGGACTACCGGGTTATATGGGCTTAAGTTTGCTAAATCATCTGCTCGGTGGATGATTTTCTTACTTAATCTCATATAATTGGTCGGTTCTATTACAGGTGGTATCGGAGCATGGTTTAGCGTGTTTACTGTTCACAAGTGTATTTAAAACAAAATGTGTTTGAAAAACGTGATTTGCAAACTAAGAGTGTGCCAGTGGTCATATCCTTTATGCCCAATAAGGACTCTAGGTGGCTTAATTAAGTACTGACTCGGGGGTTCTTGCACCATATTTCTCTTTCGTTGCTCATACGGCGTGCTATTGTATGAGTGTCACTTACTTGAGTGGTAATGTATGGATCAGTTGCCTCTACGCCTCGGTAAGTGTGAGATGTGAGAGCATGATCGGATACACCGCCGATCTAGGGAGAGTGCTTGTATGATACTGGAGTACTTACATGTTTTACGCATGTTTTTACAAAAGTGTCGCATGTGTGGTTGTTCCATCCGTTGAGGCGATGCCGTCAATAGGATGATGTTTTGGGTGGTTACTATCGTTGTACGCGTATCTGGGGATTCGTGTAGAGCGTGTAGATAGATTTACTGCTTTCATGCATGCATGGGGGGAAATGGGCTGAAATGAATCTTCTGCAGGTACATAACAGCGTTTCTCGGGTAGAATGTATTAGTTACGTTTATGAGAGATCACCTATATGCCACCGAATTCATCGATAGATATCATTTATTTCTTAAGTTTGTGAGAACGTAAGAAACGTGCATGCATCATGTTGCTTGTGCATTTCATTCATGCCATGCATTCCTCCCCTTATAAATTGATTATCCCCTTTCGATAAAAATCGTACCAACTTAAAATATGTCCTCACCGGGTAATCAAAACTTTTGGTACAGATGGCCCACACGAAGCAGACTGCCCGCAAGTCCACAGGTGGAAGAGCACCTCGACGCCAGTTGGCCCCGCGGGAGCGCCGCAACATGGACACCTTTCTGAGCGAGTTTGGCATGCCAACTTTGCTTTGGAGAGTGCTCCATGATGTGGGGTACCTGGAGGGTCAGGAGCCGATGTACTCTTGGAGTGAGAACCAGTTATCAGAGGATGGACTGGCAGTAGTGGAGATCACTGTCCCTGCTCTTGGTGATGCTCTAGAATGGGATGGTTGGCACTTGGAGTTTGAGGGACGCACTCCGGTTGAGGGTGCAGAGGGAGTAGCTTTCCGTGTCATCCGAGATATAATGAGCAGATTTCCCAATGAGCTGGCAGCAGCCTTGGCTGGCACTTTTCCGAGAGATGATCCTTGCGATGCTATTTGGATACAGCCGCAAGGAAGTGCTTTAGTCAGAGGCCCAAGCGAAGGACAGGCTAGCGACAACCACGCTATGAGTGCGATGTATGCAGCTATCAGAGCATACCAGAGTCTGGAGTGCACTTATTGGACTTTGACTGGTTTGCATGGTGATGATCAGCTCAAAGCAAGAAAACAAAAGAAGAAGCAGGCACGTGCTATCGCTAGTTTGCAGGAGCAGTTGGCTGACATGAGCTTGCAGCGAGACCAGGCTCTAGAGAGAGGTGATAGTTCTATATAGGGGGTGCATACGTTGACTCAGGCCAACAATAATGCAGACCGCATGATTGGACAGTTGGTTCAAGAAAGGAATGAAGCCTGGAACGAGAGGAACCTCCTGAGGCAGAGGGTCGAGGAGCTAGAGGAGTACAATGTCAACTTACATGAAGAGTTTCATGCGCTCTACAACAGGATTAGCCCGTATGCTCCTCCAGAAGCCACCGGTATGGACGTCGACGATGATGAGGACGAGCCCGCAGCCGCACCTGCTGACGACAACGCTGCTACTGATGGTAGCAATGGTGACATCTCTGACCCTGACGATGTCCCCGAGGAGTAGGCTAGTTGCTTTGCGTTAGCTGTTAGGCCCTGTCACGATGACCTTCTGTTGGCTTCATGTATCTTGATGTATCTCGTTTGAACCTTGAGACTTGGTAGAATGTTGGATCTTGGTTGTTCATGCGATACCTGAGCGCATAAAGTCCAGTGTGTGTATGCTAGCAACGTGGTTGTATTGGACGCGATGTTTGCATTTGAAGTAATTCAATTAGTGGTGTTGTTCTAATTGGAATGCGATTATTGTGCCTCTGTTTTGTTGTATGACTTTGTTCTCTCCAATGAGTTCAGTACAGCATAATTTTTCATTCACTCACAATTACTACAACTTCGCTTAATCATTACTTGTTGCTCAAATATGCAGATGGCAAACACTCGACGCGCCACGTATGAGGCTGCTGAAACTAGTGAAAATGGTGCCGGGGCAGGTGGGAGTGGTGCTAACAACGTCAACCATAACGAGCCACACCCGGAACCGCATTTGCCACCTCCACCACCGCTCACTGCAGAGGTGTTCTTTGCACAGTTTCTGGGAAGTCAGTGCAATGCCGAGCAGTCACAGAAAAATATGAAAGATTTCCTACGTACCATTGCCAACAACGTGCAACGTGGTAACAACCAAGGTGGTGGCAATGGAGTGAATCAGTACAGCAATTTCAAGGATTTCATGGACACTAGGCCACCAATTTTCAAGGAAGCAACCGAGCCACTTGACGCTGAAGAATGGATTAACACTATGGAAGATAAGTTCTGTGTGTTGAGGCTAACAGAAGTACTGAAGACAGAGTATGCTGCACATCAGCTACAAGGACCAGCAGGGATGTGGTGGAAGCATCATCGTACCACCTTCCCTCCAAATGCTCAGATCCTGTGGAGAGAGTTCACCGAAGCCTTCCGTGGAGTTTATATTCCATCAGGGTTAGTTGAGATGAAATTGGGAGAGTTCTTGGCGTTAAATCAGGGCACCAAAACTGTAACACAGTATTTGCATGCCTTCAACAACTTGTGTCATTATGCTCCCGACATGGTTGACACAGATGCTAAGAAGATTGCTAGCTTCAAGAGAGGGTTAGGTCCGAAGATGATGAAGCATGTGGGTACCAATACCCGCGCTAGATTCAATGACTTCATCAGTGATTGTCTGAAACAAGAGAAGAACAACAACGTGTACACAACATCCAAGACTCGCAAGAGAGCCTTTGAGTCAGGACCATCACAGTCCAGAGCTATCACTGCTAATCGTTCAACCTATCGTCCGTCTGCACCTGGTGCAAGGTTTAGGCCACCACAGCATAAGACCCAGAACTACAAGGGACCACAGAAGCCGTACAAGATGGCAGTGCCGCTAGCAAGAACAGCCGCAACCGCGGCACAAGGTAACTCGAAGGGAGCGATAGGATCTGCCGGTACAGTAAAGGGACCTTGCTATAACTGTGATCAGCCAGGCCACTTTTCCAAGTTCTGTCCTTATCCGCCCTGAAAGAAGCAACAAACTTATAGTGCTCGAGTGCACCACACCACTGTGGAAGAGATTCCTGAGGGAGAGCCTGTAACTGCTGGTAAGTTTCCTGTTAACCAAAACCCTGCAGTTGTTCTATTTGATTCTAGATCATCGCATTCTTTCATGAGTCAAGCATTTACAAGGAAACATGAACAACTATGCACAGACTTAAGTTATGGTTACCGTATAAGTTCAGTAGGGGCTGATGTTTTAACCAATCAGATGGTGTAACAGAACCGCCCAATTATACGAGATTAAGTAGGAAAATCATCCAACAGAAGGACAATTTAACAAACTTAAGCCCGTATAACCCGGTAGTCCATGAAATCTCGACGGATTTGAAACCATTTCACATAACAGCCAAGATCGTACTAAGTTCAGCGGTCACCATCATAAGTTACATGAAAGCTCGCGGCATAAAATACATCAGAGTTTAAACATAGTTATTACAAACCAGGTTTGAATAAAAGTAGCGGAAGCGGTAGTTCAAATCACGCACACACACAACATTTTGGAATAAAGTGCCAGCTTGTGATCATCTCCAGCAAAAGCATCAGACGAGAAGTAACGAATGACCATTGCCCATGGTCCTATGCTTCGCCCATTGTAGGATAGAGACAGTTGATACAATAGCCATAGTACATCTGTCCATCTGCAACAAGTGGGAACAAAGCCCTGAGTATGAGAAGGTACTCAGCTAGACTTACCCGTCATAAACCAGAAATAAGAGACACCAAGGAATCATGATAGGCTTTCTGGTGGGATAGCTGACTCATTTGCAAAAGGCATTTTTAGCATTTAGGAAAACCTTTACAAAAGCTTTGCATCAAGTTAAATCTTTATTAACCTGTCAACTACATTTGCACCTGTACTAAAGTAACATTTAATTAATCAGGTAGTGATAACCAATGATCATTAACAACTTCCATTAAGTCATAATTCATATAACTGTCCAAGTGTTCCATCAATATTACTACGATGAAGTAGCTCAAGTCAAGTGTTCACTATCCAGTGAACGATGGCGATTCGAATCGATTATTAACCAGCTGGTAAGTTATTCCTCACACAAACCTCACTCACCCGCTAAAGTGAGGTGTTGGTCACCGAGTCAACCATTCAGGTAAAGTCGCGAGCTTGCCAGGAACCACTTGTACCCGGGGGCCGCCCGACTGCTCTTTGGCCTTATCATCGCGCCCCCGTATCATGCCACTACTGCTCCGGTACAGTGCGTTGCGGGCAATTCACTCGGCCCGAATAATCTCCCAGTTTCGCGGTCGGAAGGTACTTTATCCGGCCAGCTAAATGTGAGGCATGCATTCAACATGACCCGAGGGACAACAACGGACGGTCCTTAACCGACACAGACAGAAAACACTACAGTCCGAAACCCTGCAAGTTTCCGCCCGGTCTCAAATTCATTTCACACTTAGTTATACCATGACTTCATAGTCAACCAAACAGATCCAGGTAACCACCTATAGCTCGCAGGTGACAGGAAATCACCCGACTTCTACCGGTCTAAGCCAGCTAAGCATTGACTTGACTGCGGATACCAGGGTAACAAGGATATGGTATAACAAAGGTAAGCAAGGTATAATGCAGCAACGTTTGCAAACAACTCCTAAACGTAATGCATCAAATTAAGTAAAGTTAATAATAAATTATTTGCAAACCGGGAGAGAAATGCTCCGGGGCTTGCCTCTCTCGAAGGAACTCGGACGGTGATCGGGGCACTCCGGGAGATCTTCACCGACCTCTTCTTCGGCTTCTGTCACCTCCTGCTGCTGCACCTCAATCTGCTCCTCTGGCTCCTCGGGCAAGACGACTGGGTTCTCGGTTTGTGATCCTGTATGATGCAATGCGCGTAAGTGATTATGCAAGTGTGCATCGAAGGAGATGAATGCAATGAATATGTTGAAATGCAAGGTAGTCAACATTATCCAAGAAACTGTACACTACAAGCACATGTCATCTACTGCATTCTTTTCTACTACTATTATGTTAAGTTAACCTATCTTATGAAATGATTCAAAGATACACCAAAGCTTTACTAATTTCTTAATCACACTTAAAGCAACACTTGCTTAAACCCTAAGTAATAATAATAGGTTTGAATAGCAACATATATTTCTGATGCTCCTAAAAATCTAAGAAAATTACAGTAGGATAATACTACTCTAAACAGACTACCATAAAAATTTCATGGCATTTGGATAAGTAAACTATCCTACACAAAAATGACAAGCTATGGCATAAAAATGAGCATGAAATTACTTTGTACTATGAAAAGTGTCAAACAACAGAATTAATATTTTTCCTAGGTTCTTCATAGCATACTATGACTGTACAAAAATTATCACATGCATGTTTTATACAAAGTTTGCTCTCTAGCAAAAATAACAAAAATCAGCCATTAAAGGTACTTGAACTACTTCTCCAAAGTTTTCCACAGCACATGCATGAAACATATTTTTCCTAGTAAGTACATGATATATGAAGATTAACAAACTTAAAAATCATATTTTTCTGATACATATAGGATTTACTAGCTATTTTACAAGATATCAGCAATATTAAGAATTAATTAAAGCTCTATAGAAAAGTATTCCAAAAATGACATGCAATATTTTTAGATTGTAGATCTGGTTCCAAGGAATCTAGATAAATTTATTTCACAATTTTTGGAGCTAAAATGACTGCTAAGAAATTTTCCAAAGCATTTTCATCAAGAATAATAAAAGAAAATGGGAATGAATTTTTTTCATAACGGCACTGGGCCGGCCCGGGAAGTCAAGTGGCCCATGGCCGTTCTCGGTCTGGCATCGCGCGCACGGGGGAACGGTCGAGCCGGCCTGCTTAGGGCGCGGCCCACAGGCGCAGCCCAGCGACGACCGACGGGGGGGAAAAATAGGGCGCCCTTGTCGGCATTCGGAGCCGCGACGGCGTGGCGGTGGCCGACGGCCAACGGCCGGCTCCGGCCAAACCGCGACCAGCTAAGGTGTGCAAAATGCTCGCAAGAGAGTAGCGAACATGTGAAGGGGATGCGGGAGGGCAGAGATAGGGCGAGCGAGGCGGTGGCGGAGCACGGGCTCGACGGCACCGTCGCGGTGGCGCGGCAAGGTGAGGAAAAATTGAGCCCTACCGGGGCAAACGAGGAGAAGGCGACACTCGTTCGGAGGAGGGGAGGATGGGGCGGAGCCGCGTGCACGGGCAATTGGACAGAGGTGGTCCACCGGTGCCGGAACAGGGTGGTGACGGTGGCGGAGCTCGGTGGCGAGCGGTGTTCCGCTGCGGTTTTCACCGGAGGGAGGAAGAAAGGGAGCAAGCGAGGCAGAACTGGAATGGAGACCAGGTGCCCGGTCGTTTTGAAGTGGAGCGCGGGCGCGGGGTTCACAGCGGCCACGCGGTGGCGTCGCCGGCATGCGGCCGCCACGCGGCTGGCGTTTGCTGCCGGGGCGCCAGCGTGCGCGCGCTCGGGCGAGAAGGAGGGAGAGGGGGCTGGCTGGGCTGGGCCGCAGCGGAGGCGGATGCGGGCGCGCGCGCGGGAGTGGCGCGGGCCGACTCGGCCAGCGGGCCGAATCCGAGGCGGCAGCCTGCTAAGCTGGTTTTGATCTTTTTCAAATTTTTCATTTCAAACCAAATTCAAACACATATTTCAAACCCCATTTTGAACAAGAAGAAGACATTTTCTGGAATTGACCCAAAAATAAAAGTTGCTTAGAATTTAATTCTCTACAACTTTGATTAAGGGGCCAACTAAAAATTCCCAATAGATTTTGAATTGAAGAATAAAAGCTAATTTAGAGAGGATTTTTGAATATTTTCAAATAACATTTTAAAAACAAATCTTTGACAAATCTTTGAGTAATTTAGTTGCTCCAAAAATTTTGACCTATAATTCTAAGTGATATAAAATTTTTAGTTGCACAATTTTTGATGGAATGTGATTAGCACATTAATATATTACATCTCAAATACCACTTTCTAAGCTTTTATTTCACTCAAATTATAATATTAACATGTATGATTATGATGATATGAAATGTCATGCATATGATTGCCATGCAAATGCTTGCGTAACACCAGAGTGTTACAACCCTCCCCCCTTATAAAAATCTCGTCCCGAGATTTGGGTTACGAACCATTTATTATAAAAATCATCATATGCTTTTTGTAGGTATTCACCCGTTTCCCATGATGCATCTCCCCTCGTCATGATGACTCCATTGTATCTTATATGTTTTCACCACACTGTTCCGAGTAGCCCTTTCTTTGGAATCCAAAACTCGAATTGGCTGCTCACGATACACCAGATCTGACTTAAGTTTTATGCTTCGGGGTTCAATTATTTCCTCTGGAACGCGCAAACATTTCTTGAGATGTGATATGTGAAAAACTGGGAATATAGCATCCATTGATTCTGGTAATTCCAATTTGTAAGCCACTGGACCCTTTCTTTCTAAGATTTTGTAGGGTCCGACAAATCTGGCGGTAAGCTTTCTGCGTAATCCAAACCGCTTCTTCTTCATTGGCGTGACTTTCAGATAAACATAGTCTCCAACTTCAAACACAAGTTGTCTCCTTCTTTTATCCGCATAACTTTTCTGACGTGACTGAGCTGCTCTCATATTTTGCTGAATGATATGAACTTTCTTTTCGGCTTCTTCCACGAAGTCAATACCATAATACCTTCTTTCCCCTGGCTCAATCCAGTTTAAAGGTGTTCTACACTTTCGTCCATACAAAGCCTCAAAAGGTGTCATTTTGATACTTTCTTGATAGCTATTATTATATGCGAATTCTGCTAGAGGTAATCATGACTCCCATGAACCTCTAGAAGACAACACACAAGCTCTCAACATATCTTCTAAAACAGCATTAACTCTTTCAGTCTGACCATCTGTTTGAGGATGATAGGCAGTGCTACGAATCAGACTAGTCCCCAAACCTTTGTGCAAATGCTCCCAAAAGTGAGCAGTGAACTGGGATCCTCTGTCAGACACTATAGTCTTCGGTATGCCATGCAATCTCATAATCTCTGCAATATACTTCTCGGCATATTGAGGTGGTCTATAAACTGTCTTGACAGGCAAAAAGTGAGCGGTCTTGGTAAGACGATCCACGATTACCCAAATCAAATCATGGCCTTCCTGAGTAGTGGGCAAACCCGTGATGAAATCCATACTTATATCATCCCACTTCCAATTAGGTACTGACAAAGGTTGCAACAATCCGGCAGGTTTCATGTGAATAGCTTTCACTCGACAACATGTGTCACATCGGGCCACATAGGCTGCAATTTCCTTCTTCATCTTTGTCCACCAAAAATGAGGTCTTAGTTCTTGATACATTTTACTACTGCCAGGATGAATGGATAACTTAGAGTGATGAGCTTCATCCATAATTTTATTCTTAAGCTCTCTATCCTTTGGAACAACAAGACGGTTGTCGAACCACAACACGTCCTGCTCGTCCACTCTGAAGTGTTTTGAAGGTTCTTCTTTAATTTTCCTTTTGATGTGGAATATCCCTTTGTCTGCTTTCTGACCTTCTATTATCTTACTCTCCAAAGTGCAACTGATCTGAATACTATGTAACATGACAGGGTGCATTAGATTAAAACCATCTTCGAGTAAGGGTTGCATATTCAGACAATGCGACTTTCTACTCAGAGCATCGGCTACCACATTGGCTTTCCCAGGGTGATACTGTACATTCAAGTTGTAATCTTTAATTAGTTCTAACCATCTTCGTTGTCTCATGTTCAATTCTGGTTGGGTGAAAATGTACTTGAGACTCTTGTGATCGGTGAAAACATTGCACACATTACCAAGTAAATAGTGTCTCCAAATCTTTAAGGCATGCACCACGGCGGCAAGCTCAAGATCATGTGTCGGATAATTGATTTCATGTTTTCTCAACTGACGGGAGGCATAAGCAATGACTCTTCCTTCTTGCATTAGAACACAGCCTAATCCTGTTTTTGAGGCATCACAGAACACATCAAAAGGTTTCTCGATGTCTGGCTGTGCAAGAACTGGAGTAGTGGTCAACAGTTTCCGCAAGGTGTGGAAAGCTGTCTCACACTCCTCTGTCCACATGAACTTATGATCTTTCTGTAACAGACTTGTCATTGGCTTAGCAATCTTCAAGAAGTCTGGGATAAAGCGGCGACAGTAACCAGCTAACCCTAGGAAACTCCTGACTTCTGGCACTGTGGTTGGAGTTTTCCAATCCATAACCTCTTGCACTTTGCTCGGATCTACCGAAACTCCATTCTCAGATAGAATATGACCAAGGAAAGGAACTTTCTTCAACCAAAATTCACATTTGCTGAACTTAGCATACAACTTATGATCTCTCAATCTGGTCAAGACAATTCTCAGATGTTCTTCATGATCTTTCTCATTCTCAGAGTATACTAGAATGTCATCAATGAAGACAACTACAAACTTGTCCAACTCTGGCATGAAAACCGTATTCATCAGATACATAAAATATGCAGGAGCATTTGTTAAGCCAAAGGACATAACAAGATACTCGTACAACCCGTATCTGGTAGAAAAGGCGGTTTTCGGGACATCTTGTGGCCTGATCTTTATCTGATGATACCCTGATCTTAGGTCTATTTTGGAGAACACTCTAGCTTTAGCCAACTGATCAAACAAAACATCGATATGAGGCAAAGGATATTTATTCTTGATAGTTACAGCATTAAGAGGTCGATAATCCACACACATTCTTAGAGTACCCTCTTTCTTTTTCTTCACGAACAAGGCAGGACATCCCCATTCAGACTTACTCGGTCGGATAAACCCCTTCTTTAGCAATTCTTCCAGTTGCTTTTTCAGCTCAGCTAACTCATCCGGAGGCATCCGATAGGGTCTCCTCGAAATAGGAGCTGTTCCGGGGATCAACTCAATTCCAAACTCAACATCTCTATCTGGAGGAAGGCCAGGTAACTCTTCTGGAAACACATCCGGGAACTCACACACTACCGGGATCTGGCGGATAGGAACAACTTCCATGGCACAGGTCACACTCACAAGGTCTGTTCTTTTGGGCAATGGTACCTGAAAAGTACCCTCTGCCTGCGGATCCTTAAGGGTAAGCAATCGACTGCTTGTATCTATGACTGCTCCCCAGTCTTTCATCCAGTTCATTCCTATTATTACATCCAAAACTAGTCCCGGCATAACTATCATGTTCACTCGAAACTTCCGACTATCTAACTCAAGGGTTGCCCCTCTAACCATCTTATTGGTTAACACATCAGCCCCGGCTGAACTTATACGATAACCATAACTCAATTCTGTGCATAGTTTTTCATGCTTCCGTGCAAATGCTTGATTCATAAAAGAATGCGAGGATCCAAAATCAAATAGAACAACTACAGGGTGATGGTTAACAAGAAACTTACCGGCAGTTACAGGTTCTCCTTTAGGAATCTCATCAACGGTGGTATGGTGTACACGGGCAGTGTAAGTCTGTTGCTTCTTTCTAGGCGGATAAGGGCAAAACTTTGAAAAGTGGCCTGGCTGACCACAATTGTAGTAGGGCCCCTTCACTGTACCAGCAGATCCTATTGCTCCCTTAGAGTTGCTTTGTTCTGCAGCTGCGGTGATCTTTGCTGGCGGCACGGCCATCTTGTATGGCTTTTGTGGTCCCTTGTAGTTCTGAGTTTTATGCTGTGGAGGCCTGAACCTTGCACCAGGTGCGGACGGATGATAAGAAAGACGATTTGCAGTGACAACTCTGGACTGTGATGGTCCTGACTCGAACACCCTCTTGCGATTCTTGGATGCAGTGTAGACATTGTTGTTCTTTTCTTGTTTCAAACAATCACTGACAAAGTCATTGAACCTAGCGCGGTTATTGGTACCCACATGCTTCATCATCTTCGGACTTAACCCTCTCTTGAAACTAGCAATTCTCTTTGCATCTGTGTCGACCATGTCTGGAGCGTAGCGGCACAAGTTGTTAAATGCATGCAAATACTGTGTTACAGTCTTGGTACCCTGATTTAAGGCCAAGAACTCTCCGAGCTTCATCTCAACCAACCCTGGGGGAATATAAGCTCCCTTAAACGCTTCAGTGAATTCTCTCCAAGTAATCTGGGCATTGGGAGGAAAAGTGGTGCGGTGATGCTTCCACCACATCCCTACCAGTCCCTGTAACTGATGTGCAGCATATTCTGTTTTCAGGACTTCTGTCAGTCTCAACACACGGAACTTATCTTCCATAGTGTTGATCCATTCTTCAGCGTCGAGTGGCTCGGCTACTTCCTTAAAAATAGGTGGTCTAGTATCCATGAAATCCTTGAAATTGTTGTACTGGTTCACTCCATGGCCACCACCTTGATTATTTCCTCTCTGAACATTTTCAGCGATGGTACGCAGAAAATCTTCCATATTCCTTTGTGACTGCTCGGCATTGCGCTGGCTTCCAAGGAACTGTGCGAAGAACACTTCTGCAGTGAGCGGTGGAGGAGGGGGCAATTGTGGCTCTGGCTGTGGCTCCTGGTGGTTGACGTTGTTTGCACCACCCCCACCAGCCCCTGCACCGTTGCCACCAGTTTCAGCGGCCTCATACGTGGCACGGCGAGTGTTTGCCATCTGCATATTTCAGCAACAAGTAATAATTGAGCGAAGTGGTAGTAATTATATCCGAATGAACAATCATGCCATACTGAATTTATTGGAGAGAACAAGTCATGCAATAAGACAGAGGCACAATAATCACATTCCAATTAAAACAACATCACCAATCAAATTACTTCGAATGCAACATCGCGTTCCATACAACCACGTTGCCAGCATACATACACTGGACTTTCATGTGTTCAAGCATCACATACACAACCAAGATACAAAAGATCGCTAGTCTCAAGATCGAACAGGATACAACACGATACATGGGAAACAAAAGAAGGCCATCGCGACAGAGCCTATCACTAACGCAAGGCAACTAGCCTACTCCTTGGGGCCGTCGTCGAGGTCGGAGGCGTCACCATCGCTACCATCAGTAGCGGCGTCATCGTCAACGTCCATCTGGGCGGCGTCCGGAGGAGCATATGGGCCTATCCTGTTGTAGAGGGCATGGAACTCTTCATGCAAGTTGGCATTATACCCTTCTAGCTCCTCGACCCTTTGCCTGAGAAGGTCCCTCTCGTTCCAGGCTTCATTCCTTTCCTGCACTAGCTGTCCCATCATGCGGTCTGCATTTCTGTTGGCCTGAGTCAACGTCTGTACCCGCTGCATAGCACTCTCACCTCTCTCGAGAGCCCGGTCTCGCTGTAAGCTCATGTCGGCCAACTGCTCCTACAAGCTAGCTATAGCACATGCTTGCTTCTTCTGCTTCCTTGCTTCAAGCCGATCATTACCTCTCAGACCGGTCAAGGTCCAATAGGTATTCTCAAGACCCCGGTATGCTTTGATGGCTGCATACATGGCACTCATCGTGTGGTTGTCGCTAGCCTGTCCTTCACTTGGGCCTCTAACCAAGGCACTTCCTTGCGGTTGCACCCAAATGGCATCACGAGGATCATCTCTCGGGAAAGTACCGGCCAAAGCTGCTGCCAACTCATTAGGAAACCTGCTCATTATGTCTTGGATGACGTGAAAGGCTGCACCCTCTGCACCCTCAACTGGAGTGCGTCCTTCAAACTCCAAATGCCAACCATCCCATTCTGGCGCATCACCAAGAGCAGGGATGGCGATTTCCACTACCGCAAGTCCATCCTCAGCTAACTGACTCTCACTCCAGGAGTACACCGGCTCTTGACCCTCTGGGTACCCCACATCATGGATCCCTCTCCAAAGCAAGGTGGGCATGCCAAACTCACTTAGAAAAGTGTCCGTGCTGCGGCGCTCCCGCGGGGCCATCTGGTGACGGGGTGCCCTTCCGCCAGTGGACTTACGGGCAGTCTTCTTCGTGCGGGCCATCTGTAGCACAAGTTTTAAATTACCCGGTGAGACATATTTTAAGTTGATATCACTTTTATCAAACTGGGATAATCCTTTTTATAAGGGAAGGAATGCAGGTTATGAATAAAATGCTCAGGCAGTATGATGCATGCGCGAGTCTTACGTTCTCACAAACTTAGAAAATAAAGACATCTAACGATGAATTCGGTGGCATACAACGATCTCTCATATACGTAACTAATTCGATCTACATGATAAACGCTGTTATGTACCTGCAGAAAATTTATTTTAGCCCACTCCCCATGAATGCATGAAAGCAGTAAATCTACCTACGCACTCTACACGAATCCCCAGATACGTGTACAACGGTAGTAACTACCCACACACATCGTCCTATTGACGGCATCGCCTCAACGGACGAAACACCCACACATGCGATACTTTCATAAAAACATGTGTACAACATGTAATTATTCTAGTATCATATAAAACACTCTCCCTAGATCGGCGGTGTATCCGATCATGCTCTCACAGCTCACACTTACCAAAGCGTAGAGGTAACTGATCCATACATTACCACTCAATTAAGTGACACTCATACAATATCACGCCGTATGAGCAACGAAAGAGAAATATGGTGCAAGAACCCCAAGTTAGTACTTAAATAGCCACCTAGAGTCCTTAACTGGGCATACAGGATATGACCACTGGCACATATTTAGTTTAAAAATCACACTTTTTAAATAGAATTTTGTTTTAAATACACTTATGAACAGTAATCACGCTAAACCATGCTCCGATGCCAGCTGTAACAGAACCACCCAATTATACGAGATTAAGTAGGAAAATCATCCAACAGAAGGACAATTTAACAAACTTAAGCCCGTATAACCCGGTAGTCCGTGAAATCTCGACGGATTTCAAACCATTTCACATAACAGCCAAGATCGTACTAAGTTCAGCGGTCACCATCATAAGTTACATGAAAGCTCGCGGCATAAAATACATCGGTGTTTAAACATAGTTATTACAAACCAGGTTTGAATAAAAGTAGCGGAAGCGGTAGTTCAAATCACGCACACACACAACATTTTGGAATAAAGTGCCAGCTTGTGATCATCTCCAGCAAAAGCATCAGACGAGAAGTAACGAATGACCATTGCCCATGGTCCTATGCTTCGCCCATTGCAGGATAGAGACAGTTGATACAATAGCCATAGTACATCTGTCCATCTGCAACAAGTGGGAACAAAGCCCTGAGTACGAGAAGGTACTCAGCTAGACTTACCCGTCATAAACCAGAAATAAGAGACACCAAGGAATCATGATAGGCTTTCTGGTGGGATAGCTGACTCATTTGCAAAAGACATTTTTAGCATTTAGGAAAACCTTTACAAAAGCTTTGCATCAAGTTAAATCTTTATTAACCTGTCAACTACATTTGCACCTGTACTAAAGTAACATTTAATTAATCAGGTAGTGATAACCAATGATCATTAACAACTTCCATTAAGTCATAATTCATATAACTGTCCAAGTGTTCCATCAATATTACTATGATGAAGTAGCTCAAGTCAAGTGTTCACTATCCAGTGAACGATGGCGATTCGAATCGATTATTAACCAGCTGGTAAGTTATTCCTCACACAAACCTCACTCACCCGCTAAAGTGAGGTGTTGGTCACCGAGTCAACCATTCAGGTAAAGTCACGAGCTTGCCAGGAACCACTTGTACCCAGGGGCCGCCCGACTGCTCTTTGGCCTTATCATCGCGCCCCCGTATCCTGCCACTACTGCTCTGGTACAGTGCATTGCGGGCAATTCACTCGGCCCGAATAATCTCCTAGTTTCGCGGTCGGAAGGTACTTTATCCGGACAGCTAAATGTGAGGCATGCGTTCAACATGACCCAAGGGACAACAACGGACGGTCCTTAACTGACACAGACGGAAAACACTACAGTCCAAAACCCTGCAAGTTTCCGCCCTGTCTCAAATTCATTTCACACTTAGTTGTACCATGACTTCATAGTCAACCAAACAGATCCAGGTAACCACCTATAGCTCGCAGGTGACAGGAAATCACCCGACTTCTACCGGTCTAAGCCAGCTAAGCATTGACTTGACTGCGGATACCAGGGTAACAAGGATATGGTATAACAAAGGTAAGCAAGGTATAATGCAGCAATGTTTGCAAACAACTCCTAAACGTAATGCATCAAATTAAGTAAAGTTAATAATAAATTATTTGCAAACTGGGAGAGAAATGCTCCGGGGCTTGCCTCTCTCGAAGGAACTCGGACGGTGATCGGGGCACTCCGGGAGATCTTCACCGACCTCTTCTTCGGCTTCTGTCACCTCCTGCTGCTGCACCTCAATCTGCTCCTCTGGCTCCTCGGGCAAGATGACTAGGTTCTCGGTTTGCGATCCTGTATGATGCAATGCGCGTAAGTGATTATGCAAGTGTGCATCGAAGGAGATGAATGCAATGAATATGTTGAAATGCAAGGTAGTCAACATTATCCAAGAAACTGTACACTACAAGCACATGTCATCTACTGCATTCTTTTCTACTACTATTATGTTAAGTTAACCTATCTTATGAAATGATTCAAAGATACACCAAAGCTTTACTAATTTCTTAATCACACTTAAAGCAACACTTGCTTAAACCCTAAGTAATAATAATAGGTTTGAATAGCAACATATAATTCTGATGCTCATAAAAATCTAAGAAAATTACAGTAGCATAATACTACTCTAAACAGACTACCATAAAAATTTCATGGCATTTGGATAAGTAAACTATCCTACACAAAAATGACAAGCTATGGCATAAAAATGAGCATGAAATTACTTTGTACTATGAAAAGTGTCAAACAACAGAATTAATATTTTTCCTAGGTTCTTCATAGCATACTATGACTGTACAAAAATTATCACATGCATGTTTTATACAAAGTTTGCTCTCTAGCAAAAATAACAAAAATAAGCCATTAAAGGTACTTGAACTACTTCTCCAAAGTTTTCCACAGCACATGCATGAAACATATTTTTCCTAGTAAGTACATGATATATGAAGATTAACAAACTTAAAAATCATATTTTTCTGATACATATAGGATTTACTAGCTATTTTACAAGATATCAGCAATATTAAGAATTAATTAAAGCTCTACAGAAAAGTATTCCAAAAATGACATGCAATATTTTTAGATTGTAGATCTGGTTCCAAGGAATCTAGATAAATTTATTTCACAATTTTTGGAGCTAAAATGACTGCTAAGAAATTTTCCAAAGCATTTTCATCAAGAATAATAAAAGAAAATGGGAATGCATTTTTTTCATAACGGCACTAGGCTGGCCCGGGAAGTCAAGTGGCCCATGGCCGTTCTCGGCCTGGCATCGCGCGCGCGGGGGAACGGTCGAGCCTGCCTGCTCAGGGCGCGGCCCACAGGCGCAGCCCAGCGACGACCGACGGGGGGGGGGGGGGGGGGGGGGGGAAACAGGGCGCCCTCGTCGGTGTTCGGAGCCGCGACGGCGTGGCGGTGGCCGACGGCCAACGTCCGGCTCCGGCCAAACCACGACCAGCTAAGGTGTGCAAAACACTCGTAAGAGAGTAGCGAACATGTGAAGGGGACGCGGGAGGGCAGAGATAGGGCGAGCGAGGCGGTGGCGGAGCACGGGCTCGACGGCACCGTCGCGGTGGCGCGGCGAGGCGAGGAAAAATTGAGCCCTACCGGGGCAAACAAGGAGAAGGCGACACTCGTTCGGAGGAGGGGAGGATGGGGCGGAGCCGCATGCACGGGCAATTGGACGGAGGTGGTCCACCGGTGCCGGAACAGGGCGGTGACGGTGGCGGAGCTCGGTGGTGAGCGGTGTTCCGCTGCGGTTTTCACCGAAGGGAGGAAGAAAGGGAGCAAGCGAGGCAGAACTGGAATGGAGACTAGGTGCCCGGTCATTTTGAAGTGGAGCACGGGCACGGGGTTCACAGCGGCCACGCGGTGGCATCGCCGGCATGCGGCCGCCACGCGGCGGGCGTTTGCTGCCGGGGCGCCAGCGTGCGCGCGCGCGGGCGGGAAGGAGGGAGAGGGGGCTGGCTGGGCTGGGCCGCGGCAGAGGCGGACACGGGCACGCGTGCGGGAGTGGCGCGGGCCGACTCGGCCAGCGTGCCAAATCCGAGGCGGCGACCTGCTAAGCTGGTTTTGATCTTTTTCAAATTTTTCATTTCAAACCAAATTCAAACACAGATTTCAAACCCCATTTTGAACAAGAAGAAGACATTTTCTGGAATTGACCCAAAAATAAAAGTTGCTTAGAATTTAATTCTCTACAACTTTGATTAAGGGGCCAACTAAAAATTCCCAATAGATTTTGAATTGAAGAATAAAAGCTAATTTAGAGAGGATTTTTGAATATTTTCAAATAACATTTTAAAAACAAATCTTTGACAAAACTTTGAGTAATTTAGTTACTCCAAAAATTTTGACCTATAATTCTAAGTGATATAAAATTTTTAGTTGCACAATTTTTGATGGAATGTGATTAGCACATTAATATATTACATCTCAAATACCACTTTCTAAGCTTTTATTTCACTCAAATTATAATATTAACATGTATGATTATGATGATATGAAATGCCATGCATATGATTGCCATGCAAATGCTTGCGTAACACCGGAGTGTTACATATGGTTAGACGGGCAACCCTTGAGTTAGGTAGTCGAAAGTTTCGAGTTAACCTGATAGTCATGCCTGGACTAGTTTTGGATGTCATCATAGGGATGAATTGGATGGAAGAATGGGGAGCAGTTATAGATACAGGAAGTCGGGCACTTACCCTGAAGGATCCCTAGGGAGAGGGTACTTTTCAGGTACCATTGCACAAAAGAACAGACCTTGTGAGTGTGACATGTGCTACGGAAGTCATTCCGATTCCTCAGATTCCGGTCGTGTGTGAGTTTCCAGACGTGTTTCTAGATGAGTTACCTAGTCTTCCGCCGGGTAGAGATGTGGAGTTTGGAATTGAGTTAATCCCTGGGACAGCTCCAATTCCTAGGAGACCTTATAGGATGCCTCCGGATGAGTTAGCTGAGTTGAAGAAGCAACTAGAGGAGTTGTTGATCAAGGGGTTTATCCGGCCAAGTAAGTCTGAATGGGGATGTCCTGCCTTGTTTGTGAAGAAAAAGAAAGAGGGTACTTTGAGGATGTGTGTGGATTATAGGCCTCTTAATGCTGTAACTATCAAGAATAAGTATCCCTTACCTCACATTGATGTTTTGTTCGATCAGTCAGCCAAAGCTAGAGTGTTCTCCAAGATAGATTTAAGATCAGGTTATCATCAGATAAAGATTAGACCACAAGATATACCGAAAACCGCTTTCTCTACCAGATATGGGTTGTACGAGTATCTTGTTATGTCCTTTGGCTTAACAAATGCTCCTGCATACTTTATGTATCTGATGAATATAGTTTTCATGCCAGAGTTGGACAAGTTTGTGGTTGTGTTCATTGATGATATTCTAGTATATTCTGAGAATGAGAAAGATCATGAAGAGCATCTGAGAATCGTCTTAACCAGACTGAGAGATCATAAGTTGTATGCTAAGTTTAGCAAGTGTGAATTTTGGTTGAAGAAAGTTCCTTTCCTTGGTCACATTCTATCGGAAAATGGAGTATCCATAGACCCGGGTAAAGTGCAAGAGGTTATGGATTGGAAGACACCAATCACAGTCTGTGAAGTTAGAAGTTTCTTGGGTTTAGCTGGTTACTATCATCGTTTTATACCAGATTTCTCAAAGATTGCCAAGCCAATGACAAGTCTGCTACAGAAAGATCATAAGTTTGTATGGACAGAGGAGTGTGAGACAGCTTTCCACACCTTGCGGAAACTGTTGACCACTGCTCCAGTTCTAGCGCAACCGGACACTGAGAAACCTTTTGATGTGTTTTGCGACGCATCAAAAATAGGATTAGGCTGTGTTCTTATGCAAGAAGGAAGAGTCATTGCTTATGCCTCCCGACAATTGAGAAAGCATGAGATCAACTATCCGACGCATGATCTTGAACTTGCTGCCGTAATGCATGCCTTGAAAATTTGGAGACATTACTTACTTGGTAATGTGTGCAATATTTTCACCGATCACAAGAGTCTCAAGTACATCTTCACCCAACCTGAATTGAACATGAGACATCGAAGATGGTTAGAATTGATCAAAGATTACAATTTGAATGTGCAATATCATCCTGGAAAGGCCAATGTAGTGGCAGATGCTTTGAGTAGAAAGTCACATTGCCTGAATGCGCAACCTTTGCTCCAAGATGGTTTTGATCTAATGCATCCTGCAGTGTTACACAATATTCAGATTAGTTGTTCTTTCGAGAGTAAGATAATAGAAGGCCAGAAAACTGACAAAGGGATATTCCATATCAAGGAAAAGATTAAAGAAGAACCATCCAAGTACTTTAGATTGGATGAACATGACGTGCTATGGTTTGATGACCGTCTTGTTGTTCCTAAAGATGGAGAGCTTAAGAATAAACTTATGGATGAGGCTCACCATTCAAAGTTATCTATCCATCCCGGAAGTAGCAAAATGTATCAAGAATTAAGACCTTGTTTTTGGTGGACCAAGATGAAGAAAGAGATTGCGGCATATGTAGCCAGATGTGACACATGCTGCAGGGTAAAGGCTATTCATATGAGACCAGCCGAATTATTGCAACCTTTGTCTATACCCAGTTGGAAGTGGGATGATATCAGCATGGATTTCATCACAAGTTTGCCCACTACTCAGAAAGGACATGATTCGATTTGGGTACTTGTGGATCGCCTTACAAAGACAGCTCACTTTTTACCTGTCAAGACAGAATATAGACCACCTCAATATGCCAAGAAGTATATTGCTGAGATTGTGAGATTACATGGCATACCGAAGAATATCATGTCTGACAGAGGGTCACAATTCACTGCTCACTTTTGGGAGCATTTGCATAAAGGTTTGGGGGACGAGTTTAATTCGTAGTACTGCTTATCAAACTCAAACAGATGGTCAGACCGAAAGAGTTAATGCTGTTCTGGAAGACATGTTGAGAGCCTGTGTGTTATCTTCTAGAGGTTCATGGGAGTCATGGTTACCTTTAGCAGAGTTCACTTACAATAATAGTTATCAAGAAAGTATCAAGATCGCACCATTCGAAGCTTTGTATGGCAGAAAGTGTAGAACACCACTTAACTGGATTGAGCCAGGAGAAAGAAGATACTACGGTATTGACTTCGTAGAAGAAGCTGAGAAGAAAGTTCATATCATTCAGCAAAACATGAAAGCCGCTCAATCACGACAGAAAAGCTATGCAGATCGAAGAAGGAGACCACTTATGTTCAAGGTTGGTGACTATGTTTATCTGAAAGTCACGCCAATGAAGAAGAAACAGTTTGGAGTACGCAGAAAGCTTGCAGCTAGATTTGTGGGACCATATAAGATCTTGGAAAGAAAAGGTCCAGTCGCTTATAAGTTGGAGTTACCTGAGACAATGAGTGCTATATTCCTAGTTTTTCATGTATCGCATCTCAAGAAGTGTTTGCGTGTTCCCGAAGAAAGAATCGAACCTCGAGGTATAAAGCTCAGGTCAGATCTGGTGTATCGTGAACAGCCAATTCGAGTTTTGGATTCCAAAGAAAGGGCTACTTGGAACAGTGTGGTGAAAACATATAAGATACAATGGAGTCATCATGATGAAGGGGATGCATCTTGGGAAATGGGTGAATACCTACAAAAAGCATATGAAGATTTTTATAATAAATGGTTCTTAACCCACATCTCGGGATGAGATTTTTATAAGGGGGGAGGGCTGTAACACCCCGGTGTTACGCAAGCATTTGCATTGCAATCATAAGCATGACATTTCATATCATCCATAATCATATATGGTAATAATATAACTTGAATGAAATAAAAGCTTGGAAAGAGGTATTCATGATGTAATATGTTAATGTGCTAATTACCTTTCATCAAAATTTTGCAACTACAAATTTTGTATCACTTAGAATTCTAGGTCAAATTTTTGGAGCAACTAAATTACTCAAAGTTTTGTCAAAAACTGGTTTCAAAAATGTATTCTGAAAATATTCAAAAATACTCCCTATTTTAGCTTTTATTCTACAATTCAAAATCTGTTGAGAATTTTTTGTTGGCCCCTTAATCAAAGTTGTAGAGAATTAAATTCTAAGCAACTTTTATTTTTGGGTCATTTCCAGAAAAGGTCTTTTTCTTATTCAAAGTAGGGTTTAAAAACTGTATTTGAAAATTGTTTGAAAATAGAAATTTGAAAAATAAAAACCTAACCTAAGCAGGCCGCCGCCTCGGTTTCGGTACGCAGCCGGAAGCGGCCCGCCTCCGCGCGCGTGCGCCCGCGCCCGCTCCCCGTGGACCCCGCGCGCGCTCCACCTCAAATCATCACGAGCATCTGGTCTCCAGTCCATTCACTGCCTCGCTCGCCCCCTCTTCCCTTCCTCCGGAGAAACCGAGCGGGAGCGCCGCTCGCCACCGTACGTTCTCGCCTTCACCGTCGTGTTCCGACGCCAGTGAACCACCACCGTTCGAGTGCCCGTGCACGGAGCTCTGCCACCTTCTCCTCTCCTCCGAACGGACCTTCGTTTGCCTTGTTCGTCTACGGTAAGGCTCAATCGAGTTCTTCCCGCTGCGCCACTGTAACGTCCCGCCTCCTCGAGGTCGGACCCGCTTACATCTGGCCGCTTTTTTTTAGGACATAGACTGCCCTCACAGACCAACATAAGTCTTTTCTGCGCACTTTGTCCTCACTCGTGCGTACCCGAAAAGAACTTCCTGGTCGGTCACCCATCGCTCCAGGCCAAGCACGCTTAACTTTAGAGTTCTTTCGAGATGGGCTTCCGAAAAAGAAGTTGCAACTTGTTGGTATGAGTATCCTATTAATCCTGTTAAGCCCTAGGCTGGGATGTTACATCCTCACCCCCTTAAGAGACCGACGTCCTCGTCGGTCAATCCCAAGCCAGGAACGTCCTCTCTTGGCCACGTCCGTGTGTCCAGTGCCAGCGCATGTGCCATGCTGTGTGACCACTCTGAGTCCATACCAGCCATGCGCACCATGCCTGTGCAACTGCGATACACGCGCCCGTGAAACCGCGAGAGTCGGCTCTGATACCATTCTGTAACGTCCCGCCTCCTCGAGGCCGGGCCCGCTTATATCTGGCCGCTTTTTTTTAGGACATAGACTGCCCTCACAGACCAACACAAGTCTTTTCTGCGCACTTTGTCCTCACTCGTGCGTACCCAGAAATAACTTCCCGGTCGGTCACCCATCGCTCCAGGCCAAGCACGCTTAACTTTGGAGTTCTTTCGAGATGGGCTTCCGGAAAAGAAGTTGCAACTTGTTGGTATGAGTATCCTATTAATCCTGTTAAGCCCTGGGCTGGGATGTTACAGCCACCACGTCGGGGCCACCCAGCTCGCGCTCCGTCCATTGCCTCCCTCGCTCCCTCTCTATCCTTCTGAGCCTCCCTCTCCAGTTCGCTATCTCCTCGCGAACACCGTGCACACGCCCGCTGGTCAGCTCATGGCCGGAGATGGCCATTGGCCGCCGGCAACCGCCGCACTGCCGCGGTCCAGAGCGCCGGCGAGGCCGCCCTCTGTTTTCCCTTCAGTCTTCCGCTGGGCTGCCGCGCCTGTGGGCCGCGCCTACGAGCGGGCCGGCTCGCCTTTCCCCGTGTGCGCGAACCAGGCCGAGAATGGCCACAGGCCGGTTAACTCCCACGGGCCGGCCCAGTACCAATATTGAAAAATCAATTTCTGTTTTCTTTTATTATTTCATGATGAAAAATACTTTGGAAAATGTTTTGTAGTCCTTTCAGCTCCAAAAATTGTTAAATAAATTTCTATAGACTCATTGGGACTAGATCTATAGTTTAAAAATATTGCATGTCAAGATTTAAATACTTTGCTATAGAGTTTTTATTTAATCACTAAAACTGTTGTTTTCTTGTTAAATATGTAGTAAATCACAGAAAGCCCAGAAAAATATGGTTCCACTTGCTATAATTTTCTTTTGTGATGTACTTGCTAGGAAAAATATATGCCATTCATGTTCTGTGGAAAAATCTTGAGTGGTAGTACAAGTGTTTAATATTGCTAATAATTGTTGTTTTTGCTAGAGAGAAAAATATGAATAAAACATGCATGTAATAATTTTTCTATAGTGATTATTTATTGTGAAGAATGTAGGAAAAATGTTAAATCTGTTGTTTAATACATTTCATAGTATAAAGTATTTTTATGCTCATTTTTAGGCCCTAGCTTGTTATTTTTGGGATAGATAGTTCTATTAATTGAAATGCAATGAAATTTTTGTGGTATGCTAGATTAGATGATAGAAAGCTACTGTAATTTTCTCAGATTTTTTTGTGCTACTAAAATAGGTGTTGCTGTTCGAACCTAGTTGCAATTAGGGTTTATTTAACCTTGTCAATGCATGACTAGTGAATAAGATTTGCTTTGGTGTATCTTTGAAGCATTTAATAAAATGTGCTGGCTTAGCATGGTAGTGGTAGAAGAGAATGCAGTAGATGACATATGTTTGTAGTCTATATTCATGGATGATGTTGACTACCTTGTAGAAGAAATGTATTCCTACTTTATGGAATAAAGTGAACCTAATTATCTGCATTTCATTCATCATGACCATTACATGTCATTTTCGCAATGCACCTAGGCATAAGCACTTATACAATTGCATCATACAGGATCGCAGGAAGTAACGTCGGTAGCAGTTCCCGAGGAGCCAGAAGAGCAGCCCGAGGAGCAGGAAGTGTCTGAAGCCGACGAGGAGGTCAGTGAGGATCTTCCGGAGTGCCCAGACCACCGTCCGAGCTCTTTCGAGAGAGGCAAGCCCCGGAGCATTTCTCTTCCCCCGTTTGCAAATATTTTATTAATGCTTTACTTAAACTACTGCATTAAGTTTAGGAGTTGTTTGCAACCGTTGCTGCATTATACCTTGTTTCACCTTGCTTTACCGATCCTTGTCACCCTGGTGTTCGCAGTCAAGTAATTGCTTAGCTTGCTTAGACCGGTAGAAGTCGGGTGATTTCCTGTCACCTGCGAGCTATAGGTGTTTACCTGGATCTGATTGAGAAAAGATGTCATCATGAAATAACTAAGTGTTAATGTCAAATGGAGACCGAATGGAAACTTGCAGGGTTTAGGACTGTAGTGTTTTCCGTCTGTGTCGATTAAGGACCGTCCGTTGTTGGGCCTCGGGTCATGTTGAACGCATGCCTCACATTTAGCCGGCCGGATAAAGTACCTTCCGACCGTGAAGCTGGGAGATTATTCGGGCCGAGTGGATTGCCCGCAACGCACTGTACCGGAGTAGTAGTGGCAGGATATGGGGGCGCGATGATAAGGCCAAAGAGCAGTCGGGCGGCCCCCGGGTACATGTGGTTCCTGGCAAGCTCGCGACTTTACCTGAATGGTTGACTCGGTGACCAACACCTCACTTTAGCGGGTGAGTGAGGTTTGTGTGAGGAATAACTTACCAGCTGGTTAATAATCGATTTGAATCGCCATCGTTCACTGGATAGTGAGCACTTGACTTGAGCTACTTCATCATAGTAATATTGATGGAACACTTAGACAGTTATATGAAATATGACATAATGGAAGTTGTTAATGATCATTGGTTATCATTACCTGTTTATTTACTTGTTACTCTAGTACAGGTGCAAATGTAGTTGACAGGTTAATAAAGATTTAACTTGATGCAAAGCTTTTGTAAATATTCTCTAAATACTAAAAATGCCTTTTTGCAAATGAGTCAGCTGCCCCACTAGACAGCCTGTCATGATTCCTTGGTGTCTTTTATTTCTGGTTTATGACGGGTAAGTCTAGCTGAGTATCTTCTCGTACTCAGGGCTTTGTTCCCACTTGTTACAGATGGGCATATGTATTACGGCTACTGTATCAACTGCCTCTATCCTGCAATGGGAGAAGCTTAGGACCATGGGCAATGGTCATTCACTACCTCTCGTTTGATGCTTTTGATGGAAGATGATCCTGAACTGGCAATGTATTTTGAACTCTGTGTGCATGTGTGATTTGAACTAAATGCTTCCGCTACTTTCATTCGAAAAATGGTTTGTAATAGCTATGTTTAAACTTCGATGTATTTGTGTCACGAACTTTTATGTAACTTGTGATGGTGACCGCTGAACTTATTACGATCTTGGCTGATATGCAAGTTGGTTTGAAATCCGTCGTGATTTCACGGACTACCGGGTTATACGGGCTTAAGTTTGCTAAATCGTCTGCTCGGTGGATGATTTTCTTACTTAATCTCGTATAATTGGTTGGTTCTATTACAAAAATGCTTATTAAGCATAACGCAATAGTATAAGATATAACCTTAGAGAGCAACACAGCGGCAAGATAACTCCGAACACCGGGTGTAATCTTCACTCCAGGATCAAACTGACTGGTTGATCACATGCCTAACAATTCTAGAATCTAGCAGTCTGGTACCCTTCCTGAGATGTGGAAATAGCAAGGGTGAGTCCATGTCGAACTCAACAAGCATAACATGGGGTTCATGAGGCTCAAAAGGCATGACACGGGTTTAACTGCATGTAGCTTTTAGCTGGCAAAGTTTTAGCATATGAGTAGCATCAAGTTGTCTTTAATTCCAGAATCAACATATGATCAGGTAATATGAAGAATGAATAGCAAAAACATAAGCATATTACAGTTCAATAGTGATCATCTATTCCGTAAGGGTCCAAGGCCGCTCATGACCATGACCACGACTGATATACCAGTTTTACACTCTGCAGAGGTTGTATACTTTCACTGTGAGTCGTGATCCCCATAAGCCCGAGGTTTGCATGGCCTCAGTGGGCAGACAGGTTTCACTATGAAGTCTTTCCAAGGTTCGTCTAACAAGTTAGGGCCGCTAGGTTTCTATAACCTGCGAATGTAGAGCTCCCCTTCCGTATGGCACAATGACGCGCAGCCTATACACATAAGGACAGAAGCCGCACTACACCCAACCCGAGAAACACCCCTTTTGTGCCCTTTCGGGTAACCTCTAACAAGCTAGAAAAGGTCCTCTTATATGACTAAAGCCATAGCCATGTAACCCTCATAGCTGTACTGTAAGTCCTGGATGTTCGCTTACAGATAAGTCCTTATGGAGAGAAACTAGAGCACCAAAAGATAGCCCAAGGCTCTAGCCCTCTTTCATTATGTTACTAAAAAGTCATCTTTTAATGTTATTGCATATTCCATTAGTCAAATTACAAGATCATAGTTTATGTTGAGCACTAGCAATAACTACCCAATGCAAAACCATAGGCGACAAGGTACAAGATCAATTTCTAAGGCATCCTTAACAAGGAGACACATGCATAGTGATTTAAGTACTTTAAAAGTGATTAGGTAACAAGGATGATCCCATGCTATACTTGCCTTAACTTGCTTTTCCCCCAAAGAAATACGCTCGAAAGCCTTTAGTATTCAACTTTCAATCTTCTGCTTCCAATTCTCAGCTTCTAGTCTTCAGAGAATAGCTTCTTAATCACCACGTAAACCTCACCGATTAACTGAACCATATAGCACCACACAAGCATCCATACAATCATACATGAAGCAAACAATAGATCTATATTAGAACAATACACCAATCATACAAAAATAAGTAAAAGAGTTTGAAACACGATTCTACGCATCGCTACGAACACAAAGTCGCGAAAAGCACGCTAATCGAAGCTACGGTTGAAAAGGTACAACTACCGATAGATTTACCCATAAAACTATTAGCTTCATGTATCTTAATGGTATAAAAACATATATAAGATATTTTATAGAGATTATAATTTAAGTCAAATTTAGATTCGAATTATAAACTAAAGTAAAACAAATCATATTTTATTTATAAAACCCAGTTGTATAATTGTTATTTAAGATATGATTCAAACCATAAAATTCTAATATTAGTGACATGATAAACATTGTTACAAATGCGTAGATCTCGTTGCTATGAATCTAACGCAACTTGAATGGCTCAAAACAGAGTTGAAACGTAGAAGATATAAAATAAACAAGATTTCCTCTATTAAAATAATAGATTAAATCTAATTATGAATTTTAAAAGTTGAAAACCTACTTAACAGTAGTATCAACATGTAGATTATGAAATTACGAACCTAACGCAAGTTGAACGGATCAAATCGGAGTTAAAACGGAGAAGTTATGGCTAAAACAAAATCAGTGGCAATTATGTAAATAGCTGAAAACGTAATTTATTCTTAACCGAAACAAAATACGCTTTCAAATGAAGAAAACAAAATCTGTAAACATGTTTTGGACTACGGGTTTATTCTCCAAGAATACAGGGACGGCGGCGGACTTACTTGTTGCCGAGGAGAGTATGGCCGGGCTAGGCAGCGCGGCGGCGGCGGCGACGGCGACGGCGACGGCGACGGCAACGGCGAGAGAAAGAGGAGAAAAATATAATTTACTATACGAGAGATTTCCCAAACTAGGGCTTCTCTTACGGTAGTTTTGGTGTGCTTTGCCCATGGGTAGGTCTATACTTATTGGGAGAAAAACTCTCCACCTTCACATCAACTAGCAATATGGTACTAATTGAAGTTGCACCCTCCGTCTCTACTAACGGGCCTAATTAATCATCAAAGCCCATTAGTAAATAAATGTATGGGTCTTTGAGATTTATTAGGATTATTGCACATGGGCTTTGAGCGTTGGGGAAAATGAGAGATTTATTATTTTCGGAATTAATTATTTTCATGGATAAAATAATTCTAGAAAAGTCCAGAATTATTATTTAAGCCGCGAAAAATACTCAGAAAGCTCCTAAAATTCAGGAAAATTTTCCAGAGACATTATGGAACATGAGGAACCCAAATAAAGTATTTGGAGCTCATGATAAGATATTTTGGAGCATCTAAAAATTAGATTATGCTCACAGATAAGTGGAAACAAGCTACAGAAAAGTCGGAAAAATTCCTGAGAAGTTTGTAGAGGTTGATTGACGGATGAGAAACAAGGAATTTGATTGTAGAAAAAATAATATATGTATATCGGAGAAGGAAAATTGACCTAAACACATTTTGAAAGAACAACTTGAATTTATTTTGATCTTTGGTCAAAACCAAGCAATACAAAAACACAAATGCATCAGCATGAATGCATCAACAAGTTGCTAAACCTTATGATAAATTTCAATTTAGTGAAAAATATTATTTCCCTATGTTTTCATGAGCACAAATATTCAGAATTAACTCATTTTAGCTCTATTTGCAAAGAAGCAAATTTTAGGGTGTTACATTAGGAAAGGACACTATGTTTTCTGGTGTTCATTAGTCATGTGTGAAATGTTGGTAAAGTTAGTTTTGTCCAATTATATGTTTGCAACATAAGTTAATAATTATTTCTTGCAAATGAGATTTCTGGACAGATCTGGGAACTTAGCAAAGTTCTTCATGATAATGTGCTTTGTTGTAAAACTTGTTTATACAAAAGTTGTAGATAATTTTTGTATCTGGATGCTGTTAAAATTTGGTGGAATTTGGCCATGTGGTTTAGGAGTTATAGCTGTTGAAAGTTGGGTTACAGAATTGCTTGCTCTCTGTCTTGTTAGACCAGTTTCTGTGTTTGTGTAAATTCGACATATTAAAATTTGGAATCATGCTGTGATGATTATAAATGAAATGTAGATAATTTCATAAGCTTTCCATAATGTCTTCTTGCAAGTCATTTGGAGTTGTAGATCTCCAGTTATGATTAAATTACTTAGCTGCTGTTCTGATGCCCAGAAAGTGGCAAATTCTAGTCTAGTGCTTTGATTAACTTTGCCATGCTAGTGTGTTGAAGTGTGACTCATATCTTTGATGGTACTTGGGTTAGTATCCTGTGATCTTATGAGGCTTGTGTCTTGATTGATGTGCTTGCCATCTTCTATGTTATGCCTTAAGTGAGGATCTAGTTAAATAGCTCTAGGTGCTTATAAGAACTGTGGTATGCTTATATGATTACTTTGTTTACTGCATTTCTATGTATTCATACATATGCATGGTTACACCTCATATAGGTACGTTAGCAGAAACGCGTGAAGGACCTGATGTGGAGCCAAACCCGAAGATGGAGTTGGTGGATCCATCCCGAAGATAGAAGGATCAGACAAGTGCTAGATTGGAGGATGCTCGTCAAGCGGGTTTCATCTGACAAACTCTAACTTGAGTCGGATCCCAGGCAAGCCCCGGAGTATTATAAGCCTCCTACCTTCAAAGCAATTAATTCTATATATGTTATAAGTATTGTTGCATTAAGTGGTAGGAATTGGTTGGAAACCCTTGCTGTATTATATCATTCCTTGTCTAGATATATGAATCCTTGAATCCTACATAGACTAGGATCAAGTAGATGCTTAGCCCTGCTTTAAGCAGTAGAAGTCAGGTGATTTCCTGTCACTTGCGAGATGTAGGGATATCCATATATGGCACGGTGGGCTATATTTGCTATCGTGGAAAGGAACCATGTGTTTATAAAATGAAATGAGACCGGGCGGGATGATGATAGTGAAGCAACAAGGCATGGAGGTCTTGGGTGTGGATCTATCCCCGTCTGAGTTGTTTAAGGACCGATTCGCTGTACGTCCTTCAGTCATGTTGAACGCAGTCTAACACTTAGTTGGCCGGATAAGTCGTTCCGACCGCGAAGCCGAGTAATGCGGTTCAGGCCGAGAGTCGAATGGTAGGTCGCATCTTGGAGGAGAGTAATGTTGTGCTTGGGGACATTGGTGTGAGACCAAGGGGGGGTTAGAGTCCCTAGCACCTGACAGAGTGTCGCTCTTGGGGATGCGGCACCATTCGAACCCGCGACTCCTGAATTGTATGAAAGGTGGCTTGTGCGACCCTGGCAGGGGCCTGCGCGGTGAGTGTTAGAAATACCCCTCTAGCTGGATAGGAATTTGATTCGAATCGCCGTCGCTCTCGGTTAGTGAGCACTTGACTTGAGCAGCGGCAATGTAGATTCAATTAAATTGAACTGATGGTTAATTGGATAACGATGGAAATGTTGCCTCAATTTATACTTGCTATGGTTAATATTGTTTGCTCCTAATAAAGTGAGTGCTCTAGTACAGGTTCTAATATAGATGATAGGTTCATGATAATTAACTTGATGCTTAAGCATTAATGATTACTTATCTATATTAAGCTTTTATGCAAAATGTTGTCAAGCTAGCCCCACTTTATATTAGCCTTGCATGATCCTTCGTGTCACTTTATTTCTGGTTTTTGACGGGTAAGTCTAGCTGAGTACCTTCTCGTACTCAGGGTTTTATCCCCACTTGTTGCAGGTTGTGATGTATCTTGGTGACTGCAAGAGTTGGTTGGCTCCTGCCGTAGAGGCGGAGCGTGATCACGGGCATGATCCTTCTTATTTATCTTGTCTCTAATGCTTTTGTTGGAAGTCGACCTTGGTACTGGCATGTATTTGAAATAAGATTAATGTTAAGTTTTAAATTACTTTGCTTCCGCTACTTTTAAACTTAAGTTGTAATAACTATATTGAACTCTGATGTATATTGAACTACTTATGAAATGGATGTAACATGTGACTTGTTATGTTGAATCACTACGATCTTGGCTGGTATGTTGGTTAGTTTGAAATCTCTCGTGATTTCATTGGACTACCAGAGTTATATGGGCTCAAGTGCAAGAATTTGATCACTTCGGTGATTGTTTTTGTACTTGTGCTCTTATAATTTAGATGGTTCTGTTACAAAACTGTAAAGCAGTTAAGACTTAGCCAAAATGCTAAGTCCAAAAACAGCCCCCTAAACTAATTTGTGAGACATTTTTGAGCATGCTCTGGTCATTTTCAAGAGATGGCCCTAAAATAACTTTTGTTCCTTAACAAATTTACTACAACTTTGTTTTAGGGTGCACAAACATGCATAACTTCTATCTGTACTTTTTCAACAGTCAAGCAAAAAGGTTCTTGAGGTCAACTAAAGTCAACTATCACTTAGGAGCATAATTAGACCCCCATGGTCAACATGAACATTGTTCCATTAAGTATCCTAAGCATAGTTAAGGTACTAATGAGTCTATTTGACCATCACTTGCATTCACTACACATGATCATAAGCATACACACAATGAAACATACAAGAACAAGACAATGTTTCACGTGTTTCCAAGCAATGTTTCATTAGTTTCAAGTAAGTGTTTCATATATAAAGCTCATGCATGTATGAATTATGCTTATGCTCATGTAATGCAAGTACAATGATGCAAGAGAACACCTGGGGTGTTACACCTTTATAGCCAAAGGTGGTGTGCTGTGAGTGGCTCTAAGCCCTCCGATCAGCCATCAGCTACTACAAAGGACCCTAGGGAACCGGCTAGGCGTCCCTTCAATCCCTGCAGCATGCCTTTGGGTGGTTGCGTGATGACAGCCACACAGTAAAGGTGAGTCAGGGAACCACTAGCAATGAGTCAAGTCCCCACTCCACTTTCCCCCGCGCATGCCGCCCACTCTGCGCACGCCTCCTCACGAGACTTGGGGGGATCCGCCTCCCCCTAGGCTCACTGGCTATCATCGATGGCTTGGATCCATGCGCACCAAGTGTCGTGGCTCCTCCTCCACTAGATCTGCTCCACATGGCCCTGATGATGCGTCTCCAAGATGAGACAGGACGGCAAGGGGGAGCACGCACATCATAACTCCTCCACCAACACGACGGCCCAGACGCCATCAACCTCCTGCACAAGGCATCAGTGGACGGGAAGCGCCCAGAAGCCACCCCCTTCACTGGCAAGGAGGCCCCACAATGGCCTCGGGGTTGCACCGACTCCCTAGATGGAGCAGCCCAACCCCCTACCAACGAGCGCTCGGGTAATGCATCCCCCAAAAATCAACCAACTCTCCGGAGTTAAGCCAAGAGTTGCTGAGTAGTGGGCCCAACGAGGGTCTTCGTCTGAGCCTCAGTGCGCTCCCACTTCGTCGATCCATGGCTGCAGAGGGTCAGCCCTAGAAGGTTGGCCTAAGAGGATCAAGACCTATTATCGCATCCCTTAGAAGGGCATGGAGCTTCGGATGATTAGATGGCCCTGAGCCAAAGCCCAGCGCTCTTGATCACCCGGCCCAGGGTAGGATCCGATCGAAAAGGAGGGTGCCCCCAGGCCTATAGTTGGTGACTCCCAGATGAGTCCGCCAAGTTCTCGCTCATGTTGAAGACCCATGTGACATGGACTCACGGAGGGATCAGCATCATCTTCACTCAGCCTCGATAGCCGAGCACCATCCATCACACTAGAGAAGAAGGCCCCTAGCATGGCACAACATTCTTGCCAAAGGAAGCCATCCCCGCCAAGGGGGGTTTGGTCACCAGAAGATCGAATTCATCCCTTCATCGCCATCACGCTAGGTGAGGCCACGAAGGGCTTGGGGGCTCCTGATAAGATCCTAACATACATGTATGATAAGCCTCGGGTCCAATGGTTCCCGAACAAAGAAGACCCCCTGACCGACCCCTTTAGGATCACACGGGGGCTCAGGGGCTATGCTCATTGTGCACGCTCGCGCGCACCCTCTAGCAAAGAGATCTGATCGAGCCTAACTTGACTGCAGCTTCCGCCTAGGGCTCGCAGGCTTCCCTGAGCCTTGGGCTCCTAATCTACGGCACCTCTGGGCCCGACCTTGGGTCTTGCCTAGCTAACGATGCTAGCCAAGGCCTGAGCACAAGAAGACAAGCCCTAGGTTACCGATGCCCGAGGGCTTCCCGGCGTTGCTCCCAAGGCATGCCCCTGCCAACTACTCCGATAGGGTCACATTCGAGGTGTGACACAAGAAGACCAAGCATCCCGCGATCTTCGAGGGCTTAGGGGATTCTGGCCCCGCGCGTCAGCCCCTAGAGCCGACCTCATTTGCCACCAAGAAGACTCTAGAAGGTCCCACCCAGGGAAGGCCGATCCAAGCAGACATTATCTGACACACAAAGTGTCAGAACAGAGCAGCCATACGATGCCTAGGCTTCTTCAACTCCAAGACACCTCGACGATCCACGCCACACCACTACAAGACCCTCCTGGACTCTGGCGCACGTAGACCATAGACTAGAACCCTCAAACCACCTTGTACCCCAACCTATCTCATTATATAAGGGATAAGGTCAGACCTAGAGGGGAGAGGATCCCGATTCGATCACCAGACACTCTATTCCATTCCATCCACCTCCTCTCTGCACTAAGAGCAAGGCAACCTAGAGATGGGCACTGAGAGCCTCTCCTCCACTACATCTCGTTGTCTCCTTCCTCTCTGACGAGGGGGAGACTCCACCGATGGTGAGGCAACCTTAGGATTAGCACCGAGCTAACCCCCTACCAACTCTTCTTCCTTTACACTCTGTTGTAACCCCCCAAATTTTGGGTGCTCTTGAGTATAAGGATCATCAGCTGCTGGACGTAGGGTTCGAATTGGTCCGAACTAGGATAAATCATTGTGTCTTCTCTACTTGATTCTTGTGTTCCTGAGTCTACCCAAGCCACCAGACACCTCGTACTCTGACACTAACTCGAACAACATGCTTGTTGTGGTTTCAACCCCGTGACACTTCCCCTTGCTTCCTAATTATAGACCTTAGTTCAAACAGTCACAAATGCAGTCACACACACTAAAAAAATCACTAGTTGCAGCAAATAAGCTACAACGAGCAGGTTTGTTTTTTCTTTTTTTGGTAATTTTTATGTGTCAAATTCATGGATCTTTTAATTGTTTATTATCATCCCCTTTTAGTTTTATATTTATTTATATTATGAAAAAACTAAAAAGGCAACAACTAACTAATCATATATATAAATAAGTGCACAAGAGAAAAAAATGAAAAGACGGATATTAGGTAAGTACAACATTTTGTCGTAATCATTTCCTATTAAAACATGGAATAAATTTTGGTCTTTGTTGAGCGGACGAGGCGGTCTGCCCACCCGAAGATTTGATTTTGCATCGTGCCGAGTAGTCCCGCCAACATGCACCAAAAATTAGAGTCTCTCTTTTGCCCTCAGAATGGAAAATAGGTTTACCACGCCATCGATTTCAGACAAGGGCATTTGTGGTAATATGATGGCCACATAAAAGCACAAAAAGTCACCGTCTCTGCCTCCATCTCCATTCTCTAGTCGCATCATCTCCTCTAGCTCCAAATCCAAGTTCCATGGCCTCCCTCTCCACTCTCTAGCCATCCCCTCTGCCACCCCACTTCGGACCCTAGGAACCATTGGAACAGCAGCTCGACTCCCCCTCCACTCTCTAGTCGCACCCTCATACATTTCTAAACCCTAGCCAGAGCTGGATCCCCTTCAATTTGTCAATAGCAGGAAGATTAGCTGACGACGGAAGGACCGCCTTGACAACGGTACAAGCCAAATCTGCATCCCCTACCTAGCTCAGCACCTATTATGACCAACCAGATCTGATCCCTAACCGGAGCCAGATCTGGTACCCCTTCGCCAACGCCGACCGCACTAGCTCCATGACTATGATGATAGGATGACGGTGCCGACTGTTGACGATGGATAACATCAACATTTTATAGTTGAATAAACAAGAGAAATGGTTCAAGTACAAGAGTATACATAGGTCTAGGGTTTAAACTAACAAATTCCACGAGTTTTGGTGAATCTCTATTTTTTGCAGGATTATCCTAGAAAATTTAGGAAGGGGGACCTAATTGAGAAAAAGGATGAAACTTGAGTGTGACGAAGGATACACTAGAAGACTATAGAAGACACCATAAGGCACGAGAACAAACGGTAGGACGAGACGCTGCCAGGTGGGTCTAGTCGGCCCCACCCTTGTGCCGCTTGCCCTCCTGTGAGGGGATTCCTCCATGAGCTTCTAGAGTATTCCTCCACCGCCTTCTAGGATGCATCTCCACCCTACGTTGAAGTCGATTTGATCCAAGGGCTTACGTTCAACCCCTAGAGCTATATAAGGACCCTTGCAACCCCTTCCTGAAGCATCAAGTCATCAAGCTATTCAGTTGAAGATCAATTCATCCAGAGCCAACCCTCATTCCTCATAGTTCCTCTAGAGTAGAGCTTAGGCTAGTTAGATTAGGTCTAGAGGGAGATCAAGCAATGCTTGGATTCTCGATGTTGGCAAGAGTGTGGTTTGGTATATCTCTTGTACTTTACTCTATTTCTTTATTTCATTCAGATTGTATCGTTGCTATTATGTTTATGTCAACATTAAGCTTTATATCATTTATGTCATCGAAAGCAATGTTCATTGTTTGCTCTAGTTTTATATTCGGTGTAGCTAGATTATGGAAACCATGCATATGTTCGCATAGCGCTCACCCTACAGGACCATGGGTGAGTGATAGACATTATGTGAGCATGGTGCTTGGATATTTGTTTATCTGTAGATGCCCTTATATGCCAGGACATGTGGCAGATCGCATAGGTGACAGCTACATTGAGTCCTTTGCAATCCATTTCCCGTATATATTGATGTTGGTAGAACCCGGTCTCCAAGGAGAGGACTCTGTTTCCAACTTTCCTAAGTTGATGTTCCTTATGTGGCATAACATGGCTATGATCACTAGATATAATTAATTATACTAAGCATTTGACATGTTTGTAAGACTACTTAGGAATTATCTTTCTAATATTCTAATTGGACTTAACCTATTGCTTAAGTAGAGTGCTCTGAGTTACTATTTATTTATCATGATGGTTGATCAAGTACTTATCATTTATATATCTTTATATATTATCTTGTGACTTATCCCTGTTTTGAGTAGAGTATATGATATTGGTTCATTGTTTCATGCATATTCATAAATTATCAATGCTATTGTATTCATAGTCATACCTTCCTAGTGGTAGAATTATAAATCGACAACCTGGTAATACTCTAAGTAAAATGCTACAGTGGTATAATTATCTGTCCGCTTATAAAATTCTTTTCATTCTTATCTTGCACATGTTAGTCACATGAAATAATAGATTCCTGTTTAGTGTTATTCTTGTAGTAATGCTAGATAGAACCAACAAACATTTCTAAGTTCCTCACTAGGGATGATAACCTAGTTTAATATTAGAGATGAAGGTTAATTGATAGGTGGCTACTGTAACAGTGACAAGTTAATAATTACCATATCATTTTTGGTGCCATTGCTATTAGTAGGAGTAATTCTATTTTTAGTAGTGGTGCTAAGAAATGCCAACACTGACAACAAAGCGAAGCTAGGGAACATAGAGGATGAGGTACCCAAATTCCTTTGATGATGTGTGCTCTACTGTAGTTGCTGAACCAAGGATATGTAGATAGCGATGGGGTTACATATTTTCTATAGTTGAGTGTAGCTGACATGTGCTTTATTGAATTAATGACTTCCGTATAAGCTATAGTTACTAGTTAGGCACTTATTTGCATACTCTTGCTCTATTGTGTTGACATTCTGTAGAAGCTTTAGTTAATAAATGCCTTTGTAATCAAGATGAACAGCCACTAACTGCTTATGAGCGAGCACGGGATGCAAAAATCGCAAGGAATCATAGAAAGATGGAAAAACTTAGAATACATGTGGACCCAAAACCTATGTCTCCAAAGACAAAAATGTCAAGCACAAGGGTAGAAATGGTGAAGATTTGGAATATATCCCTGAACTAGGCGAGGTAGTTGAGTGATTTGATGATACATATGAAATAGATTCAGATTTAGAAGATGAGCTAGTGCCCCTATCAATTGAGGTGCTTGTTCTATCTTGTATTTAGTTCAGAGCTAGAGGGGGTAGGTAGCCATGCAATGCTTTACTATTTGGATAGCAATGGAATTTGTACACGCTTGCTGCTTAAGTTTGTATCTCTAATTTCAGTGTCCGGGTCGAAGAAGCCATAGAGGAGGCTCTGCCAGCAAGACAAAAGGTAGCACTGCCATGAGTCCTGGGCGAAGGCCCTCCAAGCGAGTGAGGTCAACACCACAAGAATAGGCTGCTCATGGAGTTTGTACTCGGAGGTCTACCACTAGCAAAAGGGTGGAGGTAGCAGCAGTAGGTGAACATAATCCTCCATCATGACTGACACCCAAACCTAGAGATCAATTCAAAGTTCATGAATTGACTGGAGACATTGGTCGGGATGGCACCCTACCTAGCCCTGAGAGAGACTCCTCATGGCTAGATGATTATAGCCCATCCAAAGAGGAGCCCTCTTAGCAAACTCCCATCTCCCCTACCTGCAAAACGATAAAATTTGCCAAGGTTGGTATTACCTTACAGATGTCTATCAATCAATGTGCACTAGCTATTTGATATCCATGTAACTTTTCTAACAATCTAAATGTATGAAAATTGTGTAGTACCATTGCTAGGAAGAGTGAGGAAGCCGAGCCTCAAACTCGTGGAATTATGCTTGACAAAATGAGCAAATCACTAGGGGGATTGAGGATGCGCATCTTTGTTGCCGAGGGGAATAGAAGGCCACATGATCTAGTGCACACTGCCATGTTTGCCTCAGAGGCAGGTATAGTAGTCAGGCATGAAGTACCAATTTTGACGCATTGGAAATAATACAAGGGCAGAGGTCCGGTGTCGTCTATTGCACAAGATTTGTGGATAGACTAAATGTATGTATGGGTATCCCCTCTTGACATTCAACTCTACTTGGAACAACTTCAATGGATTTACTTTTCATTCACACTACTGTGTGCAGCAAAGGCTACGCGTTAACGGTGCTCACTCACCAAAAAAGAAGCTTGCTAGAATGCAATGCAGTCTGCGGTATGGCAGGCGTGCTATAGGTTGAAGAAAAATAATTCTTTGGTGTCCCTGCTGATCAGATCCGTATAACCTCTCCTGTCTCATCCATGAATGATGCACAGTGGTGTGAACTTGTCAAGATTTGGTCTAGTGCTAAGAATAAGGTGTGTGAATCCATCGATTTCCTTTCTAGTCTTGCTATGATCTACTTGTGCTGCAATCTAACACAAATAAAGCTATAGGAAACATTTGAGAAGAACAAGCAAAACCGTGCAAAAGTGAAGTACCACCAGGCTATAGGATCTCGCTCCTATGTTGTCTAGATGCAAAAATTTGTAAGTGATAGTTGTGTTTTATTATTACTCTTATCTTTATATAAATATAAACTAAAACTCATTTGCAAGTGAACAGAAGGAGAACAAGAGGTAGGCAGTAGAACACGATCAAGGACTTGAAGAAGAAAATGGTCCACCTAATGAAGATGTTAATGCTATGGAAGTCTTCAGGGACTTCCATACCAGTAGCAAAAAGGTCCTAAGCGATGCTGCAAGAGCAACAGTTGTAAGTACCTTCTTTTGCTTTCCTTGAAATCTACTGAAGCCATTGCCATAAAAGAAGGAAACGGTGTAGGAGCCTAGTGTTATGAAAATCTACTAAAATATATTGAAGCTTATGTAATCTCTATCAGCAGTAGGCTAAGGAAGACCTATGCATTACTTGTTATGAATCAATCTCTTGGGTTTTCAATTGAAGTCCTCTTACACTATCTGTAACCTAATGTTTTACTAATTGAATTTCGTAGGAAGCTATGGAAACTATGCAAGCAGAACCTATTGCTGATGGGCAGCAACCAATGACTAGTGCTGATGTTGTTTGCAAGGTCCTCTATGTCTACTAGGGCAAGGCCCCTCCTAGGGAAGTGGCAACAACCTTTTTTTTTGAAGAATGCTGGTGTCCAGACAAGCTTCGCCAAAACAGAGACATCGGCAGAGAGAATGCTTTAGGAACTGCTTGCTACTGAACAAGAAAGTTTTGCTTCCCTCATCAATCAAGTGGATGAACTGAAGAGGAAGACAAAAAAGACTAAAAGGGAGCTTGAGGAATACAAGAAATGGCAATAGAACAATTGCTTTATCCAATTTCATGAGTCACCAGTCGTGCCTCTCCCGCACACCTCATCGGCATTGGCATCAGACGCCCGCCTTTGCCTCTAGCTCCTGCCATCGGCCCTCCGAGGCTAAGGTTCAACTCCATCTCTGAGCCTCCTCGTCGCCTGCTCTTTGTCCCCTGCCCTCTAGGGTCAGGTCACCAGTCACCCAGCTCCCGTCCCTAGCTGGCCAGCCTCGCTCAGGCGCCTAGCGGGATAGGCCAGGCCACCAGTTGCCCAAGCCAAGTCGTTGGATGCCTAGCTAGTACAATTGATCTCCCGCTCCACCTAGACGGCATCGGTGATGACGAGAGAAACGCTAGTGGTGACAAACATTGCGCGCTCTGGCTTTTTGATGTTTTGACATAGAGGATGTTTGCTTCGTTGGGAGGCTGACAGAAATCGAACGGGAAAAGAATTGCTCAATATAGTCAGTGTGTTGATGCATTGGAAGTTGAGTGAATTTTCACGAAGAAGCTTAGGTCTTCTTCCTCATCACCCATGGGTATTCTCGGTTGGTGAGAAGTTTGTGCGAGAGGTCTTCCAGCGCTTCGGTATTCAGTGATCCATGACCGTGCTGGCCCTAGGGGTTCATTCTTCCTACTTGCTACTTTTCGTTGTTATCTCTTTTGGCTTACGGAGGACAGTGTTTCTATGGCTCTTCAATCTTGTCTTTGGTGGCCTTGCTTCAAAATTTCATGTTGTTGAGCTCAGCCATAATCACTATCATTTCTCAATAACTTGCAAGGCTATGGGTTTCTTTGTCTATGCTTTGAGAAGGTTTACTAGTGATTTTTAACATTTATTTTCATCTCTAGAGCAATGGTGTTCCTCATTGGGAACAGGAAAAAAGATTGTGGGAACAAGAAGAGGCTAAGAAATGGACTAAAGTCCTTTCTAAGAGCCAAAAGTGTAGTGCTAAGGCTAAGTCTCAAAAATCTCAATCTGTAGGAGTCAAGAAAGTCTGGTTTGCTCCTCAAATTGTTCTCAATTCCCTCGTGAAGAAATCTGCTCCAGTTTTGCCTAGTGTTCAGTTCATCTCATTTGGGAAATTTAGTACTACAGTTGATCCTCTAGATTCTGAATTTGAGCCATTCATTGTTCAATCTCCTAAAGTGGGTTCCTCTTAGATGGATGGTCATCAGCCGCCGGTGGCTCCACCTCCTAAGTCTGCATTGAAGGAAATTTTGGCTAATTTGAATTTTGGCTCGCCTCCCTTTGCGAATAATAAAGTGCTTATCTCTCATTTTAGGGAGGTGGGAGATTTTAGCAATAACTCTGTGCAGTGCTCAAAGTGTTTAAGGAGAGGTCACTTGTATCGAGGCTATCGATTCCCTGTTTGCTGCTTGATCCATTTTAATTATGGGCATTAGGCCAAACATTGTCTAACTCGTTCTAGGTTGCGTTTACACTAGATGCCTAAAGATCTAATGGCTCGATCCACTAAATCCACTCCTAGACTACGGTGGAAACCTAAATATCCTCTTGACCGGGGGCCCAATAGTAATCAACAATCACAGTTGCTTGGGGATGCATTCACGCCTTCTAGGGAATTGCAAGCACAGGACGGCTCGGCTACTTAGTCCCCTATTCCCCATGCAGTAGGAGATCTAGGCATTAACATCCAGCAGATGCAGGATGTCAACAATGAGATCAACCCCAATCTGGCACACCTAGGGGATGATATGCTGATGGCTGATGGTGATGAGCAAGGTGATGAACCAATGAACATGGAAGTGGTGGAAAATTGGGTTCCTCAGCACCCAAACCAACCCCAGGATACTATCACATTTGATCAGTCAGGTAGAATGGCCAAATATCTTAGGGCCATGGGTGCAGACATCCATCTTTCCATGGAAGACATTATGGCTGAAATTTAGAGCAATGCAAGGTCCTTGGGTTCTGATGAATCAGGTGTGGTTTCTTCAGAGCATTCTGCCAATCTGATCATTCCTCCTTTCTTGATCAAGGCTTGTCAGAACCTCCTTGCACATGTTGGTTGGCTCCCCAAAGACAACTCTACATCTGAATGGAAGGAGGATATAACTCATGCTATTTACCCAGTTTAGCATGTCATGCACTGCATTCTTCTTAGACTTTGGGTTTCCTATATGGTGAAGGAAAGAACATCGAGGGACAGAGCTTTGTATCTCTCTGCCTCCCTGTTGCAATCTCGAAAAGGCCAAGAGCCAAGATGCCTCTGATTGATACTATGGTCAAGAGAAGTTCCTACCTGAACCTAGAGGCCAAGGATGGCTTTCAGGTGGTGAAGATCAAGGAGCCAACGCCCAAGAGAAGGAGGAGGACTACAGTCAGAATTGATCTCGACAACCCTCCTCAAGATGTCAATGAGGTGATCAACCCCATTCCCTTCAGTACTCTCCAAGAATGGGGGGTCAAAAGTGGAGTGTCTCCTGAGGAGCTCTCAGAGGATGCCCTAATGCAAGGGTAGGATGATGACCGTGTTTAAATGTCGAAGTCTATTATCTTTTGCGGTGTTGTGCGCCTTCATGCTATGGTCTGCAGACTACCTATCGTTGCTCGTAATGCTGTCATGTTCCTTAGTACTATCATCTATTGGGTCTGTGTGACCTTCTATGGGGTTACCTTTTATCTTATTATCATAGTTGGTTTTATAATGAATCGTGCATGGAATATCTTATGTTGGAATGTTATAGGTATTAACGCCACTGAGAAATGGCCAAACATCAAAAACAAATTTGCTAAACATAATTGTGAAATCTTTTGCTTCCAAGAAACTAAGAGAGAAAGTTTTGACCCCTTGTTTGTTAGAAATTTTGCTCTGTAACACCCCAGGTGTTTGGCTTGCATTTGTGCATTTGCGTTGCATAACATAAGCACCATCATCTCATTATCACATGTGCATCATCCTATGTTTCAATGTTGCAACATGATGTTTCATTAGTGCTTATGCATAGGTGTATCATATGTGGTGTCCCTATGTTTACCTAGTACCCTAGAGGGGTTGTACATGTCCCTTGTACCATGTTTCAAGTGTTGCATGTCTCTGTTTCAGTTGTTTCAATTGAATGTTTCATATGTTTCAAGTGAATGTTTCAGTTGTTTTGATAAGCTAGAGTACATGTATCACATGCAAATGAATGTGGTGACCCACCAAAACACCCTAGCTACATTTAGAATGTCATTAGGAACAATGTTCATGAAGGTCATTAGCCCTAACTATGCTTCTAAGTACTAGTTTGACTTTAGTTGACTTCTAGACGTCGATTGCTTGACTATTTAAAAAGTGCTACTAGACATCAATGCATGTTGGTGCACCCTTAAACAAAGTTGTAGAAAATTTGTTAGGGGACAAAAGTTGTAATATGGTCATCTCATGAAAATGGACCTAACATGTTCAAACAGGGCTCACAAGTCAATTTTGGTATGCTGTTTAGCACTTAGCCATTTTGGTTAAGTCCTAACTGCACTATAGTTTCAAAGTACCCTTCTTTGGGATTCTATAACTCTCTAACCAAGCCAAATCAATTCGAGCTCCAATTGACAATCTTGTAGTTCACACGTAGCTCTACATCTTTGTTAATTACACTTTTTGCTAACTTGAGTTGATTTAAGAGCTAGAGGGATGTTTAGGGGGTGGTTTCAGTCAGTTTCATCAGCTGGCCGTGGTGGCTAACCGGCCACAGGCCGTTGCCGCCGCATGGCCATGCCGTGGCGACCGTATGCCAGGCGTGGGCCCACTGGTCAGGCCAAGGCATGCTCTACACCAATGTGGACGCGTTGCTGCCTCCATTCGCTTCTTCTCCCTCTCGCCTTGCCGTTCTCACCGAGGCAAAAATCCGAGCTGCTTCTCTACCACAAGCTCATTGAGCTCGTATGCCACCATCGTCATGCCTCTGCTCAAGGCCACACACCAGTAGCTCCACCGTGTCCTGTACCTTGTCCACCCTCTCGTTGAGCCAATTGAACCCGGGTGAGAGCGCATTCGCCGAATCCACCGCTGCCATGAATTGACCTCACCAGAGTTCGAGCGTGGTCAGAGTAGTTAGGGTCTCTCTCGTCCTCTCTTTTCGTCTCAAATAGCTCTGTTGTGACCTCATGAAGCTCGTACCAAGCTCGGTTGAGGCAATGGGGGCTCACTGTCACTGGCGCACCACCACCGGAACTCTGCCGCCCGCCATTGCCAACAACGAGCATTCCCCAGCTATTCCTAGGGTCACCAAAAAACCTCCATCGGTGCGGAATCACACGAGGAGCTCGATGGTGTCCTTGGTTTCACCGGAGACCTCACCGTCATCATGGAATCGATGGCCATCTTCCTCCCCTATTTTGTTTCACTGACCAAGGGGGCCCATTGACCCGAGGTGTCCACCAGTTAGTGGTCTGCTTAGTGTTTAGGGTTAGATTTAAATGCAGTTTTGTTTGCTAACTTGTAAAATTCATAACTTGAAATTGGTAGATCCAAATTGAGTGGTTCCAATTTTCCTGTGTTCCATGCAATGTCTAGTTTTATTAAAAATATGAAACATGCCTAGTTCTATTATAAAATATGGAGTTATTATTTATCTCTTTTATTCATAGATGAAAAAGGGAAAATCATATCTCTCATTCTATAGCTCCAAATGCTATGAAAATTTTATGAGATGCTATCAAGGCCATGAGTAGCTTGTAGTTTAAATTTCAGCAATTTTTATACTGTATGATTTAGTTATGCATTTATCTTATTTAATTAGATGGATCTTGTGCTAATTTTCATAAATTATCTATAAGTCCAATGAAGGTGAAACATGGTGGATACTGCTCTTATGTTAGTAGGAACCTAAGAAAAATATGAAATCTATTGTTTGGCATTGTTCAATAGGATTTCTCATTTATTCCAAAATCAGCCATGCTATCTGTTATTTTTGATACAGGAAAATATACTTGCTCAAATGCTATGAACATTTTATGGTAGCCTCCTGAAAGCATGTTGTAGCTGCTGTAAATTTTATAGAATATATTGTGTAGCTTTGATTTATGTTCCTTTATCCACCTAAATATCTAAATAAATTAATAAAAGGCTTTAAAGAATTTATCTAGATGTTGGCACCACACTTTCTAGTGTTTTCTTGATAGGTGTAATGAGCTGGTAAAGTTGGTTTAGTCCAAGTGTGCTTTTGTACCATCTCTAAATATTTAATTTTCTAAATCTGCCAATTGTGGACAGATTTGGGGACTTGGCAAAGTTCTCCATGATATTGTGCTTTATTGTGAAACTTGTTTATACAAAAGTTGTTGATAACTTATGTATATGTCTGCTATTAAAGTTTGGTGGCATTTAATTATGTAGTTTAAGAGTTATAGCTTTTCAAAGTTAGGACTCAGTTATGGTTGCTCTCTGTGTTGCGTAGACCTGATTTTGTGTTTAGTTAATTTTGACCTGGTGAACTGGGGAATCATTCTGTGATGTTTATAAATGATTGGTAGAGAATTTCATAAGATTTCTAGAATGTCCTCTTGCAAGTCAATTGGAATTTTAGAACTTATGCTGTGATTTATTTACTAAACTGCTCACTAGCATGTTACACATGAAGTGTCACACCCGGTTTTCCAAAGAACAAAACCAGGCTCGTCATATGTGTGCCCAGGAAGTCCACACATACAACAACAGAATAGAGATATCAAAACAATATTTATATAAAGCGGAATACTTACTATATTAACACTTACAACTATCAGAGTGTCACAGAACGGTGGCTAAGCTTCTGCTCGGGCTCCATTTTTCTCTGGGACGGCTGACTGGTGGCTCCGTATGCCAAGCACTTATAAAAGACTTCTGAAAACTCCACTACACCTTCATCCTTCTTCTAAGTAGCACCTTACTACACACTGGAGTGTAGGAAAATAGCAAGAGTGAGTCCATGTCGAACTCAACAAGTATAACACAGAGTTCATGAGGCTCAAAAGGCTAGACACTGGTTTGACTGCATTTAGCTTTTAATTGTCATAATTTTATTACATGAGTAGCATCAAATGTGCATTAATCCCACAATAAACATATGATCAATGTAAATATGAATAATGAATAGCAAAACACATATTAAACTAATAAATGTTCATCTATTCTGTGAAGGTCCAAGGCCGCTCGTATCCGTGAGCACGGCTAGTATACCAGTTTATTAAACTCTGCGCAGAAGTGTACACTTTCACTGTGAGTCGTGATTACCCATATGCTCGGGATCGCGACTCCCAAAACACATCCAAGGTGAGCAGGCAGGAAAACACTATGAAACCTTTCAAAGGTTCATCTAACAAGTTAGGGTCGCTAGGTTTCCAAAGTCAGTCTGTGTGATACAACCACGCAGGGATCCACAGTCTTCTTTTCCCCATTTGCGCCACAAGGGTAACCTCTAACAAGCTAGAAAAGGTCCTCATACTGAGCTAAAGCCAGAGCCATATAGCCCTCATAGTTGTACTATAAATCCCGGATGTTCGTCCACAGATGAGTCCTTGTGGAGAGAAACTAGAGCACCAAAAATAACCCCATGCTCTAGCCATCTTTAAACAGTAATAAAAAAGTCATCTTTTAGTGTTGTTGCATATTCCATTAATCATATTACAATATCATAGTTTATGTTCAGCGCTAGCAAAAGCTACCCAATGCAAAATCCCATAGGTGACAAGGTATAGATTAAAAACTAGGAAAATCCTTAATGGCATTCAAGATAGACACATGCAATATGATTTTATGAGGCTAAAGTAAATAGGACAACAAGGAAATCCCATGTTATACTTGCCTTTTCCCAAAGTTAGCTACTCAGAATCTCCAGTTGCTATCTTCTGGACTCAAGTTCTCTTGCTTCGACTGTCGGTCCTCAGCTCCTCGTCTTCAGCGCTAATTAACCATACTTCTTCTACTCTCAGGAATCAAGTAGAATAAATAGACAATAAACACAACTAAGAACAACACACAAAATAAAAGAGACACTTTAAAAGAGCGCACTAGACTATACGACATGATGCTATGATCACAAAAACGTAAGACCGACGGATAACAGAGCTACCATCAAAGAGAACACACGACTATCGAGTAGTTTACAACAAATCAGAGAAGACAAACTATATATTTGATTTATTTTAGTTAATGAATTAAAGTGTTGGACTTTTTGGAGAAATATACTAAAGTGAAACTAACCAAATTATGTTGAATTGTAAAAGCTAACATTATACCTTAGCCATATTTTATTTATAAATATATCATATCATAGTATTTTAAGTCATGTAAATATTTTATAATTTAGATAATCATGGAACATGTGGCAAAAGCTAAATAAAAACATTTACAAATCAAGGTGGAACTAATCATCTTGTAATTTAAAAGAAAACATTTATGTGGATATGAATCTTATTAACATTCAGTTATGAAATACCGGAGTTATAAACCCTAGTTGCTTCTAAACATTAACCAAATCACATCTAAGATGACCTTATATGAATCTTGATTAAACTAGGCAATAATATATTATCCTATGTTACTTTTTCTCATAATCATTAATCAAATCATAAAGCCAAAGTTAAACCTTAGTTATATTTTATTTATAAACAATGCCATATAATTTAATCAAGTTTAACTTTATCTTTGGAAAAGGAAAAAGTATATGTGAAAGCAACTAAACGAGTTATGTTGTGTCTGTAACATGCTTAAGCTAAGCAAAACATGATTTAAAACATATTCATATTTCCATTAATCCAGTTAGCAATCGCTATGGTCCAAAGTTCCTTTAAAATTGAAAAACTAGTTTGCATTAACATTAATCAATTTACATTGAATTATAAAACATGAAGTTAACCTTATTCATATTTTATTTATAAATATTTATTTAGTCTTTAAGTCATTTAAACATTTATAAATTAGAAACCATAAAGAAGGTGATAACAGCTAATTGAGTCATTATATGTTTCTTACATAAACTAAACAAGTTCAATTTAAGAAGCACTTAAGTTCTTATTAATCATGATAGCATTTGATTATTTATAAAAGATAAATTATAAACCAAAGTTACTTTTAATTTGAAAAGACAGTAGATAAATATTAGTTAAATTAACTACATGCTTCATGTTTAACTAAACTAATTATGATTAAGAAACATTTAAGTTAATATTAATCAAGTTAACATTTATTTAAGAATGTTCTATATATGAACCTAAGTCGCTTCTAATTTAAAAGAGCATGACATAAACATTAATCAAATAAACATAATTTAATTTGTAAATACATAACGTGACATGGTAAACAACGTTGCTAATGCGTCTCTTACACCAGCACAGTCACGAAGCAACAAGAACGAAATTATACCCCTATGTTGCTTTTAGTTAGAAAACTGTTAAATAAATATTAATCAAGTTACATTTAAATAAATAAATTCATACTTGAGGGACATCACAAAAACTATCGCTACTGTATAGAGCACGACGCTACAAAACTATCACAACAAGAACGGATTTACAAACCTAGATTGCTTTTAATCATAGAACTAATTGCATATCAATTAAATTAATATTTAATTTATATATAACTAGCATGTAACATGTCTACGCCGATAGCATGTAGCTTCAGTTAGCATGATCGCAAAATCACAAGAACAAGTTACTACACTAGGTTGCTTTTAATTAAAAATGCATTAAATAAATATTGCACGTAAATCAATAAATTCATAATTAGGTGACATGATATACATCAGCACTACTACGTAGAGCACAACTATACGAAACTAACGCAACTAAAACGGAGTAAAACAGAATTAAAACGAAGAAACGACAATGATATTACGAACCAGTGGTAGAACCGCAAATACTTCATCTTCTACCTCCATCCATCTAAAGGGCCTCGACCTAGGGGCGGCACGAGAAGGAGAAAAAAATATCTAATTTACTACACGAGAGATTTCCCAAACTAAGGGCTCCTCCACGGTAGTTTTGATGTGCTTTTACTCAAGGGGTAGGTACGTATATTTAGGGAGGAAAACTCTCTACCCCCACGTCAACTAGTGATATGGTACTAATTGATGTTGCACCCTCTATCTTTACTAATAGGCCTAATTAATTATTAAAGCCCATTAGTAAATAAATGTATGGGCATTTAAGATTATTGCACACGGGCTTACGTGGAAAATGAGATATTTATTATTTTCAGAATTAATTATTTTCGTGGATAAAATAATTCTAGAAAAGTCCAGAATTATTATTTAAGCCACGAAAAATACTCCGAAAGCTCTGAAAATTCGGAGAAAATTTTCAGGGACATTAGGGAACATGAGGAACCCAAATAAAGTATTTGGAATACGTGAAAAGATATTTTGGAGCATCTAAAAATTAGATAACGCTCACAGAAAAGCGTGAACTAGCTCTAGAAAAAGCCAGAACAATTCCCAAAGAGTTCACTGAGATTGATTGACACACGAGGAACTGAAAGGAATAATTTGCATCATAAAGGAAAGATTTTAGGAAACTTCTAACGAGAACTTAAGATGAGAAACAAGGAATATTGACTGCGGAAAAAGATAAAGACGTGCTGGAGAAGAAAGATCGACCTATTAAACGCATTTTTAAAGACTTTGCTCACTCTCAACACACAAGAGTTAACAAGCAAACATCACATTAAACAAAGATTCTCATTTTTTCATTTTTTTATAACTAATTGATGCTATCATAAACTAAACTTGAGAAATTTTATCGAAATATTAAAACATTTTTTTATTTAGTGTTTCCTATGCACAACCCAAAATTGAAAATTTTAGGGTGTGACATGAAGTGTCTGTTAAGTGTGCCTTTGTTATACTTAAGCATGTTTGTGATGTTACTAGGTGCTTAAATTGATTAAGGTGAGCTTAGGTGTAGGTGTTAGGCCTCTAACAGAGGATGAGCATCTATATCTTAGATTGTGCAAGTTGGGTAAGTGTGTTCTTGCTCTCTAGAGAGGAGATATGCACCTACTCTTTAAAGTGATTTGAATAGAGCGTGCACCTACTCAGTCAACGAATGTCCAGTGATGCTTTGTTACTTGCTGTTCTTCATCCATGAGTATCATGCCATTCCTTATGCATCCATGATATTTATCTTGTACATATACATGCAATAGGTGTACCGGAAGGAGTGACCCTGTTGGAGTTCGAGGGAGCGTGCCAGGAGGAGCAACAACAGCCAACATCAGAGGTTTAGGAGGTGCAACCCATAGGAGAGGTGCCAGATGAGGTCGTCATTGACTGCCCTGACCACATTCCTTGCATTTTCATCAAAGGCAAACCCCAAAGCATTATAAGCCTCCTAATTTCTGAAGATGCAATTAAGTACTATGTTATATATATTGTTGCATTAAGTGATAGGTGTTGGGTGAAAACACTTGATACATATGTACCCTATCCTTGTCTAGAAAGTATACCATGAATTCTATGTAGCTTAGGCTCGAGTAGATGCTTAGCCTTGCTTTAAGCGGTAGAAGTCGAGTGATTTCCTGTCACCTGTGAGCGATAGGAATATACATGTGGCACGGTTGGCTATATTTGCTATTATAAAAAAGAACCTGGTATAATTTGAATGAAGACTGGGCAGAGACTTGTAGAGTAGTAGGCTTACAGTGACTCCGTCTATGTCGCTTAGCGACCAAATTATTGGAACCTTTCCTTGTCATGTGCCTAACACTTAGTTGGCGGGGTCTGGTGATCGACCATGAAGTCGAGTAGCTCAACTCAGGCTGGGAGTCGATAAGTATAAAGTGCACCTCAGAAAGGGAGCCATAGGCGTGAGTCCAAGGGCAGGTTATTTAAAAGTCCTGAACATCCTGGCAGAAGGGTAATCCCCTAGAGTGCTGGCGCTGATCAGACCCGCGAAGTTAGTTCTTGAGTTGTACCAAAGGTGATCTATAGCTGCCTTTAGCGGGGTTTGCTGGATGAGTGTTAGGAATACCCTCTCAGCTGAGTTGTAATTCGATTCGAGTTGACGTCTCTCACCGGTTAGTGAGAACTTAACAGGAGTATCTCCAAAGTAGATACACTAAATAATATAATGGTTCAGGAATGATGATATGATGATGGCCTTATTATACCTGCTATGGTTAATATTGTTTGCTCCTAATAAAGTAAGTGCTCTAGTATAGGTGCTAATATAGATGGCAGGTTAATTATTATTAACTTGTTGTTAAGCTTTAAATAATTACGTATGATATGCTAGCTTTTATGCAAAGTGTTGTCAAGCTGGCCCACTTTATATCAGCCTTGCATGATCCTTGGTGTCTTTTATTTCTGGTTTTTGATGGGTAAGTCTAGCTAAGTACCTTCTTGCACTCAGGGTTTATTTCCCACCTGTTGCAGATGACCTATTCTATCATGGGTGCTACAAGTATTGTTCTTACTTGAAGATGCTTTTGTGGAACATGACCTTTAACCTAGCAATGTATTTGAACTTATGAAGTTATGTATCAAACTATGTTGCTTTCACTAATCAAACTTGGTTTGTAATATTTTATTTCAAACTCCAATGGATGTAATCCGTATGCTACTTGTGAACTATTGTAACGAATGATGTGTTGTCTCGAATCTGTATGATCTTGGCTTGTATGTTGAAAGTTATTTGAAATCATTCAAGATTTTTAGACTACCAGGGTTATGAGAGCCTAAGTACAGAAATTTGATCGCTTCGGTGATTGTTTTTGTACTTATGTTCTTATAATTTGGTCGGTTCTATTACATGCTCCTAGGAGGTTTGATAAATTCATATTTGCACCATCAGTCAAGGCCTCTAGGGGTATCATTGTGGGATGGAATGGAAGTCTTTGATAGAACTGACCAATTTATACAAGATCGAGCACACACTTGAGCCCATATAAACCTAGTAGTCCGTTGAGTATCATGAAGGATCTTGAATCATCGCCAACATACAACCAAGATCGTACATGATTCAACATACATGTCACATGTTACATAAAGTTCACAAGTAGTTCAACATACATCAGAGTACGAATAAAGTTATTACAACACCAAGTTTGAATGTAGTAGCAGAAGCAACATAGTTTTGAAACCATCACTCACACATAGTTAAAATACAAGCCAGTCTCAAGATCAATTCCCAACAAAAGCAACACAGATAAGACAACATAGAAGGGTTGTGCCAGTGGCCTCACTCCTCGTCCACTGCTGGAGAGAAGCAGTTCTTGCAGTAGCCATGATACACAGTACCATCTACAACAAGTGGGAATAAATCCTGAGTACGAGAATGTACTCAGCTAGACTTACCCATCATAAACCAAAAATAAATAACACCAAGGAGTATGAAAGGCCTTTCATAGTGGAGCTAGCTTGACAAAATTTTGCATAAAAAGCCACTAGTTGAGCTACACATTTTATAATTCGGTCATCAAGTTAATTATAGCTATTCAACTCTAGATTAGCAACTAACCTATGCCAAACATGTGATATACAATTATGTAGCATAACAATAGTAACCATAGCCATTTATTATATCATCATCATAACCATCACATTCCATAATCAAGTTACTACGATGCTGAAGCTAGTCGAGTTTCTCGGTGATTTGAATCGGTTGCAACCAGTTGGGCAATAATCCTAACACAAACCTAGGTAGACCAGGTCATTAGTCGCCTTAGGTCACCTTTGGTACAACTCAGGTCCATTCATGGGTTCGACCAGAGCCGCACACTCGGGGACTGACCAGCTACCAGGATGATCAGGCCCATCCTGCCCTTAGACTCATATTCGGCTCCCCACATATCCTTACTACCTCCCATGTGTGCACTCTTATAGAATGACTCCTAGCCTAAGTTGACCTACTCGGCTTCTCGGTCGAAACGAGTTATCCGGCCAGCTAAGTGAGAGGCTTTGTTCAATCTCAACAGAAGTTCCAATAATGGTACGGTCCTTAATCGACATAGATGGGATCAACATAAGTCACAACACCACCAACATACAAGATCCCACCCAGTCCCTATTTATATAACCTCACATGGTTTTTTTCCACGATAACAAATATAGCCAACCGTGACCAGGTATCCATCTATAGCTCGCAGGTGACAGGAAATCACCCGACTTCTACCGAACTAAGCATGGCTAAGCATATATTCGATCCTGGACCTACATAGGGTTCATTGTATATTTATGGACAAGGTATATGCATCAAGTGTTTCCGATCAACTCCTACAATCTAATGCATTAAACATAGAGAACTCAAGTTGGTATTTATAAAACATAGGAGACTTAGAATGCTCCGGGGCTTGCCTTTCAAATAAGATGAGGGCTTATGGTCTGGGCACTTAGGCAACTCTTCTTGGACCTGTTCTCCTTCTCCATGAGCCTCTTGCTAGGGAATCTCCTATGGAATCTCCTACTGTCTCAAACTCTAGAAGTGTGATTCCCTCTAGCGATCCTATTTGCATGCACATGCACATAATAAGTAATAGGAATGCATAGGAGATGAAATATAGAAATGATATGATGAAATGCATAAACATACATATACTTAACAACAAGGTAACATGGTGATAACAGGATTAACTTTATTTTACTGAGTAGGTGCATATCTCCTCTCTAGTAATGCAAACAAACACTCACCAAGTTCTAGCAACCTAAGATAAAGTTGTTCATTCTTAGTAAGAGACCTAAAACCTGCAGCTAGCAACTTATCTTAATTAGCCTAAGCATCTAATTAACAAGCATCAAGTTCATACAAAGCAAACAAAGCAATGGGACTAGATATAGGTGCAACATAGAGCAATAATTTGCTCACTGCATACAACCAATCAAATATGGACACAACCAATTGTACTAACAGATTATATACATCATAAACATGCTAAAAAGTATAATGGTTAAGCCTAAATAAATTATTAAAAACACTTAATGATTGAATAAGCATAACAAAGTGAAATTAGGAACTTCTACTTCCACTATACACAAAAATCTAAGAAAATTATAGCAGCCTATACATGCTTTCAAAGGTCTACTATCCAAATTTCATGCCATTTGGATAAGTGTAACAACTTCTATAAAAATGACAAGTTGCTTTTGCTTATAACATCATAAAATGATTTTTTTTCTTAGCTTCACTGCAACACAAGAACACTGTGTAAATAATTTCATGCTAATTGGTTACATATATTTATCACAATAAATTGCATAAGAAACTAGCATTTAATCAAGATAAATAGCAAAGTCCTATTCTAATCATGCTCACTGTAGGTTCATTATTTTTCCTACCTACAACATGTCAAAACATGACCAACAAAATTAGAATCACAATTTTCTCACATCCCTAACTCAAGTTATGCATTTTCTAAGTTTAATAGGGATTAAACAAGATAATTATAAACAAAATATTTGAGTATAGAACATGGCATTTCATATTTTTATTAAATACTACTCATCAAGATGAATCCAACAAAATTTGGTTCACCCCATTTGGATATTCCTAGCTCAAGTTGTGAATTTCCAAAGTTTGCATGCATTTCTGAAAAGAATAAAGAAAAACTAAAAACTCAGGCACTGATAGCTAGGGCCCAGGGTCAACTCAACCCACCTGCCAGTGAAACCAAGGTAGGGGATAATTTTTGAATGGTGGAATCTCGTCGGCAGTGAGGTTTTTGGTGAAGGGGTTGGCACCATCGTGCTCCCCTCATCGTTCCACATCAGATGGTGGTGATGGTTGAACCGAGGGCTCACTAGAGATAGCTTGCCGGTGGCCATGGTAGATGACGGAGGTCGCATGGTGGTACGCCGACCGTTTCCGGTCATAGGTGCTTAGGCAAGAGCAGCTACGGCTCTGCGATGACTTAGCGGACCTATCGAGGGTGGATTAGGGTTTGAGATAGTGCCAGTGAGCTCGGCTGCATGCATGTGATAGTCCTATGTTTGGTGTAGGCAATTAGTAACAGTGCCTAAGTACTAACCACATATGCATAAGAATATTTGTAGCTATGATGTGGTTGGTGCAATGACATGGTGAAGCAAGGATCAAGCAATGGTGATGTGATCAAGTGCTTGCCATGGTGAATGAGGAACAAGGTGCAACCCTATGGAGCTCAAGGCAAAGGTATCAATAGAGTTTTGCATTTTGGTGATCAAGACACCTAGAGGGTGTGATCACATTTAGGATCGATAGCCGTACTATAAAGAGGGGAATTTCCTGGGCTATTGATCACTTAAGTGCCACTAGATGAAGATTCATTTGCATATGCATGTAGATCTAGTGGAGAGCTAACTTAATGCCTCAAAAATGATTGTGAAAATGCTAACACACATGCACATGAGGATGTACACTTGGTGATGTTAGCATATTTGCGAAGGCGGTGGAGTTTGAGCAGTAGAGAGGGGTTTGGGTTCCTCTCTCCCTTGGTGATGTCAGCACTTTTTGGGAAATGAAACGCCTATTTTCCACTGCGCCGGACGTGAAGAAACAGAGGCGAATGGAGGTCATAGAGGTGACCGGACGCTAGACCGGACGCGGTCTCTATTTGACCAGACGCGTCCGGTCAGTGCTCAGCATTTGCGCATGTCTCGGTATTCTGATCGGACGCCGTGGTACGTCTGGTCATGATCGACCGGACGCGTCCGGTCATGGTGGGAGCTTACTAGACTCAAACCGGACATTGGGTGTAACGCGTCCGGTTAGTTCTGCAGCGTGTCCGGTCGCTGACTCGCTGGAGCGTTGCTCGGCTTGACCAGCGCGTCCGGTCGGTTACAGGACCAGTGCGTCCAGTCGAGCTTCGCGCGTCTGGTCTGTGCGACCAGCGCGTCCGGTCAGTGCGACTGCAGTAGAATCAAGTGCCTAATGGCTCTATTCAAAGGGGTACGTCTTTAAATATGTGTTGGTTGGCTCTTTGGAGCAACTCTTGGCTTGTTGATCATTCTAGCACTCCTTTGAGCTGAGCACATCCCCTCCCACTCATCTCCCTTGCTTGTTTGCCTAATCAAAGCGAGATTGAGTGATCTCAAGTGCATTTGCTTGTGAGTTTGCATCTAGTTGGCACTTGGGTGTTCATTTGCTGTGGGATTCTTATTTCTCTTGGTGGTTGCCGCCACCTAGACGGCTTGGAGCAGCGGTGAAGGTCCGGCACGTGTTGGTGATTGTTTGTGGCCGGCTTCAGTGAGCTTGTTGTGAGGGGTTGTTGTGGTTCCCCGGCGGAGCACCGAATTCCAACCCTAGTGGATTGCTCGTGTCAGAACTTCTCGCCATTTGGTAGGTTCTTGTGGCGCCTTTTGAGAGGCTCGGTGTGTGATACCGATTAGCCACCGAACCACGTGGTGTAGGGGGACACAACGGGGACTAGCGTGCCGGCAAGCACATGAACCTCAGGATAAATCATTGTATCTTTACTTCATTGATTGTGATTGATTTGTCTCGGTGGATTGGTTATCTTGAATATCATCACTTGGAATTATTGATTGGTTGGCTCAATTTATCGCCCCTCGGTGAAATATTTTTTACCCTACTCTTGTATTACATTTCAAGTACTTAGTTGTTTTCTCTAGTGCTTAGTAGCTTGAGTAGAATAGCCTTCTAGTTTTCCTCTTGCGGTTTGACTTGTGCGGTTGAGTGATATATATATTAGAATTGTTTTTTGGATAGGTGGCTTGCAACACTCCATAGGCTAGGCAAAACTTGCTTCTCGCTATTTATTTTTGCTAATTAAATTGTCTAGCACTTTTTGTAGAAAGTTTTATTAGGCTATTCACCCCCCTCTAGCCATCAAGACCTTTTAAGTGGTATCAAAGTCGTGGTCACCGTTTGTAAGGCTTAACAACCTCAGTGTAAGATGGCTCAAGTTGTGTTCAACCATGTCGGGGGCAAGCCTCCATTCTTTGATGGTGTCTCATCTTTTGATCATTAGAAAAGAAAGATGAAGCAATATCTTGGCTCTATTAATTTGAAGGTTTGGGAGGTGACACATCATGATTATGCTATCATTGATCCCAACAACCTCACCAACAATGACCGCATCAACAACCAATGCAACACTATGGCTCTCAACACTCTCTACAATGGGATTGATGCAAAGGTCTTTGAGCAAATCAAGGATCTTGAGATGGCAAGTGAAGTGTGGACAAGATTAGAGGAAACATATGAGGGCACTTCAATGGTAAAGAGTGCCAAGCTCTATATGCTCAAGGACAAGTTTGCAAGCTTCAAGATGAAGGATGATGAGTCTATATCAGAGATGTTCTATAGGCTACAAGTCATTGTCAATGATCTCAAGAGCCTAGGAGAAGATGTCAAGGATAAGGACTTCTCACACAAGTTCTTGATGAACTTACCTAAGAAGTTTGCTATCTTGAGGAAGATGATCCAAAGAGAGGGTTTGGACAAGGTGACTCCAAACCAAGTGCTTGGAGATGTTATGACCGATGCTCAATACGATGATGATGAAGATGAAGATGAGAAGAAGGAGATCAAGGTCAAGCAAGAGAAGACCACCACATTCAAAGCTTCATCCTCAAAGGGCAAGAGCAAGATTGATAGTGATAATGATGATCCATTTGATGATGAGACCATGGCCCTTCTAGTGCAAAATATGGGTCGGTTCATGAAGAAGAGAGGCTATGGTGCAAGGAAGAGAAGAGACCACATGAAATCTAGAGAGATGCTATGCTACAATTGCAAGAGCCCTGATCATGTGGTAGCCGATTGCCCCTATGAAGACAAGAGGTTTCATGATGGCGAGTTGAAGATGAAGAAGAATAAGAAAGACAAGAAAGAGAAGAAAGAAAAGAAGAGGTTCACTATCAACAAGAAGAAGAAGGGTCGTGGTTATGTGGTCACTTGGGACATTGATGACTCCAATGATGATGATGAAGAGAGCTCAAGTGATGATGAGAAACCCATTTGGAGAGCTATTGCAAGCATTGCCCTCTCCAACAAACCTTCACTCTTCGATACTACATCGACATGCCTTATGGCAAAGCCCACCAAGGTACAATATGATGATAGTAATGATGATTCTTGTGATAGTGATGGTGTAGGAGTGATGATGATGAGGATGAGGACTACTCCAAGGATGATCTATTGGGCATAATAGATCAAATGAGCAAGGGCTACAAGAGGACTACCAAGAGATGCAAGATCTTGGAGCAAGAGCTCATTGCCAAGAGCAATGAAAATGATGCTTTAATGGAGGAACTTGTTGCTCTCAAAAAGTGTAAGGAGTGCAAAGGAATTGAACAAGAGCTCAAAGCTCTTAGGAAATCCTTTGATGAGCTAGAGGCCTCTCATGACTGTCTAAAGGAAGACCACGAGGATCTTGAAATTGCTCACACTAGGCTTAAGGAAGCCCACTCCACTCTAATTGAGCTCATCAAGGAAAAGGACCTCAAGTTGGAGAAGTTCATGAAGGAAGCTAAGGAGGAGCAAGTGATTGTCACTTGTGATATTGTACTAACATGTGATATTATTAATGATTCTTTATTTGTTAGTCCTACTAATGCTTCATGTAGCTCATCATCATCCACCACAACCAACTCTATCTCTACTACTAGTGATTCATCACTCGTGGTTGAGAATGAGACTCTCAAGAGAGAGGTGGATGATCTCACCCGCGCATTAGGCAATGCCTAGGGTGGGGATGCCCGCTTGCTAAAATGCTTGGGTAGCCAAAGGTTCTCTCTTAACAAAGAGGGTTTGGGCTATACTCCCAAGAAGGGCAAGGTGGCCTTTGTAACTCACAAGCCTAGCTTTGTGAAGAGCAATGGTCGGTTTTGCAATAGATGCAAACAAGTTGGGCACCTAGAGCATAATTGCAACAAAATGAACAAGAACAAGAAAAATGCTAATGTACCTTACATTCCTTTTGATTCTTGTTATGTGCTTACCAAGGGTGAGAAAGGTGTGCATGCTAGGTTTGTTGGTACACCAATTGTGGGCCCAAAGAAGAAGGTCATTTGGGTACCAAAGAACTTAGTTACTAACCTCCAAGGACCCAAGCAAGTATAGGTACCTAAAAGACATTAATTTGTTTTGTAGGTAAATTACAAGGCCGGAGGAAGGCATTGGGTTCTTAATAGTGGGTGCTCTCAACATATGACCGGTGATACAAGAATGTTCAACTCTCTCAAATCAAATGATAGTGGCATTGATAGCATCACATTTGGTGACAATAGCAAGGGTGATGTAAAGGCTCTTGGAAGGATTGCAATCTCAAATGATCATAGCATTTCCAATGTGCTCTTAGTTGAAAAGTTGAACTTCAATCTTCTCTCGGTTGCTCAATTGTGTGATCTTGGTTTCAAGTGCATATTTGGTGTTGATGATGTGCAGATAGTTAGTGTTGATGGCTCCAATTTGATTTTCAAGGGCTTTAGATATGAGAATCTATACTTGGTTGATTTCAATGCTAGTGACACTCAACTTTCAACATGCTTGCTCACCAAATCAAGTATGGGTTGGTTATGGCATAGAAGACTTGGTCATGTTGGCATGAAGCAATTGAACAAGTTAGTGAAGCATGACTTAGTTAGAGGCTTGAAGGATGTCACATTTGAGAAGGATAAGCTATGTAGTGCATGTCAAGCCGGAAAGTAAGTGGGCAACACTCATCCATCGAAGAGCATTATGAGTACTTCCAAGGCATTTGAGTTGTTGCATATGGATCTATTTGGGCCAACTACATACACAAGCATTGGTGGCAACAAGCATGGGTTTGTGATTGTGGATGATTTTAATAGATATACATGGGTATTCTTTCTTGTGGACAAGAGTGATGTATTTGACATATTCAAGAAGTTCATCAAGAGAGTGCAAAATGAGTTTGAGACCATAATCAAGAAAGTAAGAAGTGACAATGGAAGTGAGTTTAGAAACACAAGAGTTGATGAGCTCTGTGATGAACTTGGAATCAAACATCAATTTTTAGCCAAGTATACACCTCAATATAATGGCCTAGTTGAGAGGAAGAATAGAACCTTAATTGATATGGCAAGATCAATGTTGAATGAGTATAATATGAGTCATTCATTTTGGGCCAAAGCAATCAACATGGCTTGCTTCTATAGCAACCGCCTCTATTGCCACAAGTTCCTATAGAAGACACCATATGAGATCTTAAATGGAAGAAAGTCCAACATTGCATACTTTCGGGTTTTGGATGTAAATGCTACATCTTGAAGAAGGGCACTAGATTGAGCAAGTTTGAGAAGAAATGTGATGAAGGATTCTTACTTGGTTACTCCACTACTAGCAAAGATTATAGAGTTTGGAATTTGGCTAGTGGTTTAGTTGAGGAAGTTCATGATGTTGGGTTTGATGAAACAAATGGCTCTCAAGATAAGGAAGATAACTTGGATGATGTGAGTGGAACTCAATTGACCAATGCTATGAAAGAAATGAATATTGGTGATATTAGGCCAAAGCAAGTGATTGATGTGGATGACTACAAAGATCAAGTGCTCCAAAGTCCAATTACACAAGCTAGTGGTTCTCTAATGCAAAATCAAGCTAGTACATCATCTCAAGTACAATAAGATCAACAAGTGGCTAGTTCATCATCTCCAACTCATGATCAACATCAACATCCAAGCAATCAAGTCCAAATGCTTCAACCAACTAACATTGCAAGAGACCATCCATTGGATTCCATCATTGGTGACATACAAAGGGGAGTTCCAACTAGATCAAGATTGACATCATTTTGTGCTCACTCTTCTTTTGTGTCAATGGAAGAACCCAAGGACATTGATAAAGCATTGAGAGATCCAGATTGGGTAAATGCAATGCATGAAGAGCTCAACAACTTCAAGAGAAATAAAGTATGGGAACTAGTTGAGAGGCCTAAGGATCACAATGTCATTGGAACAAGATGGGTTTTTTGCAACAAGCAAGATCAAGATGGGATAGTAGTAAGGAACAAAGCAAGACTAGTGGCTCAAGGTTACACACAAATAGAGGGTCTTGACTTTGGTGAAACATATGCCCCTGTTGTAAAATTGGAAGCAATTAGGATCTTACTTGCTTATGCGTGTGCTCATAATATTAAGCTATATCAAATGTATGTAAAGAGTGCATTTCTCAATGGGTACATTCAAGAGGAGGTGTATGTGGAGCAGCCTCCCAGTTTTGAAGATGACAAGAAACCTAATCATGTCTACAAGTTGAGAAAAGCTTTGTATGGATTTGAAGCAAGCACCTAGAGCATGGTATGAAAGATTAAGAGATTTCTTGCTATCCAAAGAATTTGTCATGGGCAAAGTGGATACTACTCTTTTCACCAAGAAGATTGGGAAAGACTTGTTTGTGTTGTAAATATATGTTGATGATATCATATTCGGTTCAACCAATCAAGAGTATTGTGATGAGTTTAGAAAAATGATGGCAAAGGAATTTGAAATGTCAATGATTGGTGAACTTAGTTTCTTTCTTGGACTTTAAATCAAACAAATGAAGAAAGGAACATTTGTGAGCCAAACCAAATACATAAAGGATATGCTAAAGAAGTTTGGCATGAAAGATGCAAAAGGAATCACTACTCCAATGAGCACTAGTGGAAGCTTGGATAGTGACAAGAGTGGCAATATGGTGGATCAAAAGCTATATAGATCAATGATTGGTAGTCTACTCTATGTGACGGCATCAAGGCCCGATGTAATGTTTAGTGTATGCATGTGTGCAAGATTTCAAGCCTCACCAAGAGAAAGTCATTTGAAGGCAACAAAGTGAATATTGAGGTACTTAAAGCATACACAAGATGTTGGATTATGGTATCCCAAAGGTGCAAGCTTTGAGCTAGTTGGATATTGGGATTCTGACTATGCCGGTGACAAAGTGGAGAGAAAGAGCACTTCCGGAATTTGTCAATTGTTGGGAAGATCACTTGCCTCATGGTCATCCAAGAAGCAAAATAGTATTGCACTATCTACCGCCGAGACCGAATACATCACCGCGGGTAGTTGTTGTGCACAAATCTTGTGGATGAAGGCAACATTGAAGGATTTTGGAATCAAATTCAAGAATGTGCCATTGCTATGTGACAATGAAAGTGTCGTGAAGCTAACCAACAATCCGGTTCAACATCAAAGAACAAAGCATATTGATGTTCGCCATCATTTCATTAGAGATCATCAACAAAAGGGTGACATTTCAATTGAGAATGTGGGCACCGAAGATCAATTAGCCGATCTATTCACCAAGCCACTTGATGAGAAGAGATTTCACAAGCTAAATAATGAGTTGAACATAATTGACTTCTATAACATGAGTTGATGCACCTCATATATGACATGCCTCTCCTTCGAGCCCCAAGGTACAATTGGTTGACATGTCATACATTCTATGCTAAGGACTCGTTTAGTGCATCTAGTAATAATTTACATGTTCCAGGCTCATTCATGAAAATCAAATGAAATTGAAGTTTATATGGTGCCACTATTGTTTCCATGTCTTGTATGATCTAGTGGTAGCATAAAACTTCTTTAAGTAGCTTGTGATCCTAAGTGTTTAATCTAGAAAACTTGTCTAAATATTTGCTTCAACATGGTTCATGATAACCCTTCTAGTGAGGTGTGAAGAAGCTTGCCCTTGGATCAAACCGAAGCATTTTATTTATGCAAGCAATCTAGGTTGAATCACAAACTTGATCCTCACCCCATAAATTCAACATGATAATCTATCTAAAATTTGCTCCTTATGGTCATTTGTGCCAAAAGGGCGAGAAATGTTGTTCACAAAGGTAGAATTCAAAGGGGGAGAAGCACAAAGGAGGAGAAATAACAAAAGAGAGGGATCAACTAAAATTTTGAGCACACAAGTAGGGGGAGCAAGCTCTTAAGCATGATTGTTGCATTTTCGTGTGCACATCATATGTTTGTTGCATTTTCGTGTGCACATCATATGTTTGTTGCATTGTAATGCATTCTTTTCTCTAATACAACATTCTTTTCTCTAATACCTTGCTTGTGTGGTGATTTGCTAGTGTACAAATTGAATGATGTATTGAAGTACTAGCATGTGTAGGTGTTAGCTAGATATGTACTTATTCTTGTTTCTCTAGCTTCACTAGAACTCATTTTATATTGTTGATCTCACCGGGTTTCAAGTGTTTGCAAGTTCTTAATCTTTAGTGCTTTCCAAGTGGTATCTAGCTACACAAGGTGCTAAGATGATGTTTATCGCTACTCCGATGGTATCACGCTTCAAAGGTCTATAATCTTAACACTTAGCACCTATTGGTAGTCAATGCTCCTATGATTACCTATCTAAACATGTATGCTTCCAAAATCCAAACATATAGCATACATGTAGGGGGAGTCATTGCTATCAACATGTTTTCATGATCACTTGTCCATACTTCTTACACATGGTAACATATTTGGGCAATGTGACATGAAGTCAATCAAAATTTTATCATAATATCTTTGTATAAGGTTTGTCACCAATTACCAACAAGGGAGAGATTGATAGTCCTATGTTTGGTGTTGGCAATTAGTGACAATGCCTAAGTACTAACCACATATGCATAAGAATGTTTGTAGCTATGATGTGGTTGGTGCAATGACATGGTGAAGCAAGGATCAAGCAATGGTGATGTGATCAAGTGCTTGCCATGGTGAAGGAGGAACAAGGTGCAACCCTATGGAGCTCAAGGCAAAGGTATCAATAGAGTTTTGCATTTTGGTGATCAAGACACCTAGAGGGTGTGATCACATTTAGGATCGATAGCCGTACTATAAAGAGGGGAATTTTCGCGGCTATTGATCACTTAAGTGCCACTAGATGAAGATTCATTTGCATATGCATGTAGATCTAGTGGAGAGCTAACTTAACGCCTCAAAAATGATTGTGAAAATGCTAACACACATGCACATGATGATGTACACTTGGTGATGTTAGCACATTTGCGAAGGTGGTGGAGTTTGAGCGGTAGAGAGGGGTTTGGGTTCCTCCCTCCCTCCTGCCGAGCTTGCGAGGCGGGATTCAGCACTTTTCGGGAAATGAAACGCCTATTTTCCACTGCGCCGGACGTGAAGAAACAGCGGCGAATAGAGGTCACAGAGGTGACCGGACGCTGGACCGGACGTGGTCTCTATTTGACCAGCGCGTCCGGTCGGTTACTGGACCAGTGCATCCGGTCGAGCTTCGCGCGTCCGGTCTGTGCGACCAGCGCGTCCGGTCAGCGCGACTGCAGCAGAATCAAGTGCCTAACGGCTCTATTCGAAGGGGTACGTCTTTAAATACATGTTGGCTGGCTCTTTGGATAAACTCTTGGCTTGTTGATCATTCTAGCACTCCTTTGAGCTGAGCACATCCCCTCCCACTCATCTCCCTTGCTTGTTTCCCTAATCAAAGCGAGATTGAGTGATCTCAAGTGCATTTGCTTGTGAGTTTGCATCTAGTTGGCACTTGGGTGTTCATTTGCTGCGGGATTCTTGTTTCTCTTGGTGGTTACCGCCACCTAGATGGATTGGAGCAGTGGTGGAGGTCCGGCACGTGTTGGTGATTGTTCGTGGCCGGCTCCGGTGAGCTTGTTGTGAGGGGTTGTTGTGGTTCCCCGGCGGAGCGCCGAATTCCAACTCTAGTGGATTGCTCATGTCAGAACTTCTCGCCATTTGGTAGGTTCTTGTGGCGCCTTTTGAGAGGCTCGGTGTGTGATACCGATTAGCTACTGAACCACGTGGTGCAGGGGGACACAACGGGGACTAGCGTGCCAGCAAGCACGTGAACCTCGGGATAAATTATTGTGTCTTTACTTCATTGATTGTGATTGATTTGTCTCGGTGGATTGGTTATCTTGAATATCATCACTTGGAATTATTGATTGGTTGGCTCAATTCATCACCCCTCGGTGAAATATTTCTTACCCTACTCTTGTATTACATTTCAAGTACTTAGTTGTTTTCTCTAGTGCTTAGTAGCTTGAGTAGAGTAGCCTTCTAGTTTTCCTCTTGCGGTTTGACTTGTGCGGTTGAGTGATATATATATTAGAATTGTTTTTTGGATAGGTGGATTGCAACACTCCATAGGCTAGGCAAAACTCGCTTCTCGCTATTTATTTTTGCTAATTAAATTATCTAGCACTTTTTGCTAATCAAGACCTTTCAGCATGGCAGCACGACGACGAGAGCACGATGGTGTGGTGAGTCGTGTTTCGCTCCGGCGGGGCCAGCATTGGCTCCATGGTCACGGCTTCACTAGGCATAACCCTAAGTGACTCCAGATGGAAGAAAAGAGAGAGAGCGTGAGCGAGCTTCGCGATGGCAAGCTCAACGCGGTGGCGGTCATGGCGACCATGGCGACGATGGTGGCGGAAATGGCTAATGGGCCTTTACCTCGTCTTGGTTGGTGCTGTGAGTGTGTCATGGCCTGACCGGTGGGCTCATCACCAGCGTATGGCCTCCACATGGTGGGCTCGGCCTGATGCCGATTGGCCACTTCGGCCGGTTTGAAAACAGCTAGGAGCTGATTCAGTCATGGCGACAATGACTGAAACCTGATTCTTTTCCTTCCTCTATCTCCCAAACTAGCCCGAGTTGGCAAAAACTTCAGTAATATGAATTGCAAAGCTATGTGAATACTCCAACTTTGCTTACATAAGTTTGGTCTAAGTCATCATGGTTTGCAAACTATAGGGCTCCCAACATGGGTACATGAAAACTGTAACTCAGTCCAACACTTGGCAAAATTTTGGGATTCCAAAACAGCACTTTTGGCAAACTTGTGGGCCCTAAATGACCATGTTATGCACTGAATTAGCTATACCCCTTAAATAAAGTTTGTTCCTTATGAGATGGACTACAACTTTTATTAAGGGTGCACTTCCATGTAAAAACTCTAGGCTACTGTTCAACTCTAGTCAAAGTAGGGTCATTTAAAAGGTATTTTTGAGCAAACCCACACTTAGAAGCATAATTGGACCAAGCCATGAATACAAACTTTGTTCCATTTTTCATCCTAAGTGTGTCTAGGGTGTTCTAGTGACCAAACACAATCACTTGTATTAACCATTCATGATCACAAGCACACACATGTATAATTATATAAATTTACAACACATGAAACATTACTAATGAAACATGAGTTGCACGGATGAAACATTACTTATGCAACCTTTAAAACATCACTGGTGCAACATATGAAACATTACCTATGTAACATATGAAACATCACTTATGTAACATATGAAACATCACTTATATAGCATATGAAACATCACTTATGCCACATTCAAAATGCAATTCACATGCTCATGCTCATGAATGATTGAATGATGCTTATGCTCATACAATGCAAACTTAACACCTAGGGTGTTACAGCCCTGGCTTCAAAATTTGGTGTTAAGCTCCACCTTATCTGGTTGTCTTCCAATTCTAAAGCTGAGACTTTCTTGAGTTTCGCTCTAGTTCTCCTGATTAAAGCTTCTGGATCTTAAATGTAGTTTGTTGGAAGGTCAAAACTGGTCATACATTACCATGCATAATATATAAAAGTAGACAGAATAAGGGTAAGCCTGTTTGACCAGAGGTATATGGTTATCTTGATCTCATCAATAAGTATAAGTTTATCAATATTTTCTTTGCCTAGCTACCTTCCCCAGCAATGGCGCCAAAAATGGCATTTCTGAATGTCACTACTAAGATCAAGGTTTTGAATTTAATCTCTAGCAACAACGCTAGAAATGCTTATTGGTATTTACTTGTGACTTGAAAGAATAAATGTATGAATGATAGGGATCTACAAGCACATAGATAATATACCATTGTAGCATTTTACCCGAGAGTATTCTATGTATTGTTATTTATATTTTTACCACAGGGAAGGATGGGCAGTTGAAATATATTGATAACTTATATGCAATATGGAGAGATAAACCATAACCAACTTCTACTCACAATAGGGGTAAGTCAAGAGATAAATGTATATGATAAGTAATGATAAATGATAATTAATCACTCAGAGGACTCCTTTCTATGGCATTAGCATGGCTAAGTAGAATATTAGAAGAATAATTCCTAAGTCATTCTCAATTACAAGTCAAAGCTTATGTTGATTAATGCAATTACACCTAGTAGTCATTGCTAAGACTAACTTCATATCTACACATAAGGGATGTTACTAAGGAAGATTAAGAACAGAGCTTGTCTTCCTTCATAACTAGATCCTACTTGTCCTATATTCAGGGAGTGGACTACAAAGGACTCAATAGGAGTGTCACATCCGTGATCTACCACATGGCCCAGAATATATGGTGCATCCGTAGGTAAATAATGTATAAGCACCATGCTTACACAATGTTGACCACTCACCCCATGTATACTAGAGCGAGCGCTATACGAACTTATGCTTGAACATAAAGACAATCTAGCTATACTAAGTATATAATCAAAGTATACAATGAACAAGGTAACTCGAAACATGAATAATATGAAGGAGAATGCCAAATCAATTGTAGCAAACATATGAATAATGAAAGATACAAAAGAGGATACAAGGGGCTATACCAAGCCACGCTTCTCGACAGGATCAGGAATCCAAGCAAAGCTTGCCTCCCTCTAGACCTAGCCTAGCTAGCTTTACCCTAGAATATGGTGGAGCTCTAAGGATAATTAGGGTTTCTGTCTTCTCAACTAACTTGATCAGGGTTTGATGCCTCATGAGAGGTGGCAGGGGCTAGTATATATAGACCGGAGCATCAATCCTAAGCCCTCGGATCAAACTGACTTGAATGGATGGTGTAGATGCAACCTAAGAGGCAGTGGAGAACTGACATAGCAAGGCGAAGGCTGATAGGTGGCCCCATAGGCCAACCGGTTTTGTAGTTACGACCGGCCGGTCCCACCTAGCAGCATCTCGCCCTCCGCCGCGGTGTGGTGTCCTCTAGTGTCTTCTAGATCTTTCTGGTGTTGTTTATACCATGGATAAGCGTGATTACTTCTAACATCTAGGTCCACCTTGATGGTTTTCTAGATAAACCCTGCTTAAAAACACAAATTCACCAAAACTCATGCAATTTGTTAGTTTAAACCCCTAAACCTTTGTTGGTGATTATTTTCATACCCTTATACATGTTATATTGACGATTTATAATGTTTGTTATCTACCATTAGCAATCGGTGTTTCTATTATTCCTTTGCGCAAATCAGCGTCAGAAAGCGCCTTTCGGTGAAAGTTTCCATGCATTTGTGTTTATGTCCTACAAAACAATATTCTCTAAATACATGTAGAACTAGGTCAATAGTAAATGCATATGTGTTTAAGATTGCTAATTTCTCCTCTTTTTGTGTCTTAATAAGCGGTCGGATTTGATCATTAAGGACCACCAACAAGATCCCCCAAGCTTAACCTTTGCTCGTCCTGAGCAAATAGCTAAGTTATTGGTTGTTGACCAGGAGTTTCTACTATGCCAAATATAATTCACAAGTGTCATGCCTATAACAAAGTATCCTTTCTCAATTTAAATATGTTTGGCATTCTATCCACCCTTTTAATTTAATCCCTGTGGGGCTTATTGCTCTTTCAAGTCTTAGGTGGTTGCAAGATAGAACAATTTTAACATAATTGCCAATCAATCATTTTTTGATCAACCTTCTATCCATAGGTTTTATGAGTTTTGTAAAATAAAATGTAAGTTCCTCAAATGATTCAATTGATCGCTCAATGTGTTTGATCCTTACCAAGGCATTTGCCTTCTTTTCTTCCTATCTCTAAAGGCTTTGAGTGAAGTTTTAGGTATGTATGAATAAGAGGCATACTTGCATCACATATATTGCTAAGTCAAAAATCAGATCCAAGGAGATGCAAGTCATACACTTTGATTAAGATGTGCAAGTGTGTGGAATATTTTCTAAATCCTAATATTTTTTGTACTCCTTTTGATCATGACTTTCTCTCTTTTTAATAATTGCCTTGGAAATATGGGCTATCTTTCTTTTTTTCAATACTTTGGAACCTTCATGTGTTCCATTCTTTTTCTTCTTTTCTTTTGCTATTTTGAGAGCTTCATGTGTCTCTTTTTTTAGCATAGCCCCATACTTCTTTTTGGCATATGAAAACTTTGAAGAGAAAGGATTATGATAAATGAATGGAGTATTTATTTGGTGGATGGAAAAATCATGTTTTTGCGTAACACTCAGTGTAAGAGTTAGCATTTTATTTGTCGGTGTACATGAATCTTGATCATGGATGCATGACTAGAATCTCTACAAGGGTCACAACAATTTGACAGAACTCAATGTAAATACAAGTAGCATATGACTAAGGTTTTGAATTTGAACATTGTCATATGGCCGTGGTAGGAATTCATAATCATCGAGGAACTTTTAATTTTAGCATTTTTAAATAAAAACTCCAGATAATAAGTTTTTTTAGAATAGAGTCATAGCAAATTCTATCATAGCTTCCAACAACTTAGAAAAGGATAATGCTTTTGCAACCCATAAGTTTCAAGTTTTAGGACGAGACATTTTAGCTAGCAAACTTAAATCTTGGGGAATACAAAGTTACAGCCTAGATACAAATTATATTTTTATTTCAATGAAGGAGAAACTAAACATTCTTAAATTATATATGAGAGTGGAATAAATATTTTTATTGTTTTTATCATATTTAATTATATTTTTGATTTTTATTTTTAAATGCTAATAAATAAATAAATGCAGAAATAAATAATGTGGAAATAAAAATATGGAAAATAAAAGATACTACTTACCTTTATGCGGGTCCTCCCCCAAGCTTAGCTCGTTGCCTAGCTCGTTGCCTATGGTCCTGGATCTAGCTTAGTGATGGCTCCGAGGTAAATTATTATTTTTGTCACACCCGGTTTTAAAGAACTAAACCAGGTCAGCCATATGTGTGCCTAGGAAGTCCACACATACGTCAGAATGAAAAAGTATTAGAAACAATGTTATGTATTTAACGTACGCATAGCTATAATAACACTTACATCAGAGTATCACAGAACGGTGACTAAACTTCAGGCTCCATTCTTCTCAGGGACGGCTGACTGGTGGCTCCGTATGCCAAACACTTCTAAAAGATTTCTAGAAACTCCACTACACCTTCATCCTTCTTCTAAGTAGCACCTTACTACACACTGGAGTGTGGTGGAAATAGCAAGAGTGAGTCCATGTCGAACTCAACAAATATATCATGGGGTTCATGAGGCTCAAAAAGGCTAGACACTGTTTGACTGCATTTAGCTTTTATTCATCATGTAACTAGCAATTGAGTAGCATCAAGGTATTCCAAATCCCATTAATTAATCAATGATCATTTGTAATAAGGATAATGAATAGCATTAACATGAGCATAATAATAACAACAGTACTTAAGCATGATGTAACAATGGTGATCAACTATCTGTAGATGTTCCAAGGCCACCCGTATCTGTGGGCACAGCTAGTATACCAGTTTTTAACTCTGCGCAGAGGTGTACACTTTCACTGTGAGTCATGATTTCCAAATGCATGGGTTAATTACTCCCAAAACACTAAAAATCATATAAAGCCATTCAAAAGTTCATCTAACTAGTTAGGGCCGCTAAGGATTCTCAATTAGAAAGCATGAACCTCCCTCCAAGGGGCAACTTACAAAAGACTGCACCCACCTTGGCAGGCCAAGACCACACTAAACATGACCCCTCTTACGCCTTTTGGTAACCACTATCAAGCTAGAAAAGGTCTCTTAAATAACTAGAGCCAGAGCCATATAGCCCTCACAGCTGTACTGTATATCCCGGATGATCACGTACAGATAAGTCCTTATGGAGAGAAACCAGAGAAACAATATAACCCCTTGCTCTAGCCCCCTTTTCAATAGTAATAAAATCATCTTAATGGTTGGTTGCTTAATCCATTAATCAAATTACAAGATCATTGTTCATAATTAAGCACTAGCAATAGCTACCCAAATGCATCCCCAAGGTTGACAAGGAATCAAGGTATCAATCGCTAGGATAAATCTCTACGGTTGCCAAGGTAGATGAAAGGATCAAGATGCCCAAGAGGGGGGGGTGAATTGGGCTTTTCTAAAAATTAATTGCAAGAATTAAATCCTACAAGCCAAACTTCACCCCTAGTGCCTACTAGTGTTCCTTGTGATTCTACCGGTAAAAGTTGCACCCTAAGTTCCAATCCTAGTCTAGCATGGCAATTCTAGGAAAGTAAACAAGCAATGAAAGTAATAAACGAAAGTAAATGCTTGAAAGTAAGGGTTAGGAACACGGCGATGTTTTCCCGAGGTATCGGAGAGTCGCCACTCCCCACTAGTCCTCGTTGGAGCACCCGCACAAGGGTGTAGCTCCCCCTTGATCCGCGTAAGGATCAAGTGCTCTCTACGGGCTGATTCTTTGACACTCCGTCACGGTGAATTGCCCAAAACCGCTCACAAGATGAGTTGGGTCATCCACATGCTCGCCGGATGATCACCAAACTCCCAATCACCACCAAACGGTCTAGGTGATGGCGATCACCAAGAGTAACAAGCTAGAACTCTCACTTGACCACAACAAGTCTAATGAGAAGATGGATGCACACTTGCTACTCTCTAGTCACTAATGAGGGATCTCAAGCTTTGATTCTCAAATCACTACCCTCACTAGGGCTCTTGCACTCCCTTGCACTTGAAAGATGTTTCTCAGCTGAACAAATGAGCAAGAGACCTCTAAAAGAGGTGGAGGGGATGTATTTATACACCCCACAGACAAATCCAACTGTTACCAGCCAACTCAGCAAAACACGCACTGACCGGACATGCCAATCGACGTGACCGGACGTGTCGGTCGAGTGTAACGATCGAAAACCAGAACGATACCGCTGAGTGACCGGACGCACCGATCAAGGGTGACCGGACGCGTCCGATCATGTAAGAACCTTACTGTACTTTAACCTGACGCTCGACCGTGTCCAATCAGTGATGACCCGAACGCGTCAGGTCAGCTAAGTACCTTACTGGAACGTGACCGGACGCGTCCGGTCATTTTCTAGTCGCATCCGATTATACTTTTACCCTCTGAAACACGTGTCAGACTGATCAACGCGTCCGGTCCTCGCAGGGACCGCGTCCGGTCAACTAGGTTGAAAACGCAGTGACTGTTAGTACTGACTGGACGCATCTGGTCATGACAGAGACTGCGTCTGGTCAAGGGTAAACAGCTCAAATGACTTCGAAACGTGATGCAACTTGAACCAAATTGCTTCCAACTAAACCTTGAGCTTTTCCTGAGCTACCTAGTGCTAAGTTTGACAAGTGTGCACCACACCTAAACAAAAGACTCACCTAGTTCAAGCTACTCACTCATGCCCCCCTTTATAGTACGGCCAAAGGAAAAAAGCGAAGATCCTAACGACTATTCCAGATGTAACTTAACACCTTGACATCCGAAACTAACCGTCCTTAATCTTGTCATTGATCCTTTGAAAACCGAAACGATTTCCATCAAGGGGCATGAATACCATAGTGCCCAAAGCAGTTATCAACCCTATGACCTAGCTTATCAAAGTTTCTGCAAAACACACATTAGTCATGGTAATAATGCGTTGTCATCAATTGCCGAAACCAACTCCCGGGGCCTAGATGCTTTCAATCTCCCTCTTTTTGGTGATTGATGACAACACTTAGATTCAGAAGATTTAAGAGTTGAGGTTTTCAAACATGCTTGGTTCATATAAGCAAAAAGCTATAAGCACAAGGGGTTAGGAATTGCTTATGTGTTCCAAGCCAACTGAGTGTACTCACAAGATAAACCATGAAGAGTTAGTACACATAAAACATAGCTCATATGAAATCAGAGTAAGGCACGGAAGCACAACCTTATGAGCTAAAACCAATTAGGTGACATAATATATAATAAAGTCTCACAAGCACACTTGTCACAAAATGCAGGGTGAGAAATTAAACATGATGCATGAATGTAGCACACAAAGAAAACGAAACCCTCTATCAACACTCCCCCTGAATCTTCTCTCTCCCCCTTTGGCATCAAACGCCAAAAAACAAAATTAAGGATCCGACGGGGGAACAGAAGCAGTCATGTCGGGTGCCGAGGAGCGTGGAGTGATCACAAACTACGAAGTATCCTCCTCAGACTCTGAACTATCAGGCTAACCCTCTGTAGATAGACATGGCAGTGAAGCAGTCTGGGTCTGTATAGCAGGTGCAGGAACTGAAGATGTAGTAGCAACAATAGGAGCAGTCTCTGTCACCTGAGCCTGAAAAATACCAAGAGTGGGAGGATCTGTCGAGGCAACTGACGATGACACAGTCTCTGTAGTCCTGGCCCCTGACACTTGAAGAGCTACAGTCTCAGAAGCTGACATCCCTGAAGAGGTCACAACAGTGGTGTGCGAGGGTGTCGGCTGACCAGTCAGCTCGCTGTAGGAGGCACTCAAGTCGGTGAAAGGAGTGCCCGAGAGAAGGTGAGGTCTAGGCTGAGCTGGTGGAGTGAACCCTATCTAAATAGGAGTGTAGCTCAGGGACTGAAACGTCTGAGGAACCTGCTGCTGGGGAGAGGTAAACTGAAAGCTCGGCTATCCCTGACTCTGAAGTCCACTGACTGTAGTGCTGGAGTAAGGATAGACGGTGGTGGAGGTACCCCAATAGTGATGAGGTGTCATAGGAGCTCAAGATACTACTGCTGGGTGGCTGCCTACTGCCTCTGCATCTCAAACTACTGCCTCTGAAACTCTAGCTGCTGCCTCTGGAACTCGTCCTGATGAGCCTGAATCTAAGCAAATGCGGCAGCTGTGTCTTGAGCCTGTCGCTGCATCTGAACCTCCTATCTCTCCTAGGCCTGGGTCAGCCTCTCAAGTATAGCCACCATGGCTGGGTCTGAGCGGGAGGCTAATCCTAAACCACCGGCCTCATGGTCATGAGACCGAAGAGAGCGGTATCGGGGGATGGGCTGGTAATCCTCGTCAGTGCTGTTAGTGGCAACATCCTCAACTGGATCAGCTAGCTGAGTATCAAGATCTATAAGCTCGGCCTCTGCAAGACCCTCAACTGTCTCATCCTGCTCAGCTGCTATCTCTAGAACCTCTGGCCTCTGATGCTGTCCTGGCCTAGGTGCCTGCTCTCTAGTCACTGAAGCCCACAACTGTCGAATATCATACTCTGGAAATGCAGTAGTGGTATCAGATATCTCAGCTCTAATCTCTGCAGGCAGGTCACACGCAGATTGAATAATAAAACAGATCCAATGAGCATAAGGTAGCTACCGGTGACCCTTGAAGCCCTCTGCTAAAGTGTCCTCCATCTCACATAGCATCAGATCCCAAATATCAAACGGTGTCTATGAGATGAGGTGATGAACAACCCAGAGCTACATCCGTGTCAGGCCCTCTCTGTATCCTAGCCTCAAAAGAAGAGTCTTCCTCACAATAGCATCTAGCACTCTGGCGAGGGGTGTCAAGCTAGCAGGTGTACGTCTGGACCCTCACCAAACGGCTCACGGAAGCAAGGTCTGATCAAATCTGTGGGTGGTACTGTACCTCCGTGAGGATGTCTCGGTGGTAAAGTCTGTCCAAAGCACAGCTGGTGTATCTTCGTCTCTGAAAAAGGGAGTCTGAGAATCTCCCATACCCTGGTGCTGTACAGTCTGTAGTCATGGCCTTAGAATACAAAGTGTATGAACTCATGAGCAGGGTCAATCCAAAGTGTGGAGTAGAACTCTCTGACCCAAGTCCTGTAGTAAGCTCTAGTCCATCCTAGAAAGTCTAACATACTAGGTAGAAAGGACAAGTGTGGACGGAGCTGCTCACCAACCACCTCAACTAAAGCCTCAAGTCGACAGACTCTTTGAGGTCTAAATGCAATCCCGCTGTCGACGTAGGCTCTGTAGAAATCCTCATGTAGAGGTGTGTAGAAGCCCTTTGAAGCTCGGGGATCTCGCTGAGGTGGGAACCACCGACTAACCTCGACAAACCTGAGAGCATGTACCTATCGTGCTGTAGCTCCCCTGAGGTCAAAGTGCTTGACTAGGGGGTGACCTCGAGCCCTAGGAGGTGGATGACCTCCACGACGCTGGCCCTCTGGCCTAGGAGTCACCTGAGCACGCATACATCCTAAGCGACGACGCGGTGGAGTCTGAGCGGTCTGCTCCTCTGTCTCCTCTATGCCCTCTGTGGCCTCAGTACCGAGCTGTCGACCTTCAAGATGAAAGCGACGCTCACCAATGTGAATCCCACTGCCCCTGCCACCCCTCTCTGCATGCTCTGCTGCATCAGCGATGGCCTGTGCAATCTCTGCCTCAGTGGGTGTCCTCTTTCTCTTTTTGACAGCTAACTTCTTGTGCTTTCCATGGGCTACCTCTGTCACCCTGGGAGGACTTTCGTCCCCATCACTCAGTCCACCACCAGCATTCTTGCAGCGAACCATACTGACAGAACTCTGTAACTGAGAAAACCCTGAAAGGCAAGATGGTGTACTGACACTCGTGAGGCTTGGCCTCAATCCATATCCGCAGGCTTGGCCTCGGATTCACAGCTGATCACCTGACACACACAAAGCACCGACAAGACCCTCTGTAAAGATGGAATAGATAGAGCTACTATTAAGCATTATATTTTAACTACCAGACGAGCAAGGTCCTTATGAAAGCAAGCATACGAGATAAGAAAAGAATAGATCGTGATAGCTACCTCGGATGAGCGAAACTCTGATGAAAGGGTAAGAGACCTTGACGCGCTAGGGTTCCCTGGAAACGACGGACAAACACTGGAGTACCGATAAGATCGAAGGATGTATTAGAATTTCACAGGGAATCCATCGGCAAACCCTATTGAAAGGATCAAGGCAATGAAATCACCTTGCGGAGTCGAACTCGTGCGAAGGACCTTTGCCGGAGAATGGCCGGAGAAAGTCGAAGACGTCATGACCGTTAGGGTTATGTCGTAGGGTACGATGGTCAGAGGCACGACTACCGAAGACGATGGACGGGCGCGGGGAGGAGAAGCGGCGCGCATGGCTGAGGAGCTGGCTGCGCGGGAGAGCAGCGGCGGCGCGGCTGCGCGGAAGAACTACGGTGGCGTGGCTACGCGGGAGAGCTGTGGTGGCGCGCGGGACGGCTGCGGCGGCGCGCGGGACAGCTGCAGCAGCACGCGGGGCAGCTGCGGTGGTGGAGAAGGCGCGGCGGCGCTGGAGAACTTGGTGAGGAGGCGGCTAGGGTTTGGGGCACGGCGGATTGAAAAGAAAACGGCGACGGATGTACGGTGAAAAAGGCTTAGATCCGCTTTTCACGCGATGACCGGACGCGGTGGTCGAATGACCGGATGCGATGGAGCAGCGTCCAGTCAGAGTCCAGTAAGCTCCTGGCACGACCGGACACGTCCGGTTAGGGATGATCGGATGCTGACAGAGTCTGGTCAGAGTTTACCTGGGAACCCAACATGCATGACCGGACATAGTGGTGGTGGCGGGGACCGGACGTGGTGGTCACAACGTCACGTCCGGTGCAGCGTCTGGTCACAGATTCTTGAGATGGTCTTCGGGATGACCGGACGTGCTGGTGGTCGTTGGGACCAGACGCAGTGATGAAGCAACATCGCGTCTGGTCCAGCGTCTGGTCGCTGTAAAGCACCTTTCTTTAATCCGATCTTCGACGCAACTTCTCCCAATCAAGTTCCAATTTAAAGAGACTCAAATAAACACCAATTGGAACCTGATATGAGGGACCTCTCTCAAACCCTCGAGTTTTTCAAAATATTTTGCCTTAGGCTAGTATTATTTTTAAGAAAATATGCAATAAACACTCAAGGACCAATGTATGGCCATGCAATAGAGTTTATGAACCCTTGGGAGCATCAAATGCTCTCTCTATTCATGGACGAACACAGAGGTTGCTCAAAGCAAAACCGAAAAGAAACAACAAGGCAACAACCATGCATATGCTATGCAAAGTGAGAAAGGAAGACTAGGTTGCTTGTCAAGTTTGATCCACGGTTAGGCTTTTTCACTCCTCCAAAGGAGGGTTATCGTAACCGTGTTAGACAAGTCCTAGATGCATTGTGGAGAATTAAACATGACATATGATACAATGCAATGCAAGGGACAACACAAGCTCATTTTTTAAAGTTACTAGAATCAAGCACATTTAGTTCACTTCTCAACCTACAAAAGGTAGCCTCATCCAAAGGTTTAGTGAAGATATCCCTTAATTGATTTTCACTTCTTACACCTTCTAGTGATATATCATTTTTAGCAACATGATCTCTTAGAAAGTGGTGGCAGATATCAATGTGCTTGGTGTGTGAGTGTTGTACCAGATTATTAGCAATTTTAACGGCACTTTCATTGTCACATAAAAGTGGCACCTTATCAAGAATAACTCCTTAGTCTAGGAGGGTTTGTTTCATGTATAAGATTTGTGCACAACAAGCCCTCGCGGCAATGTATTCCGCCTCGGCGGTGGACAAAGCCACACTATTTTGCTTTTTAGATGATCAAGATACTAAGGACCTTCCAAGCAAATGGCACCCTCCGGATGTGCTTTTTCTATCAATTTTGCAACCGGCATAATCCGAATCAGAATAGCCAACTGTTGGAATCTAGCTCCTTTGGGGTACCAAAGGCCAATGCTTGCGGTGTGCTTTAGATATCTTAAGATTCTTTTTATGGAACTTAGGTGAGGTTCTTTAGGGCACGCTTGAAAGCGAGCACACATGCACACACTAAACATGATATCGGGCCTAGATGCGGTAAGGTACAACAAGCTACCAATCATAGAACGGTAGAGAGTTTGATCGATTGGTTTACCTCCCTCATCTAGGTCGAGATGTCCATTAGATGGCATTGGAGTCTTGATTGGCTTACACTCTTCCATCTTGAATCTTTTGAGAAGATCCTTGGTATACTTTTCTTGAGAGATGAAAATCCCTTCTCTCATTTGCTTGACTTGAAAACCAAGGAAGAATGTTAGCTCACCAATCATTGACATCTCGAACTCCTTCGACATCAATTCACCAAATTCCTTGCAATAATCTTCATTTGTTGATCCAAATATGATATCATCAACATAGACTTGATAAATGAAGATCTCCCCATTAAGCTTCTTGGTGAATAGTGTGGTGTCGACCTTCCCAATAGTGAAGCCCTTCTCGATGAGGAAGTCTCGGAGGCGCTCATACCACGCTCTAGGGGCTTGCTTGAGCCCATATAGCACCTTGGACAACCTATAAACATGATTAGAATATCTAGGGTCTTCAAACCTGGGAGGTTGTTCAACATAGACTAGTTCATTTATGAAGACATTTAAAAATGCACTTTTCACATCCATTTGATATAGTTTCATTTTATGATGTGATGCATATGCAAGTAGGATACGAATGGCTTCAAGTCTTGCAACGGGTGCAAAAGTCTCTCCAAAATCAAGACCTTCAACTTGAGAGAACCCCTTTGTAACTAGTCTTGCCTTGTTCCTCACTACTATGCCTTGGTCATCTTGCTTGTTGTGGAACACCCACTTGGTTCCAATGACTCTTGCACCTTTTGGATGCTCTTCAAGTGTCCAAACTTGATTGCGGGTGAAGTTGTTCAATTCTTCATGCATAGCATTCACCCAATCCAAATCTCAAAGAGCTTCTTCTACATTCTTAGGTTCAAGGCAAGAGACAAAAGAGTGATGTTCAATAAATAAAGCTAGCTTTTGAGATTGAGTCATTACACCCTTTGTAGGACTTCCTCTGATGAGATCTTGTGGATGTGCTTGAAGTAGAGGTGAGTTTCTTATATCAACCACTTGAGGAGATGGTTGGGGAGCATCAACATCTTGAGCTTGTGCCTCGGCTTGTTCATGAGAGACATGAGTGTCTTCATTTTCAACTCTCTCATTCTTATCATCATCTTGAGGCACATGTGATGAAGATGGTGGTTTGACAATTTGTACATCGTCTTCATCATCCTTAGGCTTGATGTCTCCCACCAGCATATTCTTCATTGCCTCCCTCAATGGTTCATCACCTACATCATCACAATTCTCAATTGCTCCTTGGGAGCCGTTAGATTCATCAAATTCCACATCATATGTTTCTTCAACCAAACTGGTGGCATGGTTAAATACTCTATATGCTTTGGACTTTGATGAGTAACCAACAAGAAAGCCAATATCACAACGTCTTTGAAACTTCCCTAGGTGTTGACGCTTTTTGTAGATGTAGCATTTTCAACCAAACACCCGGAAGAATGAGATGTCCGGCTTCTTCCCATTTATCAACTCATAGGGAGTCTTGCCAAGAAACTTTTGTAGGAAGAGGCGATTTGAAGCATAGCATGCGGTGTTGATTGCCTCAGCCCACAATTTTTCCGGTGTATTATACTCATCTAGCATTGTTCTTGCAAGGGTGATCAAAGTCTGGTTCTTTCTCTCAACTACACCATTTTGTTGAGGAGTGTAGGTTGATAAAACTTCATGCTTGATTCCAATCTCATCACAATAAGCTTCAATGTTTGTGTTGTCAAACTCTTTGCCATTGTCACTTCTAATTTTCTTTATCTTGACTTCAAATTCATTTTGAGCTCTCTTTGTAAACTTTTTGAAGCAATTTGCCACTTCGGATTTGTTATGAAGAAAGAAAGTCCAAGTGTATCTTGAGTAGTCATCCACAATCACAAGACAATAGAGATTTCCACCCAAGCTCTTGTAAGTTGTAGGACCAAACAAATCCATGTGTAGAAGTTCTAACATTCTTGATGTTGACATGTAAGCTTTGGTTGGTTGAGTATTTGCAACTTGTTTGCCGGCTTGACATGCACTACAAGGATTGTCCTTCTCAAACTTGACATCCTTCAATCCTCTTAATAGTTCTTTCTTCAATAGCTTGTTGAGAGTGTTTATTCCAACATGAGCAAGCCTCGTATGCCAAAGCCATCCAAGTGTAGTTTTGGTGAACAAACATGTCATCAAGTTTGCATCTTCGGAGGTGAAGTCAACAAGATAGAGATTGTTGTATCTAAAACCTTTGAAAATCATTTGCTTGTCATCTATCTTTGTAACTACCACTTCATTAGGAGTGAATAAGCATTGGTAGCCAAGGTCACAAAGTTGCCTAATGGATAGTAAGTTGAAACTCAATGAAGCAACATAGAGCACATTTGAAAGAGAGTGATCATTTGATATTGCAATCTTGCCTATACCCTTGACTTTGCTCTTTGAATTGTCCCCAAATTTGATCTTCTCTTGACATACCCCATTCTCTTCAAGTGAGGTGAACATATGAGGGTCACCGGTCATATGTTGAGTGCAACCACTATCAATAACCCAATGAGATCCACCGGTATTGTAGTTCACCTACACACAAGAGATCAAGCTTTTTGTTTAGGGACCCAAACTTGAGAGGGACCCTTGACTTTCTCAACTAGTGACTTGGCAACCCATATTTTCTTAGGCCTATTCTTGTTAGGGGGACCCAAGAACATGACTTTCATCTTTCCACTTGAATCTTTTCTAAGCATGTAATGAGCATTGAAAGCAAAGGGTCTAGCATGCTTGGGCAAGGGTTGTGGTGGTGGAGTTTTGCACTCATGAGCAAAATGACCTTCTTGTCCACACTCAACACATCTCTTTGGCTTGGGCTTTGACTTGCTTTGTTATTGTTGAGCTTTAGCCTTCTTCTCTTGATTTGCCAAGTAACCAATGCCACTTCTATCCATCTTCATAACGGTGTTCATGAGTAGCTCACTTTGCAAATGTTGACCTCTTGTGAACTTGCTTAGGTCAGTCTTGAGATGCTCTTTCTCTTGCTTGAGCTTTTTGTTCTCTTCAATAAGTGACTCATTTGATGTTTGTTTTTCAAGAGCCATCAACTTCTTGTTCTCATTTCTAAGCATCTCATTTTCACTCTTGAGCTTGACATAGTCATCATAGTTATCAGACTCAACCACATTCTTGCCTTTGCCTCTAGAGCCTTGCTCAATGTTCTCAATAATCAAGTCATCACATGATGTAGCTATATCAATCTTAACAACTTGGTTAGTAGCATCATGTGTCTCAAGAGCAAGCTCATTAGCAATAATAAGACTATCATAATTGTTTTTCAATGTAGTATATTTATCTTTTAGCAAGTTGAGCCTAGTGATGAGTTCATCATGCTTCTTCTCAAGTTTATCATGTTCATCTCTAAGCTCTTTGTTAGAAGTTTTGAACTCCTTGAGAGTAGAAGACATAATTTCATTTTTGATCTTTGAGCTCATCACTAGTCTTATGTGCATTCTCAAGCTTAGATGATAGTGAGTCATTTTCATTTTGGAGCTTATCATTTTCATTTCTAGTTCTTCTTATGATTTTAGAGTATTTGTTCAACAATTTTACAAGTTCATCATAAGAAGGTGCATCATATTCATCATCACTATCACTATCATCATCATCACTCTCATTGTTTTGTACCTTTCGTTCACCCTTGGCCATAAGGCATGGGTGAGAAGTGGACGATGATGGTGAAGGTGGCGGTGAAGGTGGTGATGAAGATGTCGGTGAAGATGACAATGGCCTAATCACAAATGCGGCGACCTTCTCTTTCTCATCGTCGCTCTCATCGTCGGAGGACTCACATGATGACTCAATGTCGGTGAGTCAATCACCAACAATGTAAGCTTTGCCTCCCTTCTTCTTCTTGTAAAACTCTTTTCTCTTGCCATCTTTTTTTTGTATGGCTTGTTCTTCTTCTTCTCATCTTCATCACTTGAATCATTTTTCTTGCCCTTGTTCTTGTTCTTGTACTTGTCTTTTGGAGGCTTAGGGCATTGATGAGCTAAGTGGCCAAGTTCACCACAATTGTAGCAATCCATCTCGGATATTGGCTTCCTTTTGCTACTTGTGAAGAACTTCTTCTTCTTGCCATCGAACTTGATGCCACTCTTGTTGAGCTTCTTTAGCATCTTGGTGGTCTTTCTCACCATGAGTGCAAGTGATGCATCATCAATATCACTTTCACTTGAGCTTTCTTACACCATCATGGCTTGGCCCTTCTTCTTTTTCTTGTCATGGCTAGCTTTGAAGGCCAAGTCCTTCTTCTTGGAAGACGATGAGCCCTCTTCTAGAGTGATGTGCATGTACATCTCATGTGCATTGATCTTTCCCAATACTTGTGTCGGTGTTGCGATAGAGAGATCACTTTGGTGAAGCACGGTGACAATGTGCCCATACTTCTCAACGGGAAGAACACTCAAGATCCTCCTTGAAACATCTAATTGACTCATTTGAGTGAGTCCAAGAGCATTGAGATCCTCTACAAGAACATTCAATCGAGTGTACATTTCAATAGCACTTTCTTTGGGAAGCATCTCAAAAGAATTAATTTTCTTTAAAGCAATATGATAGCGTTCCTCACGCTCACTCTTAGTTCCCTCATGGAGAGCGCAAAGGTTTTCCCACAATTCATGAGCGTTTTTGGCATTACGCACACGATTGAAGATATCCTTGCCTAGGCCCCGGTAGAGTGTATTTTTTTGCCTTTGCATTCCACCGGTCGTACTTCTCCTCGTCACCACTTGATTTGGCGGGATCCTTGATAGCGAGAAGCCCTTCGGTTGTGGCTCTAAGGCACCCAACATCTATGGCTTCGAGGTACGCCTCCATATGAATTTTCCAATATGGAAAATCATCTCCCTCAAAGGTGGGAGGTGGTCCTTCCCCATTAGACATCTTGCTCTAAGCGGTGAAGCCTAAATAAGTAGCAACTCGGCTCCAATACCAATTGAAAGGATCAAGATGCCCAAGAGGGGGGGGTGAATTGGGCTTTTCTAAAAATTAATTGCAAGAATTAAATCCTACAAGTCAAACTTCACCCCTAGTGCCTACTAGTGTTCCTTGTGATTCTATCGGTAAAAGTTGCACCCTAAGTTCCAATCCTAGTCTAGCATGGCAATTCTAGGAATGTAAACAAGCAATGAAAGTAATACACAAAATAAAATGCTTGAAACTAAGGGTTAGGAACATGGTGATGTTTTCCCGAGGTATCGGAGAGTCGCCACTCCCCACTAGTCCTCGTTGGAGCACCCGCGCTAGGGTGTAGCTCCCCCTTGATCCGCGCAAGGATCAAGTGCTCTCTACGGGCTGATTCTTTGACACTCCGTCACGGTGAATCGCCCAAAACCGCTCACAAGATGAGTTGGGTCATCCACAAGCTTGCCGGATGATCACCAAACTTCTAATCACCACCAAACCGTCTAGGTGATGGCAATCACCAAGAGTAACAAGCTAGAACTCTCACTTTACCACAACAAGCCTAATGAGAAGATGGATGCACACTTGCTACTCTCTAGTCACTAATGAGGGATCTCAAGCTTTGATTCTCAAATCACTACCCTCACTAGGGCTCTTGCACTCTCTTGCACTTGAAAGGTGTTTCTCAGCTGAACAAATGAGCAAGAGACCTCTAAAAGAGGTGGAGGGGATGTATTGTAACACTTCGGTGTTACGCAAGCATTTGCATTGCAAATCATGAGCATAACATGTCATGGCATTCATAATCATATGTGCTTAGGGTGTACCTTTAATAAACTAAAAATGTGGAAACTAGTATTGCTTAACATGTTGTGATAATGTGATAATGACATTCATCAAATTTGTGCAACTATAAATTTCATATCACTTATAATTATAAGGAAAATTTTTGGAGCCACTAAATCACTCAAAGTTTTGTCAAAGATTTGTTATAAAAATGTATTTGAAAATATTCAAAAATCCTCTCTAAATTAGCTTTTATTCTAAAAATCAAAATCTATCCAGATTTGGACTTTGGTCTTAAAAGCAAAGTTGTAGAGAATTAAATTCTAAGCAACTTTTGTTTTTGGGTCATTTTCAGAAAAGGTCCTTTTCTTGCTCAAAATGAGATTTGAAAACGATTATTTGAAATTATTTGAAAAAAATGAAAAGGAAAATTCAAATTCTAACCTAAACGGGCCGCCGCCTCGCTTTCGGCCCGTTGGCCGAATCGGCCCGCGCCACCCCGCGCGCGCGCGCCGCAGCCGCCGCCTCGGCTCGGCCCGCGTCCGCTCGGCCCGGCCTGCCTCCGTGCCGCTCCTCCTCTTCCCGCTCGCCCCGCGCCTCGCTGTCCACCGCGGCAGAGAACTCCCACCGCGTGGCGACCATGTGCCGGTGTCGCCCGCCGCGCTGTAGCCACGGCCTGACCTCGCGCCCACGCGCCTGCCTTCAATTGCTGGTGCCCGTGCGCTCGCTCACTTCTGCCCGAGCTGCCTTCTTTCTCCTCCAGAGCCGAGAGCCCCAAGCTCTGCCCTCGCCGCGCCTGCAGCTCCGCCGGCGTCGAGCTCCCGCACCACCGCGCCATTCCTCGATTCCTCCCGCCCGCAACTCCGCCTCGCCCTCCTTCAAGTCACGCTCGAGCTTGCGCCGCCTTCCGAGCACAGGTTGAGCCTCCCTGCGCCTCGCCACCGACGGCCATGGCGTCGCCGTGCTCGGCCGCCATGGAAGTCGTATTCGTTCTCCTCTCCGGCCTAGCCTAGCTACCCTACCGCACTCGCCACCTCCTCGCATATCCCGTGCGCTCGCCAGCTCGCCCTGCCATGGCCGGAGATGGCCGCCGGCCTCGTGGCCGAGCCGCGCCGCCGCGCCAGCGCGCACACCGGCGAGGCCTTTGCCTCCGCCAGCCAGCCGGGCCGGCCAGGCCGAGTGGCAGTGGGCTGACGCCCTGCTGGGCCGTCTTCCCCTCCCTCGCGCTCGGGCCGCGCAGGCCGAGAATGGCCATGGGCCGGTTTACTTCCCCGGGCCGGCCCAGTTTTAAAAATAAAAATCATTTTCTGTTTTCTTTTATTATTCATAATAAAGGATGTTGTGGAAAATGTTTTTGTATTCATTTGAGCTCAAAAAATTGTGAAATAAATTTCTATGAACTCATTGGAACCGGATCTACAATCTAAACATATTGCATGTCATTTTTGGGATACTTTTCTGTAGAGCTTTAATTAATCCTTGATATTGCTGATATCTTATAAAATGGCTAGTAAATCCTATATGTATCAGAAAAATATGATTTCAAGTTTGTTAATCTTCATATATCATGTACTTCCTAGGAAAAATATGTTGCATGCATGTGCTGTGGAAAACTTTGGAGAAGTAGTTCAAGTGCCTTTAATGGCTGATTTTTGTTATTTTGCTAGAGAGCAAACTTTGTATAAAACATGCATGTGATAATTTTTGTACAGTCATTATATTCCATGAAGAACCTAGGAAAAATATTAATTCTGTTGTTTGACACTTTTCATAGTACAAAGTAATTTCATGCTCATTTTTATGCTATAGCTTGTCATTTTTGTATAGGATAGTTTACTTATCCAAATGTCATGAAATTTTTATGGTAGTCTGTTTAGGGTAGTATTATGCTACTGTAATTTTCTTAGATTTTTAGGAGCATCAGAAATATATGTTGCTGTTCAAACTTATTGTTATTTAGAGTTTAAGCAAGTGTTGCTTTAAGTATGATTAAGAAATTAATAAAGCTTTGGTGTATCTTTGAAGCATTTCATAAGATATGTTAACTTAACATAATAGTAGTAGAAGAGAATGCAGTAGATGACATGTGCTTGTAGTATATAGTTTCTTGGATGATGTTGACTACCTTGCATTTCAACATATTCATTGCATTCATCTCCTTCGATGCACACTTGCATAATCACTTACACGCATTGCATCATACAGGATCGCAAACCGAGAACCCAGTCGTCTTACCCGAGGAGCTAGAGGAGCAGCTCGAGGTGCAGCAGCAGGAGGTGACAGAAGCCGAAGAAGAGGTCGGTGAAGATCTCCTGGAGTGCCCCGATCACCGTCCGAGCTCCTTCGAGAGAGGCAAGCCCCGGAGCATTTCTCTCCCGGTTTGCAAATAATTTATTATTAACTTTACTTAATTTGATGCATTACGTTTAGGAGTTGTTTGCAAACGTTGCTGCATTATACCTTGCTTACCTTTGTTATACTATATCCTTGTTACCCTGGTATCCGCAGTCGAGTCAATGCTTAGCTGGCTTAGACCGGTAGAAGTCGGGTGATTTCCTGTCACCTGCGAGCTATAGGTGGTTACCTGGATCTGTTTGGATGACTATGAAGTCATGGTATAACTAAGTGTGAAATGAATTTGAGACCGGGCGGAAACTTGCAGGGTTTCGGACTGTAGTGTTTTCCGTCTGTGTCGATTAAGGACCGTCCGTTGTTGTCCCTCGGGTCATGTTGAACGCATGCCTCACATTTAGCTGGCCGGATAAAGTACCTTCCGACCGCGAAACTAGGAGATTATTCGGGCTGAGTGAATTGTCCGCAACGCACTGTACCGGAGCAGTAGTGGCAGGATACGGGGGCGCGATGATAAGGCCAAAGAGCAGTCGGGCGGCCCCCGGGTACAAGTGGTTCCTGGCAAGCTCGTGACTTTACCTGAATGGTTGACTCGGCGACCAACACCTCACTTTAGCGGGTGAGTGAGGTTTGTGTGAGGAATAACCTACCAGCTGGTTAATAATCGATTCGAATCGCCATTGTTCACTAAATAGTGAACACTTGACTGGAGCTACTTCATCGTAGTAATATTGATGGAACACTTGGACAGTTATATGAATTATGACATAATGGAAGTTGTTAATGATCATTGGTTATCATTACCTGTTTAATTACATGTTACTTTAGTACAGGTGCAAATGTATTTGACAGGTTAATAAAGATTTAACTTGATGCAAAGCTTTTGTAAAGGTTTTCCTAAATGCTAAAAATGCCTTTTTGCAAATGAGTCAGCTACCCCACCAGATAGCCTGTCATAATTCCTTGGTGTCTTTTATTTCTGGTTTATGATAGGTAAGTCTAGCTGAGTACCTTCTCGTACTCAGGGCTTTGTTCCCACTTGTTGCAGATGGGCAGATGTATTACGGTTATTGTATCAACTGCCTCTATCCTGCGATGGGCGAAGCATAGGACCATGGGCAATGGTCATTCTCTACTTCTCCTCTGATGCTTTTGCTGGAGATGGTCACAAGCTGGCACTTTATTTCAAAATGTTGTGTGTGTGCATGATTTGAACTACCGCTTCCGCTACTTTTATTCGAACCTGATTTGTAATAACTATGTTTAAACTCCGATGTATTTTATGCTACGAACATTTATGTAACTTATGATGGTAACCATTAAACTTAGTACGATCTTGGCTGTTATGTGAAATGGTTTGAAATCCGTCGAGATTTCACGGACTACCGGGTTATACGGGCTTAAGTTTGTTAAATTGTCCTTCCGTTGGATGATTTCCTACTTAATCTCGTATAATTGTGCGGTTCTGTTACAGCTGGCATCGGAGCAAGGTTTAGCATGATTACTGTTCATAAGTGTATTTAAAACAAAATTCTATTTAAAAAGTGTGATTTTAAAACTAAATGTGTGCCAGTGGTCATATCCTGTATGCCCAGTTAAGGACTCTAGGTGCCTATTTAAGTACTAACTTGGGGTTCTTGCACCATATTTCTCTTTCGTTGCTCATACGGCGTGCTATTGTATGAGTGCCACTTAATTGAGTGGTAATGTATGGATCAGTTACCTCTACGCTTTGGTAAGTGTGAGCTGTGAGAGCATGATCGGATACACCGCCGATCTAGGGAGAGTGCTTATATGATACTAGAATAATTACATGTTTTACACATGTTTTTATGAAAGTATCGCATGTGTGGGTGTTCCGTCCGTTGAGGCGATGTCGTGAATAGGACGATGTGTTTGGGTAGTTACTACCGTTGTACACATATCTGGGGATTCATGTAGAGCATGTAGGTAGATTTACTGCTTTCATGCATTCATGGGGAATGGGCTGAAATGAATTTTCTGCAGGTACATAACAGCATTTATCGTGTAGATCGAATTAGTTACGTATATGAGAGATCGTTGTATGCCACCGAATTCATCGTTAGATGTCTTTATTTTCTAAGTTTGTGAGAACATAAGACTCGCGCATGCATCATATTGCCTGTGCATTTCATTCATAACCTACATTCCTCCCCTTATAAAAGGATTATCCCAGTTTGATAAAAGTGACATCAACTTAAAATATGTTCTCACCGGGTAATTTAAAAACTTGTGCTACAGATGGCCCGCATGAAGAAGACTGCTCGTAAGTCCACTGGCGGAAGAGCACCCCGTCACCAGATGGCCCCGCGGGAGCGCCGCAGCACGGACACTTTTCTAAGTGAGTTTGGCATGCCCACCTTGCTTTGGAGAGTGCTCCATGATGTGGGGTACCCAGAGGGTCAAGAGCTGGTGTACTCTTGGAATGAGCGCCAGTTAGCTGAGGATGGACCTGCAATAGTGGAGATCACCGTCCCTACCCTTGGTGATGCACCAGAATGGGATGGTTGGCATTTGGAGTTTGAAGGACGCACTCCAGTTGAGGGTGCAGAGGGTGCAGCCTTTCACGTCATCTGAGACATAATGAGCAGGTTTCCTAATGAGTTGGCAACAGCTTTGGCTGGTACTTTCCCGAGAGATGATCCTCGTGATGCCATTTGGGTGCAGCCGCAAGGAAGTGCCTTGGTTAGAGGCCCAAGTGAAGGACGGGCTAGCGACAACCACACAATGAGTGCCATGTATGCAGCCATCAAAGCATACCAAGGTCTTGAGAATACCTATTGGACCTTGACTGGTCTGAGAGGTGATGATCGGCTTGAAGCAAGGAAGCAGAAGAAGAAGCAAGCACGTGCTATAGCTAGCTTGCAGGAGCAGTTGGCCGACATGAGCTTGCAGCGAGATCGGGCTCTCGAGAGAGGTGAGAGTGCTATGCAGCGGGTGCAGACGTTGACCCAGGCCAACAGAAATGCAGACCGTATGATGGGACAGCTAGTGCAGGAAAGGAATGAAGCCTGGAACGAGAGGGACCTTCTGAGGCAAAGGGTCGAGGAGCTAGAAGGGTACAATGCCAACTTGCATGAAGAGTTCCATGCCCTCTACAACGGGATAGGCCCATATGCTCCTCCGGACGCCGCCCAGATGGACGTCGACGACGGCGTCGCTACTGATGGTAGCAATGGTGACACCTCCGACCTTGACGACGGCCCCGAGGAGTAGGCTAGTTGCCTTGCGTTAGTGATAGGCTTTGTCGTGATGGCCTTCTTTTGGTTTCCATGTATCGTGTTGTATCCTCTTCGATCTTGAGACTGGCGATCTTTTGGATCTTGGTTGTGTATGCGATGCTTGAACGCATGAAAGTCCAGTGTATGTATGCTGGCAACGTGGTTGTATGGAACGCGATGTTGCATCCGAAGTAATTTGATTAGTGATGTTGTTTTAATTGGAATGTGATTATTGTGCCTTTGTTTTATTGCATGACTTGTTCTCTCCAATAAATTCAGTATGGCATGATTGTTCATTCGAATACAATTACTACCACTTTGCTCAATTATTACTTGTTGCTGAAATATGCAGATGGCAAACACTCGCCGTGCCACGTATGAGGCCGCTGAAACTGGTGGCAACGGTGCAGGGGCTGGTGGGGGTGGTGCAAACAACGTCAATCACCAGGAGCCACAGCCAGAGCCACAATTGCCCCCTCCTCCACCGCTCACTGCAGAAGTGTTCTTCGCACAGTTCCTTGGAAGCCAGCGCAACGCCGAGCAGTCACAAAAGAATATGGAAGATTTTATGCGTACCATTGCTGGAAATGTTCAGAGAGGAAATAATCAAGGTGGTGGCCATGGAGTGAACCAGTACAGCAATTTCAAGGATTTCATGGACACCAGGCCGCTAGTTTTCAAGGAAGCAGCAGAGCCACTCGACGCTGAAGAATGGATCAACACTATGGAAGATAAGTTCCATGTGTTGAGACTAACAGAAGTTCTGAAAACAGAATATGCTGCACATCAGCTACAGGGACCAGCAGGGATGTGGTGGAAGCATCACCGCACCACCTTTCCTCCCAATGCCCAGATTACTTGGAGAGAATTCACTGAAGCGTTTAGGGGAGTTTATATTCCCCCAGGGTTGGTTGAGATGAAGCTCGGAGAGTTCTTGGCCTTAAATCAAGGTACCAAGACTGTAACACAGTATCTGCATGCCTTTAATAGCTTGTGCCGCTATGCTCCAGACATGGTCAACACAGATGCAAAGAGAATTGCTAGTTTCAAGAGAGGGTTAAGTCTGAAGATGATGAAGCATGTGGGTACCAATACCCGCGCCAGGTTCAATGACTTTATCAGTGATTGTTTGAAACAAGAAAAGAACAACAACGCCTACACTGCATCCAAGAATCGCAAGAGGGTGTTTGAGTCAGGCCCATCCCAGTCCAGAGTTGTCACTGCAAACCGTCTTTCTTATCGTCCGTCTGCACCTGGTGCAAGGTTCAGGCCTCCACAGCATAAAACTCAGAACTACAAGGGACCACAGAAACCGTACAAGATGGCCGTGCCACCAGCAAAGATCACCGCAGCTGCAGAACAGAGCAACTCCAAGGGAGCAATAGGATCTGCTGGTACAGTGAAGGGGTCCTACTACAATTGTGGTCAGCCAGGCCACTTTTCAAAGTTCTGCCCTTATCCGCCTAGAAAGAAGCAACAGACTTACACTGCCCGTGTACACCATACCACCGTTGATGAGATTCCTGAGCGAGAACCTGTAACTGCCGGTAAGTTTCTTGTTAACCATCACCCTGCAGTTGTTCTATTTGATTCTGGATCCTCGCATTCTTTTATGAGTCAAGCATTTGCACGGAAGCATGAACAACTATGCACAGAATTGAGTTATGGTTATCGCATAAGTTCAGCAGGGGCTGATGTGTTAACCAATAAGATGGTTAGAGGGGCAACCCTTGAGTTAGATAGTCGGAAGTTTCGAGTGAATCTGAAAGTTATGCCTGGACTAGTTTTGGATGTAATAATAGGAATGAACTGGATGAAGAACTGGGGGCAGTCATAGATACAAGCAGTCGATTGCTTATCCTTAAGGATCCCTAGGGAGAGGGTACTTTTCAGGTACCATTGCCCAAAAGGACAGACCTTATGAGTGTGACCTGTGCCATGGAAGTTGTTCATATCCACCAGATCCCGGTAGTGTGTGAGTTCCCGGATGTGTTTCCAGAAGAGTTACCTAGCCTTCCTCCAGATAGAGATGTTGAGTTTGGAATCGAGTTGATCCCCAGAACAGCTCCTATTTCGAGGAGACCCTATCGGATGCCTCCGGATGAGTTAGCTGAGCTGAAGAAGCAACTGGAAGAATTGCTAAAGAAGGGGTTTATCCGACCGAGTAAGTCTGAATGGGGATGTCTTGCCTTGTTCGTGAAGAAAAAGAAAGAGGGTACTCTAAGAATGTGTGTGGATTATCGACCTCTTAATGCTGTAACTATCAAGAATAAATATCCTTTGCCTCATATCGATGTTTTGTTTGATCAGTTGGCTAAAGCTAGGGTGTTCTCCAAGATAGACCTAAGATCAGGGTATCATCAGATAAAGATCAGGCCACAAGATGTCCCGAAAACCGCCTTTTCTACCAGATACGGGTTGTACGAGTATCTTGTTATGTCCTTTGGCTTAACAAATGCTCCTGCATATTTTATGTATCTGATGAATACGGTTTTCATGCCAGAGTTGGACAAGTTTGTAGTTGTCTTCATTGATGACATTTTAGTAGACTCTGAGAATGAGAAATATCATGAAGAGCATCTGAGAATTGTCTTGACCAGACTAAGAGATCATAAGTTGTATGCTAAGTTCAGCAAATGTGAATTTTGGTTGAAGAAAGTTCCTTTCCTTGGTCATATTCTATCTGAGAATGGAGTTTCGGTAGATCCGAGCAAAGTGCAAGAGGTTATGGATTGGAAAACTCCAACCACAGTGCCAGAAGTCAGGAGTTTCCTAGGGTTAGCTGGTTACTATCGCCGCTTTATCCCAGACTTCTCGAAGATTGCTAAGCCGATGACAAGTCTGTTACAGAAAGATCACAAGTTTGTGTGGACCGAGGAGTGTGAGACAGCTTTCCACACCTTGCGGAAACTGTTGACCACTACTCCAGTTCTTGCACAGCCAGACATCGAGAAACCTTTTGATGTGTTCTGTGACGCATCAAAACAGGATTAGGCTGTGTTCTGATGCAAGAAGGAAGAGTCATTGCTTATGCCTCCTGTCAGTTGAGAAAACATGAAATCAATTATCCAACACATGATCTTGAGCTTGCCGCCGTGGTGCATGCCTTAAAGATTTGGAGACACTATTTACTTGGTAATATGTGCAATATTTTCACCGATCACAAGAGTCTCAAGTACATTTTCACCCAACCAGAATTGAACATGAGACAGCGAAGATGGTTAGAACTAATTAAAGATTACAACTTGAATGTACAGTATCACCCTGTGAAAGCCAATGTGGTAGCCGATGCTTTGAGTAAAAAGTCACATTGTCTGAATATGCAACCCTTACTCGAAGATGGTTTTAATCTAATGCACCCCGCAGTGTTACATAGTATTCAGATCAGTTGCACCTTGGAAAGTAGGATAATAGAAGGTCAGAAAGCAGACAAAGGGATATTCCACATCAAAAAGAAAATTAAAGAAGAACCTTCAAAACACTTCAGAGTGGACGAGCAGGACGTGTTGTGGTTCGACAACCGTCTTGTTGTTCCAAAGGATAGAGAGCTTAAGAATAAAATTTTGGATGAAGCTCATCACTCTAAGTTATCCATTCATCCTGGCAGTAGTAAAATGTATCAAGAGCTGAGACCTCGCTTTTGGTGGACAAAGATGAAGAAGGAAATTGCAGCTTATGTAGCCAGATGTGACACATGTTGTCGAGTGAAAGCTATTCACATGAAACCTGCCGGATTGTTGCAACCTTTGTCAGTACCTAGTTGGAAGTGGGATGATATAAGTATGGATTTCATCACAGGTTTGCCCACTACTCAGAAAGGACATGATTCGATTTGGGTAATCGTGGATCGTCTTACCAAGACCGCTCACTTTTTGCCTGTAAAGACAGTTTATAGACCACCTCAATATGCCGAGAAGTATATTGCAGAGATTATGAGATTGCATGGCATACCGAAGACTATCGTGTCTGATAGAGGGTCACAGTTCACTGCTCACTTTTAGGAGCATTTGCACAAAGGTTTGGGAACGAGTCTGATTCGTAGCACTGCCTATCATCCTCAAACAGATGGTCAGACTGAAAGAGTTAATGCTGTTTTAGAAGATATGTTAAGAGCTTGTGTGTTGTCTTCCAGAGGTTCATGGGAGTCGTGGTTACCTTTAGTAGAATTCGCATATAATAATAGCTATCAAGAAAGTATCGAGATGGCACCTTTTGAGGCTCTGTATGGACGAAAGTGTAGAACACCTTTAAACTGGATCGAGCCAGGGGAAAGAAGGTATTATCGTATTGATTTTGTGGAAGAAGCCAAAAAGAAAGTTCATATCATTCAGCAAAATATGAGAGCAGCTCAGTCACGTCAGAAAAGTTATGCGGATAAGAGAAGGAGACCACTTGTGTTCGAAGTTGGTGACTATGTTTATCTAAAAGTCACGCCAATGAAGAAGAAGCGGTTTGGAATACGCAGAAAGCTTGCCGCCAGATTTGTAGGACCCTACAAAATCTTAGAAAGGAAGGGTCCAGTGGCTTACAAATTGGAATTACCAGAATCAATGGATGCTATATTCCCAGTTTTTCACATATCACATCTCAAGAAATGTTTACGCGTTCCAGAGGAAATAATTGAACCTCGAGGCATAAAACTTAAGTCAGATCTGGTGTGTCATGAGCAGCCAATCCGAGTTTTGGATTCCAAAGAAAGGGCTACTCAAAACAGTGTGGTGAAGACATATAAGATACAATGGAGTCATCATGATGAGGGAGATGCATCTTGGGAAACGGGGGAATACCTACAAAAAGCATACGAAGATTTTTATAATAAATGGTTCGTAACCCAAATCTCGGGACGAGATTTTTATAAGGGGGGAGGGCTGTAACACTCCGGTGTTACGCAAGCATTTGCATTGCAAATCATGAGCATAACATGTCATGGCATTCATAATCATATGTGCTTAGGGTGTACCTTTAATAAACTAAAAATGTGGAAACTAGTATTGCTTAACATGTTGTGATAATGTGATAATGACATTCATCAAATTTGTGCAACTATAAATTTCATATCACTTATAATTATAAGGAAAAATTTTGGAGCCACTAAATCACTCAAAGTTTTGTCAAAGATTTGTTTTAAAAATGTATTTGAAAATATTCAAAAATCCTCTCTAAATTAGCTTTTATTCTAAAAATCAAAATCTATCTAGATTTGGACTTTGGTCTTAAAAGCAAAGTTGTAGAGAATTAAATTCTAAGCAACTTTTGTTTTTGGGTCATTTTCAGAAAAGGTTCTTTTCTTGCTCAAAATGAGATTTGAAAATGATTATTTGAAATTATTTGAAAAAAAATGAAAAGGAAAAATCAAATTCTAACCTAAACGGGCCGCCGCCTCGCTATCGGCCCGTTGGCCGAATCGGCCCGTGCCACCCCGCGCGCGCGCCGCAGCCACCGCCTCGGCCCCGCCCGCGTCCGCTCGGCCCGGCCTGCCTCCGCGCCGCTCCTCCTCTTCCCGCTCGCCTCGCGCCTCGCTGTCCACCGCGGCAGAGAACTCCCACCGCGTGGCGACCATGTGCCGGTGTCGCCCGCCGCGCGGCAGCCGTGGCCTGACCTCGCGCCCACGCGCCTGCCTTCAACTGCTAGTGCCCGTGCACTCGCTCACTTCTGCCTGAGCTGCCTTCTTTCTCCTCCAGAGCCGAGAGCCCCAAGCTCTGCACTCGCCGCGCCTGCAGCTCCGCCGGCATCGAGCTCCCGCACCACCGCGCCATTCCCCGATTCCTCCCGCCCGCAACTCCGCCTCGCCCTCCTTCAAGTCACGCTCGAGCTTGCGCTGCCTTCCGAGCACAGGTTGAGCCTCCCCGCGCCTCGCCACCGACGGCCATGGCGTCGCCGTGCTCGGCCGCCATGGAAGCCATCTTCGTTCTCCTCTCCAGCCAAGCCTAGCTACCCTACCGCACTCGCCGTCTCCTCGCATATCCCGTGCGCTCGTCAGCTCGCCCTGCCGTGGCCGGAGATGGCCGCCGGCCTCGTGGCCGAGCCGCGCCGCCGCGCCAGCGCGCACACCGACGAGGCCTTTGCCTCCGCCAGCCAGCCGGGCCGGCCAGGCCGAGTGGCAGTGGGCTGACGCCCTGCTGGGCCGTCTTCCCCTCTCTCGCGCTCGGGCCGCGCAGGCCGAGAACGGCCATGGGCCGGTTTACTTCCCCGGGCCGGCCCAGTTTTAAAAATAAAAATCGTTTTCTGTTTTCTTTTATTATTCATAATAAAGGATGTTGTGGAAAATGTTTTTGTATTCATTTGAGCTCAAAAAATTGTGAAATAAATTTCTATGAACTCATTGGAACCGGATCTACAATCTAAAAATATTGCATGTCATTTTTGGGATACTTTTCTGTAGAGCTTTAATTAATCCTTGATATTGCTGATATCTTGTAAAATGGCTAGTAAATCCTATATGTATCAGAAAAATATGATTTCAAGTTTGTTAATCTTCATATATCATGTACTTCCTAGGAAAAATATGTTTCATGCATGTGCTGTGGAAAACTTTGGAGAAGTAGTTCAAGTGCCTTTAATGGCTGATTTTTGTTATTTTGCTAGAGAGCAAACTTTGTATAAAACATGCATGTGATAATTTTTGTACAGTCATTATATTCCATGAAGAACCTAGGAAAAATATTAATTCTGTTGTTTGACACTTTTCATAGTACAAAGTAATTTCATGCTCATTTTTATGCTATAGCTTTTCATTTTTGTATAGGATAGTTTACTTATCCAAATGTCATGAAATTTTTATGGTAGTCTGTTTAGGGTAGTATTATGCTACTGTAATTTTCTTAGATTTTTAGGAGCATCAAAAATATATGTTGCTGTTCAAACTTATTGTTATTTAGAGTTTAAGCAAGTGTTGCTTTAAGTATGATTAAGAAATTAATAAAGCTTTGGTGTATCTTTGAAGCATTTCATAAGATATGTTAACTTAACATAATAGTAGTAGAAGAGAATGCAGTAGATGACATGTGCTTGTAGTATATAGTTTCTTGGATGATGTTGACTACCTTGCATTTCAACATATTCATTGCATTCATCTCCTTCGATGCACACTTGCATAATCACTTACGCGCATTGCATCATACAGGATCACAAACCGAGAACCCAGTCGTCTTACCCGAGGAGCTAGAGGAGCAGCTCGAGGTGCAGCAGCAGGAGGTGACAGAAGCTGAAGAAAAGGTCGGTGAAGATCTCCCGGAGTGCCCCGATCACCGTCCGAGCTCCTTCGAGAGAGGCAAGCCCCGGAGCATTTCTCTCCCGGTTTGCAAATAATTTATTATTAACTTTACTTAATTTGATGCATTACGTTTAGGAGTTGTTTGCAAACGTTGCTGCATTATACCTTGCTTACCTTTGTTATATTATATCCTTGTTACCCTGGTATCCGCAGTCGAGTCAATGCTTAGCTGGCTTAGACCGGTAGAAGTCGGGTGATTTCCTGTCACCTGCGAGCTATAGGTGGTTACCTGGATCTGTTTGGATGACTATGAAGTCATGGTATAACTAAGTGTGAAATGAATTTGAGACCGGGCGGAAACTTGCAGGGTTTCGGACTGTAGTGTTTTCCGTCTGTGTCGATTAAGGACCGTCCGTTGTTGTCCCTCGGGTCATGTTGAATGCATGCCTCACATTTAGCTGGCCAGATAAAGTACCTTCCGACCGTGAAACTAGGAGATTATTCGGGCCGAGTGAATTGCCCGCAACGCACTGTACTGGAGCAGTAGTGGCAGGATACGGGGCCGCGATGATAAGGCCAAAGAGCAGTCGGGCGGCCCCCGGGTACAAGTGGTTCCTGGCAAGCTCGCGACTTTACCTGAATGGTTGACTCGGCGACCAACACCTCACTTTAGCGGGTGAGTGAGGTTTATGTGAGGAATAACCTACCAGCTGGTTAATAATCGATTCGAATCGCCATCGTTCACTGGATAGTGAACACTTGACTTGAGCTACTTCATCGTAGTAATATTGATGGAACACTTGGACAGTTATATGAATTATGACATAATGGAAGTTGTTAATGATCATTGGTTATCATTACCTGTTTAATTACATGTTACTTTAGTACAGGTGCAAATGTAGTTGACAGGTTAATAAAGATTTAACTTGATGCAAAGCTTTTGTAAAGGTTTTCCTAAATGCAAAAAATTCCTTTTTGCAAATGAGTCAGCTACCCCACCAGACAGCCTATCATAATTCCTTGGTGTCTTTTATTTCTGGTTTATGACGGGTAAGTCTAGCTGAGTACCTTCTCGTATTCAGGGCTTTGTTCCCACTTGTTGCAGATGGGCAGATGTATTACGATTATTGTATCAACTGCCTCTATCCTGCGATGGGCGAAGCATAGAACCATGGGCAATGGTCATTCGCTACTTCTCGTCTGATGCTTTTGCTAGAGATGGTCACAAGCTGGCACTTTATTTCAAAATGTTGTGTGTGTGCGTGATTTGAACTACCGCTTCTGCTACTTTTATTCGAACCTGGTTTGTAATAACTATGTTTAAACTCCGATGTATTTTATGCTGCGAACATTTATGTAACTTATGATGGTAACCGTTAAACTTAGTATGATCTTGGTTGTTATGTGAAATGGTTTGAAATCCGTCGAGATTTCACGGACTACCGGGTTATACGGGCTTAAGTTTGTTAAATTGTCCTTCCGTTGGATGATTTCCTACTTAATCTCGTATAATTGGGCGGTTCTGTTGCATGTATTTATACACCCACAGACAAATCCAACCTTACCAGCTAACTCAACAAAACACGCACTGACCGAACACGCCGATCGACGTGACCGGACATGCCGATCGAGTGTAACGGTCGAAAACCAGAATGATACCACTCAGTGACCGGACGCACCGATCAGGGATGATCGGACGCGTCCGATCATGCAAGAACCTTACTGTACTATAACCTGATGCTCAACCACGTCCGATCAGTGATGACCGGACGCGTCAGGTCAGCTAAGTACCTTACTAGAACATGACCGGACGTGTCCGGTCATTTTCCAGTCGCGTCTGATTATACTTTTACCCTCTGAAACACGTGTCAGACTGATCAACGCGTTTGGTCCTCGCAGGGACCGCGTCTGGTCAACCAGGTTGAAAACGCAGTGACTGTTAGTTCTGACCGGACGCGTCCGGTCGTGACAGAGACCGCATCCGATCAAGGGTAAACAGCTCAAACGACTTTGAAACGCGACACAACTTGATCCAAATTGCTTCCAACTAAACCTTGAGCTTTTCCTGAGCTACCTAGTGCTAAGTTTGACAAGTGTGCACCACACCTAAACAAAAGACTCACCTAGGTCAAGCTACTCGCTCATGCCCCCCTTTATAGTACGGCCAAAGGAAAAAAATAAAGATCCTAACGACTATTCCGGATGTAACTCAACACCTTGACATCCAGAACTAACCGTCCTTAATCTTGTCATTGATCCTTTGAAAACCGAAACAATTTCCATCAAGGGGCATGAATACCATAGTACCCAAAGCAGTTATCAACCCTATGACCTAGCTTATCAAAGTTTCTACAAAACACACGTTAGTCATGGGAATAATGCGTTGTCATCAATTGTCGAAACCAACTCCCGGGGCCTAGATGCTTTCAGTAGACTCATTCATATGAATAATATTTTTAGTGTATAGGTAACAAGGATAGTCCCATGTTATACTTGCCTTAGAACTTGCTTTATGCTCAAAGCAACTTGCTCTGAAAAGCCTCAACTTAATCTTTCATTTGCAATTTTTGGCACTCCGTTTCTGGTCTTCACCTTCTGATCTTCGGCGCTCACGGATAGTCTTTCTTCTACTCGTAGATCATAGCAACCCAACACACTAATAGGCATATAAGCAAACAAATAAAGACAACTAAGAACAATATACCACACAAGAGAAAAACAACGTACTAAAAGAGAGTTATCGGCTACGGTGACAAGAACACAAGAAACATCGATAACGGAACTATCGTTAAAAAGAAAAAGACTATCAGAATATTTATATTATAAAAGGAACCACTACATGCTTGATTTATTTTAGCTAACAAGATCATGGAAAAATAATTAGTTCAGATTAGACAAATCATATTTGGACTCAACATCGAGTTAAAACTAACCATAGTTTATATATTTTATAAATATTCCCACACAATATTTTATTAAGAAAGTTATGCTTTTATATTTGCAAAAGAAATAATTGTGTGAGAGCATCCAAACGCACGTCAAAGTGCTAGCCTAAATAATTTATAAATAAAAAATATGTTTATGTTAGTAGCTAATTATTTTAACATTTATTTACATATACAAAATCGAAATGTAACTCCATGTTGTTTTTAGATTGAAAACTGGTTACGTACCCATTAATCAAATTAATATTTAACAATGAACACAAGAAGTGATGTGCGGCTATTGGGAGTTTTATGTATTACGATAGAAAAGAAAAAGCTACATGCTTAATTCATTTTAATTAAACAAGACCATGTGAAATAGTAGCTCAAATTAGTCAAATGATATTTTAATTCAAAAACCAAGATGAAACTAGCCGTATTTTTATTTGTAAACGTGCATGTATCATTTAATCAAACTAAACATTAACTTTGTAAAAGAAAAGTGCATGTGAAATTATCTACACAAGTTTATCATATATGCAACGTAGTTAGACTAAGCAAATATTAATTATAAAATATATACAAGTATATTAATCAATTTAATATTTAATGGTATATAGAAAAACATGTGCCAACTGAACGAAATCACCTATGTTTCAAAGTTGAACTAAGCATCTTATAATTCAAAAGACATTTAGTTAAATATTAATTAGATTAACATTAATTTAGGATAGACTGAAGTATAAACCCATGTTGCTTTTAATTAGAAACTCAATTGCACAAGCATAAATCAAATTAATATCTAACTTATAAATTTCAAAGATGTAAGACATTTTAAACGTTGTTGCTAACGCATAACTTTGGTCGGCATGTTGCAAAACAACAAGAACGGATTTAAACTGGGATTGCTTTTAATTGAAAAGCTATTGAATAAATATATTAATCTAATTACTATTTAAATTAATAAATTCATAATTAAGTGACATGATAATCCTTAGCCCTAATGCGTAAAGCACGACAACACGAATCTAACACAACAAGAACTACTCAAATCGGAGTTAGGATGATTAAACGACAAAGGATTAACGATTAATGGCAAACTTGTAAATAACCTCATCTTCTATCTTGGTTCATCTCCATCTGTGCGTGGCCAAAGCAGCCACGGGAGGTGCTGCTGCTCGTCGTGGGGATGGGTGGGGGCCAGCCTCGGCCTGCTGGCCAACCGGAGGGCGGTTCCAGGCCACGAGGGCCAGTGGCACCAGGCCGCGTGGGGACAGGGCCGCCCAGGGCAGCACCTGCCCGCACGAAGCAGCGGCGGCGGCCTGCTGCTCGCCGCGAGCAGCTGCAGAGGCGTGCTGAGGGGAGGGGCGGCGTGGTCGGGACCACAAGGCGCGGGGTGAGGGCGCAAGTGGCAGCGGGTTGTGAGGAGAGGCGCACGTCTGTGGACAGAGAAGATGAACAACGTCAACCATGGGTGCTCCTCGCCAAAAAAGGGAGAGAAGTTAGGGAAATAGCGCAACAAGTATGGATTCGTAAAAAGGAAGACGTGTCAATCTAGAGAATATCGAGACGAACTTCGAAGTGGAGGTGGAATTCGCTGGAGATGAGAAACGTGGCCAAAAAAGCTCGCCGAACCTTCGTCGAAAGTTCGTCGGAAAGCAAGTTGTATATGACGAACTTCGGCGAGGGATGGAGGGAGCTACTAGCGGCGGCTTGCGATGGGGTTTTTAGATCTGCGATCAGCACGTCAAGGAGAACACCGGCATATATAGGTCTAGGGTTTGGAAACTTTTCAAAATTTCTTAATTTCGGGATTATTTTAATGCCGCGAATAAAATAATTCTAGAAAATCTAAAATTACCTTTTTGGCCGTGAAAAATAGCCCGGAGCTCAGAAAAATCATGGGAAAAATCCTGGAGACTCTTGGAGGAATAAAGAACTCAACTAAATGAGTTTAAGCTCATGAAAAGATTGATGAAGAGATTACGGAAAAAGATTAAGCTCGCAGAAATTGAAATTTTAAATCCAGAAAATACCAAAAAGTTTTCCGGTGAGAAGCAAACGTCGTCCTATGGTATTTTAAAAAATAATAGCACTCACCAACACCAAAGACAAGCATCACACAAACACCACATTATCAAATTAATATGAAAAAGTTTAAAACCATAATTTTCTATATTTAAATTAGCAGCAACTTAACTTATCTAATAAATTTATTCAAATATTGAAATTATTTATTTTATTTAGTGTTTTCTAAGCACAACCCAAAATTGAAAATTTTGGGGTGTAACAATTCTATCCCACTTAATAGGAATCTCGTCCCGAGATTTGAAGAGACTAGGGAGAAATATAAAGTTGGTCTGCAAGTCTTCACTCTTCCCTGATCGACTCTTATCCAATGATCGTCCCGAGTTGCAGAGACTAGGGAGAAATATAAAGTTGGTCTGCAAGTCTTCACTCTTCCCTGATCGACTCTTATCCAATGATGATGATGCCACAAGCTCAAAACCAACTTTGTAAAGGTGTCCTTTAGACCCTTACAATCCTTGTAGATGGTTCCAATATGTTACCAACCCTGAGAAAAGATACCGGCGCTTGATAGTGACTTTGCAATCATGTAGATAGCTGATGCTTCCAAGTGACGAAATAGAACGTATAAAACTATCATCTTGTATCATCTTTAGTTCAGCAAACCCCCTTAAGAAGATATCAACTAGAGAACACCAAAGGATAACTTGCATTTGTTTCTGAGTGATGACTATCATCATGTCTGAAAGGATCAAGATGCCTAAGAGGAGGGGTGAATTGGGCTTTTCTAAAAATTAATTGCAAGAATTAAATCCTACAAGCCAAACTTCACCCCTAGTGCCTACTAGTGTTCCTTGTGATTCTACCGGTAAAAGTTTTACACCCTAAGTTCCAATCCTAGACTAGCATGGCAATTCTAGGAAAGTAAACAAGCAATGAAAGTAATGCTCGAATGTAAATGCTTCAAAGTAAGGGTTAGGAACACGGCGATGTTTTGCCAAGGTATCGGAGAGTCATCACTCCCCACTAGTCCTCGTTGGAGCACCCGCGCAAGGGTGTAGCTCCCCCTTGATCTGCGCAAGGATCAAGTGCTCTCTACGGGTTGATTCTTCGACACTCCATCGCGGCGAATCACCTAAAACTGCTCACAACATGAGTTGGGTCACCCATAATCTCGTCGGATGATCACCAAACTCCCAATCACCACCAAACCATCTAGGTGATGGCGATCACCAAGAGTAACAAGCTAGAACTCTCACTTGACCACAACATGCCTAATGAGAAGATGAATGCACACTTGCTACACTCTTGTCACTAGTGAGGAATCTCAAACTTTGATTCTCAAATCACTATCCTCACTAGGGCTCTTGCACTCTCTTGCACTCCAAAGGTGTTTCTCAGCTGAACAAATGAGCAAGAGACCTCTAAAAGAGGTGGAGGGGATGTATTTATACACCCCTCAGACAAATCCAACCGTTACCTACCGAATCAGCAAAACGCGCACTGACCGGACGCGCTGGTCATCATGACCGGATGCGCTGGTCAAGTGTAATGGTCGGAAACCGAAAGTTAGCGCTGAGTGACCAGATGCGCCGGTCTAAGATGACCGGACACACCGATCAGAGATGACCGGACGCGGCGATCAGGGATGACCGGACGCGTCCGATCATGCAATAACCATACTGGAAACTGATCTGACGCTCGACCGTGTCCGATCACAGATGACCGGACGTGTCAGGTCAGCTTGGGATCTTACTGGAACATGATCGGACGCGCCGATCACTTCACAGTCGCGTCCGATTACACTGTTTACCCTCTGGAACACATGTCCGACTGACCACCGCATCCGGTCCTCTCAAGGACCGCGTCCGGTTGATCAGTTAACTACGCAGTGACTTGTTAGTACTGACTGGACGTGTCCGGTCATGACTAGGACCGCGTTCAGTCAAGGGTAAACTGCTCAAACGTCTTCTAAACACGACGCAACTTGAACCAAGTTGCTTCCAACTGAACTTTGAGCTATTTTAGAGCTACCTAGTGCTAAGTTTGAGAAGTGTGCACCACACCTAAACAAAATACTCACCTAGGTCAAACTACTCGCTCATGCCCCCCTTTATAGTACGGTCAAAGGAAGAAACAAAGATCCTAATGACTATTCTAGATGTAACTCAACATCTTGACATCCAGAACTAACCGTCCTTAATCTTGTCATTGATCCTTTGAAAACCAAAACAATTTCCATTAAGGGACATGAATACCATAGTGCCCAAAGTAGTTATCAACTCCATGACCTAACTTACCAACGTTTCTGCAAAACACACGTTAGTCATGGTAATAATGGTTGTCATCAATTGCCGAAACCAACACCGGGGCCTAGATGCTTTCAATCTCCCCCTTTTTGGTGATTGATGACAATACTTAGATTCAGAAGTTATAAGTTGAGGTTTTCGATCATGCTTGGTTCACATAAGCATAAAGCTGTAAGCACAAGGGGTTAGTCATTGCTTATGTGTTCCAAGCCAACTAAGTGTACTCATAAGATAAAACATGAAGAGTTAGTACACATAAAACATAGCTCATATGAAATCAGAGTAAGGCATGGAAGCACAACCTTATGAGCTTGTTGACATCGTTTTTTAGCACGTGTCAAGATGGTCAGGAAGGGCTAATCAGCAGAGGAAAGATTATTGTGTAGATTGATAGCTAATATAAATGAGTTTGCTTATGAGTGGTAGCGGCGTATGGGTTCAAATTGAAATGTTGCCAATAAGGTTAAGGGTATTATTGCCGATGCCGATGAAAGATGGTTTGAAGACTGCTGCCGATGAAACAGGGAATGTACCAATGGAAGGAACTTGAAGGCTACTGCCGATGGAACAGGGATTGTGCCGATGGAACAGGGATTATGCCGATAAAAAGGAGGTCGATGAGAATACCATCATGACTGAGATGGACTATGGAATAAGATAGGAGTTAACTTCCTTATATACGTTTATTAGAGTCTGAGTTGTATCAAAGTCATGTGTTTCCATAGATTTGGATTTAGTGTCCTAGTCGTATTTGGTTACGTTTCTATAGATCAGGATATAAATATAGGGTGAAGGGCAATGTAAAAAAAAGGAGAGATCAATCAATACATCAAAAACAACTTTTATTCTTATTTACATCTACTTTCGACGACTTCGTCAATTTGCATATTTTTCTTTTTTACGAGTTCTCATCGATTCGGCGAGTTGCATTGCTCTAGTGCAATCTTCGGCGATCCTTGAGTTTCGCGTGAGTACCTCTTGGCCGTGACTTCCGGGCGTATCGCTGTTGTCAGGACCAAAGTGCTCGTATCTTCATCCTTGTTGATTAACAGGTCAAATCGACTAGCACGCTTTGGATATCGATTTCGGGTATTAGCCCTTTGTGTTTGCAGATCTACTTTTGCATCAACACATCTTTTGGCACGCTCGGTGGGGTAGATCTAGTCAAGATGCTTAATCCTGAGATCGATGCGGGGAACATCATCGCGGTAACAGAAGAAGATCTTAAGGACGATCAGAAGCAGACTATGGAGAGGGCTATAGAAGAATACAGACAGCTCTGCTTGAAGTCATTCAGTTTGAACAAAAGTGAAAAAGTCATCCAGAAGCAAGACTTGCCGTTGCCTCGGCAAGTTACCTTTGATTCTAATCCGGGTAAACTTCAAGAGATGGTTAATTCTGCAGTGAATCATGCTTTAATTAATCATTCCAATGTGCTGTCCAATACTGTTCATAATGCTGTGATTCGAACTTTCAAAGAAGGGCAAGCGTCACCTCGTTACGTTGGGCCTGCTTATCATCAACCAGAATCAGCATCTGCTATTGCTCCATCGGCTCCCCCAGCTCTTGCGGGTATAGAGATTTCTTCTCTTCCAGTATCAGCAGGTTTATCTAACGTACAGTCTACACCGATGCGTCCAAATTCAGCATTATCAGGACGAGTTCAGCTTAATATAGATCTATCAGCATCGGCTTTATCAGGTCCTGTACCACAGAATAATCAGACTCTTGCTAATTGGTGGGGATATGGTATACCTCCAGAGCCATCTATTTTTAACCATGGATCACCTCAAGTGTTTGATGCAACGGGAAAAGCTCCTATGCTATCGGCCGGTTCACCGATAGCTCAAGTACCCTAATATAGTACAGCAACTACTATACAACCAACTCTAGGAGGTTTCCACATGTCTTTGGGTCAAACATCTAGTTCAAGTCCATCTGCAAATTTGTTACCGATGCAACAGAAGGCTCCAATCGTAAGTCAACCTGGAGTCCAGGTTTTACCTCAAGTTAGTTGTAATTATCCGGCAATGCCAACAAGTTACCAACCATCGGCAAATTTTGTACCGATGAACGCTAATAATTGGCCAGGGCAGTTTCCCACTCAACATTCAGTTTAGCCAAATCAGCAAGCCACAGGTGTTCATCAAGGTCACATGCATGCTGATTTTCAGAATCAAGCATCGGTAGCTCAACCGATGAACCCTTTTCAGCAGGTTAATGGATCACAGATAGTGACAAATATGCTAATTGCTGGAGATCGTGGGCCACAAAGGTATGCAGAAGGGTATCAGCAAGTACCTCCAGTGGAGATTCAACCATGTCGTCAACAAGATGTTGATGCTTTTTGGGCCGATAAAATAGCAGAAATTATGAAGGATCAGTTTGGGATCAAGCCCAAAGTTAATACCTATTCTTATCGGACTCCGTATCCTCCTGCATATGATTTAATTCCTCTCCCAAATCGTTACAAGGTGCCGGATTTCACTAAGTTTTCTGGGCAGGACGATACATCAACCATGGAGCATGTTAATCGTTTTATTATTCAATGTGGAGAGGCAGCTTGTAGAGATGAATTGAGAGTTCGTTTGTTTTCATCATCTCTATCTGGATCAGCATTTACATGGTTTATCTCACTATCGCCAAATTCTATTATTATTTGGGCTGATCTAGAAAAGCAATTTCATAAGTATTTCTTTGTTGGAGTTCATGAAAAGAAGCTTACCGATTTGGTAAAGATGAAACAGCGCAATGATGAATCGGTAGAAGGCTTTGTGCAAAGGCTACGAGATGTAAAGAACAAATGTTATAGCCTGGTGTTGGATGATCGGCAGCTTGCCGATTTGGCCTTTCAGGGATTGTTGCCACACCTTAAGGACAGATATGCTTCTCAGGAGTTCGAAAGCCTAAGTCATCTAGTGCAAAGAATTTCTGATCAAGACACTAGGGTTTTTGAACCTAAAAGGAATTGGAATAAGAATGTTTCATTTGTCAAAGAAGTAGAAGATTCTGATTCGAATGAAGAACCAGTTATCGGTTTGGCTGAGTGGGTTAAGAATAAAAAGCCGATATCTTGTCCCTTTGGTCACAAAGAGCCAGAGAAGTTTACTTTTGACGTCACCAGAGCCAATAAGATATTTGATCTTTTGCTTCAGGAGGGCCAGATTAAGTTGTCACCTAATCATCTGATCCCATCGGCAGAAGAGTTGAAGCATATGCTGTATTGCAAATGGCATAATGCAACTTCACACAGTACAAATGAGTGCAAAGTATTTAGACAACAATTACAGTTAGCTATTGAGTCTGGGAGAATAAAATTTGGCAATTCCAAGATTCAGAAGCCGATGAAAATTGATCAACATCCTTTTCCAGCAAATATGTTGGATACTGAAGGTAAAATTAAGGTGTTGACATCAGAAGCTGCTAAAAAGAATGCATCAGTAGATCCCCAACATCGGATAACTACCGATGATGCAAAAGGCAAGGGGCTATTGACAGAAGGTGGCAGTTCTGGAAAGCCTCCTCGATCTGGCATCATGATTACTCAACAAAGACAACAGGAAGGCTGGCATCAGCGAAGGGACCGATGTCGACAACAGCAAGAGGAAAGACGTCAAGAAGAGTGGAATCAGCATAAGGAAGGTATTAAGTTACCTACTGTTGAAGATTGCCCAGAGTGCAATTGTTATTATGGAGTTAATCGTCCTATAAGAAGATTTCAATCTGGTAATCAAGGTTTGTCCATTAATGAGCCGATCAGAAGGAGAGCATCAGTATATGATCGGCTAGGGGGCAGGCTCAGTGTACATGAAAGGCTTGGTAAACATGTTGCATATTTTCTGAGAAACCAAGAGGAACTTGAAGAGATGGCAAATGCAAGAGTTCCTAATGAAGAAATATTTTACAGGGATACTAATATACATCGTGTGGAGACAACTAGGACCTATCAGCCAGTGTGGAAAACTAAACTTCCTCAATGGTGTCTAGAGGGTTTGACAAAGACACAGAAGAGGAAAATGCAGCGAGAGCGTCAAAAAGACTTTTACCAAGAAGGAAGTCCCTCCAATGAGAAATCTGGTAATCAGCAGTGGCAGATAAGGCACAAAAATAAAGGCCCATCGGCAGATGTCAATATAGTGTTTATGTTACCGATGGAATTTTTGGCTCTATCTGATAGCGAAGAAGAAGTTTTTTTCTCTGACCAAATAGCTCAATTAACACTAGATCCAATGATGACTATTTTTGAGAAGCCTGCCGATGATGAGAGACAACACCTCAAGGCTTTGTTTGTAAAAGGCAGAGTTAATGGGCAGCCTGTATCTAAGATACTTATTGATGGAGGAGCTGTAATTAATATTATGCCTTATGTGATGTATCGGAAGCTTGGTAAGGGAGATCAAGACTTAACTAAGACTGATATGATGCTAAAGGACTTTGAAGGCAATGTATCACCAGCTAAAGGGGCAGTGTGTGTTGAATTGACCATCGGAAGTAAAACTTTACCGACAACTTTCTTTGTTATTAATGGCAAGGGTGTATATAATCTGCTTTTAGGAAGGGATTGGATTCATGCTAATTGTTGTGTTCCTTCTACAATGCATCAGTGTCTTATACAATGGGTTGGAGACAAAATTGAAGTTGTTCCTGGTGATTCTTCTTATATCATCGCATCGGCAGAATCAGACACTTATGAGCGAACTAGGTGCATATCAGGAGAAGCTTGGGAAAAAGAGTTCCTCAAGGTTGCCGATTACGAAATTCTACCGATCCAAGCAGTCAGTTCTGAAGAAGAGTTTTAATGGATAGATTTATCGATGATGGAAAATTAGGTCAAGGATTTACATCGGCAGATGATTTAATAGAAGTAGATATTGGTGAAGGCGATGGGCCAAGGCCCACTTTTATTAGCGCTAAGTTAAATTCCAAGTGTAAACAACAACTAGTTGATTTGTTAAAGGAATATAAAGATTGTTTTGCTTGGGATTATACTGAAATGCCTGGGTTAGACCGATCTATAGTTGAACATCGGTTGCCTATTAAATCTGGATTTCGGCCACATCAGCAGCCGGCACGCCGCTGCAATCCTAATATACTTCCTGATATTAAGGCCAAAATAACTAAATTAATTGAGGCAAAGTTTATTCGGCAGTGTCGATATGCAGAGTGGATTTCTAATGTGGTTCCTGTATACAAGAAAAATGGGAAACTTCGTGTTTGTATTGATTTCAGGAATCTCAATAAGGCCACACCGATGGATGGTTACCCAATGCCGATTGCTGATTTGTTGATTGATGCTGCAGCAGGGCATCAGATTATCAGTTTCATGGATGGTAATGCAGGTTATAATCAAATATTCATGGCTGAAGAAGATATTTCTAAGACTGCTTTTAGATGTCTAGGACATGTGGGATTATTTGAGTGGATAGTTATGACATTTGGTTTGAAAAATGCCGGTGCTACTTATCAAAGAGCTATGAACTTTATTTTCCATGAATATATCGGCACGTTGGTGGAAATCTACATTGATGACATAGTGATTAAGTCTAGAGACATCACAAAGCATCTAACCGATCTACAGAAGATATTGGAGTGCACAAGAAAGCATGGATTAAAGATGAATCCTAATAAATGTGCATTTGGTGTATCGGCAGGACAATTCTTGGATTTTATGGTGCATCAGCGGGGTATTGAAATTAGTAGAAAATCTATTGAGGCAATCAACAAGATTGTTGCTCCTGCCGATAAAACTGAATTACAATCCTTGATCGGTAAGATTAATTTTATCAGAAGATTCATATCTAATTTGTCGGGTAAGATCAAGGCTTTCTGTCCATTATTGAAATTGAAAGCCGATCAGGAATTTAAATGGGGGGATGAACAATAGTTAGCCTTAGATGAAATTAAGAGTTATTTAACAAATCCTCCAGTGTTAGTTCCACCCCAACATGGAAAACCTTTTAGATTGTATTTATCAACTGAAGATACTGTTACCGGTTCAGCTCTTATTCAAGAATTTGAAGGAAAGGAGCGTGTTATCTATTATTTGAGCAGACGGTTAATAGATGCTGAAACCAGGTATTCGGCCATTGAGAAATTATGTCTATGTTTATACTTTTCTTGTATTAAGCTGAGACATTATTTACTATCGGCTGAATGTACTGTCATATGCAAAGATGACGTGGTCAAGTATATGCTGTCAATGCCAATACTGAATGGTAGGATTGGTAAATGGATTTTAGCATTATCAGAATTTGACCTATGTTATGAATCGGCTAAGGCAGTTAAAGGACAGGTTATGGCCGATTTCGTTACTCAACATTGCAACACGGTGGATTCTCTGGAAATTGCTCCGTGGACACTTTTCTTTGATGGGTCTACTTGTGGTGAAGGGGCAGGCATTGGTATCGTATTAATTTCCCCTCAGGGGAAGAAGTATGAGTTCTCATTGCCGATTGTTGCTACATCGACAAACAATCAAGCTGAGTACCAAGCCCTGATAAAAGGGTTAAAATTGCTCAAGAAAGTACATGCTGATGCTGTTGAGATCTTTGGTGATTCTATGTTAGTTATAAATCAGTTGACTGGGATTTATGAATGCCGAAGTGAAATTCTAATTTCATATCATGAAAAGTGTTTGAGATTATTAAAAGGGTTCAGGAGTTTTCATCTGGAACATATTTCTCGGATGCATAATGAAGAGGCTAACCGATTGGCTCAGCATGCTTTAGGATATCAACCTGTTCAAGAAGTATTAATATCAGCAGCTGATACCGATGACTGGAGGAAGGAAATTATTGATTATTTAAAGAATCCATCTAAAAAGGTTGAAAGACGTATAAGGTTCCAAGCTACCAAGTATGTACTCCTCAGTGATGAATTGTATTACCGTACCATAGATGGAGTTTTACTTAGGTGTGTTAGCATAGAGGAATCAAAAGGCCTGATGGGTGAAATTCATGAAGGAGTATGTGGGGCTCATCAGTCAGCCTTTAAGATGAAATGGATGATCAGAAGAAATGGATATTATTGGCCGACTATTCTTGAAGATTGTTTTAAATATTTTAAAGGATGTCAGGAATGTCAAAAATTTGGTAATATTCAAAGGGCACCCGCATCGGCTATGAACCCTATAATTAAGCCTTGGCCGTTCTGGGGTTGGGCTATTGATCTCACCGGTCAGATTTATCCACCATCGAGTAAAGGGCATAAGTTTATTCTGGTTGCTACCGATTATTTCATAAAGTGGGTTGAAGCAATTCCTTTAAAAAAGGTGACATCGGCTAATATGATTGATTTTGTGAAGGAGCATATTGTTTACCGATTTGGCATCCCTCAAACCATCACTTCCGATCAGGGCACTATGTTTACATCATGTGAATTTGATGAGTTTGCTATATGAATGGGGATTAAAGTTTTGAATTCTTCACCGTATTATGGCCAGGCTAATGGTTAGGCTGAAGCATCTAATAAAGGAATTATCAAGCTCATTAAGCGCAAGATTAAAGAGTATCCTAAGAAGTGGCATACAATATTAAATGAAGCTTTGTGGTCATATCGGATGGCGTATCATGGTGCAACCAAGGTAACACCTTATCAGTTGGTGTATGGACACGATGCAGTCTTACCTTGGGAGATTAAAATTGGTTCTAGGCGAATACGCTCGCAAGATCAATTAACAGCCGATGATTATGATATCCTTATGAAGGATGAGTTGGAAGATGTAGCAGGTCATCGGTTAAAAGCTTTAGTTAGCATCGAGGATAATAAGAAAAGAGTAGCTAGATGGTATGACAAGAAGGTGAATGTAAAGGAATTTGTTGATGGAGAATTGGTTTGGAAGTTGATTTTACCGATTAGGACTAAAAGTTCTAAGTTTGGCAAATGGTCACCTAATTGGGAAGGTCCATATCGGATAAATCAATCTGTTCCTGGTAATGCATATATTCTTGAAAATCTTGAAGGAGTTGTATTTCCCAGAGCATTAAATGGAAAATATTTAAAGAAATATTACCCTAGTATCTGGATGGATGCATAAAAGAGTAATTGCTGATAACAATCCTATCGGCTAGAGTCAAAACAAAGTATCAATCATTACCGATGCGCTAATTTAACAAAGCTTAGATAGCCGATATCGCACGCAGGCGAATTTCATCGGTTTCTTTTAATTCCTTGGCATCTTCATCGGCATTTCCTTCCACAGGCTTGAGTTTCTTCTTGAGAACCAAGGCCTTGCGAGCTTGGATGTCTCGTTCTTGCTGAAGGGCCTTGATAGCGTCAGGAAGCTGGTCTTCTTCTTGCTTGGCTTGAGTCAGGGTTGTTTCAACCTTTTCCAGTTTGGCTAGCAGAGCTGCCCTTTTTGCTGATAGGTCTAAGATTTTCTGTTTAAGATCAGCACCGGAGGCTTGCAAGTTGCTGATGCTTTTGTGCTTCTCATCGGCAGTTTGCTTCAGCTGCAGCATTTCTTCCTTAAGTTGAGCCTGAGCTGCTCTGTCGGCAATACGATGAACAGCCTTTTGATATTGAAGTTGTCTGCTCTCCAGATGGACTGCTGGGAAGATGATTTCTTCAACATCGGCAGGGACTTGGCCACGGATTGTTTTAAAGATGGTCCTTGCAGGGTCTGAATCAATCACCAGTTGAGCAGTATCTTGTTGCAGCAGATTCAGGAGAACTTCTAGTTTGCCATAGGTATCTGCCGATATTGTTCCCAATGCCAGGGAAGAACTCGCCTCTTCTCCATCATCATCGGAGACGTTGATAGCAAAAGAAAACAAGCTATCGGGAGAATCTTGTTCCTCTGAAATAAAGAGAGTTAGGAATCCTATTTGTGGTGTCTGGGGATATTATAAACCAAACAGTTAATCGGTTTACCTGCTTCAGGGCAATTTCTTAAGCCTGGCTTGAGGGAGCGGCTTGAAAAAGATCATGCGAAGGATCGACAGAGGATGCCGATGGAATGTCTTCTACGACCTCATCAGTAGTCGGCCCTTGGGGTATAATGGCTGATGGCGTATCTTGTATAGAAGAAGCAGCTAGTTCAATTATATCAGTGGGTCGATTGATAGGTGTTAGAGCGGATGAAGGGGCTGGTGTAGATTTCTGTCGCTTTTGTTGAGCTTCAGCATCGGTTAAAGCTTTGCGCTTTATTTGGGCCTCAGCGACAATTGGCTGGGGGGCATCGACATGTGTTGATTGGGGAGCTTGCATGCTTGGTGTGCTTGCTGATGTGCCCGTTTATTGCTGCAAAAACGAGTATAAGATTGGATATTTAACAGAAAAAATGTAAAAATAAGAGAATACCTCTAAAGGAGGAGTAGAGGTCGTGGTGCTTGATATTGGAAGAGTTGCTGATGATGATCCAGCTGCAGCTCTCACATCCTGATAGTTATATGTTAATATAGTGTGCATCGACAGAAAAACAAAGTAAGCAAGGTTATTACCTTAAAAACCTTGATTAGGCTTGAAGCAGCAGCTATTGGAGTGGCCCTGGATGTTGCTAGTCTTGGTTTGGAGGTGATAGTTTTGGCGCGAGTCCTCTGGAAGGTTAAGGCCTCTAAGGTAGGGGTGTTGTAGCCAATTATTGAGACTGGAGAAATAGGATGGAGGTTGAAGGGTCTTCCACTTTTGCTTATTGATGAAACTGGATCATCGGACTATTTCAGGGAAGATTAGTTACCAATATACATATAAAAGGAAGGACAGAGATGAAAGTTAAAAGGAACTTACTTCATCGTCAGGAACAACATAGTCGGGATCGATCATGTGCCGATATGTATGAACGGATGTTGAAAACAACTGTTCTTTCCACTCTTGCCACCATTGCTTATATGACTCTGTGATGAAAGACACTGGTGACCAGGCAGAGAGATCAACATTTGAAATATTGGCATCAGGAGCAAGTCTTACTACTCTACTCCATTTAGTTCTAGTTGTAATAATTTCTCTGGGCTTAATCACATCGGCAAAGCATAGCTTGATTGGCAGTTGCCCAAAGGCTAATTGGCGAGACATTGTCGATGGATTGTAGAATTCATAAGTGATATGGGAATTCTTCCCGCTGCCAAATGTGTTTACTGGGATTGCTCTGGGGGTAATAATAGCCATCATAAGATCATTATCTTGGTTCAGATCACTATCGGCAAAATTGAAAAGAAGAGGGAACTTGTTATCCTCATCGATATAGGGTACCCAAGCTCTGAGATCACGAGGGAGACCATGGTACAAATTCTAAAAAAACCTACCAATTTGATCTTCATTGGACTCTGTTCCAGGAAGGACGATTATGGCTTCACCGAAGTTGAGAGGAGGGCGTGTTGCCGATTCATCATCTCCAAGGATGTAATCTTCGGCGATCTCTCGTGGGAATTCTTGGGCAAAGAAATCCCATTGTAGACGCTTATGCATGTGAGCGTTTAACCACATATTGATGAACCACCACGGGCCTCCCAGATTGCCGATGGGTTCACCAAGTAGAAGCTTCTGAGACACTTGGTGGAGAAGGTGGTAAGTTGAGCTCAGGAGGTATCGGCCAAGTGGGAATCTGACACCGTTGGCCAAGAGTTCCGCTGCTGGGAGGAAGGCGTTAGTTGGTCCTACCGATCGACCACAGAAGATAAACTTCTCTAGCCACATGTTCAGGAATATGGCGTGTTCCCTTTGATTGACAGTACCAGTTTTTTGGTACTCTTGGATGTATCCTGTCCAACCGCCGATGTTGCGTGTATTTACTCTATACTCTGTTTTTCTACCAAAAATGTGGCCTTCATCGACAGTTGAGATATCCAAGCCGGTGAGCATATATACATCGGCAAGAGTAGGGGCACATGGGCCATGACCGAACATGAAGGTATTTGTGGTATCTGACCAAAAATGAGCAGCAGCTATCATCATGGATTCATTCCTTTGCATATCAGCAATGGATAGCCTGATACATTGATCTATCTTCCGTTCTGCCCAGAACACTTGCATTGATCTGTTTACTCTCAAGTACCAGTTTTTCCACCCTTTGGTAGGTTTGGGCCAAGATCGAAATGTATCTTTCCATAGATTCAAAGAGAAATTTTGAGCTTTGAAGGGAATACGATTAGCTTCTGCATTGATCAGGTCGGTTGGATCTGGATCACCCATTAGACCTAGGCAATGGAGGGGAGGTTGGTTGGTTGGAATAACCAGTGTGTTGCGTAGTTCCTGAGTTTGGAAGATCAAGAAAATGGAAGAAGTAAAAAAAATACCAACTGTAAGAATTCGCAAGGGGCAAGAAGGGTCGAAGTAAAAGTAATAAAAAAAGAACGAACCGCAGGGACGTTGAAGTTGACCGCCATTGTTTCGAGAAGGATGAGGGCACGAGCTGGAGATTGGAAAATGATGATGGAAGGAGCTCTGGTGGGTTGAGGATGCGCAGTTAGGGTTGCCGCCAGAGAGAGAATGCCAAAGGTTGCAATTTGAAGGTAGAAGATGAGCAGTTCGGAGAAATCTATTTATAGGCCATTTGGGGTAGGGGTATTCTTGACTTATCTCTATGCCGTACGCGGATGGATCGAGGTGGTTCAGATAGATATGGTAACTGTTCGCACGACAATCAAGGGATTGTATAGAAGATTTGATGGCATGGCAAGTAGTCATGACTTGAAGGATATTTTGATACATGATCTTTCAGTTCTAAAATGGTGATGTTGCTGTGATAAGATCTTGCCGATGGATTGTTATTTTGGTATCTCAACCGTAATTGAGGCAAAAAACAGTTGGAAAATGTGTGATATTTATTGAGATACATGGATTAGATCTAGATTTGATTAAATCTGGTAACAGATCATGTTATGCTTAGAGAATGGGTTGAAAAATAGGTAATAGCAGGCATTATCTGGAGTAAATTTCGGAGCATCAATATCTTATACTCCGAAATTGGGGGGCATGTGTTGACATCATTTTTTAGCACGAGTCAAGATGGTCAGGAAGGGCTAATCAGCAGAGGAAAGATTATTGTGTAGATTGATAGCTGATGAAAATGAGTTTGCTTATGAGTGGTAGCGGCGTATGGGTTCAAATTGAAATGTTGCCAATAAGGTTAAGGGTATTATTACCGATGCCGATGAAAGATGGTTTGAAGACTGCTGCCGATGAAACAGGGAATGTACCAATGGAAGGAACTTGAAGGCTGCTACCGATGGAACAGGGATTGTGCCGATGGAACAGGGATTATGCCGATAAAAAGGAGGTCGATGAGAATACCATCGTGACTGAGGCGGACTATGGAATAAGATAGGAGTTAATTTCCTTATATACGTTTATTAGAGTCTGAGTTGTATCAAAGTCATGTGTTTCCATAGATTTGGATTTAGTGTCCTAGTCGTATTTGGTTACGTTTCTGTAGATCAGGATATAAATATAGGGTGAAGGGCAATGTAAAAAAAAGGAGAGATCAATCAATACATCAAAAACAGCTTTTATTCTTATTTACATCTACTTTCGATGACTTCATCAATTTGCGTATTTTTCTTTTTTACGAGTTCTCATCGATTCGGCGAGTTGCATTGCTCCAGTGCAATCTTCGGCGATTCACGAGTTCCGCGTGAGTACCTCTTGGCCGTGACTTCCGGGCGTATCACTGTTGTCAGGACCAAAGTGCTCGTATCTTCATCCTTGTCGACTAACAGGTCAAATCGACTGGCACGCTTTGGATATCGATTTCGTGTATTAGCCCTTTGTGTTTGCAGATCTACTTTTGCATCAACAGAGCTAAACACCATTAAGTGACATAATAATTAAGACACAGTCTCACAAACTCAAAGTCACACAATGCAGGGCGAGAAAAATAAACAGGATGCATGAAAGTAGCACACATGAAAGAACGAAACCCTCTATCAACACTCCCCCTAAATCTACGCTCTCTCTTACCCTTTGGCATCAAATGCCAAAAAAAAGAAAAACTAAGGATCTGACGGGGGAACTGAAGCTGTTGTCTCAGGTGCCGAGGAGCGTGGAGTGATCACAAACTATGAAGTGTCCTCCTCAGACTCTGAACTGTCAGGCTGACCCTCTGTAGATATACATGGCAGTGAAGCAGTCTGGGTCAGTAGAGTAGGTGCAGCAACTGAAGGTGTAGTAGCAACTATAGGAGCAGTCACTGTCGCCTGAGCCTAAAAGACACCAAGAGTAGGAGGATCTGTCGATGCTACTGAAGATGGCAGAGTCTCTGTGGTGGCAGCCCCGGACACGGGAAGTGCAGCAGTCTCTGAAGCTGACATCTCTAAGGTAGTCACAAAGGTGGTGTATGACGGTGTCGGCTATCTAGTCAGCTCACTGTAGGTGGTACTGAAATCAGGGAACGGAGTGCCTGAGAGGAGGTGAGGTCCCGGCTGAGCTAGTGGAGTAAACCCTGTCTGGATAGGAGTGAAACTCGAAGACTGGAATGTCTGAGGCACCTGCTGCTGGGGGGAGGTGTACTGAAAACTCGGCTGTCCCTGACTCTGAGGTCCACTGGACTATAAGGCTGGAGTCAGGACAGACGGTGGTGGAGGTACCCCAACAGTGACAAGGTGGCGCAGGAGCTCTAGGTACTGCTGCTGAGTGGCTGCCTGCTGCCTCTGCATCTCGAACTGCTATCGCTGGAACTCTAGCTGCTGCCTCTGGAGCTCGTCCTGACGAGCCTGAATTTGAGCAAATGCTGCAGCTGTGTCCTGAGCCTGTCTCTGCATCTGAACCTCTTGTCTCTCCTAGGCCTAGGTCAACCTCTCAAGAATAGCCACCATGGCTAGGTCTAAGCGGGAGGCTGAGCCAGAGCCACCGGCCTCATGATCGTGAGGTCAAGGAGAGCGGTACTAGGGGATGGGCTGATAATCCTCATCTGTGCTATCAGTAGAAACATCCTCGACTGGATCAGCTGGCTGAGCATCTAGATCTGCTAGCTCTGCCTCAGCAAGACCATCAACGGTCTCGTCCTGCTCAGTAGCTATCTCCGGTACCTCTGGCCTCTAACGCTGTCCTAGGCCAGGTGCCTGCTCTCTAGTAACTGATGCCCACAACTGTCGGATGTCATACTCTAGAAAGGCTGTAGTGGTATCAGAAATCTCTGCTCTAATCTCGGCAGGAAGCTCATAGGCAGATCTGATGATGAAGCATATCCAATGAGCGTACGGTAGCTGCCTGTGACCCTTGAATCCTTCTGCCAAGGTGTCCTCCATCTCACATAGCATCAGATCCCAAAGGTCAAACGGGGTCTGTGAGATGAGGTGATGTACTACCCAGAGCTGCATGCGAGTCAAGCCCTCTTTATATCCAAGCCTCAGAAGTAGAGTCCTCCTCACAATAGCATCAAGGACTCTGGCTATGGGTGTTAGGCTGGCAGATGTACGTCGAGACCTCTCACCAAAAGGCTCACGGAAACAGGGTCTGATCATATCTGTAGGGGGCACTGTCCTGCCATGAGGGCGTCTCGGAGGTGCAGTCTGTCCGAAACACAGCTGATGAATCTTTGTCTCTGAAGCAGGGAGTCTGAGAATCTCCCGTACCCTAGTTCTGTAGAGTCTGCGGTCACGGCCTCTGAATGCAAAGTGTATAAACTAATGTGCTGGGTCAATCCAAAGTGAAGAATAGAACTCTCTGACCTAGGTCCCACAGTATGCTCCAGTCCGTCCAAGAAGATCTGACAATCCAGGTAAAAAGGATAGATGCGGACGAAGCTGCTCACCAACCACCTCAACTAAGGCCTCCAGTCGATAGACTCTCTGATAATACATCCGGCCCAGGTGGGGTTGGCCGAGGCCCAATAAATTAAGGTTGTTCGGACCCCAACAGTACTTATGCACACCCACTCGGAGAAAGGCCCAATGTCCCTAAAAGACTAGTCCGATAGGGGAAGGGTGGCTCTCTCTTTTAAGGTGGCTTCCTTCTCCCAAGCTAAGCAAGGTGGGATTATTCAGAGGCTCACACGGTCGCCGCCCGACTACAACTAGGCCACTTGGCCTTTTTTTGTTGCGTCTTTGCCAGAGGGTAATAGTGGAGGATGTCCTCATCATTCCCACCCCCTTAAACAAGGGCCCAGCTCTGATACCAAATGATAATACATCCGGCCCAGGTGGGGTTGGCCGAGGCCCAATAAATTAAGGTTGTCCGGACCCCAACAGTTCTTATGCACACCCACTCGGAGAAAGGCCCAATGTCCCTAAAAGACTAGTCCGATAGGGGAAGGGTGGCTCTCTCTTTTAAGGTGGCTTCCTTCTCCCAAGCTAAGCAAGGTGGGATTATTCAGAGGCTCACACGGTCGCCGCCCGACTACAACTAGGCCACTTGGTCTTTTTTTGTTGCGTCTTTGCCAGTGGGTAATAGTGGAGGATGTCCTCATCACTCTTTGAGGTCTGAAAAGCAATCTCGCTGTCGACATAGGCCCTATAGAAGTCCTCGTGTAGAGGAGTGTAGAAACCCTCTGAAGCCCGGGGATCCCGCTAAGGTGGGAACCACTGAGTGACCTCAACGAACCTGAGGGCTTGGACCTGTCTAGCTGTAGCACCCCTGAGGTCAAAGTGCTCAACTAGGGGGTGACCTCAAGCCCTAGAAGGTGGACGACCTCCACGACCCTGACCCTCTGGCCTAGGAGTCACCTGAGCTCACGTACGTCCTAAGCGACGACGCTATGGAGAGTGTGCTGTCTGCTCCTCAGTCTCCTCTAGATCCTCTATAGGCTGCTCTACAGGTGCATCCACTGTCTCCTCTGTGGCCTCTATACCGAGTTGTCAACCTTCAAGATGAAAGTGACTCTTGCCAATTCGAATACCACTACTCCTGCCACCTCTCTCTGCTGCCTCTGCTGCATCTGCAACTTCCTAAGCTACCTCTGCCTCTATAAGTGTTCTCTTTCTCTTATTGGCAGCAATCTTTACTCACTTGCCGCGAGCTACCTCTATCCTCCTAGGGGGACTATCATCCCCGTCACTAGGTGCACCACCAGTGTTCTTGCAGCAAACCATACTAATAAACTGTTGTACTGAGAAACACTAGAAAGTAACAAATGATGGACTGACACTCATGAGGCTTGGCCTCAATCCGTATCCGCAGGCTTGGCCTTAGATTCACAACTGAACACCTGACACTCACAGCACCGACAGGGCAAACTAAAACGATAGAATAGATGGATCTACTATAAGCAACATATATTATCTAAAGGATGAGTAAGATCCTAATGAGAGCAAGCATATTAGATAAGATATGAAGAGACCGCGAGCTACCTCGAAAGAGCGAAGGTCTGATGAACGAAAGAAGATTCCGACACGCTAGCCCGGTAACGGCGATCGAAACCCTAGAGTACCGAGAGATCGACGATCGAATTAGTACTTCACCGAAAAATCAACGGTAATCCCTAATCCAAGGTAAAGACGTCACCTTGCGGAGACAGAGACGATCACAGAGATGGAAACTCACGGAGAGCACAACTAGGGTTCCTAGGGTTAGGTCTTCCTAGGGTTAGGTCTATGCGACAGCAAGAGCACACTCCGTGCGGTGGCGCGCGCGCACAGCAGAGGGCACAGGCACGCGACGGCGGTGCTTGGGCGCGGTGGCGTGTGGGGTGGCTCTGGTGGCGCGCGGAATGGCGCCGTAGGGCGGCTGCGGTGGCGCGGCGGCGCTGGGCTGCGAGCAGTGGGCTCACGGGCACGGAGGCATGGCGTGGAGGCACGGCGCGGGCGCGGATGGCGCGGCGCGGCTACGAGCAGGAGCGCGCGGTGGCGGTGGCGCAGTGGCACGGCGAGGAGGTGGCGCTTGAGATCTCGGTGAGTATAGGCGGCGGCGGATTGATTGAAATGAAAAGAGAGCGAACGAGATCTGAATGAACGGTTAAAAGGGTGAGATCCGCTTTTTGCGTGATGACCGGACGTGGTGGTCGAATGACCGGACGCGGTGGAGGTGGCCAGGACAGGACGCGGTGGTCGGCAGAGACGCGTCCGATGTAGCGTTCGGTCATAGATCTTGGAGAAATCCTTCGGGAATGACCAGACACACTGGTGGACGCTGGGACCAGATGCGGTGGTGAAGCTGAACCGCGTCCGATGCAGCGTCCGGTCCAGCGTCCGGTCGCTGTAAAACGCCCTTTTTCAAACCGATTTTCGATGCGACTTCTCCCAATCAAGTTCCAATTCAAAGAGACTCAAATAAACACCAATTGGAACCTGATAAGAGTGACCTCACTCAAACCCTCAAATTTTTCAAAATATTTTGCCTTAGGCTAGTATTATTTTTAAGAAAATATTCAATAAACACCCGAGGAGCAACGTATGGCCATGCAATAGAGTTTATCAACCCTTGGGAGCTTCAAATGCTCTCTCTATTCATGGACGAACACAGAGGTTACTCAAAGCTAAACCAAAAAGAAAGGACAAAGCAACAACCATGCATATGCAATGCAAAACGAGAAAGGTAGGCTAGTTGCTTGTCAAGTTTGATCCACGGTTAGGCTTCTTCACTCCTCCAAAGGAGGGTTATCGTAACCGTGTTAGACAAGTTCTAGATGCATTGCGGGAATTTAAACATGACATAAAATACAATGCAATGCAAGGGACAACACAAGCTCATTTTTTAAAGTTACTAGAATCAAGCACATTTAGTTCACTTCTCAACCTACAAAAGGTAGCCTCATCTAAAGGTTTAGTGAAGATATCCGCTAATTGATTTTCACTTCTTACACCTTCTAGTGATATATCATTTTTAGCAATATGATCTCTTAGAAAGTGGTGGCGGATATTAATGTGCTTGGTGTGAGAGTGTTGTTTCGGATTATTAGCAATTTTAACGGCACTTTCATTGTCACATAAAAGTGGCACCTTTTCAAGAACAACTCCATAGTCTAGGAGGGTTTGTTTCATGTATAAGATTTGTGCACAACAAACCCCCGTGGCAATGTATTCCGCCTCGGCGGTGGACAAAGCCACACTATTTTGCTTCTTAGATGACGAAGATACTAAGGACCTCCCAAGCAAATGGCATCCTCTGGATGTGCTTTTTCTATCAATTTTGCAACCAGCATAATCTGAATCGGAATAGCCAACTAGTTGGAATCTAGCTCCTTTGGGGTACCAAAGACCGATGCTTGGGGTGTACTTAAGATAAGGTTCTTTTGGGCACGCTTGAAAGCGAGCACACATGCACACACTAAACATGATATCGGGCCTAGATGCGGTAAGGTACAATAAGCTACCAATCATAGAACGGTAAAGAGTTTGATCAATTGGTTTACCTCCCTCATCTAGGTCGAGATGTCCATTAGTTGGCATTGGGGTCTTGATTGGCTTGCATTCTTCCATCTTGAATCTTTTGAGAATGTAACAGAACCGACCAAATTATAAGAGCACAAGTACAAAAACAAGCACCGAAGCGCTCAAATTTTCGAACTTGAGCCCATATAATCCCGGTAGTCAATCAAAACCACGAAGGATTTCAAACCAACTTGATTACAACCAGGATCGCATCATTCAACATACAACATCATACGTTACATATCACAAGTAGTTCTGAAATTTGTTTACACACACGGAGTCGCAATTATTACAAACCAAGTTTATAAAGTAGCGGAAGCAACACACGCCAGTTGTTTAACTATTGCCAGTCTTGTTGATCAACATCCCACAAAAGCATCAGGAAAGTACATAAAAGATGATCACGCCCAAGTGATCTAGTCTTCTTCACCCGCAGGGTGGAGACAAGTTTTGCAGAAGCCTTGATAGAGCATATCATCTGCAACAGGAGGGAATAAACCCTGAGTACTGGAATGTACTCAGCTAGACTTACCCGTCGAAAACCAGAAATAAGATGACACCAAGGATTATGCAAGGCTTACACAAGAGGCTAGCTGACACCACATTTTTGCATAAAGGCATAAGTAATTGAGACTCTTATAACCTGTACTAGCAGTTATTTTTAGCATTTACCTGTCATCTATCTTAGCACCTGTACTAAACATGCACTTGATTATAATCAAACAATATTATTATTATATCCATAGCAGGTATATCATTGTGGCAACATTGTATCATTCACTTAACCATCTGTTCATTTAATGAGATCTACGTTGCCGCTGCTCAAGTCAAGTGCTCACTAACCGGGAGCGACGGCGATTCGAATCGGATTCCTATCCAGCTGGAGGGGTATTTCTAACACTCACCGCGCAGGCCCCTGCCAGGGTCGCACAAGCCACCTTTTCATATGATTCAGGAATCGCGGGCCCGAATGATGTCGTGACCCCAAGGGCGACACTCTGCCAGGTGATAGGGACTCTAACCCCCCCTTGGTCTCACGCCAATGTCCCCAAGCACATCCTTTCTCTCCTCCAAGAAGCAACCTACCATTCGATTCCCGGCCTGAACCACATTACTCGGCTTCGCGGTCGGAACGGCTTATCCGGCCAGCTAAGTGTTAGACTGCGTTCAACATGACTCAAGGACGTACAGCGAATCGGTCCTTAAACGACTCAGACGGGCATAGCTCCACACCCAAGACGTGAAGTGTCTTGCGGCTGTACTATCGAACTCCCGCCCGGTCTCAATTTTGTTTTTTAAGCATGGTTCCATCCACGATAGCCATAAAGCCACTCGTGATTCCTTCCTACATCTCGCGGATGACCGGAAATCACCCGACTTCTACCGTACTAAGCAGGGCTAAGCATTGACACGTGCCTAAACCTAATATAGGATTAAGTACGAGATCTGGACAAGGACAGGTATAATGCAACAAGTGTTTTCATATAACTCCTACAACTTAATGCAGTAAACAATTAAAAGTACTCAAGATTAATTTATAAATTAGTAGGTTCAGCATGCACCGGGGCTTGCCTTTCAGAAAGGTCGAAGGCCGGTGGTCTGGGCACTCAGGAAGGTCGTCTGCGGGCACTCCTTCGCCTGCTGGATCCTCGGGCTCCTGCTGCTCCTGGTCCTCCTCTGGAATTACAGGCTCGAATTCGAGGAGAGATACCCCTTCCGGTACACCTATTGCATGAATGCACAATAAATATCATGGATGCATAAATGGGTGCAACATGCTCGGAATGAAATGCATTTCAGAAATAAAATACTCTATTCAAGTTACTTTATTAGTACGTGCAAATCTCTTCTCCGGTGGAGAAGTACTTACCTAATCTACCCAACCTAAGATATAGTTGTTCCTCTTCGGTTAAGGCCCTAACACCTAACAATACAAGAGTAATATTACTTAGGTTACCACAGTAAGACATTCTGGACAGCAGCTCAAAGATTCTAACATAACTGGAGAATCCCAACTCCAAAAGATATGATCTAAGACAATCTGGAAAGCTTATGAAATGCACCACAAAATGTTTTCAGACCACAGCACTTAATTCCAAAGTTTACCTAGTCGAAATTTCAAAGTTCTAGAATCTGTTCTCTCTAAACAGAGAGCAGTCAATTCTGGACTGTCACTTAAAACAGCAATGACTCCCAAACTACTAAGCCAAATGCTCCCAAATTTCGACACCAGCTCATTTACAACTTTTACTACAACTTTGGTATTTACAAGTTTTCCAGCAACCACCTTTATCCAAGGTCAAACCTAGAAATACTATCAGCTGTCCAGAAAACCTAAAATTGCAAAGATTAAATATTTCTTGATGTGGCAAACATTCTCTAAGACCAAACTAATACTACTACAAGTTCACAAAGGTCACAAAACACCAGAAAGTAAGGTGTGCCCACCTAGAATATTTATTTAAACTCATTTCTTAATTTACTTAAGTAATTAAGTGGAATTTCAAACATATATGTAAACTGCTCCTAAAATTCTACAAAAATTACAGGAGACTCCCTGACCCAAGAAGAGGCTACTGTAAAAATTTGAACTAAATTTATTCAAAGGAGCTTCCTACACAAAATTCCCAAGCCAAAAAGGCTGATTTTTGTATAAATAACAAAGCACAGTAAAAAGTGTCAAACAACAGATTTCTTAATTTTCTTAGACTCTCTAGGGTACCAAGACATTCTCCAAAAATTTATATGAACATTGCACATGTAGAAAAATTACAAAAATTCATTTAAGTATTTCCTAGAATAATAAGATAGCCTTATAACTTAAAAAGTACTTAAGCACTACTACACAAATTTTTACCAGAGCTAGAGCAAGTATAAATTAGTCTACCCACCAAATTTCATAATTTTTGGAACACTGAAACTCAAGATATAATTTAAACAAGTTTGCATGTGATTTAAAACACATTTCAAAGACCTATTTAAATATCTCAGAAACTACACATCACATATCAAACTCCTATTTTTCTAAAATACTACACACCCTGTAGATTCCAACAAAATTTATCTCATAATTTTTGAGTAAGTGAAACCCTAGATATACATTTTCCAAAACTTAACTAAAACTGTGACAGAATAAAAGAAATGAAATAAATTCAAAACCCTGTTACCGGGCCGGCCTGCAAAGCCGACGCGGCCCACATCGCGCTGTGCGGCCTGCTCTCGCGCGCGGCCTGCTACGGCTCCCACCCGCGCGCGTATGACTGACCGGGTGGCCCCACTTGTCAGCGAGAGAGAGACGGAGGGGAGGAGCTGCGGTCGCCGGAGCTCGCCGTCGGTGAGCCGGCCGACGCAATTGGACGGACTAGCATGACCACGTCATCGAACTACAACGATTGGTGGCAAGAACGGGGTGGCGGAGCAACGGGAAAGCACTCGCCGTCGGTCATGGCGGCACGGTGGAGGTGCGCGGCGGTAAGCCGGCGACGGTGAGCCCCTACCACCTCAACCAAGCCCGCTCCGAGTTTCCCGAGGTCACTGGAACGCTAACTACGGAAAAAAGGAGGGATGAGAAGGGCCGAGCCGCTCTGACCACGGTGGCCTCACACTCCGGCGAGGTCCCGAACGCGGCCGTGGCGGCGGAAGCGAGCAATGCGGCCTCACCTTCGCTCAAACGCCCCCGGAAAGGGGTGGAGGTGGTAGAGGGAGATGCTGCGGTGTCGCTGGCGGGAGGAATTGGGCCGAGACTCAATGACGACGGCGCACGAGCACGGGGAAGTGGCACGGCGGCAATGGCACCTCGGTGCTCCGCCCTGGCTCGGAGAGGATGAGAGGGAAGCAGAGGCGCGAGTGAGGGACAGGGTCCGGCTTCGTGGCGTCCTTGAAGGCGTAGCGACCCGACGGGTGGGGCCAAGGCCGGCGTACGGCAGCCACCGCGTGGCCACGCGTCGACGATGGCCTGCGGCCGGTCGGCCACGACAGTCATGACCGAAGTCTGACTTAACTGAATCGCGTCTGAAACGGTGACTGACAGAGCGATTTTGAGTTCATTTTACTCCTAATCCAGCGAGAACCAGGTATGGGTGCTGTTGGCAATGTTGTAGAGCTACATGAGGACTACAACTTTGTCAATTGGAGTTTGGGCTGGTTCGGCCTAGATTTGAAACTACAGAGCTCCAAAGTGGTGCCCCTTGAAACTGAAATGCAGTTTCAGAGATAACGTCGATTGAAACCCTATTTTCAAGACACCACATCTCCTAAACCATTTAGAACTAGGTGCTGGTGATATTGACAATGTTGTAGAGCTATGTGTGGACAACAACTTTGTCAATTGGCTCAAAGACTGGTTTGGCCTAGTTTGTGAGTTACAAGTTGCTAAAGTGAGGTACAGTGAAACGGTTTTCAGCTCCACACTTAGCTAAATTTGCTAAGTCCCAAATCAGCCCCTAATACTGACTTGTGGGCCATTTTTGAGCATGTTCTGATCATTTTCATGAGATGGCTATATTAGAACTTTTGTTCCTCATGAAATTCTCTACAACTTTGCTTAAGGTTGCTCCTCCATGCAAGATCTCTAAATTGGACTTTTTAATTGGTCAAACCAGATCACTCTAGGGGTCCAACTTAGTCAACAACATTTGGAAGGGCAATTTGGAAATTTTGGTCAACATGAACACTGCTCCACTACTTACCCTAAATGTAATTAAGGTGTTATAAGACCTAATTAGCCACTCTACATATTGGTTGCACAAAGTTCCTAGTGTCACATACTTTGGAACAAGTAATTCCATACTTTCACCCAAATGTTGCAAGCTCATGTTGCACATGTTGCATGAGTGTGTTGCATAACATTTGCTAATTATGTTACACTAAAGTGGTTGACATATCTCACCAAGGGAACTGCACATAAGATACTTATGTCTTGCACACTACTCACTTATTACTTCACATGAAATATAAACATATGTGGCATTGTTTCCAAAGCATGTTTTACATATTATAAGCTTATGCATGAAATGAATGATGCTTGCTTATGCTTATGCAATGCAATTAAGGATCTAAACACCTGAGGTGTTACAGCCCTCCCCCCTTATAAAAATCTCGTCCCGAGATTTGGAAAGCGTACCATTTTTCATAGAATTCCTTATAACCATCCCACAAATAGTCTTCCCGTTCCCATGTAGCGTCACTTTCACTACCCTGATTACTCCACATTACTTTATACCACTTAACCACTTTGCTTCTAGTTACTCGTTCCTGAGTATCGATCACTCGGACTGGCTTTTCTTCGTAAGTTAGATCGGATTCCAGCCTGATATCTCCTAAAGGGACTCTTTCCTCAGGAACTCGAAGACACTTTTTGAGCTGTGATACATGGAAGACGTTGAATATGGCACTCATTTCAGGAGGTAACTGGATTTTGTACACAACAGCTCCACTCTTGCCTATGATCTGGAAAGGACCCACGTATCTTGGCGCAAGTTTTCGCTTAACGCCAAAACGTTGGACACTCTTCATTGGAGAAACTTTCAGATACACGAAGTCCCCAACTTCAAACTCGAGTGGTTTTCTACGACGATCAGCATAACTTTTCTGTCTAGCTTGGGCTGCAGCCATATGTTTTTGGATGGTATGGACTTGTTCCTCAGCTTCCTCAACAAAAGCAATACCATAAAATCTCCTTTCACCAGCTTCTACCCAGTTTAGTGGAGTTCTACACTTACGACCGTACAAAGCTTCGAATGGAGCCATCTTAATACTCTCTTGATAACTATTATTGTACGAAAACTCGGCTAGAGGTAACCTTTTTTCCCAAGAACCCTTGGATGAAATGACACATGCCCGCAACAGATCTTCCAAGATTTGGTTAACCCGTTCCGTCTGTCCTAACGTCTGGGGGTCATAAGCAGAGCTTCTCACTAACTTGGTTCCCAGAAGGTGATGCAAGTGCTCCCAAAAGCGAGCAGTGAACTGGGGACCACGGTCAGATATGATAGTACGAGGTATCCCATAGAGCCGGACTATCTGATTGAAGTACAACTCAGCATAGTCAGTGGGACGATAGTCCACTCTAACTGGAATGAAGTGAGCTGATTTGGTCAAACGATCCACAATTACCCAGATGGAGTTATGATTTTTGACAGTAGGAGGAAGACCGACAATGAAATCCATACTTATCTCTTCCCATTTCCAACCTGGGATAGAAAGTGGTTGAAGCAACCCAGCTTTCATATGCACAGCTTTAACTCTACAGCAGGTGTCACACCTAGCCACATATGCAGCTATTTCTTTCTGCATCTTGGTCCACCAATAGTATGGCTTCAAATCATAATACATCTTATTGCTACCAGGATGGATGGACAACTTAGAGGAGTGTGCTTCAGACATAATATCATTTCGAAGCTCCCGGTCCTTAGGCACAACTAACCTATCCTTGAACCATAGTACACCCTCTTCGTCTACCCTGAACTGTGTAGTTTCTTGCTCTTTCATCTTACGCTTGATGTGGAATATACCAGTGTCAGTCTTTTGGAGCTCAATAATTCTGCTTTTGAGAGTACAACTGACAGTGATGTTGTACAAGACTGCTGGATGTAGAAGGCGAGATCGATGAAAATCAGTTTCAACTAGGGAATGGCAACGAGACTTACGGCTTAAAGCATCCGCAACCACATTTGCCTTACCAGGATGATAGTGCACTTGAAGGTTATAATCCTTAATCAACTCGAGCCATCTTCGTTGACGCATATTCAACTCGGGTTGGGTGAAGATGTATTTGAGGCTTTTATGGTCTGTGTAGATATTGCAAACATTGCCCAGCAGATAGTGCCGCCAGGCCTTCAAAGCATGCACAACCGCGGCGAGTTCTAAGTCATGTGTTGGATAATTCACCTCATGTTTCTGAAGTTGTCGAGAGGTATATGCAATTACTCGGCCTTCCTGCATCAGAACACCTCCCAAACCTATGCCTGAGGCATCACAATAAACATCAAATGGTTTCTCGATATCCGGTTGTGCCAAAACCGGAGCTGAGGTTAGGAGAGTTCGCAGTTTGTGAAAAGCCACATTACACTCAGGAGTCCAGACAAACCTGGTTTCCTTTTGCAGCAACCGAGTCATTGGCTTGGCTATTTTGGAGAAATCTGGGATAAAGCGACGATAATAGCCAGCCAAACCAAGAAAACTCCGAACCTCGTGAACCGAGATAGGAGCCTTCTAGTTCAGTACTTCTTGTACCTTGGCGGGGTCCACCATAATTCCTCCATCGGACAACACATGCCCAAGGAAAGGTACTTCTCGAAGCCAGAATTCGCACTTACTGAACTTTGCATAAAGTTGATGTTCACGCAGTCTTGTGAGGACTATACGCAGATGTTCAGCGTGATCTTCCTCATTCACAGAATATACCAGGATGTCATCAATAAATACCACCACAAACTTGTCCAATTCGGGCATAAACACCGAATTCATCAAGTACATAAAGTGTGCGGGGGCATTTGTCAAGCCGAAAGACATAACAAGATACTCATAGAGACCGTATCTGGTAGAAAAGGCTGTCTTTGGAACATCTTCCGAGCGGATTTTAATTTGATGGTAGCCAGATCTTAGATCGATCTTGGAGAAAACTTTAGCTTTAGACAACTGATCGAACAAGATGTCGATACGTGGTAGAGGGTACTTATTTTTGACAGTGACTGCATTGAGAGGTCTATAATCTACGCACATTCGCAATGACTGATCCTTCTTCTTTACAAAGATAGCAGGACATCCCCACGGCGACGAACTAGGACGAATCAACCCCTTCTTCAATAGTTCGTTCAATTGCACCTTAAGTTCAGCGAGTTCATTTGGAGGCATCCTATAGGGTCTCCTAGAGATGGGAGCCGTGCCAGGCAACAACTCAATTTTAAACTCCACATCCCGATCCGGAGGGAGTCCCGGCAAATCATCGGGAAAAACGTCCGGAAACTCACTTACTACCGGAATTTCGGCCAACGCCTTTGCTTGCACAGCATGAACTTCCCTAGACAAATCAACTTTTCTGGGAAGTTGTACCAGAAAACCCTTTTGATCTGTAGGGTCTCTGAGCATAACTACCCGAGTGGATGTATCAATGAGTACCCCATTCTGACTCATCCAATTCATGCCCAAAATAACATCGATGCCTAAGCCCGGCAAAACCACTAAGGCAAGCGAGTTCTTTCGCCCTTCTATCTCAAGCTCAAGATTCCCCACTACTCTATCTGTGGAAATATTCCCACTTGCTGCGCTAATACAATAACCCCCACCTTCAACAGTATGTAATTTGTGTGCAAACTCTGATGCAAACTTAGGACTGATAAAGGAATGCGAAGCACCCGAATCAAAAAGTACCACTGCAGGATGTTGGTCAACTAGGAACTTACCAGCGGTGACAACTTCACCAGATGGAATTTCCTCGATACTGTTATAATGAGCGTGCCCTTGACGGCCACCTTGGTTGACATTCTTCTTGGGGTAAGGGCAGTTCCTGGACCAATGGCCTGGCTTGTTGCAGTTCCAGCAAGGCATGTTGCTAGGAGGGACACTGGAGCTGTCTTGGGCCGAATTACTCTTTGGCAGAGCCACTGTATATGCCTTGCGAAACCCAGTCTTCACTGGCGCCTTCTTTTGCGGAGGACGGAACTTAGCACTTGTGGCAGGAGGGCGAGGAGGAGCCCTCGGTGCAGCTAGAGTCCGAGACTGCGAAGCACTCGCCTCAATGGCCCTTTTACGGCTCTTAGAGGCAGAATAAATAGCATTGTTGTTCTCTTGAGTTAGAGCATTACTGATAAATTCATTGAAAGTAGTGCACTTGCTAGTGCCCATAGTCTTCATCAGCTTTAGGCCGAGGCCTCTTTTAAAGCTAGCAATTTTCTTGTAATCGGTATCCACAAACTCTGTGGCATACCTTGCCAGGTTGTTGAAAGATTATAGATATTCAGTCAAGCTTTTATTTCCCTGCGACAGCCTCATGAATTATGTGTGCTTGATAGCCATAAGACCTGGAGGAATATAGTTTCCACGGAATGCGGCCTTAAACTGGTCCTAAGCAATCGGAACATTTGCAGGCAGTGTGGAACGATAGTGGCTCCACCAAATACCCGCTGGACCATGCAATTGATGAGAAGCATATTCAGTCTTTAGCTCATCAGTCAGGCGAAGCAGACGAAACTTTTGTTCAATAGTATTCAACCACTCATCAGCTTGCAGTGGTTCCTCCGCCTCCTTAAAGAGCGGGGGCTTAGTATCAAGAAAGTCCTTGAAATCACTGTATTGATTGGGTTCTGGGCCCTGGCGGCCAGGACGAGCTTCCCGGTTGGCAAGCTGGCGCATAGCATCTGCCAGCATGCGCTGCCCTTCGACCACGGTCTGCATCAACTCAGCCGGGGTAGGTGGTGGCGGAGGGGGTGGCTGTTCCTCATCCTCATTGCCACGACCCCGACGAAGATTGTACGACATCTGCAAAATGCATAGTCAATGAGCACTGACGATGTGGGAAGTTTGTAGATGAATTATTGTTAATATGTCAAACTGACTTCATGAAATAGACTTCTCAAAATAATCATGGCACAATAATTCATCACAACCACACAATCCATTCAAGCGGATCAATTGGCGCAATCATGTGAGGGAATCCAACAAGATGTACTTTGATAAAGGCTCACTCATAAGGAGCATAGCAGTTACTGAACCGTTTACGTTAAAATCTACGTGATTTTTGATCTTTCGCCCGGTACTTGGATTCGATTCAAAGTTTTTAGTTGACTGAGAAAGGCTACTTCAAACTGACCACAAAGAGACTTCTCAACGGTAGAGCTCCATGGTGGATCATGACTAGCCACCTCGATACCAGCGCGTGCCAAGCAGCACAACCTTATGTCGCGCGCCATAGGAGGCCCTCGGTTTCGTCGCGGCACCGAAGGGTGCTAATCGTGACACCATCATCGAACGCCACACAATAAGACATCCAATTGTGATCAAAATTAACAGGTTCAACTAAGCATCCAGGAAACATAGGGTTCGACCTTACATCCGAAAAGTCAAGTTATTACAAAGCCTCACTCCAACCCCAGGAGGCACAAAAGACGATCCTAACACCATAGCTACGTGATAACTACTCTAAGCATCGTCCTCAGAGTCGGTGTCAAGGATCTCCCCGCCATCCTCGTCGCTAACAGGCTCTAACTCCTCGTCTTCTTATTCTTCTTCTGGCTCTTCTCCTGGTGCTTCTTCTGGTGCGGCATCTTGGGGCCCATTGACCTCCACTTCATCATCATCTTCAGCTATGAAGATTCCCAAACCCATGTCCTCATCGACGTTGTTGTTTCGAGGCAGCAGAGGATTAAGCTCGTTATTCAGGCGGTGCACTTCTTCATGAAGATTGTCTTTGTATTCTTCAGCATTCTCCAACTGTTGCTCGAGCTCAAACTGACGAGCTCTTAGAACGTTCTCCTCGTGCCAGGCTTCATCCCTCTGATTCATGACACGGACCAGCATGCGTTGACAGTTGCGGTTTGCTACTGTCAATCTCTGGACTACAAGGGTTTCCTGGTCACGATCACGGATCACTTGCTCCAGTTGCTGACGCGCTGCATTCCTGGCAGCAGTCACTTCAGCCAACTCAGCCCTCAGCCTTTCCACCTCAGTAGGCTCAGGGCGGGGCTCACGTGGAGCGAGCTGATGACGCGGTGCCCTGCCTCTAGTGGACTTGCGAGCAGTCCTCTTGGTACGTGCCATCTGAAGCAACAAGATAAGATACGACTTAAAGTGAGGATCATTTAGGGGATACGAAATTTACTTTAGTCGGGAGTACAGAAATTGTTAAGGAGGGAGTAATTGATATGTATGATATAATTAAACATGATGCATGCATGTTCCGTACGCCCTCTCATCCTAGTAGAATCATAAAGTTCTAACGCTAGGTGGTGGCATACATACGTTCTCTCATATAAGCGAAACTATCGGTCTACTCATTACGCTGTTAGTGTACCTGCAGAAAATCTCATTTCAGCCCAACAGTTTCCCAATATATGCACACAAGAAAGAAGTAATTTAAATACTTTCCATATACACATCCCCTGATGTATATACTTCAGTATCAAAGCTACCCGATATAAATATATTCCCATAATTAAGTGCTTACGTAATTACATGGTTTAAACATGTAAGTATGCAAGTCACCAAAACTACTCTCCCCTAGATCGCCGGTTGGACGATCATGCTCTCACAACTCACACTTACCAGAGCGTCGAGGCAATTGATCCATACATTACCACCCAAATGAATGGCATCCATACAATATCACGCCGTATGGACGACGAAACAAAAACAAACAAGGCCCCCAAGTTAGTTTTTATAATAAGCCACCTAAGAGTCCTTATTTGGGCTAAGGGATGTGATCACTGGCATACCTAAAAATAATTTTTAGTATTTTAACCCTTTTCATAACCAAATACTTTGGTTTTTAAATACTCGTACGATGTTTTTAATGTTGAATTATGCTCCGGTACCAGCTATAACAGAACCGACCAAATTATAAGAGCACAAGTACAAAAACAAGCACCGAAGCGCTCAAATTTTCGAACTTGAGCCCATATAATCCCGGTAGTCAATCGAAACCACGAAGGATTTCAAACCAACTTGATTACAACCAGGATCGCATCATTCAACATACAACATCATACGTTACATATCACAAGTAGTTCTAAAATTAGTTTACACACACGGAGTCGCAATTATTACAAACCAAGTTTATAAAGTAGCGGAAGCAACACACACCAGTTGTTTAACTATTGCCAGTCTTGTTGATCAACATCCCACAAAAGCATCAGGAAAGTACATAAAAGATGATCACGCCCAAGTGATCTAGTCTTCTTCACCCGCAGGGTGGAGACAAGTTTTGCAGAAGCCTTGATAGAGCATATCATCTGTAACAGGAGGGAATAAACCCTGAGTACTGGAATGTACTCAGCTAGACTTACCCGTCGAAAACCAGAAATAAGATGACACCAAGGATTATGCAAGGCTTACACAAGAGGCTAGCTGACACCACATTTTTGCATAAAGGCATAAGTAATTGAGACTCTTATAACTTGTACTAGCAGTTATTTTTTAGCATTTACCTGTCATCTATCTTAGCACCTGTACTAAACATGCACTTGATTATAATCAAACAATATTATTATTATATCCATAGCAGGTATATCATTGTGGCAACATTGTATCATTCACTTAACCATCTGTTCATTTAATGAGATCTACGTTGCCGCTGCTCAAGTCAAGTGCTCACTAACCGGGAGCGACGGCGATTCGAATCGGATTCCTATCCAGCTGGAGGGGTATTTCTAACACTCACCGCACAGGCCCCTGCCAGGGTCGCACAAGCCACCTTTTCATATGATTCAGGAATCGCGGGCCCGAATGATGTCGCGACCCCAAGGGCGACACTCTGCCAGGTGATAGGGACTCTAACCCCCCCTTGGTCTCACGCCAATGTCCCCAAGCACATCCTTTCTCTCCTCCAAGAAGCAACCTACCATTCGATTCCCGGCCTGAACCACATTACTCGGCTTCGCGGTCGGAACGGCTTATCTGGCCAACTAAGTGTTAGACTGCGTTCAACATGACTCAAGGACGTACAGCGAATCGGTCCTTAAACGACTCAGACGGGCATAGCTCCACACCTAAGACGTGAAGTGTCTTGCGGCTGTACTATCGAACTCCCGCCCGGTCTCAATTTTATTTTTTAAGCATGGTTCCATCCACGATAGCCATAAAGCCACTCGTGATTCCTTCCTACATCTCGCGGATGACCGAAAATCACCCGACTTCTACCGTACTAAGCAGGGCTAAGCATTGACACGTGCCTAAACCTAATATAGGATTAAGTACGAGATCTGGACAAGGACAGGTATAATGCAACAAGTGTTTTCATATAACTCCTACAACTTAATGCAGTAAACAATTAAAAGTACTCAAGATTAATTTATAAATTAGTAGGTTCAGCATGCACTGGGGCTTGCCTTTCAGAAAGGTCGAAGGTCGGTGGTCTAGGCACTCAGGAAGGTCGTCTGCGGGCACTCCTTCGCCTGCTGGATCCTCGGGCTCCTGCTGCTCCTGGTCCTCCTCCGGAATTACAGGCTCGAATTCGAGGAGAGTTACCCCTTCCGGTACACCTATTGCATGAATGCACAATAAATATCATGGATGCATAAATGGGTGCAACATGCTCGGAATGAAATGCATTTCAGAAATAAAATACTCTATTCAAGTTACTTTATTAGTACGTGCAAATCTCTTCTCTGGTGGAGAAGTACTTACCTAATCTACCCAACCTAAGATATAGTTGTTCCTCTTCGGTTAAGGCCCTAACACCTAACAATACAAGAGTAATATTACTTAGGTTACCACAGTAAGACATTCTGGACAGTAGCTCAAAGATTCTAACATAACTGGAGAATTCCAACTCCAAAAGATATGATCTAAGACAATCTGGAAAGCTTATGAAATGCACCACAAAATGTTTTCAGACCACAGCACTTAATTCCAAAGTTTACCTAGTCAAAATTCCAAAGTTCCAGAATCTGTTCTCTCTAAACAGAGAGCAGTCAATTCTGGACTGTCACTTAAAACAGCAATGACTCCCAAACTACTAAGCCAAATGCTCCCAAATTTCGACACCAGCTCATTTACAACTTTTACTATAACTTTGGTATTTACAAGTTTTCCAGCAACCACCTTTATCCAAGGTCAAACCTAGAAATAGTATCAGCTGTCCAGAAAACCTAAAATTGCAAAGATTAAATATTTATTGATGTGGCAAACATTCTCTAAGACCAAACTAATACTACTACAAGTTCACAAAGGTCACAAAACACCAGAAAGTAAGGTGTGCCCACCTAGAATATTTATTTAAACCCATTTCTTCATTTACTTAAGTAATTAAGTGGAATTTCAAACATATATGTAAACTGCTCCTAAAATTCTACAAAAATTACAGGAGACTCCCTGACCCAAGAAGAGGCTACTGTAAAAATTTGAACTAAATTTATTCAAAGGAGCTTCCTACAAAAAATTCCCAAGCCAAAAAGGCTGATTTTTGTATAAATAACAAAGCACAGTAAAAAGTGTCAAACAACAGATTTCTTAATTTTCTTAGACACTCTAGGGTACCAAGACATTCTCCAAAAATTTATATGAACATTGCACATGTAGAAAAATTACAAAAATTCATTTAAGTATTTCCTAGAATAATAAGATAGCCTTATAACTTAAAAAGTACTTAAGCACTACTGCACAAATTTTTACCAGAGCTAGAGCAAGTATAAATTAGTCTACCCACCAAATTTCATAATTTTTGGAACACTAAAACTCAAGATATAATTTAAACAAGTTTGCATGTGATTTAAAACACATTTCAAAGACCTATTTAAATATCCCAGAAACTACACATCACATATCAAACTCCTATTTTTCTAAAATACTACACACCCTTTAGATTCCAACAAAATTTATCTCATAATTTTTGAGTAAGTGAAACCCTAGATATACATTTTCCAAAACTTAACTAAAACTATGACAGAATAAAAGAAATGAAATAAATTCAAAACCCTGTTACCGGGCCGGCCTGCAAAGCCGACGCGGCCCACATCGCGCTGTGCGGCCTGCTCTCACGCGCGGCCTGCTACGGCTCCCGCCCGCGCGCGTATGACTGACTGGGTGGCCCCACTTGTCAGCGAGAGAGAGACGGAGGGGAGGAGCTGCGGTCGCCGGAGCTCGCCGTCGGTGAGCCGGCGGACGCAATTGGACGGACTAGCATGACCACGTCATCGAACTACAATGATTGGTGGCAAGAACGGGGCGGCGGAGCAACGGGAAAGCACTCGCCATTGGTCATGGCGGCACGGTGGAGGTGCGCGGCGGTAAGCCGGCGACGGTGAGCCCCTACCGCCTCAACCAAGCCCGCTCCGAGTTTCCCGAGGTCACTGGAACGCTAACTATGGAAAAAAGGAGGGATGAGAAGGGCCGAGCCGCTCTGACCACAGTGGCCTCACACTCCGGTGAGGTCCCGAACGCGACCGTGGCGGCGGAAGCGAGCAATGCGGCCTCACCTTCGCTAAAACGCCCCCGGAAAGGGGTGGAGGTGGTAGAGGGAGATGCTGCGGTGTCGCTGGCGGGAGGAATTGGGCCGAGACTCAATGACGACGGCGCACGAGCACGGGGAAGTGGCATGGTGGCAATGGCACCTCGGTGCTCCGCCCTGGCTCGGAGAGGACGAGAGGGAAGCAGAGGCGCGAGTGAGGGACAGGGTCCGGCTTCGTGGCGTCCTTGATGGCGTCGCGACCCGACGGGTGGGGCCAAGGCCGGCGTACGGCTGCCACCGTGTGGCCACGTGTCGATGACGGCCTATGACCAGTCAGCCACGACAGTCATGACCGAAGTCTGACTTAACTGAATCGCGCCTGAAACGGTGACTGACAGAGCGATTTTGAGTTCATTTTACTCCTAATCCAGCGAGAACCAGGTATGGGTGCTGTTGGCAATGTTGTAGAGCTACATGAGGACTACAACTTTGTCAATTGGAGTTTGGGCTGGTTCGGCCTAGATTTGAAACTACAGAGCTCCAAAGTGGTGCCCCTTGAAACTGAAATGCAGTTTCAGAGATAACGTCGATTGAAACCCTATTTTCAAGACACCACATCTCCTAAACCATTTAGAACTAGGTGCTGGTGATATTGACAATGTTGTAGAGCTATGTGTGGACAACAACTTTGTCAATTGGCTCAAAGACTGGTTTGGCCTAGTTTGTGAGTTACAAGTTGCTAAAGTGAGGTACAGTGAAACGGTTTTCAGCTCCACACTTAGCTAAATTTGCTAAGTCCCAAATCAGCCCCTAATACTGACTTGTGGGCCATTTTTGAGCATGTTCTGTTCATTTTCATGAGATCGCCATATTAGAACTTTTGTTCCTCATGAAATTCTCTACAACTTTGCTTAAGGTTGCTCCTCCATGCAAGATCTCTAAATTGGACTTTTTAATTGGTCAAACCAGATCACTCTAGGGGTCCAACTTAGTCAACAACATTTGGAAGGGCAATTTGGAAATTTTGGTCAACATGAACACTGCTCCACTACTTACCCTAAATGTAATTAAGGTGTTATAAGACCTAATTAGCCACTCTACATATTGGTTGCACAAAGTTCCTAGTGTCACATACTTTGGAACAAGTAATTCCATACTTTCACCCAAATGTTGCAAGCTCATGTTGCACATGTTGCATGAGTGTGTTGCATAACATTTGCTAATTATGTTACACTAAAGTGGTTGACATATCTCACCAAGGAAACTGCACATAAGATACTTATGTCTTGCACACTACTCACTTATTACTTCACATGAAATATAAACATATGTGGCATTGTTTCCAAAGCATGTTTTACATATTATAAGCTTATGCATGAAATGAATGATGCTTGCTTATGCTTATGCAATGCAATTAAGGAGCTAAACACCTGAGGTGTTGCAGAGAAGATCCTTGGTATACTTTTCTTGAGAGATAAAAATCCCTTCTCTCATTTGCTTAACTTGAAAACCAAGGAAGAATGTTAGCTCACCAATCATTGATATCTCGAACTCTTTTGACATCAATTCACCAAATTCTTTGCAATAATCTTCATTTGTTGACCCGAAGATAATATCATCAACATAGACTTGACAAATGAAGATCTCTCTATTAAACTTCTTGGTGAATAGTGTGGTGTCAACCTTCCCAATAGTGAAGCCCTTCTCAATAAGGAAGTCCCGGAGGCGCTCATACCACGCTCTAGGGGCTTGCTTGAGCCCATATAGCGCCATGGACAACCTATAAACATGATTAGGATATCTAGGGTCTTCAAACCCGGGAGGTTGTTCAACATAGACTAGTTCATTTATGAAGCCATTTAAAAAAGCACTTTTCACATCCATTTGATATAGTTTCATTTCATGATGTGATGCATATGCAAGAAGGATACGAATGGTTTCAAGTCTTGCAACGGGTGCAAAAGTCTTTCCAAAATCAAGACCTTCAACTTGAGAGAACCCTTTTGCTACTAGTCTCACCTTGTTTCTTACTACTACGCCTTGATCATCTTGCTTGTTGCGGAACACCCACTTGGTTCCAATGACTCTTGCGTCTTTTGGATGCTCTTCAAGTGTCCAAACTTGATTGCGGGCGAAGTTATTCAATTCTTCATGCATGGCTTTCATCCAATCCGGATCTTGAAGAGCTTCTTCTACATTCTTAGGTTCAAGACAAGAGACAAAAGAGTGATGTTCAATAAAAGAAGTAAACTTTTGAGATCGAGTCATTACACCCTTTGTAGGACTCCCTATGATGAGATCTTGTGGATGTGCTTGAAGTAGGGGTGAGTTTCTTCGATCAACCATTTGAGGAGTAGGATGGGGAGCATCAACATCTTGAGCTTGTGCCTCGGCTTGTTGATGAGAGACATGAGTATCTTCATTTTCAACTCTCTCATTCTTGTCATCATCTTGAGGCACAAATGATGAAGATGGTGGATTGACAATTTGTACATCGTCTTCATCATCTTTAGGCTTGATGACTCCCACCGACATGTTCTTCATGGCCTCTCTCAATGGTTCATCACCTACATCATCACAATTCTCAATTGCTCCTTAGGAGCCGTTAGATTCATCAAATTCCATATCATATGTTTCTTCAACCAAATCGGTGGCATGGTTAAATACTCTATATGCTTTGGACTTTGATGAGTAACCAACAAGAAAACCAATATCACAACGTCTTTAGAACTTCCCTAGGTGTTGACGCTTTTTGTAGATGTAGCATTTGCAACCAAACACCTAGAAGAATGAGACGTCTGGCTTCTTCCCATTTAGCAACTCATAGGGGGTCTTGCCAAGGAACTTTTGTAGGAAGAGGCGATTTGAAGCATAGCATGCGGTGTTGATTGCCTCAGCCCACAATTTCTCCGGTGTGTTGTACTCATCTAGCATTGTTCTTGCAAGAGTGATCAAGGTTCGGTTCTTTCTCTCAACTACACCATTTTGTTGAGGAGTGTAGGTTGATGAAACTTCATGCTTGATTCCAATTTCATCACAATAAGCTTCAATGTTGGTGTTGTCAAACTCTTTGCCATTGTTACCTCTAATTTTCTTTATCTTGACTTCAAATTCATTTTGAGCTCTCTTTACAAACTTCTTGAAGCAATTTGCCACTTTGAATTTGTCATGAAGAAAGAAAGTCCAAGTGTATCTTGAGTAGTCATCCACAATCACTAGGCAATAGGGATTTCCACCCAAGCTCTTGTAAGTTGTAGGACCAAACAAATCCATGTGTAGAAGTTCTAGTACTCTTGATGTTGACATGTAAGCTTTGGTTGGATGAGTGTTTGCAACTTATTTGCCAGCTTGACATGCACTACAAGGTTTGTCCTTCTCAAACTTTACATCCTTCAAACCTCTCACTAATTCTTTCTTCAATAGCTTGTTGAGAGTATTCATTCTAACATGAGCAAGCCTCCTATGCCAAAGCCATCCAAGTGTAGTTTTGGTGAATAAACATGTCATCAAGTTTGCATCTTCGGAGGTGAAGTCAACAAGATAGAGATTATTGTATCTAAAGCCCTTGAAAATCACTTGCTTGTCATCTATCTTAGTAACAACCACTTCATTTGGACTAAACAAGCATTGGTAGCCAAGGTCACAAAGTTGCCCAACGGATAGTAAGTTGAAACTCAATGAAGCAACATAGAGCTCATTTGAGAGAGAGTGATCATTTGATATTGCAATCTTGCCTATACCCTTGACTTTGCTCTTTGAATTGTCCCCAAATGTGATCTTATCTTGACATACCCCATTCTCTTCAAGTGAGGCGAACATACGAGGGTCACCGGTCATATGTTGAGTGCAACCACTATCAATCACCCAATGAGATCCACCGGTCTTGTAGTTCATCTACACATAAAAGATCAAGCCTTTTGCTTAGGGACCCAAACTTGAGAGGGACCCTTAACTTTCTCAACTAGTGACTTGGCAACCCATATTTTCTTAGGCCTATTCTTGTTAGGGGGACCCAAGAACATGACTTTCATCTTTCCACTTGAATCTTTTCTAAGCATGTAATGAGCATTGAAGGCAAAGGGTCTAGCATGCTTGGGCAAGGGTTGTGGTGGTGGAGTTTTGCACTCATGAGCAAAATGGCCTTCTTGTCCACACTCAACATATCTCTTTGGCTTGGGCTTTTACTTGCTTTGTTATTGTTGAGCTTTGACCTTCTTCTCTTGATTTGCCAAGTAGCCAATGCCACTTCTATCCATCTTCATGACAGTGTTCATGAGTAGCTCACTTTGCAAATGTTGGCCTCTTATGAACTTGCTTAGGCCGGTCTTGAGATGCTCTTTTTCTTGCTTGAGCTTCTTGTTTTCTTCAATAAGTGACTCATTTTCACTCTTGAGCTTGACATACTCATCATAGTTGTCAGACTCAACCATACTCTTGCCTTTGCCGCTAGAGCCTTGCTCAAAGTTCTCAATAATCAAATCATCACATGATGTAGCTATATCAATCTTAACAACTTGGTTAGTAGCATCATGTGTCTCAAGAGCAAGCTCATTAGCAACAATAAGACTATCATAGTTGATTTTCAATGTGGTATATTCATCTTTTAGCAAGTTGAGCCTAGTGATGAGTTCACCATGCTTCTTCTCAATTTTATCATGTTTATCTCTAAGCTCCTTGTTAGAAGTTTTGAGCTCCTTAAGAGAGGAAGACATAGTTTCATTTTGATCTTTGAGCTCATCACTAGACTTATGTGCATTTTCAAGCTTAGATGAGTGAAACGTCCTTGATTTCCACGAAGGGAAATCCACAGAAATGAAGTGTAAAATGACGAAACATTCTATCAATTTACCCAAATCTCAGCGATACATAAAGTCATGCATGAATATCAGAGTACAATAGACAGTTTTACATAATTTATTCTCTTCGCCTCGCAGGGCGGAACACACTCACACAAGCATACGGAACAGCATCCGACGTAGATAGCAGCGGAAAAGATCTTCTGGATCCAGCTTGAGCATAGAACAGACCCTCTAATTCTCCCAATCATCGCCCTCGTAGTCATACTCGGGCTCGGAACCTGTCAAAAATCTATCAGTACACTTGGTACTGGCCACGCATCGCCCACCCTATGCTTGCAATGCTTTGTGGAAAGTGGAATGCATTGAGGGAAGTAGGAAGAGACCTACTTAGGCTGTGGGTTTCCTATGCAACTAGTTAATATTTTAATAAAATATTCCTCAGTTTTTATCTCATCTTAGTCACACATTTTCCCAATCCCACCACACACAACACATCTCATCTCACTCTCTCTCTAGGCGACGAGATTGACTCTCGCTCAGATCTCGTCTCAACGGCCAAAGCCAGAATCTGACACAGAACCCGAGGGAAAGGTAGAAAGGACTCCTCTCGTCTAATCAAGTGAAGCGTAGGTCATGGGAATGTCCATATCCGCCGACGCGGCTATACGTATAGATCGATCAACTCTGCAGAGCGTGTACACCTAGTAATCCAGAAGATCGCCATCCTCGACGATCCGGCTCGTCTAGGCTGATTCCAACTGCCTTCCAACCGGTACAGTACCAGCCTACCACTCAGCCCTGGGCCACCCCGGCATCCACCGAAACGATGAGACTGTGAGACGTAGTACCGGGCCCCCAAGGTCACTACGCTGTCTTAGGAGGGTGTGGGTCCCCATGCCCGTACCTCCCTACACTATCACCTTCCAACCTAGTAGTAGTGGTACCGCCCTAGTCAGTCGGGTAATCGTCTCCCTCCCATCGGGAGCGAGTGGTGTGCACGAAGGTCCCATGGTTCTGGTTCTCAAGACATACCAGTCCTTAGGGTGACCAGACAGGATGTCTTCTCAAGGGGGAGACACCGTCTTCCCCGTGCCATGACAGCACCTCCACCAGGGATTACCAACACCCCAGTTCACCTCTCAAATATACCCGCCACAGGTATCTCTCATGAGGGATGCCCAGGTCGCACCCCTCCAGCAAGACTTGCCCCAAAGACTCGTCGTAGGATCCTGTCCGATCGACTCAACCCTCACCACTCACCCAAGACGCACACTAAGATCTCCCTAGTTCTTTAGTCAGGTTTATCAAGTTCTTGGCACTATGTGCCTTCTACATATACGTCTCTCTCTCACCGGCATCACATCACAGATATAATGCGAGTAAGAGCAAAAGCAGTAATATGTAACATGCGAGCATCTAACCTAACAGCAGGGTGAGCAGGAGTAAGGTTACGACAAGGTAAAAGGCTCAAAGTAAAGCATCTACCATGCAGCCTATCATCAATAATAATGTACAAAAATAAAGCGCTAGCAATTCTATATTTGCATGCGTAATAGGTTCTACGGAGATGGGTGGGGCGTGGCACCTGGCAGGTCGTCACCCAAGTCCTCGCTATAGTCGGGGTCGCACACCTCAGTTGGCAGGTCCTCCGGCTCTGTTATACGTAACGTAGAGCCGCATTAACGACTCCTATAGAGGTGCACAAAGAAGCAACAGAAATTCAAAAGATCCAAATGCACTCAAACATAAGCCTAAGATGTAGAGCTCATTTTAAGAAAAATTTAGAAACTAGTTTGGTATTTTTCTGAGTTGAAATGAATAAGTTATGAATTTCTAAAGATTAAATGATTTTCTGAAAAAGAAAAAGAAAAAGGAAATCCCAGCGATGACACGTGGCAGCGTCTAATTGGCTGGAATAGAATGAGTCACTGACAGGTGGGTCCCGTTGTCTGGCCAATGGTCAACGGTCAACGATCAACTTTGACCGGGCCGAGACCAGGTCTCGGTGGGCCGGGTGAGGGCTGGATACGGGCCGGGTTGGGCTGGTCTGGGCTGGGCCGGCCCGCCACGTGGCAAGCGCTGGCGCTGCCACGTCGCCTCCAGGGTTTTGGATCGGGCTTGCGTCCACGGGGTGTGGCTCACGGTGGACGTGTGAGTGCGGTGCATGGAAGACCACAGGGTTCACGGTGGACCGCGTCCACCCTTCTTTTCTCTCTCACGGTTCATGTGCACCGAGTGCACAGACCGGCTCCGCGAGCGCCCCTCCTCCTCTGTTTCTCCTGGCGGTGCGACGCCGGCGGCGAGCTCCCGCGTGTAGCACCTGGTGGCGGTCCAGGACGGATCCTAGTGGCCCTACGGCCTTGCTTGGTCTTCGGGAAGGTGACAAAGGAGTCCTAGCGGTGGATTTGAGTTCCTAGGAGGCTCGTTCATGGAGGTGGCGGCTCGACTGGGGCGGTGAGCAACGGCAAGACCTCCGTGGTCATTCTGAGGTCCAATTCACCCCTAAGATCTTCAATTGAATACAACAGCAAGATGCTAAGGCCACCGTTGAGGACTTCCCCATGCGGTAGAGTACGTGCTCGCGATTGGGTGTGCGGCGGCGATGTCGCCATGGTGTTCACGGCCATGGTGTTTGCGCACAGAGCGCGTGTGAGCTGCAAGCGTTCCCAAGCCGATACGGCTTTGCAGTGCTATGCCTTTCTCTTGCGCGTGCGTGTTCATGTGCATAAACGTGAACGATGTTCGGAATTCGGCCTCGACCCTTCCCGGTGCGGGAACGGTCGCGGCGGCACCGGAGTGCGTATGGTGGTGAGCAGAGAAGGTTGCGATCGGTGCGGCTCACCTTGGGCTTGTGGTAGGAGGATGGCGGTGCAGTGGTGATTCACGGCAGTGAAGTCGTGTACCGTGCAGTGACGCTCCCCGGCGAGGTGGAAGGTAGTGGTGTCTCCTTCTTCTCTAGTGTCCCGAGCGGCGGTACAGTTCGGCTCCTCCTCGTGGCCTTCCCCTTCTCTTCTCCCCTCCTCCCTCTTCCTTGCAGCGTGGTGTGGTTGGAGATGAGGCCACCCGAGGTGGCGGTGAAAGAGTTGGAGAGGGGCTAGGGCGGTGATGCTCGGCTTTTATAGCCAAGCTCCGATCATGGCGTTGGCGAACGGTGATGAAGGTAGCCGAGCCATGTGGCGTCCATCAAGAGGGGTTGGCATGGGGTCTTGAGGTGACCACAGGGTGGCGAGCGGATTGGCGTTGCCAATTTGATGCTCAGGCGGTTGGAGAAGATGCGGTGGTGGCAGGCGGTGTCGACCGATTTTGCGGCCATGGCGGCTTCAGCTTCACGCGCGCGGTGCATGCTAGGCGGGTACGTGGGACTGGCATGCGGGTCCAGGGTTGCAGCTTGGCGCGCTCGGCTGGCAGAGGGGACAAGGGGAATCTTCCCTCGCGCGTTGCGTGACCGTGCTCCCTCCTCCGATTTCGGTTCGAGCGCAACAGAGGAACGGCGAGCGAGAGGATGGCGATGACAACCAAGCCCCAGCTGGCAGTGACCAAAAAAGGGAGAGCGGCTTCCTACTGGGCCATCTCAGCTTTGGCTGGGCTGGGTCGACTCCGCGGCCCGTCGTGGTGGGATGGCTGCGGCTGCTGGGCTGGCCTGGCGAAGCGGGCCGGCTGGTGCGAGGATGCTGCTGCACGGCTCGGGCGGCGCTTCAGCTTGGTGGGCTGGCTCGGCAGGTCGGCTGGGGTGAGCGGGCCGGCTTTGGGAGATGGGCTTGGAGAGCTTTCCTCCTTTTCTAATTAAACTCTAAAGCTTTTCCATTTTGTTTTCTCTTCTTTACAGATTTCTTTTGCTAAAATAAATAATTACCTCTTGAGTAAGCCCTAGTGGGGTCCACTAGAGGTCATTTGTGGTTCCAATTATTTGTCACGGTTATAATTACTCATTTATTTAATTTAAGCAAATAAATGTGACCATTTTTATTTAACAAAACAAAGAACATAAGAAGCAACTCATGAATATAAAATTAAATGCAACATGTAATTAACTAGACTAGGTGCTACTTGTGCAGCTAGGGTTGGTTTCCTATATGTCACTCACCAAACATTGGTTATTTTTTTTTAAAAAAAAATTGTGGTTGTGATTTTTGTTTCCTGGAAATTCTGGGTTGTTACAATGAGAGTGATTCATTTTCATGTTAAAGCTCATCATTTTCATTTCTAGTTCTTCTTATGATTTTAGAGTATTTGTTCAACAATTTTACAAGTTCATCATAAGAAGGTGCATCATATTCATCATCACTATCACTATCATCATCATCACTATCATTATTTTGTACCTTTTGATCGCCCTTAGCCATGAGACATAGGTGCGAAGTAGATGATGATAGTGAAGATGGCGGTGAAGGTGGTGATGAAGACGTCGACGAAGATGATGATGGCCCAATCACAAGTGCGGCGATCTTCTCTTTTTCATCATTGCTTTCATTGCCGGAGGACTCACATGATGACTCAATGTCGGTGAGCCAATCACCAACAATGCAAGCTTTGCCTCCCTTCTTCTTTTTGTAGAACTCTCTTTTCTTGCCATCTTTCTTTTTGTATGGCTTGTTCTTTCTTTTCTCATCTTATTCATCACTTGAATCATCTTTCTTGCCCTTGTACTTGTTCTTGTACTTGTCTTTTGGAGGCTTCGGGCATTGATGAGCTAAGTGGCCAAGTTCACCACAATTGAAGCAATCCATTTTGGATATTAGCTTCCTTTTGCTACTTGTGAAGAATTTCTTCTTCTTGCCATCGAACTTGATGCCACTCTTGTTGAGCTTCTTTAGCATCTTGGTGGTCTTTCTCACCATGAGTGCAAGTGATGCATCATCAATATCACTTTCACTTGAGCTTTCTTGCACCATCATGGCTTGGCCCTTCTTCTTTTTCTTTTCATGGCTAGCTTTGAAGGCCAAGTCTTTCTTCTTGGAAGATGATGAGCCCTCTTCCGGAGTGATATGCATGTACATCTCATGAGCATTGATCTTTCCCAATACTTGTGTCGGTGTTGCAGCAGAGAGATCACTTTGGTGAAGTACGGTGACAATGTGTCCATACTTCTCAATGGGAAGAACACTCAAGATCCTCCTTGCAACATCCGATTGACTCATTTGAGTGAGTCCAAGAGCATTGAGATCTTCTACAAGAACATTCAATCGAGTGTACATTTCATTAGCACTTTCTTTGGGAAGATCTCAAAAGAATTGATTTTCTTTAAAGCAATGTGATAGTGTTTCTCACGCTCACTCTTAGTTCCCTCATGGAGAGCACAAAGATTTTCCCACAATTCATGAGCGTTTTTGGCATTACGCACACGATTGAAGATATCTTTGCCTAAGCCCTGGTAGAGTGCATTTTTTGCCTTTGCATTCCACCGGTCGTACTTCTCCTCGTCACCACTTGGGTTGGCGGGATCCCTTATAGGATGGAGCCCTTTGGTTGCGGCTCTAAGGCACCCAACATCTATGGCTTCGAGGTATGCCTCCATATGAATTTTCCAATACGGAAAATCATCTCCCTCAAAAGTGGGAGGTGGTCCTTCCCCATTAGACATCTTGCTCTAGGCGGTGAAGCCTAAATAAAGAGCAACACGGCTCCGATACCAATTGAAAGGATCAAGATGCCCAAGAGGGGGGTGAATTGGGCTTTTCTAAAAATTAATTGCAAGAATTAAATCCTACAAGCCAAACTTCACCCCTAGTGCCTACTAGTGTTCCTTATGATTCTACCGGTAAAAGTTTTGCACCATAAGTTCCAATCCTAGACTAGCATGGCAATTCTAGGAAAGTAAACAAGCAATGAAAGTAATGCTCGAATGTAAATGCTTGAAAGTAAGGGTTAGGAACACGGCGATATTTTGCCGAGGTATCGGAGAGTCACCACTCCCCACTAGTCCTCGTTAGAGCACCCGCGCAAGGGTGTAGCTCCCCCTTGATCTGCGTAAGGATCAAGTGCTCTCTACGGGTTGATTCTTCGACACTCCGTCGCGGTGAATCACCCAAAACCGCTCACAACATGAGTTGGGTCACCCACAATCTCATCGGATGATCACCAAACTCCCAATCAGCACCAAACCATCTAGGTGATGGCGATCACCAAGAGTAACAAGCTAGAATTCTCACTTGACCACAACAAGCCTAATGAGAAGATAGATGCACACTTGCTACACTCTTGTCACTAGTGAGCAATCTCAAACTTTGATTCTCAAATCACTATCCTCACCAGGGCTCTTGCACTCCCTTGCACTCCAAAGGTGTTTCTCAGCTGAACAAATGAGCAAGAGACCTCTAAAAGAGGTGGAGGGGATGTATTTATACACCCCTCAGACAAATCCAACCGTTACCTGCCGAATCAGCAAAACGCGCACTGACCGGACGCACCGGTCGTCATGACCGGACGCGCTAGTCAAGTGTAACGGTCGGAAACCGAAAGTTAGCACTGAGTGACTGGACGCGCCGATCTGAGATGACCGGACGCGCCGATCAGAGAAGACCGGACGCGCCGATCAGGGATGACCGGACGCGTCCGATCATGCAAGAACCTTACTGGAAACTGATCTGACGCTCGACCGCGTCTGATCACAGATGACCAGACGCGTCAGGTCAGCTTGGACCTTACTGGAACATGACCGGATGCGCCGATCACTTCATAGTCGTGTCCGATTACACTGTTTACCCTCTGGAACATGTGTCAGACTGACCACCACGTCCGGTCCTCTCAAGGACCATGTCCAGTCGATCAGTTAACTACGCAGTGACTTGTTAGTACTGACCGAACACGTCCGGTCATGACCAGGACCGCGTCCGGTCAAGGGTAAACTGCTCAAACATCTTCTAAACGCGACACAACTTGAACCAAGTTGCTTCCAACTGAACTTTGAGCTATTTTAGAGCTACCTAGTGCTAAGTTTGACAAGTGTGCACCACACCTAAACAAAAGACTCACCTAGGTCAAGCTACTCGCTCATGCCCCCATTTATAGTACGATCAAAGGAAGAAACAAAGATCCTAACGACTATTCCAGATGTAACTCAACATCTTGACATCCGGAACTAACCGTCCTTAATCTTGTCGTTGATCCTTTGAAAACCGAAACGATTTCCATCAAGGGACATGAATACCATAGTGCCCAAAGCAGTTATCAACTCCATGACCTAACTTACCAACGTTTCTGCAAAACACACATTAGTCATGGTAATAATGCGTTGTCATCAATTGCTGAAACCAACACCGGGGCCTAGATGCTTTCAATGTCCTTCTGGCATCCCAAAGAGATTCATGAGCATATGCAAGAACAAGTAACCTGCACTTCCTCACGAGAAGAAAAATGGCAGTGTAGAGATCCAGTTATAACTCAAGTTCTACGAATCCGATGATGTTGTAGCTTATACCGTTGGAAAGCTTATCAAATTTACTACAACTTTCTTATAGAACACTTCTCCAGATTCTGCAGTTAAGGTAGTCGAAAGCTGTGCACCACAGAAACTATTCTAGGTTGCTGACAGCACAGATGTGTCGCCTTGTGATTTTCATAACTCCCAAACCATAATAGCTATTAGGGTGATTCTTATAGCCAGAGAAAGATATTGAAGTCTACTATTTTTCAGAATTTATCCATGATTTTTGAGCTTCCAAAAATAGAGGTATAAGCTAAGAAAGACAGACTGTTCTAAAAAGACAGGATAAGGTAGAAACGAGATTCAGAGAGATTAGAGAGATAGATAACACTAATCTTCAAGTCTTCATGCTTCTTTGCTTTGTGTTGATGAGATATAAGACATGGATCGAGGATAGCCAAAAGATGACAAGAAAAATAAAGTTTGATTTTAGTTCTTTGTGCCTCGTCACTTGAGATATTCAGGACTTGCTATTCTTGACAACAGATGCTACCCCACTTAACAAGATCTTGTTCCACCTGGCGATGTCATTGAACACGTCTCTTTCTTGAAGGCTTGCTACTATTGATGCGTCTATTATGTGTTTATCCTTCATTGGGTTAAGATAAAGGAGAAAGCATGGAAACCAAGAGTAGGCAAGGACAATATAGGGAAAAGACAACAAGAATTAGGATTAATTGATAAATTAAGTAGGATAGAAGATGACACTCCCCCACTTAACATAGATCATGCTACTTCTCAAGACGAAACCTTCCGGGCCACCTTCAAAACATGAGAATAAGGACAACACACAAGCAACACATCAAGCAAAGCAAACACACATCACATCATTGATACTACACGTGCTTCTTCAACAATGGTGGTCATCCTATATGGCAGATTATAGATGATGAAAGGCTATCGAATTTTTGAACAAGGTTAGATCAGAGTTTTTTTTGTAAAACAACAAAACAAAAACCAATGGGGATAAGTAGAAATAGCTCAAAGGAAGCTATCAAGGAGGGGATACAATAGGACAAGGAAGAGGAAATAGTCAAAATTAATGAGTCAAGGGATAAAAAAATAGTTTTATATAGTAAAATGAGTTTTAAAATATGTCCAGTGCTACTTGGAATACGTCCTACAGTCAACACCGCTCTGATACCACTCTGTCACACCCGGTTTTAAGGAACTAAACCAGGTCAGCCATATGTGTGCCCAGGAAGTCCACACATACATCATAATGAAAAAGTATCAGAAACAATGTTATGTATTTAACGTACGCATAGCTATAACAACACTTACATCAGAGTATCGTGGAATGGTGACTAAACTTCAGGCTCCATTCTTCTCAGGGACAGCTAACTGGTGGCTCTATATGCAAAGTGGTCGAGCGCCTCGATGACGTCACAGGGCTCGAGTGCCTCGATGATGTCATAGAGTCGAGCGAGACGGACAAAGGTCGGATGAAGCGAAGGAGCGCTGGGAGGCTCAGACGCTTATTCTTTTGCTTTGGTTCTAAGCGGAGTTGGGCCTGGGCCAGCTGTGGTAGACCGTGGGCCGCTATTCCGCCTTGGTGGATAGTTTTTACAGTGATATGGGGTACCCTGTTTTACTGGTACCCGACATATTGATTAAGAGTCTAGTATGGATATGAACTTGAATAATATACATGCAAGTACACCAATATTTATAACAGGGGTAAGAATGGTGATTTCAAGATAGTGGACACACACTTGGAGCATTCCTTAATGGATAAAATAGAAAAAAAAATAAAACAATAATACTTAGCAAAGCAGGCATGGTCTAGTATAGTCATATAAAGATTAGTTGATACTCATACAAGTTACATAATTAGTTTTAGTGCTAAGTGTGAAGCAGGTTGGGAGGCCATCGAGTACTGGTCTACCAGTGACCTCATGTTACAATTTATACTTCTACACCCCAAACAAACATGAGGGATTACAAGGGATGGATAGGGCTGTCACCACCTGTCACCTACCCCTCAACCATGGAGAGGGACAATGCATTCACCTATCTCTCCATACCCAAGCACCACGCTTGTGTATACAGAAACTACCCAAATCTCCTTAGGTCCCTGACCCTGCGGATCGACAGGTAAAGGACTTGGGCACACCCGAAAGCATAATGAACTGCCACCTCAACTTAGCTCTAATCCCGATTATATAAGTTATATGAGTAGTTAAGCATAAAGTTAAGTATGCTACTCCCATGACACAAACTATAGGCTAGTTCATATATCAATATCATAACATAATAACTATACTCTAGTTCATAAGTATGACTATAATTATAAAGTGAAGGCATGACTTTGGAAGAACTCATATCTCTATTCATACCCAAGAATCTCTTCTTCCAAGGAGCCAAGCCCAAGGTAGCTTTGCCTTGCTCTAAAGCTACTAAAAGGTAAAAACTAAAGAGGAGAGTGGTGTTGCTAAGTGGAGTGTGAGGAAACCCAAATGGTGTGTGTTATGAGGGGGCCCTTCTATTTATACAAGGAGCAAGGGCGATGCTATGGCTATTCCTAACGCGAGGAACGAGTTGCACCACCTCTGCATGGAGTCATGCCACCGCCTGTCGAAGGGGTGGTAGAGAGGCGCTGGCAGGGGGTCGCCTGCCCCTAGGGGTTGGTCGTTCCCTGACCAAGCCCCTCACCACCGCCTTCGCGTGGCGGGCTATGGGCTAGTCCTAGGTCACTCCTCGGGTGGTACTTCACCCGGATGACGTGAAATGATGGGCATTTCTATTATTCCTTTGACCGAATTAGCATCGAAAAGCGCCTTTTAGTGAAAGTTTCCAAGCATTTGTGTTTATGTCCTACAAAACAATATTCTCCAAATACATGTGGAACTAGGTCAATAGTAAATGCATATGTGTTTAAGGTTGCTAATTTCTCCTCTTTTTGTGTCTTAATTGGTGGTCGGATTTGATCATTAAAGACCACTAACACTGCCCTAGAGGCATCTGCATAAGTCAAGATATCAATAGATCTTCATCTTCAAAGATACCATGATTATTTGAGAAGATCAACTAGAGAGAATAGAATAGATCTCCAATTCCTCAAAGCTCTAGTATAGGCTAGCTAGTAAGATTCAAGTAGAGTTGGGCTACTACTCAGGATTCTAGATTCATCATCTGGAGGGTGCAATAGCCATTGTATCCTCTATTATTCATGAATTTGTGCTTAATTCATATTATGTTTCTATCTATTATGTTCCCAGTTTGCTTTAGTTATATGCGTGAGATAGTCATAGTTGATACTAAGTTTATGCATAAGTTTGCATAGCGCTTAACTCAGTACTCAAGTGAGTTAAGTGGTTGACATTATGTAAGCGTGGTGCTTAAATATTGTTTACCTGCAGATACACTCTATATTCCAGGCCATGAGGTAGAGAGTGTGACACTCTCACCACTACCCATTTATAGAACAAGTAGGACCTAGTTGCGAAGGTAATTAAGCTTTGTTCTTGATCTTCCTTAGTAATATTCCTTATGCATAATGAAGAATTAATTATGCTATAGATGATAGTATATTTACTTAGGGTGTACAAAAGACTTAGTATGTCACAGGTAAATAGCATATAAGCACCACGCTTACATGATCTCTACCACCCACCCCATGTACTTTGGAGTAAGCGCTATATGAACTTATGCATAAACATAATGTCAGCATTTTGTCCCACGAGGGTCCTAAGCCAACGAGTGAGTGCTGCGTGTCTCTAATCTGGATGGTGATGCAAGGAGGATACATGGAGATTTATCCTGGTTCGGGCAAAAGAAGGCCCTATGTCCAGCGGGGAGGGGGGAGTATTGTATTTCCCTGCACCTAGTGCTTGCGTAGGGGTTACAAGCTATGAGAGAGGGAACTGAGCCCAGGTCTCAAAGGGAAAATGAGAATACAAGGAGGTTGGTTTTTCATGGTCTATGGTTTGTTGTCCTTCTGCCTTTGCTTGTTTGTGCTTGGCTTCTGGCCTCCCTCTCTTGTAGAGCCCTGGCTTGCCCTTTTATAGGGTAAGAGGAGGCTAGGATGCCGGGGGTGCCTTGAGGTGAAGTTTTGTCAACCGCTGTAGAGGTGGCTGTAGCGACGTGCCCCGGAAATGGCCAGCCATCCCTAGACACCATGGTGACGTAGAGGATGAGACAATGAAAAGACTCTGAGCCCTATGCCACGTCGGCCTTTCTTCCTTATTGACCGGCGGTGGGTCGAGGCCGGATCGAGGCCAGGTCGAGGACGGGTCGAGGGTGAGCGGATAAGGCCGAGTCCCTGGGATTGCGGGGTATGGTCCTTGTCATATCCTCCCTCGAGGGTGATCGGTGGTGAAATAGTGCACGGTGTGGGGCGTATAGTGACAGGTTTTCACCTTCCATCCCGGGATGGGCAGTAAAAAGTGAGATTTGACACCGGTACTGCTTCCATGTCGGTCACAACTATAGCCATGATGGTAGGAAGTAGTAGGTAGTCGCATTAAATGCTCTGACTTTTGTCTCAGAGTAGGTGAATAAGGTGGGTCGAGTGGTTTGACCCGGGGTCGTGCGAGTCAGAGATTTGCCGATAGTCAAGATGCCTTGTCGAACGAGCCTCGTGCGAGTTGGAACATGGTTGAGGCGTCTTGTCGAGGGTGCCTCGTACGAGTCGGAACATAGTCGAGGCGTCCTGTCAAGGGTGCCTCGTACGAGTCGGGACATAGTCGAGGCGTCCCATCGAGGGTGCCTCGTACGAGTTGGAACGTAGTCGAGGGGTCTCATCTGCTATTTTGGATTTGTTTCGTTTGCGGGTAGCATTTTGTTTTTCTTAATCGTTGATTGTGGGTACCCCTGTTTGTAGGTACCGACACATAATAATAAAACGGGTATACTAAGTATATAATCAAAGTAAATGATGAACATTGCAACCTGGAACATGAATAAGACGAATACTAATATTGTCATAACAATTGTAGCAAGCATATAAAAGTAATGGAGATACAATGAGAGAGGGGTACAAAGATTATGCAGAACCACGCTCTTGACAATGTCAGGAATCCAAGCAAAGATCTAATTGCCTCCCTCTAGACCTAGCCTAACTAGCTATGCCCTAAAAACTAGAGGAGCTCTAAGGATAATTAGGGTTTCTGTCTTCTCAAATGACTTATGCCTAAAGGGGGGCTAGGGTCTGCTTATGTAGCCCATAGCATGCAACGTGAGCCCTTGGATCAAACCAACTTAAGGAGCGACATAGATGCAACCTAGGAGTTGGTGGGGAACTGTCATAGCAATTGGGAGACTGACGGAGGGGCCCACAGGCCGGCTGGCCCCTTAGGGTCTGCTTCAGTGGAGAGCCTCCTAGAGTCTTCTAGAACCTTCCCATGTAGGTTTCACGGTGGAATTGCATTATTACTTCTGACATGTAGGTCCATCTTGACGATTTTCTGGATATACCCTGTAGAAATCATAGATTCACTAAAACTTGTGGAATTTGTTAGCTTAAGTCCCTGGACCTATGTTGGTGATCTCAATTATGCCCATATACATGTTATGTTGATGGTTTAATATGGTTGTTAACTACTGTCAACAAGCTCCTCCAAGCTTATCCTTTGCTAGTCCCTTAGCAAAGCTAAACTCAGCAAATTTGGATCAGGAGTTGCTTCTATGCTTTCACGCCTCAAAAGTACACATGCGTTCAAATAAAAATTCTCCTCTAGATTAAAATAAATCGATTTGACTTTCAAACTTACCCATATTACCTTCAACCATGGGGCTTCTTAGCCTTTACTTGGGTCTAGAGCAATTGAAAGACAGAACAATCAAGTCAAGCACTATTTCTCAAGTTCTTTGCTCAACTATTATTCTGAAGTTTTGTAAGTTTTAAAAATAAAACTCAGAGTTTCCATTGTATGACACTCTCAAGTCTCTCAATATATGTGGTGTTTTTGGATCCTCACTAAGGCAATGATGATGTTATGCCTTTCTCTTCCTACAACTAAGGCTTATAGTGGAGCTCATAGGAGTGGAGATAGCATGAAAGAGCATACTTGCAATACATATGTTGTAAAGTCAAACCTCAGATCCAAAGAGAGTTGAGTCATACAATCAAATCAATTTATACATGTGTATGGATGTATGAGGGATATATATGGTGACTAACCTAATTCTACTATGCTCCTTGAAAACATATCTCTCTTTTAAAACTTGAAAACAACTTTGCAAAAAAACATGGGCTATCTTATTCATCTCTTTTTTTAGGCGAGCATCGGTGTACCCATTGTTTTAGATATCTTAGACACTTATATATTTTTTTCAATACTTTCTTTTTTCTCTTTATTTTTTATGAATAACTTTTGCATAGCCACATACCTCTTTTATGTAACAAAACTTTTGAGAGATAGCAACAAGAACATTGGAGCATTTATTTGGAGAATATCCTATAGGGTATATTTTTGATGTTTACTCCCAGTGTAGGGGTAAAACATGTTCTGGGTGGATCTAGATGGAATGACATGTTTCTACGCCTACCCCCAGTGTAGGAGTAGTGCATATGTGGGTGGTGCGTTTGTGATCTTGATTTTAAGAGCATGACAAACCTTTCATAAGGCATCAATAAAGCTTGACTAAAGTCAATGCAAAAGCAAGTAGTATATATGAGTGGAAGATTTCCCAGTCTAAGTATCATATATGGCTCTGGTAGGAATTCAAACTTTGTCATACAGGAGTTCATCATGAATGATTTTTTATATGTTTTCAAAAGATAAATCTCTGAAACTCTAGTATTACATGGAACAAGATAAATAGTAGCTTAGACCTTCTTATATGATATCTGTCTATTACCTAGACTTAGATCAAGCATATGCTACCCATGAGTTTCAGGTTCATAGTAAATTCTTATATCAAAACAATCGTATCCAAAACTCGAGAGAATTCAAGGCTGAAAACTAGATACTTGAAAGGAATTACAACAGAGCAGCTATTCATCATTTCTATTACAAGAGTTTGTCTCTAGACTCCATTACTTATTTAGCTCTTAAAAATAGAAAACTAGACTCACTCACTTTTATTTTGTTTTTCAAAGTTTTAATATCACACCTTACTAAATATATAACTAGTTAAGATAAATTTTTATTTTGTTTTAGTTTGTTATTCATCTTTTTATCTTTAGCAAATATACAACAAACTCAAAAGTAATACCAAAAGGAAAGAAATACTTAGCTAGATACATGGGGGATACTCCTCCCCCAAGCTAGATGTTGTCGTGGTCAGTTGAATATTGAGTGATCCTTCTTAGAGCATGGTTGCCGGCGGATGTCCTTCTCACCTACAGATGGAGTGAGATGACAATGGCCGAGTGAACTTGCTCTTAATCATATGTAGCATCCTGCACATATATTCCAACAAGAACAACAAAAACTTGTGTCTCAAATTAAGGTAAGGGGTTAGCGATTAGCCATCGAGGATATGTTCTTCTTGTGAGTTTAGACAGATTTTCTAATTTGGCAAAATTCTAGCAGGGTGTCTTTCTAATATATTTTTTTGAATTTTCTATTTTATAATGCAGAAAAGAAAAATATATATGCATGGTATTTTATTTTTATGCCACCACGGTGAATATTCCCATAGGCTTTTACACACCATAGAATTATTCATATGGGGCCTAAGACATTTTTTATGATACAATGATGAAATGCAGTAACAAAGATTTTTATTTTCTTATTCAATGATGGTGATATAAAGTAACTCTTTATTATTTTTATTTTTATTTTATTTTTTTCTAATGCAAGACAATTGCAAAGAAGTAAATATGCTAAAGTGAAAATAATTAATGCAGTGCTAGAAAGTAAATAAGGACAACTACCGATATTACCTGGTAGGAGAGAGTACTTACTTTTCAGGTGCATCATCTGGTCTCAGTGAAAGAGACTCAGATGACTTCTCCTCTTGTGAGGGTGACGATGTTACCTTCTCTTTCCATACATGTTTGGTCTATGGGCTTGACTTTGGCGGAGTAGATTCTTCTTTTGTAGGTTCTTCAGGTTCTTCAATTTCTTCATCCTCCCATTCATTCCATTGGAGTTGGTTCTCTTGTCAGCGGGATGATCGATGTCTCCTCCTAGAGCAGTTATTCTTCGGCTACTCATAGGTAGTGTAACTATTAAAGTAACAACGTACCTTTTCTCCAGGGAATTGGAAGTGGACTTGCCTAGATCCAATGTAGATGATTGCGTTGGTGGTGTTGAGGAACAGTCTTCCAAGGATGATGGTGTATAGTGATCTTGTATCTTCACCATGACGTCTCTTGCTATGCCTTCTAGGAATCAGATTGACTAGTCCGCCATCTACAACTACATATATGTAGGGTACAAGGGTTCGTTACCAATTAATATTCATACGTTACCTTGGACATTATGTTGACACCCGATCCAATGTCACACAAGGTTTTGTGGAAGATTCTTCGTCCGATGGTACACTCGATCATCGGTACACTAGGATCATCCTTCTTAGCAAGGAATGGTGGAGAGAGGAGGTTGTCATACTCTAATTGAATCATGTTGACTGTCTCTTCTGGTGACTATTTGGCCTTGTTCTTCCTCCGTCTTTGGTTGTTCTTCTTCTTGGTCACTTTTGGCTCTTCGGGCAGGTATGCCTTTTGTGGATGAGTAGCATACGATCCTTGAACGAGAACTTCTCCTTCTTGTCCTTGATTGTGAAACAGATCTTGGCACTGTCCATGTAGATGATGGCCTTTGCGGTGCTCAGAAAATGTCAGCCCAAAATGATGGGTGCCCTCTCATCTCCACCTGTTTCCAAGACCACAAAGTCTACGAGAACATATGATTGTCCCACTCGAATGATGGCATCTTTCTTGGGGTAGCAACTTAGTTAGAGTGACTGATCTTGGGGTAGCAACTTAATTAACTCCTATACTTGGGGTAGCAGAGTGACTAATCTGCAAGTTACAACCGCATATTTGTGTACAACAAAGGATCTCCTCGAATCTTATCATAGATTACCTTAGGAATGATGTTGACACTTGCTCCAAAGTCATAGATAGCTTCTTGGAAGATGTAAGGTCCAATGGCAATAGGGATGACGGGTCTCCCTAGATCACCTTTCTTGTCGAGGAGTGAATAATCTATCCACCTTCCCTCTAATGGTTGAGTGTAGTAGAAAGCCGCATTGTGAATATCGACAAGATTTGCAGTTTCTAAATCTTCCAACTGCCCCAGAATTTTACCTTTGTCAAATGGAGGAATGGCAGCTGCCAGTTGAGCTATTTGTGATTCTATCATTTCATTAAAGCTATGCTGGTCCTTAGTGGTAGAAGCAAGCTATCCATTCTAGTACTTATGTTCTCTAGGATTTTATCATTAGAAGCTATCTTCTTAGACATTTGATCCATAAGTCTAGATTGACCAGCAACTAACTCTCTCAAAGGTGAATTATTGTAATTATTACCTTGGTAGTTTGACCTCTATTGTTGATTCCATCCTTAATTCTGTTGAGGATGACAATTGTTGTTGTTGATGTAGTTCACATCCACTTGAGTTTCAGGGCAGTTGCTCCCTGAATGCCCATTGTCACCACACACTTCACACGTCATGTGAGAGTCATGAATGTGCATGTCTTCTTTCTTCTCATTAGTCCAGTCTTCGAGCTTCTTCATTAGTAGGTCCATCTTGGCAGAAAACATGTCTATCTCCTTGAGTTGATGCATACCTCTACCTCTCTCGCAAGTCTGAGTACGTTCTTCATTCCAGCTTTGGTTGGAGACCATCTTCTCAACAAGAGCTATTACGTCTCTGATGGTGAGTGACAGGAAAGCACCTCCAGCAGTAGCATCCATTGTCTCATGGGTGCTAGTGGTCAACCCATGGTAGAAAGTCTACATAAGTAGCCAATTCTCTATCCCATGATGAGGACATTCTGCTATATAGTCTTGAAAGCATTCCCATGCTTAGGGATAGATTCATCATGATGTTGCTGAAAACTACAGATTCTTCCACGCAGAGCATTGGTTTTGCCTGTGGGAAAGAACTTAGCTAGGAAGGCAGTGGAGCAGTTATCCCATGTGGTGTTTCTCTCTTTGTTGGCATAGAACCACTAATTTGCCTTCCCCAAGAGTGGGAATGGGAAAAGGCAAAGTAGAATGGCATCCTTGGGTACTCCCCCGATAGTGAAAGTTCTACATGTAACATCCCAGGTGTTAGGCTTGCATTTGGCACTTGCATTGCATGAGCCTAAGCATCATTTATTCATACATGAGCATGGAACATATGTGATGCACTACTGAAACATATGGAACATACTAGTACAACATGTGAAACATGTATAGATGGAATGTGCTTGAAACATCTCCTTGAAACATATGCAACATACCTTGTTATTTTGTGTTTCAATGTGTGTATGTTTGGTGCTCATGCCTAGTAATGCAAGTGAGTGTTGATGTCACTTCTTTCATGTGTCTCACATCACTCTCTATCTATAGTGATCCCTGAAAAAGTTTCATGAAGTTTGGAATCAAAAAGTCACATGAAATGATAAGTCATGTCTTTGTTTCAATGGTTTTACTAAGTGTTTGGAATGGCACGATTAAGTGAATGGAATTATAGATCATCAACCAAACCTTGCAACCTTACCCAAATGACTCTAGATGAACTCTACAACAAAAGTCATGAAGGGTTCATGTTGAGCAAATGCTTAGAAAATGCCCTAATTGGCCTAAAACCCTAGTATAGGAGTTAATTAAGTTACTGCTTTGACCAAAGTGAAAGTTTGACTTCTATACTAGTTATGAGGTTGGACCTTAAACAAAAGTTGTAGTTTATTTTTGGTAGAACAAACTTTGTTTAATGGTCAAGAGTTAGTTTGGTCTCTAGCTTAGCCAAATAGAGCTCCCAAAATTCAATGCAGTGTTGTTTTGGAGCCCCAGATTTTGGCTAAGTCAAATGGTGTCTTAGTTTCGGGTACACAACTTTGGAGCTTTGTATCTTGCAACCCAAGCTGATCTAGACCTTGATCTTTTAATAGAAGTTGTAGTTCAGGTTGTGTACTATAAACTTTGTTCAAGCCCCACGGCCTAGTCTAGCTTCTAACCTAGTCAAATAAGGAAGCAAAGTTTGAATGTTGCTACTATTCTAGTCTTTTAAGTAATCCTATGTCATTAGGATTGGCATCCTGCGTTCTCCAAAATTTGTTAAACAACTTAACATGGTCCCAAAATAAAAGTTGGAGTGTATGTGGTGAAGAAGAACATGTAAAAAGTTGGCTTACGTTTGACCTCGTTTGGATCATCAAAATTGAGTTTCCTTATTGGTCATTAATGTGTTGACATTGCTAACTTAGATACTGATTATCTCCTAATCTATTGTCCTAATGACCTAGGTCCCTTAATGGAAATTGTAGAGCATCGAGTGGGCTCCGACTTTGCTTCTTGGCCCAGGTCCAAAATCAGCCCGTAGCTGGCCCAGAACCAACTCCCACCTTGCCCACTTCGCTTCACGACATGCGTTCGATGAAATGGACGCGTGGACATCCATGCCGAGCTCGCATTCCCTCCCCTTGCCACGTACCCCTCCGCGTGTCCGTGCCCCTGAGCCGAAGTGGAGAAGTACCAGGGCACCCTCCCCATCCCTATCCACTATCTCTGTCTCTCCCTCGCTCTGCTCGGCGCCGGGGAGCATGAACACCATGGCCGCCACGAACCTAAGCTCGGCCACTGCCATTCCCACTGCTACCAGCCGCTGCATGCCAAACCGTCACCACCAGAAGCTTCTCCACCCTCTCATGAGCCTAGTGCACCACTTCCCTGCCTCCCTTGGTCGCCGGAGCAGCGCGTCCACTGTGCGACCCCGCCCTTATGCCATGGCCACGCGCGGCCAGGCCACGTCAGGCCACCGCGGCGCGAACCGCGATAACCCGCGAGTGCACTAGGACCCCCCGTGCTTCCCTGCCCCTCAGCCACCACCGGTGTGGCCTCCCTCCGTCGAACCGCGAGCTCACCGATGACCCCCTCGGTTTTATTTCCCATCAGGGACCTCGGGTTGAAATTCGACTAAAGCCAGGGGCCTAAGTGCACAGCTACAGACTCAGAGGAATAGTACCCATAAGGACTTGTTTGTTGTAGTTTTTGCTGATTTTTGAAAATGCATAGTAAATCATAGGAAATTTGTAAAATAGCAAATGAGGACTTTTTGGAATCCTTGTGAAATTCTCTACGCAGTGGATCTATAATATGACATGTTTTAGTTTAAATTTTTAGCTATAAAAATATATTTATGCATCTAGGTTTTCAATGCTAGTTTCATTTGTCTTTTTCATAAGTGTAGTTGTAGGGCTCCAAATGAAGTGAAATTTTTGTGGCATGCTACTAATATGATGTTTGATGTGTGGTAATAATTTCATGAATTTTGGGTGCGGTATGAGTGAGTTATTAGTGTATCTTGCTCTCACATAATTTCTTGCAATAGCAAGTTGTCTTTTTCATAGACATCGCTATGCTTACTCAAATGGCATGAAATTTGTACAGTAGACTACTGAGAGCATATGTAGGGCATTGTAATTTTGGTAGAATTTATTGTGCACTTTTAATATGTGTTCATAATTCCACCTAATTACCTAAATAAATTAAGAAATGCATTAAAAGAATTTATTTAGTAATGGACACTATGTTTTTTGGTGTTCATTAGTCATGTTTGACATGTTGGTAAAGTGGGTATTGCCCAATTATGTGTTTGCAACATAAGTTAATATTTATTTTCTTGCAAATGTGCTTTCTTGATAGATCTGGAAACTTAGCAAAGTTCTTCATGATAATGTGCTTTGTTGTGAAATTTGTGTATACAAAAGTTGTAGATAACTCATTAATCTAACTTTTGATAAATGTTGGTGGCATTTGGCCAAGTAGTTTTTGAGTTATAACTGTTTAAAGTCTGGGTACAGATTTGCTTACTCTCTGTTTGGAGCAGACCAGATTCTGTAGTTTTATCTTTTCAACCTATTAAACTTGGGAATCAGGCTTAGGTGATTATAAATGAATTGTAGACAATTTCATAAGCTTTCCAGAATGTTTTGTTCCATGTCATTTGGTGTTCTAAATCTTCAGTTATGATTAAATTACACAGCTGCTGTTTTGATGTCCCGAAAGTGGCAGATTCTAGTTTTAGTGCTTTGATTCACTTTGCCATGTTTGTGTGGTGCTAATTGTGACTCATAGCTTTGATGAAACTAAGTTGGTACACCTGAGATCTTGTGTGACTTGGTCATGATTGATGTCCTTATTATCTCCTATGTTGTACTTTAGTGATGATTAAGTTACATAGCTCTATGTGCTTATATTGAACTTGGTGTGCTTGCATAAATGGTTGCTTGTGGTATTTCTATGTATTCATACATATGCATTGTTGCACCTCATTTAGGTACACTAGCTGAAACACGTGAAGGATTTGGTGTTGCAGCCAAACCCGAAGACGGTGTTTGGTGGAACTATCCCGAAGATGGAAGTACTCGGCGAGTGGTGTCTGACAAACACTGACTTAGTGTTGGATCTGAGGCAAGCCCCGGAGCATTATAAGCCTCATAATTTCTGAAATACAATTAAAGTATTATGTTATATATATTGTTGCATTAAGTTTTAGGTGTTGGATGAAAACACTTGTTGCATTGATATCTAATCCTTGTCCAGATATTGTCACCCTGAATCCTATGTAGCTCAGGCTCATGTAGTTGCTTAGCCCTGCTTTAATGTGGTAGAAGTTAGGTGATTTCCTGTCACCTGCGAGCTATAGGAATATACATGTGGCATGGTTGGCTATATTTGCTATCATATAAAAGAACCTTGTGTTAATTAAATGAAATGAGACCGGACGGGATGATGATAGTGAAGCGACAAGGCATGGAGGTCTTGGGTGTAGATCTATCCCCGTCTGTGTCGGTTAAGGACCGATTCACTGTATGTCCTCTTGTCATTTTGAACGCATGCCTCTCTCTTAGCTGGGCGGGCCCGAGTGCTTGACCGTGAATCCGAGTAGCTCAACTCAGGCCGGGAGTCGGTAAGTATATAGTACACCTCGGAAGGGAGCCATAGGTGTGAGTCCAAGGGCAAGTGATTTAAAAGTCCTGATCGTCCTGGCAGAAGGGTAATCCCTAAGAGTGCTGGTGCTAACCGAACCCGCGAAGTTGGTTTCTGAGTTGTCCCAAAGGTGACCTAATGCTCTCCGATAGAGGAAGTCATGGGTGAGAGTTAGGAATACCCCTTAGCTGAGTTGCAATTCGATTCGAGTTGTCGTCTCTCACCGGTTAGTGAGAACTTGATAGAGCAGCGGCAACGTAGATCTCACTAATTATTATGATGGTTCAGGAATGATGATATGATGATGATAGCCTTACTATACCTGCTATGGTTAATATTGTTTGCTCCTAATCAAGTGAGTGCTCTAGTACAGGTGTTAATATAGATAACAGGTTAATGATTATTAACTTGATGCTTAAGCATTAATGATTACTTATATGTACTAAGCTTTTATGCAAAATGTTGTCAAGCTAGCCCCACTCATATCAGCCTTGCATACTCCTTGGTGTCACTTTATTTCTGGTTTATGACGGGTAAGTCTAGTTGAGTACCTTCTCGTACTCAGGGTTTATTCCCACTTGTTGCAGGTTGTGATGTATCATGGATACTGCAAGAATTGGATGACTCCTGCCATAGTGGTAGAGTGTGATCATGGGCATGATCCTTTTGAGTTATCTTGTCTCTACTACTTTTGTTGGAAGTTGACCTTGGTACTGGCATGTATTTGAAATAAGAGTAATGTTAGTTTCAAATTACTTTGCTTTCGCTACTTTTCAACTTAAGTTGTAATAACTATGTTGAACTCTGATGTATATTGAATTACTTGTGAAATGGATGTAACATGTGACTTGTTATGTTGAATCACTATGATCTTGGCTTGTATGTTGGTTGGTTTGAAATCCCTCATGATTTCATTAGACTATCGGAGTTATATGGGCTCAAGTGTGAGAATTTGATTACTTTGGTGATTGTTTTTGTACTTGCGCTCTTATAATTTAGATGGTTCCGTGACACTACATATCTCTAGAAAGTGTTGGAGATGTGCAGTAGCATCTTCATGTGCCTTTTCACAAAATGAGCTGGCTTGCACCATGTTGATGATAGCAGGCTTGAGCTCGAATCCATTGTCTCGAACATCCACTGCAGGTCCAGTGTGGATGTTGGATGTAGTTGGAGTAGAGAATTCACAAAGAGTCTTGTTAGCCATGGCTTTAAATTCTAGTGTTAAGCTTCGCCTTATATCATTGTCCTCCAACTCTAAAGTTGATACTCTCTTGAGTTTAGCCTTAGTTCTCTTGAGTAACGCTTCTGGATCGTCAATGAAGTTTGTCGGCAGGTCAAAACTGATCATACATTACCCTACATAAGATACACAAGTAGACAAAATAAGGGTAAGCCTATTTGAGCAGAGGTCAATGGTTATTTCAATCACAACAAATAATATAAGTTTATCAATACTTCCTTTGCTAGCTACTTTCCCTAGCAACGGCGCCAGAAATGCGTTTTGGTATTTATTAACTTGTCACTTGTTTTAGTAGCCACCTATTAATTACCTACATCTCCTAGCATTACTAGTATTAGGTTGTCATCCCTAGTGATGGTGCCAGAGATACTTGTTGGTACTACCTAGCATTACTACTAAGTAGATATCTTATTATTTCATGAGACTAGAAAGAATATAAAGATATGAATGAAAGGATTTTGCAAGTAGATAGATAATTATACCATTGTAGCACCTCACCCAAGAGTATTCCAGATATTCTAGAGCAATTGAAAGACAGAATAATCAAGTTAAGCACTATTTCTCAAGTTCTTTGCTCAACTATTATTCCGAAGTTTTTGTAAGTTTTAAAAATAAAACTCAGAGTTTCCATTGTATGACACTCTCAAGTCTCTTAATGTATGTGGCATTTGTGGATCCCCACCAAGGCAATGATGATGTTATGCCTTTCTCTTCCTACAACTAAGGCTTATAGTGGAGCTCATAGGAGTGGAGATAGCATGAAAGAGCATACTTGCAATACATATGTTGTAAATTCAAACCTCGGATCCAAAGAGAGTTGAGTCATACAATCAAATCAATTTGTGCATGTGTATGGATGTATGAGGGATATATATGGTGACTAACATAATTCTACTATGCTCCTTAAATACATATCTCTCTTTCAAAACTTGAAAACAACTTTGCAAGAAAACATGGGCTATCTTATTCATCTCTTTTTTCAGGCGGGCATCGGAGTACCCATTTTTTAGATATCTCAGACACTTATCCATTTTTTCAATACTTTATTTTTTCTCTTTATTTTTTTATGAATAACTTTTGCATAGCCACATGCCTCTTTACTGCAAAAAAACTTTTGAGAGATAGCAACAAGAACATTTGAGCATTTACTTGGAGAATATCCTATAGGGTATATTTTTGGTGTTTACTCCTAGTGTAGGAGTAAAACATGTTTTCGGTGGATCTAGATGGAATGACATGTTTCTATGCCTACCCCTAGTGTAGGAGTAGAGCATATGTGGGTGGTGTGTACGTGATCTTGATTTTAAGAGCATGACAAACCTCTCATAAGGCATCAACAAAGCTTGACTAAACTCAATGCAAAAGCAAGCAGCATATATGAGTGGAAGGTTTCCTAGTCTAAGTATCATATATGGCTCTGGTAGGAATTCAAGCTTTGTCATATAGGAGCTCATCATGAACGATTTTATATGTTTTCAAAAGATAAATCTCCAAAACTCTAGTATTACATAGAACAAGATAAATAGTAGCTTAGACCTTCTTATATGATATCTATCAATTACCTAGACTTAGATCATGCATATGCTACCCACGAGTTTCAGGTTTAGAGTAAATTCTTATATCAAAACAGTCATATCCAAAACTCGGTAGAATTCAAGGTTGAAAACTAGATACTTGAATGGAATTACAACAGAGCAACTATTTATCATTTCCATTGCAACAGTTTATCTCCAGACTCCATTACTTATTCAGCTCTTAAAAATAGAAAACTAGACACACTCACTTTTATTTTGTTTTTCAAAGTTTTAATATCACACCTTACTAATATATATAACTAGCTAAGATAAATTTTTATTTTGTTTTAGTTTGTTATTCATCTTTTTATCTTTAGCAAATATATAGAAAACTCAAAAGTAATACCAAAAGGGAAGAAATACTTAGCTAGATACATAGGTAATTCTTCTCCCCCAAGCTGGATGTTGTCATGGTCAGTTGAATGTTGAGTGATCCTTCTTAGAGCATGGTTGCTATTAGTGGTCACTATTGCATATTTAGAACTGCCAACTATAGTCCAAAAATAGGAGAAATAAACAAACTTTGACACATATGTGTTGATATTTGTTAATGCACATAGAAAAGGATTCGCAAGCGCATGGATATCAGTGAGCATTTAACCCGAGAGATATTTCTAGAGTATCGTATTTGTTTATCTGCAAGGAGAAGGCGTGCGATGGATAACCTAAATCTACAAGGTAGCGAAGATATAAGTGATTAGAGAAGATTACGACGATAGTCTGGTTCCAACCTCTGGTAAGCTATGAAACTATTGGTCTATGGGGACATACCGATGGAAAAGAGACACCACAAAGGACGCTTAACCAGGGCACTTAATCCTACCACTCCTTCTAACTGGATGTGGGGTACAAAGGAAGCAACAGGATTGTCACGTCCCGTGCTACTACCACGGATCCGGCCAGACAGGGGATATATACGAGTATCTCTAGCCTAAGCACCATGCTTATGCTACAGATGATTACCCTACCCTCTACCATGGAAGAGAATAAAGTAAACTCATAAACCATAGAACAATAATAACAACGTACTTACTTAGTATTAGAAGTTGAATTACCGAAGAATCCTAGAACCAAGCCTCGGGTTAGGAGACATGATCTCGTAGGTACAAGCCAGAGAGGAGACACTGACATGCCAGGCTTCCTCCAACTCATCCCTCTACTCTAACTCTCTCAATCTAGAAGAATAACTCTAATCTCACATAGAGACTACAAAGCTAAACTCTCTTGTATGTGCCCTAGAAAAAGATCCATTCAAGGGACCCCTCTCAGGCGAATTCTCTTTGGAAAATATGAATTAGGGTTTCTAAACTCTCTCCTCTAGTGGCTAGGTGCCTTGCTTATATAGCCCCCTAGGAAGCACCATAGCCCTCGGATCAAACCGACCTTGATCAATGACTATTATTCATCCTCAAAGGCGGTGGAGGCAAGATCTGTGAGGTGGAGCCTAATTGGCCACCTGGGTAGGGCGGCCGCCCCTAGGGCTAGGCGCTCGCCCCTGTCACAGTGACAGGTGGGTCCCACCTCCCACGGTTTGGCTTCCCAAACCTTCTAGATTATACTTTTTCTTTCCATGGCCCTTTCTCTCTATGTAAACCTGACATATGGGCCATCTTTGATTATTTTCAGCTGGCACCCTGCAGAAATAGATATTCACCAAAACTCATGGAATTATGTCATTAAACCTCTATATCTAAGTGGTAATTATTGTTTAGTCCTTTTTCATGCTATGTTGATGGTTAAAAAATGATACTTATCTACCATCAACAAACTCCCCCAAGCTTACCCTTTGCTCATCCCTGAGCAAAGATAAACTTAGTGATGGATCAAGAGTTGCTACAATGCTTTCACGCCTCAAAAGTACACATGCGTTCAAACAAGAACTCTCCTCCAGATTAGAATGAACTATCCTGACTTCAAACTTACCCATATTACCTTTTACCATGGGGCTTGTAGCCGTCACTTGGGTCTTGAGCAATTGAAAGACAGAACGGTTAAGTCAAGCGCTATGTCTCAAGCTCTTTGATCAACTATTATTCTAGAGTTTTTTTGCAAGATTTTCAAATAAAACTCAGAGATTCCTTTGTATGACTCTTTCACGTCTCTCCTTTATAGTATTTCTGGATCCTCACCAAGGCATTTATGGTGTATGCCTTCTCTCTTCTCTCAAAATATGTGGTATTTTTGGCATAAGGCATAGTAACATTATACCTTCTCTCTCTCACCCTACTTCTAATAGGTCTATCTAGATCTCATAGGTGGGAGACAAGGAATCCATACTTGCAAACATTTATTGCATAGTCAGACACATGGATCCAGAGGGACAAGTTCGGCCATACGGTCAAATCAAGATGTGCATGTGTGTGATCCTAAATATGGGCTGAGTGGATATGTATATAGTGGTAATGATGGTGGATGTAAGTGGAAATGAAGGGGTAGAGGAAAAATGGTGAATATCTATTTCTACTTTTGCTCCTTGAAAGAAATTTATACCTCTCTTAAACTTTGAAGAACTTGCTGAGAACTTGGGTTGCTGAAAAATCTCTCATAATTAGGACCCTTGTCCTTTTATTCTCTCTTTATTTTTCTTTCTCACTCTTTTCTTTTTTTTCTTTTTTTCTCTTTTTTAAAGGAACTGAATACGATGGAATAATTCCCAAGTATCTTTTTAGAAACATAGATAAGAGATAGTAACAGAAATGTTGGAGCTTATAACAAAAGGGGCTAGCAATGGATGAAGGGCTCTGTTCACTCCTTGATGGGTTCTGTCTAATGGAAAATATTTAAATGCATACCTCTATGGTAGAAGTAGCATAAGTAGGTGGAGTGCACGTGAATCTTGATTTTAACCACATGACTAATCCCCTAGGGTCAACACAGACTAACCACACTCAATGCTTACAAGCAGCTAAGCTAACAAGTGAAAGTCTTTCCTAATATAGTAAGCATGTATATATGGCTGTGGTAGGAATTAAATTCTCATCATATAGGAACTCATCATGCAGGATTTTTATTTTTGAAAGATAAATTCTCTAGAACTCTAGTATCTCTAGGAGCATGATAAACAGCAGCTCAAAACCTTCCTATTCATATCCGCCAACTACCTAGACTTAGATTAAGCATTTGCTACCCACGAGTTTTAGGTTCAGAGCAAATCTTAGATCAAAATAGTTGTGTCTAAAACTCAGGAGAGTTCGAGGTTGAAAACTAGGTACTTGAAAGGAATTACGGTAGAGCAACTATTCATCATTTCCATGCAAGAGATTATTCAAGATTCTTCTTTTATTAACAACTTCTTTAAGAACAAAGACAAGCAAACTAGACACACCCTTTTTATTTTGTTTATATTATTTTAGAACATTATTATTACTAAATAGGAAAACTCATAAAGAATAAGGTAAAACTGAGAGAAGAAAATACTTAGCTGGATACATGGGGGTGCTTTCCCCTAAGCTGGATGTTGACATAGTCATTCAATCTTATGAAGTAGCACACTGGCAGCAGGGATGTTCTTCCTCCTCTAGTGGAGCATTAATTGATGTTGATGATTGTTGAGACAGTGCTCCACCAATGGATAGAACATCCACTTGCTTGTTGGCTCTTCTTGGTCCTTCAAATCCTATGGAACTCAAATAGACAACAAAACTTGTGGAATAGATTAAGCGTTAGTGGTTGGCCACTCAAGCCTTAATTGTCTAGAGTTTTTAAGATTGTTCTCAATTCTTTTAAGCAGAGTTTCAACAAGATTTCTCTCAAATACTTTTTATATTTTTATAATGCAGAGAAAGTCTAACAAGATGAATGCATATTTATTTTTATTTTATGCCACCACAGTGAATATTCCTATGGGTCCTTACATGCCACAAAATTATTCACATGGGGCTTATAATTTATGATGCAACAAAGCAAACATATATTTATTTTATTTTCTAATGCAATGCTAATGCAGAAAAGTAAACATGCTAAAAGGAGAATGATTATGCAACTACTGGAAAGTAACTATGTGAAGAGGGAAACTGATGCAATGCTAAAAAGGATAAATATGGATAACTATCGATTTTAGCTTTTGGCAAGGGTTCAGTGTTTTTAGGTCCTCTGAACAGGACCTCTTACCATGTTCATTCTGTAGGTGCACCATCTGGTCCCATAGTAGAGACCTTGATAGCTTGCACCTCTTGAGATGGTGTCACCCATGTTTCTTGCTCTTCTAGCAGTTTGAAGTGAAGTACTAGTTGTGGAAACTAGCAGCATCTTGCTCATTGTACATGTTCATAGGTCTAGGATCTTCACTTGTAGGATTCTTGGGGAGTTGACAAGCTCCTCTACTGCTGCATTCAAAGTGGGTCCTGCTCATAGAGACAAGACAGAGATCAAGTGCATGGGCTCTGTTGGTGGAAAAACACGAATAGAACCAAAAGTTTATTCTTCTCTAACCTTAGGCATATTGAGCAAGATAAAGTTGATGTTTATGTGTTTTGCTTGAACTTGACATGGGTGATAGGATCAAACAATGAGCATGAATGTAGCATTAAATCAATTTGGGCAGATCAAATTTCTTAACCTTATGGAAGGATAGTCTATCTATGCATATTGTGTAATGATTTCATGATTATGACTATCAACTTCCAAAGAAAAGATGTGCAATCATTTCAGATCATTGAGTTAAGATTATAAGATCAAGAAAGTGGTGACAGGAACAAAGATTAGAGAACTAAGCATGTTGAGTTAATTAGGTTGGGTCAAATGAGGTTGTAACTCAAACATGGTTGGTTCTCTATTTATGTGTATACCAACATCAAGGAAAGGATTTTAATGTGATGATCACTAACCTTAGGATGTTACCTTTAATGTTGGAGCGTGCTGGCACTATAACACCTTATGGAAGTTTTCCTTCGTTGGTCGTTCTTGTTCTTTTGTTCATGCGCCAATGTTTTCTCTGTTGCACTCCTTTCTTACATTTAGTAATGCCATGTTTCGTTCTCACTTTAATTTGTGATTGGACCGTTAGCTCTTCTTATTGTTTCATTCCTGCGAATCATTAGTGGACACACATACCCGAAGGAGTATACAAGTAATGATAGGGGCATTGTTATCACAAAGCTAAGGGTCAGTTTCTATGCTATAGAAGAATTTATTTGAACATACTAGCATAGAAACATTCACTATTACTTCTTTTCTAGAGGATTGATTTTATATAATATTTGATTATCATATATAGGCATTATGAAATAACTCAAACTTATAGAAATAAAGCAATAGTTAATTGAGAGATTGCAAACTAGCGTGTAGAGCGATGAGAGCATGATAGGAGGAAGGTCATGGTTGGATCATCTAAAGGAGTTGGCCTTCCTTCCTCATGCATCAGCTTCTCGATCTAGTGAGGGTGCAGAAAGTTGCATGCTCTCCTCTTGTCAATTTCTAGGAGAGCTTTGATTGTGGATCTTGTTTTGTGGCCCTCTTCTTCTTTCTCTTTTGCTATGAATGAGTTGTGTCTCCCTTTTGCAAGATTATTATGTCTCTCTTCATCTCTAGTATGAGTTCATCTCAGGACTTTCCAATTTGAATTTGGGAGTTTCTCTGCAGGGGTTAGTCTAACAAAATATCCAACATCTACTATAGCATACTGTCGGCTCAAAAATCAACCTAGACACCACGTCTAATTTGATTTAGGAAGGCATTCTAACCACACACAATTAAAAGCCTTTGAAAGTAAGATCACTACCTCCTAAATTAAGCACCATGCCTTATTTAAGAGATGAATGAAACTACTCCAAACCTAAACATATACAATAGTAAATGGAGGCAGCATTAAAGCATAATAGAGATTTACTCAAAAAGTGATGAAAGAGCATGATTGTTATTTAGCAAATTGAGCATGTCTTTAAGGTAGGGACAACCAAGATAATGTAGCAACATAGCAAAAGATGTTTTCATGGGAGTATATCCCTCAAGCTTGAATTTTGCAAAAATTAAGATTAGATGAATGTAATTCAATGTTGCATAATGATTGGTTGGACATACCTTGCATTTGTTGTTCCTTCAATCTTTTTGCTCCAACCTGGAATGGTTAGTGACAAGAATACCCAAAGGAATATTTTCACAATTATAACTCTTTGCTCATTTCACAAGGGTAGCGTAGCAGAAAGGTGAATACTCATGTCATGGTCTGAATAGTGCTTATTTTAGGACACTAAGCTTGTCCTTGGAAAACCTTCAAGATATCAATTGGCAAAGTGGTTTCCCCTTTAGCACTAGTTTATGTGTACTAATGTCAAGATTCAACACAACGAGATCTGCAATGTTTATGATAAACATATGTGTCTTCAACCACCCTTTCAAAATCTTTAGGAACAAGGAGCATACGGGGGTTGAAGATCTCGTGTGGGGTAATGTTAGAGAGACTAAGTGAATCAAATTATTTCTTATATGAGCAAGGACTTGATAGGGTTTTTATAAAGTAACTTCCTTGTTCATTGAAGTCTCCATCATTTTTAACTTCCAAGGGTGATTCGGCATAAATGTCCAAAATTTCCCTTGTATTGTCTCTTGAGTAGGTCTCATATAAGGACTCGCCTACACATTCAATGGAAATAGGTTTTTAATGCTCTTTTGCCATTGATGTTGCTCTTCTCGATCCTCCTTATAGTCTTGATGAATCCTATGCTTTAGATGTCTCGGTGGATTTCTAGGATTGCTCAGGAGAAAGAGCATAGGAAGATTAATAGGGATCAAGGATGGGTTTAAAGATGGGTTTGAATTTCATATCTAATGTGGGCATAAAAAGGGAGAAGATAGGAGTGGATTCTAGATGGCTTTGCTCTCCTTCTATGGCATCACTTGACATGCCATCCTTGAGTCTTTCTAAATGTCCTTCAAAGGGATTGGATTTGAAAAGCTTCCAAAGAGATCCCTTCTTGAAAAAAATCAAACTATATGTACTAAAAGGTCTCTCATGAAGCGGGAAGTTTATGCTCCTCCCAAGATCATTGGAAAGGATTTCTAAGGGTAGAATTTCTTCTTCCCTCAAAGGATTTTGGAGTACAACTAGTTTGAGATGGATAGCCAAATCATGGAGTTGGAATGTTCATAACGTGGCTATGAAAACTTCCTCTTCTAGTTTGGAGGATGGTTCCTTCTCTTCCTCTAGGAGTTTATCATGAAGGCTAGTGCAAGGAGTGTGTCTACTAATAAGGACAAACCTTGCACCACTAATGGATAAAGAAAGGAAAACTCCTCCAAAGGCGATATTATCAAGACCCGTATAAAAATATTGAAGAAGAACGGGGTCTTGTAAGTCTAGGTCTAAAAATTAAATTTATAAGACACTTGAAAGATTCCCTTAGTGTAGCCAAAAGTTAATTATCTCTGTGATCAGAACATAGGACCTTTGGTTCATTACCTTCTTGATTAGAAGATAGGACCTTGTCTGTAGGAAAGGGTTGGTTTTGACCTATTGCAACCAAACATGGGTGTAGCTCATAGCTAGATGTGAGAATCATGGGTTCTGGTGGCTCTATCCTTTGGTTCACGTGTGTAGGATATTGATAGATAGGCATGGAATTTGGGTTATCCATAAGTATAGAAAAGAAAAGGCAAAAGGAAAATAGAAAAAGATAAAAGTATAATACAAGGTTAAGCAAGACTTGAGGTTAACTCAGCTGACGTCTTTCTCCCCGGCAACGGCACCAGAAATGCTTGTTGATATTTGTTAACGCACACAGAAAAGGATCCATAAGCGCACGGATATCGATGAGCATTTCACCTGGGAGATATTTCCAGAGTATCGTATTTGTTTATCCGCAAGGAGAAAGCGTGCGATGAATAACCTAAATCTATACTTAACCCCTGGGCTGCACTACAAGGTAGCAAAGATATAAGCAATTAGAGAAGATTACGACGATAGTCTAGTTCCAACCTATGGTAAGCTATGAAACTATTGGTCTATGGGGACATACCGATGGAAAAGAGACACCACAGAGAATGTTTAACCAGGGCACTTAATCCTACCAATCCTTCTAACGGGATGTGGGGTACAAAGGAAGCAATAGGATTGTCATGTCCCGTGCTACTACCACAGATCTGGCCAGATAGGGGATATCTACGAGTATCTCTAGCCTAAGCACCACGCTTGTGCTACAGACGATTACCCTACCCTCTACTATGGAAGAGAATAAAGTAAACTCGTAAACCATAGAACAATAATAACAATGTACTTACTTAATATTAGAAGTTGAATTACCGAAGAATCCTAGAACCAAGCCCCGTGTTAGGAGACTTGATCCTGTAGGTACAAGCCGAAGATGAGACACCGACATGCCGGGCTTCCTCCAACTCATCCATCCACTCTAACTCTCTTAATATAGAAGAATAACTCTAATCTCACATAGAGACTACAAAGCTAAACTCTCTTGTATGTGCCCTAGAGAAAGATCCATTCAAGGGACCCCTCTCAGGCGAATTCTCTCTGGAAAATATGAATTAGGGTTTCTAAACTCTCCTCTAGGGGTTAGGGGCCTTGCTTATATAGCCCCCTAGGAAGCACCACAACCCTCGGATCAAACCGACCTTAGTCAACGATTATTATTCATCATCAAAGGCGGTGGAAGCAGGATCCGCGAGGTGGAGCCTGATTGGCCACCTGGGTGGGCCAGCCGCCCCTAGGGCTAGGCGCCCGCCCCTATCACAGTGATAGGTGGGTCCCATCTCCTAGGGTTTGGCTTCTCGAACCTTCTAGATTATACTTTTTTCCATCCATGGCCCTTTCTCTCTATGTAAACCTGACACGTGGGCCATCATTGATTATTTTTAGCTAGCACCCTGCAGAAATAGATATTCACCAAAACTCATAGAATTATGTCAGTAAACCCCCTATATCTAAGTGGTAATTATTGTTTAGTCCTTTTTCATGCTATGTTCACGGTTAAAAAATGATACTTATTTACCATCAATAATATGCATATACTTTGACCTTGTTCCACTTGTTTTCAGAAAAACATGTTTTGTAGGACACATATCCGGAAACAAGTGAAAATACACAAAATAAAGAAGAAAGCGTAGTGCAGAATTCATATTTCAGGAATGCGCAAAAGAGAGGAGATGGAGAAGCCTAACAATTCTATACAACTTGGTCGAGACACCACCGCAGGGGAGGCCCAGGCCCACTAGAGAACAAACTAGACGAAGGCAGTTATGAGGCGGGCCCACCTAGGTGCAGGCGCACCTAGGGTGTGGCCGCACCCCTACTGCCTCCTCCTGGCCCCACTCTTCAGTGGTGGTTGTATGGCGGTGTGTGGAGGCGGTTCCTAGTGGTTTCCCCTTTTACCAGCGCCAAACCGTCATGACTTTAGTATAAATAGATAGGCTAAGCTCTCCTCTCACACACACATCATTTGGAGCTACACCTCACACCTCTCACTTGTACTCTTTAGTTCTTAGTCTTAGTAGTCATTTGAGCAAGGCAAAAGAGCTACTTGGAGAGCTTGTCTCCTTGGAAGAAGAGCATTCTTGGTATGAATACAACTATGAAGAGTTCTTCCATATTCAAGTTCTCATTTCAATCATATAGTAGTGCATATGAACTAGATTAGTTTTGTTCATGTTATAATCATGATATATGAACTAGCATATAGTTTGTATGTTATGATCTTGACATGTTCATCATTGTTCTTCAACATTCATATGACTTGTATGAGTAGAAGTAGGATTAGGGTTGGGGTGACAGTTCATTGTACCATCGGGTTTGCCCATGTTCTTGCTTGTTAATCCATAGGGTTGGAGTCCCGAGGGGACATGGGTAGTTTCTTTGTACACGGGCATGGTGCTCGAGTGCACGAAAACCTATGGATATGACGGTGCCCCACGGTTGAGGGGTAGGTGGCAGGTGGTGATAACCCTGTCCGTCCCTTGTAATCCCCCACGTTTAGGTATTCGTGTAGGAGTTCGTAAAGTTTATATGGCCTGGTAGACCAGGCCTGGGGATCTCCTTGTCCATCCTAAACTTAGCAATAACTCTAATTATATAATTTGTATGATCATTAACTTGTTCTTTGCACGGCTATATTAGATCATGCCTGCTCCACTTAGGAATATTCTTTTATTCTTTGTTTTCCTTTTATCCTTGAGGTTAAGCCAGATGTGTGTCCACTATCCTCGAAATACTATTTTTACCCCTGTCATAAGCTATGTCCATCCTACAAGTATGTAATCATGTTTATACCAATGCTAAATACAAACACATTGCCCTCCTTTGGGAAAATATAAATAACGATACCTTGGAACACTCCTAGGTGAAATGCTACAATGATAGTTCCATACGCTTGTGGATTTTGGTCTGTAAACATATTAGGACTATCATGATTGGTGTTTCTAAGTACCATTACCCAGAGACTGTAATTCCCAACATGCATATGCACCAGTGATGAGGGAATACACTCCTAAGTAGTGACGTTTAGGAATGCCAACCAGGCATTTTTATACGTCATTACCTTGCAACTATAAACCCTTAACAATGCACTAGCACTGATGTTAGGGAACTACATTCTTGAGTAATGATGTTTAGGAATGCCAGTCAGGCATTTCTGGTGCCGTTACCGATGATGGACTTAAAACCTCCTCATTTGGTGATTGCATTAAGAAATGCTAACAAGCATTTCTAGCACGGTTGCTAGGGAGGGCATTGGTTCAAAATGAAACACCTAGCATGGCATAAATAATGATCGCATACATGTAGTGGTAGCCATAGTTTATGCATGCTAACTCTGCTTATTTTCTTCCTCTTTTGGAATGAAAATAGGATAGTGTATGACCCGGTCACAACCTACCAAAAACCTACATAGATAATCTAGAGGCACTCCTAAGGAAGAATAGGTCTTGTGCCTCTTCTTCTTCTTCTACTCTGTCAGTGGTTGAACCAATCAGTTCTGCACCATCCACTACTATTGTCATGGCCAAGTCACTTTGTGACTACTCCACCCCCGTTGTTGCCTAGGACTGTAAACTTTGAGCTCTGAACTAGCCTCATCATGATGGTGAATGTAACACCCCACATGTTTATCACCAGTTAAGCAGTGGGTTTGAGCTCAAACATGACATGTTAAGTGGTGATGAAGGTGTCAAGGTCAAATCTACGAGAGTGAGCCCCAACTTAAACTTGGACAACACACCTTTTCTTACATGTAGACCTTTTCCAAATGTATTCTTGAGTAATGTTGGAGGTGCTTCTTTCATGTATTCCACATCACTTTATATCTATAGTAATTACTAGAAAAGTTTCATGAAGTTTGGAGCCAAGAAGTCACATGAAATGATAAGTTACATTTTTGCTTAAATTGCTTCATCAAGTGAATGGAAACATGGGATGTCATCCATTCTATGCAACCTTGCTCAAACAGCTCTAATTAAGCTCATGAACAAAAGTTATGAAGGGTTCATGTTGAGCAAGTGGCCGGAAAATGCTTCTAATTATGGGAGTAGCTAGAATTGTCATTTTCATGATATCGTTTTGACCTGTGTTGACCAACTATTTGGAGTTCTTGCATGAAAGTGAACCTTAAATGAAAGTTGTAGTTTGGCTTCTATAGAACAAACTTTGTTTAAGGGTCGAGAGCTAGTTTGGCCTAACCAGGCCTCCAAAACTGAATGCAGTGTTGTTCCTGAAACCCAAAAAATTGGCTATCTGGGATGACTGAAATTCCATTTTCCGTTTCCATGTAGCTACATTGGGGAATTAATATCTTGCAAACCAAGCTGATCCAAGCCATGATCCTTTTAGCAAAAGTGTAGTACTCATGTAGCACTACAAAAAGGAGAAATTGGTTGATCGAATCATCAAATGGTTTGGGAGATAAAGAGGGGAGAACTTGGAGGTTTCAGTTAGCTTGAAACTCAATTCAGTTTTCAAGTTTCATGTACCCCATTTTGGAGCCTTGTATCTCTCCAACTAGGCTAAATCAGACTTTGACACTTTAAGCAAAGTTGGAGATCTCACGTAGCTCAACAACTTTGGTTACTATAGCTTGTACCAAAACTACATGGATTAGGAGTTATGAAGGAAGGAAGATAAATGTTTAGTAGTATTTTTCTGGTGTTATTGGATTTTTAAATCAGGGAACATGTTGTGGGCAATCGGCTGTAGCGCTTCGCTATTGCGTGGCCTCACGTGCTCGCTGCATGTGTGCCACCTCACCCACACTCGTCGTCTTGGAGAGGTCAAGCCCGAGCCCTACCCCTGCCCTCTCCATTCTCCTCCTCCATATCGTTGTCTCCTCCTCGCTCTGGTCCATGCCGGGGCGCACGTCCGCCATGGACACGAGCAGAGCTCGCTGTTGCTGCTATGCTGCACGCCTCAAGCTAGGAGCCGCCACCAGCTTAGCCTCCCTAGCCTCGCAGCCGCCTCGTCCCACTGCCATTCTCACCCGCGTGTGCGGCGAACCACCGGATCGCCGCCACTGCCATTGCTGGCCAGCCGAGCTCTTACCTCACTGCTGTTGCCACCATCCGTTGCTCCTCTAACCCAGTCATCACCACTATCAGCGTTGCCACCCTGTCCTCTGCCTGGCTTGCCGCTTCTCTGAGCTCCAGTGCTGTCATCTGCAGTTGCCATCGTGGCAATAGCCCCTGACCCGCCATGCTCACGTGGCCAGGGCACCTAGGGCCACCTCCAGCCGAGTTGAGCAACTTTGCGGGCGCGCACAGACCTGAGCGTGCTCCCCCGCCACTTGCCTCCACCGGAGACCGCCCCTACCGGCCAAAACCATGAGCTCCCCGATGACCCCTCTGTTTAATTCACATCAAGGACTTCGCGCAAGAATTTGATGAAAGGGAAGGGCCTAAGTGCACAATTGTAGACTCATATGAATAGTGCCATTGAAGACCTATTTGCAGGAAATCAGCTGCAATTTGGAAATTCATAGTAATTCATAGAAAAATTGTAAAGTAGCAAATGAGGACATTTTAGAATCCTTGTGAGTAGATATATGCATTAGAGTTATAATTGGCATGTTTTAGTTTAAAGTTTTTGCTGTAAAAATAGATTTATGCAGGTTAGGGTTTTAATGCTAATCATACTTGTCTTTTCATAATTGCAGTAATGTTCCTCAAATAAATGTGAAATTTTTATGGCATGCTACTTATGTGATGATTGATGGCTATTAAGAATTTCAGGATTTTAGGATTGATAGTTTAGGAGCTATAAAAATAACAAATGCTCTGTGTTGCTTTGCTCCTATTCTAGATAGACTTGAAAGATTGTATTATTTGGCTTAGTTAAGTTTTGAATCATGCTTTAATGACAATAAATGAGTTGTAGTACTTTTCTTGGGCTCCTCAAAAAGTTAAAGATCACAATTTTTGGTTAAGTAGATGTTTAGCTATAGTTGTTTAAACTCTTGTGGCTGCTTCTGCCCAAGTCCTGATAGGATTGCCTTGTTTGTAATGTGTGGCCTTGTTAATAGTAAAATTATCTCTAGATGATAATAATCAAGTTGTAGATAATTATCTTAGCTTCCTTGTGTTAAATTTTCATGATCTCAAATTTGATAGTTTAGGAGTTACATGGCTTTTAAGTCTGCTGTCGGGTTTTGATTGTATTCTAAGCAGATCTGAAAGATGCTAGTGTTTGATCTAATTAAGATTTTAATCACCCCTAGGTGATAATAGAAAAGTTGTAGTACTTTTGTTAGGATTTCTGAAATGTCTATGAACACCCTTTTTGGTGATCTAGATCTCTAGATACAACTGGTTGAAGTTGTATGGCAGAATCTGTCCAAGTCTGGACAGAGGTGCATAATTACGCTTGTTTGACCTTTTTTTAACTGTTGAATCCCCATGCAATGATAATAATCATGTTTTAGATAATTTAATAAGATTTCTAGAGAGATAAGGCTCATGCTTGTTTGATGTCTATAACTCTAGCTTTAAGCCACTGAAGTTTAGCATCAGGTTCTGTCCATAGTTTGGACAGAATTACTTGTTTAGATTGTTTGGCTTAGTTAATGTTTGATATAGCTCTGGATATTAATAACAATGTTGTAGGCAATTTCATTGGCTTTCTAGAAAGTCTAGGATCACCTTCATTAGATGTCTAGATCTCAAGTTATGGTTAAAACATGTGGCTATTGTGCTGCTGTCTAGAAACTGCATGCGTAGGTTGATTGCTTTAGTTTACTCTTGCTTGGATAAATATGATTGACTAGTTTTTGATTGATGGATGTGTAACACCCTAAAAATTTGAAAAGAAGAAAAATAGGAAAAACATGATTTTTATATTTATTTTGTGAAGCATACAAAATTTAGAATAAGAATAATTTTTATAAATTTAAAATTTAATATAAGGGTAGAAACATGTTTGTGCACTCATGCTGTTGCATTTGAATTTTTTGAGATGAGTGGTTTGATTTAAATTCAAAATTGGATTTGAAAATCTTTTGAAAATTTGCTTTGAAAAATTGGAAAAAAGAAAAAGAAGGGAAATTCATCTTCATTCGGAATTTTGGCCCAGCTCAGCCGCAGCCCACCGCCTCGGCCTGCTTAGCATGCGGCCCGTTGTTCCTCCCGCGCCCGCATCTTCCTCCTGGGCCGAGCCCGAGCCGCGGCCAGCCGGCCCAACCCGCGCGCGCGCGCTCGCGTCCCGCAGCGGCCGCGTTCCTTCCCGCCTGAGCCGCTGACATGTGGGTCCCGTTTGTCAGTGTCACTCCTCACCTTTCCTTTCTTCTTCCTCCGGCTCCGCACCGCCTTCTCTCTTTCTTCTCCGATTCGGTGAATCAAATCCACCGCGTATCTTCGTTCCTTCCTTACTTAGCGACGCCTCCGGACTATAAAAATGGAGCCCCGCATGATTCCGCCCTCATCCCGTCTCATCGGTAGCCGTTTTGGTGCTCGGGAGCTAGGTCACCGCGAGCACGAGATCCACCGTCCGCCCCTCAAAGCCGCACGCGCTCATTGCTTCATCCCCGGCCACGATTCTGCCCTAGGTGAGTTCGCGTTGAAGTTATCTACCTGCCGGTACCTTTGCTTTGCGATTTCGTGCACCACAGAGCGAGATAGGCTCCACCCGGCCATGGCGCCGCCGCGGGAAGCTCGCCGTCGGCTGATTCCGACCGGAGCGCCGCCGGATACTTCCTCGATCCGATCTGGACCGTCCGATCTAAATCCAACGGCTAGAATTAGAAGATACCGGTTCGTTTGTAAAATTGTAAAAGAAACCCTGAAGTTTTTAAGTATAGAACCCGCAGTCCTAAAACGTAAAGCTCAGAGTACGCTTTGATCGGTTGAAAACGTATTTCGTCTCGGTAAATGAAAAATACGCTTTCTGATATTTACAGCTTTGCCATTCAGATTGTTTTAGTTGTAGAATTTTCGTTTTAGCTCCGATTTGATCCATTCAAATTTCGTTAGATTCATATTTGCGAGCTCTACATGATGATAGAACTGTACAGTAGGTTTGAGATAATTTATTTTCAAGTTTATATTAAAGTATTTATTTTTCTATAGGAAATCTTTGGAAATTCATAACTTTGTCGTTTTAGATCCGATTTTCGTGATCTTCGCGTCTGTGTGATCCTAGCAAGTTGTAGATTCATTTTAAAGACTTTTTATTTTATTTTCTTACTGTTGGTGTATTGTTCTAATTATAGTCTTGTTTGTTAATGCATGATTGCCTCTGGATGTGTGTTGTTGATAATGGTTGATCGAGTATAGACGGTGAGAAATTTGTTGGAGATCAAGAGCTTTACTACGAGCAAGATCTTCAGGACCAGTTTGAGCAAGGCAAGTATAGCATGGGATTATCCTTGTTGTCCTATTCACTTTATGCAATTAAAATCATTATGCATTTAATTCCTTGTTAAGGATGACTTAGCGATTGATCCTTTACCTTGGTACCTATTAAATTGCATTGAGTAGTTTGGCTAGTGCTTAAACATGGACTATGATCATGTAATTTGACTAATGGAATATGCAATAAACATTAAAAGATGATTTTATTACTGTTTAAGGGTACTAGAGCATGGGGTTACTTTGGTGCTCTAATTGCTCTCCATAAGGACTCATCTATAAGCGACAATCCGGGATTTACAGTACAACTGTGGGGGCTATATGGCTCTGGCTTTAGTCATATAGAAGGACCTTTTCTAGCTTGTTAGAGGTATTCCTTTATGGCGTAAGAATGGCTTGACGAATCGGGTATAGTGCGGCCTCTGTCCTCATGTGTATAGGCTGCGTGTTATTGTGCCATCAGGAAGGGGGGCTCTACATCTGTTTGCCGAGTGAAATCTAATGACCCTAACTTGTTAGACGAACCTTCGAAAGACTTCATAGTGTTTACCCTGCCTGCTCACCTTGGTAGTGTTTTGGGAGTAATTAACCCGGGCATTTGGGTAACACGACTCACAGTGAAAGTGTACAACCTCTGCAGAGTGTAAAACTGTTATAACAGCCGTGCTCACGGTTACGAGTGGCCTTGGACCCTTATGGAATAGTTGAATAATTGTTTATAATTATGTTTTTGCTATTCGTTAATCATTTCACATGGATCATATGTTTATTGATTATATTGAGACACATTGATATCATTGATATACTGAATTAATGCTATTTAAAAGCTACATGCTGATAAACTAATGAATATGCCTTTTTGAGCCTCATGAACCCCATGTTACACTTGTTGAGTACGAGATGTACTTACGCTTGTTTATTTCTTTTACTTGGATAAAAATCCCGGATGGGTAACAGATGGAGGTAATAGTGACTACTACGCCTACTTCCCTGAAGATTACTAGTCTTGCTGTCAACCAGTCAATGTACCTGTGACTGGAGCTACCACGAGAGAATTTTATTTATACTTCTGCTACGTTTGTGTTAAGACTATGTGTTTAAATATCGTGATGTAATAACATTTGTGATGATACTTCTGTTATAATTTGTGAACTTATGTGTGATTGATCTCTGGGCGCACATAAGGGTATGCATTCCATTTGGTCGATAAATGGGTGTGACAAATTGGTATCAGAGCTCTTGTTGACTGTAGGACGCAAGCCTAGCTAAGAATGGTCGATTTAGTATCATCTTTACACTATTTTTATGCTCACTATCTTGCTCTTGTTATTTGATAAATTTTTATGCTTCTTATGTCACATTCTATTATGAAATTTTGCCTCTATTCTAACTTCATCTAAAAATTCTGTAGATGGCCCGTGACCGTAAGACTGCCCGCATTAGCTCTGGAGGATACTACCCACCTCGTGCCCTGCATGCAACTGAAGAGCCACAAGAGCCAGAACCTCAGGAACAGGAGCAGACTCCTGTGACACCAGTCCAAGCACCAGCACTTCCCCAGGAAGAGCCTGAGTCTAAAGAAGATCCAGAAATCGTCAAGATTGAAGATGATGAAGAGGAAGCTAATGGAGGAGTACAACCCCCGCCTCCATCATATGAAGCTCCCGAAGATATGCCACCTGCTCCAATGGGGTGGACTGTGAGGATCTACCACAGGAATGGAGGGAATGTTGTCTCTCATCTTCGCCTGGTGGGGATGCTCACTGCTTACTTCGCTGACTGGCATCCAGCTGTGGAGTACGTCTGTTGGGAGTACACTCATCCACTGGAGGACACGTACTGGAAGGCAAGGGCAAGCATCTTTGCCCATAAGGAAGACAAGGGAGCATATCAGCTGGACAGGATGTTCTCTCACGTGGGACATCGAGCTACTATAGAGGATAGCATTGAAGATGCTGCTTTTGAAGCATGTATGGGTCTCCGCTATCTTCGCTTTAACCTTATGAAGCATGACATTCATCGTTTTTTTCCTCGTGCACACCCCGAACTTGGATGGGCTATGACAGATCCAGTGCAGCTAGAGCCACTACCTCGGGTAATGGTGGACTTTGTCTATGATATGATGGATAGGAAGCTGCAGCTAGAAGAGATGGTGAAGGCACAAGGGAAGACTATCAAGAGGTGCCAAGCAACCATTGATGAGCTCCGAGCAAACCAAGGCATGCCCAAGATTTATGAGACATTAGAGCATGAGCCACTTCCTTAGGAAGTAGGAGTCCTTTATGTAATAAGAACGTTCTTAGTAACGTCAGTTGAGTCAGTCGAGTCTGTCGTGTGGTTTGAACCTTGGTGTGCTAGTTGCTTTATTATTATGCTTATGTGTGAGTTGGATCTTTGTTTGAGTGTCGGGACTTGTAGGCATGTCTACAAGTTCCATTCTTAAGAATAATAAGTTTAATAGTCAAGGAATAATAGTTGGGTTTGATATTATCACGTTTCTGTCCTTGCTGTTTTCTGGAGCAGTCTTCAATGTTTCGGATATAGTTTAAAAACGGTTCGTGCAACATTTATGAAATTTTTATGAGAGAAACTAGACTCAAGCATCTTTCAAATTCCACTGGAATCACCTTTTTATCTGATCTGGTTCGAGAGATATAATTTTTACAAGCTAAAGTTTCTGCACAGTCTGGAATCTGGAACAATTTCTGTTACGCCTTATTTTTCATAGACTTAACGACAGAATTTGATCTTGAGGTCTGAATAGAAATTGTGGATAATTTTATAAGCTTTCCAACCATATAAGGCACGCTTCTTCTGGATTTCTGTAGCTCGAGATATGATTGAAATACTGAACTGTCAAACAATGCTACTCGTCCAGAAAACTTTCAGATCTCCTTCTTAATCTTATAAGTGGTTGAAATCATGGAATTCTTAAAGTTTGCATGTTTATGGGTGGCAGATGGCCGGAAGAGGAAGAGGCAGAGGTCGTGGAAACATTCCCCCAAATCCACCACCACCACCGCCACCAACTATTGAGCAACTGTTGGCGGTACAGACGCAGTTGATGCAGCAACTAGTGCAAAATCAGCAAAATCAGCCAGTTGCTGGGGCTCAACCACGTGATAAGCGTGGTGAGTTTTTGAAGGGTCGTCCCCCAGTGTTCACACATGCTGCTGACCCTTTGGAGGCTGATGATTGGCTTCGTGCTGTGGAGAAACAACTCACTATTGCCCAATGTGATGACCGACAAAAGGTGTTGTTTGCTTCTGGGCAACTTCAGGGAGAAGCTCAGGATTGGTGGGAGTCATATGAGTATGGTCGTCCTGCCAATGCTCCTGCAGTCACCTGGCAGGAGTTTAGGGAGAACTTCAGGGCATACCATATACCTGAAGGAATGATAGAGTTGAAGGTGGAGGAATTCAGGAACCTGACCCAAGGGTCAATGACTGTAGCTGAGTACCGTGACAAGTTTGCTCAATTGTCACGATATGCTCCACATGAGGTGGCTAATGACAATGATAAGCAGCGCCGCTTCTTGAAGGGATTATATGATGGACTACAGTTGCAGTTGATGTCCAATACCTACCCTAATTTTCAGACGCTTGTAAACCGCGCTATCGTGGTGGATAGCAAGCGCAAGGAAATGGATGCAAAGAGAAAGAGGTTACAGGGACAAGCCTCTAATAGCAACACCCGTCTGCGTACTGGTTTTCAGCAGAATACTCAGCAGAGGCCTCTCTCTGGACAGTGGAATCGTGGTCAGGCCCCATTCCGTGGACAGTTTCCGCAACGTCCCCCATTCCAGCCACAGAATAGCAACCAACATCCACCGCAGCAGAATGGAAATCAAGCACAGCGTCAGGGTCCTTCCAATAGCACTCCTATGAAGACCAGTGCTCCCAATACCCCCAACAAGTATTTCCGATGTGGAAAAGAAGGTCACTTGTCTTACAATTGCCCGGAGAAGCCCAACTAGCAGACTCCCCAGAGACAGAGCAGCCACCAGAAGACCGCACCTAACTCAGGAAGGGTGAATCACTTGTCCTAGGAAACTGCAGTGGAGGAGCCAGAAGTTATGCTTGGTACGTTCGATGTTCACTCTACTCCCGCCACTGTACTTTTTGATTCTGGAGCATCACATTCTTTCATATCGCAATCATTTGTTAGAATACATAGAATCCATTTATGTGCCATGAAGAATCCTATCTTAGTAAACTCACCTGGTGGAAGCATGCCAGCATCTTATCGCTGTCTTCCTATTAGTCTCAACTTAAGGGGGGTAGAGTTTACAGTTAGCCCGATAGTATTGAGAACAAGCTGGGATTGATCTTATATTGGGAATGGATTGGATGATGCAACAACAAGCAGAGATTCAGTGTAAGGATAAATCAGTTGTACTGACAACACCAAAGGGTGATAGAATCAGGGTTGAAGTAAAAGTGCAAAAACAAGAGACTGCTACAGTGAACCAGCTCAATGATGGTGACAACCAGGAAGATCCAGTTGTGGAGGAGTTCCCAGATGTGTTTCCAGAGGAATTGCCAGGTATGCCACCAGACCCGTGACATTGAATTTATTATTGAATTATTACCTGGAACTGCACCTATAGCTAAGCGTCCATATAGAATGGGAGTAAATGAATTAGAAGAACTTAAGAAACAAATTAAGGAGTTGCAGGATAAGGGTTTTATTCGTCCTAGTTCTTCACCTTGGGGAGCACCAGTGATTTTTGTGGATAAGAAAGATGGAACTCAGAGGATGTGTGTAGATTATCGGTCTCTTAATGAGGTTACTATTAAGAACAAGTACCCATTGCCTAGGATTGATGACCTGTTTGATCAGTTGAGAGGAGCTTGTGTATTTTCCAAGATTGATCTTCGTTCTGGATATCATCAGTTGAAGATTCGTGCTAGTGATATACCAAAGACAGCTTTTACTACTCGGTATGGGTTGTATGAGTATACGGTGATGTCTTTTGGTTTGACTAATGCCCCTGCATACTTCATGTACTTAATGAATAAGGTGTTTATGGAATATCTGGATAAGTTTGTAGTGGTATTCATCGATGATATTCTAGTATTTTCCAAGACTGAGGAAGAACATGCGGAACATTTGAGGCTGGTCTTGCAGAAGCTCAGAGAACACCAACTATATGCAAAAAGGAGTAAATGTGAGTTTTGGTTGAAGGAAGTTTCTTTTCTGGGTCATATTGTCTCTAATGGAGGAATATCAGTAGATCCTGGTAAGGTGAAAGATGTATTGAATTGGAAACCACCTATCAATGTGAGTGAGATCCGTAGCTTTTTGGGATTAGCTGGTTATTATAGAAGATTTATAGAGGGATTTTCAAAGCTTGCAAAACCAATGACTGCATTATTGGAGAAGAATGCCAAGTTTGTGTGGTCCGAGAAGTGTCAGGCCAATTTTGAGGAGCTAAAGAAGAGATTGACGACGGCACCCGTCTTAGTTTTGCCAGATCTGAGTAAACCTTTCTCTATCTATTGTGATGCATCTCGATTGGGTTTGGGATGTGTACTGATGCAAGAAGGTAGAGTTGTGGCATATGCATCAAGGCAGTTGAGGAAGCATGAGTTAAATTACCCTACTCATGATTTGGAATTAGCTGCAGTAGTTCATGCATTAAAGATATGGAGACATTATTTGATTGGACACAAGAGTGATATATACACTGATCACAAGAGTTTAAGGTATATCTTCACTCAAACGGATCTGAACTTGAGGCAGCGTAGATGGTTGGAGTTGATAAAAGACTATGATCTAGAGGTGCATTATCATCCAGGAAAGGCCAACGTTGTTGCTGATCCTCTTAGTAGGAAAAGTTATGCAAATGAAATACAAGTAATGCTTATGCCAAAGGAATTATGTGCCGAGTGCAAGTATTTGAACTTAGGATTTACTACCAATGCAGTGGAATTAGTATTAGAGCCTACTCTAGAGCAAGAGATCCGTAAAGGTCAGCAGAAAGATGAAAAGTTGAGGGAGATAGCTGAAAACATAGCGAAAGGTAAATCTCCAGGGTTCCGTAAGGATGATAATGGTACGCTATGGTTTGGAAAAAGGCTGTGTGTGCCTGAAGATAAGGATATCAGAATGGTAATTCTGCGTGAAGCTCATGAGTCAGCTTATTCCATACATCCGGGGAGTACTAAGATGTATTTGGATCTGAGAGAGAAATATTGGTGGTATGGTTTAAAAAGAGATGTTGCTGAGTATGTTGCTTTGTGTGATACTTGTCAAAGAGTGAAAGCGGAACATCAGAGACCTGCAGGATTGTTACAACCTATGCAGATACCCGAGTGGAAATGGGAAGAGGTTGGTATGGATTTTATAGTTGGGTTGCCACGGACTCAAAGAGGATATGATTCAATCTGGGTGATAGTGGATCGTCTGACTAAGGTTGCTCATTTTCTGCCTGTGAAGACTACATATAGCAGTGCGAAGTTGGCAGAGTTGTATATGGAAAGAATAGTGAGTCTACATGGAGTACCTAAAAAGTTCGTGTCTGACCGAGGTACTCAGTTTACATCCCATTATTGGCAAAAGATACATGAATCATTGGGAACCAAATTAAATTTTAGTACAGCTTATCATCCTCAGACAGATGGTCAAACGGAGAGAATTAATCAGATATTGGAAGATATGTTGAGAGCTTGTGCTTTACAATATGGTACTAGTTGGGATAAGAGTTTGCCTTACGCAGAGTTCTCTTATAACAACAGTTATCAGAAGAGTCTTCAAATGGCACCGTTTGAGGCTCTGTATGGACGAAAGTGTAGAACCCCGTTATTCTGGAATCAGACAGGGGAGAGTCAGGTGTATGGGCCTGATGTATTAAAGGATGCTGAAAAGAAAGTGAGAATGATTAGAGATAATCTAAAAATAGCACAGTCCAGACAGAAAAGCTATGCTGATACTCGCAGAAGGGAGTTGACTTTTGAGGTAGGGGATTATGTATATTTGAAAGTATCGCCAATGAGGAGTGTGAAGAGGTTCAACATGAAGGGTAAATTGGCACCAAGATATATTGGACCTTTCAAGATTATAGAGAGACGTGGTGAAGTGGCATATCAGTTGGAATTACCTGAAAGTTTGGCAGGTGTACACGATGTGTTCCATGTGTCTCAATTGAAGAAATGTTTACGAGTACCAGAGGAGCAGATTCCAATAGAGGAACTTACTGTTAAGGAGGATCTTACATATGAAGAGTTTCCGGTTAAAATTTTAGAGACTGCGGACAGAGTCACAAGAAGTAGAACAATCAAAATGTGTAAAGTACAATGGAATCGGTACACAGCAGAAGAGGCTACTTGGGAACGAGAAGAGGATCTGAGAAAAACCTACCCGCAATTGTTTGAGTAAGCATCGGTCGAATCTCGGGACGAGATTTATCTTAAGGGGGGTAGAATTGTAACACCCTAAAAATTTGAAAAGAAGAAAAATAGGAAAAACATGATTTTTATATTTATTTTGTGAAGCATACAAAATTTAGAATAAGAATAATTTTTATAAATTTAAAATTTAATATAAGGGTAGAAACATGTTTGTGCACTCATGCTGTTGCATTTGAATTTTTTGAGATGAGTGGTTTGATTTAAATTCAAAATTGGATTTGAAAATCTTTTGAAAATTTGCTTTGAAAAATTGGAAAAAAGAAAAAGAAGGGAAATTCATCTTCATTCGGAATTTTGGCCCAGCTCAGCCGCAGCCCACCGCCTCGGCCTGCTCAGCATGCGGCCCGTTGTTCCTCCCGCGCCCGCATCTTCCTCCTGGGCCGAGCCCGAGCCGCGGCCAGCCGGCCCAACCCGCGCGCGCGCGCTCGCGTCCCGCAGCGGCCGCGTTCCTTCCCGCCTGAGCCGCTGACATGTGGGTCCCGTTTGTCAGTGTCACTCCTCACCTTTCCTTTCTTCTTCCTCCGGCTCCGCACCGCCTTCTCTCTTTCTTCTCCGATTCGGTGAATCAAATCCACCGCGTATCTTCGTTCCTTCCTTACTTAGCGACGCCTCCGGACTATAAAAACGGAGCCCCGCATGATTCCGCCCTCATCCCGTCTCATCGGTAGCCGTTTTGGTGCTCGGGAGCTAGGTCACCGCGAGCACGAGATCCACCGTCCGCCCCTCAAAGCCGCACGCGCTCATTGCTTCATCCCCGGCCACGATTCTGCCCTAGGTGAGTTCGCGTTGAAGTTATCTACCTGCCGGTACCTTTGCTTTGCGATTTCGTGCACCACAGAGCGAGATAGGCTCCACCCGGCCATGGCGCCGCCGCGGGAAGCTCGCCGTCGGCTGATTCCGACCGGAGCGCCGCCGGATACTTCCTCGATCCGATCTGGACCGTCCGATCTAAATCCAACGGCTAGAATTAGAAGATACCGGTTCGTTTGTAAAATTGTAAAAGAAACCCTGAAGTTTTTAAGTATAGAACCCGCAGTCCTAAAACGTAAAGCTCAGAGTACGCTTTGATCGGTTGAAAACGTATTTCGTCTCGGTAAATGAAAAATACGCTTTCTGATATTTACAGCTTTGCCATTCAGATTGTTTTAGTTGTAGAATTTTCGTTTTAGCTCCGATTTGATCCATTCAAATTTCGTTAGATTCATATTTGCGAGCTCTACATGATGATAGAACTGTACAGTAGGTTTGAGATAATTTATTTTCAAGTTTATATTAAAGTATTTATTTTTCTATAGGAAATCTTTGGAAATTCATAACTTTGTCGTTTTAGATCCGATTTTCGTGATCTTCGCGTCTGTGGGATCCTAGCAAGTTGTAGATTCATTTTAAAGACTTTTTATTTTATTTTCTTACTGTTGGTGTATTGTTCTAATTATAGTCTTGTTTGTTAATGCATGATTGCCTCTGGATGTGTGTTGTTGATAATGGTTGATCGAGTATAGACGGTGAGAAATTTGTTGGAGATCAAGAGCTTTACTACGAGCAAGATCTTCAGGACCAGTTTGAGCAAGGCAAGTATAGCATGGGATTATCCTTGTTGTCCTATTCACTTTATGCAATTAAAATCATTATGCATTTAATTCCTTGTTAAGGATGACTTAGCGATTGATCCTTTACCTTGGTACCTATTAAATTGCATTGAGTAGTTTGGCTAGTGCTTAAACATGGACTATGATCATGTAATTTGACTAATGGAATATGCAATAAACATTAAAAGATGATTTTATTACTGTTTAAGGGTACTAGAGCATGGGGTTACTTTGGTGCTCTAATTGCTCTCCATAAGGACTCATCTATAAGCGACAATCCGGGATTTACAGTACAACTGTGGGGGCTATATGGCTCTGGCTTTAGTCATATAGAAGGACCTTTTCTAGCTTGTTAGAGGTATTCCTTTATGGCGTAAGAATGGCTTGACGAATCGGGTATAGTGCGGCCTCTGTCCTCATGTGTATAGGCTGCGTGTTATTGTGCCATCAGGAAGGGGGGCTCTACATCTGTTTGCCGAGTGAAATCTAATGACCCTAACTTGTTAGACGAACCTTCAAAAGACTTCATAGTGTTTACCCTGCCTGCTCACCTTGGTAGTGTTTTGGGAGTAATTAACCCGGGCATTTGGGTAACACGACTCACAGTGAAAGTATACAACCTCTGCAGAGTGTAAAACTGTTATAACAGCCGTGCTCACGGTTACGAGTGGCCTTGGACCCTTATGGAATAGTTGAATAATTGTTTATAATTATGTTTTTGCTATTCGTTAATCATTTCACATGGATCATATGTTTATTGATTATATTGAGACACATTGATATCATTGATATACTGAATTAATGCTATTTAAAAGCTACATGCTGATAAACCAATGAATATGCCTTTTTGAGCCTCATGAACCCCATGTTACACTTGTTGAGTACGAGATGTACTTACGCTTGTTTATTTCTTTTACTTGGATAAAAATCCCGGATGGGTAACAGATGGAGGTAATAGTGACTACTACGCCTACTTCCCTGAAGATTACTAGTCTTGCTGTCAACCAGTCAATGTACCTGTGACTGGAGCTACCACGAGAGAATTTTATTTATACTTCCGCTACGTTTGTGTTAAGACTATGTGTTTAAATATCGTGATGTAATAACATTTGTGATGATACTTCTGTTATAATTTGTGAACTTATGTGTGATTGATCTCTGGGCGCACATAAGGGTATGCATTCCATTTGGTCGATAAATGGGTGTGACAGGATGCTTGCATCAGCTTGAATGTACTTATCTTGTGTGTCATGCTGGATGTGCTTGTCATCTCCTATGTTATGGTTAAGTGATGATTAAGTTAAATAGCTCTAGGTGCTTATGTTAAGTTTGGTGTGCTTTCATGAATGCTTTGCATATTGCACTTCTATGAATTAATACATATGCATTGTTGCACCTCATTTAGGTACACTAGATGCACCACGAGAAGGACGTGATGTTGGAGCTGAACCCAAAGATGGTGTTTGGAGATCTATCTAGAAGACAGGAGGACTAAGCAAGTGTCAAAATGGGAGATACTCGCCAAGCGAGTGTCATCTAACAAACACTGATCTAGTGTTGGATCCTAGGCAAGCCTCAGAGCATTCTAAGCCTCCTATGGTTTTATAAACATCAAATGGAGTTATATATGTTTGATGCATTAGGTTGTAGGAGTTGAATGAAAACACTTGATGCATATATCTTCCTTGTCCAAATATATATACCTTGAATCCTATGTAGGTCTAGGATCGAATACATATTATTAGCCATGCTTAGTCAGTACAAGTCGGGTGATTTCCTATCACCTCCGAGATATAGGGAGATATCTGGTCACGGTTGGCTATATTTGCTATTATAGAAATAACCATGTGTTAATAAATGAAAGCAGACCAGACGAGATTGAGATAGAGAAGCGCTAGGGCATAGAGGTCCTAGGTGCCTATCTATCCCCATTTGTGTTGGTTAAGGACCGATTCACTGTACATCCTCATGTCATGTTGAACACATGTCTAACACTTAGTTGGCCGAATAAGTCATTCTGTCACACCCAGTTTTCTAAAAAACAAAACCAGGCTAATCATATGTGTGCCCAGGAAGTCCACACATATGTCAGAATGAAAAAATATCAGAAACAATGTTATTATATAACGTATACATAGCTATATTAACACTTACATCAGAGTATCGCGGAACGGTGACTAAACTTCAGGCTCCATTCTTCTCAGGGACGGCTGACTGGTGGCTCCGTATGCCAAACACTTCTGAAAGACTTCTGAAAACTCTACTACCTCTTAATCCTTCTTCTGAGCAACACCTTACTACACACTAGGGTGTGGTGGAAATAGCAAGAGTGAGTCCATGTCGAACTCAACAAGTATAACACAGGGTTCATGAGGCTCAAAAGGCTAGACACTATTTGACTGCGTTTAGCTTTTAATCATCATATAATTAGCAATTGAGTAGCATCAAGATGGATCAATTCCCATTAATGAACCAATGATCAATTGTAATAAGGATAATGAATAGCATTAACATGAGCATAATAATAACAATAGTAATTAAGCATGATATAATAATGGTGATCAGCTATCTGTAGATGTTCCAAGGCCACCCGTATCCGTGGGCACGGCTAGTATACCAGTTTTTAACTCTGCGCAGAGGTGTACACTTTCACTGTGAGTCATGATTTCCAAATGTGTGGGGAGATCAAATCCAAACACCGGAGAACCATATAAAGCCATTCAAGAGTTCGTCTAACAAGTTAGGGCCGCTAGGTTTCATCAGTCAATCTATGTGATACAACCAGTCCCAGGGATCTATAATTTGCTTTTCCCCATTTGCGTCACAAGGGTAACCTCTAAAAAGCTAGAAAAAGGTCTCTTAAACAACTAGAGCCAGAGCCATATAGCCCTCACAGCTGTACTGTATGTCCCGGATGATCACGTACAGATAAGTCCTTATGGAGAGAAACTAGAGCAACAATATAACCCACATGCTCTAGCCCCCTTTTCAATAGTAATAAAATCATCATTAAAGGTTGGTCGCTTAATTCATTAGTCCAATTACAAGATCATTGTTCATAATTAAGCTCTAGCAATAGCTACCCAAATGCATAACCCATAGGTGATAAGGAAACAAGATATCAATAGCTAAGTTATAATCTCTGTGGTTGTCAAGGAGAACACATGCATATGTATGATAATTTCAGTGAATAGGACAACAAGGATGGTCCCATGTTATACTTACCTTTTCCCAAGGTTAGACTGCTCAGAATGTTCAGCTGCTATCTTTCAGTCTCCAACTTTTGCTTCAATTGTCGGTCCTCAGCTCCTAGTCTTTAGCGCTGACGAACCACGCTTCCTCTACTCACAGCAACCAAGCACAGCAAACAGACAACAAACACATCAAAGAACAAATATCATACAAAGAAGGCACTTTAAAAGAAAGCGCACTAAACGTCACGGCTTGTTGCTACGGTTATGAAAACGCAAGAACGACGGATAATGGAGCTACCATTAAAGAGGACACACGACTATAAACTTAATGCATATTAGTTATTGAAATAAGGTGATAAACATTTTGAAGAAATATTCTAAAATTAGATTAATCAATTGAATTACAAAGCTAGGTTTAACCTTGGTCATATTTTATTTATATATATATTATAGTATTCAAGTCATCTAAATATTTATAGTTTAGAAAACATAACACATGAGAGAAGACTAATCGAACTACTTTATGTTTCAAGGTTGCCCAAGAAAGTCATCATAAATGAAAAGATATTAATGTTGATATTCACCATATTAACATTTAATATTATTTAAGTCACTTAAGCATATATGATTTAGTAAGCACAGTACGTATGATAACAACAAATCGATCCATCATATCTCGTGATTAGCTTAAGCAAGTTATAATTAAAAACAAAACATTTAAGTTATTATTTATTAAGTTAGCATTTTATTTACAAGATGTCGAGATTATAAATCTAAGTTGCTTTTAATAGATTAAAGACAATAAATACACATCAACAAAATTGCATTTGACGTGGCTTTATATGAATCATGCTTAAATGAGGCAAATTATAATTATAATTAATAAACACATATCTAAGTGGTCAATAATCATGTTGACATTTACTTATAGAAGGCTAAAACTATAAAGCTAAGTTCATGCTTAGTTACAAAGGACTGACGTGACAAGATTATATATTATTTTTAATTATAAAACTAATAACAAACATATTAATTAATATAATATTAAGCTATATATGGAAAAGCATATGACATGAAAAACATTAGTGCTACTGCACAGAGAACGTCGATGCGAATCTAACGCAACTTAATTGAAGCAAAACAGATTTCAAACGAATAAATGCTCGAGGATTAAAGCCGTATAACTATGAAGAGCAGATACGTACTGTAATGTGCAATTATCTACACAAGTCTATCATATATGCAACGTACTTAGACTAAGCAATTTTTAATTTGAAATATATTGTACATTAATCATATTAATCAATTTAATATTGAACTATATATATAGAAAACATGTGGCAACTGAATGAAAGCACTTATGTTTCAAGGTTAAACTAAGCATCTTATAATTCAAAAGAAACATTTAGTTTAATATTAATTAGATTAACATTAATTTAGAACAGACTACCCGTGTTGCGTTTAATTAGAAACTCAATTGCACAAGCATAAATCAAATTAATATCTAACTTATAAATTTCAAGGATGTAAGACATGTTAAACGTTGTTGCTAACACATAATCTCGATCGGCACTATTGCAAAACAACAAGAACGGATTTAAACCGAAATTTTTTTAATTGGAAAGCTATTAAATAAATATATTAATCTAATTACTATTTAAATTAATAAATTCATAATCAAGTGACATGATAAACATCATTACTCGTGCGTAGTTTACATCGGCACAATCACAACTCGACACACACAGCATCGCAACCCTAATTCGTTTTCTAATTAAAAGTTATTAAATTATTATTAATCATATTAGTATTTCAATCAATAAATTCATAACTAAATGACATGCTAAACAATGCCACTACTGCATAGAGCACGTCGATATGAAATTAACGCAACTGAAACAGAGCAAAACAGACTTAAAATGAATAAACTATGGCTAATCTCATTGGATGGCAAAACTGTAAATACTTCATCTTGTACCTTGAGCTTCTTCCTCACGTGAACATGGCCATGGCCTTGAAGCAGCAGGGAGGGAATTCGGATGGGGCTCCGATTGCAGGGAGAGGCTCCGGCCTAGGACTGGCATGGCGGTGCGCTGGGCACTGGTCCACGCGGACCCAAGGTAGGCCGAGTGCGCTCGTGACTGCCCGCGTGGTGGACAGCGGCGTATGTAGCAGCAGCTGCTGCCAGCGGCGGGCGAGGGGGCTGCTGCCCGTGCGCTGGAGAACCTGGAGTCAGAGCACGCGGCTGGCAGAGAGGAGCCGGGGTGCGACGTCCAAGAGAAGGCGCGGCCTGGGGCCGAGATGGCTCGAAAAAAAACGAAGAAGAAGATCCGTCCATGGTGAGCTTGCCGGAGTTAGAGAAGGAGGGATGAGAAATTGATGAAACGAGCACGAATTTGAGGAAAAGAGTATACCATGGTGTAGAGAACGATGAGGGCTACCTTGCAGCAGTGACGGTTTTCACCGGAGACGAGAAACGTGACCGGAAAAGCTCGTCGAACCTTCATTGTAAGTTCGCCGGAACGCAAGCTGTAGATGAAGAACTTCGGCGAGGGGTGGAGAGAGCTACGAGCGACGGCTCACGATAAGGGTTGTACTTCTGAAACCAGGACGTCGAGGGCTACGCCGGCATATATATAGTTGTAGGGTTTGGAAACTTTTCGGAATTTCTTAATTTCGGGATTATTTTAATTCCGTGAATAAAATAATTCTAGAAAATCTAGAATTACCTTTTAAGCCGTGAAAAATAGCCCAGAGCTCAGAAAAATCATGGGAAAAATCCTGGATACTCTTAGGGAGATAAGGAACTCAACTAAATAGGTTTGGGCTCATGAAAATATTGATGAAGAGATCAAGGAAAAAGATTAAGCTCACAAAAATTGAAATTTTAAATCCAGAAAATACCAAAAAGTTTTTCGGTGAGAAGCAAACGTCGTCCTATGGTATTTTGAAAATAATAGCACTCACCAACACCAAAAACAAGTATCACACAAACACCACATTATCAAATTAATATGGAAAAGTTTAAAACCACAATTTTCTATATTTAAATTAACAGCAACTTAATTTATCGGATAAGTTTTATTCAAATATTAAAATTATTTATTTTATTTAGTGTTTTTCATGCCCAACCCAAAATACGAAATTTTGGGTGACACATTCCGACCACGAAGCCGAGTAGCTCAACTCAGGCTGGGCCCCGGTAAGTGAACGTGCGCACCCTGGTTGGTAGTAAGGATCTGCGAAGAGCCAATGGCGTGAGCCCAAGGGCAGGGTAGTCCTAAACATCCTTGCAGATTGGTTGAATCTCTGAGGGTGCAGCACTGATTGGACCCACGAATTTGGTTCATGAGTTGTACCAAAGGTGACCTAAGGGACCATTGATTTGGTTTCTTGGATTTGTGTTAGGAATAATTCCCCAGCTGGGTAGGAATCGATTCGAATCGCTGTCTCTCCCGAATAGTGAGAACTTGACTGAGCAGTGGCAATGTAGAGACACTTAATTAACTTAATGGTTATAATGATGATGATGATGTTCTATAATGACTACACCGGATATGGTTACTAATATTTGTTTAGCATAATCAAGTGATTGCTCTATTACAGGTGCTAATCTAGAGATGCCTAAATGAATAGGTTTTAACTTGATGCTAAAGACATAATATGCAAGTTATGTACTTAAGCTTTTATGCAAAATATTGTCAAGCTAGCTCCACCGATAAAGCCTTGCATACTCCTTAGTGTCATTTATTTTTGGTTTATGACAGGTAAGTCTAGCTGAGTACCCCTCATACTCAAGGTTTATCCCACCATGTTGTAGGTGCAATTCTCGGCCTGCAAAAGATGGTGGCTAACTGCGGTGGGCTCGGCGACTCTGTATTCATTTCTCATCTATATGCTTTTATCAGAGCATGTCACTATTGCTAGCAATGTATTTGGAACTTATGGTAATAATTTGAAAGCTATGTTGTTTTCTCTAATTGGTTTTGACACCCAAACTTGTACTTTTATTTGTGCACTCTTTTGTAATATTATTTCCACTATAACTCCATGTATGTGATGTTGTATTTGTTTAATCTATTACGGTCTTGGTTGTGAAGTTGATTTACCACGCTCCTTTGTGACACTCGGCGGACTACCGGGTTTATATGAGTGCAAGTATGCGCATGTCAACGTGTTAAACGGGGACATTTGTACTTGAACTTGTATAAATTAGGGGTTCTGTCACAGCTGGCATCGAAGCAAGATTAAGCATAATACTGTCATGTACATAGTTTTAAAAACAAAGTTTTGGTTTTAAAAAGGCTATTTTGACTAAAACTTTAGCTATAGGCAAATTTGTCAAAACTAATTTGCAAAACTATGCTAGCAATAACCTCCAGTTAAGCCCAATTAAGGACCACTAGGTGGCTTTAAAGTAAGACTAACTTGGGGGTTGATTGCTTGCTTTTCTATTTCGTTGTCCATATATGGCGTGCAATTGTATGGATGTCATCCGCTTGGGTGGTAATGTATTGATCAAATACCTCTACGCTCAGGTAAGGTGAGTTGATGAGTGGCTTGACTGCAAGTGTGAGCATGTGGTCGGGGAGTGCTAGTTTTGATATGACTATATATGCATGTTTACATGTATGTATGGTGCATATTTAATTATGGGTCGCAAATTTAATTATCGGGTAGCTTTGATACAGAAGTATATATATTGGGCTTATATGGAAGTATTTAGTTTACTACTTTCAAATATATTGTTGCTTTTGATCATTCAACCTAGAGGCCAGACTTTTATTTCTGCTCATATATCATGTTGGGTTGGGCTGAAATGAAATCTTTTGCAGGTATGCTAACCACGAATGCATAGATTGAATGTAGCTATCAACTAGCTATATATGGAGAGAGTACATGTTATGCCACTGATATAGAACGTGATTGCCACCTTAGGCTAGTAATTTTGCGAGGACAAATAAGACAAAGCATGCATCATCATGATTGTTGCTTTATGCATAACTATGCATCATCGTGATTGTTGCTTTATGCATAACATCTAGCTTCGGGGAGGAGCATCTCCCATGTATCTAGCTAAATATTTCTTTCTTTGTAGTTTTACTATTTTTAAGTTTGCTATATGTTTGCTAAAGAAATAAAAAGATGCATAACAACCTAAAACAAAATAAAAATGTATCTTAAGATAGTTACATATATATCGGTGTGATCTTAAGACTTTGAAAGCAAAATAAAAAGAAAATGTGTTTAGTTTTCTATTTTTAAGAGCTGAATAAATAATGGAGTCTAAGATAAACTCTTGCAATGGAAATGATGAATAGTTGCTCCTTCGTAATTCCTTTCAAGTACCTAGTTTTTAGCCTTGAATTCTCCTAAGTTTTGGATACAACTGATTTGATATAAGAATTTACTTTGAACCTGAAACTCATGGGTAGCATATGCTTGATCTAAGTCTAGGTAATTGATGGATATGATATGACAAAGTTTGAGCTGCTGTTTATCTTGTTCCTAGTGATACTAAAGTTTCAGAGATTTATCTTTTGAAAAAACATAAAAATTCATGACAAGGTCCTGTATGACAAAGCTTGAATTCTTCAACAAGCCATATATGATACTTAGACTAGGAAAACCTTTCACTCATAAATGCTGCTTGCTTTGCATTGAGCTTAGTCAAGCTTTGTTGATGCCTTATGAGAGGTTTGCCATACTCTTAAAATCAAGATCACATACACACCATCCACATATGCACTACTCCTACACTGAGAGTAGGCGCAACAATATGCCATTCCATCAAGATCTACCCAAAATATATTTTACTCCTACACTGGGAGTGAACACCAAAAATATACCATATAGAATATACCCCAAATAAATGCTTCAACTTCGTGTTGTTATCTCTCAAAAGTTTTATTGCAAAAGAGACATGTGGCTATGTAAAAGTTATTCATAAAAGAGAGAAAAAAATAATGAATTAGAAAAAATGGACAAGTGTTTGAATTATTAAAACAATGGGTACTTAGATGCCCCCTGAAAAAGAGAGAAAAAATGAATAAGATAGCCCATGTTTTCTTACAAAGTTGTTTTCAAGTTTCAAAAAGAGAGATATGTTTTCAAGGAGTAAAGTAGAATTAGGTTAGCCACCATATATATCCCCCATACATCCATACATATGAACATCTTGATTTGATTGTATGACTTAACTCTCTTTGGATCCATTGTATGACTTTACAACATATGTGCTGCAAATATGCTCTTTCATGTTTTCTCCCTACCTATGAACTCCACTGTAAGCCTTAATTATAGGAAGAGAAAGGCATAGCAACACTATTGCCTTGGTAAGAATCCATAAATACCACATATATTGAGACATCTGAGTGTGTCATACAATGAAAGCTCTGAGTTTTATTTTGAAAACTTACAAAAAAACTCCAGAATAATAGTTGAGGAAAGAGCTTGAGACATAGTGCTTGACTTGATTGTTCTCTCTTTCAATTGCTCAAGACCCAAGTGAGGCTAAGAAGCTCCATGGTTAAAGGAAATATGAGTAAGTTTGAAAGTCAGATCGGTTTATTCTAATCTAGAGGAGAATTTTTGTTTCAATGCATGTGCACTTTTGAGGCGTAAAAGCATTGAACCAACTCATGATCTAAATTGGTTGAGTTTAGCTTTGCTAAGGGACTAGCAAAGGTTAAGCTTAGGGGATCTTATTGATTGTAGTTATTATTCATCATAAACCGTTAACATAACTTGAATAAATTCATGAAATTGATCACCAATAGAAACTTAGGGGTTTAAACTGACGATTTCCATGAGTTTTGGTGAATCCGTATTTTTAGCAGGGTTATTCTAGAAAACCGAGAAGAGGGATCAAAGCATCAAAAAGAACTAAACTTAACCGTGACAAAAACTACTCTAGAAGACTCTAGAGGACTCTAGGAGCCAACCCCCTAAGGCAGACCCTAAGAGGCTGCCAGGTGGGCCTGTAACAGAACCGCCTAAATTATAAGAGCACAAGTACAAAAACAATTACTGAAGTGATCAAATTGTCGTACTTGAACCCATATAACTCCGGCAGTCCAACGAAATCACGAGAGATTTTGAACCAACCGACATGCAAACCAAGATCGTACATGATTCAACATAACACATCACATGTTACAACATTTCACAAGTAGTTCACAAGTAGATCACATACATCGGAGTCACATAAGTTATTACAAACCAAGTTTGAAAGTAGCGGAAGCAAATAGTTTTACCCATCTCACACAAACTTAGTTCAAATACAAGCCAGTTCCATGGTCACAGCCAACAAAAGCACCTGGATGAGATAACATAAGAGATCATGCCCGTGGTCTAGTCTTCATCACCCGCTAGGTGGAGACAATACTTGCAGTAACCCTGATAAAGCATATCATCTACAACAAGAGGGAATAAACCATGAGTACGAGAATATACTCAACTATACTTACCCATCATAAACTAGAAATAAAGTGACATCAAGGAGTATGCAAGGCTAAAATATAAGTAGAGCTCGCTTGACAACATTTTGCAGAAAAGCTTATGTAATAGAGAAGTAACCTTTCCTTTCTTATCAACAAGTTATTAATATTACATATCATCTAAATTAGCACCTGTACTAGAGCATTCACTTGATTAAGATACAAACATTAATAACCATATTAGTTGTAGTAAAGCCATCATCATCATCATCTTAACCATCAAGCTAATTTAGTGCATCTATGTTGCCACTGCTCTATAAAGTTCTCAGTATCCAGGAGAGATGGCAACTCGAATCGATTCCTACCCAGCTAGGAATTATTCCTAACACAAACCCAGACATACATGTACCAAGGTAGCCTTAGGTCACCTTTGGTACAACTCAGGAAACAACTTCGCAGGCCTGATCGATGCCACACTCTCAGGGACGCCACTCTACCAAGATGATCAGGTCCAGCCTGCCCTTGGACTCACGTCAATAGCTCCCCGCACATCCTTACTTCCTCTAGAGTGCGCACTTCCACTTATCGACTACTGGCCTGAGTTGAACTACTCGACTTCGCGGTCAGAATGACTTATCTGGCTAGCTAAACGTTAGGCATACATTCAAGAGGACGTACAGCGAATCGGTCCTTAATCAACACAGATAGGGATAGATCAGCAACCAAGACCTCCTTGCCTTGTTGCTTCACAATCGACATCCCGTCCGGTCTTCATTCATATTATTAACACATGGTAATTTCTATGGTAACAAATATAGTCAATCGTGACCAGATAGATCATATCTTGCAGGTGATAGGAAATCACCTGACTCTACCAGTCTAAGCATGGCTAAGCAAGTATTTGATCCTGCAACTAAATAGGATTCAAGGCATAATTACTAACAAGGGTAAGGTATATATATAGCAAGGGTTTCCAACCAATTCCTATAACTTAATTGGTCAACCAAAGTCACTCCAGAAGGGTTTCTGGTCAAACCAAACCCTAGAAGCATAATTAGACAAAGCCATTAACATGAACATTGTTCTATTAAGCATCCTAAGTGTAGCTAAGGTGTTTTAGTGACCAAACATCAACCACTTGCATTAGTCAACACATGATCATAAGGATACACACATGGAAACATGGAATAACAAGATATGTTGCATACGTTTCAAAGCAATGTTTCATGTGTTTCAATTGTATGTTTCATATGTAAATGCTTATGTATGAATGAATGATGCTTATGCTCATGTAATGCAAGTGCAATTATGCAAGGCTAACACCTGGGGTGTTACTGCCCTCCCCCCTTATAAAAATCTCGTCCCGAGATTTGAAAGACGTACCATTTTGCATAGAAAGTAGGATAGACATCTCGCAAATAATCCTCCCTTTCCCACATTGCATCACTCTCACTACCCTGATTACTCCACATGACCTTGTAAAACTTGATCACATGGCTCTGGGTTACTCTCTCTTTTGTATCAATAACTTGAACCGGCCTCTCTTTATAGGATAGATCTGATTTCAACTTGATATTTCTAATTGCAACTCTTTCTTCCAGAACATGAAGACATTTCTTTAATTGAGACACATGGAAAATGTTGAAGATAGCTCTCTGTTGACAAAACTTGGTCGGCAGTCTACCGAGGGGTATGCCCAAGGTAGTAGATTGTCGGCAGACAGGTGTGCAAGCCACGAACGAGATGGTGATTCAGAACAACATGCGGGTTTACCCAGGTTCAGGCCACCGTGTGGGCATAATACCTTATGTCCTGCTCTGCTTTGTTATTGCTATCTCAAACAATGTATTACAAGCTAGATTGCCCTAGAGTATGTTTTGATGTTTTTGAGGGGGGTCCCCTGCCCTCCTTATATAGTCCAGGAGGCAGGGTTATAGATCTAGAAACTAATCTTAGCCGGTTACAATTGCCATATAGAGCCGGATAAGGATTCCTAATCTAACCAAGACCTTGCTTGATTCCCAAGTCTGGTTTGATGCCTTGCACGAGACTCCATCTCGATGATTTGGATCATGCGTCATCATGTAATGGGCCGGACCGTCTGGTCTGGGCCTGTCCATGTCTAGCCATAAGGTATAGGGGTTTATACCCCCACAGCTAGTCCCCGAGCACTATGTATTCTGTATCGACACACTGCCTTAGTCTTCTTCAAGTTGTGAGGTTTGTCTTCACATCACCTTGAAATGTTAGCTGAGCATGCGCTAGTGTTTTGTCTAGGTCAGGAATCAGTAAACCATGATTGTTGATGAAGATTGCAGTTGTCGGTGAAGATTGCATAGTGGTCCAAAAAGAAAAATTTTCTTTCCTGGTGAAGTGTACCCACTTGTATTTCTGAAAAGAAATGTAAGTGTGCGTACTTGATGGAAGTAACTTACGAAAAACTCTAGAGCGTAGGGGTTGAAAAATAGAAACAATTCATCGTCAGGTGAAGTGTACCCACTTAGTCCTCGAGCCTGGTAATAGGTGACGTAGGCACGTGATGCCAGGGACTAAAAAAGAATCCTCAAGAACCAATGATCATTATGCACCGTCAGGTGCATCATATATGATGTAGTCCCCGAGCTTGCTAGAAGGAAAAAACGAGCCTTGTAGCAAGGTCTAAGTATATCAAGCGTCCATCGACTGTATGAAAGCATAGTACGTGTAGTCGAGCAAGACGAATCCTAGAGCAGGAAGTGGTGTAACAAGTCCCCGAGCTCGAAGGTCTAACAAATAGCCCCCAAGCTCAGAGGTCTAGGTACGAGTCCCTGAGCTCAGAGGTCTGGCAAAGAGTCCTCGAGATCGGAGGTCTAGCATCGTGTCCCCGAGCTCGGAGGTCTAGCGATGAGTCCTCGAGCTCGGAGGTCTAGCGACAAGTCCCCGAGCTCGGAGGTCTGGCTGCAGGTCCTAGAGGTCAAAGCTCTGGCTATAGGTTCCAGAGCACGCTGGTCTAGCGAGTCCCCGAGCTTGGAGGTCTGGCTGCAGGTTCCAGAGCTCAGAGCTCTAGCTATAGGTTCTAGAGCACGCTGGTCTAGCGAGTCCCCGAGCTTGGAGGTCTGGCTGTAGGTTCTAGAGCTTAGAGCTCTGGCTACAGGTTCCAGAGCACGCTGGTCTAGCGAGTCCCTGAGCTTGGAGGTCTGGCTGCAGGTTCTAGAGCTCAGAGCTCTGGCTACAGGTTCTAGAGCACGCTGGTCTAGCGAATCCATCACCACGCTATCTCTGTATGTCTCTTTCTTTTTTCTTCTTTTCATTTTCATTTTTTAACTAGTCCAATCTGACACGTTGATGATGTGGGCGGCGCCGCAGTTGCTTTCTGGCGCATCATGTGAACAGTGACCCCGTGTCTGTAACAAGACACGTTTGGGTCGCGGACCAAACGGCACCAAAATCAAAGGGACGCAATTGTTGCGGAAGAAATCTGTCAGTTACCACAAATCTCACGCCACGTGCCCCATTCTTTCGGAAACTGAATCGACCTTGCCTCTTAAAGACTGGGAAAGGGAACGATTCCAATCTACTCACACTCGCATATTCGCAATCAACCGTCTTCTTGCTTCTGCCGCCACCGCGCCATTGTCATCACAGAGCCCTCTCGAGCCCTAGTGCCACCACCGTAGTGCAATCCACAATCACCGCCGTAGGCATCGACGAAGTTGCCCCAAGTTCCTCATGTGCCGCCGCTGCTTGAATCGCCACCACCAAACCCTAGCCACTGGAAAGAGCAGCGCCCTCCTTTTCCTCCGTAGAAAGAAAGAGTCAAAAGAGTCAGGGAATGGCCATGAGGAAGACGAAGATGGAGGCTGAAGTTCACAAGGAGATCATGAAGAAGGAGTGGAATATGTCAAAGTGCACCCCACTCAGTCTCCAGCGACTGGTGCGGATTGGTGTGCTTCATGCCCAAGAACTGGCGGGATGGCGTGCACCCGATCTTGAGCCATTCCCAGATCCCAAAGGAGGTGAAATTGTTGTTTTTGAAGAATACTTCACTCATGGATTTGGTGTTACTATACATCCATTCTTGCAAGGGCTCTGCAATTATTACGAAATTAGTATCTGCAATCTGCATCCGAATTCTGTGTTGCTTGTTGCTTGCTTCATCCATCTCTGTGAAGCATACGGTGGTTTCCAACCCCACTTTGACTATTTTTGTCATTTGTTTTGGTTGAAGAAAAAAGGAGGTCGAGGTGGCTCCAATGTGGCTAGTGGCTGCTATCTGAACATGCGGGAAGGGATCCGGGCGGAGTACCTAGACTGCCCTTGGAAGACCACATTAGAGGACTGGTACATGCATTGGTTTTACATTCGTGAAGAACCAAGCCAGGCCTCATACTGTGACGTATCCTTTGTCCTAGAGAAGACTAACAATTGGAAAGAGCTGCCGCATAACACAATCCAGATTGAAGCAATAATGCAGCTGCTACCTTGGTCGAGGCAGGATGGACCAAGTGTAGTCGGTAATTTTATCAGTCGTTGGATCCAACCATGTCAGGCCAGAGTGCACGCGGCATATGAATACCAAGGTCACATGGACCCAATCAGGATGAGAAATGAAGACCTTGAACCGAATGAAGTGAAGATCAGGGTCCGAGACCTATTTAATCTAAAGGATCCCAACTTCAAGATGCTGACAGTCATCGAGCCAGCGTTCAAGCTTACTCGCCCACCACCACTAGTAAGTAAAATGTTGTCTGCTAGTTTATTCTTGTGATTGAAACTCTGCATAATAACCACTTTTTTTGGTGTGCTGTCATTCTAATATTCGTGTTGCTCTCTGTTGCCCAGTTTAATGGATAGGAGAGAGCGCAAGCATTTGTCTCTTGTCCTCCAGGTGTGGAGTGGCCTGAGGTCGTGCCATGGGCCCATGATGCACAACCGCTACCCATGGACGATGATCCTTCCAAAGTTGATTGGCTTGCAATTGAGGATGAATCAGAGCAAGCCAGTCGACTTGCAGGCAAGAAACCAATTGTTGCCCCGACGAAGAAAAGGGGCTAGACCACACATGGAACCTCCTCGGATGAAAATCCAAAAGGGGTAATTGACCTGAAAGAAGCAGAGGATCCAGTAAGCAAGCATCGATGCCTTATTGCTAACTGGCCAAAAGAGGAAGATGAGGTGGTCGAGGAGGTCTCTGGTATTGTAGCAAGCAGCTAGAGGGAGTAGCTTGCTAGAAGGCAGGAGCCGACACCGCCATTGCCAACAACTAAGCCACCACCTCGACCACCGCAACCACAGGCACAGGCCTCAGGAATCCCAAAGCCTAGTGCCGCTGTTAGAAGCGATGTGGCTAAGCCAGTCCCGACCACCGGACCAGTGGCAGAGAAGGGTGCCAGGCCTAAGAAGGCGAAGAAATCTCGGTTTGCCACCGTATTCCGCTGTACAGACCTGTAAGTCATCGTGAACTTGTATGAGTATAACATAATTGGTCAATATCATCACCTTTGTAACTTGTTATGGATTTGTATAGCTCTGCATCGACCCAAATGCCAGAAGAACTGTCTGGCGGTGCAACACTGCCACCACCTAATACTGCCATCGCCGAGCGACAGGTCCTAGGGTAGACTAGAGCAAAGAGGGTAGTCCCTGAGTCGCAAGCTCCTTTAGCATCTGCTCTGGTCTGCAAACTGAAATTTTGGGGGCAGGCAGGAGATGGTGGGGCCCAGAGCTGACGGAACAACCACAGGAGGCCCCATAGCCAGAAGGACAGCACCAGCTAGCCGTAGAAAACCCAGAACAGCCCCAGTTGGCCTCAGAGAAATAATAACAGCCCCAGCCGGCCTTAGAGCAGCAAGTCCCAAAATCTGCAGAGGTTGTTGGGACCACCAAGGAGCCAACTGGAAGTGCTAGACTAGGAGAAAAAGCCGAGTCTTCAGCCCTAGCCATGGAAGAAATCCTCAGGCATTATGAAGAAGAAAGTAGATTTTGTGGTACTTGCTCCTACACTGTGGAGATCCCAGTAGGAGATGAGGTCGAAGCCGTAGAAGCAGTTAGCAAAATATTCCTAGAGGAAGTGAAGGTAAGCCTCTCGCAACTGTATAATCTATTGTTGTATAATCCATAAGAACTGCTTGCTACTGCAGACTGTAGCCAAGAAAAACAAACAGCTGAGTGCAGAATAGAAGAAACTGCAATAGCAGTTAGAGAGTTATGCGAAGCAAAGCATTGATCATGAAGAAAAAATACGCACGGTACTTCAATAGCTAGAAGTGGTCGAGAAACAGAGATCGGGTAAGGGTCCCTTCTGTTGTTAGGTACTCGAGCTCTGTAGGGTGCTGTATTACTATTCTGTTCATAATTAGAGTATTGATATAGGTCTGGACATCAAAGTTAGCCGGCTTTGTGAAGAAAATGCTCAGGTAGCTGCTGAGCATGACCGGCTGACCGAAGAGAAGACCAAATGGCTGCAAACACAGCAGGCCATGAAGGAGGAGAATGCTAAATTAGCTAAGGATCTGGAGAGTAAGTATTCCTCATCATTGTCATAGCTTTTATTGAAGTTTGTGGCATTAAATTCTTATTGATGTGACACCTTGCAGTTGTAAAGAAAAATGCCAAAGTGCATCTTGAGAAGATGAAGAAAGACCGCGATGACCTAGAGCTTCAAAACTAGGCTGGTGCAAAAAAGATCAAGGCATGGTCCTAGAAGTGCAACAAGCACATGAAGGAGCAAGAAGCCCTTAATGGAAATGTAAGATACTCATCAAGGAGCGAGAGACTTGGAAGCATGCTTGCACTGAGATGGCGAAAGGGATCGCATCAGTGCTCGACGTCATTGGTGCTGACTCCATCGAAGCTAAAGTGGAGGCACCAAAAATAGGCCTGGTCGAGAAATCCAGCCTAGGGATGGCTCCAACAATGGACGAAGGACATCAAGAAGTATGTGGGTGCACATGTACTTAGCTTGGTACGTGCCCACTACCCTTTGTTGGATATTGCTCGCCTAGAAGCTAGTTATCCCAGGGAGGTCGGGGTGGAGCGAGCTGACGAGTTGCGGTCAGAAGAGATGAAGCATGCTGCCACGATCACCAAGGACATCATCTTATGCCTAGCTACAGCCCCATCAACTAGAGGAACAATTCAGTTGTACGTGGGTCAAATACCCATGCCACCATCTCTGGCTTCCAGCGAAGCACGTTCTGCTCCATCCTCAACCACGCCAAAGGTCTCGGAACTACCAAAGGGCTAATAGTAGGAGGAACCTATGAATAGTTCATAGGAGAAGTTAATTTTCATAAGCTTATTATAAACTCGTGCCTGCAAAGAGGCAAGCTTGTAATAAGGTAATGAGTAGTACAATGTAAAGTTGTTTATGTTTTTGTATGAAAAAATGTTGAAGCTTTGTATTGCGTGCGAATTTAACTAAGTTAGAACAGCAGAATGTTCTATTTTAGTTGTTCTGGCGTAATCGATGAGAATTAAGTTAGAACAGCAGAATGTTCTGTTTTTAGTTGTTCCAACGTAATTGATGTCATCCTGTAGGTCTGTACGGCTTTGGAGAGGCCAGTGATCCAAGTGTAAGGCTGTCAGAGCCTGTATACACGTAAGAGTACGACTGTTTTGGCCAAAGGACATCTGCTGACCACCCAAAATGCAGAGGGCGGATCTCGTGCACGCTATGAGTGAGGTCAAGAACAGAGCTGCTCTGAGAACCCGAAAGGATTGGTGATCGATGTACTGGTTTATCAAAAAGTTGTTGTAATTATAGAATCAACATGTAAATAAGTGTAGTCAACAGTAGTCAAGTATATATATATATCATAATTCAAAGTACAAAAAAGTAGTACAGAAAAAAGGTACATATATGTATTTGAGAATTAGGGGTAAAAACGCCTAAGCTTGTCGATATGGACGGAGTTGGGCACGTCAGTGTCATCAAGTCTTGCAAGCCTATTTGAAGTAGGTCGTGTAACAACCTTGATGATGAATGGCCCTTCGCATGGAGTTGCTAACTTGTGGACGCCATCTTGGCTAGTCTTCCATTTCAAACCATGTTGTCGACCACAAAGAAATGTTCCTGAACATTTTTGTTGTAGTACCTTCATAACACAGCGAGGTACTTGGTCGTGTGTATACAGGAGTCAAGGCATCATTCCTCTGCACTATTCACCTTGAGCTCGCATTGTTCAGTAACTTGATCTTCATTGTAGTTCTCAACCCGAGGTGACCGAAATTCAATGTCTGCTGGGAGCAGAGCCTTGGCGCCGTAAACCATGAAATATGGTGAGACACCAATATTGCGACTAGGTTGTGTCTGAAGTCCCCAGACCACGGCTGGTAACTCCTTAATCCACTGTCCAGGGGCTTTGTCGTTCTCTCTGTACATCCTTTTCTTCAATGCATCCAAAATCATTTCATTAGCCCGCTCGACCTGTCCATTAGCTCTGGGGTGTGCCACCGAGACGTATTTCACTACAATGCTCCGTTCATCATAGAAGTCCTAAAACGTGTTCCTGGTAAACTAAGTCCCTAGGTCTGTAATGATGTTGTTGGGTATACCGAAGCGATGGATGACCTGGTCGAGGAACTCGACTGCTTTTTTGGAAGATGCCTTGACCAAGGGCATGTACTCTATCCATTTGGAAAATTTATCAATCAGCATGAATACAAACTTGAAGTTACCTAGTACTGGTTTGAAGGGTCCAATCATATCCAGGCCCCAGCACACAAAGGGCCAGGAGGCTGGTATGGTCTGGATCTCATGGGCTGGCACGTGAACTCTTTTGGAGAAAAACTGACAATTGGCGCAATGTCTAACAAGCTTCTCTGCATCAGCTACTGTGGATGGCTAGTAAAAACCTGCACGGAACGCTTTACCAACTAGTGTCCGAGATGCGACATGATTACCACAGGTGCCAGAATGTATTTCTTCCAAGAGTTTTATATCGTCTACCTGCTCAATGCACTTCATCAATACTTCTGCTTTCGCATTTTTGCGCTACAGCTTACCTTTGACCATCAGGTGTTGTCTGCTATGGCGTATAAGGCGTTCATTTTTATTTCGATCAGAGTACCCGGTGCCATCTGTTAGATACTTAATGAATGGAACACGCCAGTCCGCTATCTTAGTCGAGGTCTAAGATGGTCCCACGGTGGTGGGAGATGGTTCCATAGTGGTCGGTGATGGAACCATAGCTACCAGAGGCCCGTCCAGGGGCTTCTCGACCATGGGGTCGCCTTCTTGCTTAATTGATTGTTTTAAAAGGTCTTGAACAAAAACACCATGTGGTACTTGAGCTCTAGATGATCCTAACTTCGATAGCACATCTGCTGCTTGATTTTTGTCTCGCACCACATAGGAATATTCAATGCCATAAAATTTCCCTTCAAGCTTCCTAATTTCCTTGCAATATGCATTAATCTTCTCGCTAGTTGTATCCCAGTCCTTGTTGAGCTAGTTAATAACTAGGGCCGAGTCGCCGTGGACGTAAAGGCGCTTGATACCGAGGTCGACTGCAATGCGCAAACCATGAAAATGTGCCTCGTATTCTACAACATTGTTAGATTCTAGGAAGTGAATCCTGAGGACGTAGCGCAATTGCTCATTGGTTGGTGATATGAATAATATGCCCGCCCCCGCACCATGAATAGTCAGTGAGCCATCAAAATACATTTTCCAGTAGTCAACAGGTCCTTGAGAGGTCAGGATACTTAAGTCCGTCCACTCGACCATGAAGTCAGCCAGTGTTTGGGATTTGATAGTGTCACGGCATGTAAACTCTAGGTCAAAAGGACATAACTCCATTGCACATTTGGCGATGTGCCCGTTTGCATCTTTGTTGCGTATAATGGTACCAAGGGGAAACTCGGTTTTGATCACCACATGGAACCTGTCAAAGTAATGTTTCAACTTTCGGGTTGTAATGAGTATGGCATAGATCAATTTTTGAATCTGAGTGTACCTAGTTTTAGACTCGTTGAGCACCTCACTAATGAAATAGATTGGGCGCTGAACACCATAAGCATGGCTGGGCTCCTCGCGCTTGACCACAAGGACAGTGGAGACGACTCGATCAGTCGCAGCAATGTAGAGTTGAAGGACTTCTCCTGACTTGGGGGCAGTAAGGACCGAAGGTGATGCAAGGTACTGCTTCAGTTGTGTAAAGGCAATATCTGCTTCCTCCAACCACTCAAACTTCTCGTCTGCCTTGAGTAACTTGAAAAAAGGTAAGCCCTTGTCACCAAAGCAAGATAGAAATTAGCTTAGGTCGGCCATACACCCTGTAAGCTTCTGGACATCCTTGACATTTGCTGGTCGATTCATATTGAGGATAGCTTGCACCTTCTCTGGGTTAGGGTGTATGCCGTTATGACTAACGACATTGTCTAGTAATATACCAGAGGGAACGCCAAAGATGCACTTTTTAGGGTTCAACTTCCATTGATATTGATTGAGCGCTATAAAAGTATGTGTCAGATCATCAATCAAGGAGTGGGATTCCTTGGTTTTCACAACTATGTCATCTACATAAGCTTCAACCAGTTCATCTTGTGTCTCCTTTTCGAGGCACCCTTGTATTGCACGCTGATAAGTAGCTTCGGTATTTTTGAGCCCAAACGACATGGTCATGTAGCAATAAGCGCCGAAGAGTGTAATAAAGGACGTCTTGATCTGATCGTCCTTGTTGAGAGTGATCTGGTGATAACTAGAGTAACAGTCGAGAAAAGATAGTAGCTCGCAGCCAGCCATGGAGTCCATGACTTCGTCAATGCGAGGTAAGCCGAAGGGGTCTTTAGGGCAGTGTTTGTTGAGATCGGTGTAGTCAACGCACATTCTCCATTCATTATTCTTTTTTTGTACAAGAACCAGATTGGCTAACCAGTCTAGGTGATACACCTCTTTGATAAAACCGGCTGTAAGAAGCCGTGTAACTTCTACCCTAATAGCCTCCCTTTTGTCCTTTCCCGAACCGCTGCAGCTTCTGCTTGATGGGTTTTGCCTTGTGGTCGATGTTCAAGGAGTGCTCGATCCGGTCTCGAGATACACCAGGCATGTTCGATGGTTTCCAAGCGAACACGCTTATGTTCTCTCTCAAGAACCGGATGAGCGCATCTTCCTATTTGGGGTCAAGGTTTGACCTGATCAGTGCCGTCTTGCTGGAGTCACCCTCGACCAGCTAGATCTCTTTGTACTCCTTGGACTTGATAGACTTTCATGGTGCTTTGAGCTCTAGAATCTCTAGCTGGTTTGGAGGAGTCTTCTTTGCCTCCATCATCGTTGTCGCCATGCGTAGGGAGAGGTCGTGGGCTTCAGCTACGTGAAAATTGTCCTCTTCATAGGTATAGGCAATGAATACATTGCCTCTGAGAGTGAGGACTCCCTTTTCAGTTGGCATCTTTAGCACCAAGTACCTGTAATGAGGTACAACCATGAATTTGGTGATCACGAGCGACCAAGGATAGCATGGTAGGTACCCTCAAAGTCAGTGACCACAAAGTTGACGTAGTCGGTACGAAAGTGGTCTGCCATGCCAAACTACACAGGTAGGGTAATCTGCCCAAGAGGCATAGAGCTCTGTCTAGGCAGGACCCCCAGAACTGTGTGTCGTATGGCTTCAAGTCAGCTTCAGATATGTTCAATGCTGATAGGCTATTCTTGAACAGGATGTCGATGGAACTACCGCCGTCAATGAGCACCCTGTCAAATTGCACTTTATTGATATAGGGACTGAGGACGAGAGCGAAATGACCTAGTTTGGGGATGCTGGCCCATTGATCCACCCTACTGAAGTTGATTTCTCGGTGTGACCAGGAGGGTAATGTTGGATCTGCAATGAGGTTGTCTGTCTTGGCCACGTTCAGGCGAGCGCGGGCGAGCAGCTTCCGCTCGCGTTTGCTTTCAACAGACACATTGCCCTCGACAATAGTTGTAACATGCCTCACTGGTTCCTGATACTGGTGCTTGGGGTTCTTGTCAGGATCATCCTCGTCATCGTCCCTGCGGTTACGCTGGCCTGTTGTGTCATTAGGCTTGTCGGCATTTTCTGAAGCCTGTTTGTGATGGTAGATCTCCTTGAGGACCTTGCAGTTTTCCAATGTATAGTTGGACTTAGGATGAGCTAGGCAAGGCCCCTTCAAGGCTTTAGCGTAGTCTTCTTCATAATTGTGATGCCCACCAAATTTTTTCACGGTGTTGACCTCACCGTCATCATCGCGAGCACGCTTGCCCTTGAAGTTGTCACGGTGATTGCCGTGCTATTTCTGTTGTCGCGCCGATCACGATTGTTGTTACGGCGGTCCCTGATGTCGCTGCGACCTCTAAAGTCATCGCGGCGGCAGTTTTCATGGTAGTCGTTGCATCGTGGAGAGTATGGTGCTTTGCCGATGCCCTCGTTCAGCAGTTTCTTGGCGTCGTCGGCATCCACATACTTCTTAGCGGTGGTGAGGAGGTCGACCACCGTTATAGGCCATTTACGAAGGAGCTTATCCCTGAGATCATTGTGGTAGCGCAGACCAGTAATGAAGGCTTCAATAGCCTCATTGTTGGTGATCCTAGGAATCCTGATGCGCATATCCGAGAAGCGTCGGATGTACTCGCGCAATGGTTCATCCCTGGCATCGCGGATGCATGGCAGATCGTACTTGTTGTCTGGCTGTTCACAGGTTGCAATGAAGTTTTTGACAAAGGCTTGACGCAAAGCATACCAGGAGTCGAAGTGGTTCTCTGGGAGACTGACAAGCCATTGGTTCCCCACTGGGCCGACCACCACAGGAAAGTAGTTGGCCATGACGTACTCGTCGCCCATAGCAGATCTGCAAGCGGTATCATAAAGTTGGACCCATAGCTCGGGATTGACCTTGCCGTCGTAATGGTTAAGCTTTTCAAGCTTAAAACCTCTAGGCCAGATGACTTGTCATAGGTGGTTGGTGAATTGCATGGGACCTGGGGGACCGTGGACCATATAATACTCCATGCGATGACTAGTTTCATGGGACGCACGATCCTGAGCTCCCTATTCAATGCAAGGACGTAGGTCACGGTTGTTGAGGTTGCGACGGAGATCGTGATTGCCATCATGGCGATCTCGTTCGTCACTATATTGTTGTCCCTGACGACGGTGGTCATGGTGGTCATTACGCTGGTTGTCGCTGCGTTAGTCGTCGTCGTTGTTATTGCGATGGTGGCCGAGGTGGCGATTATCATTGCGGGGAGGGTTTCCGCGATTGACGTCGTTGCCTCCGTCAGCTCCTAGATTGACACCAGGAGCTATGTTGTCCATAACGTGGTGGTCTATGTTGGTGGGTGCGCATAAGCCATGTTGACCAGACCTGAAAGGTCGACTGGAGTGCTGGCGGCTCCTGCTAGTCGCGCCAGACACCAATGGGCCCACGGCACGTTCATTGGTCTGAACCATGGTAGCTTGGAGATAAGCCTGCAAATCCTCCTGGATGTTTTGGATTTCCGAGGTATCTGGTAACTGCTTCAGGCTTTCAATGGCGATGGCCATGTTGGCGCTTAGGGTTTTGAATATTGGTCTGTTCCCACCATGTCAAAAGCATCAATGAGGTTGCGCCCTTGCAATCGGTTACGCCTAGCTATAGCGTCAGCTTCTTGCTGGTCGTGGTCTACTTGCTATTGTGCTAGGCGTGCATCTTCATCTATGCAACGTTGAGCTTGGTCAGCATTGCGCTATTGTCGCTCTTGTTGTTGTTGATCGGTCTCGCCCCCAGCAGGTGGATCTTCATCTTGGCTAACCACATTGATCATGGCACTACGCCTTGGAGGAAAGGCCGGGATTCAAGGAAAGCCTGGAGGATGTAGCCTCTCTTCATCACTGCTACTCACATGGTGTAATACCATGGTTTGAGTAGTCTCGTCGGACACAGTGCTCGATCCAGAGCTCAAACGGCTATTTGTCTGGGTGGTATGGATCGAAACTTGATCAGAGCCCACTATATTTGACGAATATGCGTGGTTGAGGTCAAGGTTGAGTGGAGCGCCCTTTAGGAGTTGAAGTGACCACTAGATCTGTACCCAACCGTTGAAAATGGGTGGTTCAAACAGGTCGAGTAGATCTGTTGTAGCCGTTCGAGCTCTGCTCGGTAAACTACTCTTGGAGCGAGTCGACCAGAGCTAGGGTAAACGAGAGTTTGCCACCGAGCTAGTTGATGGAGTCGATCAAGTCGGTGTTGTCGAGTTTCCTCCCCTGGTAGCGAGGAAGGAGTCGATGAGTTGCCGGCGTGGTCAGTGCTGGTGCTGGTGCATGTGAAGCCAGAGCCAGCGTAGTCGTAGTCGACGCCGGTGTCGGGGAAGTAGTCGATGCAGATTGGATCTGCACCTCCTCCATGGCTGTGACGATAAAGTCGTTGGAGCTGGTGGTCTAGGTGATCTGGCCGATCATGAATGTAAGGCCCATCGCCGTGGCCATGGAATCGGGGAAGATGACCATCTTGCACGCCTAAAAGCAGTACACACACCCCCTACCTGGCGCGCCACTGTCGACAAAACCTGGTTGGCAGTCTACCGAGGGGTATGCCCAAGGTAGTAGATTCTCGGCAGACAGGTGTACAAGCCACAAACGAGATGGTGATGCAGAACAACACGCGGGTTTACCCAAGTTCAGGCCGCCGTGTGGGCGTAATACCTTACATCCTGCTCTGCTTTGTTATTGCTGTCTCGAATAATGTATTACAAGCTAGATTGCCCTAGAGTATGTTTCAATGTTTTTGAGGGGGTCCCCTACCATCGTTATATAGTCTGGGAGGTAGGGTTATAGATCTGGAAACTAATCTTAGCCGGTTATAATTGCCATATAGAGCCAGATAAGGATTCCTAATCTAACCAACCAAGACCTTGCTTGATTCCCAAGTCTGGTTTGATGCCTTGCGCGAGACTCCATCCCGATGATCTGGATCATGCGTCATCATGTAATGGGCCGGACCGTATGGTCTAGGCCTGCCCATGTCTAGTCGTAAGGGTATAGGGGTTTATACCCCCACACTCTCATTTTAGGAGGTAACTCAATCTTATAGGCTACCCTTCCACTTTTCTCAATAATAGGATATGAGCCTACATATCTAGGTGCAAGCTTCCTTTTTACTCCAAACCATTGAACTCCTTTCATTGGTGATACCTTCAGATAGACATAATCACCAAACTCAAACTCTATAGGTTTCCTTCGTTTATCAGCATAGCTTTAATGCCTAGCTTGGGCAACTACCATATTTTTCTGAATGATACGGACCTGCTGTTTGGCCTCCTTGATGAAATCAATACCATAATACCTCCTTTTTCCAAGTTCAACCTAGTTCAAAAGGAATTCTACATTTGAGACCATACTAAGTTAGTGCCTAGCATCTTGTGCAACACTTCCCAAAAATGAGTTATGAACTGAGGTCCTCTGTTAGATACAATGGTTCTTGAAACACCATGGAGACATACTATCTGATTGAAATATAACTCAGCATAATCACTTGGTCGGTAGTCAGTCCTAACTGGAATGAAATGGATAGACTTGGTTAGATGGTCCACTATCACCCATATAGAATCAAAATTCTTTTGAGTAGGTGGAAGTCCAATAATAAAATCCATACAAACTTCTTCCCATTTCCAACCTAGAATAGACAATGGTTGAAGTAATCCGGCTTTCATGTGAACTACTTTGACTCTACAACCATTGTCACACCTTGCAACATAAGTGGCAATTTCTTTCTTCATCTTTGTCCACAAAAAGCGAGGTTTCAAGTCTTGATACATTTTGCTACTTCCCTAGTGAATAGATAACTTCGAGGAGTGAGCTTCATCTAAGATTTGGTTTCTAAGCTCCCTATCCTTCGGCACTACAAGTCTATCTTTAAACCATAGAATACCTTTTTCATCAACTCGAAAGTGCTTGGTCTCCTATTCTTTCATCTTCCTTTTTATGTGGAACACACCCTCATCGGTCTTTTGAAGCTCGATGATTCGACTTTCAAGAGAGCAACTGATGGTGATATTTATGTAGCATGGCTGGATGTAAGAGATATGACAGATAAAAGTCTTCTTCTACAAGAAAGTTGCAATGAGATTTCCTACTCAAGGCATCAACAATCACATTCACCTTGCCAGGATGATAATGCACTTGAAGATTATAGTCCTTGATTAACCCTAGCCATCTTCTCTGTCGCATATTCAATTCTGGTTGAGTAAAGATGTACTTAAGACTTTTATGATCAGTATAGATGTGACACACATTGCTAAGCAAGTAGTGTCTCCAAATTTTCAGAGCATGGACCACGTCATGAGTAGGATAATTCACTTCATGCTTCCTCACCTGACGTGAGGCATTAGCGATTACTCAGCCTTCCTACATAGGAACATAGCCTAAACCGGTACCTAATGCATCACAAAACACATCAAACAGTTCTCGATATTAGGTTATGCCAAAACAGGAGCTGAAGTTAATAAAGTATGCAAAGTGTGGAAAGCTTCTTCACACTCCGAAGTCTAAACAAATTTCTCATCTTTCTGGAGCAACCTTGTCATGGGCTTGGCTATTTATTGAAATCTAGGATGAAGCGACGATAATAGACAGCCAACCCAAGAAAACTCTGAACTTCATGAACTGAAGTCGGGGCATTCCAATCCAATACTTCCTGTACCTTGATCGGATCTACAGAGATTCCCTCATCAGACAACACATGACCTAGGAAAGGTAGTTTCTTTAACCAGAACTCACACTTGCTAAACTTGGCGTAAAGCTTATATTCTCGTAATCTAGTTAAGACAACTCTTAGATATTTAGCATGAACTTCCTAATTTTTAGAATAAACTAGGATATCATCAATGAATACGACCACAACTTATCCAATTTCAGCATGAACACCGAATTCATTAGATACATGAAATGTGTAGGAGCATTTGTCAAACCAAAAGACATGACAAGATACTCATACAAACCATTTCTGGTAGAGAAAGCAATCTTAGGTATATCCTCTGGTCAGATCTTGATTTGAAGATAGCCAGATCTCAAATCGATCTTAGAGAATACCTTAGCTTTAGACAACTAATTAAACAAGATATCAATACGGGGCAATGGATACTTATTCTTGATTGTTACCGCATTGAGTGGCCGATAATCCACACACATGCGCAAAGATTGGTCCTTCTTCACAAAGATAGTGGGGCACCCCCATGGAGATGCACTGGTCGAATAAGGCCCTTATTCAATAGGTCATTCAACTGAACCTTAAGCTCTGCTAACTCATTGGGTGGCATTCTATACGGTCGTCTAGAGATAGGCATGGTACCCAGCACAAACTCGATCTTGAACTCTATATCTCGATCTAGGGGTAAGCCAAGCAAATCATCAGGAAAGACATCTATAAACTCACACACTACCAGAACATTAGCAATGGTCTTGGCTTGGACAGCATTAGATACATTGTGGAGGTCAATATCTCTAGGAAGTGGTAAGCCTCCTTGTTGACAGGATCCCTCAACGTAACAACTCTAGTAGAGGTATCGATAAGAACTCCATTACCACTCATCCATTTTATCCCCAAGATTACATCTATTTCCAACCCGGGCAAAACTACAAGATCGACGAAATACTCTCGGCAACCTATTTCGATACGCACCTCTTTCACGATCTGATTAGTAGAGATATTGTTACCAGCTACACTAATGCAATAACCACCCTTGTTTATAGTAATTACCTTCTGAACATACTTGGATGCAAATGTAGGAATCATGAAAGAATGGGAAGCACCTGAATCAAACATCACAACTATAGGATGTTGGTTCACAAGAAACCTACTAGCAGTGACAACCTACTAGCAGTCACAACTATAGAATGGTGAAGTGAACATGACCCTTACATGCATTTTGATTGCCTTGTTTCTGATTGTTGTTCTTCTTATTGGGATAAGGATAGTTCTTTTCCCAATGCCCAGGCATATCACAATTCTAGCAGGGTCTATTGCTTGGTGGCACATTTGAGCTGCTTAGCCCTGTGGTGCCCTTTGGAAGAGCAACGGTGTAAGCCTTACGAAATCTAGTCTTAGCCTGATTCTTCTTCTGCAGTGGATGATACCTTGTAGCTACAATAGGTGGGCAAAACTGAGGCCTTGCTACCACTGGAGCTTTGGCCTGAGATGCACCTGCCTCATAGGCCCTCTTGCGACTCTTGGAAGCTGAATAGATAGCATTATTGTTCTCTTGAGTCAGGGCATCACTTACAAATTCCTTGAAAGTAACACTCTTATTGTTCCCCATAGTTTTCATAAGCTTGGGACTAAGCCCTCTCTTGAAGCTAGCAATTTTCTTTGCATCAATATCTATGAATTCAGTAGCATACCTTGATAGGTTGTTGAAAGCCTACAAGTATTCATTCAAGCTCTTACTGCCTTGTGTCAGCTTCATAAACTTGGTGTGCTTGATGGTAGCAATGGTCTTGGCTTGGACAGCATTAGATACATTGTGGAGGTCAATATCTCTAGGAAGTGGTAAGCCTCCTTTTTGACAGGATCCCTCAACGTAACAACTCTAGTAGAGGTATCGATAAGAACTCCATTACCACTCATCCATTTTATCCCCAAGATTACATCTATTTCCAACCCGGGCAAAACTACAAGATCGACGAAATACTCTCGGCAACCTATTTCGATACGCACCTCTTTCACGATCTGATTAGTAGAGATATTGTTACCAGCTACACTAATGCAATAACCACCCTTGTTTATAGTAATTACCTTCTGAACATACTTGGATGCAAATGTAGGAATCATGAAAGAATGGGAAGCACCTGAATCAAACATCACAACTATAGGATGTTGGTTCACAAGAAACCTACTAGCAGTGACAACCTACTAGCAGTCACAACTATAGAATGGTGAAGTGAACATGACCCTTACATGCATTTTGATTGCCTTGTTTCTGATTGTTGTTCTTCTTATTGGGATAAGGATAGTTCTTTTCCCAATGCCCAGGCATATCACAATTCTAGCAGGGTCTATTGCTTGGTGGCACATTTGAGCTGCTTTGCCCTGTGGTGCCCTTTGGAAGAGCAACGGTGTAAGCCTTACGAAATCTAGTCTTAGCCTGATTCTTCTTCTGCAGTGGACGATACCTTGTAGCTACAATAGGTGGGCAAAACTAAGGCCTTGCTACCACTGGAGCTTTGGCCTGAGATGCACCTGCCTCATAGGCCCTCTTGCGACTCTTGGAAGCTGAATAGATAGCATTATTGTTCTCTTGAGTCAGGGCATCACTTACAAATTCCTTGAAAGTAACACTCTTATTGTTCCCCATAGTTTTCATAAGCTTGGGACTAAGCCCTCTCTTGAAGCTAGCAATTTTCTTTGCATCAATATCTATGAATTCAGTAGCATACCTTGATAGGTTGTTGAAAGCCTACAAGTATTCATTCAAGCTCTTACTGCCTTGTGTCAGCTTCATAAACTTGGTGTGCTTGATGGCCGTGAGACCAGGAGGAATATAGTGTCCCTAGGAAGCACTCTTGAATTGATCCCAAGTAACCTAAGCATTCACAGGTAAGGTGGATCGATGGTGACTCCACCAAATACCTACAGGTCCTTGCAACTGATGGGAAGCATACTTCACCTTCATCACTTCAGTCACCCTAAGCAAATGAAACTTCTGCTCGAGAGTGTTCAGCCATTCATCTACCTATAGTGGCTCATCCATGTCCTTGAAGATAGGAGGCTTCGTATCTAGAAAATCCTTGAAATCGCTGTACTGATTCGGCTCTGGTCCCTGATGGACATTGCAACCATCACGGTTAGCCATATTACGAAGTGCGTTAGCCAAAGCACGCTAGCCTTCAACAAGCGTTGCCACGAGCTCCATAGGAGTGGGCGGCGGTGGCGGTGGAAGGTCCTCATTAGCACTAGCCCCACCAGAGGAACGAAGGTTACGAGGCATCTACAAAATTCACAGCCAGTAATTATTGATGATGTTAGAAAAATTGTAGATGAATCGTGTAATTATGCCAAACTGAATTCATTGGAGACAATAGATTCACACCATAAACAGAGGCACAATAATTCATTTCCACAACATAACATCATCAATTATATTACTTGGCTCAATCTCGCAACGCGTTCACATACATGCCAAATTTTACCAACATCAAAGTTGGAGTTTATTTAGTTGCTCAACATGCACATGGAGCAATCATGCAAGTCTGAGAGGTTACATCAAGTCACCAGATAGTTCCCACCTTACATGAAAGCAACATAAAGGTTCTGATATTACATCAAGATACTAGCTGAGATTAAGCTACATGTCCATTACATGAGAGATAGCAAAAGACAAGAACTAGCACATTTAGCTAAGTGCTAAAGCTAAGCTACGCATCCTCGTCGGGTTGGCATCATACACTGCTTCACCTTCATCGTCCTCAATAGGCTCAAGTTCCTCATCTTCGTTTTCTTCCTTAGGCACAGCTGCATCATTGGCATCTACTTCCATGCCCTCATCATTAGCAAGGATCACCTGAGGTCCCAAGTTTGGATAAGTGGGGATGGGGTGAGGAATTGGATTCGCCAGGATGTTGAGATGATGCACGTTAATCTGTAGTTCCTCGATCTGATGAAGGAGCTCATTCTCCCTGATTTCCACCTGAATTCCAGCCATGATCCTAGCATTATTTCTCATTTATGCTAGACGAATTGCTTCAACCCTCTTAGTTCAGATAGCTCTCACATCAGCCCAAGTTGCATCCCTCTAGGCCTCAGCTTCATCCCTTTCTCTAATGGCATTCACAAACTGATTCCTGCGAGCCTCCAATGCTGTCATAGCATTGGCTATATGAGTTTGGGCATCTCTAGCTGCCCTCCTGAGCCTGCGCACATGCCCTTGAAGCCTGCACTGCGTGGTCTGTGCCTGGTGAAGTGCTAACATAGCTCTAGAGTAGGTCTCCTGACACATATAGTACAGCTTCAGGACTGCCATCATAGCACTCATGGCTGATCCAGAGCTTTGTGCCTGCTTTGTCTCAGTCATTACTAACGGATCATCCCCAAAATCAAGCCAAGCGGCCTCTGATAGAGCTACTTGAGGGATGGACCCTGCTGGCCCATTGATCAACTCATCACCAAAGTCCTAACAAATGTCCAACAACACCTCCACTGCTGCCACCTGAGCACCTTCCCATAGGCTTTGCCCATCAGACTTAGTACTCCAACCACGCCATTGTGGTCTACCCTCGTGTGGCGGCACGACCACATGAACGTCATACCATCTCATAGATCCATTAGTTTCCACCTCATTCTAGGTGTAATGGGATGGCTTAGGATACCCCACCGACTGCAACACCCTCCACAACAAAGTAGGAGTGCCAAAAGTGTGCAAAAAAGTACTACTCCTTGGTGGAAATGCTGGGGAAGCCATCTGTAGCAAAAGGATGCAACCCTAGTGAGAGGAATATTTATGAGAGAAGAATTTTAATAAATGGGATAAGCGATTATAAGGGAGAGAGTAATGCAAGGATGTAATGAGTGAGTAAACATCATGCATGCACGTTCCACATGTCCTTACAAATCTTAGGAAAAGTTTAAAATTCTAGTGGCATATATGGTGGCATACACATGTTCTCTCAATATACGTATATAGTCAGACTACACATTGCGCTGTTGGTGTACCTGCAGACAGATTCATTATAGCCCATCCCCACAAGAGATATATATAGCACACAATAAAAATAGTAAAATAAATACTCTCCACATATACATCCCTAGATGTATATACTTCGGTATCACAGCTACCTAATAGATATACCCACAATTAAGTACTTTCATAAATACATGGTTGTAATATGTAAATATGCTAGTAACCATAGCTAACTTTCCCCTAGACCAACGATTGGACGGTCATGCTCTCACAACTCACACATACCTGAGCATAGAGGTATTTGATCCATACATTACCACCCAAGCGGATGGCATCCATACAATTACATGCCGTATGGACAACGAAATAGAAAGCAAGCAATCAACCCCCAAAGTTAGTACTTAAATAAGCCACCAAAGAGTCCTTAATTGGGCAAAGAAGATATGACCACTAGCACACTTAGATAAAAAATATAGATTTGAACACCTATATATACGTGGCTATAAGTTGTCAAAACTGATTTTAGAAAACAAAACCTTTTGTTTTTAAATACACATATGAAATGTTTAATGTTAAACATTGCTCTGATGCTAGATGTAATGGAACCAGTCTAATTATAAGAGCACAAGTACAAAAACAATCACCGAAGTGATCAAATTGTCATACATGAACCCATATAACTCTGGTAGTCCAATGAAACCATGAAGGATTTCGAACCAACCAACATACAAACCAAGATCGTACATGATTCAATATAACACATCACATGTTACAATGTTTCACAAGTAGTTCAAAAGTAGATCACATACATCGGAGTCACATAAGTTATTACAAACTAAGTTTGAAAGTAGCGGAAGCAAATAGTTTAACCCATCTCACACACACTGAGTTCAAATACAATCTAGTTCCATGGTCACAGCCAACAAAAGCACCTAGATGAGATAACATAAGAGACCATGCCCGTGATCTAGTCTTGGTCACTCGCCAGGTGGAGACAATACTTGCAGTCGCTACCGGAAGCGGCATGTTTGCCGAGTGCTCGACTATTTGTCGAGAGCATTCTATCGGGCACTCGGCAATTAGCCTGTTTGCTGGGTGTTGTACAAAATACACTCGGTGAAAATCTAACACTCAGCAAATAGGCTTATTTGTCGAGTGCTAAAAATAAAACACTCGTCAAAGAAGAAGACACTCGGTAAACTCCTAGCTGTGCTGAGTGTCGGACAGGGACACTCGGCTAATAGCCAGAGCCGCTAACGGCGGCTAGCCGCCTTTAGTTGTTTGTTGAGTGCCAATAGCTGACACTCGGCAAAGCCTGAGTTTGCTGAGTGTATTTGGTTGACACTCGACACAGCCACAAGTTTGCCGAGTGTTTTGGGTTGACACTCAGCAAACTTTTTTTTTGCCTTCTGACCTCCAAACTTTTTCTTTTGTCCTCATACAGTATCTGGTACTCCATGTTTAAATTTGGCACATTTCTTAGCCTTTTTGCTATATTTCTCTAATTTATTTCATTTAATTGAATTTTTTGGGATAAGTCAAATTTGAACTGCAAGTGAATCGAATAATGGAATTAAATGAATGGAAAAATGATATTCATGTTATCGAATCTAATGTGAGGTCGTATCCAGGAACATACCAGAACTTTTGAATATCTTGTTCACGAAACATGACCACGAACTTATGGGCGAATTATTTTTAAATTCTATAAAAAGCAAACGAAGTTCGAAAATCATGAAATTTATCAAGATGTCACAATATCATACGTGGAGGCTGTGGTAAAAATTGAGAAGGTTTCGCACAAGTTGTCACCTATGATCCATCTAAAGCGAAGCATCTCCGAAGAGAATCATATAGTTGAGAAGGATCCGGTAAGATTTGAAGTATCGTACATGACAACTTGTGTGAAACCTTCTCAATTTTTTTACCATAGCCTCCACGTATGATATCATGACGTCTTGACAAATTTCATGATTTTCTAACTTTGTTTGCTTTTTATATAATTTTAAAACAATTCGCCCACAAGTTCATGGTCATGTTTCATGAACAGGATGTTCAAAATTTCCTTTCATTGCCCGGATTTTAACATTATTCGAATCTCAATAACACGAATATCATTTTTTCCATTCATTTTTTCCATTATTCGAATCACTTGCAGTTCAAATTTGACTTATCCCAAAAAATTCAATTAAATGAAATAAATTAACTAAATATAGCAAACAGGCAGAAATATTACAAATTTGAACATGGAGTACCAAGTACTATACGAGGACAGTAGAAAATGTTTGAAGGGCAGAAGGCAAAAAAAATAGTTTACAGACTATCATAAAAAGACACTCGGCAAACTTACGTGTTTGTCGAGTGTCAGAAAAAGACACTTGGCAAAATCCTGTGGCTTGGTAATGAAAAAAATGATTTTTTTAAAAAATGAGATGTTTGCCGAGTGCCAGATCGGGAGCACTACACCCTCGGCCACTAGCCACTCACTCACACACACACACACACGCTGCATCCACCCACCGCCGCGTCACCGCCCGCCCGTGCCACGCCAAAGCCCCCACGACACCGCCCGCCTCTGCACCCCTCACCCGATCAAGCGCCACCCCTACACCGCACCCGCCGCCGCCGCCCGCCCATGTAGCCACCTGCCGGCGGTGCCAGCCTACACCCGTCTGCGCCACCCACCTATGCCCTCGCCGCCGCCCCCCGTCCCCAACCTCCTGCCAAACCACCACCGCCCGCCCACACCTATCAATCACCGTCGACCGCAGGGGCTCGAGGAGGAGCACCACGCCGGCTGCCGAGGCTCGAGGAGGAGCGCCGCCCAACCTCCCACCATCAGTCACCGTCGTCTCCCCGGTGGCCCGTCGCCGGCGCCCCAACCGCAGCGCCCTGGCCCCCGGTGCCCCCGTCCGTCGGCCTCGGCGCCCTAGCCCCTTCACCGCCACCGCCCACCAGGTATGCCCTTCCGGACCCTTCCCCTCCCTTCTTGCTATGCAAAATTGAGCACCCCAACCCTACAAAATTGTGCAAAATTGTAGTAGTAGTAGTGGTAGTAGAAGTAGTGGTAGTAGTAGTGGTGGTGGTAGTAGTAGTAGTGGTGGTAGTAGTAGTGGTAGTAGTGGGAGTGGGAGTGGGAGTGGGAGTGGTAGTGGTAGTAGTGGTAGTGGTAGTGGTAGTGTGTACATGTATTTATTATTCACATATTTTGAAACTAGAAATCGCAAGCTTATAGTAAACCAATAATATAGTAAACTTTGGTACTACTTGGAAATATTCTTCTGCATGGATTGATAATTAAACTAAATGGCTTCCCTTAATATATATGTGGTTGTTGGCCATCATGTTGTTGGTTTTATGCAGGTTTTGGAAACCTCACCTGTAGGGCAAGTGCTATCGAAATTTTCAATTGACAGTATTATGTTCCTTTTTTTGCAGAGAAGAGCCCATCGGAGCCAAGCTGGAGTACCCTAGCGCCGCTCGACCTCGCCAGAGGACAAGGCGACCCCAATCATCTTCCTCGCCGCTGCAGGTCTACCTGCACCATGTCGCCACGCTACTACACCAACCCACCACGACCCCGCTAGCCTAACTCTACCACCACCCAAGGTAAAACCCCGGCATTACATGAGACCCCTCTTTTTGTATCATGTTTGTAGATCACGTAACCTAGTTAGGCGTCTCCCGTTCGAAAGAGATATGGTTGGAAATATGCAGATCTTTGCATATCTATAACTGTATCTATTTTGAATTGTCCATGTTTTTTGGACAGCCTGAGGATGCATAGATGGGGTTAGTTTCCATGGTCTACTCCGATCCGAGACAAAGTTTTAGCATCATCTCCTTGTTGTTCTCTAGATACACAATCTCCCTGCCAGGATGTGTATTTGGAGAACAGCAAGGAGGTGCTATCAAAATTCTATCTCAGATAGGAGTAGAGCATGGAAACTAACCTCATCTACGCATCCTCAGGTGGGATTAGGACCTATCTTCACCTATTAGATAGTAGGAACATTGTGTAGATGCAATTGATTCTTATATTACTCCCTGATATGTTAGAGGATGGATGACCGTGAGTGGATGTACATGGGCCGCTCAAGTTAGGGTGAGTTGTTTGATGAATGGATTGAGAAGACCGATGCTTTCTTGGAACTAGCATTTGCCAAGGCTAAAGGAGCGCATTCCACTTGGTGTCCCTGCAGCAGATGTTGAAACATGCGTCGGCAAGCAAAGGATGTCATGGGTAAACATCTTTGCAAGCATGGATTTACAACAGACTATACCCAGTGGATCTACCATGGTGAAGCCAATCATATGAGAGACGAGGTTGTGACACCACGCTTTCAGGATTATGATGCTAATGGCAGGGTAGGAGACATGTTAAATGACTATCATGAAGCACACTTCATTGAAGGACATAGGGAGGAGGAGTCATAGGCAACCGCAAAGGTGTATCATGACATGTTGTCTGCGGCATAGAAACCCTTTCATGGCTAGACAAAGGTTTCTCTACTAGATGGCATTGGTCGCATAATGGCCTTAAAGTCCTAGTTTTGTGATAGACTTAATCGAAGCGATCGGAATGGAAGTAGACAATGAAAGGGTTGTTGACGAGGACACTAGAGATGAGGTTCAAAATGTGAAGGACTTACAATTACTTTAGTGATTACATTTAGGCAATGACAATGATGACAACATTACTCCTTCGGATAGTTTGGATGATTATATTGACATGGCTGATAGTGATGATGATACTAATGATCTAGCTAATCCTGATCATGATGATTATTTCTAATACATGTAATACTATGTTACTTTCTAATTATGTTTTGTTTATTTTGCATCTCTTTCTAAGTACGTCTTGTTTATCTATGCTTATTGGTTTACTCTTTTTAATTATAGGTGATTGAACAAAGATTGCGGGTGGTATGAGGAACATAAGGTCACTTTACCAAAGACGGCCCAGTGCAGCTGAGCAGTTAGGGAGCAGGAGTAGGAGGAGCAGGAGCAGGAGCACTCTTGAGGGAGTAGGAGCAGGAGCGGGAGCGGGAGCAGGAGTAGGAGCAAGAGGAGGAGGAGGAGCTGGAGGAGTAGGAGCAGGAGCACGAGGAGGAGTAGGGGGGAGGAGGAGGAGGAGGCAGCAGCAGGGGTTTCCGCTTCCTCTAGTTCATCGGGTGTCTGGTTGCAATGTCCCTCGAGCCTCCTTCAGTGACCAATACCTCTTGAGAGACGTCCGCTGATTCGACCCACTAGGCAAAGGTAAGTAACTTTAGATGTTATCACTACTTCTTCATTTGATATGTTGAAAATCATAGTAGAAACTAATAATTTTTCTTAATCACTTGGGTAGGAGTTGGACGACTGTGGTTGTAGGTGTTCACAAATGCCAAGTCGATGGCATCCTGGGTCTTCTGTGCAGGGAACACTTCCCTAGCCTGGTTGAGTATGCCAGAGTGCGGGAGCCAACCTACACATGGGAGCACTACGTTGACATCCCTGATGCTCAAGATCAAAATGGCAGGGTATTCGCCAACAAGGCGGAACGGGTGAAGGCCGAGCTGTGGGTAAGTCTTCCTCCCACTACATTGCTCAATACATCGCATTCATTGGACATTCTTGAAATAATGACTGGATACATCGCATCTATATGTTGGATTTCTTCAGATGTGAGGAGGGATTTTAGGACAGGGCGGCTCGTGTGGCTCACAAAGCCTGTTACAAACTCGTGAAGGACATGCACTACGAGGCGCGCGTCTAGGCCGTCATAACATACAATGCCGAGTTCCTTGGAAGGAAGATCAGCAAAAGAGAAGCAAGAAACATGATGCTAACCCAAGAACAATACCTACAAGTAAATATAGAACATTAATACTTATTTCTTCTAAGATTAAGTACGCTTAATTTGATCTTCTTATATGTCATATACTTGATGACGTGTAGGTGCCTCCGTGGTGGTGTGCCCAGCATCTCCAGTGCTGTTATGGATGGTGGACAAGTGGTGCACCGCTGAGTGGGAGGAGCCGCACAACGCTTGCCAAGAGCGGCATTTTATGATGCTAGGTGCACCACACCATCAAGGCAACCTTAGCCTCGATGAATACGTGGCTAGATGGGTACGCGAATTCATTTATTTATTCTAACGCTCAATTCTACATGATTTCTAATCTTCTTACTGTTTTTCTCACAATTGTTGTCACATGGTGGCCAGCCTTGCTCCTAGTTCAAAGCATGGGCTTTGGCCCACAAGGGCAAGGTGATGTCCAACATCGACTTCAACCCGGAGAGGACCCGCCCTCGATGTACAGCAATGTGACCATCCACAGCCACCTCAGTTAGTACACTAAGATGCAAGGGATGTCCATGGGCTAGAGTGCGATCCGAGCACCCAGGACCTTGATGGAGAAGTCAACATGAGGGTGGGAGGAGGCAAGAAGTGTGGGCAGTACTGGCTTGGTGACAGCACACTCGACACGGCCACTTCTCCCACTCTCTCCTAGATTCAAGCAAGGAGCACGAGCTCAAGCCTAGCCATATGCCCAAGGCTGGACACTACATAGCACCGGGTGGAGGCACTCTAGGTTATTTCTGTTTTATTCATTGTTCATTGATTTTTACATACCTTAGCTTTGCATTGTAACATTGGGGCAAAATATTGTAGGCCTAGCTGCAAGAAGAGAGGAGGCTACGGGAGGAGATGGCGGTGAGGATGGAGGCCGAGCGGGAGGCCAAGCGGTAGAGGATGGAGCAGATGTTTTAGTACATACAAACTCTTGGCACCGCTATGGGTCAACCTTCGCCACCGTTGCTATTCCCTACACCTCCTCTAGCAACTACTCCTGTGAGTATGAATGTTTTAGTTTGTATGTTCCTACCTGATATAGGACACACTACAAAAAACTTTCGTCTATATCTAACTAGATAGTGGAGTATGAATATTTTAGTTTCTATGTCCCTACCTTAAATCTTGTCTCACACATGCAATCTCTTCTCCTTTGTGCAGAATCAATCAGTGGCATTGAATGATGGGCCTCATGACCCATCACATCAGTTAGGGTGGCCAGCTTGGTGATTGTTTGTGGTTGTCGCACTCGGAACTCAACATCTTAGGCCTTGTCAGTCACCGTGATTTACTTATGGTTGCGATGCACTTGGGATATACTTATGGTTATGATGCACTTGTGGTTTTTTTAAACTATGATGCACTTGTGCTTGGGATGGACTAGTGGTGATACTTTTGAACTTATTTGTGATATATGTGATGCATGTGATGTTTGTGATATAAATTTGTGATATATGTGATGTATGTGATATATATATATATGCTGTTTGTTTGATTGGATTGCAATAAACAATTAAAATGGCTATTTTTGGTCACTTTGTCGTGTGCTGCACTCGGCAAAGAGGGCATTTTCCGAGTGCTATGGCAAAAACACTCAACAAAGTGACCAAACCTGGGAACTCTAGGAACTGGCTTTGTCGAGTCTCAAGTCTTTGCCAAGTGTACTAACCATGACACTAGACAAAGACTCTGGCTTTGCCGAGTGCCTTGACTTTGGCACTCGGCAAAGTTGCTGTCACCATCGCCCACGCCGTCATGGCAACTTTTTTTGTCGAGGGTTGACTCAGCACTCGGCAAAGAGCTCTTTGCCATCAAAACGATTGGTGAGTGACCTATACCGAGGGTGGCACACGGCAAAGACTTTGCCTAATGCATTTGGGGCTTTACCGGCAGTGAGTAACACTGATAAAGCATGTCATCTGCAATAAGAGGGAATAAAACCTGAGTACGAGAATATACTCAGCTAGACTTATCCGTCATAAACCAGAAATAAGGTGACACTAAGGAGTATGCAAGGCTGAAATATAAGTGGAGCTCACTTGACAACATTTTGCAAAAAAGCTTATGTAATAGAGAAGTAACCTTTCCTTTCTTAGCAGCAAGTTATTAATATTACCTATCATCTAAATTAGCACCTATACTACTAGAACATTCACTTGATTAAGATACAAACATTAATAACCATATTAGGTGTAGTAAAGCCACCATCATCATCATCATAACCATCAAGTTAATTTAGTGCTTCTACATTGCTGCTGCTTTGTCAAGTTCTCACTATCCGAGAGAGACGATGACTCAAATCAATTCCTACCCAGCTAGGGAATTATTCCTAACAAAAACCTAGGCATACCCGTAGCAAGGCAGCCTTAGGTCACTTTTGATACAACTCAGGAACCAACTTTGCGGGCCCGATCAGCACCGCACTCTCAGGAACACCACTCTGCCAGGACAACCAGGTCCAGCCTGCCCTTGGACTCACGCCAATAGCTCCCGGCACATCCTTACTTCCTCCAGAGTGTGCACTTCCACTTATCGACTTCTAGCCTAAGTTGAGCTACTCAGCTTCGTGGTCAGAATGACTTATCCGACCAGTTAAATGGTAGGCATGCGTTCAACATGACAAGAGGACGTATAGCGAATCGATCCTTAATTGACATAGACGGGGATAGATCCACAACTAAGACCTCCTTGCCTTGTTGCTTTACTATTGACATCCCATCCGGTCTTCATTCATATTATTAACACATGGTAATTTCCACGATAGCAAATATAGCCAACCGTGACCAGATAGATCCTATCTTGCAGGTGACAGGAAGTCATCTGACTCTACTAGTGTAAGCATAGCTAAGCAAGTATTTAATCCTAAAACTAAATAGTATTCAAGGCATAATTACTAGACAAGGGGAAGGTATATATGCAGCAAGGGTTTTCAACCAATTCCAATAACTTAATGCATCAAACATATAAGATACTCAATTTGTATTTTGCAAAACATAGGAGGCTTAGAATGCTCCGAGGCTTTCCTTTCAGGAAAGAAGAAGGTTGATGGTTAGGGCACTCAAGCAGATCCTCATCGTTGACTCCTCCTTCTGGTGCCTGCACCTCCGGCTCCTCTACTAGTGGATGCTCCTCTGGATTCAGCCCCTCGAATTCCAATAGGGTCACTCCTTCGAGCACACCTATTGCATGCAGATGCACAAGATGAATATCATGTATGCACAAGAGATAAAGTGACATGATGAACACATGAACATGTACATGGCTAACTGCAAGATGATATAACAAGATTAACGCTCGTTGACCGAGTACGTGCAAAGCTCTATTCAAATCACTTTACTAAGTGCATATCTCTTCTCAAAACAAGAATACACACTCACCAAGCTCTAACAATCTAAGGTACAACCTTTCATCATCAGTTAGAGGTCTACCACCTGCAGCTAACAACTTATTTTGATTAGCCTAAGCATCTGAACCATCAACATCAAGCTTATATGAAGCAATCAAGTCATTCCGGCAATTCAGCAAATCTAGGAAAACAAACAATAGCTTAGTAAATGAATCATATCTAGAGTTCTACCAATCCAAATGACATGCAACAAGGCATTCTAGAAATATTATGAAATTATCTACAAACCATATTTAATCATCTCAACATGATTCCCAAGTTAAGATGGTCAAACAAGCACATCTTCCAAAACTACACCAGAAATTCCAGAGAACAACTAGTTCCAAAGACCAACTTTAAACAGCTATAACTCACAAACCATTTGGCCAAATGCCATAAAAATTAATACAAGCTAGATAAGTAATTTCTCTACAACTTTGTTATACAAAAGTTTCATAGCAAACATCACTTACATGGTGTAATTAGCTAAGCCTCCAAAACTGTCCAGATAAGTCACTATAAGTGAAAGTTAGGGAAAATAACATTTCACTACATACAAGAATGGTACTTAGAGCACCACCAATATTACCAACAGTTAACATACATCAAATGAACACTAGAAAACATAGTGGCAAATAAATTATTTTCATGCATTTATTATTTTATTTAGATAATTAGGTGAAATAATAAACATATAGCAAAAGTGTACAGTAAATTCTACAAAAAAAATATTGTACTTATACATGCTCCAAATAGGATACTGTATAAATTTCATAGCATTTGAACATGTATAATATCCTACACAAAAATGACAATCCAGTAGGGCTTATAATGGCATAAATAGGAAACCCTATTGAAAAGTGTCAAACAACAGATGTTATATTTTTTTAGCTTGATCATAACACAATAACACTATATAATAAATTTCATGCTCATTGGTTACATATTTTTACCATGAAAAATAGCACAAGAAACTAATATTTATTCAAAGGAAATTAATAACTCAAACATACAACACTCAAAAATCATGAGATGTTTACTATAGCACTCATAAATCATGACTACCTTCCCATAAAATTTTCACCTCAAAAGGAGCACTATAGCTAGGGTTAAGAATTTCCCTTTGAAAACCCCTAAATAAAAGAGATAAATAAAAACAGTGTAAACTTTCCACTTGACACTGTCATATTATCACACTAGCAGATAGATCTACTTACAAGGATTCCAAAATATCCTCATTTGTATTTTTTGATTTTCTATGAATTGATATGATTTTCCAAAGTTCAAACAACATTCTTGAAAAGAATTAAAGAGAAAACCTAATCCTAAGTCGCTGACACGCGGGACCCAGAGGTCAACAGGCCCACCTATTAGCAAAATAGAGACAGGGGAGTGGTTTGACCAGCGTTAGCTCGCCGCCGATGAGGTCGCCGGCGGTAGTGTCTTAACTATTGGAGTCCCCTCGTTGAGCCACGTCGATAGGTGGAGGTGGTTGGGTCAGTGGAGCACCGAAGCAGGCTCGCCGTTGACCATGGCGGCACGGCGGCGTTGCTCAGTGGCGGATCGGCCGTCCCTGGCCATGGCTAGGCTAGGCAAGGATGTCTACACCCTCGTGGTAATGTAGCTGAGCTACTAAGGTGAACTAGAGCTCTAGTGGTGTGATAGTGAGCTCTGCTCGCGTGTGTGTCCTATCGGTGACCATGGAGCGGCGGTGCATGGCCATGTTCCGACGAGGATGGCTCGGTACGTAGCATCTAAATGACCACAGTCTAGAGCTTCTATGACCTACAGAGGGGCTTAGACAAGAGAGATAAGAGATGGAGCAACACGGGCTTGCACCGGCCATGAAGAGCTCAAAGCTCGGCGACTCTTCTGCGAGCCCCCCGGTGGCGGAAACGACAATGCGTCTATACCTTGACTTAAAACGGCTTGGCAAAAGGATGGAGCTTGTAGCGTGTAGCAAGACGAAGTGGTTGGCACACTTGATTTGAAATTGGTGGGTGAATGGCGATGCTATGCGGCGGCAGAGCTCACAATGGCATGACAATGGTGAGGCAGCGTGTTGGCGAGCGCGAGGATGAGCGAGGCGAGGTGGAATGAGGCAGATGGAGGCAGCAGCGCATCGTGCTCTCTCTTCTCGCCATGATGGCCTGGTAGGTGGGGGCAACGCTGGTGTACGGTGTAACAGAACCGACCAAATTATAAGAGCACAAGTACAAAAACAAGCACCGAAGCGCTCAAATTTTTGAACTTGAGCCCATATAATCCCGGTAGTCAATCGAAACCACGAAGGATTTCAAACCAACTCGTTTACAACCAGGATCGCATCATTCAACATACAACATCATGCGTTACATTTCACAAGTAGTTCCGAAATAAGTTTACACACACACGGAGTCGCAATTATTACAAACCAAGTTTATAAAGTAGCGGAAGCATAACACACACCAGTTGTTAACTACTGCCAGTCTGGATGATCGACAACCCGCAAAAGCATGAGGAAAGTACATAAAAGACGATCACGCCCAAGTGATCTAGTCTTCTTCACCCGCAGGGTGGAGACACGTCTTGCAGAATCCCTGATAAAGCATGTCATCTGCAACAGGAGGGAATAAACCCTGAGTACTGGAATGTACTCAGCTAGACTTACCCGACAAAAACCAAAAATAAGATGACACCAAGGATTATGCAAGGCTTACACAAGAGGCTAGCTGACATAACATTTTGCATAAAGGCATAAGTAATTGCAACTCTTATAACCTGTACTAGCAGTTATTTTTAGCATTTACCTGTCATCTATCTTAGCACCTGTACTAAACATTCACTTGAGTATAATCAAACAACATTATTATTATATCCATAGCAGGTATATCATTGCGGCAACATTATATCATTCACTTAACCATCTGTTCATTTAATGAGATCTACGTTGCCGCTGCTCAAGTCAAGTGCTCACTAACCGGGAGCGACGGCGATTCGAATCGAATTCCTATCCAGCTGGAGGGGTATTTCTAACACTCACTGCGCAGCCCCTGCCAGGGTCGCACAAGCCACCTTTTCATATGATTCAGGAATCGTGGGTCCGAATGATGTCGCGACCCCAAGGGCGACACTCTGCCAGGTGATAGGGACTCTAACCCCCCCTTGGTCTCACGCCAATGTCCCCAACCACATTACTCGGCTTCGTGGTCGGAACGACTTATCCGGCCAACTAAGTGTTAGACTGCGTTCAACATGACTCAAGGACGTACAGCGAATCGGTCCTTAAACGACTCAGACGGGCATAGCTCCACACCCAAGACGTGAAGTGTCTTGCGGCTGTACCATCGAACTCTCGCCCAGTCTCAATTTCATTTTTAAGCATGGTTCCATCCACGATAGCCATACAGCCACTCGTGACTCCTTCCTACATCTCGCGGATGACCGGAAATCACCCGACTTCTACCGTACTAAGCAGGGCTAAGCATTGACACGTGCCTAAACCTAAAATAGGATTAAGTACGATATCTGGACAAGGACAGGTATAATGCAACAAGTGTTTTCATATAACTCCTACAACTTAATGCATTAAACAATTAAAAGTACTCAAGATTAATTTATAAAACAGTAGGTTCAGCATGCACCGGGGCTTGCCTTTCAGAAAGGTCGAGGGCCGGTGGTCTGGGCACTCAGGAAGGTCGTCTGCGGGCACTCCTTCGCCTGCTGGATCCTCGGGCTCCTGCTGCTCCTGATCCTGGACTTCCTCCGGAATCATAGGCTCGAACTCGAGGAGAGTTACCCTCTCCGGTACACCTATTGCATGAATGCACAATAAATACCATGGATGCATAAATGGGTGCAACATGCTCGGAATGAAATGCATTTCGGAAATAAAATACTCTATTCAAGTTATTTTATTAGTACGTGCAAATCTCTTCTCCGGTGGAGAAGTACTTACCTAATCTACCCAACCTAAGATATAGTTGTTCCTCTTCGGTTAAGGCCCTAACACCTAACAATTACAAAAGTAGCATGTCTTAGGATATCACACCATATCAATCAGCAAAACACCACAGTAAGCATTCTGGACAGCAGCTACTTGTTTTTATCACAACTGGAGATTTACAATTCCAAAAGATATGATCTAAGACAATCTGGAAAGCCTAAGAAATGCACTACAATTCATTTTCAGACCTCAACTCCAAAATCCTAAGTTTTCCATGTCAAACTTCACAAGTTCCAGAATCTGTCCTCTCAAAACAGAGAGTAGCAGATTTTGAACTGCCACTTTAAACAACAGTAACTCTCAAACTACTAAGCCAAATGCTTCCAAATTTTGACACAAGCTAGTTCATCAAGTTTACTCCAACTTTGGTATTTACAAGTTTTCCAGCAACCAATTTTATCAAAGCCAAATTTAGAATTACTACTAGCTGTCCAGAAAACCTAAAATTACAAAGGTTAAACATTTATTGATGTGGCCAAAGACCCTTAAAACCAAACTAAGATTTCCAAAAGTTCACATGGGGTATAACAACACCAGAAAGTAGGGTGTGACTACCTAAAACATTTATTTATACTCATTTCTTATTTTACTTAATTAATTAGGTGGAATTTTAAACATATATATAAACTGCTCCTAAAATTCTACAAAAATTACAGGGGACTCTCTGACCCAAAAAGAGACCACAGTAAAAAATTTGAACAAGTTTTATTCACAGAAATTCTCTATACAAAATTCACCAGTCAAAAAGGCTGATTTTTGTATAAATAATAAATCATTTTGAAATGTATCAAACAACAGATTTCATATTTTTCCTAGACACTCTAGGGTACCAAGACATTCTCCAAAAAGTTACAAGAACATTGCACATGTAGAAAAATTACAAAAATTCCTTCAATTATCTCCTAGAATAAAATGATAGCCTTATAACTTGGAAATTACTTAAGCACTGATTCCCAAATTTTTACCAGAGCTAGGGCTAGCATAGAGTAACCTACCCACCAAATTTCATGATTTATGGAACACTACAGCTCAAGTTATAAATTTAACAAATTTGCATGCATTCCAAAACACATTTAAAGGATCTATTAAATTCTTACAGAATTTAAACATCTCATGCCAGATCCATATTTTTCTAAAATACTACACATCATGTAGACCCTAACAAAATTTATCTCATGATTTTTGGATCATTAAAACCCTAGATCTATATTTTTCCAACTTGTACAAAAATCAATGACAAAATAATAAAAATGAATTTCATTTCGGATGAACTGGGCCGGCCCGGAAAACTCGGCCCACACACTCGCGCGCTACGGCCCGCTCCCGCGCTACGGCCCGCGACCGGCCTCCCGCCCGCGCGCGCGCCTGACCTGGGGACCCCACTGGTCAGCGAGGGAGACAGAGGGGGAAAGGAAGGCGACGGCGATAGCTCGCCGCCGGCGGCAGCTCCGGCGAAGCTACCGTACCAGCGCGTTCACCTCAACCTCGCGCACCTAGGGGTACCCTCAATTGCTATGATTATGGCGGCTAGATAGGATGGCAGCGGTCATGGCGGTGTGCGGCCACGGCTCGACCAACTCCGACTAGTCGCCGGCAACCCTGTCCAATTAGCCTACCCTACAAGCTTTAGCCTACCTAACTGTACCTACAGCACGGAAGAGATAGGATAGGGAGGGGCCCGAATGGCATGGCCACGTGCAAGCTTGACGGTGGCGGACATGGCGGTCCGGTGGAGCCGCCCTCGCGGTGTAGCTCACCTGACGCGATAGAGACGGTTTGGTGAGGACGAGGACGTGGAGGGGCTCACGGTGGTGCGGTGGTCTAGATGGTTTGGCCAATGGAGCTGCGGTTTGGGAGAATGGCTCGACACCGTCGCGGTTTCACTCCTCTGGTCACCGCCCGCGCGCGGAGAAGGAAGCAGAGAGGGAGGGAATGGCGAGCGCGAGTGGTGGGGGTTGAGGTGTCGGCTCGGTCTTCATCTCCGCGCCTGGGCTCACGACGTGGAGGCGACGGCAGAGCTCGGACGCCACGCGGCCAAGCTGTTCTGCCCGAGCGCCACGACACGGTCGTTGTCTGAACCTTGAACCCGACGACTTCGGCGTCCATTGCCCGACTGACGGCCAAAGTTCCACCGATCCCCGTTCCAAATCTAGCCGGAATTAGTGCTAAGTGTTAACAGCAATTTGGTAGAGCTATGTGAGGGCAACAAAATTGTCAATTGGAGCTTAGACTGGTTCGGCCTAGATTTGAAACTACAGAGCTCCAAAGTGGGTCACCCGAAAACTGAAACTTAGTTTCAGTCACTATGCCGACTGAAACCCGATTTTCTAGGCACCAAATCTCCTAAACCATTTAGAACTAGGTGATGGTGATATTGGCAATGTTGTAGAGCTACATGAGGGCTACAAGTTTGTCAATATGAGTGGGAGCTGGTTCGGCCTGGTTTGCAAACTACAAGCTCCTAAAGTAGGCATCAGTAAAACTGTAGGGTCAGATTCCAGACTTAGAAAAATTCTAAGTCTTGGAGCTACCTCTCTAACTGACTTGTGGGCCACTTTTGAGCATGTTAGGGTCAATTTCATGAGATGGTCATATTGAGACTTTTGTTCCCCATGAATTTCTTTACAACTTTTCTTAAGGGTGCTCTTCCATGCAAGGTCTCTAAATTAGACTTTTTAATTGGTCAAACTAGAGCCTTCTAGGGTCAAATGGTGGTCAAACTTCTCTTGGAGGGCAAATTTGTAATTTTGGTCAACATGAACCTTGTTCCAAATGTTACCCTAAGTATAACTAAGGTGTTGTAGGTCATGATTGGCTACCTTACCTTTTTGTTACACTAACTATCAAATACTTCATGAAATAAATCAAACAAACCCTAGAACAATCACATGTGTTGCATCACATAAAATAACAAACATGAATGATGCATGCTTATGCTTATGCAAATGCAAATGCAATGCAATTAAGGACTAAACACTTGAAGTGTTACAGCCCTCCCCCCTTATAAAAATCTTGTCTCGAGATTTGGAAAGCGTACCATTTTTCATAGAATTCTTTATAACCATCCCGCAAATAATCCTCCCGTTCCCACGTAGCATCACTCTCACTTCCCTGATTACTCCACATCACTTTGTACCACTTAACCACTTTACTTCTAGTTACTCGTTCCTGAGTATCGATCACTCGGACTGGCTTTTCTTCATAGGTTAGGTCGGATTCCAGCCTGATATCACCTAAAGCAACTTGTTCCTCAGGAACTCGAAGACACTTTTTAAGCTGAGATACATGGAAAACGTTGAATATGGCTCTCATCTCAGGAGGCAACTGGATTTTGTACGCAACAGCTCCACTCTTGCCTATGATCTGGAAAGGACCCACGTATCTTGGTGCAAGTTTCCGCTTAACACCAAAACGTTGGACACTCTTCATTGGAGAAACTTTCAGATACACGAAGTCTCCAACTTCAAATTCGAGTGGTTTTCTACGACGATCCGCATAGCTTTTCTGTCTCGCTTGTGCTGCAGCCATGTGTTTCTGGATGGTACGGACTTGTTCCTCGGCTTCCTGGACAAAAATCAATGCCATAATACCTTCTTTCCCCAGCTTCTACCCAGTTTAGTGGGGTTCTACACTTATGACCGTATAAAGCTTCGAATGGGGCCATCTTAATACTCTCTTGATAACTATTATTGTACGAAAACTCGGCTAAAGGTAACCATTTTTCCCAAGAACCCTTGGATGATATTACACATGCCCGCAATAGATCTTCCAAGATTTGGTTAACCCATTCCGTCTGTCCTGACGTCTGGGGGTGATAAGCAGAGCTTCTCACTAACTTGGTTCCCAGAAGATGATGCAAGTGCTCCCAAAAGCAAGCAGTGAACTGGGGACCACGGTCAGATATGATAGTACGAGGTATCCCATGGAGCCGGACTATCTGATTGAAGTACAACTCAGCATAGTCAGTGGGACGATAGTCCACTCTAACTGGAACGAAGTGAGCTGATTTGGTCAAACGATCCACAATTACCCAGATGGAATTATGATTTTTGACAGTAGGAGGAAGACCGACAATGAAATCCATACTTATCTCTTCCCATTTCCAACCTGGGATAGACAGTGGTTGAAGCAACCTAGCTTTCATATGCACAGCTTTAACTCTACAGCAGGTGTCACACCTAGCCACATATGCAGCTATTTCTTTCCGCATCTTGGTCCACCAATAGTATGGCTTCAAATCATAATACATCTTATTGCTACCAGGATGGATGGACAACATAGAGGAGTGTGCTTCAGACATAATATCATTTCGAAGCTCCCGGTCCTTAGGCACAACTAACCTATCCTTGAACCATAGTACACCCTCTTCATCTATCCTGAACTGTGTAGTTTCTTGTTCTTTCATCTTACGCTTGATGTGGAATATACCAGTGTCAGTCTTTTGGAGCTCAATAATTCTGCTTTTGAGAGTACAACTGACAGTGATGTTGTACAAGACTGCTGGATGTAGAAGGCGAGATCGATGAAAATCCGTTTCCACTAAGGAATGGCAATGAGACTTACGGCTTAAAGCATCCGCAACCACATTTGCCTTGCTAGGATGATAGTGCACTTGAAGGTTATAATCCTTAATCAACTCGAGCCATCTTCTTTGACGCATATTTAACTCGGGTTGGGTGAAGATGTATTTGAGGCTTTTATGGTATGTGTAGATATTGCAAACATTGCCCAACAGATAGTGTCGCCAGGCTTTCAAAGCATGCACAACCGCGGCGAGTTCTAAGTCATGTGTTGGATAATTCACCTCATGTTTTCGAAGTTGTCGAGAAGTATATGCAATTATTCGGCCTTCCTGCATCAACACACCTCCCAAACCTATGCCTGAGGCATCACAATAAACATCAAATGGTTTCTCGATATCCGGTTGTGCCAAAACCGGAGCTGAGGTTAGGAGGGTTTGCAGTTGGTGAAAAGCCGCATCACACTCAGGAGTCCAGACAAACCTGGTGTCTTTCTGCAGCAACCGAGTCATTGGCTTGGCTATTTTGGAGAAATCCGGGATGAAGCGACGATAATAGCCAGCCAAACCAAGAAAACTCCGGACCTCGTGAACCGAGATAGGAGCCTTCCAGTTCAGTACTTCTTGTACCTTGGCGGGGTCCACCATAATTCCTCCATCGGACAACACATGCCCAAGGAAAGGTACTTCACGAAGCCAGAATTCGCACTTACTGAACTTTGCATATAGTTGATGTTCACGCAGTCTTGTGAGGACTATACGCAGATGTTCAGCGTGATCCTCCTCATTCACAGAGTATACCAGGATGTCATCCATAAATACCACCACAAACTTGTCCAATTCAGGCATAAACACCGAATTCATCAAGTACATGAAGTGTGCGGGGGCATTTGTCAAGCCGAAGGACATAACAAGATACTCATAAAGACCGTATCTGGTAGAAAAGGCTGTCTTTGGAACATCTTCCGGGCGGATTTTAATTTGATGGTAGCCAGATCTTAGATCGATCTTGGAGAAAACTTTAGCTTTAGACAACTGATCGAACAAGATGTCGATTCGCGGTAGAGGGTACTTATTTTTTACAGTGACTGCATTGAGAGGTCTATAATCTACGCACATCCGCAACGACTGATCCTTCTTCTTTACAAAGATAGCAGGACATCCCCACGGCGATGAACTAGGACGAATCAACCCCTTCTTCAAAAGTTCACTCAATTGCACCTTAAGTTCAGCGAGTTCATTTGGAGGCATCCTATAGGGCCTCCTAGAGATGGGAGCCGTGCCAGGCAACAACTCGATTTTAAACTCCACATCCCGATCCGGAGGGAGTCCCGGCAAATCATCGGGAAAAACGTCCAGAAATTCATTTACTACGGAAATTTCAGCCAACACCTTTGCTTGCACAGCATGAATTTCCCCCGACAATTCAACCTTTCTGGGAAGTTGTACTAGAAAACCCTTTTGATCTGTAGGATCTCTGAGCATAACTACCCGAGCGGATGTGTCAATGAGTACCCCATTCTGACTCATCCAATTCATGCCCAAGATAACATCTATGTCTAAACCAGGTAAAACCAATAGGGCAAGCGAATAACTTCGCCCTTCTATCTCAAACTTAAGGTTCCCCACTACTTTGTTTGTGGAAATATTCCCATTTGCTGCGCTAATACAATAACCCACACCTTCAACAGTATGCAACTTGTGTGCAAATTTGGATGCAAACTTAGGACTGATAAAGGAATGCGAAGCACCTGAATCAAAAAGTACCACTGCAGGACGTTGGTCAACTAGGAACTTACCAGCAGTGACAACCTCTCCAGATGGAATTTCCTCAATACTGTTATAATGAGCGTGCCCTTGACGACTACCTTGGTTGACATTTTTCTTAGGGTAAGGACAGTTCCGGGCCCAATGACCTGGCTTGTTGCAATTCCAGCAAGGCATATTGCTAGGAGGAACACTAGAGCTGCTCTGTCCAGAAGTCCCCTTTGGCAGAGCGACGGTATAAGCCTTACGGAACCCCGTTTTTGCAGCAGGCTTCTTCTGCGGCGGACGGAACTTTGTATTCTGAGAAGGTGGGCGAGGGGAAGACCTCGGTGCCGCTAAGGCCCTTGACTGAGAAGCACTTGCCTCAAGGGCCCTTTTATGGCTCTTAGAGGCAGAATAAATAGTATTGTAGTTCTCCTGGGTCAAAGCATCGCTGATGAAATCATTGAAAGTAGTACATTTGCTAGTGCCCATAGTTTTCATCAGTTTTGGGCCGAGGCCCCTTTTGAAGCTAGCAATCTTTTTGGCATCGGTATCCACAAACTCTGTGGCATACCTTGCCAGGTTGTTGAAGGACTGCAAGTATTCAGTCAGGCTTTTGTTTCCTTGCGACAACCTCATAAACTCTCTGTGCTTGATTGCCATAAGACCAGGAGGGATATAATTTCCCCGGAATGCCGCCTTAAACTAATCCCAAGCAATCGGGACATTGGCAGGCAGTGTGGAACGATAGTGGCTCCACCAAATGCCCGCCGGACCATGCAACTGATGGGAAGCATACTCAGTTTTCAGCTCATCAGTTAGGCGTAGCAGACGAAACTTTTGTTCAATAGTATTCAACCACTCGTCAGCCTGCAGTGGTTCTTCCGCTTCCTTGAAGAGCGGGGGCTTTGTATCCAGAAAGTCCTTGAAATCGCTGTACTGATTTGGCTCTGGGCCCTGGCGGCCATGACGAGCCTCTCGATTAGCCAGTTGGCGCATGGCGTCAGCCAACATACGCTGCCCCTCAACCACTGATTGCATCAACTCGGCCAGAGTAGGTGGTGGCGGAGGGGGCGGCTGTTCCTCCTCCTCATTTCCACGACCCCGGCGTAGATTGTACGACATCTGCAAAATGCATAGCCAATGAGCACTGACGATGTGGGAAATTTGTAGATGAATCATTGCGAAAAGTCAATCTGACTGTATGAATAGATTTCTCATAATAATTAAGGCACAATAATTCATCACAACCGCACAACCCATTCTAGCGCATCATTTGACGAGATCATACTTGGTAATCCAACAAGATGCTCTTTGTTAAAGGCTCACTCACAGGGAGCACAACGGTTACCGGACCGTTTACGTTGCTATCTACGTGATTTTTGACCTTTTGCACGGTACTTGGATTCGATCTCAAGATTTTTAGTTGACTGTGAAAGGCTACTTCAAACTGACCACAAAGAGACTCCTCAATGAAGAGTTCCATGGTGGATCATGACTAGCCACCTCGATACCTGCGCGTGCCAAGCAGCACAGCCTTATGTCGCGCGCCATAGGAGGCCCTCGGTTTCGTCGCGGCACCGAAGGGTGCTAATCGTGACACCATCATCGAACGCAACATAATAAGACATCAAGTTGTGATCGAAATTAACAGGTTCAAACTACATTCAGGAAACATACGGTTCAACCTTACATCCCAAAGTCAAGTTATTACAAGGCCTCACTCCTTCACAGGGTGGGCACAAAAGACGATCCTAACATTATAGGCACGTGATGACTACTCTAAGCATCATCCTCCGAGTCAGTGTCAAGGATCTCCCCGCCGTCCTCATCACTGACAGGCTCTAACTCCTCGTCTTCTTCTTCTTCTTCTGGTTCGGCATCTTGGGGTCCATTGACCTCCACTTCATCATCATTTTCAGCCATAACGATTTCCGAACCCATGTCCTCATCGACGTTGTTGTTTCGAGGCAGCAGGGGATTAAGCTCGTTGTTTAGGCGGTGCACTTCTTCATGAAGATTATCATTGTATTCTTCAGCATTTTCTAACTGTTGCTCGAGCTCAAACTGGCGAGCCCTCAGAACATTCTCTTCGTGCCAGGCTTCATCCCTCTGTTCCATCACACGGACCAACATGCGTTGATAGTTGCGATTTGCTACTGTCAATCTCTGGACTACAAGGGTTTCCTGGTCACGATCACGAATCACTTGCTCCAGTTGCTGATGCGCTGCATTCCTGGTAGCAGTCACTTCAGCCAACTCTGCCCTCAGCCTTTCCACCTCAGTAGGCTCAGGGCGGGGCTCACGTGGAGCGAGCTGGTGACGCGGTGCCCTGCCTCCAGTGGATTTACGAGCGGTCCTCTTGGTACGTGCCATCTGTAGCAACAGATAAGATACGACTTAAAGTGAGGATCATTTAGGGGATACGAAATTTACTTTAGTCGGGAGTACTGAAAATTTTTAAGGAGGGAGTAAATGATATGTATGATATAATTAAACATGATGCATGCACGTTTCGTACGCCCTCTCACCTTAGTAGAAACCTAAAGTTCTAACGCTAGGCGGTGGCATACATACGTCCTCTCATATAAGCGAAACTATCGGTCTACTCGTTATGCTGTTAGTGTACCTGCAGAAAACCTCATTTCAGCCCAACAGTTTCCCAATATAAGCACACAAGAAAGCAGTAATTTAAATACTTTCCATATACACATCCCCAGATGTATATACTTTAGTATCAAAGCTACCTGATATAAAGGTTCCCACAATTAAGTGCTTACGTAATTACATGGTTTAAACATGTAAGTATGCAAGTCACCAAAACTACTCTCCCCTAGATCGCCGGTTGGACGATCATGCTCTCACAACTCACACTTACCAGAGCGTCGAGGCAATTGATCCATACATTACCACCCAAGTGGATGGCATCCATACAATATCACGCCGTATGGACGACGAAACAAAAACAAACAAGGCCCCCAAGTTAGTCTTTATAATAAGCCACCTAAGAGTCCTTATTTGGGCTAAGGGATGTGATCACTGGCATACCTAAAAAATAATAATTTTTTTAGTGTTTTAACCCTTTTTCATAATCAAATATTTTTGTTTTTAAATACTCGTATGATGTTTTTAATGTTGAATTATGCTCCGGTACCAGCTGTAACAGAACCGACCAAATTATAAGAGCACAAGTACAAAAACAAGCACCGAAGCGCTCAAATTTTCAAACTTGACCCCATATAATCCTGGTAGTCAATCGAAACCACGAAGGATTTCAAACCAACTCGTTTACAACCAGGATCGCATCATTCAACATACAACATCATGCGTTACATCTCACAAGTAGTTCCGAAATAAGTTTACACACACACGGAGTCGCAATTATTACAAACCAAGTTTATAAAGTAGCGGAAGCATAACACACACCAGTTGTTAACTACTGCCAGTCTGGATGATCGACAACCCGCAAAAGCATGAGGAAAGTACATAAAAGACGATCACGCCCAAGTGATCTAGTCTTCTTCACCCGCAGGGTGGAGACACGTCTTGCAGAATCCCTGATAAAGCATGTCATCTGCAACAGGAGGGAATAAACCCTGAGTACTGGAATGTACTCAGCTAGACTTACCCGACGAAAACCAGAAATAAGATGACACCAAGGATTATGCAAGGCTTACACAAGAGTCTAGCTGACATAACATTTTGCATAATGGCATAAGTAATTGCAACTCTTATAACCTGTACTAGCAGTTATTTTTAGCATTTACCTGTCATCTATCTTAGCACCTGTACTAAACATTCACTTGAGTATAATCAAACAACATTATTATTATATCCATAGCAGGTATATCATTGCGGCAACATTATATCATTCACTTAACCATCTGTTCATTTAATGAGATCTACGTTGCCGCTGCTCAAGTCAAGTGCTCACTAACCGGGAGCGACGGCGATTCGAATCGAATTCCTATCCAGCTAGAGGGGTATTTCTAACACTCACCGCGCAGGCCCCTGCCAGGGTCGCACAAGCCACCTTTTCATATGATTCAGGAATCACGGGTCCGAATGATGCCGCGACCCCAAGGGCGACACTCTGCCAGGTGATAGGGACTCTAACCCCCCCTTGGTCTCACGCCAATGTCCCCAAGCACATCCTTTCTCTCCTCCAAGAAGCAACCTACCATTCGATTCCCGGCCTGAACCACATTACTCGGCTTCGCGGTCAGAACGACTTATCCGGCCAACTAAGTGTTAGACTGCGTTCAACATGACTCAAGGACGTACAGCGAATCGGTCCTTAAACGACTCAGACGGGCATAGCTCCACACCCAAGACGTGAAGTGTCTTGCGGCTGTACTATCGAACTCCCGCCCGGTCTCAATTTCATTTTTAAGCATGGTTCCATCCACGATAGCCATACAGCCACTCGTGACTCCTTCCTACATCTCGCGGATGACCGGAAATCACCAGACTTCTACCGTACTAAGCAGGGCTAAGCATTGACACGTGCCTAAACCTAAAATAGGATTAAGTACGATATCTGGACAAGGACAGGTATAATGCAACAAGTGTTTTCATATAACTCCTACAACTTAATGCATTAAACAATTAAAAGTACTCAAGATTAATTTATAAAACAGTAGGTTCAGCATGCACCGGGGCTTGCCTTTCAGAAAGGTCGAGGGCCGGTGGTCTGGGCACTCAGGAAGGTCGTCTGCGGGCACTCCTTCGCCTGCTGGATCCTCGGGCTCCTGCTGCTCCTGATCCTGGACTTCCTCCGAAATCACAGGCTCGAACTCGAGGAGAGTTACCCCCTCCGGTACACCTATTGCATGAATGCACAATAAATACCATGGATGCATAAATGGGTGCAACATGCTCGGAATGAAATGCATTTCGGAAATAAAATACTCTATTCAAGTTATTTTATTAGTACGTGCAAATCTCTTCTCCGGTGGAGAAGTACTTACCTAATCTACCCAACCTAAGATATAGTTGTTCCTCTTCGGTTAAGGCCCTAACACCTAACAATTACAAAAGTAGCATGTCTTAGGATATCACACCATATCAATCAGCAAAACACCACAGTAAGCATTCTGGACAGCAGCTACTTGTTTTTATCACAACTGGAGATTTACAATTCCAAAAGATATGATCTAAGACAATCTGGAAAGCCTAAGAAATGCACTACAATTCATTTTCAGACCTCAACTCCAAACTCCTAAGTTTTCCATGTCAAACTTCACAAGTTCCAGAATCTGTCCTCTCAAAACAGAGAGTAGCAGATTTTGAACTGCCACTTTAAACAACAGTAACTCTCAAACTACTAAGCCAAATGCTTCCAAATTTTGACACAAGCTAGTTCATCAAGTTTACTCCAACTTTGGTATTTACAAGTTTTCCAGCAACCAATTTTATCAAAGCCAAATTTAGAATTACTACTAGCTGTCCAGAAAACCTAAAATTACAAAGGTTAAACATTTATTGATGTGGCCAAAGACCCTTAAAACCAAACTAAGATTTCCAAAAGTTCACATGGGGTATAACAACACCAGAAAGTAGGGTGTGACTACCTAGAACATTTATTTATACTCATTTCTTATTTTACTTAATTAATTAGGTGGAATTTTAAACATATATATAAACTGCTCCTAAAATTCTACAAAAATTACAGGGGACTCTCTGACCCAAAAAGAGACCACAGTAAAAATTTGAACAAGTTTTATTCACAGAAATTCTCTATACAAAATTCACCAGTCAAAAAGGCTGATTTTTGTATAAATAATAAATCATTTTGAAAAGTATCAAACAACAGATTTTATATTTTTCCTAGACACTATAGTGTACCAAGACATTCTCCAAAAAGTTACAAGAACATTGCACATGTAGCAAAATTACAAAAATTCCTTCAATTATCTCATAGAATAAAATGATAGCCTTATAACTTGGAAATTACTTAAGCACTGATGCCCAAATTTTTACCAGAGCTAGGGCTAGCATAGAGTAACCTACCCACCAAATTTCATGATTTATGGAACACTACAGCTCAAGTTATAAATTTAACAAATTTGCATGCATTCCAAAACACATTTAAAGGATCTATTAAATTCTTATAGAATTTAAACATCTCATGCCAGATCCATATTTTTCTAAAATACTACACATCATGTAGACCCTAAAAAAATTTATCTCATGATTTTTGGATCATTAAAACCCTAGATCTATATTTTTCCAACTTGTACAAAAATCAGTGACAAAATAATAAAAATGAATTTCATTTCGGATGAACTGGGCCGGCCCGGAAAACTCGGCCCACACACTCGCGCGCTACGGCCCGCTCCCGCGCTACGGCCCGCGACCGGCCTCCCGCCCACGCGCGCGCCTGACCTGGGGACCCCACTGGTCAGCGAGGGACACAGAGGGGGAAAGGAAGGCGACGGCGATAGCTCGCCGCCGGCGGCAGCTCCGGCGAAGCTACCGTACCAGCGCGTTCACCTCAACCTCGCGCACCTAGGGGTACCCTCAATTGCTATGATTATGGCGGCTAGATAGTATGGCAGCGGTCATGGCGGTGTGCGGCCACGGCTCGACCAACTCCGACTAGTCGCCGGCAACCCTGTCCAATTAGCCTACCCTACAAGCTTTAGCCTACCTAACTGTACCTACAGCACGGAAGAGATAGGATAGGGAGGGGCCCGAATGGCATGGCCACGTGCAAGCTTGACGGTGGCGGACATGGCGGTCCGGTGGAGCCGCCCTCGCGGTGTAGCTCACCTGACGCGATAGAGACGGTTTGGTGAGGACGAGGACGTGGAGGGGCTCACGGTGGTGCGGTGGTCTAGATGGTTTGGCCAATGGAGCTGCGGTTTGGGAGAATGGCTCGACACCATCGCGGTTTCACTCCTCTGGTCACCGCCCGCGCGCGGAGAAGGAAGCAGAGAGGGAGGGAATGGCGAGCGCGAGTGGTGGGGGTTGAGGTGTCGGCTCGGTCTTCATCTCCGCGCCTGGGCTCGCGACGTGGAGGCGACGGCAGAGCTCGGACGCCACGCGGCCAAGCTGTTCTGCCCGAGCGCCATGACACGGTCGTTGTCTGAACCTTGAACCCGATGACTTCGGCGTCCATTGCCCGACTGACGGCCAAAGTTCCACCGATCCCCGTTCCAAATCTAGCCGGAATTAGTGCTAAGTGTTAACAGCAATTTGGTAGAGCTATGTGAGGGCAACAAAATTGTCAATTGGAGCTTAGACTGGTTCGGCCTAGATTTGAAACTACAGAGCTCCAAAGTGGGTCACCCGAAAACTGAAACTTAGTTTCAGTCACTATGCCGACTGAAACCCAATTTTCTAGGCACCAAATCTCCTAAACCATTTAGAACTAGGTGATGGTGATATTGGCAATGTTGTAGAGCTACATGAGGGCTACAAGTTTGTCAATATGAGTGGGAGCTGGTTCGGCCTGGTTTGCAAACTACAAGCTCCTAAAGTAGGCATCAGTAAAACTGTAGGGTCAGATTCCAGACTTAGAAAAATTCTAAGTCTTGGAGCTACCTCTCTAACTGACTTGTGGGCCACTTTTGAGCATGTTAGGGTCAATTTCATGAGATGGTCATATTGAGACTTTTGTTCCCCATGAATTTCTTTACAACTTTGCTTAAGGGTGCTCTTCCATGCAAGGTCTCTAAATTAGACTTTTTAATTGGTCAAACTAGAGCCTTCTAGGGTCAAGTGGTGGTCAAACTTCTCTTGGAGGGCAAATTTGTAATTTTGGTCAACATGAACCTTGTTCCAAATGTTACCCTAAGTATAACTAAGGTGTTGTAGGTCATGATTGGCTACCTTACCTTTTTGTTACACCAACTATCAAATACTTCATGAAATAAATCAAACAAACCCTAGAACAATCACATGTGTTGCATCACATAAAATAACAAACATGAATGATGCATGCTTATGCTTATGCAAATGCAAATGCAATGCAATTAAGGACTAAACACTTGAAGTGTTACATACGGCCTCCACACGGTGGGCTCACCCTGCATTGTGTTGGCCACGATGGCCAATTCAAAATGGCATTAGGCCGATTTACTCCCTGATGAAACTGATTGACAGAGCTAATTTGGTCACTTAGATCTCCTAATCTGTTATGATTTGGTAAAAACCGTAATAGGCAAAGTTGTAGAGCTACATGTGCTCTCCAAATTTGATTATACACACTTGGCCTAATTCTACCTAGAACTCGAACTATAGTGCTCTGAACTTGGGTACATTGGAACTGAAAGTCACTTCATGACTTAGAAATTTTCCTAAGTTCCCAACAGCTCTAAAAACTGACTTGTGGGCCACTTTTGAGCATGTTGTGCACATTCCTAGGTCAAGGTCATTAAACAACTTTTGTTCCTTATAAAATTTACTACAACTTTGCTTAAGGGTGTACTGTCATGTAAACAATCTAAGCTAGACTTTTTAATTGGTCAACCAAAGTCACTCCAGAAGGGTTTCTAGTCAAACCAAACCCTAGAAGCATAATTAGACAAAGCCATTATCATGAACATTGTTCCATTAATCATCATAAGTGTAGCTAAGGTGTTTTAGTGACCAAACATCAACCACTTCCATTAGTCAACACATGATCAAAAGCATACACACATGGAAATATGGAATAACAAGATATGTTGCATATGTTTCAAAGCAATGTTTCATGTGTTTCAATTGTATGTTTCACATGTAAATGCTTATGTATGAATGAATGATGCTTATGCTCATGTAATGCAAGTGCAATTATGCAAGGCTAACACCTAGGGTGTTACAACCCTCCCCCTTATAAAAATCTCGTCTCGAGAATTGAAAGAGGTGCCATTTTGCATAGAAAGTAGGATAGACATCTCACAAATAATCCTCCCTTTCCCATGTTGCATCCCTCTCACTACCCTGATTACTCCACATGAACTTGTAACACTTGATCACACAACTCCGGGTCACTCTCTTTTGTATCAATAACCCGTACCGGCCTCTCTTTGTAGAATAGATCCCATTTCAACTTGATATTTCCAATTGCAACTCTTTCTTCCAGAACACGAAGACATTTCTTTAATTGAGATACATGGAAAATGTTGAAGATAGCTCTAATTTCAGGAGGTAACTCAATCTTATAGGCTACCCTTCCACTTTTCTCAATAATAGGATATGGGCCTACATATCATAGTGAGCGTGATGCAACGTGGGAAAGGGAGGATTATTTGTGAGACACTTATCCTACTTTCTATGCTCAACGATACGCTTTATAAAATCTTGGGACGAGATTTTTATAAGGGGAAGGGTTGTAACACCCCAGTGTTATGCTTGCATCATTGCACTTGCATTACATGAGCATAAGCATCATTCATCCATGCATGAGCAATATACCTGAAACATCTGTATGAAACTAGTGAAACATTGTTATGAAACATACAAGTGAAACATGTGAAACACTCTTGTGAAACATATGAAACATACACATGAAACATGGTAACATATACATGGGACTAACTCATGTGAAATAGGTGAAACATACTATTGAAACATATGAAACATTGATTTGAAACATATGCAGCATGTCTTGTTATTTTATGTTTCATTGTATGTATACTTTATGATCATGTGTGTTTAATGCAAGTGTTGATGTTTGGGTCACTAAAGAACCTTAGCTATACCTAGGACACATAATGGAACAATGTTCATGTTGACCACTTAGCCTAATTAAGCTTCTAAGTAGTGGTTTACCCTAATTTGATCTTGGTTGACCTATAGACCTCTTTTGTTTGACTGTTTGAAAAGTATAGCTAAAAGTTTATGCATGCAGTTGCACCTTTAAGCAAAGCTGTAGCAAATTTGTTAAGGAACAAAAGTTGTTTTAGGACCATCTCATGAAAATGAAAAGAACATGCTCAAAAGTGGCCCACAAGGCAGAATTGGGTGTTGTTTTTGCACTTAGACATATTTCTAAGTCCTAACTGCATTACAGTTTCCCTGTGCACCACTTTGGCAGCCTATAGTTTGCAAACCATGCCAATCCAGACTAAAGTCGTTTAAGAAATGTTGAAGTACTTGTGTAGCTCTACAAGTTTTAGTAATAGAGTTTTTGCTAACTCGAGACGGGTTGGGAGTTAATCACTGTCAAAGTTGAGTTATTAGTCGGGGGAATGGGAGCTTGATGACCACCATCGATGATGTTAGTGGCTAACCGCCGTCAGGTGCCACATGCTAAGTGGAGGCCATATGCCGCCAAAAGTCCCACTCATCAGCCTAGGAGCACTACATGGCCTCCACGCCACCCCGCCAGCGCCTCGGCCTCGTCCATTTTGCCTCCTCTCACGAGAGCAATGGTAGCAGTGGCCGCATCAACGCCGCCGAGAGCTCCGCCATCGCTCCATGCCCTCGCCATCATGCCATTGCCCAAACCTGCATGCCCATAGCACCGCCGTGACCTCCTCTAGCTTGTCATCCTCTCCGTTGAGCCGTTGGAGCACTGGTGAGGCCGCATTGCTGTCCCTGCCGCTGCAGGAACCTCGCCGAAGCCCTCTCGAGCGCCCTTCTTCTCCCTCCCTTTAGAGCATTGAGTTCCCTGCATAGCATAGATGCTCAAGCTGAGCCCAGCCAAACCCCTACCAGCCAGAGTTCACCGGCGCACCGTCGAGCCCCTCCGCCGTGTCGCCATGGCCGCTAGCACGCCATCTCTGGTGGCTCCACCCTTCAACCACCTAGATGTATCGATGTGGCTTGAGAGAGGCGCACACTGGTGCCCTTAGTTTTGGCGGAAACCTCACCGACGATGAGCCATTGTTGGTCAAATCCCTCCCCTGCTTCCCTGTGTGACTGGCCAGTGGGGCCGTTGACTCGCGTGTCCCACACATCAGCGTCTGCATTTAGGGTTTTAGGTTTATTTATTTCTAGAATTTGATGCATGTTTGTAAAAATCATATCTCAAGTTTTAGAGCTCCAAATTGACTGATTCAACTTGGGTTGTGTTCTTGGTAATGTCTAGTTTTTATTAAAAATATGAAACATGCCATGTTCTGTAGAAAATAAATAGTTATTATTTATCTCTTTTATTCATGGAGAAAAGGGGAAATTCATATCTCTTGATGTACTACTCCAAATGCTGTAAAAATTTTATGAGATGCTATTGATGCTATGAGAGTGCTATAGTAAAAGTATCATGATTTTTGGGTACTGTATGTGTGAGCTGTGATTTTCAATTATTTAAATAGTAGTTTCTTGTGCTATTTTTCATAATTAATGTACAGAAGATATAAAGCTAAAAAATTTTGAACAGTGTTATTATGTTAGTATGAAGCTAGAAAAAAATGAAATGTATTGTTTGACACTTTTCAATAGGGTTTCCTATTTATTCTCAAATAAGCATGTTGTTTTGTTATTTTTGGTATAGAGTGATATACATGTTCAAATGCATTGAAATTTATAAAGTGGTCTACTAGGAGCCTATGCTAGTTGCTATAATTTTTGTAGAATTTACTGTGCACTTTTAGTATATGTTCATAAATACACCTTGATATCTAAATAAATTAAGAAATGCATTAAAAGAAATTATTTAGACATGAGCACCATGTTTTCTGGTGTTCATTGGGCATGTGTAACGTGTTGGTGAAGTTGGTTTTGTCCAAATAGGAGTTTGAAACATAAGTTAATATTTATTTCTTGCAACAGATGGTTTCTGGACAGTTCTGGAGACTTTGTACATTACACCATGTAAATGTGGTTTGCAGGAAAACTTGTGAATACAAAAGTTGTATATAGTTCATGTATCTAGTTGCTAATAAAATTTGGTGGCATTTCGCCAAGTAATTTGTGAGTTACAACTATTCAAAGTTGGGTCACAGAATTGGTTGCTCTCTGTCTTATCATGACCAGATTCTGTAAATATATAATTTTGACTTATTTAACTTGGGAATCGTATTGAGGTGTCTAAAGATGAAATGTAGATAATTTCATAAGCTTTCCATAATGTCTTGTTACAAGTCATTTGGATTTATAAATCTTCAGTTATGAGTAAATTACTTGACTGCTGTTGTATGCTCAGAGTTGCTAAAATTGCCTGATGGCTTGATTGCTTTGCTTAAGCATGATTGGGATGTTTTAGATGCTTAGGCTAATTGAAATAAGTTGTTAGATGTAGGTACTAGGCCTCTAACTGAGGATGAGCAATTATACCTTAGATTGTGTAAACTCGGTGAGTGTGCACTCTTGCTCTACAGAGAGGAGATTTGCACCTGCTCTTTAAAGTGATTTGAATAGAGCACCGCACATACTTAGTCAGTGAATGTTAATCACATGGAGTTATCTTGCTGTCATTCTCATACATGTTCATCATGTCATCTCATTCCTTAAGCATACATGATATTCATCTTGTGCACATGCATGCAATAGGTGTGCCCGAGGGAGTAACTTTGGTGGAGTTTGAGGGGACGTGCCAGAACGAAAGGGAGTCAGCTCAAGCACAGAAGGCCTAGCCACAAGAAGTCAGGGACGCCAAGGTGGAAGTACTTGAGTGCTCATAGCACGAGCCTTCGGCGTTCATAAAAGGCAAGCCCTGGAGCATTATAAGCCTCCTACTTTATGAAAGCAATTGAGTATGTATGTTATATTTGTATTGTTGCATTAAGTATAGGAGTTGTCTAGAACCCTTGTTGCATTATATCCTTCCTTGTCCAGGGTCAGGTACCTATATTACGGTACCCATAAGACAGGAGTCAAAAGACATTGGCCTCAACCTGCTTAAAATAATTGTGAGCGTAGCTACGGCCCAGTCCGGCCCAACTAAGGAGGTTCCTAGCTCATCCAACCCCCCCAGGCAAGCGTTTCGCCTCGCCCGACCTTTCTAGCATGGGTCTCGCCTCTTCCGACCCCCTAGGAGAGGACTCCGCCTCACTCAACCCCTGGGGGTCGGATCCACTCTTAGGAGTGGAGCAAAGGTCCCGAGAGGGGCCTGCACTGCCTCAACCGCCACGAGCGCATGCCCCTGACACGAAAAGGGGAGCAGGTATGCTTCCCTACGGCCTGCAACCGTGACAGGACATCCCTGTGGGCAGGTGTGCTTCCACATGGCCTGCAACTATGACGGGTCATCCTAGTAGGCAGGTGTGCTTCCATGCTGCCTGCAACTATGACGGGTCATCCCTGTGGGCAGTTATGCTTCCACGCGGCCTGTAACTGTGACAGGCCATCTTTGGAAGCTCGCGTCACCCTCAGCGTCAGCAGGGTGATCCTATGTCGCCAACTCTGCGTACGACCCCCTTCAAACACCCACAGTTCTACACTGTGCCTTCAACTCTAGGTGGCCTCCGTCGGGGGAGTCCGTTGACCATATCGTCCTCCCAGGCGGTATGGAGCACCACGATTGACCCACGACACCCCCGTGTGGGACTGGTGGCAGGCAAGACTGCAGCGTGGGAATGTCCCCATCATCTACAGACCGCTAGGGCCTACTGACAGGGAAAGGGGAACATCATAGCTCCAGGGCCGACTTCCCTCTCTTTTTTGTTTTTCTCTTTCTTCTCTCTCCATTCTCTCTGTTGTATGACTGGCCCTTCCCTTGGAGTTATAAAAGGGAAAGTCCAGTACCTTTCGGGAGGACAATGAGACAAGCCGATCACAATCCCACGAACCAGAAAAACACACTCTCAACCTCAACCCATAGAGACTTGGGAGCTCATCCCTCTCTCGACCGTTTGTAACCCATACTACAAACTCAGTGCAAGTAACACGAGTAGCAGCTCACAACTGGACGTAGGGACATTAGGCCTGAACCAATATACATCCTCATGTCCTCTTTGCACAGCCATTTGAACACAAATGTGCAATCCACTAAATTTAGTAGTCGGTGGTTTCTAAACACCGACATCTAGTATACATACCCTAAATCCTATTTAGTCAGGATCGAGTCAATGCTTAGCCCTGCTTAGCCTAGTAGAAGTCAGGTGATCTCCTGTCACCTATGAGATATAGGGATCTATCTGGTCATGGTTGGCTATATTTGCTATCATGAAAAAGAACCATGGATAAAATGAATGAAGACCGAGCGAAGTCTTATAGGTGGGTTGTTATGCTTATAGTGATTCCGTCTATGTTGATTAAGGACTAAGGCATGGAGCCTTTCTTGTCATTTTGAATGCATGCCTATCACTTAGCTGGCTAGATCCGAAGAACCAACCGCGAAGCTGAGTAGCTCAGCTCAGGCCAAAAGTCGGTCTGTTAGAGTGCGCATTGGAGGGGAGCCACTACCATTTTCCAAGGGTAGGTGTTTAAAATTCCTAATCGTCCTGGTGGCCTGGTATCCCTAAGAATGCAGCGCTGATCGGACCCACAATTTCTAAGTTGTACCAAAGGTGACCTGATACTCCTTGATGGGGGAAGTATGGGTTTATGTTAGGAATAATTCCCCAGCTGGGTAGTAATCGATTCGAGTCACTGTCTCTCCCGGTTAGTGAGAAACTTGACCAGAGTATCTCTATTGTAGTCACACTAAATGACTTGATGGTTATTAATGTTTGCTCCTTAATCAAGTGGTTGCTATAGAACAGGTGCTAATCTAGATGACAGGTAAATGATTATTCACTTGATGCTTAAGCCATAAATGATTACTTTTGGTTACTTCAGCTTTTATGCAAAATGTTGTCAAGCGAGCTCCAATTATATGCCAGCCGTGCATACTCCTTGGTGTCTTGTTATTACTGGTTTACGATGGGTAAGTCTAGCTGAGTCCATTCTCATACTCAGGGTTTATTCCCTCTTGTTGCAGATGACATCTTCTATAATGGTTGCTACAAGTACTGTCTTCTCCCTACGAGGGATGATGACTAGGCCATTGGGCACTGTCTCTGTTAGTGTCCCTCATCTGGAATGCTTTTGTGGGATATGACTTTGGCCTGGCTATGTATCTGAACTACTAGTGTTGTGATTTTGAAACTATGTTGCTTCCGCTACTTTAAACGTGGTTTGTAGTAAATTATTTGAACTCCAATGTATGTAAGCCGCCGCAAGCTACTTGTGAAATGTTGTAACAAGTGATTTTTTGTGTTAAATCATGTACGATCTTGGCTTGTTGGTTGGTTGGTTTGAAATCCTTCATGATTTCATGGACTACCGAGATTATATGTGCTCAAGTGCAAAAATTTAATCTCTCCGGCGATTGTTTTTGTACTTGTGCTCTTATAATTTGGATGGTTCCGTGACAGCTAGCATTGGAGCAAGTTTTGACATTAAACATGTCATTTGTGTATTTAAAACAAAAGCTTTTGTGAAAAAACTAAATTTTAAGCTAAAGTATGCCAGTGGTCATATCCTTTATGCTCAATTAAGGACCTTTATATGGCTTATTTAAGTACTAACTTTAGGCGTTGATTGCTTGCTTTTTATTTTGTTGTCCATACGACATGCGATTGTATGGATGCCATCTGCTTGGGTGGTAATGTATGGATCAAATACCTCTACGCTCAGGTAAGTGTGAGTTGTGAGAGCATGACCGTCCAACTGTCGGTCTAGAGGAAAGTTAGTTGTGGTTACTAGCATAATTACATGTTCAACCATGTATTTATGAAAGTATTTAATTGTGGGTACATCTGTCGGGTAGCTATGATACCGAAGTACATGCATCAGGTGATGTATGTACGTGCTTCCATTGTGTGTTATATATCCTATGGGGATGGGCTGCAATGAAATCTCTATAGGTACACTAACAACGCACTGTTGTTGACCAGCTAGTTTCGTATACTGAGAGAACGTGTGTATGCCACTGCCTATACCGTTAGACTTATAGATTTTTCCTAAGGTTTGTGAGGACGTACGGAACATGCATGCATCATGTTCACTCATACATATTACTTTTTTGCACTACTCCCTCCCTTATAATTGCTTATCCCAATTATTAAATTTTTGTTTCTCAAAAATAATCCTCTCACCAGAGTTGCATCCTTTTTGCTACAGATGGTTGCGCCCGTGTTTCCTCCTCATAGCAGCACCTTTTTGGACCAGTTTGGTATGCCTACTTTGCTCTGGAGGGTGCTAAGCTCAATTGGGTACCCGGAGGGGCCACGTTACACATGGGTGCAGACAGTGCCATTTGGAGATGTGCCATGGTACAATGTGACCTTGGTGGTGCCGCAGAACCCCACAAGGCCACTGTGGCGTGGGTGGAGCACAGAGTCTGATGGGCAAAGCCCATGGGAAGCCGCTCAAGTTGCTACTCTTGATGTGCTTATGGATATAGCATAGAGTTTTGGAGATGAGTTGGTGGGTGGACTAGCTGCCTCCATTCCCCGAGTAGCTCCTACAGATGCTGAGTGGACTCAAGAAGTTGGTTGTGCCTTGGTTTGAGGCTGTGGTGAGTGTGTTCAGAGTGACAATGTGGAGATGAGTGCTATGATGGCCATCTTGAAGCTTTGTCGGGTCAGGCAGGACACCCTCTCTATTGTATTAGAAGAGGCTGGTAAGGCAATGGCAGCTCAGTGCAAGTTTAGGTTGTGTGCCCGCAAGTATTGCCATAGGACAGAGGCACGTGGGCAAGCTCAGCTGGAGGTAGATGAGATTCGGGGTATTGCAAATTATTGCCTGCAGCAATGGGGATAAGCAGCCCATGAGAGAGATGAGCTTGAAGAATAGTTGGAGCAGGTGACCCATCATAGGGATGCAGCCCTCGAGTTGGCAGAGGAAAGGCATCAAGGATGGATTAGGGACCGTATCCATGCTGCGGAGCAGGAGAACTATCTTAATGATCGCATTGAGGAAGGGTTAATTGAGATCCATCGTCTTAACAATGAGAGGGATCCAATTCCTCACCCTGCACCAATCTATCTAGATTTGGGGCCTCAGGTGATAGTGGCTGATGACGATGGTATGGAGGTTGATGATCCTGGTGTCGCTACACCTGTCATGCCAGAAGTCATGGAAGACAAAGATGAAGAGCTTGAGCCAGTCAGTGATGAAGATGGTGAAGCGATCTTCGATGCTGATTTTGATGACGATGCGTAGTTTAGCTTAGCACTTAGCTAGATGCGCTAGTTCTAATCTTGTGTTGCAATCTCATGTATGGACATGTAGCTTTGTCTTAAGCCGATCTCATGGATGTAATATTGGATCCTCGCTGATCCTTTGATGTAAGGTTGAACCCTTGTGGTTGGGATGTAACCTATCAGACGTTCTTGTGCTCCATGTTATGTGAGCCTTTAAAATAATTCCATCTTTGTTGTTAGTGAAATTTTTCATTTGTTGAGCACATCACAATATTACGTCAAGTGATGGGATTGATGGTGTTGTGTTATAGAAATGAATTATTGTCCCTCTGTTGGTTGCATGAATTTATTCTCTCCAATGAATTCAGTTTGGATACTCATAATTCGTTTGCAATTTTTCTAACATCATCAGTGCTCACTGGCTATGCATTTTGCAGATGGCTCGAAACCTCCATTTTGGTGGGGTCATGGCAATGAGAATCAAAACCCTCTGCCACCTCCTTCTTGTCCGCCTACTCATGTGGAGTTAATGCAATCTTTGGTTGATGTCTACGTTCCTTAGCTGATGCTATGCGCTAGATGGCAAATCACGAAGGCCACAATGTCCATCAGGGACCTGAGCCTAACCATTACAACAACTTTAAGGATTTCATGGACACCAAGCCTCCCATCTTTAAAGAGGCAGATGAGCCGCTTCATGCTGATGAATGGCTGAATACCATCGAACAAAAGTTTCGCTTGCTCAGGCTTACTAAAGGTATGAAGGCAGAGTATGCATCCCACCAATTGCATGGTCCCGCAGGCATCTAGTGGAGTCATCATAGGCATACCTTGCCTGCTCATGTTGTGATTGTTTGGGATCAATTTAAAGAAGCTTTTAGGGGGCATTATATTCCTCCTGGTCTGATAGCCATCAAGCATACTGAATTCATGAAGTTGACCCAAGGAAGCAAGAGTCTGGGTGACTACCTATAGGCTTTCAATAACCTATCTAGGTACGCAACTGAATTTGTGGATGCAGATGCTAAGAAGATCGCTAGCTTCAAGTGGGGACTTTGCCCCAAGCTGATGAAATCCATGGACAATAGTAAGTGTGCAACTTTTAATGAGTTCATCAGTGATGCTCTAACTTAAGAGAACAACAATGCTATATATGCTGCAAGCAAGAGCCGCAAGCGGACTTATGAGGCAGGTGCTTCTCAATCTAAAGCTCCTATAGTGGCTAAGACTCAATATCGTCCATCTACTACCAACATCAGGTACCGTCCACCATCTTAGAAGAAAAACCAAACCAAGACAGGTTTTCGTAAGGGTTACACTATCGCTCTTCCCAAGAATACTTCAGGGCAGGGTAGTTCTAATGTTCCACCGAGCAACAGGCCATGTTGGAATTGCAATATGCCCAGTCATTGGGCCAAGAATTGACCTCTTCCTTAAAAGAAAAATAATCAAGGCAACGTGCATTGGGGAAATGCTCACTTCACCACTATTGAAGAGATCCCTACTAGAGAGGTGGTCACCGCTGGTAAGTTTCTTGTAAACAATTATCCCACAGTTGTGTTGTTCGACTCCGGTGCCTCACATTCCTTTATAAGCCCATCCTTTGCATCCAAGTTTGATCAGAGAATAGTTACTTTAGATAAGGATGAGTATTATATTAGTGTGGCCAAAAACAATATTGCCACCAATCAATTAGTGATGGATGCATGTTCAACATCAAGGGCCATGAGTACACTTCCCATCTAGTAATTTTGCCAGGGTTGGGGATTGATGTGATTTTAGGGATGAACTGGATGAGTGGTCATGGAGTCCTTATCGACACCTCCACTCATGTGGTTATGTTGAGGGATCCTATCAATAATGAGGCCTTCTTAGTGCAACTTCCTCGTGATCTTGCCCTCCATAATGCGGCTAATGTTGTACTAGCAAAGGCCATTGCTGTTGTTTCGATAGTATGTCAGTTTCTAGATGTCTTTCCTAATGAGTTGCCTGGGTTACCTCTAGATCGTGATGTGGAATTCAAGATTGAGCTAATTCCTAGCACCGCGCCTATATCTAGGAGACCTTATCGGATGCCACCTAACGAGCTAGCAGAGCTTAAGACCCAGTTGAATGAACTTTTGAAGAATGGTCTATCCATCCTAATTCTTCTCCATGGAGTTGCCCCGCTATCTTCATGAAGAAGAAGGATCAATCTTTGCGCATGTGTGTGGATTATCGATCGCTCAATGTTGTTACTATCAAGAACAAGTATCCTCTTCCTCGCATTTATATTTTGTTTGATCAGTTATCTAAAGCTAAGGTATTCGCCAAGATTGATTTAAGATCAGGTTATCATCAAATCAAGATTCATCCTGAAGATATCCCTAAGACTGCTTTCTCTACTAAATACGGGTTGTATGAGTATCTTGTAATGTCCTTTGGGTTGTGTTGATACTTTTTAGCATCACTCGCGTTAGGTTGTCATCCCCAACATGACACTAAGAGTGTGGTTGTATTGTAATCATGCCACTTAACTATATAAAGATATTAAAGTATATATCCGCAAGCGCACAGATAAATACACCTGTTGCAACATTTCACCCAAGTTTATCCTAGGTATCGTTATTTATATTTAACCAAAGGAGAACAAACGGAGGGGCACATATTAATTAAAGGCTACTCTACACATGTGATATGAATATTCGAAATCACTATCCTTTACTCTCAAATAGGAATCAATCAAATAAAAAGAGATAAAATATATGATAATCATACCATTCAGATGATATTCCTTAGAGCAGTACTACTATGGCAAGTCATTGATAAGAATATAAAGTAAGAGAATAACTCCTAAGTAATATGTTAACTATTAGTCATAATCTACATTGATTAGTGCAATTATATCAGGCAATCATTGGCTAGGTTATCTCATATCCATAAACATGGAACATCTCCATTACGAAACTGAGAAACAGAGTAACAACTAAGTAATGGAACCGTGTTCTACTAAGTTCTACACTCGGGGAGTGGACTATAAAGGACTCAACAGGAATGTCACACCCGCGATCTACCACATGGCCCAGAGTATAGAGTGCATTTGCAGGTAAACAGTGTATAAGTACCAAACTTACACAATGTTGACCACCCACCCATGACTCAATAAGGTGAGTGCTTTGCAGACATGTGTATAAACATAATGATAAACTATCTATGCCAAATATATAATCAAAGCAAACTAATCTCATAATAATCAAGGATATAATATAGATTAAGAACAAGATCATATCTAATGTATCAAGAATAATGATCAAGAACAATGAACTAGAACTAGACAATGATGAACTAGAACAATTATGAACTAGAACATAAACAATTAGAACATTAAGAACTAGAACATGAACTAGATCAAGAACTAGAAGAACTGATAAACTAGATGAATATCTGAAGAACAATGTTGATACAAGAGAGAAGAACTGGATTTACCAAGCTCCTCTTGACTAGATCTAGAGCCCAAGGTTGCTTGACTCCTCTACTTCTAATTCTAATCTAGCTATGCCTAGATCTAATAGAGCTCTAAGGAGATGAGAGTTGCTGGTTGGTCTTCTGCTTTCTGGTTGATGATTGATTAAATGGATTCCCCTTTGGAGTGGGTCTGGGGCATCGTTTATATAGCCCAGAGCATGGAACCGTAGCCCTTAGATCAAACCAACCTTCACATAGGGTTAGGATGCATCCTTGGAGGCGGTTGAACTAGCTTGCAAAGGAAGGAGCCGAGGGGCGGTGGCCAGGGGCCGGTCGGCCTAGGGTTGAGGCCGGTCAGCCCCTCCTAGCGGCGCCTCATGGTGGCCCTCCTCGTGGAGTTCTCTGGTGTCCTCTAGAAGCTTCTTGCGTATTCGTGACGTGGAGATTAGGCCGATTGACGTGGGTTCCTTCTCATGGAAGATATCAATTCCTGAATTATTTTGGTAACCCCCTGCAAAATATAGATTCACCAAAACTCATGGAATTTTGTTAGTTGACACCCTAAACCAATGTTGGTGATCATTTATTAGCCCTTTATATATTTATTTTCACCCTTTATTATGGTAGATAACCATCATCAACAACTCCCCCAAGCTTACCTTTTGCTAGTCCCTTAGCAAATATTCATAATGGTTCAGGAGTTGCTACAATGCTTTCACGCCTCAAAAGTACACATGCGTTCAAACAAGAATTTTCCTCCGGATTAGGTCTAACCATTCTAACCTTCAGACTTCACTTGGGTCTTGAGCAGTCGAAAAGTAGAACAATCAAATCAAGCACTATGTCTCAAGCTCTTCATTCAACTATTATTCCAGAGTTTTGCAAGATTTTTAAAATAAAACTCAGAGTATCTTTTTTGTATGACTCTCTCAAATCTCTCAATATATGTGGTATTTCTGGATCCTCTCCAAGGCAAAGTGAGATTTGCCTTCTCTCATCCTACATCTAGTGCTTTATCTGGAGCTTATAGGTATGGAGACAACGTGTTCATACTTGCAAAGCATATTTTGTAAAGTCAAACAGTGGATCTAGAGAAATGAGGCATACGATCAAATCAAGAAGTGCATGTGTATGGATCAAGGAGTGGTTTATTTATGATGAAGGTGATAGTGGATCTAATTCTACTTTTGCTCCTTTGAAAGGGATTTTGATCTCTCTTTGAATAATTAAAGAACTTAGACTAAGAGATATTTTGGGCTATAGTTTTTTTAGAGAGGCAGGAATCTAAGTACCCATTGTTTTGGTAGGACACTTATCCACATTTTACTCTCCATATATTTCTCTTTCTTCTCTTTTTTTAATATATAAGCCCAGAACATTCTTGTCTATAATGAAAGATTGAGAGATAATAATAACCTAGAGCAACAATAACTGGGGTTTATGAAATGTATGGATAGGTGACAAAAATCCTATAAGACATGTGAATGGTGTTCTCTCCTAGTGTAGAAGAAAAATATATTTGGTGGATCTAAATGAAAAGGCATGTTGTTGCGTACTTCAAGTGTAGAAGCAGCATATTTGAGTGGAGTGTGCGTGATCTTGATTTTAAAAGTATGACAAGCCTCTAAGGGTCAACAGAGCTCGACAATGCTCAATGCAAGTACAAGTAGTAAAAAGTATGAATGGAGTTTTCTATCCTATGTATGGTTGTGGTAGGAATTTTAAGCTTTGTCATACAAGTACTCATCATGGTACTTTAAGATTTCAAAAGATAAAATTCTCTAGAACTCTAGCATCAGTAGGAGCAAGATAAATAGCAGCTCAGACTTTCTCATATCATACTCCTCAACTGCCTAGATTTAGATCCAGCATTTGCAACCCACAAGTTTCAGGCTTAGAGTTTATCTTTAGATCAAGACAGTTCTACCCAAAACTCGGGAGAATTCGTGTTTGAAAACTAGGCACTTGAAAGGAATTACGACAGAGCAACTATCCCTCATTTCTATTATGTTTAAAATTGAGTTCTACGGTAATTAAGTTCTAATACTCTCTTGTATCTTTTTATTTTAACTAATATATTATCTAGCTAATATTATCACACAACACTCTTTTTATTTGGTTTTCTTCAGTTATGCATCTTTTTATACTTTTTGGAATAAAAGATAAATCACTCGAGAAGGAATACTTATCGAGATATACGGGGGATGCTATCCCCCAAGCTGGATTTTGGCGTAGTCGTTCATCTTGAGTCCTCGATTGCGTAGATGCTCATCACTCCTTTGATGATTGTTCAAGGTAGAGCTCTTGAGTGAGTGAAGACATCATGGGCTTCATAGGGAATTTCTCTTTTTCCTGTTGAATTTCAAATAGACAACAAAACCCATGGAACATATTAAGGGTTAGTGGAAAACTATTCCCTAATTATTTTGGAGTCTTGAATTATCTTTTATTATTCAACTGGTTTTTCTTCATTTATATATATATATATATATATATATATATATATATATATATATATATATATATATATATATATATATATATATATATATATATATATATATTCCTCCACAGTGAGTAATTATTATGGGTTGCTACACGCCACACTATTACTCACATGGGCTTAGAGTTTATATATTTCTAGATGCAATGAGATGATTCAAAATATAAAAGTTATTTTTATTTTCTTTTCAAATGCAATGTAGAATTTAAATATGTATTTAATTCTAAATAGTATGCATGTTATTAATGGAAAAAGTATTTTTATTTTCAATGCAATGATATGCTAAGGGAATGTAAACAAAGTAGATATGCTTAATTTAAATGTGCGGATAAATACCGATTTACCTTTTGGCGAAGGTTCAGAGATTTAGGTCCGTCGACCTGGACCTTACGTCTGGTTCAGTCTTCAGAGGTTTCTTCCAGCTTAACTGAGGAGTTGGATGGTTGCTCGTCAAGTGTTGGAGAACTTGATGATGATGTTGATGTTTCTTTTCTTTTCCATACTTTCTTGGACTGAGGAGTCTCTTCCTATGGTTCACTCTTCTTGGGCTTCTCTTCTTCTTCCTTTGGAATAGCTTTTTCTTGGGCAGCTTCTTTCTCTTTGATGGCTTGTTTCTTTTGGCGTTGAGAGTGGTGTCTCCTCTTGTTCTTTCTAGGCTGCTCACAAGTAGTGTAACTATTAAAGTAACAACATACCTTCTCTCTAGGGAATTGGAAGTGGATTTCCCCAGTTCTTATGTAGATGATCGCGCCAGTGGTGTTGAGGAAGGGTCTTCCTAAAATGAGGTGGACATCGTCTTCTTCTCCCATGTCAAGAACCATGAAGTCGGTAGGAATATAGTGATCTCTTATTTTGACCATAACATCTTTCACTACTCCCTCCGGACGTCGGAATGATTGGTCCACCATCTACAGCTGCACATATGTACGATACATGGTTCTAGTATTATACAAATGTTTATATGTTACCTTAGACATTAAGTTGGTGCTAGAGTCGATGTCGCAGAACGTCTTGTAGAAAGTACTTCCCTCGATCATACAATCGATGGTGGGTACTCCAGGATCTCCCAGCTTAGTGAGGTATGGTGATGGAAGGAGGTGGTCAAGTTCTGAATCAAAAGTGTTGACCATCCATACTGTTTCTTTTGCCTGATGCTTAGCTTTGTTCCTCCTTCTCCTATTCTTGTTCTTCTTCTTTGTTGGGGCAGCGGTTGTATCCTCGTAGAGGTACGTCATCTGTGGGTGAACTCTAATGCTGAGAGTACCCTTCTTAAAATTGAATCTTTCTTTTCTCCCATTGATTGTGAAATAGATCTTGGTGCTATCTGCGTAGATGATGGCTTTGGTGGTACTCAAGAACGGTCACCCCAAGATGATGGGTGCTTTTTCGTCTCCATCTGTTTCTACAATCACAAAGTCTGCCAGCATATACGAGTGTCCAACTATGATCTAGACATCTTCAAGAATTTCCTTAGTGTAGCACAGTGTTTGATCTGCAAGCTGCAAACACATAGTTGTATACAATAAAGGATCACCATGAATTTTCTCATAGATTACCCTGGGCATGATGTTGACGCTTGCTCCAAGGTCACAGACAGCTTCTTCAAAACTATGGGGTCCAACGCAAATAGGGATGATTGGTCTCCCTAGGTCTCCTTTCTTCACTAGTAGAGTGTCGTCTACCCATGTTCCCCATTGCTTTGGAGGTGCGGTGAAGTATTGCCCTACATTATAAATGTCTACAAGATTTGCAGTTTCTAAATCCTCCGGCTTCCTCAGAATCTTACCTCTTTCGGTCACTGGTATAGAAGCTGCTAGCTGAGATATTTGTGATTCTATCATTTTATTAAACCTATGTTGATTCTTTATGGCAGAAGTAAAGCTATCCATTCTAGTATTAATATTTTCAAGCAATTTATCATTGGAAGCTATCTTTCTAGACATAGTATCAATAACTTTATTCTGATTAGAAATCATTTCTCTCAAGGGTGGTTGATTAAAGTTATTATTAAGATTATTACCTTGGTAGTTACCTGAGTAGTTACCTGAGTAATTAGGCCTTGATTGTTGATTCCATCCTTGATTTTGTTGAGGACGATTGTTGAAGTTGTTGTTGATGTAGTTCACATCCTCTTGAATCTCAGGGCAGTTGCTCCCTAAGTGGCCAGTGCCTCCACACTCTTCACAGGTCATGAGAGAATCATGGATGTGCGTGACTACGTTCTTCTTAGTGGTGCGTTCATCGAACTTCTTCATGAGCAGGTCTATCTTGGCAGACAGCATGTCTACTTCCTTCAATTGATGCATTCCTCCTCTCTTTGCGAGGTTGAGTGCGTTCCTCGTTCCATCCCTAGTTAGAGGCCATCTTCTCAATCAGAGTGGTTGCTTCAGTGATGTTGAGTGATAAGAATGATCCTCCAACAGCTGCATCCACATTCTCATGGGTACTAGAAGTGAGCCCATGGTAGAATGTCTGCATGAGTAGCCAATTCTCCATCCCATGGTGAGGGCATTCTGATATGTAATCTTGAAAGTGTTCCTAGGCTTCAAGGATTGATTCATCGTGTTGTTGCTAGAAGGTTGATATCTTCACACGTAGAGCATTTGTCTTCCCCACTGGAAAGAATTTTGCTAGAAAAGTAGTAGCACAGATCGACCATGTTGTATTCTTATCCTTGTTGGCGTAGAACCATTGCTTTGCTTTTCCTAGGAGTGAGAAAGGGAACAAGCGGAGCAATATGGCGTCTCTTGCGACTCCCTTGATGGTGAAGGTGCTAGAAATCTCCAAAAAGTGTTGGAGATGAGCACTCGCATCTTCATGTGTTTTTCCACAAAACTAGTTTCCTTGCACCATGTTGATCAAAGCAGGCTTGAGTTCAAATCCGTTATCTCCCACATTTACTATCGGTCCACTCCTGATGTTAGCAGTGGTTGGAGCAGAGAATTCATGGAGTGATCGGTCAGCCATGGCTTCAAAATCTAGTGTTAAGCTTCTTCTCAATTGGTTGATCTCAGACGAAGTGGTTGGAGCCTTCTTGAGCTTTGCTCTTGTTCTTCTGATTAGAGCTTCGGGGTTCTCAACGTAGTTTGTCGGGAGTTCAAAACTAGTCATACATCACCCTGCATAAGATCAAAAAAAATAGACAAAGGACAGGGTGAGCCTGTTAGAGTAAAGGATCAAGTGATGTAATTCAAATATCACATGTGTAAGAGTGTTCCAAGATGTGGAAGTGTGTTTATGATCTTATGAATGTTTTCTAACTTAGTGTGCTATTTCGTTGCCTCCCCGGCAATAGCGCTAGAAATGCTTGTTGACACTTCTTAGCATCACTCGCGTTAGGTTGTCATCCCCAACATGACACCAAGAGTGTGGTTGTATTGTACTCATGCCACTTAACTACATAAAGATATTAAAGTATATATCCGCAAGCGCACAGATAAATACACCCGTTGCAACATTTCACCCAAGTTTATCCTAGGTATCGTTATTTATATTTAACCAAAGGAGAACAAACAGAGAGGCACATATTAATTAAAGTTTACTCTACACATGTGATATGAATATTCAAAATCACTATCCTTTACTCTCAAACAGGAATCAATCAAATAAAAAGAGATAAAATATATGATAATCAGACCATTCAGATGATATTCCTTAGAGCAGTACTACTATGGCAAGTCATTGATCAGAATATAAAGTAAGAGAATAACTCCTAAGTAATCCGTTAACTATTAGTAATAATCTACATTGATTAGTGCAATTATATCAGGCAATCATTGGCTAGGTTATCTCATATCCATAAACAATGACATCTCCATTATGAAACTGAGAAATTGAGTAACAACTAAGTAATGAAACCGTGTTCTACTAAGTTCTACACTCGGGGAGTGGACTACAAAGGACTCAACAGGAATGTCACACCCGCGATCTACCACATGGCTCGGAGTATAGAGTGCATTTGCAGGTAAACAATGTATAAGTACCACATTTACACAATGTTGACCACCCACCCATGACTCAATAAGGTGAGTGCTTTGCAAACATGTGTATAAACATAATGATAAACTATCTATGCCAAATATATAATCAAAGCAGACTAATCTCATAATAATCAAGGATATAATATAGATTAAGAACAAGATCATATCTAATGTATCAAGAATAATGATCAAGAACAATGAACTAGAACTAGACAATGATGAACTAGAACAATTATGAACTAGAACATAAACAATTAGAACATGAAGAACTAGAACATGAACTAGATCAAGAACTAGAAGAACTGATAAACTAGATGAATATCTGAAGAACAATGTTGGTACAAGAGAGAAGAACTGGATTTACCAAGCTCCTCTTGACTAGATCTAGAGCCCAAGGCTGTTTATCTTCTCTACTTCTAATTCTAATCTAGCTATGCCTAGATCTGATAGAGCTCTAAGGAGATGAGATTTGCTGGTTGGTCTTCTGCTTTCTAGTTGAAGTTGCTTGCAATGGAACGAGCAGAGGGGCGGCGGCCAGGGGCCGGTCAGCCTAGGGTTGAGGCCGATCGGCCCCACCTAGTGGCGCCTCGTGGTGGCCCTCCTCGGGGAGTTCTCTGGTGTCCTTTAGAAGCTTCTTGCGTATTCGTGATGTGGAGATTAGGCCAATTGATGTGGGTTCCTTCTCATGGAAGATATCAATTCCTGAATTATTCTGATAACCCCCTACAAAATATAGATTCACCAAAACTCATGGAATTTCGTTAGTTGACACGCTAAACCTATGTTGGTGATCATTTATTAGCCATTTATATATTTATTTTAACCCTTTATTATGGTAGATAACCATCGTCAACAGGTTGACAAATGTTCCTGCACATTTCATGTATCTGATGAAATCGTTATTTATGCTCGAATTGAATAAGTTTGTGGTGGTCTTCATCGATGATATTCTAGTCTACTCAGAGAATGAAGACGATTATGTCGAGCATCTGAGAGTGGTCTCAATTCGATTGCGCAAACATAAGCTTTATGCCAAGTTTAGCAAATGCGAGTTCTGGTTGGAGAAAGTACCTTTTCTAGGTCATGTATTGTCCGATGATGGCATTTCTATTGATCCTACTAAAGTGCAAGAAGTGCTGGACTAGAAGGCACCGACTTCAGTTCATGAAGTTTGGAGTTTTCTTGGTTTGGCTAGTTATTATCATTGCTTCATCCCAGATTTCTTAAAAATAGCGAAGCCCATGACTCCGAAGTGTGAGGAGGCTTTCCACACTTTGTGGACTTTGTTGGCTTCTGCTCCTATCTTGGCACAACCTGATATCGAGAAACATTTTAATGTGTTTTGTGATGCATCAGGTACCGAGTTGGGATGTGTTCTTATGTAGGAAGGCTGAGTCATTGCTTATGCCTCGCGTCAGCTATGAAAGCATGAGGTCAACTATCCAACTCATGACTTAGAGTTAGCTGCAGTTTTCCATGCTCTAAAGATTTGGAGACATTACTTGGATGGCAATGTGTGTAATATTTACATAGATCAAAAAAGTCTCAAGTACATCTTTACTCAACCTAAGTTGAACATGCACCAAAGAAGATGGTTAGAGTTGATCAAGGACTATAATCTTCAAGTGCACTATCATCCTAGCAAGGCAAACATTGTTGCTGATGCCTTGAGTAAGAAATCTCATTGCAATACTCTAGTCGATGGAGATTTTCATCTGTCCCATCTCTTATATCCTGTTGTGCTCCACAATATCACTATTGATTGCTCTCTTAGAAGTCGAATCATGAAGCTTCAGAAGACCGATGTAGGTGTTTTCCACATCAAAAGAAAGATGAAGGAACAAGAGACTAAGCATTTTTTAGTCGATGAGAAGGGCATTCTATGGTTCAATAACAAACTCATAGTGCCTAAGGACAAAGAACTTAGAAACCAAATCATGGTTGAAGCCCATTCTTCTAAATTATCCATCCATCCTAGTAGTAGTAAAATGTACCAAGATCTAAAACCTTATTTTTGGTGGACCAAAATGAAGAAGGAGATCATAGCCTACGTTGCTAGGTGTGATAATTGTTGTAGAGTCAATGCTATTCACATGAAACCTGGTCTACTTCAACCCTTGTCTATCCCAGGTTGGAAGTGGAAAGAGATTGTTATGGACTTTATTGTTGGCTTACCAACGACGGAGAAGGGTTTCGATTCCATTTGGGTGATTGTAGATCACTTGACGAAATCCGCTCATTTCATTCCTATGAAGACCAACTATCATCCGCACCTGTATGCTGACATTTATTTCCAACAAGTTGTACGTCTTCATGGTGTGTCCAAGTCTATTGTCTCTGATGGGGGTCCTAGTTCACAGCTTATTTCTAGGAACGCTTACATAAAAATTTAGGCACCCACTTAATCTGCAGTTCCGCTTATCATCTGCAAACCTCTAGACAAACGGAGCGTGTTAACTAGATTTTGGAGGATATACTCAGAGCTTGCGTTATCTCTTCCAAAGGTTCTTGGGAGAAATGGTTGCCACTAGCTGAATTCTCTTACAACAATAGCTATCAAGAGAGTATTAAAATGGCTCCTTTCGAAGCTTTATATGGTTGCAAATGTAGAACTCCTTTGAATTGGGTGGAACCTAGGGAAAGGAGGTACTATGACATCGATTTTGTTAAGGAAGTCGAGGAGTAGGTCCATACTATTAAGAAACAAATGGCAGCTGCTCAGGCTAGACAGAAAAGTTATGCTGATAAGAGAAGGAAACCTATCAAGTTTAAAGTAGGTGACCACGTATATCTAAAGGTGTCACCTATGAAAGGAGCAAAGTGCTTTGGTGTGAAACAAAAGCTTGTGCCTCAATATGTAGGCCTATATCGGATCATCGATAAGAGTGGAAGGGTAGCTTACAAGCTTCAGTTACCTCCTGAGTTGGGAGCTATCTTTTCGGTCTTTCATTTTTCTCAACTGAAGAAATGCCTTCGTGTACCTGAGGAAAGAGTAGAAGTGAGGCATATCAAATTAAAATCTGATCTTAATTATGAGGAAAAGCCCGTGACTGTTTTAGAAGTCAAAGAAAGAGTAACTCAAAATCGAGTGGTTAAACTATACAAGGTGGTTTGGAGTAATCATAGTGAGCGTGACGCAATGTGAGAAAGGGAGGATTATTTGAGAGACACTTATCCTACTTTCTATGCTCAACGGTATGCTTTCCAAATCTTGGGATGAGATTTTTATTAGGGGGAGGGCTATAACACCCTAGTGTTATGCTTGCATCATTGCACTTGCATCACATGAGCATAAGCATCCTTCATCCATGCATGAGCAATATACCTACAACATCTATATGAAACTAGTGAAACATTGTTATGAAACATACAGGTGAAACATGTGAAACATATGAAACATACACATGAAACATGGTAACACATACATGGGACTAACTCATGTGAAATAGGTGAAACATACTATTGAAACATATGAAACATTGATTTGAAACATATGCAGCATGTCTTGTTATTTTATGTTTCATTGTATGTATACTTTGTGATCATGTGTGTTTAATGCAAGTGTTGTTGTTTGGGTCACTAAAGCACCTTAGCTATACCTAGGACACATAATGGAACAATGTTCATTTTGACCACTTAGCCTAATTAAGCTTCTAAGTAGTGGTTGACCCTAATTTGACCTTGGTTGACCTATAGACCTCTTTTGTTTGACTATTTGAAAAGTACAGATAAAAGTGTATGCATGCAGTTGCACCCTTAAGCAAAGTTGTAGCACATTTGTTAAGGAACAAAAGTTGTTTTAGGACCATCTCATAAAAATGGGCAGAACATGCTCAAAAGTGGCCCACAAGGCAGAATTAGGTGCTGTTTTGGCACTTAGACATATTTCTAAGTCCTAACTGCATTTACAGTTTCCCTGTGCACCACTTTGGCAGCCTGTAGTTTGCAAACCATGCTGATCTAGACTAAAGTCATTTAAGCAATGTTGAAGTACTTGTGTAGCTCCAAGTTTCAGTAATAGAGTTTCTACTAATTCGAGCCGGGTTGGGAGTTAATCACTATCAATGTTGAGCTGTCAGTCAGGGGAATGGGAGCCTAATGGCTGCCATTGATGGTGTTAGTGGCCGACCGCCATCAGGCATTGCGTGCCAAGTGGAGGTCATACGCCACCAGCGGTCCCACTCGTCAGCCTAGGAGCACCGCATGACCTCCATGCCACCCCACCAATGCCTCGGCCTCGTCCATTTTGCCTCCTCCTGCGAGAGCAAATGCCGCCGAGAGCTCCGCCACTGCTCCACGCCCTCGCTGTCGCGCCATTACCCAAACCGACATGCCCATAGCACTGCCGTGACCTCCTCTAGCTTGTCGTCCTCTCCGTTGAGCCGTTGGAGTAGTGGTGAGGCCGTATTGCTGTCCCCGCTGTCACAGGAACCTCACCGGAGCACTACCGTGCTTGCGCTCGCTGTGGCTAGGCCTCTCCAGTGCCCTTCTTCTCCCACTCTTTAGAGCATCGAGTTCCCCGTGTAGCATAGATGCTCGAGCCGAGCCCAGCCGAACCCCTACCGGCAGGAGTTTGCTAGCACACCGTCGAGCCCCTCTCCCGTGCCACCATGGCCACTGGCGAGCCATCTCTGGTGGCTTCGCCCTTCAACCACCTAGGTGTATCGATGCGGCTTGACTAGAGGAGCACAATGGTGCCGTCGGTTCGCCGGAAACCTCACCGGCGACGAGCCATCATTGGTCAAATCCCTCCCCTGCTTCCCAGTGTGACTGGCCAGTGGGGCCATTGACCCCGCGGGTCCCACACGTCAGTGTCTGCATTTAGGGTTTTAGGTTTATTTATTTCTAGAATTTGATGCATGTTTGTAAAAATCATATCTCAAGTTCTAGAGCTCCAAATTGAGTGATTCAACTTGGGTTGTGTTCTTGGTAGTGTCTAGTTTTTATTAAAAATATGAAACATGCCATGTTCTGTACAAAAATAAATAGTTATTATGTCACACCCATTTTTAAGGACAAAAATAGGATGCATAAAAGACTCATGTGCGCCCCAGGAAACAGTCGCACACATAAGTTGACAAATTACAAAGTATCATCACAGTGCTTATTACATAACGAATAAATATTTAAGACATAGTCTTGAACGATAGGTAATAATAACTAATAGTAATTCTTCAGCGGAAACTCCACACAGGGACACGGTTGACTGGTTGACACCAAGACTAGTACTCATTCCGATAATCTTCCTCTATACCTTCATCTGTTATGGTGGAAATAGCAAGGGTGAGTCCATGTCGAACTCAACAAATATAACACAGGGTTCATGAGGCTCAAAAAGGCTAGACATTGTTTAACTGCGTTTAGCTTTTAATCATATATTAGCAATTGAGTAGCATCAAGATAAACCACTTCCCATTAAAGAACCAATGATCAATTGTAATAAGGATAATGAATAGCATTAACATGAGCATAATAATAATCAACAATAATTAAGCATGATATAACAGTTATGATCAACTATTCCATAAGAATCCCCAAGGCCGCTCGTATCCGTGGGCACGGCTAGTATACCAGTTTTTAACTCTGCGCAGAGGTGTACACTTTCACTGTGAGTCATGATTTCCAAATGAGTGGGGAGATCAAGCCCAAACACCCGAGAACCATATAAAGCCACTCAAAAGTTCGTCTAACAAGTTAGGGCCATTAGATTCACTCGGCAGGCAGATGTAGAACCCCCCTTCCCTGTGGCACAACAACCGCAGCCTATACACACTAGGCTAGGGGCTCGCACTACACCCAACGTGGCAAGCCATTCTTACGCCATTTAAGGTAACCTCTAACAAGCTAGAAAAGGTCTCTTGAACAATTAAAGCCAGAGCCATATAGCCCTCACAGCTGTACTGTATATCCCGGTTATCACTTACAGGTAAGTCCTTACGAAGAGTAACTAGAGCATCAAAATAACCCACATGCTCTAGCCCCCTTTCAACAGAAATAACATCATCTTAATTGGTTGATTGCATAATCCATTAGTCAAATTACAAGATCATTGTTCATAATTAAGTGCTAGCAGTAGCTACCCAAATGCATAACCCATAGGTGACAAGGAAACAAGATATCAATAGCTAAGTTATAATCTCTATGGTTGTCAAGGAGGACACATGCATATGTATAATAATTTCAGTGAATAGGTAACAAGGATGGTCCCATGTTATATTGCCTTGATCAAAGCTTTCCAAGTGATACTGCTGACTTGGCCCAAAGTAATACTCCGAATCGTCCAGATACTGCTCACCTTCTATACTCGATCATCAATCAACAACACACATGCATCCAATCAAACGAACACGAAGCAAACAAAGAGATACAATTAGAACAGTACACCAACAGTAGCAAAACAGTAATAAAAGTTTATAAAACTCTTCTACACGTTTCTACGATCACACAGACGCAAAGATCACCAAATTCGGAGTTAAAACGTGAAAGTTATGAATTTTCTAAGATTTCCTATAGATAAATAAATACTTAATTATAAACTCGAAAAATAAATTATCAAAACTAACTGTACAACTACACTAACATGTAGAGCTCGCAGATACGAACCTAACGCAATTTGAACGGATCAAATCGGAGTTAAAACGAAGATTTTATGACCAAAACAGTTCTAGTGGCAAAACTGTAAATACCTGAAAACGCATTTTTGAATAAACCGGGAGAAAATACGCTTTCAAAACACGAAAACGGATTCAGGATATTACGCTAAGGATGGCGGGTTCTATTATGAAAAAGTCTAGGGACTCTTTAGAAAGATTACCCCGCGAAGGGGTATCTTCTAATCTCGGCCATTGATTCAAAATCGGACGGCTGCCATTCATCCTCGACCTCACAGTGAAGAACCCGACCCCCTTCTCCAAGTCCGGCCGGCGGCCACCATGGCCGGCGTGCTCCACCTCACCGGAGATGGCGGTTCTCCCTAACTAGACCACCAATCGACCTGGAACTTGATCCAAACGGAAGAGAAACTCCATGCGAACTCATCTAGGCATTAAGAACTAGCTACGATAGACCATACGTGACGCGCGGCAACAAGGGGACGGTGGCGCCATTGTCGACCGACGGTGAGCTTCAAAAACACAATTCGAAGCATCTCCACCCAAAAGAAAAAGCATGGGAAGGTAGAGAAGGAGAGTGCGAACTCACCAACGCGAAGAACACGGCCTCAAATCCACCCGCGAGCTCCTCCTACGAGCAACCGAAACCTCCAACTCCCCCCAATCCCTAGCGCTCGGTTTCACGTGGTTGGACTAGAGTTTTAGATGGAAAACAGAAAGAAGAGAACCCCGGCTACCCTTTTATAGGTTCACTTCTCCTAGTTCGGTTAGTATATCGGGGATTGAAGATCGGTTCAGTTGGACACCGAAGCTCGAGTCCTACCCTGCTACGGCGAAAGCTAGAAGAGACGGCTGACAGGCCGACCCCACCAGTCAGCGAAAGGAGGGAGGGAGAGGCGCGGCTGGTCTTCTTGGGCCGGCCCATGCAGCGAAAGCGCGGAAGGAAACGGGGCAGCGGCCCACTGCGCCGGCTCGGGAGAGCAGGCCGTCGGCCCGTTGGCTGCCAGGGAGAAGGTAAGTGTTTTTTTTTCATTTCTTCTTTCTTTTCTTTATTTACTTATTTAATAAACTATTCCAAATAAAATTTTCCAAGCCAAAACAAAATAAAATAAATCCACTCCACAAAATAAAATAAATGCAACAGCATGAATGCAACACCAAAAATTCTTTTTAAAATTTTAATTCCCTTTCTCTAAATTATTTAAAATTTATTACTCCTAAAATTTGGGTGTTACAAATTCTACCCCCCTTAAAAGAATCTCGTCCTCGAGATTGGACTGCTTACTCAAACAACTGCGGATATGATTTCCTTAATTCATCCTCTCTTTCCCAAGTTGCCTCTGCCTCTGAATATCGATTCCACTGCACCTTGCACATTTTAATAACCCGACTTCGAGTAACTCTCTCAGCAGTCTCTAAAATCTTAATCGGAAACTCTTCATATGTAAGATCCTCCTTAACAGTCAACTCTTCTAAAGGTATCTGCTCCTTAGGCACCCGTAAACACTTCTTAAGTTGTGAAACATGGAACACATCATGTACTCCAGATAAATTCTCAGGCAACTCTAATTGATAAGCAACTTCCCCACGTCTAGTAATAACTTTAAATGGTCCAACATACCTTGGTGCTAGTTTACCTTTCATGCTAAACCTCTTCACACTTTTCATAGGTGACACCTTCAAATAGACATAATCACCTACCTCAAAAACTAAATCTCTTCTTCTATTGTCAGCATAACTCTTCTGACGAGACTGTGCTACTCTCAAATTCTCATGAATCACTCGCACTTGATCTTCTGCGTTTCTAAGAACATCTGTACCAAACACTTGAGATTCACCTGTCTGATCCCAAAACAATGGAGTTCTACACTTACGTCCATACAAAGCTTCAAACGGTGCCATCTTAAGACTCTGTTGATAACTGTTATTGTAAGAGAATTCTGCATAAGGCAAACTCTTATCCCAACTAGTTCCATATTGCAATGCACAAGCTCTCAACATATCCTCTAATACCTGGTTGGTCCTTTCAGTCTGTCCATCTGTCTGTGGATGATATGCTGTACTAAAATTCAATTTTGTTCCCAATGATTCATGCATAGCTTTCCAAAAATGCGACGTAAACTGCGATCCTCGATCAGATACAACCTTCTTTGGTACTCCATGCAAACAGACTATTCTCTCCATATACAACTCTGCCAATTTTGGTCCATGGTAAGTAGTCTTAACTGGTATAAAATGAGCAACTTTAGTCAATCTATCCTCTATCACCCAAATAGAATCATAACCTCTCTGAGTACGAGGTAACCCTACTATAAAATCCATACCAACTTCCTCCCACTTCCATTCAGGAATCTTCATTGGTTGCAACAATCCAACAGGTCTCTGATGCTCTGCTTTCACCCTCTAACAAGTGTCACACAATGCCACATACTCAGCCACATCTCGCTTTAATCCAACCCACCAATATTTCTGTTTAAGATCCAAATACATCTTAGTACTACCAGGATGAATAGAATAAGCTGACTCATGAGCTTCGCGAAGAATTGCCTGTCTAACAGTTTGATCCTCAGATACACACAGCCTCTTTCCAAACCACAAAATTCCATTATCATCCATTCGAAAGCCTGGTGACTTACCAATCACTATATCTTCCGCTATCTTCTTAAGTTTCTCATCCTTCAACTGACCCTTGTAGATTTCTTGCTCTAAGGTAGGCTCTATCACTAATTCCATTGTATTAGTAACAATGCCCAAATTCAAATATTCAAATTCAGCACATAACTCACTAGTCATAGACAACGTCCGTATCTCATTAGGATAACTTTTCCTACTAAGAGCATCAGCTACTACATTAGCCTTACCAGGATGATAGTGTATCTCAATATCATAATCCTTAATCAACTCTAACCATCTGCGTTGCCTCAAATTCAGATCTGACTGAGTGAAAATATACTTCAAACTCTTATGATCAGTGTATATATCACTCTTATGTCCAATCAAATAATGTCTCCAAATCTTTAAAGCATGAATTACAGCTGCTAACTCCAAATCATGTGTAGGATAATTCAACTCATGCTTTCTCAACTGCCTAGATGCATAAGCCACAACTCTACCTTCTTGCATAAGAACACATCCCAAACCTTGACGAGAAGCATCACAATAAATAGAAAACTTCTTACTCAAATCTGGCAAAACCAAAACAGGCGCTGTAGTCAACCTCTTCTTCAATTCCTCAAAACTAGCTTGACATTTATCTGACCACACAAACTTGGCATTCTTCTCTAACAGAGATGTCATAGGTTTAGCAAGTTTAGAAAACCCTTCAATGAACCGTCTGTAATATCCAGCTAATCCCAAGAAACTACGAATCTCGCTAACATCAATAGGTGGTTTCCAATTTAATACATCCTTTACTTTACCTGGATCCACTGATATCCCTCCATTAGAAACAATATGACCAAGGAAAGAAACTTCCTTCAACCAAAACTCACATTTACTTCGCTTCGCATACAGTTTATGCTCTCTAAGTTTCTGCAATACCAACCTCAAATGTTCAGCATGCTCTTCCTCCGTCTTGGAAAATACCAGTATATCATCAATAAATACCACCACAAACTTATCCAAATATTCCATAAACACCTTATTCATCATGTACATAAAGTATGCAGGTGCATTGGTCAACCCAAATGACATAACAGTATACTCATACAATCCATACCTTGTAGTAAAAGCTGTCTTTGGAATATCAGAAACATGAATCTTCAACTGATGATAACCAGAACGTAAATCAATCTTAGAGAACACATAAGCACCTCTCAACTGATCAAACAAGTCATCAATCCTGGGCAAAGGGTACTTATTCTTGATAGTTACCTCATTTAGTGACCGGTAATCAACACACATCCTCTGACCGCCATCTTTCTTATCAACAAAAATAACTGGTGCTCCCCAAGGTGATGAACTAGGTCTAATAAAACCTTTATCTTGTAATTCTTTAATTTGTTTCTTAAGTTCTTCTAATTCATCTACTCCCATCCTATATGGTCGTTTGGCTATAGGTGCAGTTTCAGGAAGTAATTCAATAAGAAATTCAATGTCTCTGTCAGGTGGCATACCTGGCAATTCATTAGGGAAGACATCCAGAAATTCCTCAATCACTGAATTCTCCTTAATAGTATCTTCAAGCTGATTCACCACAGCGGTTGGTTGCTTCTGCACTGCTACATCCACATTGATTTTATCTCCATTAGGTGCAGTCACAACTACCACTTTCTGCTGACACTGAATCTCTGCCTGATTTTGCTTCATCCAGTCCATACCCAATATCACATCAATACTAGATGTCCTCAACACTATAGGAGCTATCTTAAACTCTACCCCTCTTAATACCATACTAATTGGAAGACAACGATTACTGGTTTGTATGGTACCTCCAGGTGAATTTACTAAGAGAGGTTCTTTCATCGCTAGCATGGGTATACTATGCATTTTAACAAAAATGTTGGATATGAATGTATGAGATGCTCCAGAGTCAAAAAGAACAGTTGCAGGAGTGGAATGTACATTGAACGTACCAATCATAACTTCTGGTGCATCATGAGCTGTATCAGAACACACGTGATTCACCCTTCCAGTACCAGATTGCCTCTGGTTGCTCTTCTGGCTCTGAGGAGTCTGCTGGTTCTGCTTCTTAGGACAATGGTAAGACATATACCCCTCTTTACCACAGACAAAACATCTAGTAGGCGTGCTGGGAGCACTATTCTTCATGGGAGTAACATTAGAATTTCTAATGCGAGGAGTCTGTTGCCCAGTCTGCTGATACTGTTGACGCTGTAGATATGATGAACGCTGTTGTGACTGATTACTTTGCTAATTCTGGGACCACCTCTGATTCGGATTACGATTCCATTGGCTAACCGGTCCCTGAAACTTCTGATGAAAACCATGCTGAGAATTAGTGCGCTGATGGTTGTTGCTTCCTGAGCTTTGTACCTTCATCTTCCTCTTCCTGTCCATCTCTCTGCGCTCATTATCAAGCACAATAGCTTTATTTACCAGCTCTTGAAAACTAGCATAGTTGTTCCCCTTCAACTGCAAGCGAAGATCATAATAAATTCCCTTCAAGAAAAGACGCTGCCTGTCTGCATCTTCCCTCACTTCATTAGGAGCATAGCGAGCCAACTGGGTGAACCTGTCATGATATTCACTAACACTCATCTGTCCCATCCTAAGGTTTCTGAATTCTTCCTGCTTCAGCTCAATTATACCTTCAGGAATATGACGAGCTCGAAAATCTCTAACAAACTCATTCCAAGTGATAGGAGGAGCATTGTCAGGGCGTGCAGCTTGATACGACTCCCACCAAGTCTGAGCTGTCCCCTGTAACTGACCAGATGCATATAACACCTTCTCCATATCATTGCATTGGGCTATATTCAGCTGTTTCTCCACTGCCCTCACCCAATCATCTACCTCTAAAGGATCAGCAGCATGAGAAAACACTGGAGGGCGTCCCTTCAAAAATTCCCCACGCTTATCCCTCACTTGCACAGGCGGTGGTCCTCCTGCAGGGGGATTGTTCTGCATGTGCTGCATAAACATCTGCATCATCTGGTTCTGAGTTTGCATGAGTTCCTCCATAGTAATGGGTAGGTTAGCACCTCCACGACCTCTGCCACGTCCTCTGCCTGACATCTATTTCTAAAAACACAGAAATTGAAATTCAGTACGATCCGATATGATGTATTCAATAGATAAGCAAAATCTGATTTTTCTGGGCGAACTCCAATTTCAGCAACTCAGTAAAACTGTCATATCTCGAGCTACAGACATCCAATTCAGATGATCATTACATGGTTGGAAAGCTTACAAAATTATCTACAACTTTTATTCACAACACTTTTTCTGATTCTGTCAATAAATTGGCCAAAAACTGAACTTAACCGAAACTGTTTCAGAATTCCAGACTGTGCAGTAACTCCAACTTGGAACAGGTATATCTCTTAGCTCTTAATAGATATTAAAGTGATTCTTCTAGGGTTGGAAAGATATAGAAGTCTAATTATTCCCAGTAAAATTTCTTAAATTTCTCATGAACGGATTTTAAGTTATTTCTAAAACATCCCAGACTGATCCAAAAATCAGCAAAGGACAGAACTAAGTTAACCTCATATTCAACTAATATATTTTGATCAAACTTAATATTCTTAACCATGGAACTTGTAGGCATGTCTACAAAACTCCAGCACACATTACAAAGATCCAAATCACACATTATCATAATAACAATCCATCAATCACACAATTGTTCACACTACAAACTGACTCTTAAAACAAACCAAACTTAAAATTAACTCGCAACTACTATCGTTCCTATTACATAGGGATTTTTCCTATTTCCTAATTAAGCTTCTCATAAATCTTGGGATGACCTAACTCCGCCCTTAATTGGTCAATCTCCTTATAAGCTTGTTCCTTAAGTTCTTTTTCCTTCAGCAACTCATCCTTCAAATCCACCTCATGGAGAGCCAATTCACGAGCTAATCCCACCGTAGCTTGTAAAGTCAAGGAGGAATCATCTGCAAGCGGCACGGTCCAAATACCCTTGTCATGTAAGAAACAAGGAAAATGCCGGAGTGCACCCTTTAACGTCTTGTCCGAGCGTAGACCATGGTAGTAAACAAATGCATTGAAAGCGACATCCTCCATGCTGATCTCCACGGTTGCCCGGCTCACTCTGGTAATGAACTTTGACTCCACCTTAGACTCCCTAGTGGTAGGATCCCTTTTCTTAACCCATAACTCCGTTTCCCAATAGGAATCCATCCATGGATGACTATACTCTGCACTGCGATACTCCAACGTAGCTTCCCAGTCGTAGTAGTAGTTGTCCAAGGTTCTTGTCAACATGTCATGGAAGAAAGCATCAGTTTTAGGAACCATGATATGAAACTTCGTAGTCCACCCCATAACTACATTCTCCATTGGTGTATCACCAACTCTTGATTCAGCATCAGATAGCTCTTGATCACCATCTTCATACTGCTCCTGAGGTTTGAAACGGCCAACGTACTATGCAGCTGACAGACGGGGATAAGGAGACATCTAAAAGATTTAGACATAGATTAGATAGAATCAATGTATTTTCGCAATAGAATAAAGTAGAGGAAGCATAAAACTTTAGTAATTAACAAGGTGAAAAGAGGAAGCATGAATTAAGTGAAGTATGGATGCTATTAACGACCATTCTAACTAGGCTCGCGTCCTACAGTCAACACGGCTTTGATACCAATCTGTCACACCCATTTTTAAGGACAAAAATAGGATGCATAAAAGACTCATGTGCGCCCTAGGAAACAGTCGCACACATAAGTTGACAAATTACAAAGTATCATCACAGTGCTTATTACATAACGAATAAATATTTAAGACATAGTCTTGAACGATAGGTAATAATAACTAATAGTAATTCTTCAGCGGAAACTCCACACAGGGACACGGTTGACTGGTTGACACCAAGACTAGTACTCATTCCGATAATCTTCCTCTATATCTTCATCTGTTATGGTGGAAATAGCAAGGGTGAGTCCATGTCGAACTCAACAAATATAACACAGGGTTCATGAGGCTCAAAAAGGCTAGACATTGTTTAACTGCGTTTAGCTTTTAATCATATATTAGCAATTGAGTAGCATCAAGATAAACCACTTCCCATTAAAGAACCAATGATCAATTGTAATAAGGATAATGAATAGCATTAACATGAGCATAATAATAATCAACAATAATTAAGCATGATATAACAGTTATGATCAACTATTCCATAAGAATCCCCAAGGCCGCTCGTATCCGTGAGCACGGCTAGTATACCAGTTTTTAACTCTGCGCAGAGGTGTACACTTTCACTGTGAGTCATGATTTCCAAATGAGTGGGGAGATCAAGCCCAAACACCCGAGAACCATATAAAGCCACTCAAAAGTTCGTCTAACAAGTTAGGGCCATTAGATTCACTCGGCAGGCAGATGTAGAACCCCCCTTCCCTGTGGCACAACAACCGCAGCCTATACACACTAGGCCAGGGGCTCGCACTACACCCAACGTGGCAAGCCATTCTTACGCCATTTAAGGTAACCTCTAACAAGCTAGAAAAGGTCTCTTGAACAATTAAAGCCAGAGCCATATAGCCCTCACAGCTGTACTGTATATCCCGGTTATCACTTACAGGTAAGTCCTTACAGAGAGTAACTAGAGCATCAAAATAACCCACATGCTCTAGCCCCCTTTCAACAGAAATAACATCATCTTAATTGGTTGATTTCATAATCCATTAGTCAAATTACAAGATCATTGTTCATAATTAAGCGCTAGCAGTAGCTACCCAAATGCATAACCCATAGGTGACAAGGAAACAAGATATCAATAGCTAAGTTATAATCTCTATGGTTGTCAAGGAGGACACATGCATATGTATAATAATTTCAGTGAATAGGTAACAAGGATGGTCCCATGTTATACTTGCCTTGATCAAAGCTTTCCAAGTGATACTGCTGACTTGGCCCAAAGTAATACTCCGAATCGTCCAGATACTGCTCACCTTCTATACTCGATCATCAATCAACAACACACATGCATCCAATCAAACAAACACGAAACAAACAAAGAGATACAATTAGAACAGTACACCAACAGTAGCAAAACAGTAATAAAAGTTTATAAAACTCTTCTACACGTTTCTACGATCACACAGACGCAAAGATCACCAAATTCGGAGTTAAAACGTGAAAGTTATGAATTTTCTAAGATTTCCTATAGATAAATAAATACTTAATTATAAACTCGAAAAATAAATTATCAAAACTAACTGTACAACTACACTAACATGTAGAGCTCGCAGATATGAACCTAACGCAATTTGAACGGATCAAATCGGAGTTAAAACGAAGATTTTATGACCAAAACAGTTCTAGTGGCAAAACTGTAAATACCTGAAAATGCATTTTTGAATAAACCGGGAGAAAATACGCTTTCAAAATACGAAAACGGATTCAGGATATTACACTAAGGATGGCGGGTTCTATTATGAAAAAGTCTAGGGACTCTTTAGAAAGATTACCCCGCGAAGGGGTATCTTCTAATCTCGGCCATTGATTCAAAATCGGACGGCTGCCATTCATCCTCGACCTCACAGTGAAGAACCCGACCCCCTTCTCCAAGTCCGGCCGGCGGCCACCATGGCCGGCGTGCTCCACCTCACCGGAGATGGCGGTTCTCCCTAACTAGACCACCAATCGACCTGGAACTTGATCCAAACGGAAGAGAAACTCCATGCGAACTCATCTAGGCATTAAGAACTAGCTACGATAGACCATACGTGACGCGCGGCAACAAGGGGACGGTGGCGCCATTGTCGACCGACGGTGAGCTTCAAAAACACAATTCGAAGCATCTCCACCCAAAAGAAAAAGCATGGGAAGGTAGAGAAGGAGAGTGCGAACTCACCAACGCGAAGAACACGGCCTCAAATCCACCCGCGAGCTCCTCCTACGAGCAACCGAAACCTCCAACTCCCCCCAATCCCTAGCGCTCGGTTTCACGTGGTTGGGCTAGAGTTTTAGATGGAAAACAGAAAGAAGAGAACCCCGGCTACCCTTTTATAGGTTCACTTCTCCTAGTTCGGTTAGTATATCGGGGATTGAAGATCGGTTCAGTTGGACACCGAAGCTCGAGTCCTACCCTGCTACGGCGAAAGCTAGAAGAGACGGCTGACAGGCCGACCCCACCGGTCAGCGAAAGGAGGGAGGGAGAGGCGCGGCTGGTCTTCTTGGGCCGGCCCATGCAGCGAAAGCGCGGAAGGAAACGGGGCAGCGGCCCACTGCGCCGGCTCGGGAGAGCAGGCCGTCGGCCCGTTGGCTGCCAGGGAGAAGGTAAGTGTTTTTTTTTCTTTTCTTCTTTCTTTTCTTTATTTACTTATTTAATAAACTATTCCAAATAAAATTTTCCAAGCCAAAACAAAATAAAATAAATCCACTCCACAAAATAAAATAAATGCAACAGCATGAATGCAACACCAAAAATTCTTTTTAAAATTTTAATTCCCTTTCTCTAAATTATTTAAAATTTATTACTCCTAAAATTTGGGTGTTACATATTATTTATCTCTTTTATTTATCGAGAAAAGGGGGAAATTCATATCTCTTGATGTACTGCTCCAAATGCTGTGAAAATTTTATGGTGTTGTTGATGCTGTGAGAGTGCTGAAGTAAAAGTATCATGATTTTTGGGTACTGTATGTGTGAGTTATGATTTTCACTTATTTAAATAGTAGTTTCTTGTGATATTTTTCATAATTAATGTACACAAGATATAAACTTAAAAATTTGTGAACAGTGTTCTTATGTTAGTATGAAGCTAGGAAAAATATGAAATCTGTTGGTTGACACTTTTCAATTGGGTTTCCTATTTATGCTCAAATAAGCATGCTATTTTATTATTTTTGGTATATACATGTTCAAATGCAATGAAATTTATACAGTGGTCTACTAGGAGCCTATGCTAGCTGTTGTAATTTTTGTAGAATTTACTGTACACTTTTGGTATATGTTCATAAATACACCTTGATATCTAAATAAATTAAGAAATGCATTATAATAAATTATTTAGAGGTGAGCACCATGTTTTCTGGGGTTCATTGGGCATGTATAACATGTTGGTGAAGTTGGTTTTTGTCTAGATGGGAGTTTGAAATATAAGTTAACATTTATTTCTTGCAATTGATTTTTTTTGGACAGTTCTAGGGACTTTGTACATTACACCATGTAAATATGGTTTTGCTGGGAAACTTGTGAATACAATAGTTGTAGATAGTTCATGTATCCAGCTGTTGTTAAATTTGGTGGTATTTGGCTAAGTAGTTTGTGAGTTACAGCTGTTCAAAGTTATGTCACAGAATTGGTTGCTCTCTGTCTTGTCAGGACTAGACTCTATAAATGTATAATTTCAACTTGTTTACTTGGGAATCATGTTGAGGTGTATAAAGATGAAATGTGGATAATTTCATAAGCTTTCTATAATGTCATGTTGCAAGTCATTTGTATTTATAAATCTCTAGTTATGAGTAAATTACTTGACTGTTGTTATATGCTCAGAGTTGCTAAAATTGCCTGATGGCTTGATTGCTTTGCTTAGGCATGGTTGGGATGTTTTAGATGCTTAAGCTAATTGAAATAAGTTGTTAGATGTAGGTACTAGGCCTCTAACTGAGGATGAGCAATTATACCTTAGATTGTGTAAACTCGGTGAGTGTGCACTCTTGCTCTATAGAGAGGAGATTTGCACCTACTCTTTAAAGTGATTTGAATAGAGCACCGTACATACTTAGTCAGTGAATGTTAATCATGTGGAGTTATCTTGCTGTCATTCTCATACATGTTCATCATGTCATCTCATTCCTTATACATACATGATATTCATCTTGTGCACATACATGCAATAGGTGTGTCCGAGGGAGTAACTTTGGTGGAGTTCGAGGGGACATGCCAGAACAAAGGGGAGGCAACTCAAGCACAGGAGGCCCAGCCACAAGAAGTCAGGGATGCCGAGGAGGAAGTACTTGAGTGCCCGCAGCATGAGCCTTTGTCATTCATGAAAGGCAAGCCTCGAAGCATTATAAGCCTCCTACTTTATGAAAGCAGTTGAGTATATATGTTATATATGTATTGTCGCATTATGTATAGGAGTTGTCTAGAACTCTTGTTGCATTATATCCTTCCTTGTCTAGTATACATACCCTGAAGCCTATTTAGTCGGGATCGAGTAAATACTTAGCCCTGCTTAGCCCAGTAGAAGTCGGGTGATCACCTGTCACCTGCGAGATATAGGTATCTATCTAGTCACGGTTGGCTATATTTGCTATCGTGGAAACGAACCATGGATAAAATGAATGAAGACCGGGTGAAGTCTTATAGGCGGGCTATTATGCTTATAGTGATTCCATCTGTGTTGATTAAGGACTGAGGCATGGAGCCTTTCTTGTCATTTTGAACACATGCCTATCACTAGTTGGCTGGATCCGATGAACCGACCGTGAAGCTGAGTAGCTCAGCTCGGGCCAAAAGTCGGTCTGTTAGAGTGCGCATCGGAGGGGAGCCACTGCCATTTTCCAAGGGCAGGTGTTTAAAAGTTCTACCTGAGAATGTGGCGCTGATCAGGTCCACGATTTCTGAGTTGTACCAAAGGTGACCTAATACTCCTTGACGGGGGAAGTATGGGTTTGTGTTAGGAATAATTCCCCAGCTATGTAGTAATCGATTTGAGTCGTCGTCTCTCCTGGTTAGTGAGAAACTTGATGGAAGTATCTCTATTGTAGTCACACTAAATGACTTGATGGTTCAGAAATGATGATATTGATGATGGCCTTATTATACCTGATATGGTTATTAATGTTTGCTCCTTAATCAAGTGGTTGTTATAGAACAGGTGCTAATCTAGATGACAGGTAAATGATTATTAACTTGATGCTTAAGCCATAAATGATTACTTTTGGTTACTTCAGCTTTTATGCAAAATGTTGTCAAGCGAGCTTCAATTATATATCAGTCATGCATACTTCTTGGTGTCTTGTTATTTCTAATTTACGATGGGTAAGTCTAGCTGAGTATATTCTCGTACTCAGGGTTTATTCTCTCTTGTTGCATATGACATCTTCTATAACGGTTGCTGCAAGTACTGTCTTCTCCCTACAGGGGATGATGACTAGACCATTGGGCATGGTCTCTGTTAGTGTCTCTCATCTAGAATGCTTTTGTAGGATATGACTCTGGCTTGGCTTTGTATCTGAACTACTAGTGTTGTGATTTCGAAACTATGTTGCTTCTGCTACTTTAAACGTGGTTTGTAATAAATTATTTGAACTCCGATGTATGTAAGCCACCGCAAGCTACTTGTGAAATGTTGTAATAGGTGATGTGTTGTGTTGAATCATGTACGATCTTGGCTTGTTGGTTGGTTGATTTGAAATCCTTGATGATTTCATGGACTACTGGGATTATATGTGTGCAAGTGAAAAAATTTAATCGCTCCGACGATTGTTTTGTACTTGTGCTCTTATAATTTGGACAGTTCTGTGACACCCTCTCTCGTTGTATCTCCATTATTTTTATATGCTTTGGTACAATTGTCAAGATATTATAGTATTCATCTTATCTATGTTCTTGGTTGCAATGTTCATCGTCTAATATGATTATATGCTTAGTATAGTTAGTTTATCATTGTGTTTATGCATAAGTTCATATAGCATTCACCCTATTAAGGATCCAAGGGTGGGTGGTAGAGATTATGTAGGTGTGGTGCTTATATGCTATTTACCTATGAATACACTCTATATTCCGAGTCATGTGGTAGATTGCGGGTGTGACACTACCATTGAGTCCTTTTTAGTCCACTCCCCAAATATAGGTCATAGAAGTAGGGCTCGGTTGCAAAGGAAGGGAAAGCTCTATTCTTGAACTTCCCGAAGTAATACCCCATATGTGTAGATTCAATGATGATCTTAGCAGTGACTACTAAGTGTAATTACACTAATCAACATATGCTTTGACTTGTAATTAAGAATGACTTAGAAATTATTCCTCTAATATTCTAACCTGACCATGCTAATGCTATAGATAGGAGTGCTCTAAGTGATTTGCTTATTATAATGGTTGATCAATGCTTATCATATATCTTATCTCATGAATTACCCCTATTATGAGTAGAGTGATTGGTTATTGTTTATTTCTCCATCAATGTTATAAGTTATCAATACATGTCCAAAGCTACACCTTCCCTGTGGTAAAATATAAATACGACACCTAGAATACTCTCGGGTGAAATGCTATAATGGTACAATTATCTGTTCGCTTGTAGAATCCTTTTCATTCATATTCTTTATCTTTCTAGTCACATAAAAATGATAAACATCTGCTTAGTATTATTCTAGTAGTGATACTAGGTAGTACCAACAAACATTTCTAGCACCATCACTGGGGATGACAACCTAGTTCAAGTAATGTTAGAGGTGTAGGTAATTAATGGGTGGCTACGAAAACAAGTGAGGAATTAATAAATACCAACATCCATCCACTAAATAATTACTCCAATCATTTATCATGTGTCTCTCTCTCAAAAAAAAATTTCATATGCCAAAAAGAATAGTATGCGCTATGCTAAAAAAAGAGAAAAAAAAATAAAAAAAAATAAATATCCATGCCAAAAGGCATGAGAGAAAAAATGCATGCCAAAGAGCATGAAGAAAACAAAAGAAAAAGAAAAAAACATAAAGATATCCCATACTTTCAAATAAAAGGCATTCATTCAAAAAGAGAGAGATTCATGATTCAAAGGAGTACAAAAAATACTTAGAATTAGGAAGTTATAAAAAATTCCACACACTTGCACGTCTTGATCAAAGCGTATGACTTGCATCTCCTTGAGGTCTGGTTTTTGACTTAGCAAAATATGTGATGCAAGTATGCCCCACTTTCATACCTACCCAAAACTCCACTCAAGAGCATTTAGTGGTAGGTTATGAAAAAGAAGGCAAAATATCAAATGCCTTTGGTGAGGTTTCATACACATTGAGCGATCGAGAGAATCATTTGAGGAACTTACATTTGTTTTGCAAAACTTATAAAATGTCTGGATAGATGGTTAATTAAGGAATGAATGACTAGTGATTCTGTTATAACCGTTCTATCGCTACTGCCCAAGACCAACTTATTTGAATGACAGAAGAATACTTTGTTATAGGCATGGCACTTGTGAATTGTATCGGCATAGTAGCAACTCCTGATCAACAACCAAGTACTTAGTTGTTTGCTCAGGACGAGCAAAGGTTATGCTTGGGGGATTTGTTGCCAGTCACTATCGATCAAATTCGACCGCTAAATAAAGTCCAATATAGGAGAAATAAACAAACTTATGACACATATGCATGTATTATTAACATATTTCCACATGTATTGGCTACTTAGTATTTTATAGGATATACACATGAAATACATGGGAAAATGTCAAAAAGGTGCAACATAGGAAAGCGTAAAGCAGAAAAGTGCAAAGGAGCCAAGCAAAAGCCTAACCAAAAGCTAATTCTGGGCCAGGCACCGACGTGGACAAGGTCTAGGCTCACCCAAGAACCGACCACGCAAAGGAAGTCACGAGGCGGGCACACCCTGGGTGCAGCCGCACCGCCGCCGCCACCTCTCAGGCCCACGCTCCTCCAGCGGTTGCATGCCGCCATGCATAGGCGGTTCTCGATGGTTTCCTAATTTTCCATGCCAAACTGACCATGTTGCACTATATAAGAAGGGGTGGACCTCATTCTCAACACACACATCATTTGGAGCCTCTACCTCACTACCCTACTCTTGCAACCTTTTAGCTTTTAGTAGTAGTTTTGTGAGCTAGCAAAGCTATCAAGGAGGGCTTGGCTCCTTGGAAGAAGAGTGACATCTTGGTATGAATACTATAAAGAGTTCTTCCATAGTCATGCTTTCTTACTTACAATAGAGCAATGCATATGAACTAGACTATAGTTTCCATGTTATAATCATGATATATGAACTAGCATATAGTTTGTATGTTATAATTTTAACATGTAGAACTTTATGCTTAATCATTCATATAACTTATATGAGTAGAATTAGAGCTAAGTTGAGGTGGTGGTTCATCATGCCTTTAGTTGTGCCCAAGTTCTTTACCTATCGATTCATAGGGTTGGGGACCCGGGAGGATTTGGGTAGTTTCTGTGTACGCAAGCATGGTGCTTGGGTATGGAGAAATAGGTGAATACATTTTATACTCTCTGATTGAGGGGTAGGCGGTAGGTGGTGACAGCCCTATCCTTCCCTTGTAATCCCCCATGTTTGGGTAGGGTGTAGGAGTCTAAATCGTCACATGAGGTTGCTAGCAGACTAGTATTCGATGGCCTCTCAATCTATCTTACGCTCAGTTCTAGCTCTAACCATGTAATTTGTATAATTATCATTTGTTCTTTGCACGGCTATATTAGAACATGTCAGCTCCACGTAGAAACATTCTTTTATTCTTTGTTTTCTTTTTGTCCTTGAGGTTGGCTCAGATGTGTCTCCACTATCCATAAATTATCATTTTTACCCCTCTCTTGAACTATTGGTTTACTAATGCAAGTATGTAATCTTGTTCATGCTCATGCTAGACTCTTATACCTTGCCCTCCATTGGGAAAATATAAATAATGATACCCTGAATACTTTCAGGTGAAATGCTACAATGATAGATCTGTGCGCTTGCAGATATTTTCTGTAATCGTTAAGAACTATCATAGTTGGTGTTTCTTGGTGGCGTTGCCAAGGTTAACTCAACCTTAGTGATGGTGCTAAGAAATACAAACTGGCATTTTTGGCGCCCTTGCCGAGAATGGATTTAAAACTTCCACATTTGGTGATTGTGCTAAGAAATGCCAACACGCCCCCTGACCAAGCCCCCTCGCCACCGCCTTTGCATGGTGGGCTGTGGGCTGGACATGGTTCGCTCCTCGGGTGTTTCATCCGAATGAGTTGAGTTGATGGGCGTCTTTATTGTTCCTTTGCACAAATTAGCGTCGGAAAGCACCTTTCGGTGAAATTTTCCATGCATTTGTGTTTATGTCCTGCAAAACAAATGAGAGCACCAAAACTCATGGAACTTGTTAGATAAAATAATATTATGTTATGATGTAGCCTAAAATGTTGTCATTTTAATGCACTTTGGTAGGCAAAATATTTAAGTTAAGGACTGCCAACAGTGCTCCACTCAAATTGCTCTGCTTTTGGAGAAGGGCGCCGCCTCGGCGGCCCCTTAGAGAGGTGCGAAGGCTACCCCACTTCCCAATTGAGGCTAGGTAAGCCACCCCTTCATGTGGACCTTCTCGCCTAGCCTCATGGTCAGGAGCAGAACCGCCCTGCTCGCTTCCACTCATGACCACCGAACGGGATAAGCTAACGCCCTAATGCTAAATGGGCATGACCCAGGATAACAAAGATAATAGCTGATGCCTACCGAGCTCATGGTGGAAGACAGGCGATGAAACACTCCTCACCGAGACGAGAGGGAGTGAAGCGAAACAATAATGAAGGCATGACAAAATTAGTGGACGGGCGCACTCCCGGAACATCATTATTTGAGGGGGCAAGCCCATGAGTCATGGCAACATACCTTACAAGCAAATTCTTACACAGGTCATGGGGAAGCCAGGGGATCAGCAGACGCCTCCTCCTTGTTCGGGTACTCGTCAATCAGCAGCGACCCATCATCGACAATGTTTGCGGTGGTAGGGACTAGTGGGGCCACCATGTTCTCAGCCTCCTCTAGAGCATTATCGAAGGTATCCTTAGGGACGCCTAGTGCCACAGCACCCAAGTCAACTTGGGGGAGCTAGAGCCTTGTCAGGGTCAGAGCCGCGGTGGCACCTATTGGCGGTCCTTATCGACACATTTATACCACCAATATAAGTCCAAAAAGGAAAGAACTACATGTTTCTACACACATATACCTTTGCTACTAACCAAATTCCACTTGTATCAAAAGGCTTGTCACTCTGCAAAAATTTGCATCAAATGCAAGTGGAAAGTATTGAAAAGGCGCCACTCAAGAAAGCGCAAAAGGCAAAAGAAGGGAAGAAGCCCAACACAGGAACAAACCTAGGCTAACCCACCTCATCATTGAGATCTAGGCCTAGATGGCAGCCCACAGCGCGAAGCAGAGGCCAAGGGGCCCGGCCTAGGCGCGGGTGTGCCCTCGTGCCACCGCCTTGGCCCGGCTCGCTCGTGTCAACAGCATTAACTCAAGGGCTGGCGGTGTAGGGGTGTGCTCGGGAATATTCCCCCCACACCGACCTGACCAGGCCCTTTATAAGAGAGGGAAGGGGCTCTCTCACACACACCACACATACTTGAGCTCCACCTCCACCTCTCCACTTCTCACTCTCTTAGCTTAGTAGTAGTGTAGTGTAGAGGAGTAGTAGAGCTACCTTGGAGGGCTTGACTCCTTTGAGAAGAATTTGGTGAGAATAAAGAATTATCTTTTCTCTAAATAGTCGTGTCTTCATCTTATCAATATAGTTGTGGCTATGATCTAGAGTATAGTCAAGTTGATATATTCATGGTATATGAACTAGAATAGTCCCTATATCATGATCATGTCATACTTGACTAGATGCTTCATCGTTCATATTATGTTCATGAGTAGATTTAGACTTATGTTGAGGTGGTGGTTCATCATGCTTTCGGGTACGCCCAAATCCTTTACCTGTCGATCCGTAGGGTTGGGGACCGGGGGGATTTTGGTGGTTCCTATGTATGTGGGCGAGGTGCCCGGATATATAGGGGCAGGTGAATGCATTTCATGTCCCACGGTTGAGGGGTAGGCGACAGGTGGTGATAGCCTTGTCCGTCCTTCGTAATCCCCCACATTCGGCCATGGTGTAGGAGTACGTAGATTGTCACATGAGGTTGCTGGCAGACCAGTACTCGGTGGCCTCCTAATCCATCTCACATAGGCCTAACTCTAGCTCATGTACATGTATGATCCAACTTGTTCATAGCATATAATTGTATTAGGATATATCTACTCCCATTAGGTCATTCTTTCATTCTTTATTCTTTCATCTTCTATCTATCCCCTTAAGTGGAGTATCAGATGTGTATGTGTGTCCACTATCTACACTACGACTGTTTACCCCTGTATGATCATCTAGTTAGTTATGCACGTATGTCTATCTTGCTCATATCCATGCTAGAACTCTTACTACCATGCCTTCCTATGGGAAAATATAAATAACGATACCCTGGTAATACTTCTAGGTGAAATGCTACAACGATAGATCCGTGCACTTGCGGATAACCTCTATAAATGTTATGACCTATTGGTTGACATTCCTTAGTATTATTGCTAGGATAAACCAATTCTAGTAGCGATGCTAGGAAATGCCAACAAGCATTTCTAACACCGTTACTGGGGATGGACTTAAAACCTTCATTCTTGGTGATCGTGTTAAGAAATGCCAACAGCACCCTAATGGACCGTGCATCTAATGACCCATAGAATGCACGCTGGGAGGGAGCGTAGTCGCCTAATGAGGTTGTGAGGGCCCTCCAAAAGCGATGGGGAAGAAGAGCATCGCACGCCTCTTGCATGCCGATGACAAGCCCCCATAGCTCTGTCCGTGCTGCATCCAACTCTAGCTCCTGCTATACCAAGGCAGTTCGGCCTTCCTCTAATACCTTCGCCTCTACTTGTAGCTCCTGCCATAGGTGGTCACACTCCACACACACCTTCCCCACCATCTCCTCTAGCATGAGGATCGTGTCGTGCTCGTCCATGAGCTCCACGCACTGTCCTACACTATGCAAGAAGGGAAGACCAAATTCAAGGTGACCAAGGGCAGAAGACCCTGCCCTAGAAGTGAGGGAAAGAAGGAAGAGAGAGGACGCACTGAGCTGTTGGGCATTGTGAAGCTCAGAATGGGTAGCCTCCCTCATGATCTCTAGGAGTCCTAGGGAGGACCTCAACTCCGTGATGTACCTTCTATCGTTCGGTGAGCCTCCTCCACCTCTGCCATCTTCTACCGAAGAGTTTTGGCCCTCGCTTCTGTGGTGTGCTTGGCCTCCCGCTCCATCGCCAGCTTGGTCCCTACCCACACCTGCATCGCTGCACGCCGCATCATGCTCTCTAACGAGTGTCTTTGTCAGCGTCACTATTTGAGCATGCAGTAGGGGGTGGGGCAGCAGAGCGGGCAAGGACCTTTCACCCCTATCAGAGGGACTAGAGGATGCCAACAAGGTGGCTCTCTCCCACTCCTGTAACAGAACTGACCAAATTATAAGAGCACAAGTACAAAAACAAGCGTCGAAACGCTCAAATTTTCGAACTTGAGCCCATATAATCCCGGTAGTCATTCGAAACCACGAAGGATTTCAAGCCAGCTCGTTTACAACCAAGATCACATCATTCAACATAACACATCACACGTTACATTTCACAAGTAGTTCGGAAATTCACTTACAACACACGGAGTCGCAATTATTACAAACCGAGTTTATAAAGTAGCGGAAGCATAACACACGCACCCTTAGTTCAAATACCACTGCCAGTCTTACAGATCAACATCCCACAAAAGCATTAAAGAAAGTAAACTAACAAACGATCACGCCCGAGTGATCTAGTCCTCATCACTAGCGGGGTGGAGGCAGTTCTTGCAGAAGCCCTGATAAAGCATGTCATCTGCAATAGGAGGGAATAAACCCTGAGTACTGGAATGTACTCAGCAAGACTTACCCATCGAAACAAAAAATAAGAGACACCAAGGATTATGCAAGGCTTTCATAAGTGGAGCTGGCTGACATCATATTTGCGGAAAAGCATAAGTAATTGGAACTCTTTTAACCTGTAGTAGCAGTTATTTTTAGCATTTACCTGTCATCTATCTTAGCACCTATACTAAACATTCACTTGATTATAATCAAACAATAATAACAATAGCAGGTATAAATTGTGGCATCATTATATCATTTGCTTAACCATCTGTTCAATTTAATGAGATCTATGTTGTCGCTGCTCAAGTCAAGTGCTCACTAACCGGGAGTGACGGTGATTCGAATCGAATTCCTATCCAGCTAGAGGGGTATTTCTAACACTCACCGCGTAGGCCCCTGATAGGGTTGCACAACCCACCTTTCGTACAATTCAAGAGTCGCGGGTTCGACTGATGCTGCATCCCCAAGGGCAACACTCTGCCAGGTGACAGGGACTCTAACCCCCTCTTGGTCTCACGCTAATGTCCCCAAGCACATCCTTACTACCTCCAAGATGCGACCTACCACTCGATTCCCAGCCTGAACTATATTACTCGGCTTCACGGTCAGAATGACTTATCTGGCCAACTAAGTGTTAGACTGCGTTCAACATGACTCAAGGACGTACAGCGAATCGGTCCTTAAACGACTCAGATAGGCATAGCTTCACACTCAAGACGTGAAGTGTCTTGCGGTTGCACTATCGAACTCCCGCCCGGTCTCAATTTCATTTTAAGGCATGGTTCCATCCATGATAGCCAACATAGCCACTCGTGACCCATTTCCTACATCTCGCGAATGACCGGAAATCACCCGACTTCTACTGGACTAAGCAGGGCTAAGCATTGACACGTGCCTAAACTTAATTTAGGATTCAAGTACGATATCTGGACAAGGATAGGTATAATGCAACAAGTGTTTTCACTCAACTCCTACAACTTAATGCAGTAAACAAGTAAAAGTACTCAAGATTGATATATAAAACAATTGGGTCAGTAGGCACCGGGGCTTGCCTTTCAGGAAGGAGGAAGGGCGATGGTCCGGGCACTTAGGTAGCTTGTCTGTGGGAATTCCTTCGCCGGCTGGGTCCTCGGGCTCCCTCAGCTGCTCTTGATCCTCCTCTAGAATGGCTCCCTCAAACTCTAGGAGTGTCACTCCCTTCGGTACACCTATTGCATGAATGCACAATAAATCGCATGGATGCATAAGAAGGAATGCAGCATGCCCGGAATGGAATGCACTACAGCAATCCTAGAGCTCTATTCAAATTACTTCACAATAAGTGCAGAACTCTTCTCCAGTAGAGAAGTACTTACCTAATCTACACAACCTAATGTATAAGTGTTCCTCCACAGTTAAGTTCCTAACACCTAACAATCACAAGAACAACATTACTTAAGGTTACCACCAACCCAAGCACAAAATAGCACAACAACACATTTTGTACCACAACTAAGCATTTCCATCACAACTGTAGATTCAAAAATCCAAATGGCATGATACAAGACAATCTGGAAAGTGTATAAAATCCTCTACAATTCAGTTTCAAACCGCAATACTTAATTCCAAAGTTTACCTAGTCGAAATTCTAAAGTTCCAGAAATTTGTCCTCTTCAAATAGAGAGCAGCCATTTCTAGATAGCCACTTTAAACAGCTACAACTCCTAGACTACTAGGCTAAATGCCACCAAATTTTGACACAAACTAGTTTAATAAGTTTACTACCATTTTGGTATTCACAAGTTTCCTAGAAAACACCTTTTATCAAGGTTCAAACCCAAAAATGCTACCAGCTGTCCAGAGAACCTAGAAATGTGAAAATTAATTATTTATTCATGTGTCAAACTAGCCTTATGACCAAACTAATGACACTACTAGTTAACACATGACCCAAAACCACCAGAAAGTAAGGTGTGCCAACCCAAGTCATTTATTTTAACCCCTTTCTTAATTTACTTAATTAATTAAGTGGGAAATTAAACTTATATGCAAGCTACTCAGAAAATTCTACAAAAATTACAGGAGACTCCCTGCCCTACTAGGAGGTACTGTAAAAATTTTAACTAAAGTTATTCACAAAAACTCCCTACACAAAATTTACAAGACAAAAAGGCTGATTTTTGCATAATTAATAAATCACATGAAAAGTATCAAACAAAAGAAACTGTATTTTTATTAGCAACCTTAGGGTACCAGGACACTCTCCATAAAATTTCAGGAGCATTGCACATACAAAAAAAATATTAAAATTCATTCAAGTATCTCCCAATATAAAATGACAACATCATAACTTGAAAACTACTCAAGCAATAGTATCCAAACTTTTACCAGAGCTAGCCTAGATATGAAATAGCACACCCACCAAATTTCACAATTTTTGGAGCACTACAACTCAAGTTATCTAATTAACAAGTTTGCTTTCATTTTAAAACATATTTCAAGGGCCTATTTAAATCTTCTAGAAACTAAGCAACACATATACATTTAATATTTTTCCTAAAAACTAGACACTAACAGGAACTCAACAAAATTGGAACCATAGCTTTTGGATCTACCATTCATGAGATATGAAATTCACAATACAGCATTCAAAACTGTGAAATAAAGAAAAACAAAAATGAAACGGGAGTCTACTGCTACTGGGCCGGCCCAATACGTCAGCACGGCCCGCAAAGGTCCATCCCGCCCACGACGGCTGATCGGCTGGGCCCGCTGGCCAGAGAGAGAAGCAGGGGAGCGGCGAGCCGCGCGCTCCGGCGCGCTCTAGCGAGCTCTAGCTCGTCGAAGGCGAGCTTTCTCGGAAAACCAAGCCCACCCTCGTGATCTACGTCATGCCCTACATCGATCTGTGTAGGTAGGGTGGCTTGGGTTGGTGCGGAAGGGACCTCACCGTCGACGATCGCGGCACGGTGGAGGCGCGTGGCGGTACGCCGGTGACGGGGAGCCTCCACCGCTTCAATCAAGCCCGATATAGGCTTCATGAGGAGGCAGCGGACCTATCTAGGCTACAGCTACATACTGAGGTGGTACGAGTGCGGCTGGCCGCGTGAGCACCTCACCGACGGCCATGGCGCGACAGTGCGTGGCCGTGTTCTGGCCCAGCCTGGCCGGCATTTGTGGTAGCGTCATCACTAGAGCATTTATAGGTGGTTGAAGAAGGAACACGCGCTAGGGAAAGCGGAGGTGCACGGTGCTGTGCTGGCCATGGAGGACCGTAAGAGCGGCGGCGCTCCGGTGAGCTCTGAGTGGGAAAAAGTTGACAATGTGCCCTTACCTCTACTCGATGGGCTCAAGCAAGAGGTGAAGGAGATAGAGGGACCCAAGGCAGAGCCGTGGCCGGGGTTTGGTGGGCTACGATGCGACGGTGAGCTCGCACGACCACGGGGAAGCGCACGGTGGCGAGGTTGGCTCAGGTCCTCCGCTTCGGTGAGAACAGAGAGACGGAGGAGGAGGGAATGGTTGAAGAGGCGAGTTGTGGATGTCATGGTGGCCTGTAGATGCTCGCGACCTAACCGGTGGGGCCGCGGCCAGCGTACAGGCGCCACCATGCGTCCACGCGGCGTCCATGGTCTGAGGCCGGTCGGCCACAGTTTACTGAAGAAGCTGACTCGACTGAATCAAAGGTCCAATGAGGGTGACTGACAGCCAAAGTTTGAGCTTCTATATCTCCTAATCTTGCTCGAGTCAGCAAAAGGTGATAACAGCAATTTTGTAGAGCTATGTGAGGACTACAACTTTGTCAATTGGAGCTTGGACTGGTTCAGCCTGTTTTGTGAGTTATATGGCATCGAAGTGTGGTACTTTGAAACTGTAACTCCACATCTCAGACTTAGAAATTTTCTAAGTGTTGGGCAGCCCCTCAAACTGACTTGTGGGCCACTTTTGAGCATGTTCTGGTCATTTTCTTGAGATGACCATATTAGAACTTTTGTTCCTTATGAAATTCTCTACAACTTTGATTAAGGTTGCTTCTCCATTCAAGATCTCTAAGCTAGACTTTTTAAATGATCAAATGAAAGCACTCTAGGGTCAAAACCTAGTCAACAACACATAGAAGGGCAATTTGGTCATTTTGGTCAACATGAACATTGCTCCACTAATTACCCTAAATGTAATTAAGGTGTTATAGGATATAATTAGCCACTCTACACCTTGGTTACACATAATTCCAAGTGTCACATAAGTTGAAACAAGCAAAACAATTATTTTCACCAAAATGTTGCACTACCATGTTGCATATGTTTCAAGACCTTGTTGCAACAATTAAGCTTATCATGGTATACTAACAACATTGCCATGTTTCCAAGTATGAGACCCCATGTTGTATATACAAGTTGCACCACTCACATTTCATAAGCAAATCAATTATGAAACAAGCATATTAGAGTATGTTGCATACTCATGTTGCAAGCAAAATAAAGACATGAATAAGATGAATGATGCTCATGCTTATGAAATGCAATGCAATTATGGAAGCTAAACACCTGAGGTGTTACAGCCCTCCACCTTATAAAAATCTCGTCCTGAGATTTGGAAAGCATACCATTGTTGATAGAATTCCTTATAACCCTCACGTAAATAGTCTTCTCGTTCCCACGTAGCATCACTCTCACTACCCTGATTACTCCACATTACTTTATACCACTTAACCACTCGACTCCTAGTTACCCTCTCCTGAGTATCAATCACACGAATTGGCTTTTCTTCATAAGTTAGATCATATTCTAGCTTGATATCCCCTAATGGAACTCTTTCTTCAGGAACCCGAAGACACTTCTTTAACTGAGATACATGGAAAACATTGAAAATGGTGCTCATTTTAGGAGGTAACCGTACCTTATACGTGACAACTCCACTCTTTCCCATGATCTAGAAAGGACCCACGTATCTCGGTGCAAGCTTCCGCTTCACACCAAAACGTTGTACACTCTTCATAGGGCAAACTTTCAGATAGACGAAGTCTCCAACTTCAAACTCGATCAGTTTTCTACGGCGATCAGCGTAACTTTTCTGTCTAGATTGAGCTACAACCATATGTATTTTGATCGTATGAACTTGTTCTTTAGCCTCCTTGACAAAATCAATACCATAATACCTTCTTTCGTCGGCTTCTACCTAATTCAGTGGGATTCTACATTTACGACCGTACAAAGCTTCAAATGGGGCCATCTTAATGATCTCTTGGTAACTATTATTATACGAAAACTCAGCTAGAGGTAACCATTTCTCCCATGAATCCTTGGATGAAATAACACACGCCCGTAACATATCTTCTAAGATTTGGTTAACTCATTTAGTCTGGCCTGCCGTCTGGGGGTGATACACAGAGCTCCTTACTAGCTTGGTTCCCAGAAGATGATGCAAGTGCTCCCAAAAACGAGCAGTGAACTACGGACCACGGTCAGAAATGATAGTACAAGGGATCCCATGAAGCCGTACTATCTAATTAAAGTACAACTCAGCATAGTCAGTAGGACGATAGTCTGCTCGGACAGGAATGAAGTGAGCTGACTTGGTTAAACGATCTACAATTACCCAAATAGAGTTATGATTCTTGATAGTAGGAGGAAGTCCAACAATGAAATCCATACTTATCTACTCCCATTTCCAACCTGGGATAGAAAGTGGTTGAAGCAATCCAGCTTTCATGTGCACAGCCTTAACCCTACAGCAGGTATCACACCTAGCAACATATGCAACTATCTCTTTCCGCATTTTGGTCCACCAATAGTATGGCTTCAAATCGTAATACATCTTATTGCTACCAGGATGGATGGACAACTTAGAGGAGTGTGCTTTAGACATGATATGATTTCTAAGCTCTCGGTCCTTAGGCACAACTAACCTATCCTTGAACCACAGCACACCCTCTTCATCTACCCTGAAATGTTTAGTTTCTTGCTCTTTCATCTTACGCTTGATGTGGAATATACCAGTGTCAGTCTTTTGGAGCTCAATAATTCTACTCTTGAGAGTGCAACTGACAGTTATGTTGTACATAATTGCTAGGTGTAGAAGGTGAGACAAATGAAAATCACTTTCAACTAAGGAGTGGCAATGAGACTTACAGCTTAAAGCATCGGCAACCACATTTGCCTTGCCAGGATGATAGTGCACTTGGAGATTATAATCTTTAATCAACTCAAGCCATCTTCTTTGACGCATATTCAACTCAGGTTGGGTGAAGATGTATTTGAGGCTTTTATGGTCAGTATAGATATTACAAACATTGCCCAACAGATAATGTCGCCAGGCTTTCAAAGCATGAACAACTACAATGAGTTCTAAGTCATGCGTTGGATAATTCACCTCATGCTTTCGAAGTTGTTGAGAGATATATGCAATTACTCGGCCTTCCTACATCAGAACACCTCCCAAACCTATGCCTGAGGCATCACAATACACATCAAATGGTTTCTCGATATCCGATTGCGCCAAAACCAGAGCTGAGGTTAAGAGGGTTCACAGTTTGTGAAAAGTTGCATCACACTCAGGAGTCCAGACAAACCTGGTGTCTTTTTGTAGCAACCAAGTCATTGGCTTGGCTATTTTAGAGAAATCCGGGATGAAGCGACGATAATAGCCATCCAATCTAAGAAAACTCCGGACCTCGTGAACCGAGATAGGAGCCTTCCAGTTCAGTACTTCTTCTACCTTGGCGGGATCCACCATAATTCCTCCATCGGACAACACATGCCCAAGGAAAGGTACTTCACGAAGCCAGAATTCGCACTTACTGAATTCTGCATACAGTTGATGTTCACGCAGTCTTGTGAGGACTATACGCAGATGTTCAGCGTGGTCTTCCTTATTTTTAGAATATATCAGGATGTCATCAATAAATACCACCACGAACTTGTCCAATTCGAGCATAAACACTGAATTCATCAAGTACATGAAGTGTGCGGGGGCATTGGTCAAGCCGAAGGACATAACAAGATACTCATAAAGACCATATCTTGTAGAGAAAGCTATTTTTGGAACATCTTCAGGACTGATTTTAATTTGATGGTAACCAGACCGCAGATCAATCTTGGAAAAGACTTTAGCTTTAGACAACTGATCAAACAAGATGTCGATGTGTGGTAGAGGATACTTATTCTTGACAGTGACTGCATTCAGAGGCCTATAATCTACGCACATTCGCAACGACTGGTCCTTCTTCTTTACAAAGATAGCAGGACGTCCCCATGGAGACGAACTAGGACGAATCAACCCCTTCTTCAAAAGTTCATTCAACTGCACCTTAAGTTCAGCTAGTTCATTCGGAGGCATCCTATAGGGTCTTCTAGAGATGGGTGTTGTGCCAGGCAACAACTCTATTTTGAACTCCACATCCCGATCTAGAGGCAGTCCCAACAAATCATCGGGAAAAACATTAGGAAACTCACACACTACGGGAATATCAGCTAATGCCTTCGCTTGCACCGCATGAACTTCACTAGAAAGATCAATTTTCCTAGGAAGTTGCACTAGAAAACCTTTTTGATCAGTAGGATCTCTGAGCATAACTACTCGGGTGGATGTATCAATGAGTACCCCATTCTGACTCATCCAATTCATGCCCAAAATAACATCTATGCCTAATCCAGGCAAAACCACTAAAGTGAGCGAGTCCTTCGCCCTTCTATTTCAAATTCTACATCTTTTACTACTTGACTTGTGGAAATATTACCACTTGCCGCTCTAATGCAATAACTCCTATCTTCAACAGTATGTAATTTGTGTGCAAACTTCGATGCAAACATAGGACAGATAAAGGAATGCGAAGCACCTAAATCAAATAGCACCACTGCGGAATGTTGGTCAACTAGGAACTTACCAGCAGTGACTACCTCACCAGATGGAATTTCTTCAATACTATTATAATGAACATGCCCCTGACGGCCACCTTGATTTGCATTCTTCTTAGGATATGGACAATTCCTAGACCAATGACCTGGTTTGTTGTAGTTCCAGCAAGGCATGTTCCTTGGAGGGATACTGGAGCTGCCTTGGCCAGAACTACCCTTTGGTAGAGACACTGTATATGTAACAGAACCATCCAAATTATAAGAGCACAAGTACAAAAAACAATCACCGAAATGATCAAATTCTCGCACTTGAGCCCATATAACTCCGGTAGTCCAATGAAATCACAAGGGATTTCAAACCAACCAACATACAAGCCAAGATCGTAGTGATTCAACATAACAAGTCACATGTTACAACCATTTCACAAGTAATTCAATATACATCGGAGTTTAACATAGTTATTACAACTTAAGTAGAAAAGTAGCGGAAGCAAAGTAATTTAAAACTAACATAAATCTTATTTCAAATACATGCCAGTACCCCGGTCGACTTCCAACAAAAGCATTAGAGATAAGGTAAATAAGAAGGATCATGCCCATGATCACACTCTGCCACAAGGCAGGAGCCAACCAACTCTTGCAGTCGCCGTGATACATCACAACCTACAACAAGTGGGGATAAAACCCTGAGTACGACAAAGTACTCAGCTAGACTTACCCGTTAGAAACCAGAAATAAGGTGACACCAAGGATTATGCAAGGATGATATAAAGTGGGGCTAGCTTGACAACATTTTGCATAAAAGCTTAATATAGATGATCAATCATTAATGCTTAAGCATCAAGTTAATTATCATTAACCTATCATCTATATTAGAACCTGTACTAGAGCACTCACTTTATTAGGAGCAAACAATATTAACTATAGCAGGTATAAATTGAGGCAACATTTCCATCGTTATCCAATTAACCATCCGTTCAATTTAATGGAATCTACGTTGCCGCTGCTCAAGTCAAGTGCTCACTAACCGGAGCGACGGCGATTCGAATCGAATTCCTATCCAGCTGGAGGGGTATTTCTAACACTCACCGTGCAGACCCCTGCCAGGGTCGCACAGGCCACCTTTTCATATGATTCAGGAATCGCGGGTCCAAATGATGTCGCGACCCCAAGGGCGACACTCTACCAGGTGATAGGGACTCTAACCCCCCCTTGGTCTCACACCAATGTTCCCAAGCACATCCTTTCTCTCCTCCAAAAAGCAACCTACCATTCGATTCCCGGCCTGAACCATATTACTCGGCTTCGCGGTCGGAACGGCTTATCCGGCCAACTAAGTGTTAGACTGCGTTCAACATGACTCAAGGACGGACAGCGAATTGGTCCTTAAACGACTCAGATGGGGATAGATTCACACCCAAGACCTCCATGCCTTGTTACTTCACTATCGTCATCCCACCCGGTCTCATTTCATTTTATTAACACATGGTTCCATTCCACGATAGCAAATATAGTCAACCGTGCCATATATGAATATCCCTATATCTCGCAGGTGACAGGAAATCACCTGACTTCTACCGCTTAAAGCAGGGCTAAGCATCTACTCGATCCTAGTCTATGTAGGATTGAAGGATTCATATATCTGGACAAGGAATGATATAAATGCAGCAAGGGTTTCCAACCAACTCCTATCAATTAATGCAATAATACTTATAACATATATAGAATTAACTGCTTTGAAGGTAGGAGGCTTATAATGCTCCGGGGCTTGCCTGGGATCCGACTCAAGTTAGAGTATGTCAGATGAAGTCACTTGGCGAGCAACCTCCAATCTACCACTTGTCCGATCCTTCTATCTTCGGAATGGATCCACCAACTCCATCTTCGGGTTGGATCCACATCACGTCCTTCACGTTTTTCAGCTAGCGTACCTAAATGAGGTGCAACAATGCATATGTATGAATGCATAGAAGGGCAATAAACAAAGTAATCAAGTAAGGAAACCAAAGTTCACATAAGCACCTAGAGCTAATAAGCTTAATCCTCACTAAGGCACAAGTCACACTTAACAATATACAAACAAACAACTATAATTGGAATTTATCAATTTCTGGACAAGCAAACAGTAGCTTCACAAATCAATCATATCTGGAGATATACAAATCCAAATGATATGAAATAAGACATTACAGAAAGCTTATGAAATTCTCTACATTTCATTTAATAGCATCACTGCATGATTCCAAAGTTTAACATGTCGAATTTACACAAATACAGAAACTGGTCTAACAAGACAGAGAGCAAGCAATTCTGTAACCCAACTTTAAACAGCTATAACTCCTAAACCACATGGCCAAATGCCACCAAATTTTAACAGCAGCTAGATACATAAATTATCTACAACTTTTGTATAAATAAGTTTCACAACAAAGCATATTATCATGAAGAACTTTGCTAAGTTCCTAGATCTGTCCAGAAACCTCATTTGCAAGAAATAATTATTAACTTATGTTACAAACATATAATTAGACAAAACCAACTTTACCAACATGTCACACATGACTAATGAACACCAGAAAACATAGTGTCCATTCCTAAATAAATTCTTTTAATGCATTTTCTTAATTTATTTAGATAATTAGGTGGAATTATGAACACATATCCAAGGTGCACAATAAATTCTACCAAAATTACAGTGGCCTACACATGCTCCCAAAAGTCTACTTTCCAAATTTCAATCCATTTGGGCAAGTATATCAAGCTCTATGAAAAAGACAAATTGCTATTGCAATAAATCATGTGAGAGCAAGTTAAACCTAAAACTCAATATTTTATGTGAACACAAGACCATAGAATGAACTAACATCAAAGAGCAACATCATAATAAGGTGATGGAACAACAGTTTCTATTTTATCATTTATATATTATTTATAAGCTATTTATTAAGCCATAAAAAAGTTAACTCAATAACTTGAGCATACAGAAAGCAATGGCCATGAAATTTATACCACAGTACATCCATAGCATGACAAGCCTACCATAAAAATTTCACATCAATTGGAGCAGCACAACTCAAGATATAAAAATAACAAGCAATATAATGTAAATTCCTTATTTATCAAGGTCCAATCAAAACCCTAAGAAAACAGTGAACAAATAGTGTGTTTAATATTTTTCCTAGCAAGTACATGTCATCACAAAATTAACAAAACAAGAATTACTATTTTTAGAGTTCTAAAACTCCAGATCTGGCTCTGGTCAAGTTTATAAGCATTTTAGAGCATTTTTTAAGCTTAAATAAAAACATCAGAAAACATCTATAAACATCTAACATATTATGACTCCACTGCATAGATATTTTCTCAAGGTTTCCAAAAAGTCCACATTTTCCATTTTTGGAATTACCTAGCATGAGATATGGATTTTCAAAGATTAACATGAAATGGAAATTCAAAATCAAAATTAAAACAACCCTAACTAATTTTGCTAGGTGCACCTGATTCGGTACCCATTCTCTGCCACCCTTAACTCTGACTTGCGGGACCCGCTGCACTTTTGGGTCCGCTTGTCATAGACTCGGAGAGAGACAGAGAGACAGGAGCCGATCTCCTTCCTCCCTCGCCGGGGAAAAACAGAGGAGCTCCCGGGACCGGCTCGGCCGACCGGCAGGGGCGGCTCCGGCGGCCAGTGGCAGCGGCGCGGTCAGTTTGGGGGCTGGCTCATGTTGCTGCGCACCCCAATCGGCCCATGGCTCGGCCGGTGGTGGCCTGCAGATGGCCGGCCACGGACGCAGGTGGCCCACCGGCGGCGCCTCCGGTGGCTATCCCGGCGGAGAGGAGCAATAGGGGCGGTGGAGCGGTGAGGAGCACCAGGGGGTCCGTGCGCCATTAGGGATGGCCGCAGCTCACTCCGCAGAGGCTGAACGCGACCTGGCCACGTACACCGGTGGCACGGGGCGACGGCGGTAGGCGGTGGCTGCGTTCCGGTGACGAGCGGCCTCAGGAGAAGGGCACGGGAGGTGCGGCACGAGGTGAGGGAGATGGTCGTATGGTTTGTTTGGGCAGAAGGAGGCCGGAAGCAAGGGAACGCGGTGGCGGCTCGGAGCTTGGCCATGGCATGCACGGTGGCCGTGCTCTACGACGGCGAGGAGAAGCCGGGGATGGTTGCGGTGGTTGCGGCAGTGAGAGGCGGAGGTGGTGGTGTTCTTTACTCAGCCTTCGACTGGGCAAGTCCGCGAGAACGACATTGTGGTTGCGAGCTCTGGAGCTCGGCCATGGTGGCTTCCATGGCTGCTCCGCTCTGGAGCGCTCGAGCACGAGGAAGAAGCGACTCTGGCAGCACGACGTCCACACCGACGCAAGGAGGAGCAGGGCACACGTCCAAGGAGATAGGGGCGCGAGCTAGGCATGGCTGCCACGCACTTGGACACGCGTCGGCCTTTGCGGCATTTCAACGAACACCTGGCGAGTGACGGTGTGGGCGAAGTGGAGCACTGATTTGGGACGTCTACAGGCCGAATTAGGTCATGGGCCCAAAAGCTAAATTGAAGCCCACATAACCCCTCTACAAAACTTGTTTAAGGGTCATGGTCATTAGGGAAAAGGATTAATGGGTAATTAAGCACCAAAGTGGCTGTGTTAGCATGTTGACAGCGATCGACAAACTCCAAAAATTGATGGCCAAACTGACGTCAAACTGATGCCATCTTGTTGCATGATCTTCCCCACAATGTATGCTCCAACCTTTTATAAAAGGACCAACTCAAGTTGCTTAGTAAATTTTGGAGAACGCGGCATGTCAACAGGTCAAGGCCAATTAGTGATAAAACAACTTTTTGCTGTTTTGGAAGCTCTTATTGAAGGTCCAACTAAGCTCCATTTTGAGTGACACTTGATCCATTGTTTCCATCATGAAAAGTACTACAACTCATATTAAGGAACCTAATTGAGCTACCATATGAAATTGGAAGATAAAATGTCACGAACATGTTGACTTGATGCTGCCGATTAGGGACTTAGAATATGCTAAGTGTTGGGAAACAGCTCTAAATTTGCCTTATGGGGCCTTTTTGAGCATGTTCCACACATTTTCATGACTTGACTCTTAAACAAAGTTGGTTCCTTATAAAATTCTCTACCACTTTGTAAAAGGGTACACAGTCATGCAAAGCTTCTAGGTCACACTTTTGAAATGGTCAAACCAAAGAGTTCTAGGGTCCATACATGGTCAACCATCACTTAGAAGCACCTTTAGGCAAAATGATCAACATGAACATTGTTCCATTAAGCGTCCTAAGTGTAGTTAAGGTGTTGTAGAGGCCAAACATACCCACTATGCATAGGTGGCACAAAAGTGTAGGCCTCACATGCATTGAAACATAGAATTCAAGTGCAATGCTATAGTTGTTTCAGGTGGTTATTTCAAGATACAAGCTACACGTGTTCCACTAGGGTGTTCCACATGTGTCCAAGATGTGTTGCACATGTTGCATTTGTATGTTACATAAACACTAGTTCCCATGGGATGTAAGGCATGTTTCTGTTATAATCCAAACAAGCATATAACTTATCATTTCATGTGACTTTTTGATTCCAAACTTCATGAAACTTTTCCAGGGATCAATATAGATAGGTACTAAGGTGAGACACATGAATATATCGTAATAACACTACCCAAGCATATAATTTGAAAAGGGACCTATATGTAAAGCAATGGTGCAACATTCAACTTTAGGTTAGGCTTATCTCCATAGGTTGACCTTGACATTGTCATCTCCACTTAATCTATCATGTTAGAGCTCAATTCCACTGCTTAATGAGTGACAAACACCTGGGGTGTTACAGCCCTCCCCCCTTAAAAGAATCGCATCCCGAGATTCGGAATGGAAGACCTTTTTAAGGAAGAGAGGCACGTTATCTAGTTCCCATCATCTGCTATAGCATTCGGCTACAAAGCTTTGACATTGGTGGAACTAATTTGGTCAAGGCACTTTCTGATACTTGCTCTTCATGGTCAACTTTGTCTGAAGAATTTCCTTCATTGACTTCCATGAAGTATTGTTACTTTGGGAGGAACCCAAGACAACGCAGTACTTCGTTTCAGTCTACATAGATCATTTGGCCCATAAGCTACCCCCACACAAGTATTTAATTCTTTAGTGAATCACAGCATAGGCCATATGAACTTTACACTAGACCAAAACCTTCAGAAGTATACTCGTGGATAGGATCCTATGTTCCCAAAGTTTGAAAAGCAGTCCTCTACCATAATGGCTTGAGTACAACCTTCCAAAAGGGTGAGATTATAGACGACAAACATTCTCTGAGGCCATAGGATACTGACTAACCAATAGACAGGGTCTATGCTGGTCGTAAATGTTCAAACATTCATATATCAGCTAATGGAAAACTACTTACTATTCCATGCGTGCAGTTCTCTTTCTCTGACAACAACACTGTATTATCTGAGTCTTTCGATGGTCAGTGAATGTGATAGCTGACTCTGTCGACTTCCTATTTCTGCCAACAGTTATCTAATAAGATTCTTTTATCCAAAGACAACAGTTATCTGGGTTGAATCAGATGCAACCTCTTGGTAAAAACATGTATAAGGTACCAAAGTATGTCATCATTGGAAAATAATTCCCAAAGAAAGATGTAACGAGGCCTTAAGGACAACAAAAGTTGTAATATTTACTAAACCGTGGAAAGTAGTCTACCACCAAGCGATTGAGTAAAATTTTCCTTGGTGACTTAGTTGCACTATAAGTTGAGTTGACTTGCAGCAGAACAACTTTGTCAGGCCAACTTTCACCTTGAGGCTTCCTTTTTAGGATCAAACAGCAACTCGAAGATGGAAAATCTGTTGTTTGACACTTTTCAAATTGCTTTTGACTAGAGATGGTATAAATTGATTTGCAGAACACCAAGGCTGCTCGTACATTGGGGATACGAGAAAGCAAAAGCAAATGAAAGAGTGTAAACTAGTATCTGTGAGACCTCAAAAGGGCCATCCAACAGCAGATCTCGACTATTAATTTTCATGCCAATCCAATGATGCACAAGCTTTGAACTTGCGGGTTACTTTTTGCAAGGCAAAATGCATACTCCGCCTAGAGATCATTCCTACAAGGATAAGGAACCGCTTTCGAATATTCCTCGACACTTCGTCCAATCAAGTTATGGACAAACCATTTGTGGCACCTATGGGCACAAGGATACAGATCGGAACTAGGGCATACTTTCTCTAATTCTTCACCTTAGCTGATAGAACACCTTGCACTATCTGTGTGATTGTCCAAGATAGAATTTACTTGATCACAATGTCTCTGGAAGATAGAGTATCGCTTAGGTTGTTGGCTAGTTGATCAACTTCTTGTTGGTTATTGCTCTGTAAGACATACCCTTCGTAGCTACCAAGGACTCATTACCTAGTTGGAGATTAACGTTCCTATTGGTAACTAATCAGTTGTCTCTCAACACTAAAAATTCCAAATCTTCACTATTGACCACAATAATCATGGTTGACGCAGAACAAATGATTACCATCGAAGTCAGCAGATATGGAGTCACACTCGAGATGATTGATTTCGATTGTATGGTCATTATGCCTACAAAGGATAAGATTTGCATAATGTGATGATCGAGTCTTATCCAACGGATGACTTGTCCAGTAGTAAGTGTTGTGTGTCCTTTTTATCCAACAGGAATGAGATACTTTGTTCACTAGATGACGTTCGTCAATACTAGGACAACTAAGTAGAGTCACTTGGCTACCACATATTGCAGTTTGTTAATGTTTATGTCGGTGACCTGTTCTTCAAAGGTTATCCTCTTAGCAACTTCAGGAGGAAGCTCTACTACTTTTGGTCCAATATAAGGGTCTTTTGATAAGATATGGGAAGACAACCAAGGAAGATGGTCACGTGAAAATCACATCAGTGTTGTTCTGCAATGGATTATGATTAGAAACCATGATACCAGCGCGTGCTGAGTAGCACAACCTTATGTGTGCACCCACAGGAGGCTCTCGGTTTCATCGCGGCACCATTAGTTGCTACTCATAACACCATTACCGATCACACCACCAAGGTGAAATTTTTAAGTGACACAATTTAGACTATAAAAACAAGCATTATACAAGGGAGGGATAGCAAGCAAAGGTAGTCACAAGGTTTGGAATTAACAAGGAGGTGATCCAAAAATTAACACACACCACAAGGGAACATAGCTCAATTCCAAAATACAACTGAGCAATGGACTCTTGCTTAAATTTCTATGCATGACTTGCGTCCACCGAGGTGAGTTCCAGATAACAGATTAATAGAAGATTCATTCATGTTGGGCAACAACATGAGATCAAGACTGATAAACATCTCGAGACTTGGGAAGGTTGGAGACGAATTAAGCAAATTTCAAGGCAAAAACCGATATGTAGTCATAGATTGAGTTGATAAGGTAGATGCACGAATTTGCAAGCATACGATTTAGAGGCCATAGTAGAGAGACGTGGTGTCACACTAGCTAACCTTTGGGAGAGGTAACCAGAAGGTCCAACATGGATTTGGGTACGGTCTCCACAACTGGCAACGTACGAACCATGGTTAAAGGCTAGCGTTGATGAGAGTTAACTTGGTAGGTCAGTCGATAAGGGTCTTCCCAAAAATAGTTGCAAAACACCCACAGCTTATGCAAACATATAGGAGAACTAAACATTGTGTTTTTGGTCAAGCAAAGGCATGGATACAAACATTCAAGGCAAGCAACCCCGGCTACAGGATCAAACTCCTAAGAGAGAGAACCTAACTAGAGACGACAACCATGCGATTACGTAACATGAACATTGTTCTTAGGATAAAGCTATTCGACACTCGTATGCTCACTGAGGACAAACAAGGTGACAACTATGGCACTAAATAAATAACAAGCATACATACAAACATCACAGTCAAGCATTGGAGAGATCCAATCCAATTAGCTTAAGCAATCATTACTAAGCACCAGGCTCACCCAAAATAAACATTTATCTAAAACAAGAACTAACTACGAGTTTAGCCTAAGACAAATGCTAGCTAAGGTAGCCAACTTAGCATGTTCATAGAATCTGGATAGCAGAATAGTAACTACTTGTTCCCACCATAAATGAGGTTGTAGACATCCCACAAAGGTGATCCTATACTTTCTAGAAAGCTTAGGAAGATGACTACACTTTAGTTATTCACACCAAAAGCTAATTCATAGATTAACATGACCAAAAATGCTACTGTTTCAGATCTGTACCAATATGGATAGAAAACTGACAAGAACTTCAAAAATGCATAACTGGAGTTCTAGGGACCCAACAAGGCTGATCCTTAACTTTAGGTAAAGCTTATTAAGTTGTCTATAACTTTCTTATTATCATTTTAAGATGATTCTACAGCTAACAAGGCCAAACAAGACAAAGAAGACATCTCTGCCCAGATTTGGACAGATTCTGTCATTCCACAATGCAAGCTCAACTAGAGATTTAGACCACAAAAACATCACTACAACAGAAATCGTTCTAGCAGCCAACGTCCAACAAGCAAAACAAAGCTTGCCTTTGTTCTACTTAACAAAAGAGCACACAAACATGTTATTCTAGTAGCTCTAAATATTGTTACCTTAGACCAACCAATTTAATTCATTCCTGAGAATCCATAATTACTTAAGTGAGGTCTAAAGCATTGGCAAACGCTTGGGTGAGCAACATAGAGTAAGACATTCATGTTTAGCTTCACAGAAGAAAGATAGTGTACTACATTGATCACAAGTTACTTATCATTTGAACAAGGGTGAGAGGAGCATAGCTATGCATAAAACAACAATCAGGATGATGCATGCTTCGTCCTATTTGTCCTCACAAGATTGCCAACCTAAGGTGGCGATCACGTTCTATGTTGGTGGCATAACACGCACTCTCTCGATATATAGCTAGTCGTCAACTACATTCGACTTACGCATTCGTGGTTAGCGTACCTGTAGAAAAGTTTCATTGCAGCCCAACAATTCCCCAATATAGCACACAAAGAAAACAGGAAGGTGAAATTCTAAGCACTCCCATATACATATACCCCTGTATACGTACATGTAGTACCAAAACTACCTGAATCATCAATCACCCAGAATTAAGTACCTTCATATATACATGTGTGTAACATGTAAATAATCCAGTAACCAAAACTAGCTCTCCCCTAGACCGAGGGTTGTACGGTCATGCTCTCACAACTCACACTTACCTGAGCGTAGGTGCGACGTTGCATAAAAGTAAACTTAGCAACATATATGGCTATTTCATATATGAAGGCAACCTCTAATCTGACACACTGAGTAGCATAGTGTGGGAGAGTTATCACACATACATACCTTGGCCTGGGCGTAGATGCATAATGAAAAACCCCCAAGTTAGTACTTATATAAGCCACCTAATAATCCTTATATGGGCATAAGGAAATTGACCACTGGCATACTTAGATTTAGAATTCAGTTTTCACAAACCTATATATAGCTATAAGTTGATAAAACTGATTTTATAAAACAAAACCTTTGTTTTAAATACACATACGACAAGTTTAATGTTGAATCTTGCTCCGATGCCAGCTGTAACAGAACCATCCAAATTATAAGAGCACAAGTACAAAAACAATCACTGAAATGATCAAATTCTCGCACTTGAGCCCATATAACTCCGGTAGTCCAATGAAATCACGAGGGATTTCAAACCAACCAATATACAAGCCAAGATCGTAGTGATTCAACATAACAAGTCACATGTTACAACCATTTCACAAGTAATTCAATATACATCGGAGTTTAACATAGTTATTACAACTTAAGTTCAAAAGTAGCGGAAGCAAAGTAATTTAAAACTAACATAAATATTATTTCAAATACATGCCAGTACCCCGGTCGACTTCCAACAAAAGCATTAGAGATAAGGTAAATAAGAAGGATCATGCCCATGATCACACTCTGCCACAAGGCAGGAGCCAACCAACTCTTGCAGTCGCCGTGATACATCACAACCTGCAACAAGTGGGGATAAAACCCTGAGTACGACAAAGTACTCAGCTAGACTTACCCGTCAGAAACCAGAAATAAGGTGACACCAAGGATTATGCAAGGCTGATATAAAGTGGGGCTAGCTTGACAACATTTTGCATAAAAGCTTAATATAGATGATCAATCATTAATGCTTAAGCATCAAGTTAATTATCATTAACCTATCATCTATATTAGAACCTGTACTAGAGCACTCACTTTATTAGGAGCAAACAATATTAACTATAGCAGGTATAAATTGAGGCAACATTTCCATCGTTATCCAATTAACCATCCGTTCAATTTAATAGAATCTACGTTGCCGCTGCTCAAGTCAAGTGTTCACTAACCGGGAGCGACGGCGATTCGAATCGAATTCCTATCCAGCTAGAGGGGTATTTCTAACACTCACTGTGCAGACCCCTGCCAGGGTCGCACAAGCCACCTTTTCATATGATTCAGGAATCGCGGGTCCGAATGATGTCGCGACCCCAAGTGCGACACTCTGCCAGGTGATAGGGACTCTAACCCCCCCTTGGTCTCACGCCAATGTCCCCAAGCACATCCTTTCTCTCCTCCAAGAAGCAACCTACCATTCGATTCCCGGCCTGAACCATATTACTCGGCTTCGTGGTCGGAACGGCTTATCCGGCCAACTAAGTGTTAGACTGCGTTCAACATGACTCAAGGACGTACAGCGAATCGGTCCTTAAACGACTCAGACGGGGATAGATTCACACCCAAGACCTCCATGCCTTGTTGCTTCACTATCATCATCCCGCCCGGTCTCATTTCATTTTATTAACACATGGTTCCATTCCACGATAGCAAATATAGCCAACCGTGCCATATATGAATATCCCTATATCTCGTAGGTGACAGGAAATCACCTGACTTCTACCGCTTAAAGCAGGGCTAAGCATCTACTCGATCCTAGTCTATGTAGGATTCAAGGATTCATATATCTGGACAAGCAATGATATAATGCAGCAAGGGTTTCCAACCAACTCCTATCACTTAATGCAACAATACTTATAACATATATAGAATTAATTGCTTTGAAGGTAGAAGGCTTATAATGCTCCGGGGCTTGCTTGGGATCCGACTCAAGTTAGAGTATGTCAGATGAAGTCACTTGGCGAGCAACCTCCAATCTACCACTTGTCCAATCCTTCTATCTTCGGAATTGGATCCACCAACTCCATCTTCGGGTTGGATCCACATCACGTCCTTCATGTTTTTCAACTAGCGTACCTAAATGAGGTGCAACAATGCATATGTATGAATGCATAGAAGGGTAATAAACAAAGTAATCAAGTAAGGATACCAAAGTTCACGTAAGCACCTAGAGATAATAAACTTAATCCTCACTAAGGCATAAGTCACACTTAACAATATACAAACAAACAACTATAATTGGAATTTATCAATTTCTGGACAAGCAAACAGTAGCTTAACAAATCAATCATATCTGGAGATATACAAATCCAAATGATATGAAATAAGACATTACAGAAAGCTTATGAAATTCTCTACATTTCATTTAATAGCATCACTGCATGATTCCAAAGTTATCATGTCGAATTTACACAAATACAGAAACTGGTCTAACAAGACAGAGAGCAAGCAATTCTGTAACCCAACTTTAAACAGCTATAACTCCTAAACCACATGGCCAAATGCCACCAAATTTTAACAGCAGCTAGATACATAAATTATCTACAACTTTTGTATAAATAAGTTTCACAACAAAGCATATTATCATGAAGAACTTTGCTAAGTTCCTAGATCTGTCCAGAAACCTCATTTGCAAGAAATAATTATTAACTTATGTTACAAACATATAATTAGACAAAACCAACTTTACCAACATGTCACACATGACTAATGAACACCAGAAAATATAGTGTCCATTCCTAAATAAATTCTTTTAATGCATTTTCTTAATTTATTTAGATAATTAGGTGGAATTATGAACACATATCCAAGTTGCACAATAAATTCTACCAAAATTACAGTGGCCTACACATGCTCCCAAAAGTCTACTGTCCAAATTTCAATCCATTTGGGCAAGTATATCAAGCTCTATGAAAAAGACAAATAGCTATTGCAATAAATCATGTTAGAGCAAGTTAAACCTAAAACTCAATATTTTCTGTGAACACAAGGCCATAGAATGAACTAACATCAAAGAGCAACATCATAATAAGGTGATGGAACAATATTTTCTATTTTATCATTTATATATTATTTATAAGCTATTTATTAAGCCATAAACAAGTTAACTCAATAACTTGAGCATACAGTAAGCAATGGCCATGAAATTTATACCACAGTACATCCATAGCATGGCAAGCCTACCATAAAAATTTCACATCAATTGGAGCAGCACAACTCAAGATATAAAAATAACAAGCAATATAATGTAAATTCCTTATTTATCAAGGTCCAATCAAAACCCTAAGAAAACAGTGAATAAATAGTGTGTTTAATATTTTTCCTAGCAAGTACATGTCATCACAAAATTAACAAAACAAGAATTACTATTTTTGGAGTTCTAAAACTCCAGATCTGGCTCTGGTCAAGTTTATAAGCATTTTAGAGCACTTTTAAAGCTTAAATAAAAACATCAGAAAACATCTACAAACATCTAATATATTATGACTCCACTGCATAGATATTTTCTCAAGGTTTCCAAAAAGTCCACATTTTCCATTTTTGGAATTACCTAGCATGAGATATGGATTTTCAAAGATTAACATGAAATGGAAATTCAAAATCAGAATTAAAACAACCCTAACTAATTTTGCTAGGTGCACCCGATTCGGTACCCATTCTCTTCCACCCTTAACTCTGACTTGCGGGACCCGCTGCACTTTTGGGTCCGCTTGTCATAGACTCGGAGAGAGACAGAGAGACAGGAGCCGATCTCCTTCCTCCCTCGCCGGGGAAAAACAGAGGAGCTCCCGGGACCGGCTCGGCCGGCCGGCAGGGGCAGCTCCGGCGGCCAGTGGCAGCGGCGCGGTTAGTTTGGGGGCTGGCTCATGCTGCTGCGCACCCCAATCAGCCCATGGCTCGGCCGGTGGTGGTCTGCAGATGGCCGGCCACGGACGCAGGTGGCCCACCGGCGGCGGCTCTGGTGGCTATCCTGGCAGAGAGGAGCAATAGGGGCGGTGGAGCGGCGAGGAGCACCAGGGGGTCCGTGCGCCATCAGGGATGGTCGCAGCTCACTCCGCAGAGGCTGAACGCGGCCTGGCCACGTGCACCGGTGGCACGGGGCGACGACGGTAGGTGGTGGCTGCGTTCCGGCGACGAGCGGCCTCAGGTGAAGGGCACGGGAGGTGCGGCACGAGGTGAGGGAGATGGTCGTATGGTTTGTTTGGGCAGAAGGAGGCCGAAAGCAAGGGAACGCGGTGGCGGCTCGGAGCTTGGCCATGGCGTGCACGGTGGCCGCGCTTTACGATGGTGAGGAGAAGCCGGGGATGGTTGCGGTGGTTGCGGCAGTGAGAGGCGGAGGTGGTGGTGTGCTTCACTCAGCCTTCAACTGGGCAAGTCCGCGAGAACGACGTTGTGGTTGTGAGCTCTGGAGCTTGGCCATGGCGGCTTCCATGGCTGCTCCGCTCTGGAGCGCTCGAGCGCGAGGAAGAAGCGACTCTGGCAGCACGACGTCCACACCGACACAAGGAGGAGCAGGGCACGCGTCCAAGGAGATAGGGGCGCGAGCTAGTCATGGCTTCCACACACTTGGACACGCGTCGGCCTTTGCGGCATTTCAACGAACACCTGGTGAGTGACGGTGTGGGCGAAGTGGAGCACTGATTTGGGACGTCTACAGGCCGAATTAGGTCATGGGCCCAAAAGCTAAATTGAAGCCCACATAACCCTCTACAAAACTTGTTTAAGGGTCATGGTCATTAGGGAAAAGGATTAATGGGTAATTAAGCACCAAAGTGGCTGTGTCAGCGTGTTGACAGCGATCGACAAACTCCAAAAATTGATGGCCAAACTGACGTCAAACTGATGCCATCTTGTTTCATGATCTTCCCCACAATGTATGCTCCAACTTTTATAAAAGGACCAACTCAAGTTGCTTAGTAAATTTTGGAGAACGCGGCATGTCAACATGTCAAGGCCAATTAGTGATAAAACAGCTTTTTGCTGTTTTGGAAGCTCTTATTGAAGGTCCAACTAAGCTCCATTTTGAGTGACACTTGATCCATTGTTTCCATCACGAAAAGTACTACAACTCATATTAAGGAACCTAATTGAGCTACCATATGAAATTGGAAGATAAAATGTCACGAACATGTTGACTTGATGCTGCCGATTAGGGACTTAGAATATGCTAAGTGTTGGGAAACAGCTCTAAATTTGCCTTATGGGGCCTTTTTGAGCATGTTCCACACATTTTCATGACTTGACTCTTAAACAAAGTTGGTTCCTTATAAAATTCTCTACCACTTTGTAAAAGGGTACACAGTCATGCAAAGCTTCTAGGTCACACTTTTGAAATGGTCAAACCAAAGAGTTCTAGGGTCCATACATGGTCAACCATCACTTAGAAGCACCTTTAGGCAAAATGATCAACATGAACATTATTCCATTAAGCATCCTATGTGTAGTTAAGGTGTCTTAGAGGCCAAACATACCCACTATGCATAGGTGGCACAAAAGTGTAGGCCTCACATGCATTGAAACATAGAATTCAAGTGCAATGCTATAGTTGTTTCAGGTGGTTATTTCAAGATACAAGCTACACGTGTTCCACTAGGGTGTTCCACATGTGTCCAAGATGTGTTGCACATGTTGCATTTGTATGTTGCATAAACACTAGTTCCCATGGGATGTAAGGCATGTTTCAGTTATAATCCAAACAAGCATATAACTTATCATTTCATGTGACTTTTTGATTCCAAACTTCATGAAACTTTTCTAGGGATCAATATAGATAGGTACTAAGGTGAGACACATGAATATATCGTAATAACACTACCCAAGCATATAATTTGAAAAGGGACCTATATGTAAAGCAATGGTGCAACATTCAACTTTAGGTTAGGCTTATCTCCATAGGTTGACCTTGACATTGTCATCTCCACTTAATCTATCATGTTAGAGCTCAATTCCACTACTTAATGAGTGACAAACACCTGGGGTGTTACAGTATATGCTTTGTGAAACCCAGTCTTAGCTGGAGCCTTCTTCTGCGGGGGACGGAACTTAGCACTCGTGGCAGGAGGGCAAGGAGGAGCCCTCGGTGCAGCTGGAGCTTGGGACTATGAAGCACCCACCTCAAGGGCCCTCTTGTGGCTCTTAGAAGCAGCATAGATAGAATTATTATTCTCTTGGGTCAGGGCATTACTGATAAAATCATTGAAAGTGGCACATTTGCTAGTGCCCATGGTCTTCATCAGCTTTGGACCGAGGCCACGCTTGAAGCTAGCAATCTTCTTAGCATCAGTATCCACAAACTCAGTTGCATACTTTGCAAGGTTGTTAAAGGCTTGCAGGTATTCTGTCAAACTCTTATTGCCTTGGGTTAATCTCATGAACTTAGTGTGCTTTATAGCCATCAAACCTGGAGGAATGTAATTCCCACGGAAAGCCGCTTTAAACTGGTCCCAAGTAATCAGAACATTAAGAGGCAACGTGGAGCGGTAGTGACTCCACCAAATACCAGCCGGACCATGCAGTTGGTGGGAAGCATACTCGGTCTTCAGCTCCTCAGTCAGACAAAGCAGACAAAACTTCTGTTCAATGGTATTCAACCACTCATCAGCTTGCAGAGGTTCCTCTGCCTCCTTAAAGAGCGGGGGCTTGGTGTCAAGAAAATCCTTGAAGTCACTATGCTGATTTAGTTCCAATCCCTAACGACCATGCCGAGCGTCCCGGTTGACTAGCTGGCACATAGCATCTGCTAACAGGCGCTGACCTTCAACCACCGTCTGCATCAGTTCTGCCGGGGTGGGTGGTGGCGGAGGGGGTGGCTGTTCCTCATCCTCAATGCCACGACCACAACGGAGGTCGTAAGCCATCTGCAAAATGCATAGCCAATGAGCACTGATGATGTGGGAAATTTGTAGATGAATTGTGTAAATATACCAAACTAATTTCATTAGAAATGAATTCGCAAACAACCAAGGCACAGTAATTCATCACAACCACACAACCTCATCAAGCGCATCAATTGACGCAATTATGCGATGGACATAACAAACAAGATATCTTCCAATGAAAAGATGGAATTTATTAAAGGCTCACATACTAGGAGCACAAACGTAACTGAACAGGTTACATCCATCAACGGGATTTCAACCTTACATAACGGGGTGTCCAGATTCGATCTAAACTTCTAGCCAAATAGGAAAGGCTAACCAAGAAATGACAAAGAGGAGACATCCCATTGGTAGAGTTCCATAGTGGATCATGACTAGCCACCTTGATACCAGCACGTGCCAAGCAGCACAGTCTTATGTCGCGCGCCACAGGAGGCCCTCAGTTTCGTCGTGGCACCGAAGGGTGCTAATCGTGACACCATCACCGAACACAACAAATGAGACATCCTTTGTGACCGAAATTTAACATGTTCAAACTAACATCCAGGATAACATAGGGTTCGATGTTACATCCCAAAAGCTAAGTTATTACAAAGCCCCACTCCCACACATGGAGGGCACAAAAGATAACTCTAGCGCCATAGCTATGCGATGACTATTCTAAGCATCGTCCTCAGAGTCAGTATCGAAGATCTCCCCGCCATCCTCATCACTAGCAGGCTCTAGCTCCTCGTCATCTTCTTCTTCTTCTGGTGGGACATCCTGTGGCCCATTGACCTCCATGTCGTCATCACCTTTAGCCATGAAGACTCTAGAGTCCATCTCCTCATCCTTGTCATTGTCATGAGAAAGCAGAGGATTGAGCTGGTTGTTTAGGCGGTGCCCTTCCTTATGAAGATTTTCATTGTATTCTTCTGTAGCTTCTAACTGTTGCTCAAGCTCCACCTGACGAGCTCTCAGGATGTTCTCTTCATGCCAGGCTTCATCCCACTGGTTCATCACGTGGACCAGCATGCGCTGACGGTTGCGATGAGCCATAGTCAACCTCTGGACCGCAAGTGTCTCCTAATCTCGGTCATGTATCACTTGCTCCAGCTATTGTTGAGCCATATTTCTAGCAGCAGTCACCTCAGCCAACTCGGGCCTCAACCTTTCCACCTCGGTGGGCTCAGGGCGAGGCTCACGTGGAGCGAGCTGGTGTCGAGGAACCTGGCCTCCAGTGGACTTGCGAGCGGTCCTCTTGGTGCGAGCCATCTATAACAACAAGGTATAACTTAAAGTGAGGATAATTTAGGGGATACAAAATTTAATTTAGTCAGGACCAAAATTTTAAGGAGGGAGTAAAATGAAATGTATGACATGAATTAAACATGATGCATGCGCGTTCCATACGCCCTCTCACCCTAGTAGAATCATAAACTTCTAACGCTAAGCGGTGGCATACATACGCTCTCTCATATAGGCAAAACTATCGGTCTACTCGTTTGCGCTGTTAGTGTACCTGCAGAAAATCTCATTTCAGTCCAACAGTTTCCCAATATAAGCACACAAGTAAGCAGTAAACTAAATACTTTCCATATACACATCCCCAATGTATATACTTTAGTATCACAACTACCTGACAGATATACCCATAATTAAGTACTTTTATAATTACATGGTTCGAACATGTAAGTATGCAAGTAACCACAACTACTCTCCCCTAGATCACCGGTTGGACGATCATGCTCTCACAACTCACACTTACCAGAGCGTTGAGGTGTTTGATCCATACATTACCGCCCAAGTGGATGGCATCCATACAATATCACGCCGTATAGACGATGAAACAAAAACAAACAAGACCCCCAAGTTAGTCTTTTACTAAGCCACCTTAGAGTCCTTATTTGGGCTAAGGGATGTGATCACTAGCATACTTATAGAAATAAATTTCAGATTTTTAACACTTTTCGCAAACAAACACTTTTGTTTTCAAATACTCGTACGATATGTTTAATGTTGAATTCTGCTCCAATACCAGTTGTAACAGAACCGACCAAATTATAAGAACACAAGTACAAAACACAAGCGCCAAAACGCTCAAATTTTCGAACTTGAGCCCATATAATCCCGGTAGTCATTCGAAACCACGAAGGATTTCAAGCCAGCTCATTTACAACCAAGATCGTATCATTCAACATAACACATCACACGTTATATTTCACAAGTAGTTCGGAAATTCACTTACAACACACGGCGTCGCAATTATTACAAATCGAGTTTATAAAGTAGTGGAAGCATAACACACGCACCCTTAGTTCAAATACCACTACCAATCTTACAGATCAACATCCCACAAAAGCATTAAGGAAAGTAAACTAACAAACGATCACGCCCGAGTGATCTAGTCCTCATCACCAGCGGGGTGGAGGCAGTTCTTACAGAAGCCCTGATAAAGCATGTCATCTACAACAGGATGAAATAAACCCTGAGTACTGGAATGTACTCAGCTAGACTTACCCATCGAAATGGAAAATAAGAGACACCAAGGATTATGCAAGGCTTTCATAAGTGGAGCTGGCTGACATCATATTTGCGGAAAAACATAAGTAATTGGAACTCTTTTAACCTGTACTAGCAGTTATTTTTAGCATTTACCTGTCATCTATCTTAGCACCTGTACTAAACATTCACTTGATTATAATCAAATAATAATAACCATAGCAGGTATAAATTGTGGCATCATTATGTCATTCGCTTAACTATCTGTTCAATTTAATGAGATCTACGTTACCGCTGCTCAAGTCAAGTGCTCACTAACCGGGAGTGACGGTGATTCGAATCGAATTCCTATCCAGCTGGAGGGGTATTTCTAACACTCACCGCGCAGGCCCCTGATAGGGTCGCACAAGCCACCTTTCGTACAATTTAGGAGTTGCGAGTTCGACTGATGCCGTATCCCCAAGGGCAACACTCTTCCAGGTGACAGGGACTCTAACCCTCCTTGGTCTCATGCCAATGTCCCCAAGCACATCCTTACTACCTCCAAGATGCGACCTACCACTCGATTCTCACCCTAAACTGTATTACTCGGCTTCGTGGTCAGAATGACTTATCTGACCAACTAAGTGTTAGATTGCGTTCAACATGACTCAAGGACGTATAGCGAATCGGTCCTTAAACGACTCAGACGGGCATAGTTTCGCACCTAAGACGTGAAGTGTCTTGCGGCTGCACTATCGAACTCCCGCTCGGTCTCAATTTCATTTTAAGGTATGGTTCCATCCACGATAGCCAACATAGTCACTTGTGACCCATTTCCTACATCTCGCAGATGACCGAAAATCACCCGACTTCTACCGGACTAAGCAGGGCTAAGCATTGACACATGCCTAAACTTAATTTAGGATTCAAGTACGATATATGGACAAGGATAGGTATAATACAACAAGTGTTTTTACCCAAGTCATATAACTTAATGCAGTAAACAAGTAAAAGTACTCAAGATTGATATATAAAACAATTGAGTCAGCATGCACCGGGGCTTGCCTTTCAGGAACGAGGAAGGGCGATGGTCCGGGCACTCAGGTAGCTCGTCTGCGGGAACTCCTTCGCTGGCTGGGTCCTCGGGCTCCCTCGGCAGCTCCTAATCCTCCTCCAGAATGGCTCCCTCAAACTCTAGGAGTGACACTCCCTCCGGTACACCTATTGCATGAATGCACAATAAATCGCATGGATACATAAGAAGAAAGGCAGCATGCCCGGAATGAAATGCACTACAACAATCCTAGAGCTCTATTCAAATTACTTCACAATAAGTGCAAAACTCTTCTCCGGTAGAGAAGTACTTACCTTATCTACACAACCTAATGTATAAGTGTTCCTCCTCAGTTAACATCCTAACACCTAACAATCACAAGAACAACATTACTTAAGGTTACCACCAACCCAAGCACAAAATAGCACAACAACACATTCTGGACAGCAGCTAAGTATTTCCATCACAACTGTAGATTCAAAAATCCAAATGGCATGATACAAGACAATCTGGAAAGTGTATAAAATCCTCTACAATTCATTTTCAGACCTCAATACTTAATTCCAAAGTTTATCTAGTCAAAATTCTAAAGTTTCAGAAATCTGTCCTCTCCAAACAGAGAGCAGTCATTTCTGGACAGCCACTTTAAATAGCTACAACTCCTAGACTACTAGGCCAAATGCCACCAAATTTTGACACAAACTAGTTTAACAAGCTTACTACCACTTTAGTATTCACAAGTTTCCCAGCAAACACCTTTATCAAGGTTCAAACCTAAAAATACTACCAGCTGTCCAGAGAACCTAGAAATGTGAAAATTAATTATTTATTCATGTGTCAAACTAGCCTTATGACCAAACTAATGACACTACTAGTTAACACATGACCCAAAACCACCAGAAAGTAAGGTGTGCCAACCCAAGTCATTTATTTTAACCCCTTTCTTAATTTACTTAATTAATTAAGTGGGAAATTAAACTTATATGCGAGCTGCTCAGAAAATTTTACAAAAATTACAGGAGACTCTTTGCCCTACTAGGAGGCTACTGTAAAAATTTTAACTAAAGTTATTCACAGAAACTCCCTACACAAAATTCGCAATACAAAAAGGCTGATTTTTGCATAATTAATAAATCACATGAAAAGTATCAAACAACAGAAACCATATTTTTATTAGCAACCTTAGGGTACCAGGACACTCTCCATAAAATTTCAGGAGCATTGCACATACAGAAAAATTATTAAAATTCATTCAAGTATCTCCCAATATAAAATGACAACATCATAACTTGAAAACTACTCAAGCAATAGTATCCAAACTTTTACCAGAGCTAGCCTAGATATGAAATAGCACACCCACCAAAGTTCACAATTTTTGGAGCACTACAACTCAAGTTATCTAATTAACAAGTTTGCTTTCATTTTAAAATACATTTCAAGGGCCTATTTAAATCTTCTAGAAACTAAGCAGCACATATACATTTAATATTTTTCCTAAAAACTAGACACTAACAGGAACTCAAAAAAATTGGAACCATAGTATTTGGATCTACCATTCATGAGATATGAATTTCACAAAACAGCATTCAAAACTGTAAAATAAAGAAAAACAAAAATGAAATGGGAGTCTACTGCTACTGGGCCGGCCCGATACGTCAGCACGGCTCGCAAAGGTCCTTCCCGCCCGCGACGGCTGACCGGCCAGGCTCGCTGGCCAGAGAGAGAAGCAGGAGAGCGACGAGCCGCGTGCTCCAGCGAGCTCTAGCTCGTCGAAGGCGAGCTTTCTCGGAAAACCAAGCCCACCCTCGTGATCTCCGTCAAGCCCTACATCGATCCATGTAGGTAGGGTGGCTTGTGTTAGAGCGGAAGGGACTCGCCGTCGACGATGGCGGCACGGTGGAGGCACGCGGCGGTACACCGGTGACGGGGAGCCTCCACCGCTTCAATCAAGCCTAGTATAGGCTTCACGAGGATGCGGCGGACCTATCTAGGCTATGGTTATAGACAGAGGTGGTACGAGTGCAGCTGGCCGCGTGAGCACCTCACCGACGGCCATGGCGCGACAGTGCGCGACCGCGTTCTGGCCTAGCCTGGTCGGCATTTGTGGTAGCGTCATCACTAGAGCATCTACGGGTGGTAGGGAAGAAGGAACACGCGCTAGGGAAAGCAGAGGTGCACGGTGTTGTGCTGGCCACGGAGGACCGCAAGAGCAGCGGCGCTCCGGTGAGCTCTGAGTGGGAAAAAGTCGACAATGTGCCCTTACCTCTACTCGATGGGCTCAAGCAAGAGGTGAAGGAGATAGAGGGACCCAAGGCGGAGCCGTGGCCGGGGTTTGGTGGGCTACGATGCGACGGTGAGCCCGCACGACCGCGGGGAAGCGCGCGGCAGCGAGGTTGGCTCAGGTCCTCCACTTCGGTGAGAACAGAGAGACGGAGGAGGAGGGAATGGATGAAGAAGCGAGCTGTGGAGGTCGTGGCGGCCTGTAGACGCTCGCGACCTGACCGGTGGGACCGCGACCGGCGTACAGGCGCCAACGCGCGTCCACGCGGCATCCATGGTCTGAGGCCGGTCGGCCACAGTCGACTGAAGAAGCTGACTCGACTAAATCACAGGTCCAATGAGGGTGACTGACAGCCAAAGTTTGAGCTTCTATATCTCGTAATCTAGCTCGAGTCAGCAAAAGGTGATAATGACAATTTTGTAGAGCTATGTGAGGACTACAACTTTGTCAATTGGAGCTTGGACTGGTTCGGCCTGGTTTGTGAGTTACATGGCGTCGAAGTGGGGTACTTTGAAACTGTAACTCCACATCTCAGACTTAGAAATTTTCTAAGTGTTGGGCAGCCCCTCAAACTAACTTGTGGGCCACTTTTGAGCATGTTCTGTTCATTTTCATGAGATGGCCATATTAGAACTTTTGTTCCTTATGAAATTCTCTACAACTTTGATTAAGATTTCTTCTCCATGCAAGATCTCTAAGCTAGACTTTTTAAATGGTCAAACAAAAGCACTCTAGTGTCAAAACCTAGTCAACAACACTTAGAAGGGCAATTTGGTCATTTTGGTCAACATGAACATTGCTCCACTAATTACCCTAAATGTAATTAAGGTGTTATAGGATATAATTAGCCACTCTACACCTTGGTTACACATAATTCCAAGTGTCACATAAGTTGAAACAAGCAAAATAATTATTTCCACCAAAATGTTGCACTACCATGTTGCATATGTTTCAAGACCTTGTTGCAACAATTAAGCTTATCATGGTATACTAACAACATTGTTATGTTTCCAAGTATGAGACCCCATGTTGTATCTACAAGTTGCACCACTCACATTTCATAAGCAAATCAATTATGAAACAAGCATATTAGAGTATGTTGCATACTCATGTTGCAAGCAAAATAAAGACATGAATGAGATGAATGATGCTCATGCTTATGAAATGCAATGCAATTATGGAAGCCAAACACCTGAGGTGTTACAACTCCCAAGCAGGGTCCGACTTCCTCCGGGAGAACAGGAGCAGTGCCTGCATCAATGACAACGAAGTTTTGAGCAATCCCTAACATTGTCCATAATTTCACAATCATTCGGCCAGATCATACCTTGCAGGAGTCGTACATCCCTTGCTGGAGGCTAAAGAACTCCTCCACCTGACCCATCATGCCCGAGGGGGAGTCATAGAAGAAAGCGACCAGCTCGTCGATGGTGCCACGCTGTTCCATCAGCTCTAGCCATGTGTTTGCCTCGGGGCCATTGTATGTCTAGCACATGTGGCCACCCAGCTTGTGGCACCGAAAGAGCTGGTGCAGCAGCAGATGAAGCACTGGCCTCCTCATGCCGTGGCACCGTGGGAGAGCAAGGGGCAGTGACCTCAGCCTAACTCGGATCTAGCTGGGCGAGAGGGGCCATCGGAAGATGCCCTAGCCCGGTGGCATCGAATCCCCCTAGGTGCACAGGGCCCTCGCCGGTTGACCCATCCTCAACAGCATCCCAGTCCACAGCCATGCCTTCAAAGACGGTGATGGTGATGCCCTCGCCCACTCGAGGCACTAACAGCGGATGGTCGTGTGCCTTCAATGTGAGCGGCCGAGGGGACACCCCCGCCTTGCCTGAGGCCCCCACCGAGGGATGCTCCTTGCATCAAATGGCGATTGGCTAGTCGATGAATATAAGGGCTCAGAACAATGACAACCGAGCAAACATGAGCTCTCACCTGCCGCTAGAGAGGAGACTCAGAGTGGAGCGCCTCTTCCGCTGATGCACACTCGCCCCAGAGGAGCTCGAATGGGGGCGCTTCCCGGTGGCCCGGTGGAGGGCAACTCCCCCTGAGGCAGGCACGGAGGTGCACCCTTCGGCGACGGGGAAGAGCCATGAGACTCCTCCTCCTCCTCCTAGCCCTAGGGCTGGGGGAGCAGAGACCTCCCCTAGGAATGCGAGCTTGTCGGGCCTCGGATCAAACACCGAGAATAGGGCCAGACCATCATCGACCGATGGTTCCCTAACATGGACCCGAGCACCATCCATGCCACCCCAGTCAAAGACTCCTCGAGGAGGTGGCCATCAGCCACCGCAGATTGTTCCCTCAGCTCAATGTGCTCCCACATCGAGGCCAACCTCGCCTTTAGAGGAAGGATGCGGCAGAGCAAGAACACATAGAAGACCGTCCAGCCAGTCACCCTGGCATCCTTTAGGGTAGTGACCCGATTCAGCAAGCCCTTGATGACCTCGAGAGCGGGCCCCTCTAGGATGCTCTTCCACGATGGCGGTGCCATCGCCCTTAGGCGATCGATGGAGTTGGCCGAGAAGGATCCGGAGGGGTTAGAAAGGTAGAACCATTTTCGGTGCCACCCATTCTCTGAGTTGGGGAAGGAGAGTTCTAGGTACCGCGACTTCAAATTGTTGCGTAGCTGAATGACAGCAGCGCTGATCCATTGTGCAGATCCGCTACCGTCCTTGTTCAAGGACAGCCGAAAGATCCTCCACCACAGATCAAAATGGGGTTCGATCCCTAAATAACATCGTAGAGGGTGACGAACACTGTGAGGTGGGCGACCCCGTGGGGTGTTAGATCGTGGAGCTACAACCCGAAGTAGCGGATGAACCTTTGCACAAAGGGATGCGTGGGGACCCCGAGCCGAGCGAGGTGGAAGGGGATGAAGGAGATGACCTAGGACTCGCCGAGTGCAGGTTTCGTTGCCTCCGAGTCCAGCAAATCCCACCCGATGTGGGAAGGATTAGCCATGCCTGGGCCATCTCCAACATTTCATCCTTAGCCTTTGAGGGGTCCCATTCTGCCATTACAGACGAGCGAGGATGAGGACGAGCAAGCTCGACTATGAGACAGAAGGACGCGTGGGATGGGGAGGCTAGAATGAGAGGTATGCCTGCTCTCCTTTCCTTCTAGCCCCTTCTATAACCCGAGCTCGCAGGAATGAACACGAGCTAGGAGCCTAGCGAGCCACCCACTCCGCGAATGCCTTCTCACGGGACTTGAGGGGATTCGACTCCCCTCCGCTCACCGGCCACCATAAAAGGATCGAATCCACACGCACCAAGTGCCATGGCCCATCCTTTGCTAGATCTGCTCCACGTGGCCCGATGTCCCATCTTCCAAACGAAGTGGGATGGCACAGGAGTGCATGCCATAACTCCTCCGATAGGCATGGTAGCCCAGGCGCCATCAACTACCTGTGTGGGACATCAGAGGGAGGGGCACATCTAGAAACCACCTTGCCCGCTGGCAAGGAGGCCCCACGATAGCCTCGGGGCTACACCGACTCCCCAGATCAACGGGCGCCTGGGCGGCACGCCCCAAAATCAACCAACTCACTAGAGTTGGGTCAGGAGTCACTGAGCGGTGGGCCCAACAAGGGCCACATCCAAGCTCAGCGTGCTCCCCACACCCTGACCTATGACTGCTAAGGTTAGCCCAAGAGGATCGGGGCTGCTACCAAAGCCCCTTGAAGGGCGTGACAGCCAGGTGGCCCTAAGCCAGAGCCCAAACGCTCTTGATCACCCGACCCATAGCAGACCCAGATCAAGAAGGAGGGTGCCCCAAGGCCCAAGGCTGGAAACTCCCAAATGAGTTTACCGGGCCCTCGCTCGGGCCTCAGACCTATGCAACGAAGGTTAAAAAAGGGGTCAGCATCACCGTCGCTTAGCCCCGATAGTCGAGCACCCCCATCACACTTGGGAGAAGCCCCACAAAGGGCATCATACTCTCGTCAGTAGAAGTCATCCCCACCATGGCTAGCTCGCTCACCAGAAGATCAAATTTAGCCCTTCGTCACCATCATGAATCTGGCTAAGTGAGGCCATGAAGGGCTCAGGAGCTCCTGGCGAGATCCTAACATAGGGGTATGTTAAGCCTTGGGATCAGAGGTTCTCGACTGACCCCTCCAGAATCGCCTAAGGGCTCACGTGCTATACCCGTCAGGTACGCTCGCATGTACCCTCAAGTTGAGGAATCATGCCAAGCCCGAGCACGCCCGCCGCCTCTGCTCGGGACTCGGGGGCTCACCCAAACCATAGGCTCCCGATCGATGAAAGCCTAGACCCAATCTTTGGCCCCCTCCTCGCCTTCGGTGCTAGCCAAGGCCTAGGCACAAAAATGTGTGCCCCAAGCCACTAAGGCTCAAGGGACTCCCCAGCGCTGCCCCGTGGGCGCGGCTCTGTCAACCGCTCCTCCGACAAGATCACGCATGGGGCATGACAAAAGAAGACAAATTCCTCCGCTGGCTTTAGGGGCTCGGGGGCTTCCGGGCCCACGCGTCAGCCCCTCAAGTCAGCCTCCTTTGCCACCTAGAAGCCTCTAGAGGTGCACCTAGTGGAGGCCGGTCCAAGCCGACATAGCTTGACACTGAACGTGTCAGAACAAAGCAGCCAGACGATGCCCAGAGCTTCTTTGGCTCTACGACATCGCCACGGTCCACACGACATACTGCATGACCCTTCTGGACTCCAGTGCATGCAGACCATAGGCTCAACTCCCCCAAACCACCATGTACCCGACCTACCTCGAGATATAAGGGGAAGGTCAGATCCTAAGAGGGGGAGGATGATTCTAGACAAATGATTCGAGTCCTCACCGTTCCGCTCATGCTCTGCACCGAGAGCAGAGCACCCATAGAGGGCACCGAGAGCTCCTCCACCGCACTCGTCGTCTTCCTCCTCTCTAACGAGGGGGAAGGCTCCATCGACGACGAGGCATTCTTAGGATCAACACCAAGCGATCCCCTACCAAATCTCTCTTTATCCCTTACATTTTGTTATAACCCCTAGATTTTGGGTGCTCTTGAGTATAATGATCATCAACGGCTAGACGTAGGGCACTGATTGCCCGAACAAGGATAAACCGTTGCGTCCCCTCTATGATTCTTGTATTCTTGAGTCCACCTGAGCCACCCGAGACACGCACTCTGATACTACCACGAACAACAATGTTTGCCACTGTTTCGACCCCGCGACACATATGAATATGTTATTGATTGAATGTACTCATTATATAATAATATAATTTCAATAACTACGCGTGAATTTATGTTAACTTTATGTTTAATTTGTAATTTGATGGTTATTATTTTTAACATGCCTATTTCTATTTATGGTTAATATTTAGCTTTGCATGTTTTGTGCGGCTATGTCATGTGATTCCCTAATAACCATGTTTGGAACGGAAGATTTCTAAAGAAATTGCAGAGGATTGACATTCCTATGAAAATGAATACTATAGATCTGTTTGGAACAAAAGAACACAACTATCCATTCCACAGGAAAGGAAGGCATCTGTCCACAAAACGTAGGAATTAAAAAATCCATTCCGAGCTAAAGTTTTTTTTTATTCTAGCCTGAGCTAAAGTTTTGACGGAAGTCTAAGGCAAAGCAAAGAGAGAAGAGGCATGCAGACTCTGACTTGGGCACTCAACGCAGTCTCTCAGCTAGGGATGAAAACATAACAGAAATATTCCGAATTGACCGTTTTCGTTTTCTATATTATGAACCATTTTTAACATAAAAAATTGTCAGTTTCAATTAGTTTCACAACCATTTTCAACCATTTTTTGTACTCTTTAATTGCTAAATGTAGAAATATCCCAAACCGACCGCTTTCGTTTTTCTATATCGTAAATCCGTTTTTGACCGTTTTCGACCGTTTTCATCCTTACTCCCAGCTTCTACGGTAGCTAGAATGAGTTCATTAATAAAGATCCCACATGCATAAAATATTATATAAAATTAAAGTACCATGGGTAAATAAAATAAATATGTCAAATAAATCAGTTTTAAATGCTAATTGTCTTTTAAGTTTTTTGTTCTATAATTCTCTATGTTATGGATTCCAGTGTTCCGAACGCTACTTCATCTTGTTTTCTATTGTTTTTCCTTTCCTGTATTTTACAACTACATTCATTTCTGTTTTCTCTGTTTTCGATTTCTTTCTTCTAGACAGGCCCTAAAGGTCTACGAACGGAGGTCCCCCAAAGGGTGACTCGGCCACTTCCTTGTTCCCTCTTCCGGTCTTCCCGTCCTGCTGAAGCCTACCTACACAGATCCGGGTTTGAGTGTCCAGCCTCGCCGGACCTCCAACTGGCGGCCGCTGCTATCTCTCTGGTCCCGCGGTCTCCTGCGCGCTTCTGTCCACTCGCTCCCACTCACCGGCTGGGGGGGGGGGGGGGGGGGTATGAAGGATGTGGTAGGGAGTCCGGGGACCTGGAGTGGCATGGCGCTGAGGTTGTCGCAATGCGTGTCCGCCGGCGCATCCATGGGCGCTATGGCCACAGCGTACGGCTTCTCCAACTACACCGCTTTCTGGTAACTCCGTTTACCTTCTCTGCAGCTCTCCTCTGCTCCGCTTAGTTGCTTCTTGTGTGCTGCATTGGTTATTAGCTGGCTCTGGTGGTTAGGTAAAAGTACAGATTTTCTGGCTTTAGTAAGCCTTCCTGGAATTTCGCCAGCATTTCACAATGTGCGCAATTCTGGGGTTTTGATTGAGCACAATGTACATGTGCCTTGAATAAGTGGTTCTTGGCCCATTGCTGTTAGCTGAAGATCCAGTCGTGGAGCTAGAGAAGTGATGATAATCTGTGACATGAGCTGCTCCTGGCGATTTAAAGATTTCATCAGCATGGATTAGTTCTCGATAGGGGTTTCACCCACAAATCATCGCCACCGCAAGCTTAGGCAAACTTTATGTTATTGTATTCCCATTGAGCTTTAGATGGTTGGACTGTAGAGTCGACTTTATTTTCTTGTTTATGCCATGAATTGAGTCCGGATGGGCTGGCTAAAAAAATGTATGATTTTGTTAAAAAAATGAATTGTCTTTTATGAGTGTGAATTGAAAATAGGATAAAAGGGCAATAAATTTGGTTTTTCAAATAATTTCTTCTGTCTCCTCTTAAAACTAATTTACATTCACAGCCTAAAAAGTTCTGGGCAACATATGATGTCCCACATCATTCTGGGCCCCAACTCCCAAGATTTCCAAATGGGCTCCCATGGTCCAAAAAGGATGGCACCATGGAAGAAGTTTTCATAGGCTGACTTGGCAGAGCACTGACTTGAAGCTGATAGCCTCCAACGATGTACATCATCAACACCTCAGACATGACATCCCAGACGCTGAGATTCTACAAGAACCCCAACCGATGTAGCCCCTTGAATGTCCTGGACCCAACAATCATCAGTGAGAGCATCCAAGACAGTTGTCGTGTTGGCCCTTCGAGTTGGAACCAAGGGAAAAATTTGAGTGGCCAAATCAGCAAATCTTTGACCACGAAGCCATTTGTCCTTCCAAAATAGAGTTAGTGGATCATACCATTTTTCAGTCACCCAATGATAATATGCAAGTTTTAGGGAAATTTTTTATTACAAACATCAGGGTAATTTTCCAAACCAAGTGTAAGCAATCAGGTCTAGAAACTAATATGTCTCTATCATGTCCAAGTGCAACATATGCGTACAATTTTCCGTTCTTGCATCCCCTGTTATTTTGCAAACTTTAAAAGGAACGTTGTAAATTTTGGACAAAGATGGTAAAATTTAGGGCCCATTAATTTTTTGTGCCCATTCAGATCTCCCAAAATAAATGTTACTGACTGCACCTAGGGTTTCCTTTATTCTACTGACCTGGCCATCCATAGCTCCTCCAAATTGTGGTGGCTGCCGCCACCCCTCCTTTTTTTCTCGAAAAACGCAGGAGAGCTGCGCTTCATTATATTAAGAAGAAGGATGAGTTAAGAACCCTTTACAACACACCACACACCACAGTTTGACTGATTACATTCATTCCCGTGAACTAGCTATCGAGGCGACCGAGCCATACATGCTAACCATCAGGGAGTGGGGAAGTCAGGAAGGACAGCCCCCGAGCACCTGCCATGCACCATAACTGGCGTTCCTCCCCTGCAGCGACCAAGGCCCTGGCGACGCTAGGCGTTACCCCATCAAAAACACACTGGTTTCGGTGATTCCACAATGTCCAGGCCCCAAGAATTATTAGCGAATTTAGTCCTTTCTTGGTCTCACCATTCACAGCAGAACTTGTCTTCTCCCACCACCCATCAAAGGAACCGTCTGAAGGTTGTGGAGCTAGAACATGGAGCCCAACTTGCTGAAGCAGAATGTACCAGAAATGCCTTGTGAAAACACATGATACTAGGATATGGTTGATGGTCTCATCATGCTGATCACATAGAGGACATTGTTCAGGGTGAGGCAATCCTCGCCGCGCAAGACGATCTGCAGTCCAGCACTTATTATGTGCAACCAGCCACAAAAAGAAACGACATTCTGCTCATAGGGGGCAAAAAACGTGGAGCCGAAGAAAAATCCCTCATATGCAGATTTGGCCGAGTATTGCCCACTGGAGAGTCGCCAAATATGCGGGTCCTCAACTTCAGGATGCAGCTCGAAACCAGATAGGAGGTCCCAAAGTTGTAGAAAATCCACTATAGCCCCAACTGTGAGGGCACCTTGTATATCTTTAACCCAAGTCCGATCAGTGAGAGCTTCATGAACAGTGAACTTTTTAATTCTTCTCTTTGGAACAGTAGCATAGAGTCGAGGTGCAAGGTCCGCAATGCACTGTCCATGGAGCCACCGGTCCGTCCAAAAGAGGGTATGCGAGCCGTTACCAACTTCAGAGATGATGGCCACCAAGAAAAAAGAGCGCACGTGGTCAGGGACTTGAATTGGTAGTTTGGCCCAGGGACGACTGGGTTCTGTTTTCTGGAGCCAAATCCACCTCATGCGCAGAGCCCATCCAAGAGTCCTGAGGTCTGAAATTCCCAATCCACCCAACTCAGGGGGGCGGCAAACTTTCTCCCATGCAACTAGACAGTGCCCACCCTGTACATCTTTTCGACCACGCCAAAGAAAGCCCCTCTGAATTTTGTCTATAGCTTTGATGGCCCATGGCTGGAAGTCAATGGCCATTAGGAGATAAACCAGCATTGCTGTTAGCACAAACTGAACCTGCACTTTTCGACCAGCATGAGTCATTAGGTCTGCCTTCCACCCAGGTAGCTGGTCTGCAATTCTGTCAATAATTGGTTGGACTTGTGCGTTTGTGAGCTTTCTTAGAGAAAGGGGCAAACCCAAGTATCTGCAAGGGAATTCAGCCAGTGCACATGGAAGTAGATTCTGCAGGACAGTAAGTTCCTGTTCACCGCACCTGATGGGCAGAACATTACTCTTTTGGAGATTGGTTCTAAGACCAGAAGCATCTCCAAAGAGATTTATCAAATCCATTATGATGGCAATATCATTGGCTTCAGGTCGAAGAAACAGAACCACATCATCTGTATACAGTGAAATCCTGTGTTGTAACAGCCGTGTTGAAAGTGGCTGCAGCAAACCTTCATTTGCAGCTTTAGAAATCATTTGTCCCAGAACATCCGTCACCAAGATGAATAGCATTGGGGATAGTGGATCCCCTTGCCTTAACCCATGCCGGTGAGGGATATGCTCCCCAGGAATCCCATTCAGAAGTACTTGAGTAGAAGAAGTAGATAGTAATCCACTAATTATGTCCCTCCAGATCTGCCCAAAGCCCAAGGATTGCAAAACCTCAAGGACAAAGGGCCAGGAAACCGAGTCAAAAGCTTTAGAAATATCCAACTTGAGGACACGTGGCTGTTCTGTTGATGAAGGAATCTTGCTCCCCTCCTGAGCTTCATTCTTTGAGGATGAGAGATATACTGGGAAGCCCAGGTACCATGCAGAGTTTTCTTCTGTGAATCACACAATCCTTCCTTGCGAGTACTTCCATCATTGCCATGGCCTCTGATAATAACTTCATCAACTTCCCTGTCTTCTGGTACTGCCTCCTCTCTCTATTCCTCTATTATGCATTTAGGGTAAAATTTGTTAATTAGGTAAGCATCGTGAGTCCAATGGGGTGGGACCTTGTGTTTCCTATAATTCCCAACTCACATGCTATATTTCCAAGAGAGTACAAATTTCTCAGCCAGCTGGGTCAATGCTGCAACTGGAATTTGTAGTCAAGAGTTCTTGAAAAATGTTCTTCACAACTGTAATCGTGTTTTTTATGTTACCAAATTTCAGCATTAATCTGTATAGGTTATATGCGCATTTCAAGGAGGCTAACTATGTCATTAGATAATTGCAGGTTCTTTACAAGTAATTCACAAGTTAATATTTTAGTATGTTCTGTAAATTGCCTGTAAATTTCATTGGGATTAGCTACGGTACTCCAATTACTGCATACAAGGTAAGAGGTCCAATGATTGACAGCCCTTGATTTAGTTGAATAATTTAAATAACGGGGAACAATATAAGAAAAGATAATCAGGAAAAAAAAGAAAATCCTATGCCGTCCTTTTTGTTTACCTTGGTTGAGATCACTCGTTGTAGTTTCCAATCAAGGAGCCCACCAACTCATGCTCGAACCTGGGTGCTCACAAACTGTGGGTTCAGCGAGTTTCCTGGCCAACCAGGGTTTGGTGCTCCTATCTTAAGACAGCCAGGGAGTAACTAGTTGATTTTTTCCCTTCCCCAGACCCCACTCGTGTGGGAGCCTCTGGCACTGGGTCTGCCCTTTTTTTTTATTTGTTCACCTTGGTTCCAATTTAACCATGAGGTTAGAAAAAGGGTCTCCTATGACTAACTTGCTCAGCAAGATTTATTTTTGCCCTTATACTTTTATGTTTGCATTATTATGTCTCATGTTTGCAAAATTTGTCATATAGATTTTTCTTTGACAAATTAAGCACTGAGAATATTTCACTGTTCAGTTTGATACTACAAGTCTACAACCATGCCATTGGTTTTAGACTTGTAGCATCCCTGTAACTCTTCTCTTTCCATATGACTTTTCTTTTAATCTTTGTTAGTTGTTTCTCAAAAGAGATGCAAGGAAGTTACAAATATGCTGTTGCTATTTTTTTTTTTAAAATGTCCCCTTTACATAGTTTAGCCCTATCAGAATAGCCCTGATTGAAGCCAACCCTATCTGTGCATTGCTGACTATTGCAACAGTGCAACACCCATGCTGCTCCATGATGACTGCCACGTGCAACCCCTGTCAAGCTGACAGGTAAGTGAACCCAAAGTCCTTGCCGCTCTCTTTTTGTACATCTTGTCCTCCGGTGAGGGGCATGGAGGCAGCCTGAGCGAAGAAGCAAAAGTAGCAAAGGGGGGCAGATTGTTAGAGTACATTTGGTAGTTAGGATTGTAATGCAGTATTTATCCCGGGAAGTTTCTTGCCCCCATGTCTTTGTAATCTATATGTACTGTCTGAGAGGCTCAGTGCTATTCATCCACACATTGATGCACAAATGGTCTTATTGCTCCTGCTCAGCTTTTGGTAGTTGGAATGTGTTAGGACTTGTATTTCAATGTGTTACATCTCTTCACTATTGCATTGATGCATAAATGGTTTTATTGCTCCTGCTCAGCTTTTGTATTAGCTGAATCTCATCTGAAAGTTGTAATGTTCAAAATGGCTTGGCCTTGAGCATGAGCTCATTGCTCAAATATGCATTATTGGTCTCATTTACATTGCTTCTGGTTATTTATTCTGATCTATTTTTTCGTTTCCAGTTACTTGATTGCTTCAATGGCCCTGCAGCTTCTTTGGAGTTTTGGCCTTGCTTGTCTTGATATCTACTCTTTGAAGACTAAGAGAGATCTTCACAACCCTGTGCTTGTAAGCCTTTTTGTTGTTGGGGACTGGGTAAGTGATTATTTTTGTGTTTGTTAGCTCAAGTGCTTACAACCCTGCAGTTCGAGGAAATTTCTTCTGTTATATACCTCGGGGACGTCATTACCCCAGGGGTTGAGTTTTTTTAGATACAAAACAATGAATTTTAACCATCAGATGCAGTCTGTAGATATGGAATGTTCTTTGTATGCAACTATTGATGCTTGCTGAGAAGATTCAAAATCAACTTGATAAAAAATGCATAAGTATTAGGCCACTTTGTTATCCTGGGTGTTCAATGTTTCTTAGAGTCCTTTGTTTTGCAGAATTCTCTTTTCTAGATAATTTAGTACAAGTGTACAAAAGTTACCGAACCAAGTTTTCTTTTGTGAAAGGAGCACCTATAGTTGTTAATGAATATTGGGTGCCATTACATTTGATTTCAATTCCACTATTAAGATTTAGCTAAAGAAAACTTTAACGGAACATTTTGGTGTGCCTACCTTTGCAAGGTCACTGCAATTCTGTCGTTTGCTGCCGCTTCGGCGTCCGCGGGCGTGACCATCCTGTTCGAGAGGGACGTCCACTTCTGCAGGATGTACCCGCAGTTGTCGTGCGGACGGTACGCGCTCTCGGTGGTCCTGGCTTTCATCACCTGGTCCTTCATCGCAACTTCTGCTGTCTGCATGTTCTGGTTGCTGCCGTCGCTCTGAGGTGGCACGCAAGGAGCCTGCCATCGTTGTCCTGTTTAGATCCGTTTGCTTGACCAACTGGTTGATGCCGTGTGTTGTGTGCTAAGTACCTGTCGAGTCCGTCTAAACAATGACCAATCTGCCTAAGTGTTTGGCTATGTGTGTTTGTATTTATTAATTGAGTTTAGAAGATAGGAATTATGCAAGTGCACAATATACCATTGTAGTATTTCATCGGAAGTATTTTAGGTATCACTATTTATATTTTACCACAGGAAGGAGCGATAGCAAGAGGAGATTTATAAATATATACTTATGATGAAATCACTGACTAAATACTTACTCTAAATAGGGGGTAAGCCAAAAGATATTTATATAATAAGTGCATGGCAATCCAGAGAAAGAGATTGATACTCGTAAATATAGGACAGCTAGACTATGTAACATTCAGGAGTTATTTCTAATTAATCTTGTCAAAGAATACAAAAGCATATACGCTTTATAGTAATAGGTAACTCTCCATCTATGCATAAGGGACATCTCTAAGGAGGAGTATAATAGAAATATAAATTCGGTAACTCTCCATCTATGCATAAGGGACATCTCTAAGGAGGAGTATAATAGAAATATAAATTTCTCCGTCGTGACACAGGTCCTATTAGTCCTATAGACGAGGGATGGACCACAGAGGGTCAACAACACAGGTGGATCCAAACTCCAAAGTAGGGGGTTGGGGGGCTCTAATCCCCCTACAGCTGGTGCATCAATGGAAATATGGGGAGGGTGAGGGAGAAGAAGAGGTGGAGAAAAAAAGAAAAATGAAGAGAGAGGAAGAAGAAGAGACTAGCCCCCCTTCAATCCTATTCTACATCCGCCACTGATCAACGAGGCTGTCACTCACGTGATCTACCACACTTCATGGAATGGAGGCTACATCTACAGGAAAGACACTGTATAAGCACCATGCTTACACAAAAGTCCGGCTACTCAACCCACTCGAGTACTGAGTCGAGTGCTCTATGATCTTATGCATAAACTTAAAGATAACTATAACTATATCATGCATGTACTCGAAGTAAACTAAGAACATGATAAATAAAAATATAATATAGATTAAGATCAAAGTCATAACAAGATATGAAATATAAAAGATACAAAGGCTATACCAAGCCTCTAGAGATGAATCTGGAACCTTGACTAGTAGCCCGACTTTACTTGAATCTTACTCTAACTAGACCATACTAGAATTATAAGTAATTGGAGATCTTCTCTTTTCTTCTGAATGAGATGCCTTTGTGGAGGGGTCTAGGGTCCTTTCATAGGGGGCACCCGGCACCCTATGGGCCCATCAATCCATGGCACGGCTTCATCTCGACTCTCCACCCCGAACCAACTTGAATACATGGTTGAGGTTAATCCTTAGAGGCAGTGGTGGATCCCTGAAGCTGACTGGTGGGACAAGGGGGGTCGACCGATCTACATGTGGGGTCGGTTGACCCCACCTCTAGTTCCTCCTTCGTTGATCTTCATCGGTAACTCTTGGACGGTGGAGTAGAGCCTAGTGGAGTCAGTTTCGTTGCGGATAAACCTGATTTATTGAGATAATATGACCCACTTGGTCTGTTTCTTTGGATAAATCCTCCTACATTTACAAAATCATCAAAACTTGTAGAAATACTTAGTTCAAACCACTGCACCTATGTTGGTGATTGACTTAAGGATAAATGCAGGTTACATTGACAATTTATGATTGTCATTAACGACCGTCAACAAGCTCACCCAAGCTTAACCTTTGCTCATCTCTAAGCAAAGCTTAATCTTTAAACAGTGGATCAGGAGTTGCTACAATGTTTCACATTTCAAGAGTACCAAATGTACAACAAACATACTTCTCTTTTAAATAGAAAAATTGGCAATATTGAAAATTCACCCATATTACCTTAGTCCTTTATAGGGCGTATGACCCTTCCTTTGTCTTGGGTGGTTGAAAGACAAAAACAGCTTTTGACTTGAGCACCATTTTTTCATTCCGCACAAGTTTCATATCGAAGGTTTTGTAATATTTTTCAAAATAAAACTTAATCTTCCTCAAATGGCACTCTCATTCTCTCAAATGGTGTATGATTCCTCACCAAGGCATATTTTTTAAGTTTCCTTCTCATCCTACTTCTATAAGGCTTATATGGAGCTTAGGTAGGGATAAAATATGTAGCATACTTATCTTGCATATTGTTGGCCTTTCTAAGCGACATTATCGAATATGGAGTTTTAAGTCTATCCCCGGCAACGGCGCCAGAAATGCTTGTTGGCGTTTCTTAGCGTCACTACAAAGTTTGGATATAGAATCCATCCCTAGCAGTGGCATCAAAAAACACTAGTTGGTATTTCTTAGCACCATCACTAAGATTTAGTAAACCTTAGCAACGCTGCCAAGAAACACCAACCATGATAGTTATTAACGATTACAAAAAATATCCGCAAGCGCACGAATCTATTGTCGTAGCATTTCACCCGGAAGTAAGGTATCGTTATTTATATTTTTCCAATAGAGGGCAAGGTATAAGAGTCTAGCATGGATATTAAAGACTACATACTTGCATAGTGAACCAATAGTCTATGACAGGGGTAAAGCAATATTTCAAGGATAGTGGACACACATCTGGGCCAACCTCAAGGATAAATGAAGAACAAAGAATGAAAGAACTGCCACTGACAGAAATTTCCAAATTACTTTCAAATTTTCTATAAAATTTGAAAATCTGTAAAAACAAAAGTTGGTCAACTTTTCAAATTCTACAACTTTCTCAATAAAAACTTTTTCAAATTCAGCTTAAATTTTGAAATTTGAATTTGAAATCAAAAGGGGACATTTTCTGGATTTTGGTAAATTCATAATTACTTTAAATTTTATATTGAAACTTTAAAAACTCAAAATACCAAAGTTGTATATCTTGGCAAGATCTACAACTTTTATTTATAAACCATTTTCAAATTCTACATCCATTTTGAAATTGGAATAGGGAAATGAAAAGGGGTCAAATTTGAGATTTGAATCTTTTGAAAATTACTCCTAATTTTATACTAAAACTTTGAAAACTCCAAAAACCAAAGTTGTACAACTTGACCAGATCTACAACTTTGCTTTTTAGCTCACCCCCAAATTCTTTTTATATTTTGAATTACACAAAAAAGGGTAAAACGGGGTTTTCCGGAAATCAGGGTTTTGAATCAAATTCAAACTCGATTTGGTTTCTACATTAATTGATGATTGATTAGTGATCACAACTATCATCCAAATGTACCATTGGGTCAAATCACACTTGACCTTCCCAATGCTCCATTTGTTTGAACCAATTTTGAATTATAAATTCATTTTAATAAACCTCCCAATTTGAATTCGAATTTGAATTGGAAAACTTAGGGCAAGTTTTGGAACTCAAATTCAACCTCAAACTTGGAGTTAATTTTTTAAATGTTGCACTTGAGTTTATCCCCTACACCTGACACTAGTGTAGAGCACAGCTTTACACCTCGATTTACATAGGGCATAATCCAAGTATTTGAAATGACATTCAAAACTAAGGTTTTGGATTCAAGTCAAACATCACCAGAACTCAATCAACTTAGAACATGTAAACTTGTTTTAGTTGAAGCACATCAGATTGACTAAAACATGAATGCTTTGCAAAGCATATGATGACATGGCCAGTTTTAGTTACCATAACACCAGGGGTGTTACAATATACTTTCTGGACAAGGATAGGATATATATGCAGCAAGTGTTTTTATCCAACACCTATCACTTAATGCAACTATACATATAACATATATACTCAATTGCATTTTTAGAAATTAGGAGGCTTATAATGCTCTGGGGCTTGTCTGGGATCTGACATGAGTCAGTCAAGTTAGCTTGCACTGTCTTGACGATGTCTCCACTCTAGGCATGCACTCCAGGCGCCTTTCATCTTCGGGATGGATCCACCAACACTATCTTTGGGTTCAGCTCCACATCATGTCCTTCACGTGGTGCATCTAGTGTACCTAGATGAGATGTAAGATGCAAGTATATGAATACATGAAAATACAATAGATGATGCATTACACACTAATCAAGGCAAGTACAAGGTTATGCTAAATACACATAATCACTTTACATTGCTTAATTAAACATCACACAACCTATCATGCTAAGATAGCAAGGAAAGCAATACCAAACATGACACAAGATTTACAAAGTCTCAGGTGTACTAACTTCATCACCAAGGACATGAATCACACTTAGCAACATGTAAGCAAAGTAACCAAGCATTCATGTATTTTTAGCAATTCTGGACGTACATGCAGTAGCTGAGTAAATCAATCATATCTGGAGTTCTACAAATCCAAATGACTTGCAAAAAGACATTCTAGAAACCTTATGAAATTCTCTATATTTCATTTATAGTCATCACAGTATGATTCATAAGATAAGTAGGTCAAAATTATACATTTACAGAAACTGGTCTAACAAGACAGAGAGCAACAGATTCTGTGATCTAACTTTGAATAGCTGTAACTCCTAAACTACTTGGCCAAATGCAACACAATTTTAACAGTAGCTAGATACATGAATTATCTACAACTTTTGTATAAACAAGTTTCACAACAAGACACATTATCATGAAGAACTTTGCTAAGTTCTCTGATCCGTCCATAAACCACATTTGCAAGAAAATAAATATTAACTTATGTTGCAAACATATAATTGGACAAAACCAACTTTATCAACACATCGCACCTATTAAAATAGCACCAAAAATTATGGTGTCACCATCTAAATAAATTCTTTAGAGGCATTTCTTAATTTATTTAGATGCCTAGGTGATTTAATGAACATATACCAAAACTTCACCATAAATTCTACAAAAATTATAGTAGCTAGCATACCATCACAATAATCTATTGTACAAATTTCAAGCCATTTGGACATGTATATCAACCTCTATGAAAAAGACAAATTGCTATTTCAAGAAATCATGTGAGAGCAAGATACACTAATAACTCACTCATACAGCAACCAAAATTCATGAAATTTTTACCACACATCAAACATCACATGAGTAGCATGCCACAAAAATTTCACTTCATTTAGAGCCCTACATTTGCAGTTATGAAAATGACAAATACAACTAGCATTAAAACCTAGCTGCATAAATCTGTTTTTACAGCTCAAACTTTAAACTAAAACATGATATATTATAGCTTCACTGCATAGACAATTTCACAAGAATTCCAAAAAGTTCTCATTTTCTATTTTATGATTTTTCTATGATTTACTATGAATTTCCAAATTTCAGCAAAAACTACAACAAACAAGTCCTTATGGCAGTAGTATTCACATGAGTCACGAGTTGTGCAGAAAGACCCCTATACTTCTTTGAATTCTTGTGCGAAGTCCTTGGTCGCGAATTTACACAGAGAGGACACTAGGGCTTCATCGGTTTCAGCCGGGAGGGGCTCGTCATCGGCAGTGGGGTGGCGGCGGAGAACCCTAGGGCCCGCGCGCACCAAGAGGACCACTTGGTTTGCCCTGAGGTGGCCTAGCCATGGCAGCCGGTGGTGGCGATGAGAGTGGCTCCGGTGGCAGCGCGCTACGGTGGCGACGAGAGGCCGGGGAGGGGCGCACGGTAACCGGGAGCGGGCGGTGAAGCCTGAGGTGGTGGCTACTGGACTTCAAGACGCCTGGGGTGGAAGAATGGCGGTGGCCATGGAGCTTTCATGGGCATCCATGGTTGCAGTGGCCATGGAGGAGCTGCAGTGATGGTGAGAGCAAGAGAGTGCGAGCACGAGAGGCAGCAAGGCGACTGGGGCTTGGCATCCACTTCGAGAGGGCACAGGGACGTGGCGGTGGAGGTTGGACATGCGTTGGCCACGGGGGCACGCGGCGTTCATGCAAGGCCACGTCGGCAAAACAATGAACAGGTGGCGAGCGTCGATGTGGTCAGTGTGGGACACGATTTGGGCTATTTCCAGGCCGAATTAGCTAATTGGCCACAAATGAAGTTTGTTGTACTGATGATGCTCTACAACTTTCATTTAGGGTGCAAGGTCATTAGTGTTGTAGATTAGGAGATAATCAGTCCCCAAATCACTAGTGTCAACATGTTAAGCTAGGGCTCGGTTTTGAGATATTGTAATGCCAAACTTGGTCAAATTGATTCCAAATTTTTGCATGTTGTCCTCCAATGAATTGTTTCCAACTTTTATTTTTGGCTCAACTTGAGTTGTTTTGTAAAATTAGAGAACACGGAATGTCAACATCAAGGTCTTTTACACGATAAAGTACAATCTTACTGTTTTAGGAACTATTGTTGAAGGTCCAACTGAGCTCTAAATTGGGTGACACTTGATTCCTTGTTTTCACCATGAAAAGTACTTCAACTCATAGTAAGGAATTAAATTGAGCTACCACATAGATTTAGAAGATACAAATTCATGAACATGTCAACTTTCTGCTATCAATCAAGGACTTAGAATATTTTCTGCTCTCCCAAAAATAGTAGCTGATTCAATCTCGTGAGCTCTATTTGGCCAAGCTAGAAGCCAAACTAGCTCTTGATCATTTAACAAAGTTTGTTCTACATAAGATGAACTACAACTTTTGTTAAAGGTCAAACCTCATAATTGGTACAGAATTCAAACGTTCGCTTTGGTCAAGGAAGCAACTTGATAAAGCCTAAACTAGGGTTTTAGGCCAATTGGGGCATTTTCTTGACATTTGCTCAACATGAACCCTTCATGACTTTTGTTGTAGAGTTAATCTAGAGTCATTTGGGCAAGGTTTCAAGTTTTTGTTGATGATCTATAATTCCATTCACTTAATGGTGCAATTCCAACATTTGGTAAAGTCATTGAAACAAAGACATGACTTATCATTTTATGTGACTTTTTGATTCCAAACTTCATGAAAATTTTCTAGGGATCACTATAGATAGAGGGTGATGTGAGACACATAAAAGAAGTGACATCAAAACTCACTTGCATTACCAGGCAGAAGCACCAAACATACACACATTGAAACACAGAATAACAAGGTATGTTGCACATGTTTTAAGGAGATGTTTCAAGCACATTCCATTTATACATGTTTCACATGTTGCACTAGTATGTTCCATATGTTTCACTAGTGCATCACATATGTTCCATGCTCATATATGAACAAATGATGCTTAGGCTCAGGTAATGCAAGTGCTAAAATGCAAGCTTAACACCTAGGTTGTTACAGCCATGACGGTGGATGTGGTGGCGGTAAAGCCGTTGACCAGCTCCGCTCGCTTCACTTGCCTGGCATGGTCTAGGAACCATGGTGCCACCTTACAAAAGTCCTGGCTAGTGCAGAGCTACAGGGCGATGCTAGCTCCCTACCAAACTTCGGCCACCACCGCGTGTTCACGATCCTCCATCAGGAGAACCTCCTAGAGGCAAGCCTCCTCCGTCTCATGGTGGGTGGGCGCCAACTGCTCCTGTAACACTGACAATGAGAAGAATGCACTTACCCCTGATCGCGTAGGTAAGGATGAAGAGGCGCCGGGGCCCTGCTAGCACCTCGACGACTCCTCCAATGGCTGTTTACCACGGTCCATCCTAGCTGGTGAGAAAGAAACTCCGGATGTGCAGGAGCAAGAGCGGTGGAGCAATGGAATAGGCGATGCAAAGTGAATGCCTCCCCGCCATACCTCTCTAAGCGTATTTATAGCCACTATGGACATTCAAGGCACACGCACGTTCATTCACATTTACTAACCACTTGGAAAACACCATAGAGCAGGTGAAGTGATCGGGGGTATAACAAAATCGTCCAATTTATTAGAGCATAAGTACAATAGCAACCACCAGAGCAGTTAAACCGTCAAACTTGAGCCCATATAAACCCGGTAGTCCATTGAGTATCATGAAGGACCTCGAATGAACCAACATATAAACCAAGATTGTACATGATTCAACATACAAGTCACATGTTACCACAGATTCACAAATAGTTCAACATACATTGGAGTTCAACATAGTTATTACAAACCAAGTTCAAATGTAGCGGAAGCAACATTGTTTTGAAACCAACATCACACGTAGTTCAAATACATGCCATTTTAGGGTCATCTCTAACAAAAGCAACTCAGATAAGATGACATAGAAGGACCACACCCATGATCTTACCCCTCATCTATAGCAGGAGTCATACAGTTCTTGCAGTAGCCATGATACATCACATTATCTGCAACAAGTGGGAATAAACCTTGAGTACGAGAATGTACTCAGCTAGACTTACCCGTCATAAACCAAAAATAAAGTGACACCAAGGATTATACAAGGTTTTATAAGTGGAGCTAGCTTGACAACATTTTGCATAAAAAGCCACTAGTTGAGTTGCACATTTTATAATTGGGTTCCAAATTAATTATAGCTATTCTATCTAAATTAGCAGCTAACCTGTGCCAAACATGTTGTGTACAATTATGCCATCATAATAATAACCATATTAGGTGTAGCATTTTCATATCCATCATAATCATCACATTGCATTAAGTTACTACGAGGAAAGTAGCTCCGTCAAGTTCTCACTATCAGGGAGAGACGGTGATTTGAATCAATTTCAACCAGCTAGGAATTTATTCCTAACATAAACCCAGGCATGCCAAATAAATAGTCATCTTAGGTCACCTTTGGTATAACTCAGGTACACAATTCACGGGTTCGATCAGCGTGGCACCCTTAGGGATACTACCGGATGCTAGGTCGATCAGGACTACCTTGCCCCTTGGCCTCACATCGGCTCCCCACACATCTTTACTACCTCAAGTGTGTGCACTTCCACTTAATGATCCCAGCCTGAGTTGAGCTACTCAACTTCATGGTCGGAATGACTTGTCTGGCTAGCTAAGTGATAGGCATACGTTCAACATGACGAGAGGGCCTTCAATGATCCGGTCCTTAATCGACACAAACGGAATCACCTATATAAGATTTTGCCTGGTCTCCAATTACAACACCACCAACATATAAGATTTTGCCTGGTCTCCAATTATAACACCACCAACATGGTTATTTCCACGATAGCAAATATAGCCAACCGTGACCAATTATTCACCTATATCTCGCAGGTGACAGGAAATCACCCGACTTCTACCGGACTAAGCATAGCTAAGCATATGTTCGATCCTAGACCTATATAAGATTCAAGATATATCTCTGGACAAGGAAAGGTATATGCATCAAGTGGTTCCATCCAACTCTTATAACTTAATGCATCAAACATAGAGAACTCAAGTTAACATTTATAAAACATAGGAGGCTTAGAATGCTCCAGGGCTTGCCTTTTAGGAAGACTGACGGCTGGTGATCAGGGCACTCAGGTAAATCTTCTAGGTCCTGCCCTCCTTCTCCTTGAGTCTCCTACTGCTGGTCCTCCTGCTCCCTAACCTCGAACTCGAGAAGGGTGACTCCCTTGGGCGATCCTATTGCATGCATGTGCACATAATAAGTAATAGGAATGCACAAGAGATGAAATGTCGATATGATATGATGAAATGCATAAACATGTGCACTTAAGCAACAAGCTGAATTGGTGATAACAAGGTTAACTTTCGTTGATTGGGTAGGTGCATATCTCCTCTCTAGTACTTAACTAAATTTTACTGAGTAGGTGTATATCTCTTCTTTAGTATAAGAAACATACACTCACCAAGCTCTAGCAACCTAAGGTATAGTTGTTCATCATTAGAAAAAGGCTAGAACCTATAGCTAACAACAAATCTTAATTAACCTAGCACCTTAGGTTACAAACTGAATTTAATCATTTTCTGGACTGCAGAACAACAGCCACTTGTTTTAGCTATAGCTAGAGTTTTACACATCCAACAAACATGACACTTGACTTTTTGGAAAGCTTATAAAATTTTCTATAACTTTCTTATAATCATCTCAAGGTCATTCAACAGTTAACAAGGTCAAACAATTCAAGCTTCCAGATATGTCCAGAGAGCAAGCAATTCTAATAGCAAACTTCAAACAGCTAAAACTCTCAAATCAAAAGGCCTACAGCTATGAAAATTTAGCATGAGGTAGATAAGTAAGTTATCTACAACTTCGTTAATACCAAGATTCACAGCAAACTTCATTTTCATAACAAAAACACCACGCCAAAAGAAACTGTACAAACAACCATTAAAATGAATTATAGAGCAATAAATATCTAACTGCATATAACCAGTAAAATCTAGGCACACCCAGTGGTACTAACAGTTTGTATATATCACAAACATGCTAGAAAATATCATGGTTAAGCCCAATTAAATTATTTGCATGCATTTATTAATTTCCTTAGATAATAAGGTGAAATAAAGAACATATATTTTCAGTGCACAATAAATTCTAAGAAAATTACAGCAGCCTAAACATGGTCTCAATAGTCTACTATATACATTTCATGCCATTTGGATAAGTATAGCAATCTCTACAAAATGACAAGCTAGCAAGGCTTATAATAGCATAAATAGTTTAGCCTAGTGAAAAGTGTCAAACAACAGATTTCATATTTTTTTTATTTTCACCATAGTATAAGAACACTGTAGAAATAATTTTATGTTCATTGGTTACATATATTTACCACACAAATTTGCACAAGAAACTAGCATTTAGTCATGATAAATAGCAAAGTCACATTCCAAATATGTTTACTATAGGTTAATCATTTTTCCTAGCTACAACATGTCAAAATATGATCAACAAAAATTGGAATCACATTTTTTCTCATGTCCCCTAACTCCAGTTATGCATTTTTCAAGTTTAATAGGCATTAAATGTAACAGAACGGGCCAAATTATAAGAGCACAAGTACAAAAAACAAGCGCCGAAACGCTCAAATTTTCGAACTTGAGCCCATATAATCCTGGTAGTCAATCGAAATCACGAAGGATTTCAAACCAACTCGTTTACAAACAAGATCACATCATTCAACATACACATCACACGTTATATTTCACAAGTAGTTCAGAAGTTCACTTACAACATACGGAGTCGTAAATTATTACAAACCGAGTTCATAAAGTAGCGGAAGCATAACACACTCACACTTAGTTCAAATACCATTGCCAGTCTTACAGATCAACATCCCACAAAAGCATTTAGGAAAGTAAACTAACAGACGATCACGCCCGAGTGATCTAGTCCTCATCACCCGCGGGGTGGAGGCAGTTCTTGCAGAAGCCCTGATAAAGCATGTCATCTGCAACAGGAGGGAATAAACCCTGAGTACTGGACTGTACTCAGCTAGACTTACCCGTTGAAACGGAAAATAAGAGACACCAAGGATCATGCAAGGCTTTTATAAGTGGAGCTAGCTGACATCACCTTTGCAGAAAAGCATAAGTAATTTAAACTCTTTTAACCTGTACTAGCATTTATTTTAGCATTAACCTATCATCTATCTTAGCACCTGTACTAAACATTCACTTGATTATAATCAAACAATAATATTATTATATCCATAGCAGGTATAAATTTGCGGTAACATTAAATCATTCGCTTAACCATCTGTTCAATTTAATGAGATCTACGTTGCCGCTGCCCAAGTCAAGTGCTCACTAACCGGGAGCGACGGCGATTCGAATCAAATTCCTATCCAGCTAAAGGGGTATTTCTAACACTCACTGCGCAGGCCCCTGCCAGGGTCGCACAAGCCACCTTTCGTACAATTCAGGAGTCATGGGTTCGAATGATGTCGCATCCCTAAGGGCAACAATCTGCCAGGTGATAGGGACTCCAACCCCCCTTGGTCTCACGCCAATGTCCCCAAGCACATCCTTACTACCTCCAAGATGTGACCTACCATTCGATTCCCGGCCTAAACCGTATTACTCGGCTTCGCGGTCGGAACGACTTATCCGACCAACTAAGTGTTAGACTGCGTTCAACATGACTCAAGGACGTACAACGAATCGGTCCTTAAACGACTCAAACGGGCATAGCTCCGCACCCAAGACGTGAAGTGTCTTGCGCTGCACTATCGAACTCCCGCCCAGTCTCAATTTCATTTTAAGAAATGGTTCCATCCACGATAGCCAACATAGCCACTCGTGACCCATTCCTACATCTCACGGATGACTAGAAATCACCCGACTTCTACCGGACTAAGCAGGGCTAAACATTGACACGTGGCTAAACCTAATTTAGGGTTTAAGTACGATATCTGGACAAGGACATGTATAATGCAACAGTGGTTTCACACAACTCCTACAACTTAATGCAGTAAATAAGTAAAAGTACTCAAGATTGATATATATAAAACAAATGGGTCAGCATGCACCGGGGCTTGCCTTTTTAGGAACAAGGACGGACGATGATCCGGGCACTCAGGTAGCTCGTCTACGGGAACTCCTTCGCCAGCAGAGTCCTCAGGCTCCCTCGGCTGCTCCTGATCCTCCTCCGAAATCGCTCCCTCGAACTCGAGGAGTGTCACTCCCTCTGGTACACCTATTGCATGAATGCACAATAAATCTCATGGATGCATAAGAAGGAATGCAGCATGCTCGGAATGGAATGCACTTCAGCAAATTCTAGTGCTCTATTCAAATCACTTCAATAATAAGTGAAAATCTCTTCTTCGATAAAGAAGTACTTACCTGGTCTACACAACCTAATGTATAATTGTTCCTCTTCAGTTAAGGCCCTAACACCTAACAATCACAAGAACAACATTACTTAGGTTACCACCAACCAAGCACAAAATATCACAACACATTCTGGACAGAAGCTAAGTATTTCCATCACAACTGTAGATTCCCAAATCCTAAAGGCATGGTACAAGACAATCTGGAAAGCTTATATAATATTCTACAATTTATTTTCAGACCTCAACACTTAATTCCAAAGTTTACCTAGTCGAATTTCTAAATCTCTAGAAATCTGTCCTCTCCAAACAGAGAGCAGTCATTCCTAGACAGTCACTTCAAACAACTATAACTCCTAAACTACTAGGCCAAATTCCACCAAATTTTGACACAAACTAGTTTAACAAGTTTACTACCACTTTGATATTCACAAGTTTCCCAGCAAACACCTTTATCGAAGCCCAAACCCAAAAATGCTAGCAACTATCCAGAGAACCTAGAAATATAAAAATTAAATATTTATTCATGTGTCAAACTACCCTTATGACCAAACTAATGACACTACTAGGTCACATATGTCATGAAACCACCAGAAAGTAGGGTGTGCCAACCCAAAACATTTATTTTAACCCCTTTCTTAATTTACTTAATTAATTAAGTGGGAAATTAAACTTATATGTATGCTACTTATAAAATTCTACAAAAATTATAGAAGGCTCTCAGCCCTACAAGGAGGCTACTGTAAAAATTTGAACTAAAGTTATTCAAAGAAACTCCCTACACAAAATTCACAAGCCAAAAAGGATGATTTTTGTATAATTAATGAATCACATGGAAAAGTGTCAAACAATAGAACCCATATTTTTCTTAGCAACATTAGGGTACTAGGACACTCTCCATAAAATTTCATGAGCATTGCACATATAGAAAAATTACTAAAAATTCATGCAATTATCTTTTAATATAACATGGCAACCTCATAACTTGAAACGTACTGAAGTACTAGTACCCAAATTTTTACCAGAGCTAGTATTGGCATGGAATAGCATACCCACCAAATTTCATAATTTTTGTAACACTACAACTCAAGTTATAAAATTAACAAGTTTGCACTCCATTTAGAACACATTTCAATTGTCTAATTAATCCTTCCAGAATTTAAATAATACATCTACATTTTATATTTTTCCTAAATACTACACTTCATAGAGAGTCCAACAAAATTTGAATCACAATTTTTGGATAAGCCAAACTCTAGATATGAAAATCACAAACAACATTCAAAACTATGAAACAAATAAAGAAAAGCAAAATTTCAAAATAAAAAGGGCCACTAGGCCGGCCCGACCCGCCAGCGCGCGGCCTGCTCAGACTCCCGCCTGCGCCTATGTCTGACAGGCAGGACCCGCTAGCCAAAGAGAGGTGAACAGAGAAGGAGGAGCCGCAGCTCCGGCGAGCTCCAGCTCGTCGACGACGGCATCTTCGGCGAGGGGAAGGGCACCCCTAGGTTCCTCTCGACCTTCCGCATCGCCTGACCCCTAAACCGTGGACTCTACACGACCCTAGCTTCCTCGGCCATGGCCGCGGCGGCTCGGTGATGGCGCGCGGTGGTGCGCCGTCGAGCTCTGACCACTAGATGGCTAGTAGAGGGATGCGTCAGCTCCCTGGAGCCTTGGTGGACCTAACGAGGCTACTAAAGAGGACCGAGATGGAGTGGAGTAGCGTGGCTGCGTGAGCACCTCATCGGCGGCCATCGCGTGGCAGTGCGTGGCCGCATTCCGGTCCGGTTTGGCCGGCATTTGCGGTAGCATCATCACTAGAGCATCTACGGGTAGTAGGGAAGAAGGAACACGCGCTAGGGAAAGCGGAGGTGCACGGTGCTGTGCTGGCCATGGTGAGCCGTCGCGCGGACGAACACCGGTGAGATCTCGTGGTGGCAGAAATGATAATGTGCCAATTACCTCCGCGCAATTGGCTCGAGTAAGGGATGGAGGAGGTGGTGGTGTCCCTGGCAGCGGAGCTCGCGGCAACGACAACGGCCCTCTTTTCCGCCTCGGCGTGCTCGGAGGAAGGAAGAAGGGAGGAATGAAGGGAGAAGCGAGTTGTGGACGTCGTGGCGACCTATAGACGCCCGTGACCTAACCGGTGGGGCCACGACCGGCATACGGCCACCACCGTGCGTCCACGCGTTGGCGCGGGCCTGTGGCCGATCGGCCACACCGAGGCCTGACGAACTGAATCGAGGCCGTCATCAGCGACTGACAGCGCCATTTTGAGGCCATATTACTCCTAATCAGGCTCGAATTAGCAAGAGGTGATACCATCAAAGTTGTAGAGCTACATGAATACTACAACTTTGTCAATTGGAGCTTGGACTAGTTCGGCCTGGTTTTTGAGTTACACGGCGTTGAAGTGGGGTACATTAAAACTGAAATTCCAAATTTCAGACTTAGAAATTTTCTAAGTGTTGAGCACCCCTCAAGCTGACTTGTGGGTCACTTTTGAGCATGTTCTGGTCATTTTCATGAGATGGCCATATTAGAACTTTTGTTCCTTATGAAATTCTCTACAACTTTCCTTAAGGTTGTTTCTCCATGCAAGATCTCCAAGCTAGACTTTTTAAACGGTCAAACCAAAGCACTCTAGGGGTCAAAACCTAGTCAAAAACACTTAGAAGGGCAATTTGGTCATTTTGGTGAACATGAACATTGCTCCACTAATGATCGTAAGTGTAATTAAGATGTTGTAGGGACTAATTACCCACACCACACATTGATCACACCAAAATTAAGCATCACATGCATTGAAACAAGGAAAAACAGTGAATGCCTACTTTTATTTCCAAGCCATGTTTCATATGTTTCATGAGTGTGTTGCATAGCACTTGCTAATCATGTTTCACTAATGTGAGTGACATGTCTAAAAAGAAGTTACACATGTTGCACTTGGGTGTTGCACACTACTCATTTCATAAACACACATGAAATATAAGCATATGTTGCAATGTTTCAAAAGCATGTTTCACACATTATAGCTCATGCATGAATGAATGATGCTCAAGTTTATGAAATGCAAGTGCAAATATGGAAGCCAACACCTGAGGTGTTACATTAAACAAGATAAATATAAAAAAAATATAAACTATAGCACATGGCACATTTCATATTTTTATCAAATAGTACTCATCAAGATGAATCTAACAAAATTTGGTTCACTCAAATTGAACACTTCTAACTCAAGTTACAAATATTTGAAGTTTGTACTCAAATCTAGAAAAAGAATAAAAATCAAATCAGCAAAAACCCTAACTAATGCTACATGCACCCGGTCTATGCACCACACTATGACTAACATGCAGGTCCTGCAGTCAACTGGCCCCACATGCCAACAAGAATAAATAAAAATAGAAAAAACTTCTACTAACACATATCATATTATGACTCTACTATGTAGACCTATTCTCAAGGATTCCAAAAAGTCTTCATTTGCTATTTTACGATTTTTCTATGAATTACTATGAATTTCCAAAGTTCAGTTGATTTCCTGCAAGAGGTCCTCATCAGCACTATTCATATGAGTATAGTTGTGCACTTAGACCCTTCCCTTTCTTCAAATTCTTGCATGAAGTCCTTAACGTGAATTAAATAGAAGGGGTCATTAGGGAGCTCACTGTTCCGAGGGAGGGAGGCCATGTTGGTGGTGGCTGGGGAGCGGGGGATCCTTAGGGGGCCTGTGTGCTCCTGCTGGCAATCACGGATGACCGAGAGGTGGGCCGTGATGGCCTAGCCACGGCAGCGGCTCCGACGGTCGAGCTGCTCTAGTGGTTTTCGGCTCAGCCGAGGTGCGCCAGTCATAGAGGAGGTGGAGGAGGCGGAGGTGGTGGTGCATATGGCTTAGCGTGGGGAGGGACAGAGCGGCAGGAACGACGGTGGCGGTGGAGCTCGGGGCCGGCCATGGCGGACGCGGCCGCGCATGGCGTTGCTACAAAGAAGGGCAAAAAGGGGCAAGTGAGGGCAAGCGCTGGGGAGTGGGGTGTCCATGAGTGGCTCAAATGCTCCAAATTGAGGCAAAGATAGGGTAGGGCGTGTGGCAAGGAGGGGGCACGTTGCGTCCATGCATGACGGCCACATCATCAATATGTCGAGCACGTGGAGAGCGCTGAGGTGGGGAAGGTGGGCGCCGGTTTTGGGCCTCCTATGGGCCAAATTTGGACATGGGCTCAAAAGAAAAGTTGCAGCCCACGAGAAGCTCTACAATTTCTATTAAGGGTGCACAACCATTAGGATCCTCCATTAGCAGCTAATTAAGCTCCAAGCTGACGCTATGAACAACTTAACAAAGGTCAAGCCTTGCTCTGTTCGAACTCAAATTACTTGGTCCAAACATGATTAAACTGAGCCCAACTTTTTGTATGCTCTTTTCCAAAGAATTATCTCTAACTTTTATTTTTGAACCAACCCAAGTTTCTTAACAAAAACACGAGAACACGACGTGCCAACCGAATTGCTACTAACCCCGGACTTGAATAATTCTAAGTCTAAAAATAGCTGCAGATTCAGTCTTTGAGCCTCTGTTTGACTTACTTCCAAGCTGATTTAGGGTATGCTCCAAAAACAAAGTTTGTTGTGCTCAAACTAAACTACAACTTTTATTAAAGGATCTTTGACTAGTTTAGCCTGGTTAAGAAGATACAAAGCTCCAAACTAGGGTACTCGAAACTAAAACATCCTTAGTCAAAATCTTGGGCTCCAAAATAGCACTGCATTGAATCTTGTGAGCTCTATTTGACTAGGTTTGGGACGAAACTAGCTCTTGACCCTTAAATAATGTTTGTTCTACATAACATAGACTACAACTTTTATTTAAGGTCAAGCCTTGTATCTTGAACATAACCCATTCCTTTACTTTGGTCAAAGCAGCATCATGATAAACCCTGGAATTAGGGTTTTCGACCAATTGAGGTATTTTCTTACATTTGCTCAACATAAATCCTTCATAACTTTTGTTGTAGAGTTCAATTAGAGTCATTTGGGTAAGTTTGCAAGATTTGGTTGATGACCTATGTTTCCCTTCACTTAATAGTGCAATTCAAGCAAGGATATAACTTATCATTTCATGTGACTTTTTGATTCCAAACCTCGTGAAACTTTTCCAGTGACCAATCCAGATAGAGGTGGATGTGAGACACATGAAAGAGGCTCCATTAACATAGATTTGACCTTGACACCTTCATCATCACTTAACTTGTCATGTTTGAGCTCAAACCCACTGCTTAACTGGTGACAAACACCTAGGGTGTTACAGGAACCATCAAGATGTGTGATTTGCGCAGTCAACCACACGGGTCATGAGTGACAGTGCAAAAAAGATGATGGGTCATGGAAAATGAAGTGATTTACATTCACTTGCACATTTCATACTCATCTATAAAAGGCTAGTCTCGGTGGGACTTTCATTTTCATCAAATAGGCACGATTACCAACTATATATGAGTCATGAAAGTATGGAATCAACATTCAACAATAGAGTTATTTGAATTTGTTTGCTGACCCCTTAATTTGTTTCTCTATGTTGATTTCCCCATATTGTTAGATATGGTTGAAACTAGTGTCATCTGATCTAATTGCACACATAATTGTTTATAAAACTGAAATGTTTCAAACTGCATTTAATTTTTTTTATAAATGGGATGTCTAGGTGGTAAGTGTAACGAGGTTAGAAAGGAATTGTATTTGCTTCCCTGCCCATTGGATTTCCATACGATTGCACAGAGCGAGAGCAGGAGTTAAGGCAAGGCCACATCTCCCATGATCTTAGTGGAGCACACTTATCCCGTTATGATGTTGGAAGTTGAACGGAGAAAATTAACTACACCACGCGGCTCATTGCGAGTTCCCCATGCTTCATAATGGGTATTTCAAGAACTCATGCTGTAGCCCCCGCTCGGTCGTCTCCCTTGCCTCCTCCTCAATCAGCGTACGTCAATCGTGCCGCTCTGCCTCTCTAGCCCTCTAGCTCACCACCGTCCACATGTCATAGCTCCATCCATCATGGCAGCGAGGTGGCACCCTATGTTGTTGTTGCTGGCGCTTCCTACCAATCTAGCCATTGAGATCGCCGGCCACCTCGCTGTGACCTTGGAGCGGCCCAAGGATGACCTCCGCAACCTATGGGTAACCTGCTCGTTCATGCGCCGCATCTGTGGTGACCCCGCCGTCAGTCATCATGTGGTAATGGACCGGTGCAGACATGAGTTGATGTCGTGGAACGATCTTGACAACTACTACGCCCTCCTTGCTAGCCTCACCCAACTCGGCAACACAAAGGTTTGCTTCCTCACTGGGATACCAATGGTATTCGCTGATAACCACAGCCCCCACCCATGCCTCGATGATCTCTCCTATGCCACTGATGGTGAGCATAATGTGGCAGCCTATCTAGTTACCATATTGCTCTATAGGCGCAATGACGACGCCGGCGATGACGACACTCCATGACGGTACATAAGATAGGTTGAGGGTGAGGAAGAATCATGGGCAGCGACGACGGGCGATGGTGGCGGACCAACGAGTAGGTGGCTACGCAACAAGAGGTGTGTGTTGTGCCGCTAGGCGGCCACCAAGGTGATCATCCAAATGACATGGAGAAAGATAATGCTACCGCCACCGGCATAGATGAGCGACGATCTTCCGTGTGCAGGTAGCGTCCGTGGCTATATAGATGGATGGGAAGGAAGGGCTATGTTTTGTAGCGAGGACTGCAGGCTTTCTCGAGAATTTGAGTTGTTCATATGGGAAATGGGAATAAGAAACTATATGTAGTTAGCTTTGGATTTTCTATTGCTTTTGCTTTTGTTTTTCTATTCTTTTGTTTCAATATTATTTTTAGTGCCCCATTATTGATATTGGTTACACACACGAAAGAATCTAAGAGAAATAATCCACAAGTGCACGGATATCGGTGAGCACTTCACCTGGGAGATATTTCTAGAGTATTGTATTTGTTTTATCCGCTAGGAGAAAGAGTGCGATGACTAACCTAAGTCTATGCTTAACCCCTAGGCCGCACTACAAGGTAGCGAAGATATAAGTGATTAGAGAAGACTAATACAACAGTCTAATTCCAATCTATGGTAAGCTATGAAACTACTGTTCTATGGGGACATACCATTGGAAAAGAGACACCATAGAAGATGCTTAACCAGGGCTTGGGTCCTACCAAACCTTCTGACAGGAGGAGGCTCCAAAGGTAACAATGGGATTGTCACATCCCATGCTACTACATAATGATTTGGCCAGATAGGGGATATCTATGAGTATCCTTGCCCAAGCACCACGCTTACGCTACAGATGATTACTCTACCCTCTACCATGGAAGAGAATAGAGTAAACTCGTAAACCAAAGAACAATAATAAGAACATACTTACTTAGTATTAGAAGTTGAATTGTCGAAGAATCCTAGAACCAAGCCTCGGGTTAGGAGACTTGATCCCGCAGGTACAAGCCAGAGAGGAGACACCGACATGCCGAGCTTCCTCCAACTCATCCCTCCACTCTAACTCTCTCAATCTAGAAGAACTCTAATCTCACATAGAGACTACAAAGCTAATCTCTCTTGTATGTGCCCTAAGAGAGGAGATCCATTCAAGGGACCCCTCTCAGCTGATCCCAACTGGAGCAAATGAATTAGGGTTTCATTGGATTGCTCCTCCAGGGTCTAGGGGCCTTGCTTATATAGCCCCCTATGATGCACGATAGCCCTTGGATCAAACCGACTTAAATCAACGGTGATTATTGATCCTCAAAGGCGGTGGAGGCATGATTCATGAGACTTGACCTGATTGGTCCACGTAGGTGGGCGGGCGCCCTGCCACCATGGCAGATCGGCCTCTCGTTCGTTCTGGTGCCTTCTCGTGTCTTCTAGGGTCTTCCTTCATGTGCGTGGGTCTTTTCTCTCTATGTAAACATGACAGGTGGGCCTTCCTTGGTTCTTTTCAGCTGACACCCTACAAAAATAAACATTCACCAAAACTCATGGAATTCTGTCAGTGAACCCCCTATATCTATGTGGTATTTTCTTTTAGGTCCTTTTTCATGTTTCGTTGACGGTTAAAATTGACACTTATCTACCGTCAACAACTCCCCCAAGCTTACCCTTTGCTCATCCCTAAGCCAAGATAAACTCAGTGATAGATTAGGAGTTTCTACAATGCTTTCATGCCTCAAAAGTACACATGTGTTCAAATAAGAACTCTCCTCTAGATTGGAGTGAACTATTCTGACTTTCAAACTTACCCATATTACCTTCCACCATGGAGCTTGTAGCCATCACTTGGGTCTTGAGCAGTTGAAAGATAAAACGGTTAAGTCAAACGCCATGTTTCTAGCTCTTTGATCAACCATTATTCTAGAGCTTTGCAGATTTTTAAATAAAACTCAGAGATTCCTTTGTATGACCCTCTCAAGTCTCTCATTTGTGGTATTTGTGGATCCTTACCAAGGCATTAATGGTGTATGCCTTCTCTCTTCTCTCAAGATATGTGGTATTTTTGGTATAAGGCAGAGTAACATTGTGCCTTCTCTCTCTCACCCTATAACTAATAGGCTTATGTGGAGCTCATAAGTGGGAAGACAGCTAATACATACTTGCAAACATTTATTGCACAGTCAAACCATGGATCCAAAGGAATGAGTCCAGCCATACAGTCAAATCAAGATGTGCATGTGTGTGGTCCTAAGTATATGGGTTGAATGGGTATATGGTGATAGTGGCAAATGGTGATGATGGTAGATGTATGTAGGAATGAAGGGGTAAAGAGATGATAATGGTGAATACCTAATTCTACTTTTGCTCCTTTGAAGAAACACATACCTCTTCTTTGAACATTGAAGACTTTGGGGAGAACTTGGACTGCTCAAAATTCCTCTATGTTGAGACATTTGTCCTCTTGCTTTTATTTTTATTTTCCTCTCTTTCTTCTTCTTCTCTCTTTTTTTTGAATAGAGCACCCAAGTCTCTTTCGGAAATATTGATGGAGGTAGTAACAAAGGGATATTTGGAGCTTTATTGGATAACAAAAGGCCTAGCAATGAATGACGGAAAATTTTTGATGCTCACTCCCAGTGTAGGAGTAGAACAATTTTGGGATGTGTCTAAATGGAAAGTATGTGGATGTGTACTTCCAGTGTAGAAGCAGCATATATGGGTGGAGTGTGCGCGATCTTGATTTTAACCACATGACCAATCCCTAAGGGTCGACACAGCTTGACCATACTCAATGCTCACAAGCAGTAAATATAAGTGAAAGTTTTCCTAGTCTAACAAACAAGTATATATGGCTGTGGTAGGAATTCAAGCTCTCGTCATTCAGGAACTCATAATGCATCATTTTTATGTTTTTCAAAAGATAAAATCTCTAGAATTCTAGTATCTCTAGGAGCAGGATAAACATCAGCTCAGACCTTGCCATATCATATCCACCAACTACCTAAACTTAGATCAAGAATTCACTACCCACGAATTTCAAGTTTAGAGCAAATCTTAGATCAAAATAGTTGTGTCTAAAACTCGGGAGAGTTCGAGGTTGAAAACTGGGTACTTGAAAGGAATTACAGTAGAGCAACTATTCATCATTTCCATGCAAGAGATTATTCATAGACTCCTCTTTTATTATCAACTCCTTTTTATTTTGTTTTTATTATTTTAGACCATCATTATTACTAAATAAGAAAACTCATAAAGAATAAGGTAAAATTGAGGAAAGAAAATACTTAGCTAGATACATGGGGGTGCTTTCCCCCAAGCTGGATGTTGACATAGTCGTTCAATCTTATGAAGTAGCAGACTGGCAGGAGGGGTGTTCTTCCTCTTCTAGTGGAGCATTAATTGTTGTTGTTGATTGTTGAGACAGTGCTCCAGTAGTGGATAGAACATCCACTTGCATGTCGGCTCTTCTTGATCCTTCAAATCCTATGGAACTCAAATAGACAACAAAACTTGTGGAATAGATTAAGCGTTAGTGGTTGGCCACTCAAGCCTTAATTGTCCAGACTTTTGAGATTTGCTCTTTATTCTTTCAAGCAGAGTTTCAACAAGATTTCTCTCAAATAATTTTTATATTTTTATAATGCTGAGAAAGTATAACAAGATGAATGCGTATTTATTTTTATTCTATGCCACCACAGTGAACATTCCTATGGGTTTTTACACGCCACAAAATTATTCACATGGGGCTTATAATTTATAATGCAGCAAAGCAAACAAATAAATATTTATTTTATTTTCTAATGCAATGCTAATGCGGAAAAGCAAACATGCAAAAAAGGAAAATGATTATGCAATTGCTCGGAAGTAAATATGCAAAAAGGGAAACTGATTTATGCAATGATAAAAAGATAAATATGGATAACTACCGATTTTACCTTTTCGGCAAGGGTTCAGTGTTTTAAGTCCTTTGAATAGGACCTCTTACCATATTTATTCTGTAGGTGCATCATCTGGTCCCATAGTACTGTGACACCTTGTGGAAGCTTTCCTTTGTTGGTTGGTCTTGTGTCTTTGATCATGCGTTGATTGTCTTCTGTTGCACTCCTTTTTTTCTTGTCTTTAGTCATGCCATCTTTTGTTCTCTCTTTAATTCATGCTTGGACCTTTAGCTCTTCTTATTGTTTCATTCCTGCATATCATTAGTGGACAACACATACCCGAAGGAATATACAAGCAATGACAAGGGCATTGTTGTCACAAAGCTAAGGATCACTTTCTATGCTACAAAAGAATTTGTTTGAACATGCTAGCATATAACATTAACTATTACTTCCTTTCTAGAGGATTGATTTTAACTTATATTTGATTCTCATATATTGGCATCATAGAATAACTCAAACTTATAGAAATAAAGCAAAATGAATTGAGAGATTGCAGACCAGTATGTGGAGCGATGAGAGCATGAGAGGAGGAGGAGCTCGATTGGTTCATCTTGAGGAGTTGGCCTTCCTTCCTCATGCGTCAGCTTTTCAATCTAGGAAGTGAGGGTGCAGAAAGTTGCATGCTCTTCTCTTGTTAATCTCTTTTGATTCCCGATGATTAGTGGTTGACAAGAGAGTGCAACTAGAACTACAACTCAAATTCCTCCACGATGGTCCTTATCTTCAAGTGGCATGATGAAAATTTGTTCACCTACTTCCATGGAGTGCTTTGATTGTGGATCTTGTTTTGTGGCATTCTTCTTCTTTCTCTTTGGCTATGAATGAGTTGTGTCTCCCTTGTGCAAGATTATCGTGTCTCTCTTCATCTCTAGTATGAGTTCATCTCAGGGCTTTCCCAATTTAAATTTGGGAGTTTCTCTGTAGGGGTTAGTCCAACAAAATATACCTTTGTCTATACTAGCAGTTTTTTGATTCAATAACCAAACTAGACTCCATGTCTAATCGAATTAAGGAAGGCTACTTAACCTAAGCACCATGCTTAATTTAAAAGCCAATAGAAGTATGTGCAGTACTTTTGAACCAACACTTACTAGGGTAGACAAGGGTAGCATGAAAGCATTATAGAGATTTACTCAAATAGTGATGAAAGAGCATGATTGTTGTTTAGCAAATTGAGCATGTCTTAAAGGTAGAGATAACCAAGACAATGTAGCAACATGGCCAAAGATGTATTATAGAAGTATATTCCCCTAAGCTTGAATTTTGCAAAAAATCAAGTTTGGATGAATGTAATTCAATGTTGCTTAATGATGGGTTGGACATACCTTGCATTTGTCATTCCTTCGATCTTTTTGCTCCAAACCTGGAAAGTTAGTGACAAGAATACCCAAAGGAATTTTTTCACAATTATAACTCTATGCTCATCTCACAAGGGCAGAAAAGTGAACACTCATGTTATGGTCGAAAAGTGCTTGTTTTAGGACACTAAGCTTGTCCTTGGGAAACCCTCAAGATATGAATTGGTGAAGTGGTTTCCTCTCTAACACCAATTTATGTGTACTATCTCAAGATTCAACACAACAAGATCTGCAATATCTATGATAAACATATGCGTCTACAGCCACCCTTTCAAAATTCTTAGGAACAAGGAGCATGAGGGGGTTGAAGATCTCGTGTGGGGCAATGTTAGAGAGAGACTAAGTGAATCAGGAGATATCTTATACGAGCAAGGATTTGATGGGGTCTTTATGAAGTAGCTTCCTTGTTTATTGAAGTCTCCATTATTTCTAGCTTCCAAGGATGATTCACCATAAATGTCCCAAATTTCCCTTGGATTGCCTCTCAAACTGGTCTCATTTAAGGCCTCATCCACACATTCAATGGCAATAGCACATAGGTTTTTAATGCTCTTAAGCCATTGATGCTGCTCTTCTCGATCCTTCTTATGGTCTAGATGATTCCTATACATTGGATATCTCAGTGGATTTCTAGGATCACCATGAGTCTTAGGAAAAAGAGAATAAGGGGAGTCATAGGGGTCAAGGATGAGTTTAAAGATGGGTTCGAATTTTACATCTGGTGAGGGCATAGAAGGGGAAAAGATTGGAGTGGATTCTAGATGATTTCGCTCTCCTTCTATGGCATCACTTAACATGCCATCCTTAAGTATTTCTAAGATTCCTTAAAAGGGATTGGATTTGAAAAAGCTTTCTAAGATATCCCCTCTTGAGAAGATTCAAACTATATGTACTAAAAGGTCTCTTATGAAGCGGGAAGTTTATGTTCCTCTCAAAATCATCATTGGAAAGGATTTCCAAGGGTAGAATTTCTTCTTCCCTTAGAGGATTTTAGAGTGTAGCTGGTTTGGGATGGATAGCCAAATCATGGGGTTGGAATGTTTGTAATGTGGCTATGAAAACTTCCTCTTCTAGTTTGGGGGATGATTCCTTCTTTACCTCTAGGAGTTCATCATGAAGGCTAATGCAAGGAGTGTGTTCACTAATAAGGACAACCCTTGCTTCTCTAATGTATAAAGAAAGAAAAACTCCTCCAAAGGCGATATTATCAAGACCCGTATAAAAATATTGGAGAGGGACATGGTCTTGTAAGGCTAGGTCTAAAACCTGAATTTCTAGGAAGATTGAAAGATTCCCTAAGTGTAGCCAAAAGTTCATTATCTTCTTGATCAGAACATAGGACCTTTGGTTCATTATCTTCTTGATTAGAAGATAGGACCTTGGGTTTATTATCTCCTTGATTAGAAGATAGGACCTTGGCTGTAGAAAAGGGTTAGTTTTGACCTATTGCAACCAAACATGGGCACAACTCATAGCTAGATGCGAGAATTATGGGCTCTAGTGGCTCTAAGCTTGCGCTCATGGGTGCAGCATATTGATAGATAGGCGTGGAATTTGGGTTATCCATAAGGATAGAAAAGGAAAGGCAAAAGAAAAAGAGAAAAAGATAAAAGTATAATACAAGGTTAAGAATGACTTAAGGTTAACTCAGCTGACGTCTTTCTCCCTGGAAACGGCGCTAGAAATGCTTGTTGATATTGGTTATGCACATGAAAGAATCTAAGAGAAATAATCCACAAGCACACGGATATCGGTGAGCACTTCACTTAGGAGATATTTCTAGAGTATCGTATTTGTTTTATCCGCTAGGAGAAAGCGTGCGATGACTAACCTAAGTCTATGCATAACCCCTTGGCCACACTACAAGGTAGCAAAGATATAAGCGACTAGAGAAGACTACTACGACAGTCTAATTCCAACCTATGGTAAGCTATGAAACTACCATTCTATGGGTACATACCGTTGGAAAAGAAACACCACAGAGGATGCTTAACCAGGGCTTGGGTCCTACCAAACCTTCTGACAGGAGGAGGCTCCAAAGGTAACAATGGGATTATCACGTCCCACGCTACTACACACCGATCTAGCCAGACAGGGGATATCTATGAGTATCCTTGCCCAAGCACCACGCTTACGCTACAGATGATTACTCTACTCTCTACCATGGAAGAGAATAGAGTAAACTTGTAAACCAAAGAACAATAATAACAACATACTTACTTAGTATTAGAAGTTGAATTGTCGAAGAATCCTAGAACCAAGCCTCAGGTTAGGAGACTTGATCCTGTAGGTACAAGCCGGAGAGGAGACATTAACATGCCGGGCTTCCTCCAACTCATCCCTTCACTCTAACTCTCTCAATATAGAAGAAGAACTCTAATATCACATAGAGACTACAAAGCTAATCTCTCTTGTATGTGCCCTAAGAGAGGAGATCCATTCAAGGGACCCCTCTTAGTTGATCCCAACTAGAGCAAATGAATTAGGGTTTCATGTTATTGCTCCTCCAGGGTCCAGGAGCCTTGCTTATATAGCCCCCTAGGATGCACGATAGCCCTTGGATCAAACCGACTTAAATCAATGGTGATTATTGATCCTCAAAGGTGGTGGAGGCATGATCTGCGAGACTTGACTTGATTGGTCCATGTAGGTGGGCGGGTGCCCAAGAAGGTAGGGCGGGCACCCTGCCACCATGGCAGATCGGCCTCCCGTTCGTTCCGGTGCCTTCTCGTGTCTTCTAGAGTCTTCCTTCATGTGTGTGGGTCTTTTCTCTCTATGTAAACATGACATGTGGGCCTTCCTTAGTTCTTTTCAGCTGACACCCTGTAGAAATAAACATTCACCAAAACTCATGGAATTCTGTCAGTGAACCCCCTATATCTATGTGGTATTTGCTTTTAGGTCCTTTTTCATGTTTTGTTGATGGTTAAAATTGACACTTACCTACCGTCAACACCCATAACTTAAGATGAATTAATAATAGACTATATGTACAAAGTTTTCTCTATGTTACTTTGCCAGGCATGTGTCTGACCTGCCACTACGCTAACGAGTGTCGTTTGATCTAATAGCACATATGTTCACCATTTGATATGAATGTTTACTTAGACCGATCACCATTACATACTGTGAAAACCAGTGTCATCTGATCTATTGCACACATGTAAACCGTCTCTCATTGTACCTGATTGTAATAACTAGAAAATGTTAGAAAAAGTATGAAATAAAATAGAACTGAGTCAAATTCTTTCATTAATATCTTATACCCTACATATGGGTCCAAGAAAAGTGGCAGCCACATGGGCACATCCACACCATATGACACGGCCAGGCCACAAACTAAAATGTGCATCATATGATATGCATCAGAACACTCAACACATGTACACCATATGATACACAGATTGACTAAATTGTGCGAGAACTAGTGACATGTGATCAAATTGCACGCATAATTGTTTAAAACTGAAATGTTTCAAACTACAGGTACAATTTTTTATCCAACTCAAATGTTACATTCACATTTAGGTACATTACCTTGACATAGGTGACTTCGTTATGATCGCTTCTCACGTAAGTTGGTTCATCACCCTCCACAAACAGGGGAGATCCACATCTGGACCAAGAGCAGACATGTCTCGATAGCCATTCCCTTCTTCCTTGTTTGTATCTTCGACATTGATGATCTTCCTTTTACCTTGAAGCACCACATGCCCACTGCCTCCATCACCTAGGTTTTTTCCATAGAATACTTGGACTACATCTTTCACGAAAACGAAAGGCTCATCCAGGTAGGCAAGATGCTTGAAATCTATGGTACGCATACCATACTTGTCGATCATGATGCCCTTTGGTACTCTTACCCACTTGCACCAAAAAAGAGGGACCTTCAGTTCTTCTAATCCATAGTCTAGCTCCTAGATCCCTCCTATGAATCCATAGTATGTTTGCACATGATTTTTGCTATCATAAGCTTCGATTTGGACATCACTATTTTGGTTAGGCTTTTGGCATCTTGTTGTAACATCCTAGTTTTTCCGAAAACCCAAAAATCACAACTGAATTTTTTTCGCAAACATGCCCATGTTTGGTGAGTGTCATATAGGAAAAACACCCATGTAGTTGCACAAGTAGCACCTACATAGCAAAGTAGAGCATCTGCATTTAATTAAATACTTGTGAGTTGGCTTTTATCGCTTTTTGTTTTGCTAATAAAATCAATACTTTTTTTATAAATAATCTTGCTAATTAATTAATTGAGAATGAATTAATTAACTTAACCTAGTACCTACCCTTGGCTAGAACCCTAACCTACCCTAGACCCTTGAAGACTACCCCTAAGGGTGTACATGTAAGTGGCACGCACCTGATACATATAGAAGCACTTGGTTTAGCTATAGTTAGAAAATAGGAAATAGAAGAGCTTTAGGTTAGGAGAGAAAAAGGAAAAGGCCATCTTGGCCCAGCAGCCGGCCTGCCAAGCCAACCGCAGGCGGCCCCGTCCCACCAAGTTGGCCTAGCCGCGCGATCTAGCCCACCATGGCCTCACCCCTTTTTCCCCCCACGCAGCGCAACAAGCCAAAGCCGTCGTCTTCATTTCCCCCCCTCCTCTGCTTTTCCACATCGGAGTAGAGCAGAGCACCGGTGGAGGGAATCCTAGGTGCTACCCTCACGCCCTGGGCCGTCTGTGCCATGGCGGTTATGTCTCAATGGGCGGATGTTCGCCACGTGGGCAATTCGCGCCTGCGCACTACCTCGAGCGGCGCTCGCCGTGCTGACGCCATGGGAGTGGCCCACGCGCTACTGACGCTGTTGTGCTCCCTTTTGATCGGCATGAATTCGAATTGGAGCGCATAGGCGCCGCCGCAACGCGCCAAACGACCAGGAACCCTAGCCAAGCACCCCTATCTGCCCTCCACGTACCCCAACTCCTATCTCCACCGTTGGCCAAGCTTCCGTGACCGCCATGGCCGCGGCTCCCTATAAAAACGGGGAGTTCTGGCTGCCCTAACCCTCTCCCTAGCACCACCATCGCCTTCGGCTCCACATCTACCGCACCAGCCCATGTGCCAAGACCAAGAGGGAAAAAGAGGAGGCCGAGGGGAGGAGAAGGAGGCGGGGAGGAGGTTCGGAGGCTGCCGTAGCCAAAGTCGAAGGGAGGTGCCACCATCCTCAACATGGAGGTGACCAACTCTGCACTGCATCGTCCCATTCCTACCTCGCATCGTCATGGCCCTGACACCCTACCGCACCAAGCCCACTGTGAGCAGCCATGCCGCCCTCCTCTGTGCGCTGTTTTAGAGCACACCGGCCGCCATGGCGTTCCCGTACCGGGGACGGCCTAGGCAGGTCTCGGATCACTGTGCCTCATGCACACGAGCACGCCACCATTGGCCTTGCCAAGCCAAAGAGGCCCGAGAACGTCGGCTGAGTTTTCACACGCGCTCGCCATAGCCATGCTTGCCATTGCGTGGCTATGCGCTGTGCTTCCTAGTCCGGCAGAGCGAGCGTAGGAGCTGTTCCCTTCAACACTGGACCGTTTGGGTTTCTAGCTCACCCAATCGAAAGGGAAGAGAGTGCCTTTGATGAGGACATCGCCACGCTAGACACACCGATGCTATGGTCTTCCCCAAGTTGCAATTCGTCCCCAACTCAGCTGCCATGTTACCCTCGGATTCAGTAGACACGTCGTCATTATTTCGGTCATAACTTTCTCATATGACATCAAAACGGGGCGTTCTTGGATGCATTGGAAAGGGGACGATGACGCCATCATTTTGGATCTAGTCCTAGCTCCAAAAGGTCCATGGATCATTCTGTGTGACCATGGCAAGGTGCTGCATCACCTATTTGGGCCAACTTGGCCATGTATCGTGTCGGGTCTTAAGCCCAAGTTGTGGGCGCCCAACCCCTGGCTGTCCTCAACCCTAGGTCGAGTCTTAGACTATAAACATAGCCACCACCACTACTAGACAATTGGATTTTGTTTAGAGTTTAGTTTTCCATCGAGAAACTGAATCGTTCATTGTAACTGTGGTGACAAATCCTTTTACTGTGATCCAGGGCCCCTGTTCTTGATCTCCTCCACTATGTCGATTAGTCCTTTGGAACTGAGTTCTTGAACCCTCTATTAATATTCGCATCATTCATATTTGCAATTTCAGATTGCGTGTTTTACCTTCTTGCTTGTGCTCTTTGATTCGCTTGCAGGAAAAGCCTTCTTGGCAAGGTCAATCAAGTTGTGCTTGGTTGATAACCAATGGAGCAGTGGTGTAATGGTTGTAGGGTTCGAATCGTGTCTGATTTGAAGCCGGATCGCCAACGTCGAGATCTCCACAAATCGAACTTACCGGCTACCTCTCGGAAGATTGGGCCTGTACTCATCATTTAGTATCAGAGTTGGGCCCTTATTTAAGGGGGTGGGAATGATGAGGACATCCTCCACTATTACCCACTGGCAAAGACGCAACAAAAAAAGGCCAAGTGGCCTAGTTGTAGTCGGGCGGCAATCGTGTGAGCCTCTGAATAATCCCACCTTGCTTAGCTTGGGAGGAGGAAGCCACCTTAAAAGAGAGAGTCACCCTTCCCCTATCGGACTAGTCTTTTAGGGACATTGGGCCTTTCCCCAAGTGGGTGTGCATAAGAACTGTTGGGGTTCGGACAACCTTAATTTATTGGGCCTCGGCCAACCCCACTTGGGTCGGATGCATTTGTATTTGCATCTTTTTTGATCCTTGTTCAGAGAAAAATATAAAAAATAGTGAAAAATAAAAAAGTTTGATTCCTACTAGTGCCTTTTGGAAAATTCCAGGAAAAATTCAGGAAAAAGGAAAAATCTGGGTTATTTGCTTGTTCTGTGAGTTCTTTCCATCGTCCTTTGTTTTCACCTTGTTGCGCTGCGTCTCCACATATCTTAGCCAGCACCTGTGATTTGTACTTTGGATCCGGATTGAACAATCGTTAATCTGCATTCGTTAATTGTTAATCCTTGCTGTCATATTGTGTGCCTACGCATAGCTCCACATATTCTTCTATCAGCACAGGTTCATCTTGCAACTGTTACCCACGCTCAACAACAGATTACTTTGCCACTTTGGTGTTGCTCCTGTTTGGCGTTGGTAAGAATACAGGCAAGTCGGTGGTAAGCCGCTTGTGATTTTGCATTCCACTTTCACCACCACCACCACTTGTTTCCTTTTAGTTGATTGGGATAATACTTTGGTGTTGTCTTTTTCTATCTTCTAACCATGACAGGATCTCCGATGGACTTCAATGAGTGCGTGTCCAAGGGCGAGCTTACAACGTTCATGACTGAACAACACAATCTTATGACTGAGCTAACGCGCAATGTGAACAATCTGGTCACCCACATTGAACAACTCGAGCAACGCCCTCCACCTCATCGTGCTGATGATGAAGATGCGGATGATTTTGGTGATGAAGATGCGGATGCTGACGGTTATGCCCGTCGCTGCCTCAACTTCAACCGTCGCAATTTGGGAGGTAATAATCATGGTAATAATGATCCTTTTGCTAAAATTAAATTTAGCCTTCCTCCTTTTGCTGATAATGTTGATCCAGAGGCATATTTAGATTGGGAGCTTGCTGTTCAACAAAAATTTGATTCTCATAATGTTCCTGCTGAGCATAGAGTTAGACTTGCTACTAGTGAGTTTACTAATTTTGCTTTGTTCTGGTGGAGTGATCTTTGCAATGCTAATAATGCTGCTGCTGTGCCTCAAACTTGGAATGCTTTAAAGCAACGTAAGAAATCTTGTTTTGTTCCTCCTTATTACCAACGTGATTTATGTTTGAAACTACAAACTTTAAAACAAGGTGATAAAGGAGTAGAAGCATACTATCAAGAATTGCTTATTGGTTTAGCCCATTGTGGTATAAATGAAGATGATAATGATTCTAGTGCTAGATTTTTTGGTGGTTTAAACCATGATATACAGAACATACTTGATTACAAAGAATGGCGTAATTTTTCCCAATTGTATCATCTTCTATTAAGGCAGAGCGAGAAGTACAGGGATACAAACAACACCAGCCTTTCAGGTCTGACAATGGGAGGAATTTTCAGCAGCGTTCTGAGCTAGAGTCACCCACGCTTCCTATTGCATCACAGCCATCTACACCTCCATTTTCTTCTAGGGTAAGTAAATTGTCTAATGTGTAGAAGAAAGGTGCCACTCCGGGTGCTTCTACTAGCTCCTCCTTGTCCAGCTCTAAAATCATTTGCCACTGATGCAAAGGCATGGGACATGTCATGAAGGATTGCCCAGTCGTCGCGCTTTCATTGCTACCGAGGATGGATATGTAAGTGCTAGTGATGTTAAAGATGATTTAGCCCTTGCTTCTAACATTGATGCAGATTCCACCGAGGGCGATCAAGATAAGGAGGCCATCATCATTGACTCTGTGGCTACTACCGTGGACTACCCTAGCCTTCTTGTGCAGCATGTGTTGAGTACACATGTGGGACATGAAGAAGAGATGAAGATCCAATGAAACAATTTGTTCCACATGTATTTCATTGTGTAGGGTTGTCGTGTTCTCACTATCATTGATAGCGGGAGTTGTAACAACTTGGTGAGTTTAGATTTGGTTGAGAAGCTTGGCTTGCCCACACGACAACATTCGTATCCATATAAACTTCAATGGTTCAATAATACTGGTAAGACTAAGGTAACTAAATCAGCACGCATTAGCTTTTTCACAGGTTCTTATCATGATACTGCTGATTTTGATGTTGTCCCTATGCAAGCTTGTTCCATTTTGTTAGGTCGCCCATGGGAATTTGATAATGATGCTTTACACCATGGTAGAACTAATACATACACTATCATACATATGGACAAGAAAATTACATTGCTGCCTTTGTCTCCTACGGATATTATTAAACATGCTAATGAGCTTAAAAATAAACCTCCAATAGACATTGCTAAAAATAATGGGATTAAGTTAAAAGGAGGTGCTTTTCTTGCTACAACTTCTGCTACTACTGAGTTATGTGATAATTCTGATGCACCATGTTATACTATGTTTTGTTAACCTATTATGTCTGGTGCATTGCCTGCTATCACTAACCTTTTGCAGGAGTTCATTGATGATGGGATGAAGTCGAGGACGACTCCAATTCTAGAAGGAGGGGATGATGAGGACATCGCCAAGATGGAGTCGAGAACGACTCCAATTCAAGAAGGGGAGGATGATGAGGACATCGCCACGCTAGACACACCGACGCTATGGTCTTCCCCAAGTTGCAATTCATCCCCAACTCAGCTGCCACGTCACCCTCGGATTCAACAGACACGTCGTCACTGTTTCGGTTATAACTTTCTCATATGACATCGAAACGGGGCGTTCATGGAAGCGTTGGAAAGGGGACGACGACGCCGTCGTTTTGGATCTAGTCCCAGCTCCAAAAGGTCCGTGGATCATTCTATGTGACCATGGCAAGGTGCTGCATCACCTATTTGGGCCAACTTGGCCATGTATCGTGTCGGGCCTTAAGCCCAAGTTGTGGGCGCCCAACCCCTGGCCGTCCTCAACCCTAGGTCGAGTCTTAGACTATAAACACAGCTACCACCGCTGCTAGACAATTAGGTTTTGTTTAGAGTTTAGTTTCTCCATCGAGAAACTTAATTGTTCATTGTAACTGTGGTGATAAATCCTTTTACAGTGATCCAGGACCCCTGTTCTTGATCTCCTCTACTATGTCGATTAGTCCTTTGGAACTGAGTTCTCGAACCCTCTATTAATATTCACATCATTCATATTTGCAATTTTAGATTGCGTGTTTTACCTTCTTGCTTGTGCTCTTTGATTCGCTTGTAGGAAAAGCCTTTTTGGCGAGGTCAATCAAGTTGTGCTTGGTTGATAACCAATGGAGCAGTGGTGTAATGGTTGTAGGGTTCGAATCATGTCTGATTTGAAGCCGGATCGCCAATGTCAAGATCTCCACAAATCGAACTTACTGGCTACCTCTTGGAAGATCGGGCCTGTACTCATCAGCCTTGGCCTCACGTCGGCCGTGGACGTCCTGCCTCTGTCCGCCCTTGTAGCCGAGCTGCTGCCACCGCAAACAACCATATCGCATCCTATCTTGCCACCATGACCCTGCTGGGAAGGTTCCTAGTGAAGTGCAGGGCTGTGGGACAGCCTAGCTGCCCCATCGGGCCACCATGCCTTGCTCCTAGGGGAGCTCGTCGCCGGTGGCTGCGTCTCCATCCGTTCAAAGGAGAATAGGGGGGAAGGGAAAGCTAGAGCTGTGCCATGCACTGAGTGCATGTGGACCAGAGAGAGTGAGAGGAGAGGTGAACCCAGTCCATGTAGACTAAGCCTGTGGCTCACCATGTGGGGCGACCTGTCCACCATGAGCCGGCCCCCGGTAGACCAAGGCCCGTTTTTGAACCCGAGCCATGACATGGCATCACCTAGGAGCGCCACATGTCCAGCCCGGGTGGCCCAACCCGGCCCATGTCTAGGCCCTGCCCCAGCCCGCCAAGCCCGGTCACGGCCCAGTCAAAGTTGACCATTGACTGGTCAACATTGACCGGACCCACTTGTCAGCTGCTGTTCACCGAGACCCCACCTGTCATCCCGCACTGTTCACTCGGCCAATCACGGCCTGCCACGTGTCAGCTCCTAGGATTTTCAGCCCTTTTTCTTTTTCAGAAAATGGTTTATACTTCAAAAATTCATAACTAAATCACCGTAACTCAGAAAAATGCCAAACCAGAGTCCAGATTTTTCTAAAAATGAGCTCTACATCATAGGCTTGTTCTTGAGTGCTTTTGGACCTTTTGATTTTTAGTTGCTTCTTCGTGCACCTCTATAGGAGCCGCTAACGCGGCCATATGTCATGTTTTACAGACCTAGAGGAGCCACCGACTAAGGAGTTCGACCCTGACTACACCGACGACTTGGGTGATGACCTGACAAGTGACACGCCCCACCCATTCGAAGATCCTATTACGCATTGCAAATACTTAGAATTTCTAGTGCTTTACTTTTATGCAATAATATTACTGATTGGTTGCATGGTAGTTTACTGCTTTTTGAGCCACTTACCTTGTTGCAACCTTACACTTGCTCACCTTGCTATCAGACTAGATGTTGCATTATCACTCGTTACTTACTGCTTTGCTCTTACTCGCATTATATCTGTGATGTGATGCTGGTGAGTAAGAGGCATGTGAGATAAGGCACAAGGTGCCATAAACCTGATAATAACCTGATAATGAACCTAGGGAGATCTTGGCATGAGTCTTGGGTGTGTGGTGAGGGTCAAGTCGACCGAGCAGGATCTACAATGAGTTGGGAAGACAAGTCTTACCGAAGGATGCTACCTAGGCGTTCGCCATGTGAGGTGCCTATGGCGGGTACATGTGATAGGGAGAGGTCCCGGGGTGGAGTGTCTTCGTGGGATGAAGCCCTGGGATGGGAGGTGCTATGATGGCATAGGGTGTCGGGTGTTCCATTGAGCAGAAAACGGTTCCCCTCGTGAAGATGTCCTGCTTAGTCATCCTAGGGACTAACACGCTTGTGGACCGGGTCTTAGGAATCCTTGCACGCCTACTCGCTTCTGCGGGGAGGAGATGGACATTCGACTTGCTGGTGCGGTGCCACTACTATTAAGAGGTTAGCGGATAGTTTAGGGAGGTACGGGCACGAGGACCCACACCCTCCCAAGACAGCGTAGTACACAGGGGCCAAGTACTACGTCTCACAGTCTCAGTGTGTCGATGGTACTCTGACACAACCCTAGTTCTAAGTGATAGGGTGGTACTGTTTCTAGTCGGTAGGCGGCCCAGAATCAGCTTAGACGAGGCATCGTCGAGCATAGCTATCTTGTGGAATGTCTAAACCTCTGCAGAGTTTCTAGTTGATCGATCGATACATATGCCGAATCTTTTGTCTATGGACATATCCTAAGTATAGCTTCACTTGACTAGATGAGAGGAGTCTTTCTACCTTCCCTAGGATTTCAGTGTGTGTTCCGGCCTTAGCCGTTGAGACATGGGAGAGAGGGAGTCGCCTGTGCCGACGAGAGAGTGAGTTGAGATGTGATGTGGTGGTGAGATATGTGTTGGGATGGGATAACATGTGTGAATGAGATGGGTTAAAATTTGACAAACTTATATTATTAATATATTGATTACTCACTTAGGAAACCATAGCCAAAGATAGGTCTTTTCTTTCCCCCTCTGCATCTGGTTCCACAAAGCAAATGCATCATAGGGTGGGAGATGCGTGGTCAGTACCAAGTGTACTGATAGATTTTTAGCAGGCTCGGAGCCCGAGTTCGACGAGGAGGATGACTGGGAGGAGTAGGGGTTCGCCCTGCGCTCAAGCTTGGTACGAGGAGTCCTAGTTTCCGCTGCTATCTACGAGATACTGTTCCATATGCTGTGTGTGAGCATGATCTGCCCTACGTGGCGATGATAATAATTAATGTAAACCTTCTATTTGTACTCTGATATTCGTGTATGACTCTATCATTCGACTGAGATTTGGGTAATGGCATGAACTCGTTCATCTATTACACCTCGAATCTGTGGTATTCCCTTCGCATAATGCGGGATCATTTCAGTTCGTACCAGAGCCATGCTTGACCCTAGGATGAACCCTTAGGATTGTCCGATAGAAACAGGCACGAATCTATGCACCTTCGGTTATATTACCAACCATGCTGCATTTTCTTGCATGGCTTACCTCATTTCACACATCTTACCACAAATACTGCTTGCTTTCTTGCCTATCATCGCTCTCCATCACCCGACTTCACTCCACTTCAGGCTACTTTTCTCTACTTCGCTCAACTTCACCCTGAGTTACTTGTCTCACATAGTTGGATTTCCTATGTGTTACCCTTGTCTTACCCTATTTTGCCTTATCCTATCATGTTGTGTCTCAGACTTACTCTGTTCTACCTGGTTACCTTAATAACCTGCTAACTCCATTTTTACGGTTGTTTTGTAGATGGCTCCACTTGTTGAGCTTGCTGTTGACGCACGAGACTGCTGTGGGTTCGCCACGATCCTGTACGGGGTGCTGGACTCATTGGGCATCCCAACTGAGAGGATAATGTGCGTGTGCTGGGGTGAGGCTAGACCGGACGAACTTCTTTAGGGTCACGTCATCGTCCACCTCTGGGTCCCTACCAACACATACGTGCCCGTGCTTCACGCCTTCGAGGAGGTGGCTGTGGAGACTTCCGTTGCTGCTTGCGTACAGTCTGTTTCACGCACGGCTCTCCGTAGCATGATGCGTGACATGCATGACTACCTCTAGACTGGGCCCTACCGTCTACTGCCCCATGCCCTCAACCTCAACTAGGTCACGGAGCCGCAGGACGCTGCTGCCGACTACGCTGCGCGTGTCGAGGTCAACCCCTGTTTGAGTGCCTTCGCGCAGTACATCCCTGCCCAGGACCACTACATCATGGAGGTGGAGTCGCAGAACCGCAGCCTTTAGGACTTCCAGTTCTAGCGTGACGACATCCTAGCCCTAGAGGAGTGGAAGCGTGAGTTGGTGATTTGCGATCTCATGAAGGAGCGCGAGGACTCCTACAAGATGGAGGTCCTCCACGAGTCCCATGAGAAGGTACTCAAGGCAGAGATTACCGAGCTCAAGGACAAGGTGCTAGAGCAAGAGCTCTGCAACGACTACCTATCCTCCTAGCTGCTGGAGTACGAGGATCGCATTGAGCGTCAGAGGCGTGTCCTGAAGGAGCTCTAGGAGAAGGAGAAGAAGCATGCCTTCGCCAGGTGTGGCTTGCAGGATCACTGCAATGCCCTGGAGGATGAGGCAGAAAGGGTTGTCATTGTTTCCACCTACAACCCGCACCACCTCACCCACTACATCAAGTGCACCGAGTTCCTCCAAGACAAGGTGAACCGTCTCCATCAGACCTGGGTCATCACCGATGCTAAGTGCATCCAGGAGATCGAGATGGTACAAGACCCTCTTTCGCCTGGGACACGCAGGAAGCCACGTAGGTAGACTTTCCATGTTGAGCCCACCAAGCTCAACCTAGCAGCATGTTCATCCACGGACTATCCTAAGATTCCACGGACTGAGATGCTAGAGCACACCCTTGCCCGCGTTGCGAGGATCCACCACACCGACGACGAGCTCCGTGCCTTGGACCGCACTTCCAAAGTTTCTGCTTTCACCGATGGCCCATCTACACCACCCGCCACTTTTGGACAGGAGTAGTTACCCTCTCATGCTCATGTAATAATGTAGTAGTAACCTTGATGAGCCCTGCGTGGCCATGAGACATGACTCATCCCTTGGAGTAGAGTAGATTGTCCGCTTTTTGAGCTGCCTGCGAGTAGCATGATTCTCGTGAGTCTACCAAAGTGTAGCTATTGGAGATGTCGCTTTGTAATAAAACAATGTATTGGATCTTACTGCATCTTATGGTTCTTATCGCCTTCTTGTATTGAGTGTCGGGTAGCAATCATTTGAAATTGTGATCAAAATTGTGTAATCACTTAATAAATCATCAATCTTGACCTAATCTTGTAGTGAGATGTCTTGTCGCCGTTTCGCTCATCTAAACAACCGCTCGATCTCCCCCGCGCCCATGGGCCGTGGGCGTGGCCGTGGCTGTGGAGGAGGCCGTGGAGCTCCCTTCGCCGTTTTCGCTGCCATGGAGGAGCCTGTCCCCGTGGAGCCTGCTGGTGAGGCAAGAGCCGCTCAACCTAGAGGTGGGATTGGAGCTGCCATGCCTGGAGAAAAAGCACCACCGCCGCCGCCACCACCACAGCTGGTGGAGGTGATGGACCGCCAGACTCGCCTTCTGGAGACATTGGCTGAGGGAATCCTTCACCACCACGGAGGGCAGTCGGATGACTTCCAAAGGAAGTTGGAGGGTGTTGACGATGGTTATCTACCATAATAAAAAATTAAAATAAATATATAAAGGGCTAATAAATGATCACCAACATAGGTTTAGGGTGTCAACTAACGAAATTCCATGAGTATTGGTGAATCTATATTTTGCAGGGGGTTATCACAATACTTTAGGAATTGATATCTTCCACGAGAAGGAACCCACGTCAATCGGCCTAATCTCCACGTCATGAATACGCAAGAGGCTTCTAGAGGACACCAGAGGACTCCACGAGGAGGGCCACCACGAGGCGCCGCCAAGTGGGGCCGATCGGCCTCAACCCTAGGTCGACCGGCCCCTAGCCGTCGCCCCTCGGCTCCTTCCTTTGCAAGCTACTTCAACCGCCTCCAAGGATGCATCCTAACCCCACGTGAAGGTCAGTTTGATCCAAGGGCCATGGTTCCATGCTCTAGGCTATATAAACGAGGCCCTAGACCCCCCTCCGGGGGGAATTCATTCAATCCATCATCATAATCACCTTTAAGAGAAAAGCTAGGGTTTGGGAAAGAGAGGTGTCCCTCGAATGGATGTCCTCTCAACTCCCAAGTTAGAATAGATCTAGTCTTCTAGATAGTAGAGAGATGGAGAGCAAGGGAGGAGTTCAGAGGTGCTGGCCTATCGGTGCTTCTTCAACAACTTGTACTTCGGCAGGATCGAGCTCTACGTGGGCTTGCTTCTTGGATGGCTCAGGCTTGGCAATCAACTTCTGATTCAAGTAAGATTCATGTTTATATTATTCTTCTGGTTTGCGAGTCTCTTTTGAGCACTTTAATCTAGTCAACTAGGTTAGAGTATAATTCGTAGTGTAAGCATGGCGCTTAGACTAGGGTTACTCGTAGATGCACCCTATATTCCAGATCGGTGGTAGATCACGAAGGTGACAGCTTCGTTGAGTCCTCTGTAGTCCACCTCCCGTCTATAGGTCTAGCAGGATATATAATTACATGGTAGATTTGTACTCTGTTTGTAGTCTTCCTTAGTAAATCCCCAGTTGAATAGTAGAAGATGTGGACTGCCCAAGTTAGAAGTAGAAACCCTGATCGAATTATCCTCTCTATACTCCTACTATTGACCCCATACTAGGTTGATCCTCTCTTACGTTTTAGTCTTGTTTTCACTTTAGTTGTTCCCACCTTATTTATATTTCCAGCTCATTCACCTTTTCTAGTTAAGTTAGAACACGTAGCTAACTTACATGTTTCCCTGTGGATACAATATTTAAAACCCTCCGGGTGAAAGCTACAACGGTATCCATGCGCTTGCGGATCTTTTATGTTCGCGTTAATAAATACCAACAAGCTTTCTAGCGCCGTTGCCGGGGAAACAATTGCTGAATTGACTATGAACCTAGCCTAACCTTTTTCAAAAACAAAAATAAATAAATAAATATATATATATACATAAAAAAATCTCTCTTTTCTTATCTTTACCCTTTTGTTTTCTAAAAAGAAAAAATCTTTTCTCATACCTTCTTTCTTTTTATCCTTCACCTCATCCCTTCTATTCTTTTCTCCTTTCATCTTTTGTTAGCATGGATAATAACACACCTATCTATCAATATGCTAACCCTATGGGAACACACCTTAGACCACCAGAACATTTCGAGCCTATCACAACATCTGGTTTTGAGATAAGCCTGGATTTCATAGAATTTGTTCAGAAAAAACCCTTCATGGGGGAAATTGAGGAAAACCCATATTCGCACCTACGAGAGTTTAAGCGGATCTGTGACCTCATTCGCATAAAGGGCATGTCCGATGAGACCATCCAATGGAAGCTATTTCCATTCTCTTTAACGGGAAAAGCTAAACATTGGTATAAACTCAATGTAGAATGTGCACAAGGAGATTGGAAGACACTATGTAATGAATTTCTATCAAAATTCTTTCCCATCTCCAAAGTGAATGACCTACGGAAAGAGGTTCTAACTTTTAGACAACTAGAAGAAGAATCTCCTGCCAAACATGGGATCGCTTTATTGACCTTACCCTCATTGGCCCGGACCTTGCTATTCTAGACCCAATACTTTTTCAACATTTTTATGAAGGTCATAGCAAGGATTCTAGGGAATTTCTTGATTTATCCTCTGGAGGAGTTTTTCTTCATTTGCTTACAAGTGAAGCAAGGGTCATGCTTGAAAAAATTACTAGTCAAGCCACTCGCTGGACTAAAATCCATTTTAAGCCCCCCAAGAAAAAGAAGGAGTTCTCTCCTAAACAAAAAGAGGAAGTTTTGATAGCTAAGTCACAACCACTTCAATCCTGAGGTTCAGCTATCAATCCTAAGACATCAATACCCCAACGTAATGATGATAGCTTAGACTTCTAGTTTTGTAAGATGCTGGTCGATCAATATAAAAATAGAATGGCATCTAGAAAAAAGTGTTCTCAACTACCTTTCCCCCATAGAGCACATTGGAAGAAATGCAAGGATGGCATGTCTAGCGAGCCATAGAAGGAGAGCCAAGCAATTTTTGAAATTATTCTATCTTATCCCCTTCTATGCCCACATCAGATGACTTACCTCAACCCATTTTTCAATCCATCCTTGACCCCGATGATCCCTCGTATGCTCTCCCTCCTAAGTCTCATGATGATCCTAGAAATCCATTAAGCCAACCAAACCATAGGACTCATAATGACCACATGGATGATGAAGAGATGCTACGACATTGGCAGGAATGTGTAGAATGGATGGACAAGGAAGAAGCCTTAATAGAATCTAATATTGGCTCAAACTCAAATGGTGAGTTTTTAACTCCCTTTGACTTTGAGGATGATACTTATCCATCTATGGAGGAAGCCCTAGATGAGGCCAATTCAAGAGTCACCAATCCAAGTGAAATTCTAAACATTCAGATTAGAGACAAAGATGACATCAATGAGCATGGAATCTATTCCATAACCACCTTATTAAATCATGTTCATATGAGACATCTCCCAATTCAATTGGTCTCTTCAACCTCCCCACATTCGAGATCTCTAACCCCTCACTCTTTCTGTTTATAAAAATTTCAAAATGGTGGTTGTAGATGCATATGTTTATCATAAATATTGCAGATCTCGTTGTGCTCTTAAGGTTGGTGTTGGAGAGGAACCTACTTCACCAAAACACTTTTTGAAGGTTTCCTAAGGATAAGCTTAGTGTCCTAAAACAAGCACTTTTTAGATCCTAACACGAGTATTCACCTTTCTGCTACGCTGCCCTTGTGAAACGAGCATAGAGATATAATTGTAAAAATATTCCTTCGGGTACTCTTGTCACTAACCTTTCTAGGTCTGGAGCAAAATGATCAAAAGAATAACAAACACAAGGGAAACGCAGCTCACGCATCATGAAGAGATCCATGGAACAAGAAGATGAGTGCCACGAAACAAGATCTATAATCAAAGCACTCACTCCATGAAAGAAGGTGAACAAATCTCCACCAAGCCCCTTCAAGACAAAGACCATCATGGAGAAATTCTCAAGACAATGAGGGGAGCACAAGGACCAACAAGAATGTCAAGATCAGGAGAACAAAAAGATGGTGAAGACAAGCCATTCATGAGCAGAACCAGTTGGGCAAGAGAAGCTTCCATAAGGTGGTTCAGTACCATCACTCTTCAATGATAAAAGTACTATCTTGAGGTACATAATTAGTATTCAAAATGCTTTTCTCGATCCTGGTATGCAAATAAATGAAGAACCAAACATGTTTAAGTTACAACTTCGCTTGATCCAACCTGATCAACTTAACATGTTCAGTTCTTTAATCTTTGTTCTTAGCTTCACTCTCTTGATCTCACTGTCTTAACCAAATGAGCTAAAAATATTGCATATTCACACTCATGCTCATCTTCTGATCTTCTCACCCAGAACTTCAACTTTATCTTGTTCACCATGCCTAAGGTTAGAGAAGAATGAATAAAACTTTTGGTTCTGTTGGTGTTTTTCCACCAATAGAGCCCATGCACTTGATCTCTACCTTGTCTTTATAAGCAGGACACACTTTAAACAAAACATAGATGAGTTTGTCAACTCTCCCAAATTCTACAAAGTGAAGGTCCTGGATCTATAAGAACATGCACACTGAGCAAGATGCTGTCAACTTCCACAATTAATGCTTCATTTCAAACGGCTGCAGGACGAACGAAGAACATGGGTAACACCATATCAAGAGGTGCAGTTATCAAGGTCTCCACCTCTGAGACTAGATGATTCACCTAAGGAATGAACATGGTGAGAAGTCCTATTCAGAGGACTTAAAACAATGAACCCTCGCCGGGAGGTAAAATCGGTAGATATCTATATTGATCTTTTCTACATAATCATTTTCATTTAGCATATTTATCTATTCTGCATTAGCATTGCAATATTATATATATATATATATATATATATATATATATATATATATATATATATATATATATATATATAGAAATATTCACCGTGGTGGCATAAAAATAAAAAAATATTGAGAAAGAAATCCCACTGAAACTCTGCCTAGAAGAAAAGCTTTGGACAACTGAGGCTTAAGTGGCCAAACCACTAACGCTTAACATGTTCCACAAGTTTTGTTGTCTATTTGAGTTTCACAGGATTTGAAGGACCAAAAAGAGCTGACAAGCAAGTGAATGCTCTATCCATTGTTGGAGCACTGTCTCATAGTCATCAACATCAATCAATTTATAACAGAAGACATGCATCTCCACTGCCAGTCTGCTACATTGCAAGATCGAATGACTATGTCAACATTTAGCTTGGGGGAAGGCACCCCCGTGTATTCCAGGTAAGTATCCTTACCCCCTTAAAGTTTTCTTTCTATAAATAAATTCAAAAATAAAGAAAAAAAATATATTGAGCACATGAAGGTTCACACTTATATAATTATGGTCAGGAGACATACTTTTTAATATTTATGGATTTTTATTGTGTCTACTTTATCTAGTCGAGTATTTGTTTTATATTATGCTATTTCATAATAATGTGTGTTAGTTAGAGTGTGTCAAGTTTGCTTGAATTAGTTTGTGAATAGAGAGCACTTAGAATAATCTCTGTTATGGAAATGATGAATAGTTGCTCTGCCGTAATTCCTTTCAGGTGCCTAGTTTTCAAACACGTATTCTCCCGAGTTTTGGGTAGAACTGTCTTGATCTAAACATAAACTCTGAGCCTGAAACTTATGGGTTGCTAATGCTGGATCTAAATCTAGGTAGTTGAGGAGTATGATATGAGAAAGTTTGAGCTGCTATTTATCTTGCTCCTACTGATGCTAGAGTTCTGGAGAATTTTATCTTTTGAAATCTTAAAATACCATGATGAGTACTTGTATGGCAAAGCTTAAAATTGCTACCATAGCCATACATAGGATAGAAAACTCCATTCATACTTTTTACTACTTGTACTTGCATTCAGCATTGTCGAGCTCTGTTGACCCTTAGAGGCTTGTCATACTTTTAAAATCAAGATCACGTACACTCCACTCAAATATGCTGCTTCTACTCTAGAAGTACGCAACAACATGCCTTTAGATCCACCAAATATATTTTTCTCCTACACTGGGAGAGAACACCACTCACATGTTTTATAGGATTTTTGTCACCTATCCATACACTTCATAAGCCCCAATTATTGTTGCTCCAGGTTATTATTATCTCTCAATCTTTCATTATAGACGAGAATGTTTTGGGCTTATATATTTATAAAAAAAGAAGAAACAGAAATATATAGAGAGTAAAACATGGACAAGTGTCCTACCAAAACAATGGGTACTTAGATGACCGCCTCTCTAAAAAAACTATAGCCCAAAATATCTCTTAGTCTAAGTTCTTCAATTATTCAAAGAGAGATCAAAATCCCTATCAAAGGAGCAAAAGTAGAATTAGATCCACTATCACCTTCATCATAAATAAACCACTCCTTGATCCATACACATGCACTTCTTGATTTGATCGTATGCCTCATTTCTCTGGATCCACTATTTGACTTTACAAAATATGCTTTCAAGTATGTACACGCTGTCTCCATAACTATAAGCTCCAGATAAAGCATTAGATGTAGGATGAGAGAAGGCAAATCTCACTTTGCCTTGGAGAGGATCCAGAAATACCATATATATTGAGAGATTTGAGAGAGTCATACAAAAAGATACTCTGAGTTTTATTTTAAAAATCTTGCAAAACTCCAGAATAATAGTTGAATGAAGAGCTTGAGACATGTGCTTGATTTGATTGTTCTACTTTTCGACTGCTCAAGACCCAAGTGAAGGCTAATAAGCTCCATAGTTAAAGGTAATATGGGTAAGTCTAAAGGTTAGAGTGGTTAGACCTAATCCGGAGGAAAATTCTTGTTTGAACGCATGTGTACTTTTGAGGCGTGAAAGCATTGTAGCAACTCATGATCCATTATGAATATTTGCTAAGGGACTAGCAAAAGGTAAGCTTGGGGGAGTTGTTGATGATGGTTATCTACCATAATAAAGAATTAAAATAAATATATAAAGGGCTAATAAATGATCACCAACATAGGTTTAGGGTGTCAACTAATGAAATTCCACGAGTTTTGGTGAATCTATATTTTGCAGGGGGTTATCAGAATAATTCAGGAATTGATATCTTCCACGATAAGGAACCCATGTCAATCAGCCTAATCTCCATGTCATGAATACGCAAGAGGCTTCTAGAGGACACCAGAGGACTCCACGAGGAGGGCCACCATGAGGCACCGCCAGGTGCGGTCGACCGGCCTCAACCCTAGGCTAACCAGCCCCTGGCTGCCACCCCTTAGCTCCTTCCTATGCAAGCTACTTCAACCACCTCCATGGATGCATCCTAACCCCACATGAAGGTCGGTTTGATCCAAGGGCCACGGTTCCATGCTCTAGGCTATATAAACGAGGCCCCAGACCCCCCTCCGGGGGAATTCATTCAATCCATCATCATAATCACCTTTAAGAGAAAAGCTAGGGTTTAAGGAAGAGAGGTGTCCCTCGAATGGATGTCCTCTCAACTCCCAAGTTAGAATAGATATAGTCTTCTAGATAGTAGAGAGATGGAGAGCGAGGGAGGAGTTCGAAGGAGGTGCTGGCCTGTCCGTGCTTCTTCAACAACTTGTACTTCGGTAGGATCGAGCTCTACGTGGGCTTGCTCCTGAGATGGCTCAGGCTCTGGCAATCAACTTCTGATTCAAGTAATATTCATGTTTATATTATTCTTCTGGTTTGCGAGTCTCTTTTGAGCGCTTTAATGTAGTCGACTAGGTTAGAGTATAATTCATAGTGTAAGCGTGGCGCTTAGACTAGGGTTACTCATAGATGCACCCTATATTCCGGATTGGTGGTAGATCACAAAGGTGACAGCTTCGTTGAGTCCTCTGTAGTTCACCTCCCATCTGTAGGCCTAGCAGGATATATAATTACGTGGTAGATTTGTACTCTGTTTGTGGTCTTCCATAGTAATTCCCTAGTTGAATAGTAGAAGATGCGGACTGCCCAAGTTAGAAGTAGAAACCCTGATCGAATTATCCTCTCTATACTCCTACTATCCACCCCATACTAGATTGATCCTCTCTTACGTTTTAGTCTTGTTTTCACTTTAGTTGTTCCCACCTTATTTATATTTCCAACTCATTCACCTTTTCTGGTTAAGTTAGAACACGTAGTTAACTTACACGTTTCCCTGTGGATACAATATTTAAAACCCTCTGAGTGAAAGCTACAATGGTATCCGTGCGCTTGCAGATCTTTTCTGTTCATGTTAATAAATACCAACAGAGGGTTTCCTCAAGCTTAGGCCCCCTACCTTCGACTACACCGACGATGACCCCATCGCCGCTGAGGACTGGCTGTGGGAGATCGAGAAGAAGCTAGACCTCACCACCTGCACTAACAAGAAGTGTGTTGGAGTTGCCGCTCATCAGCTCACTAGCGCTGCACGTGCTTGGTGGGACGGCTACTTAATGCCCACGATGACCCCGGGAGCATCTCGTGGGAGGAGTTCACTGAGGCCTTCCGCGAGGACCACGTGCCCGAGGGCGTCATGGATACCAAAGTGGAGGAGTTTTGCAACTTCACCTAGGGGACTCTGAAGGTGCAGGAGTACACCACCCGCTTCGTTTGCATGATGCGGTACGCTCCTAAGGAGACTAATACTGACAAGAAGAAGATGTACCACTACAAGAAGGGGCTAAACTCGCACCTCAAGATCACTCTCTCGGGCCATGAGTGTCGTACCCTCTGGTAGATGATCAACAAGGTGCTGGAGATGGAGAGGGATCGCCTAGAGGTTGACGCTCAGAGGGAGAGGAAGGAGAAGAGGCATCGGGGTGAGGGTTCCTCTCACACCCCAGCCCTAAGGCAGTGTGGGTCTGCTCCGCCGCAGTCCTGCTCTCACTCTTCCTAGGGAGCTGCTCCAAGCCGTGGTGGTGGTTTCTACTCTGCCAACAACCACCGCCCTGCTCAGAGATGCCCTGCTCAGAGCCCGAGCCAGAGTACGTGGAAGGCACCTGCGTCCACCGCCACATGCACTGTGCCCTTCACGTGCTTCACCTATGGCCAGCCAGGTCACAAGTTGGTGGTCTATCTGCAGAGAGCCACACCTGTGCAGACCCCTACGAGGCAGGCACCAACCTAGGGAGCACCTCGCAAGCTAGCCGTGGGTGCCACCCATGGCCGTCTCACTCACTTGACCGTGGAGGACGCTCAAGACACCCCCGACGCGGTGTATAGTATGTGTTTGGTACAGGGAGTTTTAGCATCAGTTCTTTTTGACTCTGGTGCTACATGTTCTTATGTATCATCTAAGTTTGCATGAGAGCACAACATACCTGTCACACCACAGAGTGTACCCATAGACACCATATCTGTAACAGAACCGACCAATTATATGAAATTAAGTAAGAAAATCATCCATCAAGCAGACGATTTCGCAAACTTAAGCCCGTATAACCCGGTAGTCCATGAAATCACGATGAATTTCAAACCAACTTACATACCAGCCAATATCATAATAAGTTTAGCGGTCACCATAACAAATTACATAAAAGTTCACGTCGCAAATACATCGGAGTTTAAACATAGTTATTACAAACCATGTTCAAATAAAAGTAGCGGAAGCATTTAGTTCAAACCACACGCCCTCACATAGAGTTCGAAATAAAGTGCCAGCTCAGGATCATCTCCAACAAAAGCATCAGACGAGACATAGGGAATGACCACTGCCCATGGTCCTAAGCTTCACCCATCGCAGGATAAAGGCAGTTGATACAGTAGCCGTAATACATCTGCCCATCTGCAACAAGTGGGAACAAAGCCCTGAGTACAAGAAGGTACTCAGCTAGACTTACCTGACATAACCAAAAATAAATTGACACCAAGGATCATGATAAGCTTTATGGTAGGGTAGATGACTCATTTGCAAAAAGGCATTTTTAGCAATTAAAGAATCTTTTCCAGAAGCTTTAGCATCAAGTTAAATCTTTATTAACCTATCGACTACATTTGCACCTGTACTAGAGTAACATGTAATTAAACAAGTAAGGATAACCAATGATCATTAACAACTTCCATCATGTCATATTCCATATAACTATCCAAGTGTTCCATCAATATTACTACGATGAAGTAACTCAAGTCAAGTGTTCACTATCCAGTGAACAATGGCGATTCAAATCGATTATTAACCAGCTGGTAATTTATGCCTCACACAAACCTCACTCACCCGCTAAAGTGAGATATTGGTCACCGAGTCAACTATTCAGGTAAGTCTCGAGTTTGCCAGGAACCACATGTACCCGGGGGCCGCCCGACTGCTCTTTGGCCTTATCATCGCGCCCCCGTGTCCTACCACACCTGCTCTGGTACAGTGTGCTGTGGGCAATCCACTCGGCCCGAATAATCTCCCAGCTTCACGGTCGAAAGGTACATTATTCGGCCAGCTAAATGTAAGGCATGCGTTCAACATGACTCGAGGCCCAACAATGGTCGGTCCTTAATCGACACAGACAGAAAACACTACAGTCTGAAACTCTGCAAGTCTCCGTCTGGTCTCAATTTCACATTAACAGTTAGTTATTCTAAGATGACATACTTTTTCAAGCAGATCCAGGTAACCACCTATAGCTCGCAAGTGATAGGAAATCACCCAACTTCTATCGGTCTAAGCAAGCTAAGCATTTCTTGACTGCAAATACCAAGGTAACAAAGATATGGTAGAACATGGTAAACAAGGTATAATGCAGCAACGATTGCAAACAACTCCTAAACGTAATGCATCAGTTAAAGTAAAGCATTAATCAAATATTTGCAAACCAAGAGAGAAATGCTCTGGGGCTTGCCTCTTTCAAAAGAGCTCGGGCGGTGGTTGGGACACTCTGGAAGATCCTCACCGACCTCCTCGTCGGCTTTAGGCACCTCCTGCTCTTGCACCTCGGGCTGCTCTTCCGGCTCATCGGGAACTGCTACTGGAGTTACTTCTTGCGATCCTATATGATGCAAATGTATAAGTGCTCATGCCTAGGTGCATTGCAGAGATGACATGTAGAGATCATGATGAATGAGATGTAGATGAACAGGTTTACTTATTGCATAAAGTAGGAATACAACTTTTCTACAAGGTAGTCTACATCATCCAAGAACATGTACTCGTATACTACTACAAACATTCTCTACCATGCCAAGTCACCCTAGAAATCTAAGATGCTTCAAAGATACACCAAAGCAAACCTTATCAAATAATCTTGCATTAACAAGGTTAATTAAACCCTAGTTAACACTATGCTTGAATAGCAACACTTCTTTTGGTAGCATAGAAAAATCTAATAAAATTACAGTAGCTTACTAGCATCTAATCTAGCATGCCACAAAAATTTCATTACATTTGGAGTACTAGAACTGCCTACACAAAAATAACAATCTAAGCCCTAAAAATGAGCATAAAAATACTTTAGACTATGAAAAGTATCAAACAACAGATTTAGCATTTTTCCTACATTCTACACAATAAACAATCACTATTGAAAAATTATTATATGCATGTTTTATTCATATTTTTCTCTCTATCAAAAATAACAATTATCAACAATAATAAGCACTTGTACTACACATCAAAATTTTTCTACAGAACATGCATGACACATATTTTTCCTAGAAATTACATTACACAAAAAGATTAACAAAATTGAAACCATATTTTTCTGAGCTTTATATGATTTATTACATATTTATCAAGAAAACAGGAATTTCAATGATTAAATAAAAACCCTATAGAAAAGTATTTCAAACTTGACATGCAACAATTTTAGATAATAGATCTGGTTCTACGAAGTCTACCAAAACTTATTTCACAATTTTTGGAACCAAAATGAGCAAGTTATGAATTTTCTAAAGCATTTACATCTTTTCTGAAAAATCATTTTCAAAAATCCTTTTAAACATCAGCCGCTGAAACACTAGGTGCACCCGGTGCAGTGCACCCAGATCCACATGGAGGAGCTGACAGGTGGGCCCTTCGGTCAGTGGGACCCCACATGTCGGTGAAACAGGGACAGTGGCGGCGCTGACCGCGCGGATCTTGCCGACGGCGAGGTCGCCGGTGACGAGGTCACCACCATGGTGATCACCATGCCAAGGCGGTCACGTTGGTGCAAATGGCATGACTGGAGGAGCTCGGGAAGAGGCTCGTCGTCGCCAATGGCAGAGCGGCGGAGCTGCTCCCCGGCGGTGAGCCGTCTCCGGCCAAGTCAAGGCGCGGGGAAGAGCTCACGGGCACCGGTGAGGTGGTGCGATGCAGTTGCGCTTGAAAAAGAGGCGAGGGGTGGAGCGGAGGGGCGAGCTCCACGGAGCAGTGCGCTCTGTGAGCAACGGCCGAACTCCGATGAGCCATTGCGCCGGCGTGAAGGCTTACCACGGCGTGCCGAAGCGAGCAGCGAGTGCGGGAGGGCGAAGCGGTGCTCATGGCGCGGTGTAGTGGCCGACGGCGAGCTAGAACAGATGGAATCGCCAACTCCGGCGAGGGCGCGCGGTGGCGGTGAGCGGCGCGTGCTGCTGCTGTGCTGCAGCTGTGGAGAGTGGAGGGAAGGAATGGGCGAGTGGAGTGGGCACGGCGCGGGGGAAATTGACGAGTGCGTGGGGCACGGGGCCACCAGACACCACCCGGCCGGCGTTGCCGGCATGCGCTCGCCACACGTTGGGCGCGGTCTGCCGCGGTCGGGTGCGTGCGCGCGCGAGCGTGCGGGAGAAGAAGGAGGCCGCGCTGGGCGGGGCCGGGGTCGCGCGCGGGCGAGCGTGCGGTGCGGCGTGCGCGCGGGAGAGCTAGGTCGGGCTGGCTTACGCGAGCGGGCCAGAAGCGAGGCGCCAGCCCACCAGGTGAGAAATTGATTTTTTTTCAATTTTATTTTCAATAAATTTTCAAACAATTTCAAATAATAGTTTTAAAATCTCATTTGAGCAAGAAAATGACTTCTTTTGAAAATGGCCCAAAAATGAAAGTTGCTTAGAATTTAATTCTCTACAACTTTTATTAAGGGACCAACTCAAAATTCCCAACAGATTTTGAATTGGAGAATAAAAGCTAAATACAGAGGGTTTTTAACCATTTTCCAATAATATTTTTAAAAGCAAATTTTGACAAAACTTTGGTTACCAAAGTTGCTCCAAAAATCATGCTAATTAATTCTAAGTTATTTAAAGTTATAGCCAAACAAGTTTTATGACTCTTAGCAAGCAAATGCAATAATTTAGGGTTCAAACAGATGTTTTTCACACTTCAATTTAATTTCAACTTATATTGCATGTGATGATGAACATGTATGTGATGCTAATGCTCATGCTTTGGGATGTTAATGCATGCTTAATGTAACAGAACCGTCCAAATTATAAGAGCACAAGTACAAAAACAATCACCGAAGTGATCAAATTCTCGCACTTGAGCCCATATAACTCCGGTAGTCCAATGAAATCACGAGGGATTTCAAACCAACCAACATACAAGCCAAGATCATAGTGATTCAACATAACAAGTCACATGTTACATCCATTTCAAAAGTAATTCAATATACATCAGAGTTTAACATAGTTATTACAACTTAACTTGAAAAGTAGTGGAAGCAAAGTAATTGGAAACTAACATTTCTCTGATTTCAAATACATGCCAGTACTAAGGTCGACTTCCAACAAAAGCATTAGAGACAAGATAAATAAGGAGGATCATGCCCATGATCACACTCTGCCACTAAGGCAGGAGCCAACCAACTCTTGCAGTCACCATGACACATCACAACCTGCAACAAGTGGGAATAAAACCCTGAGTACAAGAAGGTACTCAGCTAGACTTACCTGTCAAAAACCAAAAATAAAGTGACACCAAGGATCATGCAAGGCTGATATAAAGTGGGCTAGCTTGACAACATTTTGCATAAAAGCTTAATATGAATAAGTAATCATTAATGCTTAAGCATCAAGTTAATCATCGTTAACCTATCATCTATATTAGCACCTGTACTAGAGCACTCACTTGATTAGGAGCAAACAATATTAACCATAGCAGGTATAAATGGAGGCAACATTTCCATCGTCATCCAATTAACCATCTGTTCAATTTAATTGAATCTACGTTGCCGCTGCTCAAGTCAAGTGCTCACTAACCGGGAGTGACGGTGATTCGAATCGAATTCCTATCTAGCTAGAGGGGTATTTCTAACACTCACCGAGTCACGCCTGGCGAGGGCTGCTCAGGTCACCTTTGGTACAGTTCAGGAGCCACGGGTCCGACTGATGCCACATCCCCAAGGGCGACACTCTGCCAGGTGCTAGGGACTCTAACCCCCCCTTGGTCTCACGCCAATGTCCCCAAGCACAACCTTTACTCTCCTCCAAGATGCAACCTACCAATCGATTCTCGGCCTGAACTGTATTACTCGGATTCGCGGTCAGAATGACTTATTCGGCCAACTAAGTGTTAGACTGCGTTCAGCATGACTCAAGGATGTACAGCGAATCAGTCCTTAAACGACTAGACGGGGATAGATCCACACCCAAGACCTCCATGCCTTGTTGCTTCACTATCGTCATCCCGCCCGGTCTCATTTCATTTAATTAACACATGGTTCCTTTCCACGATAGTAAATATAGCCAACCGTACCATATATGAATATCCCTACATCTCGCAGGTGACAGGAAATCACCTGACTTCTACCGCTTAAAGCAGGGCTAAGCATCTACTCGATCTTAGTCTATGTAGGATTCAAGGATTCATATATCTGGACAAGGAATGATATAATGCAACAAGGGTTTCCAACCAACTCCTACCACTTAATGCAACAGTACTTATAACATATATAGAATTAATTGCTTTAAAGGTAGGAGGCTTATAATGCTCCAGGGCTTGCCTGGGATCCGACTCAAGTTAGAGTTTGTCAGGTGAAATCCGCTTGGTGAGCATCCTCCAAACTAGCACTCGTCCGATCCTTCTACCTTCGGGATGGATCCACCAAACACTGTCTTCGGGTTTGGCTCCAACGCCATTTCCTTCACACGTTTCTGCTAGCGTACCTATATGAGATGCAAGATGCAAGTGCATGAATACATGGAAGTATAATGGACAATGCATCACATACAGTAAATAGGACAAACACCATATTACACTCCACATGTATAGACACTTCATGTTGCGTAAATAAACATCACCCAACCTAATATAAAAGATGACAAGCATATTAGGCATGGCACACAAGGTTTCACAAGATCTCATGTGTATTAACTTAACTACCCTCAAAGGCATAAGTCACACTTAACAATATACAAGCAAACAACTATAATTGGAATTTATCCATTTCTGGACAAGCAAACAGTAGCTTCATAATTCAATCATATCTGGAGTTTTATAAATCCAAATGACTTGAAAGAAGACATTATGGAAATCTTATGAAATTCTCTATATTTAATTTATAATCATCACAGCATGAATCCAAGGTTTAACATGTCGAATTTATACAAACACAGAAACTGGTCTAACAAGACAGAGAGCAAGCAATTCTGTAACCCATATTTAAACAGCTATAACTCCTAAACCACATGGCCAAATACCACCAAATTTTAACAGCAGCTATATATATATTATCTACAACTTTTGTATAAACAAGTTTCACAACAAAGCATATTATCATGAAGAACTTTGCCAAGTTTCCAGATCTGTCCAGAAACTTCATTTGCAAGATATAATTATTAACTTATGTTGCAAACATATAATTGGACAAAACTAACTTTACCAACATTTCATACATGACTAATGAACACCAGAAAACTTAGTGTCCATTTCTAAATAAATTCTTTTAATACCTTTTCTTAATTTATTTAAATAATTAGGTGGAATTATGAACACATATCAAAAGTGCACAATAAATTCTACTAAAATTACAGTGGCCTATATATGCTCCCAATAGTTTACTGTACAAATTTCAAACTATTTGGAAATATATATCAACCTTTATGAAAAAGACAAATGGCTATTGCAAGAATTCATGTGAGAGCAAGATGAATCAATAACTTACCCATAATATAACAAAAATTCATGAAATTTTTACCACACATCAAAAATCACATGAGTAGCATGCCACAAAAATTTCACTTCATTGGGAGCCCTACATTTGCAGTTATGAAAATAACAAATACAACTAGTATTAAAAACATAATCTAAAAAATCCATTTTTACAGCAAAAACATTAAACTAAAACATGACATATTATAGATCTACTGCATAGAGAATTTCACAAGGAATCCAAAAAGTACTCATTTGCTATTTTACAAATTTTCTATGATTTACTATGTAATTTCAAAGTTCCTGCAAAATCATCGCAAAACAGTCCTCGCGGCACTATTCATCTGAGTCACTAGTTCTGCAGAAAGACCCTTGGATTTAGTCGAATTGTCACGTGAGGTCCTTCACGCGAACTGGACAGAGGAGGTTCGTCGGAGCTTGCGGTTCGTCGGAGGGAGGCCACACCAGCGGCGTTGGAGTGGCGTGGAAGCATCTCCATCACCGGGCGCACCCACCGGTGCCCGTGGCTTGGCCCGAGATGGCCCGAGGTGGCCCGGCCACGTGCGCCGGCGGCCAAGCCCGTGGCATCTCCGGTGGCGGGGCGCTCCGGCGACCGCGGTGGCCTAGAAAGCGGCGCTTCGGGGGCGACGCGAGCTGGAGACGGTGGCGCTCGGTTGGGACAGAGAGCGAGCACAACAGTGGGAAGCCGGCGGCAGCGAAGCTGCTGCTCACGGCCATGGTGGATGCGACCACGCCTAGCGCTGAGCAGAGGGCAGCGTGCCAAGGTGGAGGAGGACGGAGAAGGGAGCAACGGCTGTAGCAGCGCTCGGCTCGGTGGCAGCTCGGAAGCACAGCGAGGCGTGAGAAGCATGGAGGCACTCGGCCATGGCGACAGGAAGGCAGTGTGAGAAAGAAAGAGAAGAGACCGAGGGAGAGAATGGGAGAGCGAGAGGAGGGATGGCGAGCATGCGCGGCACGGAGGGACGCGCGGCGCTGCACACCTGTGCGCGGTCGGGCACTGCTCGTCAAATTTTAAATTTTCAATTCTACCTCAAACATACCACTGAAACACATACCTCGTGCCTCTGTAACTCCTAAACTACGATGAGTTAGCAAAAACTCTATTATTAAAAGTTGTAGATCTACATACCAGCTCCAACTTTTATTAAATCTTCAAAGTCTAATTAGGCCTAGTTAGAGAGATAGAAGGACCTAAAGTGGGGTACATGAAACTGAAAATTCAGGTTCCAGTTAACTCAGAATATTTTTGGACTCTGAAAACAGCAGTAGATTCCAAGTTTGAGCCTCGGTTTGACTTAGTTCCAAGTTGATCTGGCTCTTGGTCCAAAAACAAAGTTTGTTCTACTCCACTCAAACTTCAACTTTTATTTAAGGTGTAACTCCATGCAAGCACTGTAAGGCACAGTTCAAACCAAGTGAAAGTAGTGTCACGATAAAGCTTAAATTACACTTTTTGATCTATTTGAGCGTTTTCTAGCCACTTGCTCAATATGAACCCTTCATAACTTTTGTTCATGAGTGTAAGTAGAGTTGTTTGATTAAGGTTGCAATGTTTGTTTGTCATCACATGTTCTCATTCACCTAATAAAGCAATTTAGGTGAGAACATAACTTGTCATTTCATGTGACTTCTTGATTCCAAACTTCACGAAACTTTTCCAATCATCCATGTGGCTGGAAATTGATATGAGGAACATGAAAGAAGCACATCCAACATTACTCAAGCATGCTTTTTGGAAAGGGCAACATGTAAGCAATGGTGCATGGTCCAAGTTTAAGTGGTGGCTTATTTTTGGAGATTTGATCTGTCACCACTTAACATGTCATGGTTGAGCTCAACTAGTAACAAACACCTGGGGTGTTATAGCCCTCCCCCCTTAAAGGAATCGTGTCCTGAGATTTAGGATGAAAGACTTTTATGGAAGAGATACTTGTTACCAGTTTCCAATATCAGCGATAGCTTTAGGCTACATAGCATTCAATCATCAGAGGGACCAAAATGGTCGAGATAACTTTCTATACTTGTTGAAATGTCTCTAGGCTCACAATGTTTGACAAGCAGTCCTCTACCAAAATGGCTTGAGTACAACCTTCCAAAGGGTGAGATCATGGACGACAAACATTCTCTAAGGCCATAGGATACTGACTAACCAATAGACAAGGTCTATGTTGGTCGTAATTGTTCATTCATTTGGACACCAACTAATGGAAAACTACTTGAGGTTCCATGTGTGCAGTTCTCGTTCTCTGATGACAACACTATATTATCTGAGTCTGTCGAGGGGTTAGTGAATGTGATAGCTGACGCTGTCGGCTTCGTATTTCTACCAAATGTTACCTAAGAAGATTCTCTTATCCAATGCAACAGTTATCTGGGTTGAATCAGATGCAACCTCTTGGGTAAAAACAACATAATGTACCAAAGTATGTCATCATTGGAAAACCATTACAAAAGAAAGATGTAGCAAGGCCTTAAGGATAACAAAAGTTGTAAGTATTTACTAAACCACGAGGAATAGTTCACCACCCAGCAGTTGAGTAAAATTTTTCCATCGTGATGTAGTTGCACTGTAAGTTGAGTTGACTTGCAGCATAACAACTTTGTCAGGCCAACTTTCACCTTGAGGCTTCCTTTTTAGGATCAAACAACAGTTCTAAGATGGGAAATCTGTTGTTTGACACTTTTCAAATTGCTTTTGAGTTGCGATGGTATAAATTGATTTGCAGAAACCAAGGCTGCTCGTACATTAGGGATACAGGAAAGCCAAAGCAAATGAAAGAGTGTAAACTAGTATCTGTGAGACCTCAAAAGGGCCATCCAACAGCAGATCTTGTCTATTAATTTACATACCAATCTAAGGATGCACATGCTTTGAACTTGTGGGTTACTTTTGCAGGGCAAAACACATACTCTGCCTGGAGAACATTCCTACAAGGATAAGGAACCGCTTCCGAATATTCCTTGACACTTCGTCCAATAAAGTTATGGACAAACCATTTGTGGCACCTAAGGCACAAGGATGATGATCAAACTAGGGTATGCTTTCTCTAATTCTTTACTTTAGCTAATAGAACACCTTGCACTATCTGTGTGATTGTCCAAGATGGAATTGACTTGATCACACTGGCTCTAGAAGATAGAGTATCACTCAGGTTATTGGCTAGTTGATTAACTTCGGGTTGGTTGTTGCTCTGTAAGACATAGCCTTCGTAGCTACCAAGGAGTCGTTACCTAGTTGGAGATTAACCTTCCTATTGGTAATTAATCAGTTGTGTCTCAACACTAAAAGTTCCAAATCTTTATTCTTGATCACAATAATCATGGTTGATGCAGAACAGATGGTTGCCATCGAAGTCAGCAGATGTCACACCAGAGATGATTGATTTTGATTGTATGGCCATTATGCATACAAAGGTTAAGACTTGCATAATGTGACAATCGATTCTTATCCAACAGATGACTTGTCCAATAGTAAGTGTTGTGTGTCCTTTTTATTCAACAGGAATGAGATACTTCGCTCACTAGATGGTGGTCATCAATATTGGGATAGCTAAGTAGAGTCACTTGTCTACCACCTAACGTAGTCTGTTAATGTTTTATGTCGGTGACCTGTTCTTCAAAGGTTATCCTCTTAGCAACTTCAGAAGGAAGTTCCACTACTTTTTGTCTAAGACATGGATCTTACAATACCATATGGAGAGATAACCAAGAAAGGAACACGAGAAAATAACACATCGACTGTCATTTCATAATGGATCATGACTAGAAACCATGATACCAGCGCGTGCCAAGCAGCCAGCCATGTGTCTGCAGCCACAGGAGGCCCTCGGTTTCGTCGCGGCACCATCAGCGGCTATTCATAACACCATTACTAAACGTACAATGAAAGTGAAATTTCAAGTGGCACCAATGGGTTGTAAGAACAAGCACCATACAAGGAGGGATAGCAAGCAAAGGTAGTCACAAGGTTTAGAATCAACAGGGAAGCTATTCGTAGATCAAAACACCTCACAAGAGAACATAGCTCCATTGCCGAATGCGACTAAGCACGTGATTTTTTTACACTCACGCCTAGCATTCACCAAAGTGAGGACAAAATGAAAGATTACCATGAGATTTGGTCATGTTGGACAACAACTGAGATCAAGACTGGTAAACATCCCGAGGCTTGGGGAGGTTGAGGATGGATTAAGCAAAGTTCATGGACAAAATTGAGGTACCACTCAAAGATTGAGTTGATAAGGTGGTACTACACAATTTGCAAGCAAACGATTTTGAGACCGCAGCAAAGAGACGTTGCGTCATCCTAGCTAACCTTTGGGAGAGGCAACAGGAAGGTCCAACATGGATTTAGGTACGGTCTTCACAACTGGCCACGTATGAACCATGGTCAAAGGCTAGCGTTGATGGAAGTTAACTTGGTGGGTCAGTCGACAAGGGTCTTCATAAAGAGAGTTGCAAAACATCCACGGCTTATGCAAACATATAGGAGAACTAAACTTTGGGCTTTCGGTCAAGCAAAGGCATGGATACAAACATTCAAGGGCTAACCACCAAGTCTACAGGCTCAGGCTCATAAGGAAAAGAACCTAATTGAAGACAACAACCATACAATTACGTAACGTGAATGTTGTTCTAGGATAAAGCTATGCAACCCTCACATGCTCACCGAGGACAAATGGGGTGCCAACTAGGGTACTACCTAGATAACAAGCATACATAGACACATCATAACTTCAAGCAACACATGAAGAAGCTTACACAAACAAACTCAAGCAACTATTACCAAGCAAAAAGCTCGCACACAGTAATCATTACTAATCACTAGGCTCACCCCTAACAAGCTTTATCTAAAGCAAGAACTAACTACAAGTTTAGTCCAAACAAACGTTAGCTAAGGTAGCTAACTTAGTATGTTCAAAGAATCTAGATGGCAGCACAGTAGTTACTTGTTTCAACCATAACTGAGGTTGTAGACATCCCACAAAGGTGATCCTAGACTTTCTAGAAAGCTTAGGAAGATGACTATACTTTAGCTATTCATACCAAAAGCTAATTCATAGATTAACATGACAAAAAATGCTAATGTTTCAGATCTGTACCAACATGGACAGAAAACTAACAAGAACTTCAAAAATGCATAACTGGAGTTCTAGCAACACAACAAGGCTGAGCCTTAACTTTATGTAAAGCTTATTATGTTGTCTATAACTTTCTACAGCTAACAAGGCCAAACAAGACAAAGAAGACATCTCTGCCCAGATTTGGACAGATTCTGTCATTCCACTTTGCAAGCTCATAACTAGAGATTTAGACCACCACAATTAGTGCTATAGGACATTTTAGAAAGCTTAGAAAAAGTACTACACTTCTTCTATTATCTCCATGACATGGTTCCATATGCACACAGGTCAAACAAACCAAACATTCAGATCTATGCAAAACATAAACAAAACCTAACAACAAACTTCTAAAAGTCATAACTTCCAAACCATAAGGCCTAGTGTCATGAAATTTTTTGACAAGCTAGATGTGTAAGTTAGCTATAATTTTGGTATTCTCCATAACTATAGAAAACACCATTATGACCACGAAAGCATCACTACAACATAAAACATTCTAGCAGCCAACATTCGACAAGCAAAACAAAGCTTGCCTTTGTTCTACTTAACAAGAGAGCGCAGAAACATGTTATTCTAGTAGCTCTAAATTTTGTTACCTTAGACCAACATGAATTTATTTCATTCATGAGAATTCATAATTACTTAAGTGAGGTCTAAAGCATTGGCAAATGCTTGGGTGAGCAACATAGAGTAAGGCATTCTTGTTTAGCTTCACACAACAAAGATAGTGTACTACATTGATCACAAGTTACTTATCATTTGAACAAGGGTGAGAGGAGCATAGCCATGTATAAAGCAACAATCATGAAGATGCATGCTTCGTCCTATTCGTCCTTACAAGACTGCTAACCTAAGGTGGCGATCACGTTCTATGTCGGTGGCATAACATGCGCTCTCTCGATATATAGCTAGTCGATAGCTACATTTGACTTACGCATTCGTGGTTAGCGTACCTATAGAAAAGTTTCATTGCAGCCCAAAATTCCCTAATATAGCACACAATGAAAGCATGAAAGTAAAATTCTAAGTACTCCCATATACATATACCCCCGTATGTATACATGTAGCACCAAAACTACCCGAATCAGAAATCACCCACAATTAAGTACCTTCAGATATACATGTGTGTAACATGTAATAATCCAGTAACTAGAACTAGCTCTCCCCTAGACCACAGTTTATACGGTCATGCTCTCACAACTCACACTTACCTGAGCGTAGGTGCGATGTTGCATAAAAGTAAACTAACGACATATATAGCTATTTCATATATGAAGGCTACCTCTAATCTGACACACTGGGTAGCATAGTGTGGTAGAGTTATCACACATACATACCTTGGCCTGGGCGTAGATGCATAAATGAAAAAAACCCCAAGTTAGTACTTATATATGCCACCTAATAATCCTTATATGGGCATAAGGAAATTGACCACTAGCATATTAGGTTTAGAATTCAGATTTCACAAACCTATATATAGCTATAAGTTGATAAAACTAATTTTATAAAACAAAACCTTTGTTTTAAATACCCAAATGACAAGTTTAATGTTGAATCTTGCTCTGATGCCAGCTGTAACGGAACCATCCAAATTATAAGAGCACAAGTACAAAAAAAATCACCGAAGTGATCAAATTCTCGCACTTGAGCCCATATAACTCCGGTAGTCCAATGAAATCACGAGGGATTTCAAACCAACCAACATACAAGCCAAGATCATAGTGATTCAACATAACAAGTCACATGTTACATCCATTTCAAAAGTAATTCAATATACATCGGAGTTTAACATAGTTATTACAACTTAACTTGAAAAGTAGTGGAAGCAAAGTAATTGGAAACTTCATTTGCAAGATATAATTATTAACTTATGTTGCAAACATATAATTGGACAAAACTAACTTTACCAACATTTCATACATGACTAATGAACACCAGAAAACTTAGTGTCCATTTCTAAATAAATTCTTTTAATACCTTTTCTTAATTTATTTAAATAATTAGGTGGAATTATGAACACATATCAAAAGTGCACAATAAATTCTACTAAAATTACAGTGGCCTATATATGCTCCCAATAGTTTACTGTACAAATTTCAAACTATTTGGAAATATATATCAACCTTTATGAAAAAGACAAATGGCTATTGCAAGAATTCATGTGAGAGCAAGATGAATCAATAACTTACCCATAATATAACAAAAATTCATGAAATTTTTACCACACATCAAAAATCACATGAGTAGCATGCCACAAAAATTTCACTTCATTGGGAGCCCTACATTTGTAGTTATGAAAATAACAAATACAACTAGTATTAAAAACATAATCTAAAAAATCCATTTTTACAGCAAAAACATTAAACTAAAACATGACATATTATAGATCTGCTGCGTAGAGAATTTCACAAGGATTCCAAAAAGTACTCATTTTCTATTTTACTAATTTTCTATGATTTACTATGTAATTTCAAAGTTCCTGCAAAATCATCACAAAACAGTCCTTGCGGCACTATTCATCTGAGTCACTAGTTCTGCAGAAAGACCCCTGGATTTAGTCAAATTGTCGCGCGAGGTCCTTCACGCGAACTGAACCGAGGAGGTTCGTCGGAGCTCGCGGTTCGTCGGAGGGAGGCCACACCGGCGGCGTTGGAGTGGCGTGGAAGCATCTCCATCACCGGGCGCACCCACCGGTGCCCGTGGCTTGGCCCGAGATGGCCCGAGGTGGCCCGGCCACATGCGCCAGCGGCCAAGCCCGCGGCATCTCCCGCCGCGGGGCACTCCGGCGACCGCGATGGCCCGGAAAGCGGCGCTTCGGGGGTGACGCGAGCTAGAGATGGTGATGACGCGCTCGGTTGGGACAGAGAGCGAGCGCAAACAGTGGGAAGCCGGCGACAGCGAAGCTGCTGCTCGTGGCCATGGTGGATGAGGCCGCACCTAGCGTTGAGCAGAGGGCGGCGTGCCAAGGTGGAGGAGGACGGAGAAGGGAGCAATGGCTGTAGCAGCGCTCGGCTCGGTGGCAGCTGGGAAGCACAGCGAGGCACGAGAAGCACGGAGGCACTCAGCCGTGGCGACAGGAAGGCAGTGCGAGAAAGAAAGAGAAGATACTGAGGGAGAGAATGGGAGATCGAGAGGAGGGATGGCGCTCTGACTCGGTCTTCCCCTTCTCCACGCGGCGCTTGGCTTAGGCGAGGTGGCGAGCATGCGCGGCACGGAGGGACGCGCGCCACTGCACACCTGTGCGCGGTCGAGCACTGCTCATCAAATTTCAAATTTCCAATTCTACCTCAAACATACCACTGAAACCCATACCTCGTGCCTCTGTAACTCCTAAACTACGACGAGTTAGCGAAAACTCTATTAATAAAAGTTTTAGATTTACATACCAGCTCCAACTTTTATTAAATCTTCAAAGTCTAATTAGGCGTAGTTAGAGAGATAGAAGGACCTAAAGTGGGGTACACGAAACTGAAAATTCAGGTTTCAGATAACTCAGACTTAGAATATTTTTGGACTCTGAAAACAGCAGTAGATTCCAAGTTTGAGCCTCGGTTTGACTTAGTTCCAAGTTGATCTGGCTCTTGGTCCAAAAACAAAGTTTGTTCTACTCCACTCAAACTTCAACTTTTATTTAAGGTGCAACTCCATGCAAGCACTGTAAGGCATAGTGCAAACCAAGTCAAAGTAGCGTCACGATAAAGCTTAAATTACACTTTTTGATCTATTTGAGCATTTACTAGCCACTTGCTCAACATGAACCCTTCATAACTTTTGTTCATGAGTGTAAGTAGAGTTGTTTGATTAAGGTTGCAATGTTTGTTTGTCATCACATGTTCTCATTCACCTAATAAAGCAATTCAGGTGATAACATAACTTGTCATTTCATGTGACTTCTTGATTCCAAACTTCACAAAACTTTTCCAATCATCCATGTGGGTGGAAATTGATATGAGGAACATGAAAGAAGGACATCCAACATTACTCAAGCATGCTTTTTGGAAAGGGCAACATGTAAGCAATGGTGCATGGTCCAAGTTTAAGTGGTGGGTTATTTTTGGAGATTTGGTCTGTCACCACTTAACATGTCATGGTTGAGCTCAACTGGTAACAAACACCTGGGGTGTTACACTTAACACCCAGGGGTGTTACAGCCCTCCTCCCTTATAAAAATCTCATCCTGAGATTTGGGTTACGAACCGTTTGTTATAAAAATCCTCATATGCTTTTTGTAGATATTCACCTGTTTCCCAATTTGCATCTCCTTCATCATGATGACTCCACTGTATCTTATAGTTTTTCACCACACTATTTCGAGTAGCCCTCTCTTTAGAGTCCAAAACTCGAACTGGTTGCTCATGATATACCAAATCTAACTTGAGCTTTATGCCTCGGGGTTCGATTCTTTCCTCTAGAATGCGCAAACACTTCTTGAGATGCGATACATGAAAAACTAGGAATATAGCACCCATTGTCTCAGGTAACTCTAACTTATAAGCTACTAGACCCTTTCTTTCCAAGATCTTGTATGGTCCCACAAATCTGGCTGTGAGCTTTCTGCGTACTCCAAACTGTTTCTTCTTCATTGGCGTGACTTTCAGATAAACATAGTCACCAACTTCAAACACAAGCGGCCTCCTCCTTCTATTCGCATAACTTTTCTGACGTGATTGAGCAGCTTTCATATTTTGCTGAATTATATGAACTTTCTTCTCGGCTTCTTCTACGAAGTCAATACCATAATATCTTCTTTCTCTTGGCTCGATCTAGTTTAGTGGTGTTCTACACTTTCTGCCATACAGAGCTTCGAATGGTGCCATTTTGATACTTTCTTGATAACTATTATTGTAAGCAAATTCTGCTAAGGGTAACCATGACTCCCATGAACCCCTAGAAGACAACACACAGGCTCTCAACATATCCTCTAGAACATCATTAACTCTTTCGGTCTGACCATCTGTCTGAGGATGATAGGCAGTACTACGGATCATATTAGTTCCCAATCCTTTATGCAAGTGTTCCCAAAAGTGAGCAGTGAATTGTGACCCTCTGTCAGACACTATAGTCTTCAGTATGCCATGCAATCTCATAATCTCAGCAATATACTTCTTGGCATATTGAGGTGGTCTATAATCTGTCTTGACAGGTAAAAAGTGAGATGTCTTTGTAAGACGATTCACGATTACCCAAATCGAATCATGTCCTTTTCTGAGTAGTGGGCAAACCTGTGATGAAATCCATACTTATATCATCCCACTTCTAACTAGGTACGGACAAAGGTTGCAACAATCTGGCAGGTCTCATATGAATGGCTTTTACCCTACAACATATGTCACATCTGGCCACATATGCTGCAATCTCTTTCTTCATTTTTGTCCACCAATAACGAGGTCTCAGTTCTTGGTACATCTTGCTACTTCTAGGATGGATAGATAACTTCGAAAGGTGAGCCTCATCCATAAGTTTATTCTTAAGCTCCCGATCCTTGGGAACAACAAGACGGTCGTCAAACCATAACACGTCCTGTTCATCCACTCTAAAGTGCTTGGATGGTTCTTCTTTAATTTTCTCTTTGATGTGGAATATCCCTTTGTCAGTTTTCTGGCCTTCTATTATCTTACTCTCCAAAGATCAACTAATCTGAATACTATGTAACACGACAGGGTGCATCAGATCAAAACCATCTTCGAGCAAAGGTTGCGCATTTAGGCAATGTGACTTTCTACTCAAAGCATCTACCACTACATTGGCCTTTCCAGGATGATACTGCACATTCAAGTTGTAATCTTTGATCAATTCTAACCATCTTCGTTGTCTCATGTTCAACTCTGGTAGGGTGAAAATTGTAACAGAACCGCCCAATTATACGAGATTAAGTAAGAAAATCATCCAACGGATGGACAATTTACCAAACTTAAGCCCGTATAACCCGGTAGTCCGTGAAATCTCGACGGATTTCAAACCATTTCACATCACAGCCAAGATCGTAATAAGTTCAGCAATTACCTTCATAAGTTACACAGCAGTTTGCGGTACAAAATACATCGGAGTTTAAACATAGTTATTACAAACCAGTTTCAAATAAAGTAGCGGAAGCATTAGTTCAAAGCACACACACACACACATGTTTTCCAAAATACAGTGCCAGCTCGCGATCATCTCCCACAAAAGCATCAGGCGAGGAGTAGTGAGTGACCATTGCCCATGGTCCTAGGCTTCGCCCATCGCAGGGTAGAGACAGTTGATACAATAACCATAGTACATTTGTCCATCTGCAACAAGTGGGAACAAAGCCCTGAGTACGAGAAGGTACTCAGCTAGACTTACCCGACAGAACCAAAACAAAAGACTCCAAGGATCATGATAGGCATTTTGGTGGGGTAGCTGACTCATTTGCAAGAAAAGCATTTTTAGCCTAGCAAATCATTTACAAAAGCATGTCATCTTCTAAATCTTTATTCTCCTGTCAACTATATTTGCACTTTATGCTAAAGTAACCATGTAATTGAGCAAGCAAGGATTACCATTGATATTTGACAATAATTACCATGTCATTTTCTCATAACTATCCAAGTGTTGTATCCATATTACTACGATGAAGTAACTCAAGTCAAGTGCTCACTATCCAGTGAACGATGGCGATTCGAATCGATTATTGACCAGCTGGTAATTTATTCCTCTCACAAACCTCACTCACCCGCTAAAGTGAGGTATTGGTCACCGAGTCAACCATTCAGGTAAAGTCGCGAGCTTGCCAGGAACCACATGTACCCGGGGGCCGCCCGACTGCTCTTTGGCCTTATCATCGCGCCCCCGTTTCCTGCCACTACTGCTCCGGTACAGTGCGTTGCGGGCAATCTACTCGGCCCGAATAATCTCCCGGCTTCGCGGTCGAAAGGTACTTTATCCGGCCAGCTAAATGTGAGGCATGCGTTCAACATGACCCGAGGCCCGACATCGGACGGTCCTTAATCGACACAGACGGAAGACACTACAGTCCAGAACCCTGCAAGCTTCCGCCCGGTCTCACATTCATTTCCACACTGAGTTATTCTCACATGACATCTCTTTCACAAAACCAGGTAATCCCCTATAGCTCGCGGATGACAGGCAATCACCCGACTTCTACCGGTCTAAGCAAACTAAGCAAGTATTGACCGCGGACACCAGGGTGACAAGGATCGGTAAAACAAGGTGGAACAAGGTATAATGCAGCAACGTTTGCAAACAACTCCTAAACTTAATGCATCAGATTAAGTAAAATTAATAATTAATTATTTGCAAACCGGGGGAGAAATGCTCCGGGGCTTGCCTCGCTCGAAGGAGCTGGGACGATGGTCGGGGCACTCCGGAAGCTCTTCACCGGACTCCTCTTCTACTTCTGCTGGCTCCGGCTCCTCGGGCTGCTCCTCTGCGTCCTCGGGAACAACTGCCGGAACCACTTCCTGCGATCCTGTATGATGCAGAAGTATGAGTGCAACATGCATAGGTGAAATGCAGAAGTGACATGAGATGATGAAGATGCGGAATGCATACGGTGTAATGAATGTATTATGTCATCGGATTATGTGGAACTTATGACTCTTCTACAAGGTAGTCTACGTCATCCAAGAACATGTACTCGGAAACTACCACCACTATTCTCTACCATGCAAGGGCACGTGAACACTCAAGATGCTTCAAAGATACACCAAAGTATAGTTTACTAACTATTTTTGCATTAAAGAATGAATGAAAACCCTAATTAGCCCTATGCTTGAACAGCAACATATATTTTAGTAGCTTAGAAAAATCTTAGAAAATTACAGTGGATTAATAATATCAAAACTAGCATGACACAAGATTTTTACTGCATTTGGATTAATAGAACTGACTATACAAAAATAACAAACTAAGGCCTAAAATGGATATTTAAAATACTTTACATTATGAAAAGTATCAAACAACAGATTTAGGAATTTTCCTACTCTCTACACACTAAACAAACACTATAGAAAAATTATCACTTGCATGTTTTATTCAAATTTATTTAAATAACAAAAATAACAAATATCAGGGATAGGAAGCTTTTGAACTACACCTATACATTTTTCTACAGAACAGTCATGAGATAAAATTTCCCTAGCAAGTACATGGCATAAAAAGATTAATAAACTTGGAATCATATTTTTCTGATTTTTCTAGGATTTATTAAGCAATTAACAAGAAAACAGCCATTTCAATAGTTAATTAAAAACTCTACAGAAAAGTATCTCAAATTTGACATGCAATAATTTTAGATCATAGATCTGGTTCCATTGCATCTAAAGAAATTTATTTCATAATTTTTGGAGCTGAAATGACTGCTAAACATATTTTCCAAAGTATTTTTTTATCAAGAATAATAAAAAGAAAATGGAAATGGATTTCTTTTTAAGACGCTGGGCCGGCCCGGGAAAAACAAGCGGCCCACGGCTGCCGCGGCCCAGCTTGCGCGCGCGGGGGAGAAGACCGAGCCGGCCTGTTCGGGGCTCGGCCCGCAGGCGCGGTCCAGCCCACCGAGAGGGGGGGACCCGAGCGCGTCGCGTCGCCGGCGTGCACAGGCCCGACGCCGCGGCGGCGGTCGCGGCCAACGGCCGGCTCCGGCCAAACCACGACCAGCGAGCTCGCGCACCACGTTCGCAAGGAGCTAGCGGACTCGAGAGGGAGGCTTGGGCAGAGGGAGAAGGAACGAGCGAGGCGGTGGGCGGAGCACGGCTTGGCGGCACCGTCGCGGTGGCGCGGCGAGGCGGCCGGAAATTGAACCCTACCGTGGCTAAGGAGGGGATGGCGACGCTTGTTCGGAGAAGGAGAGGATGGGGCGGAGCTCGGTGCAAGATGGATTTGGCGGTGGTGGATTGCCGACGTCGGAACGGGGGAGCGAAGTCGGAGCTCGCGGCGGTGAGCCGTTCGCCCGCTCGGTTTGGGAGAGAAGGAGCGGCTGGCGAGCGAGGGTGGGAGTGAGGGAGCTAGGAGGGCTCGGGCAGGCGGTTTTGAGCGCGCTCGAGCTGGCGGGAGGGCAGAGCGGAGGCGACGCGCGGCGAGCGGCGACAGCGCATGGCCGACACGCGGCGAGCGCGCTCTGTCGCGGCGGCCAGCGAGGTGCGCGGCGCGCGGGAGGAGGAGGGAGGCCGGGTGGTCGCGGGCCGGGCCGCCTGCGTCGCGCGGGCGTGCGCGCGCGGAGAGCTGCGCGGGCCGATTCGGCCAGCGGGCCGAATCCGGGGCGGCGGCCTGCTAAGGCGAAATTCGGTTTTTTTTTTCCAATTTCCCAATTTCAAATCAAATGAAATTCAAACTTCAAACTACATTTTGAGCAAGAAGAAGACATTTTCTGGAATTGACCCAAAAATAAAAGTTGCTCAGAAATAAATTCTCTACAACTTTGATTAAGGGGCCAACTGAAAATTCTTAATAGATTTTGAATGGCAGAATAAAAGCTAAAATAGGAGATATTTTTGAATATTTTTAATAATTATTTTTGAACAAGTTTTTGACAAAATTTGAGTCATCTAGTTGCTCCAAAGATTGAACTAGGGTTGCAAGTGATGTAAAATTATAGTTGCAAGATTTTTGGTGTAATGTGATTATCATATTAATATATTTCATCACCTATATCATTTTCAAGCTTTTATTTGATTTAAATTGTAACATTATCACACATGATTATGATGACATGAAATGCCATGCGGTATGATTGTCATGCAAATGCATTATGTAACACCGGAGTGTTACAGCCCTCCCCCCTTATAAAAATCTCGTCCCGAGATTTGGGTTACGAACCATTTATAATAAAAATCTTCATAAGCGTTCTTTAAGTATTCACCCGTTTCCCAAGATGCATCCCCTTCATCGTGATGACTCCATTGTATCTTATATGTTTTCACCACACTGTTTTGAGTAGCCCTTTCCTTGGTATCCAATACTCGAACTGGCTGCTCACGATACACCAGATCTGACTTTAGTTTTATGCCTCGAGGTTCAATCCTTTCCTCTGGAACGCGCAAACACTTCTTGAGATGTGATACATGAAAAACTGGGAATATAGCACCCATTGACTCTGGTAAATCCAATTTGTAAGCCACAGGACCCTTCCGTTCCAGGATTTTATAAGGTCCCACAAATCTGGCGGCCAGCTTTCTGCGCACACCAAATCTTTTCTTTTTCATTGGCGTAACTTTTAGATAGACATAGTCACCAACTTCGAACACAAGCGGTCTCCTTCTCTTATCTGCATAACTTTTCTGACGTGACTGGGCTGCTCTCATATTCTGCTGGATGATATGAACTTTCCTTTCGGCTTCTTCTACGAAGTCAATACCATAATACCTTCTTTCTCCGGGCTCAATCCAGTTTAACGGTGTTCTACACTTTCGGCCATACAGAGCCTCAAAAGGTGCCATCTTGATACTCTCTTGATAGCTGTTATTGTATGAGAACTCTGCTAATGGTAACCATGACTCCCATGAACCTCTGGAAGACAACACACAGGCTCTTAACATATCTTCTAGAACAGCATTAACTCTCTCAGTTTGACCATCTGTTTGAGGATGATAGGCAGTGCTACGAATCAGACTAGTCCCCAAACCTTTATGCAAGTGCTCCCAAAAGTGAGCAGTGAACTGCGACCCTCTGTCAGACACTATAGTCTTTGGTATGCCATGCAACCTCACAATCTCTGCAATATACTTCTCAGCATATTGAGGTGGTCTATATTCCGTTTTGACAGGCAAAAAGTGGGCTGTCTTAGTAAGACGATCCACAATTACCCAAATGGAATCGTGACCTTTTTGAGTAGTGGGTAGACCCGTGATAAAATCCATACTTATATCATCCCACTTCCAACTCGGTACTGACAAAGGTTGTAGCATTCCGGCAGGCTTCATGTGAATTGCTTTTACTCTACAACATGTGTCACATCTGGCTACATACGCTGCAATTTCCTTCTTCATCTTGGTCCACCAATAACGAGGTCTTAGTTCTTGATACATTTTACTGCTGCCAGGATGAATAGACAACTTAGAGAGATGAGCTTCATCCAAAATTTTATTCTTAAGCTCTCTATCCTTTGGAACAACAAGACGGTTGTCGAACCACAACACATCCTGCTCATCCACCCTGAAGTGTTTCGAGGGTTTTTCTTGAATCTTCTTTTTGATGTGGAATATCCCCTTGTCTGTTTTCTGACCTTCTATAATCTTACTCTCCAAGGAACAACTGACCTGAATACTTTGTAGCACGGCAGGGTGCATTAGATCGAAACCATCTTCAAGCAAGGGTTGCACATTCATACAATGTGACTTTCTGCTTAAAGCATCAGCTACCACATTGGCTTTCCCAGGGTGATACTGTACATTCAAGTTGTAGTCTTTGATCAGTTCTAACCATCTCCGCTGTCTCATGTTCAATTCTGGTTGGGTGAAAATGTACTTGAGACTCTTATGATCGGTGAAAATATTGCACACATTACCCAGCAGATAGTGTCTCCAAATCTTTAAGGCATGCACAACAGCGGCAAGCTCAAGATCATGTGTCGGATAATTGATTTCATGTTTTCTCAACTGCCGGGAGGCATAAGCAATTACTCTTCCTTCTTGCATTAGCACACACCCTAATCCTGTTTTTGATGCGTCGCAGAACACATCAAAAGGTTTCTCGATGTCGGGTTGTGCAAGAACTGGAGCAGTGGTCAACAGTTTCCGCAAGGTATGGAAAGCTGTCTCACACTCCTCTGTCCACGCAAACTTGTGATCTTTCTGTAACAGACTTGTCATAGGCTTGGCAATCTTCGAGAAGTCTGGGATAAAACGGCGATAGTAACCTGCTAACCCTAGGAAACTCCTGACTTCTGACACTGTGGTTGGAGTCTTCCAATCCATAACCTCTTGCACTTTACTCGGATCTACAGAAACTCCATTCTCAGATAGGATATGACCGAGGAAAGGAACTTTCTTCAACCAAAATTCACATTTGCTGAACTTAGCATATAACTTATGATCCCTCAACCTGGTCAAGACAATTCTCAGATGCTCTTCATGCTCTTTCTCGTTTTCAGAGTATACTAGAATGTCATCAATGAAGACAACTACAAACTTGTCCAACTCTGGCATGAAAACTGTATTCATCAGATACATAAAATATGCAGGAGCATTTGTTAGTCCAAATGACATAACAAGATACTCGTACAACCCGTATCTGGTAGAAAAGGCGGTTTTCGGAACATCTTGAGGTCTAATCTTTATCTGATGATACCCAGACCTTAAGTCTATCTTGGAGAACACTCTGGCTTTAGCTAACTGATCAAACAGAACATCAATATGAGGCAAGGGATATTTATTCTTGATAGTTACAGCGTTAAGAGGTCGATAATCCACACACATCCTGAGAGTACCCTCTTTCTTTTTCTTTACAAACAAGGCAGGACATCCCCATTCAGACTTACTTGGGCGAATAAACCCCTTTTTTAACAACTCTTCCAACTGTTTCTTCAACTCAGCTAACTCATCCGGAGGCATCCGATAAGGTCTCCTCAAAATTGGAGCTGTCCCGGGGATCAACTCGATTCCAAACTCAACATCTCTGTCTGGAGGAAGGCCAGGCAACTCGTCTGGAAACACATCCGGGAACTCACATACTACTGGGATCTGATGGATAGGAGCAACTTCCATGGCACAGGTCACACTCACAAGATCTGTTCTTTTAGGCAATGGTACCTGAAAAGTACCCTCTGCCTGGGGATCTTTAAGGGTAAGCATCCGACTGCTTGTATCTATGACTGCTTCCCAGTCTTTCATCCAGTTCATTCCTATTATTACATCCAAAACTAGTCCGGGCATAACTACCAGGTTCACTCGAAACTTCCGACTACCTAACTCAAGGGTTGCCCCTCTAACCATCTTATTGGTTAACACATCAGCTCCTGCTGAACTTATGCGATAACCATAACTCAATTCTGTGCATAGTTGTTCATGCTTCCGTGCAAATGCTTGACTCATGAAAGAATGCGAAGATCCAGAATCAAAAAGAACAACTGCAGAGTGATGGTTCACAAGAAACTTACCAGCAGTTACGGGCTCTCCCTCAGGAACTTCATCAATGGCGGTGTGGTGTACACGAGCATGGTAAGTCTGTTGCTTCTTTTTAGGCGGATAAGGGCAGAACTTGGAAAAGTGGCCTGGCTGACCACAGTTGTAGCAGGGCCCTTTCACTGTACCAGCAGACCCTATAGCTCCCTTGGAGTTGCTCTGTTCTGCAGCTGCGCTGGTCTTTGTTGGCGGCACTGCGATCTTGTACGGTTTCTGTGGCCCCTTGTAATTCTGGGTTTTATGCTGCGGCGGCCTGAACCTCGCACCAGGTGCGGACGGACGATAAGATGAACGGTTGGCAGGGACAACTCTGGACTGGGATGGTCCTGACTCGAACACTCTCTTGCGGTTCTTGGATGCGGTGTAAGCATTATTGTTCTTCTCTTGCTTCAAACAGTCACTGATAAAGTCGTTGAATCTGTTGCGGGTATTGGTACCCACATGCTTCATCATCTTCGGACTCAACCCTCTCTTGAAACTAGCAATCTTCTTTGCATCTGTGTCAACCATGTCTGGGGCATAGCGGCACAAGTTATTAAAGGCATGCAGATACTGTGTCACCGTCTTGGTACCCTGATTCAAGGCTAAAAACTCTCCAAGCTTCATCTCAACCAACCCTGGGGGAATATAAACTCCCTTAAAAGCTTCAGTGAAATCCCTCCAAGAGATCTGGGCATTAGGAGGAAAAGTACTGCGGTGATGCTTCCACCACATTCCTGCTGGTCCTTGTAACTGATGTGCAGCATACTCTACTTTCAGAACTTCTGTCATCCTTAACACACGGAACTTATCTTCCATAGTGTTAATCCATTCTTCGGCATCAAGTGGCTCTGCTGCTTCTTTGAAAATAGGTGGCCTCGTATCCATGAAATCCTTGAAACTGCTGTACTGGTTCACTCCATGGCCACCACCTTGGTTATTTCCTCTTTGAACATTTTCCGCGATGGTACGCAGAAAGTCTTCCATATTCCTCTGTGATTGTTCAGTACTGCGTTGACTTCCAAGAAACTGTGTGAAGAACATTTCTGCGGTAAGCGGCGGAGGAGGGGGCAAATGTGGTTCTGGACGTGGTTCCTGGTGGTTGACATTGTTGGCACCACTTCCACCAGCTCCTGCACCGTTGCCACCAGTCTCAGCGGCTTCGTACGTAGCACGACAAGTGTTGGCCATCTGCATATTTCAGCAACAAGCAACAATTGAGCGAAGTTGTAGAAATTGTATTCGAATGAACAATCATGCCATACTGAATTCATTGGAGAGAACAAGTCATACAAGAAAACAGAGGCGCAATCATTTCATTCCAATTAAACAACAGCACCAATTAAGTTACTTCAAAAGCAACATCGCGTTCCATACAACCACGTTGCCAGCATACATACACTGGACTTTTATGCGTTCGGGTATCGCATACACAACCAAACTCCAAAGATCGTCAGTCTCAAGGTCGAACAGGATACATCATGATACATGAAAACCAAAAGAAGGCCATCGCGTCAAGCCTAGCTACTAACGCAGGACACTATCCTACTCCTCGGGGCCATCGTCGATGTCGGAGGCGTCGCCATCGCTACCCTCAGCTGCAGCGTCGTCGTCGATGTCCATCTGAGCGGCGTTCGGAGGAGCATACGGGCCCATCCCGTTGTAGAGGGCATGGAACTCTTCATGCAAGTTGGCATTGTACTCTTCTAGCTCCTCGACCCTCTGCCTCAGAAGGTCTCTCTCGTTCCAGGCTTCATTCCTTTCTTGTACTAGCTGCTCCAACAAGCGATCTGCATTCCTGTTGGCCTGGGTCAGCCTCTGTACCTGCTGCATGGAACTCTCGCCTCTCTCGAGAGCTCGATCCCGCTGCAAGCTCATGTCGGCCAACTGCTCCTGCAAGCTAGCTATAGCACGCGCTTGCTTTTTCTTCTGCTTCCTTGCTTCAAGCCGATCATCACCACGTAGGCCAGTCAAGGTCCAATAGGTATTCTCCAGACCTTGGTATGCTCTGATGGCTGCATACATGGCACTCATGGTGTGATTGTCGCTAGCCCGTCCTTCACTGGGGCCTCTAACCAGGGCACTTCCTTGCGGCTGTACCCAAATGGCGTCGCGAGGATCATCTCTCGGGAAGGTACCGGCCAAAGCTGCTGCTAACTCATTGGGAAATCTACTCATGATGTCTCGGATGACGCGAAAAGCTGCGCCCTCTGCACCCTCGACTGGAGTGCGTCCTTCGAACTCCAAATGCCAGCCATCCCATTCTGGCGCATCACCAAGAGCAGGGACGGTGATCTCTACCACAACAAGTCCATCTTCAGCTAGCTGGCTCTCGCTCCAAGAGTAAACTGGCTCTTGTCCCTCCGGGTACCCCACATCATGGAGCACTCTCCAAAGCAAGGTGGGCATGCCAAACTCGCTTAGAAAAGTGTCCGTGTTGCGGTGCTCCCGCGGGGCTAGCTGACGACGGGGTGCTCTTCCTCCAGTGGACTTGCGGGCAGTCTGCTTCGTGCGGGCCATCTGTAGCACAAGTTTTAAATTACCCGGTGAGAACATATTTTAGTTGAGGTCACTTTTATCGAAATGGGATAATCCTTTTATAAGGGGAGGAATGCATGCCATGAATGGAATGCACAAACAATATGATGCATGCACGAGTCTTACGTTCTCACAAACTTAGGAAAAAAAAAGCATCTAACGGTGAATTCGGTGGCATACAACGATCTCTCATATACGTAACTAATTCGGTCTACACGATACGCTGTTATGTACCTGCAGAAAACTCATTTCAGCCCATTCCCCATGAATGCATGAAAGCAGTAAACCTACCTACACGCTTTACACGAATCCCCAGATGCGCGTACAACGGTAGTGACTACCCAAACACATCGTCCTATTGACGGCATCGCCTCAACGGACGGAACACCCACACATGCGACACTTTTATAAAAACATGTGTAAAACATGTAATTATCCAAGTATCATATAAGCACTTTCCCTAGATCGGCGGTGTATCCGATCATGCTCTCACAACTCACACTTACCGAAGCGTAGAGGTAACTGATCCATACATTACCACTCAATTAAGTGGCACTCATACAATAGCACGCCGTATGAGCAACGAAAAAGAAATATGGTGCAGAACCCCAAGTTAGTACTTAAATAGCCACCTAGAGTCCTTAACTGGGCATACAGGATATGACCACTGGCACACTTTTTTTTTTTTTTTTTTTTTTTAGTTTCAAAATCACACTTTTTAAGCAGGGTTTTGGTTTAAATACACTTATGAACAGTAATTACGCTAAACCATGCTCCGATGCCAGCTGTAACAGAACCGCCCAATTATACGAGATTAAGTAAGAAAATCATCCAACGGATGGACAATTTACCAAACTTAAGCCCGTATAACCCGGTAGTCCGTGAAATCTCGACGGATTTCAAACCATTTCACATCACAGCCAAGATCGTAATAAGTTCAGCAATTACCTTCATAAGTTACACAGCAGTTTGCGGTACAAAATACATCGGAGTTTAAACATAGTTATTACAAACCAGTTTCAAATAAAGTAGCGGAAGCATTAGTTCAAAGCACACACACACACACATGTTTTCCAAAATACAGTGCCAGCTCGCGATCATCTCCCACAAAAGCATCAGGCGAGGAGTAGTGAGTGACCATTGCCCATGGTCCTAGGCTTCGCCCATCGCAGGGTAGAGACAGTTGATACAATAACCATAGTACATTTGTCCATCTGCAACAAGTGGGAACAAAGCCCTGAGTACGAGAAGGTACTCAGCTAGACTTACCCGACAGAACCAAAACAAAAGACTCCAAGGATCATGATAGGCATTTTGGTGGGGTAGCTGACTCATTTGCAAGAAAAGCATTTTTAGCCTAGCAAATCATTTACAAAAGCATGTCATCTTCTAAATCTTTATTCTCCTGTCAACTATATTTGCACTTTATGCTAAAGTAACCATGTAATTGAGCAAGCAAGGATTACCATTGATATTTGACAATAATTACCATGTCATTTTCTCATAACTATCCAAGTGTTGTATCCATATTACTACGATGAAGTAACTCAAGTCAAGTGCTCACTATCCAGTGAACGATGGCGATTCGAATCGATTATTGACCAGCTGGTAATTTATTCCTCTCACAAACCTCACTCACCCGCTAAAGTGAGGTATTGGTCACCGAGTCAACCATTCAGGTAAAGTCGCGAGCTTGCCAGGAACCACATGTACCCGGGGGCCGCCCGACTGCTCTTTGGCCTTATCATCGCGCCCCCGTTTCCTGCCACTACTGCTCCGGTACAGTGCATTGCGGGCAATCTACTCGGCCCGAATAATCTCCCGGCTTCGCGGTCGAAAGGTACTTTATCCGGCCAGCTAAATGTGAGGCATGCGTTCAACATGACCCGAGGCCCGACATCGGACGGTCCTTAATCGACACAGACGGAAGACACTACAGTCCAGAACCCTGCAAGCTTCCGCCCGGTCTCACATTCATTTCCACACTGAGTTATTCTCACATGACATCTCTTTCACAAAACCAGGTAATCCCCTATAGCTCGCGGATGACAGGCAATCACCCGACTTCTACCGGTCTAAGCAAACTAAGCAAGTATTGACCGCGGACACCAGGGTGACAAGGATCGGTAAAACAAGGTGGAACAAGGTATAATGCAGCAACGTTTGCAAACAACTCCTAAACTTAATGCATCAGATTAAGTAAAATTAATAATTAATTATTTGCAAACCGGGGGAGAAATGCTCCGGGGCTTGCCTCGCTCGAAGGAGCTGGGACGATGGTCGGGGCACTCCGGAAGCTCTTCACCGGACTCCTCTTCTACTTCTGCTGGCTCCGGCTCCTCGGGCTGCTCCTCTGCGTCCTCGGGAACAACTGCCGGAACCACTTCCTGCGATCCTGTATGATGCAGAAGTATGAGTGCAACATGCATAGGTGAAATGCAGAAGTGACATGAGATGATGAAGATGCGGAATGCATACGGTGTAATGAATGTATTATGTCATCGGATTATGTGGAACTTATGACTCTTCTACAAGGTAGTCTACGTCATCCAAGAACATGTACTCGGAAACTACCACCACTATTCTCTACCATGCAAGGGCACGTGAACACTCAAGATGCTTCAAAGATACACCAAAGTATAGTTTACTAACTATTTTTGCATTAAAGAATGAATGAAAACCCTAATTAGCCCTATGCTTGAACAGCAACATATATTTTAGTAGCTTAGAAAAATCTTAGAAAATTACAGTGGATTAATAATATCAAAACTAGCATGACACAAGATTTTTACTGCATTTGGATTAATAGAACTGACTATACAAAAATAACAAACTAAGGCCTAAAATGGATATTTAAAATACTTTACATTATGAAAAGTATCAAACAACAGATTTAGGAATTTTCCTACTCTCTACACACTAAACAAACACTATAGAAAAATTATCACTTGCATGTTTTATTCAAATTTATTTAAATAACAAAAATAACAAATATCAGGGATAGGAAGCTTTTGAACTACACCTATACATTTTTCTACAGAACAGTCATGAGATAAAATTTCCCTAGCAAGTACATGGCATAAAAAGATTAATAAACTTGGAATCATATTTTTCTGATTTTTCTAGGATTTATTAAGCAATTAACAAGAAAACAGCCATTTCAATAGTTAATTAAAAACTCTACAGAAAAGTATCTCAAATTTGACATGCAATAATTTTAGATCATAGATCTGGTTCCATTGCATCTAAAGAAATTTATTTCATAATTTTTGGAGCTGAAATGACTGCTAAACATATTTTCCAAAGTATTTTTTTATCAAGAATAATAAAAAGAAAATGGAAATGGATTTCTTTTTAAGACGCTGGGCCGGCCCGGGAAAAACAAGCGGCCCACGGCTGCCGCGGCCCAGCTTGCGCGCGCGGGGGAGAAGACCGAGCCGGCCTGTTCGGGGCTCGGCCCGCAGGCGCGGTCCAGCCCACCGAGAGGGGGGGACCCGAGCGCGTCGCGTCGCCGGCGTGCACAGGCCCGACGCCGCGGCGGCGGTCGCGGCCAACGGCCGGCTCCGGCCAAACCACGACCAGCGAGCTCGCGCACCACGTTCGCAAGGAGCTAGCGGACTCGAGAGGGAGGCTTGGGCAGAGGGAGAAGGAACGAGCGAGGCGGTGGGCGGAGCACGGCTCGGCGGCACCGTCGCGGTGGCGCGGCGAGGCGGCCGGAAATTGAACCCTACCGTGGCTAAGGAGGGGATGGCGACGCTTGTTCGGAGAAGGAGAGGATGGGGCGGAGCTCGGTGCAAGATGGATTTGGCGGTGGTGGATTGCCGACGTCGGAACGGGGGAGCGAAGTCGGAGCTCGCGGCGGTGAGCCGTTCGCCCGCTCGGTTTGGGAGAGAAGGAGCGGCTGGCGAGCGAGGGTGGGAGTGAGGGAGCTAGGAGGGCTCGGGCAGGCGGTTTTGAGCGCGCTCGAGCTGGCGGGAGGGCAGAGCGGAGGCGACGCGCGGCGAGCGGCGACAGCGCATGGCCGACACGCGGCGAGCGCGCTCTGTCGCGGCGGCCAGCGAGGTGCGCGGCGCGCGGGAGGAGGAGGGAGGCCGGGTGGTCGCGGGCCGGGCCGCCTGCGTCGCGCGGGCGTGCGCGCGCGGAGAGCTGCGCGGGCCGATTCGGCCAGCGGGCCGAATCCGGGGCGGCGGCCTGCTAAGGCGAAATTCGGTTTTTTTTTTTTTCCAATTTCCCAATTTCAAATCAAATGAAATTCAAACTTCAAACTACATTTTGAGCAAGAAGAAGACATTTTCTAGAATTGACCCAAAAATAAAAGTTGCTCAGAAATAAATTCTCTACAACTTTGATTAAGGGGCCAACTGAAAATTCTTAATAGATTTTGAATGGCAGAATAAAAGCTAAAATAGGAGATATTTTTGAATATTTTTAATAATTATTTTTGAACAAGTTTTTGACAAAATTTGAGTCATCTAGTTGCTCCAAAGATTGAACTAGGGTTCCAAGTGATGTAAAATTATAGTTGCAAGATTTTTGGTGTAATGTGATTATCATATTAATATATTTCATCACCTATATCATTTTCAAGCTTTTATTTGATTTAAATTGTAACATTATCACACATGATTATGATGACATGAAATGCCATGCGGTATGATTGTCATGCAAATGCATTATGTAACACCGGAGTGTTACAAAAATATACTTGAGACTCTTCTGATCGGTGAAGATATTGCACACATTACCAAGTAGGTAATGTCTCCAAATTTTTAATGCATGCACTACGGCAGCAAGTTCAAGATCATGTGTCAGATAGTTGATCTCATGCTTTCTCAACTGGTGGGAGGCATAAGCAATGACTCTTCCTTGTTGCATAAGAACACAGCCTAATCCTGTTTTTGATGCGTCGCAAAACACATCAAAAGGTTTCTCAATGTCCGGTTGTGCTAGAATTGGAGCAATGGTCAATAGTTTCCGCAAGGTGTGGAAAGCTATCTCACACTCCTCTATCCACACAAACTTGTGATCTTTCTGTAGCAGACTTGTCATTGGCTTGGCAATCTTCGAGAAATCTGGTATAAAACGGCGATAGTAACAAGATAATCCTAAGAAACTTCTAACTTCCGAAACTGTGGTTGGTGTCTTCCAGTCCATAACTTCTTGCACTTTATTCGGATCTACTGAAACTCCATTTTCTGACAGAATGTGACCAAGGAAAGGAACTTTCTTCAACCAAAATTCACACTTGCAAAACTTAGCATACAACTTATGATCTCTAAGTCTGGTCAAGACAATTCTCAGATGCTCTTCATGATCCTTCTCGTTCTCGGAGTACACTAGAATGTCATCAATGAACACAACCACAAACTTGTCCAATTTTGGCATGAAAACCGTATTCATCAGATACATAAAGTATGCAGGAACATTTGTAAAATCCGTATCTGGTATAATCCGTATCTGGTGGAAAAGGCGGTTTTCGGTATATCTTATGGCATAATCTTGATCTGATGGTAACCTGATCTTAAATCTATCTTGGAGAACACTCTGGCTTTGGCTAACTATCAAACAAAACATCAATATGAGGCAAAGGATACTTATTATTAATAGTTACAGCATTAAGAGGCCTATAATCAACACACATTCTCAAAGTACCCTCTTTCTTTTTCTTCACAAACAAGGCAGGACATCCCTATTCAGACTTACTTGGCCGGATAAACCTCTTTTTCAATAATTCCTGTAGTTGCTTCTTTAGCTTAGCTAAGTCATCCAAAGGCATCCGATAAGGTCTCCTTGAAATTAGAGCTGTCCCGGGTTTTTAACTCAATTCCAAACTCAACATCCCTATCTAGCGGAAGACCAGGTAACTCATCTGGGAACACATCCGAAAACTTACACACTACCGAAATCTGATGAATAGGAATGACTTCCATAGCACATGTCACACTCACAAGGTCTGTTCTTCTAGGCAATGGTACCTGAAAAGTACCCTCACCCTGGGGATCCTTAAGGGTAAGTACCCGACTTCCTATATCTATAACTGCTCCCCAATCCTTCATTCAATTCATCCCTATGATGACATCCAGAACTAGTCCAGGCATAACTATCAAGTTTACTCAAAACTTTCGACTACCTAATTCAAGGGTTGCCCCTCGAACCATCTGATTAGTTAAAACATCAGCCCCCGCTGAACTTATATGGTAACCATAACTCAAATCTGTGCATAGTTGTTCATGTTTTCATGCAAATGCTTGACTCATGAAAGAATGCGATGATCCAGAATCAAATAGAACAAATGCAGGGTGTTGGTTAACAGGAAACTTACCAGCGGTTACGGGCTCTCCCTCAGGAATCTCATCCATGGTGGTGTGGTGTACCCGAGCAGTATAGGTCTATTGCTTCTTTCTGGGCGGGTAAGGATAGAACTTTGAAAAGTGGCCTGGCTGATCACAATTGTAGCAGGGTCCCCTCACTGTACCAGCAGATCCTATTGCTCCCTTAGAGTTGCCATGTCCCGCAGTAGCGGCTTTCTTTGCAGACGGCACGACCATCTTGTATGGCTTCTGCGGTCTCTTATAGTTCTGGGTTTTGTGCTGTGGTGGCCTAAACCTTGTACCTGGTGCAGACGGACGATAGGCAGAACAATTAGCAGTGAGAACTCTTGGTTGTGATGGTCCTGACTCAAAGGCCCTCTTGCGAGTCTTGGATGCAGTGTACGCGTTGTTATTCTTCTCTTGTTTCAGACAATCACTGATGAAGTCATTAAATCTAGCGCGGGTATTAGTACCCAAATGCTTCATCATCTTCGGACTTAACCCTCTCTTAAAACTTGCAATTCTCTTAGCATCTGTGTCAACCATGTCGGGAGCATAATGACACAAGTTGTTGAAGGCATGCAAATACTGTGTCACAGTTTTGGTGCCCTGATTTAAAGCCAAGAACTCTCTCAACTTCATCTCAACCAGCCCTGGTGGAATATAAACTCCACGGAAGGCTTCAGTGAACTCTCTCCATGAGATCTGGGCATTTGGAGGGAAGGTGGTGCGATGATGCTTCCACCACATCCCTGCTGGTCCTTGTAACTGATGTGCAGCATATTCTGTCTTCAGTACTTTAGTCAGCCTCAACACACGGAACTTATCATCCATGGTGTTGATCCATTCTTCAGCGTCAAGTGGCTCTGTTGCTTCCTTGATAATTGGTGGCCTGGTGTCCATGAAATCCTTGAAGTTGCTGTACTGATTCACCCCATTGCCACCACCTTGGTTGTTACCGCGTTGAACATTGTTGGCAATGGTACGCAGAAAATCTTCCATGTTCTTGTGCGATTGCTCGACATTGCGCTGACTTCCAAGAAACTGTGCAAAGAATACCTCTGTAGTGAGCGATGGAGGAGGCAGCAAATGTGGTTCCGGGTGTGGCTCATTGTGGTTGACGTTGTTTTCACCACTCCCACCTGCCCCGGCACCATTACCACCAGTTTCAGCAGCCTCATACGTGGCGCGACGAGTGTTTGCCATCTGCATATTTCAGCAACAAGTAATGATTAAGTGAAGCTGTAGTAATTGTGAGTGAATGAAAAATTATACCGTACTGAATTCATTGGAGAGAACAAGTCATACAATAAAACAGAGGCACAATAATCACATTCCAATTAAAACAACACCACTAATTAAATTACTTCGAATGCAAACATCGCGTCCATACAACCAAATTGCCAGCATACATACATTGGACTTTTATGCGCTCAGGTATCGCATGACCAACCAAGTTCCAACATACTACCAAGTCTCAAGGTTCAAAACGAGATACACCAAGATACATGAAACCAAAAGAAAGGTCATTGCGATAGGGTCTAGTAGCTAACGCAAAGCAACTAGCCTACTCCTTAGGGCCATCGTTGGGGTCGGAGACGTCACCATCGCTACCATCAGTAGTGACATCATCGTCATCGGTAGGTGCAACTGCAGGCTCGTCCTCGTCCTCATCGACGTCCATACCTACGGCGTCTGGAGGAGCATACGGGCCAATCCCATTGTAGAGCGCGTGAAACTCCTCATGCAAGTTGACGTTATACTCCTCTAGCTCCTTGACCCTCTGCCTCAGAAGGTCCCTCTCATTCTAGGCTTCATTCCTCTCCTGAACCAACTGTCCAATCATGCGGTCTGCATTATTGTTGGCCTGAGTCAACGTATGCACCCGCTGCAGAGCACTATCACCTCTCTCTAGAGTCTGATCTCGCTGCAAGCTCATGTTAGCCAACTGCTCCTGCAAACTAGCTATAGCACGTGCCTGCTTCTTCTATTTTCTTGCTTTGAGCCGATCATCACCACGCAAACCAGTCAACGTCCACTAGGTACACTCAAGACCCTGGTATGCTCCGATAGCTGCATACATCGCACTCATAGCGTGGTTGTCGCTAGCCTGTCCTTCGTTTGGGCCTCTGACCAAGGCACTTCCTTGCGGCTGCACCCAAATAGCATCGCGAGGATCATCTCTAGGAAAAGTGCCAGCCAGGGCTGTTGCTAGCTCGTTGGGAAATCTGCTCATTATGTTCCTGATGACACGGAAAGCTGCTCCCTCTGCACCCTCAATCGGAGTGCGTCCCTCAAACTCCAAGTGCCAACCATCCCACTCTGGAGCATCACCAAGAGCAGGGACTGTGATCTCCACTACTACAAGTCCATCCTCGGCTAACTGGCTCTCACTCCAAGAGTACACCGGCTCCTGACCCTCTGGGTACCCCACATCATGGAGCACTCTCCAAAGCAAGGTTGGAATGCCAAACTCGCTCAGAAAGGTGTCCGTGTTGCGGCGCTCCCACAGGGCCAACTAGTGTCGGGGTGCTCTTCCACCTGTGGACTTACGGGCAGTCTGCTTCGTGCGGGCCATCTGTAGCAAAAGTTTTGATTACCCGGTGCGAACATATTTTAAGTTGATACAATTTTTATCAAAAGGGGATAATCACTTTATAAGGGGAGGAATGCATGACATGAATGAAATGCACAAGCAATATGATGTATGTACGTTTCTTATGTTCTCACAAACTTATGAAATAAATAATATATATCTAGCGATGAATTCGGTGGCATACAGGCGATCTCTCATATATGTAACTAATACGTTCTACACGAGAAACATTGTTATGTACCTGAAGAAAATTCATTTCAGCTCAATTCCCCATGAATGCATGAAAGCAGTAAATTTACCTACACGCTCTACACGAATCCCCAGATACACGTACAACGGTAGTAACTACCCAAAACATCACCCTATTGATGGCATCGCCTCAACGGACGGAACAACCACACATGCGACACTTTTGTAAAAACATGCGTAGAACATGTAATTACTCTAGTATCATATAAGCACTCTCCCTAGATCGGCGATGTATCCGATCATGCTCTCACATCTCACACTTACCGAGGCGTAGAGGCAGCTGATCCATACATTACCACTCAATTAAGTGGCACTCATACAATAGCATGTCGTATGAGCAACGAAAGAGAAATATGGTGCAAGAACCCCAAGTTAGTACTTAAATAAGCCACCTAGAGTCCTTAACTGGGCATAAAGGATATGACCACTGGCACACTTTTAGTTTGGAAATCACATTTTTCAAACATAATTTTGTTTTAAATACACTTGTGAACAATAAACATGCTAAACCATGCTCTGATGCCAGCTGTAACAGAACCGACCAATTATACAAAATTAAGTAAGAAAATCATCCATCAAGCAGACGATTTTGCAAACTTAAGCCCATATAACCCGGTAGTCCATGAAATCATGACGGATTTCAAACCAACTTACATACCAGCCAAGATCGTAATAAGTTTAGCGGTCACCATCACAAATTACATAAAAGTTCACGTCACAAATACATCAGAGTTTAAACATAGTTATTACAAACCAAGTTCAAATAAAAGTAGCGGAAGCATTTAGTTCAAACCACACGCCCTCACACAGAGTTCAAAATAAAGTGCCAGCTCAGGATCATCTACAACAAAAGCATTAGACGAGACATAGGGAATGATCACTGCCCATGGTCCTAAGCTTCACCCATCGCAGGATAAAGGCAGTTGATACAGTAGCCGTAGTACATCTGCCCATCTGCAACAAGTGGGAACAAAGCCCTGAGTACGAGAAGGTACTCAGCTAGACTTACCTGACATAACCAAAAATAAATTGACACCAAGGATCATGACAGGCTTTATGGTAGGGTAGCTAACTCATTTGCAAAAAGGCATTTTTAGCAATTAAATAATCTTTTCCAGAAGCTTTTGCATCAAGTTAAATCTTTATTAACCTATCGACTACATTTGCACCTGTACTAGAGTAACATGTAATTAAACAAGTAAGGACAACCAATGATCATTAACAACTTCCATCATGTCATATTCCATATAACTGTCCAAGTGTTCCATCAATATTACTATGATGAAGTAACTCAAGTCAAGTGTTCACTATCCAGTGAACGATGGTGATTCGAATCGATTATTAACCAGCTGGTAATTTGTTCCTCACACAAACCTCACTCACCCACTAAAGTGAGATATTGGTCACCGAGTCAACTATTCAGGTAAGTCTTGAGTTTGCCAGGAACCACATGTACCCGGGGGCCGCCCGACTGCTCTTTGGCCTTATCATCGCGCCCTCGTGTCCTTCCACACCTGCTCTGGTACAGTGCGCTGTGGGCAATCCACTCGGCCCGAATAATCTCCCAGCTTCGCGGTCGAAAGATACATTATTCGACCAGCTAAATGTAAGGCATGCGTTCAACATGACTCGAGGCCCAACAACGGTCGGTCCTTAATCGACACAGACGGAAAACACTACAGTCCGAAACCCTGCAAGTCTCCGTTCGGTCTCAATTTCACATTAACACTTAGTTATTCTAAGATGACATACTTTTTCAAGCAGATCCAGGTAACCACCTATAGCTCGCAGGTGACAGGAAATCACCTGACTTCTACCGGTCTAAGCAAGCTAAGCATTTCTTGACTGCAAATACCAAGGTAACAAGGATATGGTAGAACAGGGTAAACAAGGTATAATGCAGCAACGGTTGCAAAAAACTCCTAAACGTAATGCATCAGTTAAAGTAAAGCATTAATCAAATATTTGCAAACTGAGAGAGAAATGCTCTGGGGCTTGCCTCTTTCGAAAGAGCTCGGGCAGTGGTCGGGACACTCTGGAAGATCCTCACCGACCTCCTCGTCAACTTTGGGCACCTCCTGCTCTTGCACCTCGGGTTGCTCTTTCGGCTCCTCGGGAACTGCTACCGGAGTTACTTCTTGCGATCTTGTATGATGCAAATGTATAAGTGCTCATGCCTAGGTGCATTGCAGAGATGACATGTAGAGATCATGATGAATGAGATGTAGATGAACAGGTTTACTTTATTGCATAAAGTAGGAATACAACTCTTCTACAAGGTAGTCCACATCATCCAAGAACATGTACTCATATACTACTATAAACATTCTCTACCATGCCAAGTCACCCCAGAAATCTAAGATGCTTCAAAGATACACCAAAGCAAACCTTATCAAATAATCTTGCATTAACAAGGTTAATTAAACCCTAGTTGACACTATGTTTGAATAGCAACACTTATTTTGGTAGCATAGAAAAATCTAATAAAATTACAGTAGCTTACTAGCATCTAATCTAGCATGCCACAAAAATTTCATTACATTTGGAGTACTAGAACTGCCGACACAAAAATAACAATCTAAGGCCTAAAAATGAGCATAAAAATACTTTATACTATGAAAAGTATCAAACAATAGATTTAGCATTTTTCCTACGTTCTACACAATAAACAATCACTATAGAAAAATTATTATATGCATGTTTTATTCATATTTTTCTCTCTATCAAAAATAACAATTATCAACAATAATAAGCACTTGTACTACACATCAAAATTTTTCTACAGAACATGCATGGCACATATTTTTCCTAGAAAGTACATTACACAAAAAGATTAACAAAATTGAAACCATATTTTTCTGAGCTTTATATGATTTATTACATATTTATCAAGAAAATAACAATTTCAATGATTAAATAAAAACCCTACAGAAAAGTATTTCAAACTTGGCATGCAACAATTTTAGATCATAGATCTGGTTCTAAGAAGTCTACCAAAATTTATTTCACAATTTTTGGAGCCAAAATGAGCAAGTTATAACTTTTCTAAAGCATTTACATCTTTTCTAAAAAATCATTTTCAAAAATCCTTTTAAACATCCGCCGCTGAAACACTAGGTGCACCCGGTGCAGTGCACCCAGATCCACACAGAGGAGCTGACATGCGGGCCCTTCGATCAGCGGGACCCCACATGTCGGTGAAACAGGGACAGTGGCGGCATTGACCGCGCGGATCTCGCTGACGGCGAGGTCGCCGACGACGAGGTCACCACCATCCTGATCACCGTGCCAAGGCGGTCACGTTGGTGCAAACGGCATGACCGGAGGAGCTCAGGAAGAGGCTCGCCATCGCCAATGGTGGAGCGGCGGAGCTGCTCCCCGGCGGTGAGCCGTCTCCGGCCATGTCACGGCGCGGGGAAGAGCTCACGGGCATTGGTGAGGTGGTGCAATGCAGTTGCGCTTGAAAAAGATGCGAGGGGTGGAGCGGAGGGGCGAGCTCCACAGAGCAGTGCGCTCCATGAGCAACGACCGAACTCTGATGAGCCATTGCGCCGACGTGAAGGCTTACCATGGTGTGCCGAAGCGAGCAGCGGGTGCGGGAGGGCGAAGCGGTGCTCGTGGCGCGGTGTAGTGGCTGACGGTGAGCTAGAACGGACGGAATCGCCAACTCCGGCGAGGGTGCACGGTGGCGATGAGCGGCACACGCTGCTATTGTGCTGTGGCTTTGGAGAGTGGAGGGAAGGAATGGGCGAGTGGAGTGGGCACGGCGCGGGGGGAAATAGACGAGTGCGTGGGGCGCAGGGCCACCGGACGCCACTCGGTCGGCGTTGCCGGCATGCGCTCGCCACGCGGTGAGCGTGAGGGAGAAGAAGGAGGCCGCGCTGGGTTGGGCCGGGGTCCCGCGCGGGCGAGCGTGCGGTGCGGCACGCGCGCGGGAGAGCTGGGTCAGGCTGGCTTGCGTGAGCGGGCTAGAAGTGAGGCGCCGGCCCACCTGGTGAGAAATTGATTTTTTTCAATTTTATTTTCAATAAATTTTCAAACAATTTCAAATAACAGTTTTAAAATCCCATTTGAGCAAGAAAATGACTTCTTTTGAAAATGGCCCAAAAATGAAAGTTGCTTAGAATTTAATTCTCTACAACTTTTATTAAGGGACCAACTCAAAATTCCCAACAGATTTTGAATTGGAGAATAAAAGCTAAATAAAGAGGGTTTTTGACCATTTTCCAATAATATTTTTAAAACCAAATTTTGAAAAAACTTTGGTTACCAAAGTTGCTCAAAAATCATGCTAATTAATTCTAAGTCATTTAAAGTTATAGCCAAACAAGTTTTACCACTCTTAGCAAGCAAATGCAATAATTTAGGGTTCAAACAGATGTTTTTCACACTTCAATTTAATTTCAACTTATATTGCATGTGATGATGAACATGTATGTGATGCTAATGCTCATGCTTTGGGATGTTAATGCATGCTTAACACCCAGGGGTGTTACAATATCCCCATTAGGTACTACCAGATCCACCAAAATCTATAAGCGACTGAGAATCACCATAGAAGGTATCACCTTTCTAGCCGACCTCACCTTACTTCCGTCAGAAGGTATGGATGTTATCTTGGGTATGGATTGGTTGACTCTGCATAAGGGAGTGATATCTTGCTCGCCCAGATACGTGGAGATCACACATCCGAGTGGTCGGGTAATCAGATGTGAGCCTCACCATAAGAAAACAGACACCTTGATGAGTGCCTTGGAGGCCAAATTAGTTGAGGAGGTGCCCGTCGTATGTGAGTATCCTGATGTGTTCCCCGAGGAGTTATCGGGTATGCCACCTGATCGGGATGTGGAGTTTGTGATTGACTTACTGCCTAGTATCGGGCCCATTGCTAAGAGGCCCTACCACATGTTAGTCGATGAGCTGGAGGAGCTCAAGAAGTAGCTCAGGGAGTTGTCTAACAAGGGGTACATCAGACCTAGTGCTTCACCCTGGGGTTTCCCTGTCTTGTTTGTGAAAAAGAAGGATAGCTCTATGAGGATGTGCATTGACTATAGGAATCTAAATATCGTGACAGTCAAGAACAAATATCCTCTTCCTAAGATTGATGACCTCTTGGATCAGTTGAAGGATTCCAAGTTCTTTTCCAAGATTGATCTCAGATCTGGGTACCATCAGATGAAGATCAGGTCTGAGGATATTCCTAAGACCGCTTTTGTCACTAGGTATGGGCAGTATGAGTTCACTGTTGTGTCTTTTGGCCTCACCAATGCACCGGCCTACTTTATGAACATGATGAACAAGGTGTTCCTAGACGAGCTAGATAAGTTTGTGGTGGTGTTCATTGATGACATTATTGTCTATTCATCCACCACCGAAGAGCATGAGCAGCACTTGAGAGTAGTTCTGGAGAGGTTGGGGCAAAATCAGCTGTATGCTAAATTTAGCAAGTGTGAGTTTTGGCTCGAAGAAGTCGCTTTTCTTGGCCATGTACTCATAGCTAACGGTGTTGCTGTCGATCCCACAAAAATCAAAGCTGTGAAAGAGTGGGAGCAACCCCGCAATCTGACAGATATTCGCAGTTTCCTTGGGTTAACTGGTTACTATCATAGATTCATCGAGAACTTCTCTAAGATTGCCAAGCCCATGACCAACCTCCTGAAGAAGACCAATGAGTTTGAGTGGACGCTTGAGTGTGACCTTAGTTTCCAGACTTTGAAACAGAAGCTTACCACCACTCCTGTTCTTGCCTTGCCTGATATCCGAAAGGACTTTGTGGTCTATTGTGATGCATCCAGATAGGGACTTGGTTGTATTCTGATGCAGGATGGGAGAGTCATTGCCTATGCATCCCATCAGTTGAAGGACCATGAGTAGCGCTACCCTACTCACGATCTCGAGCTAGCCGCTGTTGTGCACGCTCTAAAGATCTAGAGGCACTACTTGATCGGGAACAAGTGCGATATCTATACCGATCATAAGAGCCTAAAGTACTTCTTCACCCAAGAGGATCTGAATATGAGACAACATCGATGGCTGGAGTTGATTAAGGACTATGACCTAGAAATTCACTACCATCCGGGGAAAGCCAACGTAGTTGCGGATGCCTTGAGCCGTAGGAGATATTGCCACAGTCTGTCCATGGAGGTCGTACCATCCGAGCTACGTCAGGAAATGGGTGAACTTTGCCTCGAGATCATACCCAAGGGCATGTTGAACGAACTGCAAGTGCAATACGACATAATGGACTGCATTCGTAAGGCTCAAAAGAAATGCCCTGAGATCTTGCAGCTTCGTGAATGGATGGAAGCTGGTAAGTACCCCGAGTTCTAAGTAGATGAATGAGGAGTGTGTTGGTGCAATGACAGAATCTGTGTACCATCTGATAAGGCCATCCATAAGGAGATCCTGGCAGAAGCGCATGACTCTAAGTATTGCATCCATCCTGGCAGTACAAAGATGTATGCCAACATGAGAAAGATGTTCTGGTGGAAGGACATGAAGAAGGATATTGCAGGTCATGTAGCCAGATGTGATATATGCAACAGGGTTAGGGCCGAACATCAGAGACCAGCTGGTTTGTTGAAGCCACTAGATGTACCTATGTGGAAGTGGGAATGCATATCTATGGACTTCATCGTGGGATTGCCTCGATCCCCGAAAGGCCATGACTCCATTTGGGTTATAGTGGACTGATTGACCAAGGTAGCTCACTTTGTACCTGTCAAGGTTGACTACCATGTAGAGAAGCTAGCAGATCTGTATATCGAACACATTCTCTGACTTCACAGGGCACTTGTTAGCATTGTATCTGATAGAGGAACACAGTGGACATCTAGGTTCTGGCAGAGTTTGCACAAGTCGATCGGCACTCGTCTTGACTATAGCACCGCTTATCACCCTCAGATAGATGGGCAGACAGAGAGAGTGAATTAGATTCTCGAGGACGTGCTACGAGCTTGCGTACTAAAGTATGGGACAGATTGGGAGAAGAGTTTACCACATGCAGAGTTCTCGTACAATAATAGCTATCAGGCTAGTCTTCATATGTCACCATTTGAGGCCTTATATGGGAGGAAGTGCAGAACCCCGTTGATGTGGTCTGAGGTAGGAGAGCGAATGTTCTTCGGCCCTGCTAAGATCAAGGAGGCCGAGGAGGGAGTATCTTAGGTGCGAGAAAATTTGAGGATTGCCCAAAGCCGACAAAAGAGCTATGTAGATAACCGTTGGAGAGACCTCGAGTTCCAGGTTGGAGACCATGTCTATCTCAAGGTCTCACCTCTTCGTGGCACTTTTTGGTTTCATGTGAAAGGGAAGTTATTCCTGCGGTACGTAGGTCCCTACCGAATCTCAGAGAGGATGGGAAATTGGCATACAGGCTTGAGTTGCCTGAGGAACTAGCAGGTGTGCACCCAGTGTTCCACATATCGCAGTTACGAAAGTGTTTGAAGTTGCCAGAGGAACAGGTTCACATAGATGCGCTTGATATTCAGGACACACTTGAGTACCGAGAGTACCCAGTCCAGATTCTTGACAGAGCAACCAAAGACACACGAAGCACCACTATACCAATATGCAAAGTTTTATGGAGCAATCACACTGAGAGAGAGGCAACATGGGAGAAAGAGTCAGAGCTACGGATCCGTTACCCCTACTTGTTCGAGAGGTATGTCACACTTTAAATCTCAGGATGAGATTCCAATGAGGGGGAAGGACTGTAACATCCCAGTTTTTCCGAAAACCCAAAAATCACAACTGAAAAAATTTTCGCAAACATGCCCATGTTTGGTGAGTGTCATATAGGAAAAACACCCATGTAGTTGCACAAGTAGCACCTACATAGCAAAGTAGAGCATCTGCATTTAATTAAATACTTGTGAGTTGGCTTTTATCGCTTTTTGTTTTGCTAATAAAATCAATACTTTTTTATAAATAATCTTGCTAATTAATTAATTGAGAATGAATTAATTAACTTAACCTAGTACCTACCCTTGGCTAGAACCCTAACCTACCCTAGACCCTTGAAGACTACCCCTAAGGGTGTACATGTAAGTGGCACACACCTGTATACATATAGAAGCACTTGGTTTAGCAATAGTTAGAAAATAGGAAATAGAAGAGCTTTAGGTTAGGAGAGAAAAAGGAAAAGGCCATCTTGGCCCAGCAGCCGGTCTGCCAAGCCAAGCACAGGCAGCCCCATCCAACCAAGTCGGCCCAGCCGCATGATTCGGCCCACCATGGCCTCACCCCTTTTTTCCCCCACGCAGTGCAACAAGCCAAAGCCGTCATCTTTGTTTCCCTCCCTCCTCTGCTTTTCCCCACCAGAGCAGAGCAGAGCGCCGGTGGAGGGAATCCTAGGTGCTACCCTCGCTCCCTCGGCCATCTGTGCCATGGCGATTATGCCACAACGGGCGGATGTTCGCCACGTGGGCAATCTGTGCCCACGCACTGCCTTGAGCTGTGCTCGCCGTGCTGACGCCGTGGGAGCGACCCGCGCGCTGCTGATGCTGCTGTGCTCCCTTTTGACCGGCGCAAATTCAAATTGGAGCACCCAGGCGCTGCCGCAACGCGCCAAAGGACCGGGAACCCTAGCCAAGCACCCCTATCCGCACTCCACGTACCCCAACTCATATCCCCACCGTTGGCCAAGCTTTCATGACCGCCATGGCCACGGCTCCCTATAAAAACGGGGAGCTCCGGCTACCCTAACCCTCTCCCTAGTGCCGCCATCGCCTTCGGCTCCACATCTGCCACACCAGCCCTTGTGCCAAGACCGAGAGGGAAAAAGAGGAGGCCGAGGGGAGGAGAATGAGGCAGGGAGGAGGTTCGGAGGCCGCCAGAGCTAAAATTCAAAGGGAGGCACTGCCGTCCTCAACACGGAGGCGACCAACTCTACACTGCATCGGCCCGTTCCTGCCTCGCATCATCATGGCCCCGCCACCCTGTCGCACCGAGCCCATGGTGAGCAGCCATGCCGCCCTCCTCTGTGCGTTGTTTTAGAGCACACCGGTCGCCATGGCATTCCTATACCGGGGATGGCCTAGGCAGGTCTCGGATCACCGTGCCTCGCGCACACAAGCACGCCACCGTTGGCCTTGCCGAGCCAAAGAGGCTTGGGAACATCGACCGAGTTTTCACGCGCGCTCGCCATAGCCATGCTCGCCATGGCGTGGCTATGCGTTGTGCTTGCTGGTCTAGCAGAGGGAGCCTAGGAGTTGTTCCCTTCAATGCTGGACCGTTTGGCTTTCTAGCTCACCTAATCGAAAGGGAAGAGAGCGCCTTGGCCCCGCATTGGCCGTTGACGTCCTGCCTCCGTCCGCCCTTGTAGCTGAGCCGCTGTCACCGCAAACAACCATATCGCATCCTATCTTGCCGCCATGACCCTGCTGGGAAGGTTCCTAGTGAAGCCACAGGGCTGTGGGACAGCCTAGCTGCCCCACCGGGCCACCATGCCATGCTCCTAGGGGAGCTCGTCGCCGGTGGCCGTGTCTCCGTCCATTCAAAGGAGAATAGGGAGGGGAAGCGAAAGCTAGAGCTGCACCATGCACCGAGTGCATGTGGACTGGAGAGAGTGGGAGGAGAGGTGAACCTAGTCCATGTAGACTGAGCATGTGGCTCACCGTGTGGGGTGACCTGTCCACCATGAGCCGGCCCCCGGTAGACTAAGGCCCGTTTTTGAACCCGAGCCATGACGTGGCATCACCTAGGAGCGCCACGTGTCCGGGCCGAGCGGCCCAACCCGGCCCATCTCCAGGCCCTGCCCCGGCCCGCCAATCCCGGTCATAGCCTAGTCGAAGTTGACCATTGACTAGTCAACGTTGACCGGACCCACTTGTCAGCCACTGTTCACCGAGACCCCACCTGTCATCTGCACTATTCACTCGGGCAATCACGACCTGCCACGTGTCAGCTCCTAGGATTTTCAGCCCTTTTTCTTTTTCAGAAAATGGTTTAAACTTCAAAGATTCATAACTAAATCACCGTAGCTCAGAAAAATGCCAAACCAGAGTCTAGATTTTTCTAAAAATGAGCTCTACGTCATAGGCTTGTTCTTGAGTGCTTTTAGACCTTTTGATTTTTAGTTGCTTCTTTGTGCACCTCTATAGGAGCCGCTGATGCGGCTGTATGTCATGTTTTACAGACCCGGAGGAGCCACCAACAGAGGAGTTCGACCCCAACTACACCGATGACTTGGGTGATGACCTTCCAGGTGCCACGCCCCACCCATTCGTAGATCCTATTACGCATTGCAAATACTTAGAATTGCTAGTGCTTTTACTTTTATGCAATAATATTACTGATAGGTTGCATGGTAGTTTACTGCTTTTTGATCCACTTACATTGTTGCAACCTTACACTTGCTCACCCTGCTATCAGACTAGATGCTGCTTTATCACTCGTTACTTACTGCTTTACTCTTACTCGCATTATATATATGATGTGATGCTGGTGAGTGAGAGGCGTGTGAGATAAGGCACGAGGTGTCGTAAACCTGATAATAACCAGATAATGAACCTGGGGAGATCTTGGCGTGTGTCATAGAACCATCCAAATTACAAGAGCACAAGTACAAAAATAATCACTGGAGTGATCAAATTCTCGCACTTGAGCCCATATAACTCCGGTAGTCCAATGAAATCATGAGGAATTTCAAACCAACCAACATACAAGCCAAGATCGTAGTGATTCAACATAACAAGCTACATGTTACAACCATTTCACAAGTAATTCAATACACATCAGAGTTCAACATAGTTATTACAACTTAAGTTCAAAAGTAGCGGAAGCAAAGTAATTTGAAACTAACAACACCCTTATTTCAAATACATGCCAGTACCAAGGTTGACTTCCAACAAAAGCATTATAGAGAAGATAACTCAGAAGGATCATGCCCATAATCACACTCTGCCACTATAGCAGGAGCCAACCAATTCTTGTAGTAGCAATGATACTTCACAACCTACAACAAGTGGGAATAAAACCCTGAGTACGAGAAGGTACTCAGCTAGACTTAAACGTTAAAAACCAGAAATAAAGTGACACCAAGGATCATGCAAGGCTGATGTAGAGTGGGCTAGCTTGACAACATTTTGCATAAAAGCTTAATATAGATAAGTATTCATTAATGCTTAAGCATCAAGTTAATTATCATTAACCTATCATCTATATTAGCACCTGTACTAGAGCACTCACTTGATTAGGAGCAAACAATATTAACCATAGCAGGTATAAATTGAGGCAACATTTACATCATCATCCAATTAACCATCCGTTCAATTTAATGGAATCTACGTTGCCGCTGCTCAAGTCAAGTGCTCACTAACCGGGAGCGACGGCGATTCGAATCGAGTTCCTATCCAACTGGAGGGGTATTTCTAACACTCACCGAGACACGCCTGGCGAGGGCTGCTCAGGTCAGCTTTGGTACCATTCAGGAAAGCACGGGTTCAACTGATGCCGCATCCCCAAGGGCAACACTCTGCCAGGATGATAGGGACTTTAACCCCCCTTGGTCTTATGCCAATGTTCCCAAGCACATCCTTACTACCTCCAAGATGCGACCTACCCTTTGATTCCTGACCTGAACTGTATTACTCGGCTTCGCGGTCGGAACGACTTATCTGGCCAACTAAGTGTTAGACTGCGTTCAACATGACTCAAGGACGTACAACAAATCAGTCCTTAAACGATTCAGACGGGGATAGATCCACACCCAAGACCTCCATGCCTTGTTGCTTCACTTTCGTCATCCCGCCCAGTCTCCTTTCATATTATTAGTACATGGTTCTTTTCCAGGAAAGAAAATATAGCCAACCGTGCCATATATGAATATTCCTATATCTTGCAGGTGACAGAAAATCACCTGACTTCTACCGCTTAAAGCAGGGCTAAGCATCTATTCGATCCTGAGCTAATAGGATTCATGGTATACTTTCTGGACAAGGATAGGATATCAATGCAGCAAGTGTTTTCATCCAACACCTATAACTTAATGCAACAATACATATAACATATAATACTCAATTGCATTTTCAGAAATTAGGAGGCTTATAATGCTCTGGGGCTTGCCTGGGATCCGACTCAAGTTAGAGTTTGTCAGGTGAAACCCGCTTGGCGAGCATCCTCCAATCTAGCACTTGTTCGATCCTTCTATCTTCGGGATGGATCCACCAACACCATCTTCGGGTTTGGCTCCACATCAGGTCCTTCACGTGCTTCAGCTAGCGTACCTAAATGAGGTGCAACAGTGCATATGTATGAAAGTATAGAAGTGCAATAAACAAAGCAATCATGCAAGCATACCAAAGTTCTCATAAGCACCTAGAGCTAATTAACTTGATCCTCCCTTAAGGCATAACATAGAAGAGGGCAAGCACATCAATCAAGACACAAGCCTCATAAGAAAACAGGGTACTAACCCAAGTATCATCAAAGATATGAGTCACACTTCACACACTAGCATGGCAAAGTTAATCAAAGCACTAGAACTAGAATTTGCCACCTTCTAGACATCAGGACAGCAGCTGAGTAATTTAGTCACAACTGGAGATCTACAACTCCAAAAGATGTGCAACAAGATATTATGGAAATCTTATGAATTTGTCTACAATTACTTTAATATCACCTAAGCTTGATTCCCAAGTTTAATGGGTCAAAAAGATAAAACTACAGAACCTGGTCTGCTCCAAACAGAGAGCAACCAAATCTGGGACCTGACTTTAAACATCTATAACTCAAAAACTACTTGACCAAATGCCACCAAATTTTATCAGCAGCTAGATACATAAATTATCTACAACTTTTGTATAAACAAGTTTTACAACAAAGTACATTATCATGAAGAACTTTGCTAAGTTTCCAGATCTGTCCAGAAACCTCATTTGCAAGAAAGAATTATTAACTTATGTTGCAAACATATAATTGGACAAAAATAACTTTACCAACATGTCACAAATGACTAATGAACACCAGAAAACATAGTGTCCATTCCTAAATAAATTCTTTTAATGCATTTTCTTAATTTATTTAGATAATTAGGTGGAATTATGAACACATATCGAAAGTGCACAATAAATTCTTCCAAAATTGTAGTGGCCTACATATGCTCCTAATAGTATACTATCCAAATTTGAAGCCATTTGGACAAGTATATAAACCTCTATGAAAAAGACAAATATCTATTGCAATAAATCATGTGAGAGCTAGATGAATCAATAACTCACTCATATTACAACCAAAATTCAAGAAATTTTTACCACACATCAAACATCACATGAGTAGCATGCCACAGAAATTTCACTTCATTTGGAGCCCTACAACTGCAGTTATGAAAATGACAAATACCACTAACAAAGAAAACCTAGATGCAAAGATCTATTTTTAGAACTAAAACTTTTAACTAAAACATGACATATTATAGATCCACTGCATATATAATTTCACAAGGATTCCAAAAAGTCCTCATTTGCTATTTTTGGAGCTTCCTAGCATGAGATATTAATTACCAAAGATTTAGCCAAAAATCTGCATAAAAGAAAAAGGAAAAAGGAAAACACTTTTGCCTCGAGGCCCCTGGATTTTCTAGAAATCAACCCGAGCTCTGCTTGTATTGTTCTGCACTATTCATATGAGTCATGAACTTTGCATCTGGACCCAAGAAAAAGCTTCTAATCCATTTTTCTCCTTCCTTTCGTCTTCTTCACGCACGCAGAACAGAGGAGGTGCGCTCGGGCGGTTCGATTTCCACCGGTGGAGCTCCGGCGGCGGCGCTTGGATGGCCAGCGAGTGCGTGGGGGTGGCAGTGGCCCTAGACGTGCCTCGGGATGGCCGTAGCCCACCTTGCCATGGCCCGCAGGGGCCTGGCCACGAGAGCTCGCGGCTTGCGGCGGAGCAGCACGATGACAGGGAGCCTAGCGGGGGAAGCGGAACTGGAGCGGAGTTGCTCTGCATATAGTACGGCACGGCAAAGCTAGTGGCGAGCACGGCTTGGCCTATGGTGGCCCGAGGTGACGCGACCACGGAAGCAGTCTATGACCGGTGGCCATGACAAGCGGCAACGGTGCTCCGGCGACGAGTCGGCCGACCGAGGTGGGCGCGGGAGGGAGAAGAAGACGGCGGAACTGGTGGTGGTGCTAGCTCAGCACGAGGGAGCATGAAAGCAAGGGAATAGCGGCGGCATGGAGCTTGCTCCATCGGCCATGGCTGCCGATGCGCTCCGGCGCATGCGTGCGACGTAGAGGCGAGGGAGGAGGGAAGCAGAGAGGCAAATGAGGGCACTCTGGTACTCGGGGTCTCCACTTCACATGTGCTAGAGGCAGGGGGCACGTGGCAAGGTCGCAGGGAGCTACGGCGCGTGTCGTTATGCATGGTCGACACGTCGGCATATTGACGAACAGGTGGCGAGCGCAGTTTAGGGCGTCTTGGAGGCCATTTTTGGGCCGTCTTCGGTCAGCTTTGGGCCAAGGGCCTTGAATCAAAGTTGTTGACCACAGCATGCTCTCTGACTTTCATTAAGGGTGCTCGACCATTGGAGCTACCCGAAACTGAAACACCAATTTGACTTAGCCAAAATCTGAGGCTCTAGAACAATAATGCATTGAATCTTAGGAGCTCTATTTGACTAGGTTAGAGGCTAAACTAGCACTTGACCATTAAATAAAGTTTGTTCTATACAAGATGAACTACAACTTTTGTTTAAGGTTAGACCTCACAACTGGTACAGGAGTTAAACTTTCACTTTGGTCAAAGTAGCAACTCGATAAGGCCTAAACTAGAGTTTTAGGCCAATTAAGGCATTTTCTTAACATTTTCTCAACATGAATCCTTCATGACTTTTGTTGTAGAGTTCATCTAGAGTCATTTGGGCAAGTTTGCAAGGTTTGGTTGATGATCTATAATTCCATTCACTTAATGGCGCAATTCCAATAGGAATAGAACTTATCATTTCATGTGACTTTTTGATTCCAAACTTCATGAAACTTTTCCAGGGATTAATATAGGTAGGTATTAAGGTGAGACACATGAAATAAGTGACATCAACACTCACTTGCATTACCAAGCATGAGCATCTACATGCACACATTGAAACATAATTAACAAGAGTATGTTGCATATGTTTCAAAGAGATGTTGCAGATATTTCAAAGCACATTCTACATAGGCATGTTTCACATGTTGCACCAGTGCATCACATATGTTACATGCTCATATATGAACAAATGATGCTTAGGCTCATGCAATGCAAGTGCTAACTGCAAGCCTAACACCTGGGGTGTTATAGCCCTCCCCCTTAATGGAATCGCGTCCCGAGATTCAGAACGGAAGACTTTTAAGGAAGAGAGACATGTTATCTTGTTTCCAACATCTGCTATAGCATTTGGCTACTAAACTTCAACATTAGTGGAACTAATTTGGCCCAGACAATTTTCTAGTGCTTGCTCATTGTAATAACTTCTTTTGTCTAAAGAATTTCCTTCATTGACTTCCATAAAGCATTGTTACTTTGGAAGGAATCCAAGATAGCACAACACTGCATTATCAGTGTACGGAGATCATTTGGTCCATGAGATAACCACGCACAAGTATATCTTCTTCTCTAGTGAACATAGCATGGCCATATGAACTTCACACTAGACCAAAATCTTTAGAAGTATACTCGTTGAAATGACTCTATGTTCACAAAGTTTGAAAAGTAGTCCTCTACCAAGGTGGCTTGAGCACAACCTTCCAAAGGTGAGATCATAGACGACAAACATCCTCTGAGGCTATAGGAAACTGAATAACCAACAGACAAGGTCTATGCTAGTCGTAAACGTTCAACCAATCAGATGTCAACTAATGGAAAGCTACTTACTATTCCATGTGTGTAGTTCTCTTTCTCTGATGACAACATTGTATTATCTGAGTCTGTTGAGGGAACAGGGAATATGGTAGCTGACTTGGTTGGCTCCATATTTCTGCCAAATGTTACTTACGAAGATGCTCTTATCCAAAGGCCACAGTTATCTAGGTTGAATCAGATGCAACCTCTTAGGTAAAAACATTTATAAGATACCAAAGATCAGTGAGTATTAGCAATTATTGCTATAGAAGGATGATAGCGAGGTCTGGAAGACAGCAAAAGTGGCAAGTATTTACCAACTTCGGTAAATAGTTCACTACCGAGCAAGTTGAGTACAATTTCCTTCGTGATGAAGTTGCACAGTAAATTGAGTTGACTTATAGCATAGTAAAACTAACCTTGTCAAGCTAACTTTTCACCTTGAGGCTTCCTCTTTAGGATCAAACAGCAGCTCTAAAATAGGAAATTTATTGTTTGACACTTCTCAAATTGCTTTTGATTCGTGATGGTATAAATTTATTTGCAAAACACCAAGGCTTCTCGTATATTGTTGTTATGAGAAAGCAAAAGCAAACGAATGAGTGTAAAATAGTATCTTTGAGACCTCAAAAGGGCTATCCAACAGCATATCTCGACCATGTTCTACATTGGGATATCTACCACTATCGTAACCTTCTCACGCGAGGAATGAGCACAGTTACCAGAAATGGCAGATTCTGTACACTTTGGTTTTCTGCTCGTATCTCACAAACTACTGCTCTATTTTACACGAATTTTGGTAGGCATATAGATGCATAAGTCCTCTAACTACTGACCAATTTTCAGCTCAAACGAACATCATTTGGCTATCCATATAATTCGTTTCCCAAAACTGCTTGGTTCTGAATTTACAGCAAATGAACTGACAAAACCTCCTTCAAATCTAGTGTTTACTCAATCAATTCTCAAATTAAATTAAGAAATTGAAGTGTCCTAAGTAAGGAATAAAATTACCAAGTTTGGGTTCAATCCAAGCTCGTTTGTGTCATTAATCGGTGGCTTGAAGATAACCAATTTAGGGCTACAAAATCTGGATAGAGTTCTTGTTCTTCTTTTCCTTTGCTTCACACATTGAGGTGTGTGTTTGCACTCTCTAACTTTTTGTACCGCAGCAGTAGCTTTCTCTCTATGGATAGAGGCTAAGGCTTACCTCATATGCCTCTTGGGAATAACCTCAACTATTAATTTACATATCAATCCAACGATGCACACGCTTCGAGCTTGCAGCTACTTTTGCAAGGCAAAATGCATACTCCACCTGAAGGACATTCCTACAAAGATAAGTAACCACTTCCGAATATTCTTCAACACTTCGTCCAATAAAGTTATGAACAAACCATTTGTGGCACCTAAGGGCACAAGGATGCTAATTGAAACTAGGTCATGTTTCTTCTAATTCTTCACTTTAGCTAATAGAACACTTTGCACTATCTGTGTGATTGTCCAAGATGGAATTGACTTGATTACAATGGCTCTAGAAGATAGAGTATCACTCAAGTTGTTAGCTAGTTGATTAACTTCTTGTTGGTTATTGCTCTGTAAGACATAGCCTTCGTAGCACCTTCCTTTTGGTAACTAGTCAGTTGTCTCTCAACACTAAAAAGTTCTAAATCTTCTCTCTTGGTCACAATAACTGTGGTTGACGTACAACAGATGGTTGCCATCGAAGTCAGCAGATAAGGAGTCTCACCAGAGATGGTTGATCTCGATGGTATGGTCCTTACGCATACAAGATTGAGACTTGGATAACTTCGTCATATACACGATGTGATGATCGAGTCTTATCCAACGGATGACTTGTCCAACATTAAGTGTTGTGTGTCCTTTTTATCCAATAGAGATGAGATACTTGCTTACTAGATGGTGGTCATTAATACTTGGGACAACTAAGTAGAGTCACATGTCTACCACTTCTTGCGGTCTGTTAATGTTTATGTCGGTGACCTATTCTTCAAAGGTTATCCTCTTAGCAACTTCAGAAGGAAGCTCCACTACTTTTGGTCTAAGATATGGATCTTACGATATGATATGGAGAGATAACCAAGAAAGGAGCACGAGAAAATAACACATCGATTGTCATTTCATAATGGATCATGACTAGAAACCGTGATACCTCATAACTGGTACAGGAGTTAAACTTTCACTTTGGTCAAAGTAGCAACTCGATAAGGCCTAAACTAGAGTTTTAGGCCAATTAAGGCATTTTCTTGACATTTTCTCAACATGAACCCTTCATGACTTTTGTTGTAGAGTTCATATAGAGTCATTTGGGCAAGTTTGCAAGGTTTGGTTGATGATCTATAATTCCATTCACTTAATGGCGCAATTCCAATAGGAATAGAACTTATCATTTCATGTGACTTTTTGATTCCAAACTTCATGAAACTTTTCCAGGGATTAATATAGGTAGGTATTAAGGTGAGACACATGAAATAAGTGACATCAACACTCACTTGTATTACCAAGCATGAGCATCTACATACACACATTGAAACAAAATTAACAAGAGTATGTTGCATATGTTTCAAAGAGATGTTGCAGATATTTCAAAGCAAGTTCTATATAGGCATGTTTCACATGTTGCACCAGTGCATCACATATGTTACATGCTCATATATGAACAAATGATGCTAAGGCTCATGCAATGCAAGTGCCAACTGCAAGCCTAACACCTAGGGTGTTACAGCGTGAGTCTTGGGTGTGTGGTGAGGGTCGAGTCGACCGAGCAGGATCTACGATGAGTCGAGAAGACAAGTCTTGCCGGAGGATGCTACCTAGGAGTTCGCCATGTGAGGTGCCTATGGAAGGTACATGTGACTAGGAGAGGTCCTAGGGTGGAGTGTCTTCATGGGATGAAGCCCTGGGATGGGAGGTGATGTGATGGCATGGGGTGCCGGGTGTTCCGTTGAGAGGAAAATGGTTCCCCTCGTGAAGATGTCCTGCTTAGTCATCCTAAGGACTGACACACCTATGGACCGGGTCTTAGGAATCCTTACACGCCCACTCACTTCTTTGGGGAGGAGACGGACGTTCAACTTGCTGGTGCGGTGCCAGTACTATTGAGAGGTTAGCGGGTAGTGTAGGGAGGTACGGGCATGAGGACCCACACCCTCCCAAGACAGTGTAGTACTCAGGGGCCAAGTACTATGTCTCACTGTCTCAGCGTGTCGGTGGTACTCTGACACGGCCCCAGTTCTGAGTGATAGGGTGGTACCATTTCTAGTCGGTAGGCGGCCCGGAATCAGCTTAGACGAGGCATCGTCGAGGATAGCTATCTTGTGGGATGTGTAAACCTCTATAGAGTTTCTGGTTGATCGATCGATACATATGCTGAATCTTTTGGATATGGACCTATCCTAAGTACAGCTTCACTTGACTAGATGAGAGGAGTCTTTCTACCTTCCCTGGGATTTCAGTGTGTGTTCTGGCCTTAGCCGTTGAGACATGGGCGAGAGGGAGTGACCCGTGCCAATGAGAGAGTGAGTTGAGATGTGATGTGGTGGTGAGATATGTGTTGGGATGGGATAACATGTGTGAATGAGATGGGTTAAAATTTGACAAACTTATATTATTAATATATTGATTACTTGCTTAGGAAACCACAGCCAAAGATAGGTCTTTTCTTACCCCCTTTGCATCCAGTTTCACAAAGCAAATGCATCATAGGGTGGGAGATGCGTGGTCAGTACCAAGTGTACTGATAGATTTTTGGTAGGCTCGGAGCCCAAGTTCGACGAGGAGGACAACTAGGAGTAGGGGTTCGCCCTGTGCTCAAGCTTGGTGCGAGGAGTCCTAGTTTCCGCTGCTGTCTACGAGATGTTGTTCCAGATGCTATGTGTGAGCACGATCCGCCCTGCATGGCAATGATAATAATTAATGTAAACCTTCTATTTGTACTCTGATATTCATGTATGACTCTGTTATTCGAATGAGATTTGGGTAATGGCATGAACGTGTTCATCTATTACACCTCGAATCTGTGGTATTCCCTTCGTGGAATGTGGGATCATTTCACTTGTTTTCTCGTGTAGAATGTGTATGCATTTATGTCATATCCTTCGTACATCAACACTGTCGAGGATGGTCCCATCGCCAAGTATAAAGCTCCTTTGAAATAGTTTGCTAACCCAAAAATTTCTCCTTCAACTATTAACCAAAGTTTTCTCTATGTTGCTTTGCCAGCCATGTGTCTAACCTACCACTATTTGCAGCTCGTAGTTCTACCTTATGCTCCTTGATATAGGGAGAAACTACGCTTGCTTGGCGAAGGACGGTGAAATGAGCTTGCCAGAAAGCATCAACCTCAACAAGTACTAACCATTCCCCAATCGCCCCCCTGCCTTGTCGCCTTCCCTCATGCCAAGACATAGGAACACCAATTCGATTTAGACCCAAATAGTATGTGCAGAAATCGATTGCCTCCTCTGTCGACCATCGTTCCACCATGCACCCTTTGGGACTGTACGTGTTTCGAACATACTTCCTTAGGACTCTCATTAACCTCTCAAAATGAAACATCTGATGCAAGAACAATAGACCAAGTGCTCTTATTTGCTAAACAAGATGCGATATGAGATGTACAGACATATAAAAAATGTTAGTGGCAAATGCATCTCCAACCTACTCATAGTATGGTGCATGTCTTTCTCTAGCTTGTCAAGTGTAACCGGATCTATAACCTTGTGTGAGATTGTGTTGAAGAATGAGCACAACTTTATGATTGGGTCATGCACCTTCTCCAGTAGGACGCCCCTAATTGCAACTAGCAACAACTATGTCATGATAACATGGCAATCATGCACCTTCATTAAGTGCATGTTGAATTCCAAATATTTAATGTTCGCTATCCTCCTAATGTTTGAGTAGTAGCGAGTAGGCACTTTGAGTTCATGGAAGAAACTTAAGAGCTTCTTTTTCTCCTCTATTTCGAAGGTCCATGAGGCTACTAGAAGTTTATGTGTCCCATCGGGTTGAAGTTCAGGAGTAGCTCTGGCCTGACTTTTAATTCTTTTAGCTCCAAATGAGTGTTAAGTGAATCTTTCCCCTTGCCCTTTGTCTCCATTAAGGTGTCGAGCAGGCTTTTGATCATGTTTTTAGTGATGTGCATCCCATCAACTGCGTGGCGAACATCCAAGAACTGCTAATAAGGTAGATCCTAGAATATCTATTTCTTTTTGAAAATAGAGGACCTCAGTGCTTATTTGCTTCATTTGCTCTTTCTAAGGATGACTTTTAGTTTGTTCACTTTTGTTAAGATATCCTTCGTAGATATAGTCCGAGGAGCCAAGTGATCCTCAATTTTGTCATAAAAGGATTCCTTGTTCTTGCGGTACGGATGCTCCATGCTTAGGAACCAACGATGACCTATGTACACCATCTTGTTACTATTCTTCATCCATGAAGCATCCATGTCCTCCATATAAACCACACATCCTTTGTATCCTTTCGTAACTTTTCTAGACAAGCAATGAAAGCCCGGTAGGTCATTGATTGTTACGAACAGCAATGCTTTCAGATAAAAGTGTTCTTTCTTGTACTTGTCCCACACCTTGACCATTGATGTCCACATTTCCATTAGCTCGTCCACCACTGGTTGTAGGTAGACATCAATATTATTGCTAGGTTGGTGTGGCCCTTGGATCACTAACGGCATCATAATGTATGTGCGCTTCATACACAACCAAGGCAGAAGGTTGTATATGCACAGAGTCATGGCCCAGGTGCAGTGATTGGTGCTAACCATGTTGAAAGGATTCATCCCGTCAGTACTCAACTAGAACCTTACATTCCTTATTTCCATTTTAAATGTCTTGTATATAGAATCAATAGCCCTCCACTATGATCCATCAGCTAGGTGTCTGAGCTTTCCATCATTAACACGCTTTTCGGCATGCCACCTCATCAGCTCTGCTATTTTTTGTTCACAAATAATCTCTTCAGGCATGGAATCATAGGGAAATACCACACAATCTTCTTGGGTGATCTTTTGTTCCAGTCAATGATTGTCATCGCCATAGGATAGTCAGACTTGTAGCATGAGAGTACGCACACCAGACACTGATCCAACTCTACATATTGCCATGGTACAATATGCAATCATTGTAGCACACATAAATCTTTTGTACTTCCAACCCTAATGGACAGACCATTTACTTCGCCTAATATGTGTTCTCCTACAACTCATTTGGCCATGGAAGCATCTTGCTCTTTAAATGAGTTAGCAAATCATTGAATCCTTTGTCTGATAGACCATTCCATGATTTCATCTCAAGTAGCAAAAGGTTAGCTTCTAACTTGGTCATAGAAGAACCATTGAATAGCGGCATTTTTGCATCCTTTCTCATTCGCTCCAACTTCTTTAAATTTCTTGCATCTGTTGATGCTTAATTAGGTCACACACTCGATAAGGAGCTAGATCGCTCGATGTAGGGCCTAACTAATTTAGGGATCGACTAGCGCCTAGGGGATGTCCACACCTAGACCTTGTGCTTCTAGCGATGAGCACAATATGCAAGACACGTTGCTGGAGGAGCCTCACCGGGAGCGCGATACACAAGACACGCCAGTGAGGTCTCTTGAGACCTAGAGCCCTACAACCTAGGAGGGACCCCGTTGAGGGCGTGCAGTGGCAATGGGCTGCTCTAGCCAGCCTGACCACTATAGAGCTTCGCCATCATCGATCAACCATCCATGCAGTGCCGACGAAGAACAAGGAGAAGTAGAGGGAAAGAGAGAGAAAGATAGGGTAAAAGTGAGGTAGTAGATTGGTTTTTTTGGTACGATTGGATAGATGGGAACTCAATCGGCCATGATCCTCTTATATATAGAGGGATGGTCTTATCCCAGTAGGAAACCTCTCCAAGCCTTATTTTCCAAGTTTCCCATGAGTTTGGAACAGTTCAGATTGGAATCCAGAAAGCTAGATCCGAATAGGCCTTTTTATTAGGTCTGTCGGAAGTGCCGACGTCTGCCGGAGCTACTGGCAGTGTTGACATCGTTTTTTTGCACGTGTCAAGATGGTCAGGAAGGGCTAATCAGCAGAGGAAAGATTATTGTGTAGATTGATAGCTGATGAAAATGAGTTTGCTTATGAGTGGTAGCGGCGTATGGGTTCAAATTGAAATGTTGCCAATAAGGTTAAGGGTATTATTGCCGATGCCGATGAAAGATGGTTTGAAGACTGCTGCCGATGAAACAGGGGATGTACCGATGGAAGGATCTTGAAGGCTACTGCCGATGGAATAGGGATTGTGCCGATGGAACAGGGATTGTGCCGATAAGAAGGAGGTCGATGAGAATACCATCATGACTGAGGCGGACTATGGAATGAGATAGGAGTTAATTTCCTTATATACGTTTATTAGA